>CM034146.1:710458041-711941375 GCA_019776745.2 Taxus chinensis | reverse complement strand
GCACTTATCCCAGAGGTTCGGATCGGTGCTCGAAAACTCGTCCCTTTGACTTTTTGACCTTTATACTTGTGACAAGTGGCGTTGATTTATGGGTTCTCGGCCCTGCCGCTCTTCGCGGCCTTACGTCTATTTGGCCCAGATGGCACAGTGCTCCTTGTGCTGATTTCGGGCGAACCGCGGTTCGCGTTCTATTTTTGTCCCAAAGTCCAGTTTGTTTCGGACGGCTGGCCCTTTTTAGCCCGGTCAGCGGTTCGCGCCTTTTTGGCCTACTTGTCGCCAATTCATTTTTGACTACTTTGCTAATTTAAGCGACGCGGCCGGTTCGGCATTTTGGCAAAACGTTCCTGAGCCAACACTTAGCCAATTTTCTTCATCCTCGGCCGGATCGCTTTCGCGCCCGCCGCCGTACTGCTGGCCCGATTGTCCCAATGCAATTGTGGGCCGCTTGGAGGCTCTTTCGGCGATCCGGCCTGACGGTCTCAAATGTCACAGTTTATCAATTGAGCCAGGACTTAGCCATGTTTACACTTTTTCCTGGATCAACCTATTTGCCTTTCTGCAACTTTTCCACATTTTCTCATAGCCTGCTACCCCTTCTTCAGGCCTGGGGGAGTTAGAAAATTTCCTGAAGGGACCTAGAGAAACGATTTTTGCTCTGAATTCAATCAATTGTTCTTGGGGATTTGCTATTATGATGCATGTTATCAAAATTACCCTGTGCGGGGTGATGGGGGAATTTTGGAGAACATTGGTGACTCAGCGGGATTCATCTGCTGCTAGATGAAAAGGACAGTGCCTGAAGCAATCCCTTGGCATGGAGTCATCAAATATTCTGTTAGACTCCCAAACTGACTCAGAATGTGCGAGGGGAAGATGGAAAGGGACATGAATGAAAGCAAAGACATGCTAAAAATCACCAGGACAGCAAGCGGGCCAAGGAACTTAGGGAAAACAAAACTAACCTACAGCAAAACAATGTGCACACGACTGGAGGAAAGAACATCTAATCTAGTATTACAGATGTAGTGAACCTCCCTCTAGAAGCAACGCTTGAGATAGATTCCATTTACTGGAATCTGCAGTTCTTCACATTAATGAAGCCAAATTGGAAAGCATTGTTGTTCTTGCTGCACTTTGTGAACATGTATGGCCACTCAAATGGCATCAAATTTTGAATGCCTTCCTGGTTTTTTCTGTCCAAATCCATTTCACTACTAGATTCCTACTTGAAAATATCTATCTTTGGCCTTCCTATCAAAGGTCTTCTTGATCAAAGCCTGATCCTTTCCATTGTTGGAATGCCTGATCTCTGATTTCTTGCAGTCATCAATTTGCATATCTCACCTCCATGGGCCCAAACTCTAGCAAACTCCAGTGTTTCATGAGTTCCAACGTTGGCAAACTCAAGTGACATGGGCAGATTGCCTCTTTCCGGAGACAAGCCTAAATGGAGAGTCACTGTGGATTTTTGGGAGTTATCTATCAGCCCATAGGCTGATTTCAGTTTGGTATGCCAAGCTCTCTGATCTCATCAAGAGTCCTCCTAATGATCTTCAACAGTTCGTGTTTGTTAGACTCGGCCTGGCCATACCTTGAGGGTAAATAGTTTGATGAAGTTGCTTCAGGTAAATCCCATTCTGACAGCCCAATCAGTCATTTAGAGCCAATGAAGCAAATGCATTATAAGAGAATATCTGTAGCAGGTACACCAAATTTGGTAGTATTCCCTTCGGTAAAAGTCCAAGATGCTAGACTCATTCACCTCTTTGACTGCTACTGGCTTCTTTCCATCTAGTGAAGTAGCTCTGTGGCTGTCAAAATCCATTTGTGCCCTTGGCTCGATTGGGATTTGATGACTACTAATGAAGTCCACACACCATTGCATGAATGGCTGGTCAAATGAGATTGGATTAATGGGAGGCTGAAAGTCTCTCTTTTCTGTGAGAATGCACATTCTTCACACCTCTTGATCCATGCATAGCAACTCACGACTATTTTAGGCAATTAATAACCAGCCTTTATGATTTTCAGAGCCTGTCCCTTGGTGGCAAAATGGCCACCGCTGGTTCATCATGAAACCAATTTAATACCCTTTTGGATCTGACCCGTGTTAATGCATCTCGCAGCCACTCCATTCCGTCTTCTTGAACAAAACTCCTCAATGATGGATATGGAATATCCTGCAACCTGAAGTGTCTTTCCTTTTTTCTTTGCTCATTTCTAGAGGGCACATGCCCGTCTTGTAGGAAATGTCTCATATTCTGAGTCCAACAGGGAGTGGACAACATCATCATTTTCCTATTTTTGATCATCTTGTAATCGCAGGACAACGTCTTCTCATCTTTCTGGGTTGTCGGTTGTTTGGAAGCCGGAGTCTCTCACACAAACCTTTGCCTTCTTACCAGCTTGGTGATTTTGATCTCAATGTCATACTCCATGACACGGGTGATCCATCCTGCCCTTTTCCCTCATTCAAATCCTTGTTGAGGAGGAGTCCTTACCCCAGCAGTGAGACCAGCAACTGACCTTGTTTTTGAGACTAAATGCTTGATATTTCTTCAAGCTCTGTTAACGCACGCACACTGTTTTTTGCAATAAAAAGTACCTCAACTCGCATTCTTTAGGCTTTGGCTTTGAAGAAGGCAATCGGTTGTTCACATTATCTTTGTTCTGTTGTACTCAAGAATGGCAGAAATAGTGTTCATCAAATCACCTCCAAATGCATAGAGGATGAAAGCCTTGGAAAAGTTCTTGGTTGATGAGAGTGGTGTGCCTGGAATGGATTCTTTGATTGTCTTCAAAGCTCTCCTTGCCTTCTGCCGTTCCAGTTGAAAGAAGCCATGCTTTTTCTTAACATTGTGGTGATGGGCTTGACAGGGCTGGCAATTTGGGACAAACCTCCGAACACATTTTATCCTTCCAGGAAACTTTTGAAGAGCCTTCTTGGTGACTTGGGCATAGTAGAGCCCTTATGGCTTCACCCTCTCTGGATCAATTGCTATCCTTCCTTGGAGACCAATATGGCAAAGAGTTTCCCTCATGTTCAAGAAAGATGCCTTCTTATGATTCAAAGACACTCCAAAACTCTCTACATACAACCTCTGAAACACTGCCTGAGGTGAAGAGGTGGTCTGCACGCTTCTTTTGAGAATACAGTGATTCTCATCTAGGTATATCAACACTATCTGATTGATTAAGCCTTTGAATTCCATTCCATAGCTCGCTGGAATGGTGCTCCAGCGTTCGACAGTCCACATGGCATCTTCTTGTAAGCATATGTGGGCCCATTTAGTTTGTGGAAGGATTTCTTGAACTGGTATATTCCTCCTTTCACCATGAATTGATTGAAGCCTGAGTATCATCAAAGTAGTGAAAATATTTGAACAGCTACGACCTGCAATATTGATCCATGGAGGGAGGGGATAAGAGTCCTTAAGGAGATTCCCTATGAGGGTCTCGAAAGTCCACACACAAACCTGAGTTCTCGCTCTTCTCCTGACCGGACCCAATCAACTGTCCAGTTCTTTCCTCATGAGAGGCTCCATGTGTGGATTGATGTGCGGGTCTTTGTTTCTGCCTTGACAGGTTAGTATTTGGATCCAACTCGATGGTATGCGGACTAGTTGAGGAGTGAAAACCTTTCAAGTCTTCATAGCTCCAAGAAAAAAACGTCAGGGAAGTCTTGACAAAGCGTTGTATTGAATTCATACCTTCTGCTCAGTTGTTGTCATTTTTTCCAATTTTCAAATGGGGCCTTGTTCTTTTTTCTTTCTACCAAGATGGATACCGAATTCTTTCCCTCTTGACCTGAATGTTTGCTTTCTCCTTTCTAACTGATCATTGAGTGTTTAAAATGGACTCAACGGTGATAAGTCCCTTGGGCAGCTTGTCAGTTCTCAAGCTGATCACCTGGCACCCCTAGGTTGTTCAACTTTCTTGATTCCTTAGCTGAGAACTCAGATCTTCTTGCAAGAAGTGGATGATTTGCTGGTCATTGTCAAATACTTTCCAACTGACATCGTTACTCCGGCACTGAGGCCTCACAATCACGTGGATGTTTTGGCTGTACCTTGGCTTGTTGAATGTTTTCTTTCTAGCAATGTCACAAAGGCTTCCCCTACTGCTGGCAAGCCTGTAGCACTTGATTCTCTTTCCTAGGAATGCCTGTGATGCCGAACCCTCAAAGCTTCCATGAGGTCCCACACCCTGTTTCTTGTAGCCATCTGAGTAGATCATTTTGGCAGCAATGTTGTCCCTTGAACCTGATTATTACAATATTATGTCCCCAAAACTACTTTGCAAGTTCTTTATTTATTTTGATTGCCCAGCATCCCCTGCACCAGCATCAGATTCAGCAGGTTCTTGGATCATGCAAATGAAACCTAAAAGCTGAATAATACTTTTACTCCTTGAGGTGAAATAGCACGGCTCCACCTCCTGCACCTTGTCTACTACTTGATCCATCAAAAATCAGCCTCACTGCCATACCTCATTGTCCTCCTTGTGGTTGTGGCTTGGTGATGCTAGGAATAGTTTGACTTTCTTTGTTATACAATAGATCCTAGCTTATATTCTTCTATTCCTTGATAAGGATCAAAGTCATGCACCTTTCCTTGCCATTCATCAAGAGTCAAATCTGGGAATACTTCCAACCTTAGTGTTAAGCTTCATCAGTGCTAGGTGATCTTCTTGATCAAATGCCGAGCAAATTTGATTATCTGACTTGGGAGTATAAGGGCCTCAATGTAGAAGTTTGCAGAGGTTCCTGATCTAATTGTGGCCTAGTTCGATACCTCCTTTGTTCGAATAGCATGTGAGACCATCATCGGACACTATCCCCCAATCTGGCTGTGAAGTCCCGTGACAACATAGGGCAAAGATTGGTGAGGTCTATACTGATACAGATCTGTAAGACAACAACTTTGGAAATGCAATGCAAGGTAAGACTCAATTTCTAATCACTTCACTCCTCCAACTGTTGCTATTGCTGTCCCATCCAGCTGCACTACTTACTCCCTTGATGTTATTTCATTTGGGCCTAACTGTCAGCTATCTGTTTAGGCATTACTGAGCTACGTTGCCCGTTAGTCTATCATGAAATTATGCACTGCTATTTCCAATGATTAACGAAACATAAAAAAGGGGGAGGCTTCAGCATTCTACCTTGTTGTGCTCCATGATTTCCTTGAGGCTGGGGCAGCATTTGTGAGTACCTTCTCCTGCATTTGGACTTGCTGATTCGAAGTTGGCCAATCCTTTATGGCAGCTTGCAGCAGATTTCTTTGGCCTGGGATGGATAGGGATTCCCACATAGATATATTGACGTTTGTCTTCTTCATCTGATCAATGATACTGAATGGTGATGAAGGATCTCTCTGCTGTCCCTTGGTCTGCACATTTGCTCCTTGTATGTGGGCAGCAACAGCTGGCATTTGAGTTGGCCCTAGGGGCTTCTTGACTGCCCTTGTGCATTTGAAACTGGGTTTTGCTTGCCAATCATTTGTGGAGCTGTGGAAGGTTGTGGATTTGGCTGGGGCTAACGGCTGTTCTTCACCCAAATTTCTCCTTTTTGACCTTGTGTTGGCAGCAACACCTTGAGAAACTGCCTGATTCATGCCACAGAAATCCTCTGCTTGCCAATTTACCAATGTGGTGTCATTTGGGGCAGGTTGCTGTTGGAATGTTTCTTGTTGTTGGCTGTTTTTTTGACTACTCTCTCACCCTCCACACCAGCACTTGTTACCATTAAAGCTTGGGTCAAAGCACCATTGAAGCACATGGATTGATTATGAGGCTCATTACATGGAAAACACCAATCATACTCCTGGGCAGTGTTGTTTTTTGCTGGTACTAATGCCTTAGAGGCAGATATGGCATTTGGATTATAGGGCTGGAATGGTTATTGGCAGGAGGCCTTGTTTGATTCATATTTGCAGCTGGATTGGGTGGCCTTTGAGGCTGATATGGCTGCCTATTAGGTTGAGCTTGAGGCTGATACGAAGGTCTAAAACCTTGAGTTGCTGTCTCTTGAGTGTGACCAGCTCATTACCTAAATTTTGCAGTTGCTTCATGACTTCTTGAAGCTCATTTGGGGCACTTGGAGATGAAGTGGAAGCTTCATTTGAACTCTGATTCCTAGGAGTGGGAATAGGAGCTAAGACAGGTGCTTGACTAGTACTTGGGCTCTCTAAAACTTGGATATAATGGCATTGGAGGCCTAGGAGCTAGCTTGCCAGCTTGAATCAGACAATTTTCAGCTCTAATGGCAATACTATAAGCAGCAGGGATAGTTGTGCCTCCCATAGATTGAATCAACATAGAAATATCAGAATTTAAAGCTTTAAGGTAATATAGAAAAGCACCTTGAGACCAAAGTGATATGGGGAGCATATCAGCTTTCTCATGAAGCATCATCATGGTGGGACAAACCGTAAGGTTAGTTGAATATTGTCGAATCAGACATAACTTGGGATCAATTTAAGGGTTACTTTAGGAAACGGTGGCTTCCTCACTCTATTTTGATAGGAAAATGACTGAATTTCAGAACTGGTTGCAAGGAAGGCTGACGGTGATAGAATACTGGGAAGGGTTTACTAAACTCCTTAAGTATGTGCCGCAGTACCAAGCTGACAAGAAGTTCAGAATACGAAAGTTCATAATGGGACTGAATCCCATCATTGGTGGCAAAATGGATGTCGATGGTCCAACCACTATGGAAGGAGTTGTCAAAAAGGCAATAAGATAGGAACAGAAATTGAGAGCAATTTCTGCTCATAGGGAAGAGATAAGGAAGAAGATTCCCAACTCTTCTTCATCTCTTGCACCCAAAGGGGGCCTTGGAAAGGTTTGTTGTGAAAAAAAAAATTGTTGTAGCTAACAACAAGAAATCTGTAATGAACAAACCTGTAAATAGTGTGCGGAATAGCTTCGCAAAAATTAGTGGCAATGGACAAAAGTCCTATGGAAGCCAGAGTGATAACTTCAAAGCTAGTAGCAAATTTGAGCCTAGGAAAGGGCCAGTTGGAGGATGCTTCAACTGTGGAAAGGACCATTACGCGAGTCATTGTCCTCTAAAAAAGGATGATCGTGATCAGCAGCATAGGATACACACTGCGGTGGTTAATAGACAAGCTGAAAAGCAAGTTACGCCCATAGAAGTTCCGGGTAAGTTATTCGGTACCCCTGTAGTCATAATTTTTAATACTAGAGATACTGAATGCTTTATTTCTACTAAACTTGCAATGAAATTAAAAAGGAAAGCTGAATGAATGGATAAGACATGGACAGTGCATTATGGGAATAATGTTGTCCATACAGTCGAAATGTGCCTTTTTGGGGCAATTCTTGACTTGCCCAGTTTCTCCACCGAAGTTGACCTGTATGTCACTCCTTTAGGATCATATGATATCATTATTGGAGTTAACTGGTTGGCAGAACATAAGGCAAAGGTCGACTGTTATGAAAAACAAATTTGTTGTTTTGATGACCTGCAAAAAGTAGCAGTCATTCAAAGTGTAAGGCGTGAGGTTGCAATTAGGAAACTAACAGCTATGCAACTAAAAAGGGCTAAAAATAGAGGCTGCACCTTGTATGCAGTAAAAATGACAGAAAATTCTAAGGAAGATAATTATTTCATGGAAAGATATCCATTATTAAGGGACTTCAGAGATGTATTTCCAGAGGAATTACCAGGTCTTCCCCCCAAACGATAGTTTGACTTTGCAATAGAGATCAAGCCAGGAACTGAACCCATATCTAAAGCACCTTATAGAATGACCACGCTCGAGTTGGTAGAGCTAAAGGCTCAATTACAGGAACTTTTGACTAAGGAGCTGATAAGACCGAGCATCTCACCATGGGGAGTGCCAGTAATTTTTGTAAAGAAAAAGGATGGCACATTGAGACTGTGCATTGATTACAAAATGTTGAATAAGGCAACTATTAAGAATCAATACCCACTTCCTAGGATTGATGATCTGTTCGACCAGATGTGTGGAGCATCAGTCTATTCAAAAATAGATCTTCGATCTGGGTATCATCAGCTGAGAATAAAGGAAGAAGATATTCATAAAATAACTTTTAGAACAAGGTACAGGCATTATGAATTCACAGTGTTACCTTTTAGGTTGACAAATGCACCTACCGCCTTCATGAATCTGATGAACAATATTTTTCAAGAATACCTAGACAAGTTTGTGCTTGTATTCTTGGACGAAATTCTTATATACTCTAAAAATGTCGAAGAGCACCAAGAACATTTAAGGATAGTGCTGGAAGTTTTAAGAAAGAGGAAGTTGTATGGTAAACTATCTAAATGTTCCTTTTATGATGCAGAGGTGCATTATTTGGGACACGTTATAAGCAAGAACAGGATAGCTATTGACCCTTCAAAGATCACAGCTATAACCGAGTGGCCTGCACCTAAGAACGTGCATGAAGTAAGAAGCTTCATGGGCTTGGCAGGATATTATAGAAATTTCGTTAAGGACTTTTCAAAAATTGCTGCCCCAATCACTTCACTGCAAAAGAAGGATAAGAAATTTGTCTGGACTGACACATGTGAATCTGCCTTTAAAAATTTAAAGGAACAGTTAACTACAACACCTATTTTAACTGTACCAGACCCAAATGAAAATTTTACAGTTATAACGGAGGCATTGGGAGAAGGCCTTGGAGGCATTCTGTTACAAAATAACCATGTCATAGCTTATGAAAGCAGAAAGCTTAAGTTACATGAACAAAATTATGCTCAACACAACCTAGAGCTTGCTACCATTGTACATGCACTTCAAATGTGGAGGCATTACCTTCTAGGAAAACCTTTTGAGTTAAAAACTGACCATCTAGGGTTGAAATATATTTTTACTCAGCCAAATATGAATGCAAGACAACGAAGATGGTTAGAATTTCTGTCTCAGTATGATTTTGATATAAGCTACATCAAAGGTAAGGAAAATAGAGTGGCAGATGCTCTGAGTCGAAGGAAGCACATCTCTGCTCTTATAACATTAAGAACTCAGTTTAAGGATGAGGTGAAAGATGTCATGGAATCTGACTCTTATTTCCAGCAAGTTAAAACAACACTTGCTGCAAATCCAAAGGATGTGAAGTATAAGGGATTTTGTTTTGATAATGAAGGAATTCTGAGGTTCAAAAAATGGGTATATATACCCTTGGCAAATGATTTAAGAAGGAAATTGTTAACTAAATTTCATAATTCACCTTTTTCTGGACACCCTGGCATTACGAAAATGCTTGTTGATCTTAAGTAGCAATACTTCTGGAAGGGAATGAAAAAGGATGTGGTGGAATTTGTAACACACTGCTTGGAATGTCAGCGTGTTAAGGCAGAACATATACATCCTACTGGATTATTGTATCCCCACAGCGTTCCACAGTACAAATGGCAAGTGATAACGATGGATTTCGTTCAAGGACTGCCTATGTCAAGGAATAAGCATGATATCATCCTGGTTGTTGTCGACAAATTAACCAAAGTGGCACACTTCATTGCTGGTAATTTGAAAGACGATGCACCAGTGTTAGCAAGAAGATTTGTACATGAAATTTTTAGATTGCATGGAATACCCGAATTGATCATATCGGACAGAGATCTGAGGATGACATCAAGGTTTTGGCAAATGCTTAATGTGGCCTTGGGAACTAAATTAAACTTCAGCTCTGCATATCATCTGGAGACAGATGGAAAAACTGAGAGATTCAATCAAGTTTTAGAGGATATGTTAAGAATGTATTGCATGGACCAGCAGTATAAATGGGAGGAATACCTTCCGCTGGTAGAATTTGCCTATAATAATACATACCACGCCTCTTTAAAAATGGCACCTTTTGAAGCATTGTATGGAAGAAAATGCAAAAATCCTGTTAGCTGGGACAGCGTAGAGGACAGAGAGGTAATTGGGCAAGAAATCCTCACAGAAATGGAACAACAAATCAAAATGATTCGGGAACATCTAAAGGAGGCTGCCAATAGGCAAAAGAGTTATGCAGAATTAAAGCGGGTTGATAGGAATTATAAACTTGGTGAGAAGGTTTTTCTTCGGGTTAAGTCGAAAAAGAGCTCAATAACTTTTGGCAAGGCTGCCAAGTTGTCGCCACGTTACGTGGGACCTTTTGAAATTGTTGAAATAATCAACCTTGTAGCTTATCGTCTAGCATTACCTCTTGCTTTATCACAAATGCATGATGTTTTTCATATTTCTTTGCTTAAGAAATACGTAACAGATTTATCACATGTGCTGAATTGGAATTCCTTGCAGGTCCAAGACCCAGGAATAATCGTGGTTAAGCCCATTCGAGTGCTGGGAACTCGCCAGTTGTACTTAAGAAATCGTGAAGTGAATCAATGTAAGGTCCAGTGGGACCATTTTAGCGAAGAAAGTGTAACTTGGGAAAATCTCGAAGAAATGAGATCTGCTTTTCCATACTTGTTTGATCGAAATTGAAATTCGAAAAACTGATAATTCTACCAAATTTAGACAATTATTGGTTTATTTTACAGTTATCTGAAAACACTGTTTTAATGAGTGAATCTGTTTTTGGTATGAACTTATGAATGGAAGGACAATAACTGAATTTTGTCCTAGAAATTCCTTGAATTGGTTAATTTGATCATCGAGACGATGATTCTTTAAGAAGGGAGGAATGTAACGCCTTGAATTTTTGTAAGCTAGCATGGTAATCACTTTTCATGACGTTGTAACTACAGAAATGAATATAAATATGTTAAGACACATATTTTGATCTTAAAGGAATGTGTTGCTAATCTGGACCCTTGTTTGCTGTAATTTGTTTACTTGGGACAGAAGTTATTATTGCTTGTGTGATTGCTAATGAGACAACAGACTTTTCGTATGCTTGATGAACTCTTTTCACTGATTAACAGCACACCTTGAATAAATTCCATTGATCCAAGGTATGTTGTGGCCTTCTTGTGATCACTTTTTTCAATTTACTTCTGAAACCAGAACGAAGTCTGAAACCAAACTGAAGGTTGATATAAAGGTTGCAGCACTTGATTACAAGGTATGAATATCTGGTATGTAGATGCCAATGAAAAAGGTTTGATGCTCGAACCACACACTGTTGTAATGCTAAACAATGTAAGATGATAAGGGCCTGGATGCGAGTGGCATAGGTATGTGAAACATAGGACGAAACGTCCTGTATAGTGTTGAATATGAATTCTAGTCAGAAAGACTTGATTGTAAACTATTAATTAAAAACTATGGGATTAAACACTAACCTACTACTAAGTTTAATCCTATACCCTAACTACTACACTATATGGATTTTTAAATTTCATAAGGATGAAAATAGATGTAAATTATATTATCCTATGAACTAGGAAAATAACCTAGATATGGACTATTAAAAATCCTAAACTATTCCTAACTTATGGAAGGGGACGTATAGACCCATGTGAATGGAAATGGATAAGAAGGGAAGGTTGGAAATTTATTATGACAATAAATGAAATTCTTACAAGTTGCAGCACTAAGTATGGTGAGAACATGGAAATTTTGGAGGCATCCAACTAGCTATGAAGCTAAACTATGATTGCAAGAAAAATTTTAAAATAAAAAAAAAATCACCAACCTGAGTTGGCGGTGGCGTGAGGAATGACGAAAGGTAATGCATTCAATGCATTCAATTACCTTGGTCTTAGCAACCATCTCGCCTTGGAAAGAGGATTGAGAAAGAATTGTTTGTTGTTGTGTGCATCAGGTTTTTAGTTTCTCTGCATTTTGTTCTTCCATGGTTCTGTCGAACCTACTGTATTTTGGTTATTATCTTTGTTCTTGGAGAAGCAAAGGCTATTTTTGAGCCTGTGGAAGTTAGTGGACTAGTTGGAAAGCCTGACTAAGGACGTCGTGGAGAGAAACAACTCCAGTGGACACAGTTTTCTTTGAACCACAAAAAAAATACAAGCATGTTAAGCCCTTCTCCTTAAACCGCTTGCTTTTGCTTAATTGTCTCATTAAAAAAACTTTGCTCTTATGATGGGGGTTTTGGTTATTTGATTTTGCTGTTATGTTGAGGTGATTTTTGGGTTGAGTCGTTTTCTTTTGCTGTATGCAACTTGAGCATTCTTTGCATAATGATTGAGTCAAATATACTACCCATGTTGTGTGGGTTCATTTCGACAATGTTGGGGATTCATTTTATTTTATTTGATGAGTTTGTGCTTATGAATAAATTAGCCATGCGTGTATCAATTCTGAGTTCTGTGCATCCTTGTGAAAATGGAAGGATGAGATGATTTTTGTATGTCTGGTTGAACTGTCATTATAAGGATGAATACAACTTGGGTATTCTTGTGCGTTTTGAAGAAAACGAGTGTTTTTCTTACTAAAACTATTAATGAATTAAGTTTTCTCTTTTGCTGTTGTAAATCTAACGGTAATGGTAAGTGGATTTTATTGTGTATTATGGATTCGGTCTTATGTAAATAATACTGATATGGAGATTTTTTTCTGAATTCTTTGCGTGAACGGTTTTTGAAGAACTGTGAGAATGATAGATGGAACTGTTAGGTGAGTTATTTTATCTAAGGGTATACAGCGCATAGAATATAAATTCTTGGAACAGTGGACTTGTTTCATCGTTTTACTCTCACTTCCTTTTAAAACGATTAAAAGCCTCCGTGTTTGGTTGAAATCCATGAAATATTTTGTTTAAAAGAATTATTTCCTGATTCTGGAACTGAGTATCTAGATATTTACCAGATAGATTAGAGTTTACTATTTCAGTCTTCTTTGGATTGGATGATGAATTATTTGCATATATATGAATGTATACCTATACGAACTTCCCTTTAGAATTCTTGTTGTTTCATCAAGACTAAAATGAAGTGGAATTCTTACTTTGAATGTTTGGAAAACGATTCTTTTTACTATTATGATGAAGCTCATAATTTCGTAGCTCGCTGTACATTCTTGTTGTTCAGGTCTAGCTGAAATGTTGGTTTTGATGAAACGATTGCTGATAAAACTAGCTGTACATTCTTGCTTGTTTATTTCTAGACATGAATGTCTATAGAGTGAAATATTTAAAAGGCAATGTTTGCGTTTAGAGGTTCTTTTGGTACTGATGCTTACGGACCAGTTGCAATGAACTCTGGTCAACTTTTTGGATAGGTAATAGTAGTTTTTGAATACTGAAATATACTATTCAGAATGAATTATACTATTGGAATATGTCTGTTCTAAATAATGGATATTTGGTTAGACAGTGAGAAGAGGTAATATGATCCTTCTCCCTTTTATTCGATTATTGATTTCGTTTATTTCTCTTTGGACTGTTATCATTGATTGATATCACGTTTGGATTAAAATTCCCAGTACATTTATGATGAAAGGAAAGAGAGTGAGGATGGATAATTTGAATTAATGTTTGTTTATTCTCTCATACAGTTGGAAATCTATAATTATTATGGAATGAATTTTGTACTGCTTTGGTTTAAGCATCTGCATTTAATTGCTATTTACTTTTCTCTTCAACGTGTGATTGTTTGAAATCCGATGAGTTTTATGAAAGCAAAGGGAAGTAGTTCGGTTGAATTTTCAGTTAAACTCTATCTTTTTAAATTACAACTATTGTAAGGAATGGAAATTACTGCATTTATATTGCGACAACAGTATGCATAACTGTGTTTTAGTTCTTACAGATGTTAATTCTGGAACTATTTGAAGGAAATTACTTGTAGTAATTATTGGGAAAAAGGGGCAGTAATCCTATCTTTTTTTATTGGGAGGGTAATTAGATGATTGAGTTGTTATGTTGTTCATCCTTATCGGTACTTAATTCTTGGATGATGTTCATTTTAACGTTTCATAAAAGCAGGGTTCTTTTATTGAGACAGTTAAATAAAAGCATCTCATTTTAATGACAAGTGCTTAATATGCTCAGTTCAATGAACTGACCCGTTCAAGTAATTTTGCAGATGGAACTTGAGTATAAACGAAGACACGGTTGTTTTCTGATACTTCTTTTGATTAATTGAGGATGAATTGTATTGATAGCTATTATTCCTCTACGAGGAAATGAGAAAGGAAGAAATTACATTCTTTTATCTTTATGAGTTGTAATGTTGTTTGATATAAACGAAGTCCAGTCGTTTGGGCTGGCAAATGTATAGATTGTAAAACTTATGGATAAATACAAGGAAAAGTGTGATATTTAATGGCTATATCAATTTGATATTGTTGAATAAGATTGAGAATATAATATTATTCCTTGATTTGGAATTATTGAAATGATAGTGGATAGATTTAAAAGTAATAAACACCTATTCTTTACTTGAATACAACTTTTACGTTGGAATGTACAATTAGTTCATACTTGGGTTAAGATAAATTTTAAATTGACAGTAAAATGGATTTAGGTGAATATGAACTCTTAATTAAAAGGTATTCGGGATTAGCTTATAAGCTAAGGAATATCAAATAACATAGCAGCAACTGAACCTTGTATTCGGACTCCGATTGTAGCCTCGAATTTATAAAATATAGATATGGAAAAAAATATATATCTATTGTTAACAGACCTAATTGAAGTAAGGTTAGGGAGAATAAATGAATAAACTCATTTAGAATTAGACCTTGTTTAAATGATTTCTAATAAGATGGAATTCTGAATTTATTTACAGTTGTGGGTAAAACTTGGTTAAGTTTAATAGGTTAAACTTATTACGTTATCTGTAATGGACTGATTAGTCCGAAGAGTAAAGAAAGGAACCAAGAAGAGAATATGCAACCCTTCGGTATCAAGAAGGGGATGTATATTAAGCTAGAAGACAAATTAAGTCTCTCTCTTAGCTACATACAACTGTAACGAGAATGAGGTTAAAGGATCAGCATGACTACTGAAAGTTGATCTTAAATATTAAGATTATAGTCAAATCATACTTGAGCTAGATGTGTACTATTGATGAGAGGATTCCGTAGGACATTGGCATACGCCAGCTACAATATGGTGTCTTCATGAAGGCAGTTCCTTCGTGACGACACAATGTTATAGCTGACATATTACAATGCCCTCCCGAATCAAATCATCAAGTTTACATGAGATGGATACTAAGTTCCTAGATGGGGGGATGGGAATGCGAACGTGTATATGGAGTGGCTCCAGATGACTAAAGGTAACTAGACACACGGAGTCACCTAGGGACGACACCGTATGTCTGCGTACCTGTAGTTACCATGAGTAACTTCCTATACTCATTCATATTGCTAGTTGGGGTTAGAGCTTGACCTTAAACGAAAGGACTGGTAGAGACCAGGAAAGACCATTCTAGATAACAGATGAAGTGAGGTGGAGGACGTATTCCAATGATGTGTATCACATCTAGGAATATGATCATGCAAAGCATGTGAAAATCTTTGGCCAAAGTATCATAAGTGCTGGTTGCGTTGTCCTAATCACCTAGTTTAAGATGCAGGATGTCAGATGAATATCAATAACAGATATTCAGATAGGCTTCTTAAATGGATCACTTCGATAACCGGAAATGGTAAAAGAACCCGGTATATTTATTATACATTGCATGGATTAACATGAAGGATCAGTAAGTTGCCGAGTCATGAAATGAGAGATCACTGAAAATCTGAGCCATAAAATGGGAGATCGGTAGTTCTTCGAGTCATTTACAGCAACATATGGTATCTGTTATATGATTGAATGACACTGAATGTGTGTTCCATATTGCAAATATGTGAACAGAGAACATTGGTTTTAAAAATAAATTGTGTGATCCAAATTTCATTAATTAGACAGAGAGCAATTATTAAAACTTGAACGTGTGTTTGATTTATATAATTCAATATAGAGAACGTTGCATATAAAAATAAATAAAATTTCCCTTGTTCTAGTATCTTAAAATGGGGATGTTACACGGGCCATATCTTCGACATGTGATTTCTTGAACTCCATGGCACCTAGAGACATCTCGTCAGATCCAAGAGCTTCACATCGGGGCCCTATATGAAATCCTCTTGTGGTTTTATCCCTTTCCGTCTGGTTCTCTCTTTGTCTTATTGTTTGTAAACGTGAGAAATAGTGCAGTCTAAGTCAGTGTAGGGTTGCCAAAGGCTGTAGTTTGCAAACGGAAGCTCGTGGGACCGAACCAACTACGCCAACACGTTGGGGTGCCTTGGTGAAAGCTATTGGAGGCTTCATTTTTGTTCCCTACACTCCCTGTGCTCTTGAGCTACCCCGTCCGGGCGTGAGGCCTAAACATGCCATATCTTTGACATGTGATTTCTCAGACACTGTGGCACCTAGAGACATATCATCAGATCCGATAGCTCTATGTCAAGGCCCTCTAAAAAATCCTCTCTCGGTTTTCTCCCTCTCCATCTGGTTCTCTCGTTGTCCCATTGTTTGTAAACATAAGATATAGTGCAATCTGAGTCAGTGTAGGGCTGCTAGATGTTGTATTTTGCAAGCGGAAACTCATGGGACCAAACCAACTAGGGAAACACATTTGGGTGGCCTGGTGAACACTAGTGGAGGCTTCTTTTTTATTCCCTACACTCCCCGTGCTCTCAGGCTACCCCGTCTGGGCGTAGTCACTTAAGAGCCCTGAAGCCCAAACACGCCATATCTTTGACATGTGATTTCTCAGACTCTGTGGCACCTAGAGATGTATCGTTAGATATGAGAGCTCCATGTCAGGGCCCTATACAAAATCCTCTCATGGTTTTCTCCCTCTCCATCTGGTTCTCTCGTTGTCCTATTGTTTGTAAACACGAGAAATAGTGTAGTTTGAGTCAGTGTAGGGTTACCAAAGGCTGTAGTTTACAAACGGAAGCTCATGGAACTGAACCAACTACGCCAAAACATCGGGGTGACCTAGTGAATTCTAGTGGAGGCTTTTTTTTTATTCCCTAAATTCCCCGTGCTCTCGGGCTACCCCATCCGGGCGTAGTTGCTTAAGAGCCCTGAGGCCCAAACATGCCATATCTTCGACATGTGATTTCTCAGACTCTCGTGGCACCTAGAGATGTCTCGTTAGATATGTGAGCTCCATGTTGGGTCCCTCTATGAAATAATCTCAGGGTTTTATCCGTCTCCATCTGGTTCTCTCGTTGTCATATTGTTTGCAAACGTGAGAAATAGTGCAATATGAGTCAGTATAGGGCTACCAAATGTTGTACTTTCCAAAGGGAAGCTCGTGGGACTAAACCAACTACGCCAACACATTCAAATGGAGTGGCCTTTTGAATCACTAGTGGAGGCTTTGTTTTGGTTCCCTACACTCCCTGTGTTCTCGGGCTACCTCTTCTGGGCAGTAGTCAGCTTAAGTTCCTTGAGGCCCAAACATGTCATATCTTTGACGTGTGATTTCTCAGACTCTGTGGCACCTAGAGATGTCTCGTCAGATACCAAGAGCTCTATGTCAGGTCCCTCTACAAAATCATCTCATAGTTTTTCTCCCTCTTCATCTGGTTCTCTCATTTTCCTATTATTTGTAAACATACGAGAAATAGTGTAGTCTGAGTCAGTGTAGGGCTGCCAGAAGCTGTAGTTTGCAAACAGAAGCTCGTGGGACCAAACCAACTAGGCCAACACATTCAGGGTGGCTTGGTGAATACTAGTGGAGGATTCATTTTTGTTCCCTATGCTCCCTGTGCTCTTGGGCTACCCCGTCCGAGCGTAGTCCCTTAAGAGCCATGAGGCCTAAACACGCCATATCTTCGACAGGTGATTTTCTCAGACTCCATGGCACCTAGAGATGTCTCGTTAGATCCGAGAGCTCCATGTTGGGGCCCTCTACGAAATCATCTCTCGTAGTTTTCTCCATATCCATCTCGGTTCTCTCGTTGTCCTATTGTTTGCAAACGCGAGAAATAGTGCAGTCTGAGTCAGTGTAGGGCTGTCAGATGCTTGTACTTTGCAAACGGAAGCTCATGGGACCAAACCAACTACACCAACACATTGGGGTGGCCTGGTGAATGCTAGTGGAGGATTAATTTTTGTTCCCTATGCTCCCCATGCTCTCGGGCTACCCCGTCCGGGCGTAGTCGCTTAAGAGCCCTGAGGCCCAAACACGCCATATCTTCGACATGTGATTTCTCAGACTCCGTGGCACCTAGAGACGTCTCATTAGATCTACGAGAGCTCCATGTCGAGGCCCTCTACGAAATCCTCTCTCACATTTTTCTCCCTCTCCATCCAGTTCTCTCGCTGTCCTATTGTTTGTTAACGTGAGAAATAGTGCAGTCTGAGTCAGTATAGGGCTGCCAGAGGTTGTAGTTTACAAATAGAAAGCTCGTGGGACCAGACTAACTATGCCAACATGTCCAAATGGCATGGTGAATGCTATTGGAGGCTTCATTTTTGTTCCCTATGCTCCTCGTGCTCTCGAGCTACCTCGTCCAGGTGTAGTCGCTTAAGAGCCCTGAGGTCCAAACACGCTATATCTTCGACATGGGTGATTTCTTAGACTCCGTGGCGAACCTAGAGATGTTTCGTCAGAACCAAGAGCTCCATGTTGGGGCCCTATACGAAAGCCTCTCACGGTTTTCTCCATCTCCATCCGGTTCTCTCACTGTCCTATTTTTTGTAAATGCGTGAGAAATAGTGTAGTCTGAGTTAGTGTAGGGCTACCAGAGGCTGTAGTTTGCAAACGGAAGCTCGTGGGACAGAACCAACTATGCCAACATGTCCAGAGGTGGCCTGGTGAACGCTATTAGAGGCTTCTTTTGTGTTCCCTACACTCCCCGTGCTCTCGGGCTACCCCGTCCGGGCGTAGTCATTTAAGAGCCCTAAGGCCCAAACATGTCATATCTTCGACGATGTGATTTCTCAGACTCTGTGGCACCTAGAGATGTATCATCAGATCCAAGATCTCCATGTCAGGTCCCTCTACGAAATCCTCACATGGTTTTCTCCCTCTCCATCTAGTTCTCTCGCTGTCCTATTGTTTGTAAACACGAGAAATAGTGCAGTCTGAGTCAGTGTAGGGCTGCCAGATGTTATATTTTACAAGTGGAAGCTCATGGGACCATGAACCAACTATGCCAACACATTGGGGTGGCCTGGTGAACGCTATTGGAGGATTCTTTTTTTTTCCCTACGCTCCTCGTGCTCTCGGGCTACCCCATCCGGGCATAGTCGCTTAAGAGCCTTGAGGCCCAAACACGCCATATCTTCGACATGTGATTTCTCAGACTCTGTGGCACTTAGAGACGTCTCGTCATATCTAAGAGCTCCACGTCAAATCCCTCTATGACAATCCTCTGGCAGGTTTTCTCCCTCTCCATCTAGTTCTCTCATTGTCCTATTGTTTGTAAACATGAGAAATAGTGCAGTTTGAGTCAATGTATGGCTGCTAGAGGCTATATTTTGCAAACGGAAGCTCATGTGGGACCGAACCAACTACGCCAACACGTCATGTGATGATTTTTTTCCCTACACTCCCCTTGCTTTTAAGCTACCTCTTCAGGGCTACGAAAGCCTCTCGTGGTTTTCTCTATCTCCATTCAGACTGAGTCAGTGTAAGGTTGTCCATTTCTAATCACCTGAATAATATAGGTGGTTCATACAATATAGGTGGTGAAATGAGAATTTTAAGAAGATATTTTTACAATATAGGTGGTGAAATGAGAATTTTTTTTTGTTGTTCCTTTCTAATATTTAATTTTTTTTAGCTTCACTTGGCTTCGAGAATAATAAATTCTCTACTGACAGTGCCAACCACGTGAAGGTGGAAGCTTTTTTGGCACCACTAACCTACATAAACATGTTAGTAAGCAATTAAATAGAATTTTAAATCATACAAAATTTAAACAAAATCATTAAGTAAATATTCAAATTAAATTCATGAAGAACATACCTTTGCAAATTCAATCCAATGAACCGCAAGGATCAACTCTATTCTTGACAGTAGCAAGAATTGCTTCATGATCTGATTCACAAACCTTCCAAAGATTTTTGTTTGATGGCCTGACCTTGATATTTGATCAATTTAATATTTGTTGCAAGGACCAAATGTGAATAGTGAAGTATCTTCCGATGTACTTCATAGTCTTCAAACAACCAAATGTTTGATTTTTTGATAGGATATCGTCGAAGCCAAGTTCCAGTGACTACCACTGATCCAGTGGGATACTCAAGGTCTTCACCATCAATGACTATGGAAGTCAATTTTTTTCCCCTCTACACAACGAGATAAGAAGTAGTTGTTCCCTCTTCATTAAATTCCATCGCAATAACTGCAAAAACATGCCCTATGTATCACAAAGTAAAACTGTTCAATCAATTTATAAATACATTAAGAGTTGACCATTTAATAATTTATAAATCTAAAACATGGCATGTACATATATGTATGTACCTTGTTGCACTAAATTAGAGACTTGGTCAAAGTCAGGTGATGTTGTCATTTGATCTGAAGACCCTGCAAGTTGTAATGCTTGTGGAACTTGATGTGTGTCGAGTGGAATTAGAGGTCTACAAGTCCACTCATCCACCCACTATTATGACTCACATTCATTCCATGCAAAATCAATGCATGATATACAAAAACATGTCATGCACCTAGTATAAATAGTCCAAGCATTTGCATCTGAACTACGGAATGAGTGCATATCACTTGATCCTGCAACTATCATACAATCTTCAAAGTTTGTCAGATGTTGTTGCTCTATCAACCAAAAATATCTATGAACCGTTGATCTCTCTTGAGATTCATGGCCCATATTCTTGACACACCAATCAACAATGTTTTTTGGCATCTGTAAATTTAGCACCATCCTTGAACTTTAACTCTTCTCTTGCAAGTGCTCTTTTCACACATGCTCCTGCACCATCATGCTCTCCTTTTCCATGCCCTGCCTCAGTAAAAATCTAGATATGTTGTACATTTGTTTCTTTGTGCATCCTTCTTAGCCAATAAAACATCCATGCATTCTTGAATTGTGATGTGCAATTGTCCGACCAAATGTAATGTTGATGGAAACTAATGTTCCTCTCATTCAAGTTCGCATAAAACACCTGGAAACACCCTTGTACATATTTTGTAGAATGTGTCCGATCATCACTGATGTAGAAATGATACTCTCTCAATATTTTTCGATCTTGCTCAGTGCTTTCAGGAGAGTGCATGAATGTTATATGCATGAAAATAAAAACTTGCACTGAGTTATAATATTGAGATTGAACCTCCATTTGTGGCTGCAATGTGTAATTCTCTGCAAAGTCAACTACTGAAACAATAGTACCAAGTGGGAATGTGTCCTTGCTTAACTTGAATTGTTCATCCAACCATCGAGCTCTATGTGCGTGCCTTGCATACTCATAAAAAATTTCCTCTCTGAATTTGACCATATATTCTGATACAGGTAATTGTTTTGTAACAAGCTCACACCTCTTAGATTCTTTTCCATCTTTTAATTGATATGCCACCAATTTATATTTGGTGAAATAAACCAATTATTTTCCTATTGAAGATGTACTCTCCTCATGGATACAACTTTTCAGATTTGGCAAGCCACCACATACATTGCACGTTCCATCCAAACATGCTTTGTTATAAAAAAAAAATTATCTAGTTGATTTTTCACAAAATATTGTCGGAATAAATTCCCTTGAAGATTTTTTTGGGACATTTATTCCACACTCCTGCAACATGATGTCAGTATGAAAAACACTACGTATTTGACAAAAAACATCATAATGCATTGAAAATTCAACATGATGCCTGCAACAACAAGTGGTACATGAGTGATTGATTTTCACATAAAAGGGTTTGTTCATTTCAAAGAATCTTTGGCTAATGTTAATTTGTGGATTTTCATTTTTAAACTTACAGAACATTTTTGTTTGAGTCATATCTAAGAAATGTTTTGCACATGATTCACGATTACGAGAACATATTCTTCTTTTTACTGTATCTCTTCTATTCGGTGACACCCTTGTGTTCTCATTCCAAAATTTTACAATTAATTCTTTTAGAATATCATATGTATTCTTGTCTTTTCGTGGAAGTCTGCTAGAGAAATCCCAATAGTCAGTGTTATTGACTAACTCAAGACGTTTACGTCTCTCTATTGCTTTCATTAGTATTTTTCTGTTTAGCTTCAAAGCACTACTTGTTTTTCTAATCAAGCATTTATTAACTATTTTATCACTTACTATACAATTAGTTAGTGCACGTTGTGTAGCATTACTATCTTTGGTGCATCTTTTGCCACCTACAACTTGGTATGCTTTATGTATGTTTTCAACAATTGACGCATTTTGATCAACAACATTAGATGTTCTTAACCCCAGGGTCTTCATTATAGGTCTCATCTTAATTAACTTCATCAATGAAACAAATAATTGACATCTTTGTGTGTCATTTAAATTCTCAAAGTAATTATCCCAAATTCCACTAGCTTTTCTTCTCGCATTTCTTTCAGACATTTTGTTAGGCATTGGTTTTATAGTGTTTTCATCAATTTCAATTAAGTGAATTGGTTTTCTTTGCAAAATGGAAGGAGGTGTTCTTAGAGGTGAAGATTCATTTACAAGGTTACTTTCTTCATTCAGTGTTTTCATACAAATTTCAGGGTTAACATTTGGATTCTCAAGTAAGGGTTCAACAATTGGATTCATATCAATTTCTTCATCCATACCAACATTATCATTCAATTCAATATCATTATTCATTGCAATATCATTATTCTCTACATTTTCATTATGTATTTCATCCCAATTTTCTAATACATTAGCTACATTTGATATAGCGGATGTACCTTGCCCTACTCCAAGATTTTGCATTCTCTTCAATTTCTTTATTCTCTTCTCTTCCAATTGCTCTGGTGTCTTATTCTTGACTTTCCTCTTGTCCTTAGCTCAACGTTTATCGCCCATGATTAGAAAAAATCAACTAGTGGGGTAGGGGACAAAATGAAATACTAAAAAATCATGCAAGAATGTAGAGAATATTGCAGACAAAACAAAATGTTTGCAGAATTCCCATGAAAGAGATGAAAGGGACATTGGGGGGCCACAAGATATAAAACAAATCAAAACGGGTATGTGCTATGTAACATGTACATGTTACATAACACATACACGTTTTTTGTTTTCTCTTTTCCCAAGCCATGCCTCAAGGCTTGGGATCTAGTTTGGATCCCCAAGCCTGAGGCATGGACCTTGCACAAACACAACAAACATTGAGTTTTTACAAGAAAATGTAAAAATGACACTTCCTCTATGAGAAATCAAAATAAAACAATCAATCCATTTTTAAAAAATTATACCACGACGTAGAGCAGAGTCTCTTCTTTCTTAAAATATAATTTTCCAATTTTTTTGACTAATATAAGATATTCCATATTATTTATTTTCTAACTATGCCTTTTTATAGCTATTTTTTGAAGTGTAAATATGTTTATCTTTCATGGTGTATCTTTTTTTTGGGTGATCAAAATTAAAAAAAAATTATACTAGCCCAAACTAGGCATAATTCTATACATATTAAAAAAAAAAATTTCTAATTTTCAATATTTTTTGAGGTAGTTAGGGGGGGGGACACGGTCGGAGCTCCGTTATTTTTCAAAACATAAAATGTTTGTACTATAAAAATCATAAATAAAAAAATATTTGCTAAAAAAATCTTTAAAAAAATGGAGCCCAAACTAGATGCTCCTAGCTATCTTTCTAACAAAGGGTTTTCAAAAATACTAAATGGTGCTCAAAAAATGGTGGGGGGCACGAAAGTCACTCTATTATGTTTTTTAACAAAAACAAGAGCATCTGTTGGTATTTTAGTTGTTTGACCCACTTAAACTTATCCGTTTTCAATAAAATTTAGTACCTTAGAAACTAGACTCAAAATGCTATGATTCATATTTCTACAACATCTTCCAATTTTGAGTGTAACTATTTCAAAAAACTCGTACAAGTTGAAGTTTTTTTTTCAAAAAAAATGCGTCCACTTAAGACCCCCTTTTGGCCCCCCAACTTGGTGCACTTACCCAACCGTCATTTAAGCCATCAAATTTGACACAGTCCCATGAATTTCTCCAAATCCTTTTCCATAGGGGTAACACCTTTAGCATAATTAATGCCTTGAAATAGAGGTCCAAACAAATTTGTTTTAATTTAAACCAGCTCAATTATTATAAAACACCTCTTTCATAGAAATATGGTTTTTGAAAAAACTATGTTTAGATATTTTGATGGAATTTTTAATAAACGTCTGTGATTCATTATCAGGAAAAATATCAAGAAAAATATCACTGTAAATTTTTAAAAATATACTTCCACATATTTTTCCTGAAAGTAATGTTGATTTCTATTTTATTTTTCATAGTAGCACAGGGGATCCTACATTCATCAATGTTGCAATGTTAAACAATAACCAGACAAGCATGTTTATGCAGTAGCAATTGATTAATTTATGTGATATGATTTAATTTGAAGATTTGCACTCTACCATGAATTGAGTTCATTAATTTGTAAAATTATAATTATGTGGGGAGGTGTTTTCCAACTACAGTTAGTGGGTGGGTTGTTTTTCATGATTTTTGTGTGTTCTAAATATATTCTTAGAGTCTCATGTAGATTTATGTATCTATACGTTAACATCAATTATTACTAGCAATCGCATGTGTACAATGCAATGTGAACGCCGAACGATATGCGTTATTTGTTTTAGAGGGATGGTTATTACTTTTGTAGTTGATGTTGATAATGGGTGTGACTGATTTTGTAAGTGTAGATATATAGATTAAGCCTTACATTTAAAGGTTTTATTTCTACATTTCTAATTTGTTAAAAAATTGTATATATATTTGTGTATCTTATATCGCAAGTGGTTCCGTTTTGCGAAGTAGGTTGTTTGAACTTAACATGCATACATGAAGACTTTCGTACATGTGCAAATTTTATATCATGAGTGGTAGTGTTTTGTGGGAATATTTTTTGTAAATCTTATATCATGAGTGGTAGCATTATACGGAGTAGTTTATTTGAACTAAACATGAAACATGAAGAATTTCGTACATGTGCAAATATTATATCATGAGTGGTTTATTTACACTAAACATGAATACATTTGATGCAATAATCACATGTATATATGCTTGTATTATGATATGTCAAATTTTATATCAATCACAATGCAAGGAGTGCAATGTGAATGCCAAAAGGAATTGGGGGAGTAGTGACAAGTGGATGAGGTGTGAAGGGTCAATAAACCATTGATGTGGAATGTTGATCAAGGAAATCACGTTTCAATTGGTGGACATATGAGACCCCCTCCTACGAAGTGCCCAAACAAATGTGCTTGCTACCAATATGATGTGTCCTCTGTTATAGATTATCAGACAACAAATCAGAAAGAAATATCTTATTAGAATTTCCTTATTGACACAACTATTTGTTATTATTTTATTAGAATTTCTTTATTGGCACAATTATATGTTAATAATACTATTGAGCATAATTAAAATGGTCTTTTAAAAGTAAAACGAATTTAAAAGAATAAGAATCCTTTAAAAAGAAAATCTAAAGAAAACAATTATTTAACCTTATTACAGTGTAATCAACAAAAGAACAATTTAATTTAATTACACTAAAAAACAAGGGACCATTGCAGAGTTTTCCAATTTGGTAAAACCATGTGCAAAATAATTTTGATTGTTCACACACTTCAGAGTTTAGACTTCAACTAAAGAACAAAGAAAAAATGATGATGATAGGCCCCAAAATGAATTTTTTATAGCAAATGATTAGGAAAGAAAAAAACTACAAATAACCCTTACGCTTTACACAATCAATAGAAAAAAGTTGCAATCAATCAAATTTCTGTTGATATTTCACCATTTCCCATATTTGGCCATAGATTTTTTACATTCACAAATTGAAATAATAATCAACATTTATTAACCAATGATTCCTCAGTATAAAACAAACAGAAGACGTGGAGAAGAAAAAGGTTTGGTGTGACGTAGATGTTTACCTAGCATTGTGGGTTCCCTTAACGGTCCATGCAAAAAGGGCATGCAATGTCGTTACTTTCCATCCTAAATAATTGCAGGCCCATTTGTCTCAAGACTGTAAAATTCTCCATGTCCAAATTCATTCACTAATAATCTTTCCTGATACCAAGTCGGATAACTGAAGCCCATTTCCTTAAATCCCGCATGTTTGAAGAAACCTCTCTACATATCCATCTTAACATGTCAAACTCTCCTATCCTTCCCTTCACAGACAATCATATTTCTCAAATGAACCCAACAAAATACTTCTTCAAACATCAGTCTGTTTAAATCATTTCTCTCTAGAAAGATAATTTCCATAGATTCAAAATACATACTGTTAAATGATAACACTTCTATGAATTGATTCACAAAAGAAGGAGAATTGTGCTGCACTTCAAATTGTGTTGCACTTCAACTTATGCTTTCACCAAGATTTTAGGTATTATTTTCTTGATGTTATGGGCAGAAGCAAAAACAAAATAAACTAGATGGATGGAGAAGACAGATTTTATTTCCTTTCTCTTGCCTTGTCAAATGACATTACATTCACCTCTTTTTATAGAGGATTTTAGAAAGTGCTGGAGATTGATTTTCCACATGTTTAATCACAGTCAAACACAGACCATTCAATTCTCACATGTTTTCAACCACAAACCATTCTAGAAGGTAGGTGCAGAGATTTGTATTGACTAGGCAGTCAATTAGGTAGAAATTACTGTTTCTAACACTTGATAACATAAGCATGATTTCCAAGAACAAGGGGGTCATTTAAAAGACTTCTCAGAACTACCTAGGAGCATAAAATGCGACAACTTCTCTGGATTTAACATTAAATAAACCTTTGTGAATCTCTCCCATATTTGAGACCTCGTCTGGTAGGAAAACAGAACGAAAAAAGATTTAGCGAGATCACGAAGCCTCTTTCTGATGTCTTTTACCTCTATGGCACTCATTCCAACTGCCGTAATCTTTAGAAACTCCAAGGAAGAAGAAGAAGTGATGAGAGCATGGATCAATCCTATGCATTGGTATCCCATTCGAATACCTAAACCCCTTCATATTAACAATATATACCCTACAAAATTGCTAAAAATACTCTGTATTGAGCATGCAAAATTAAAAATAGGAAAATTAAAAATAGAAAAACTAAAAAACTAAATCAAAACCGTCATTTAAGCCGTCAAATTTGACATAATCCCATGAATGTCCACAAAGCCCTTTCCCACAGGGGTAATGCCTTCAGCGTAATAAAAGAATACAAGATAAGGGCTTCAAGAATTATATGCGAGTGTTTACAAGATAAATGTATTTAAATATTTTGGACTAGTCATTACAAATGAAGAAAAGTAATATATGTTCAACTCATAATGTTCTAATAGTATATGAATATTAATATATTTTAAGTTTAAATGATTACAAGAAAAATAGATTTTAAATAAGAATTTGTAAGATAAAAATACATTACTAAGATTTAAGTTGTTAAGATCTTTCATCAAAGCATATAAGTGTATTTTACTTGGTGGCCAAAAAATATTTAAAATCTGAATAGTAATAAATGCTTAAAATATGATAAATTACGATAAATTATGGATGTAGTGTGTCTTAAGTATATTTGAACTGTAGTTAACAAACCACATTTGGTCATTTTATACATGTGTGATCATATTTTCGTTGTGAGCCATATTTTGATGAAAGTATAAAAAGTACACAAAATGGGGCACAGTTATATAAGTATGTAATATTAATAGTTATATAAGTATACCATATTAATGAAATAAATTATTTATGGAAATTAGTAGGTGATGATTGAATATATTTAGAAGACATAAAATACATGCAAAACATTTAAAAACAATAGAGAACAATTGATTCTGATTTGAAATTGGGTGATAGTTTTTAATCGATGTATTTCAAACCAAAACATATGATTCATTTTCAAAACCATGATAATATCAAAACATAAAAAATATTAAATCTCAACCATATTCATAAAATAATGAGCTTATGTGTCATCTAAATTGACATAATATGAAATACCCAGGTAAAAAAAATTCGTTAACGTTATCATTAGTTTTAATAGAAAAAGTAGCAACGAAATATGTTGTAACCTTAAAAAGTTAATAACAGATTACATTGTAACATTTTCATTTAAAACTAATGGTGATCCTCATCAAAACTAAAACACAACATATAACACACATGCTTAAATAATAATTTGTAAATTGTAAGTTGGAGGTTGGAAATTCAAGACTGGAATTCTATTTTTTTTACAAGTTTAAAATCAACTAAAACTAGACAAACATACGTACATACATACATACGTGAGACATAAACACCACATTTATAAAAATCTATCCCAATAGATAGAAATGGTTCCCTAGCAGGCTCACACTCACAACAACTAACTTATATTTTTGGTGGCCCGGGCTGCACCTTTCCACACAAATACAATGATTAGGGAAGGAACTCTAGAATAGATGGATTCTTGATGATCACTAGTTATAAATGTGGATCAATATTGTGTGACTTATTATATAGTGAAATTTTTCGAAAATTATACGAGAAGGCTGTGATGGTCATTATGAAAGATTGCGTTAATTGTATTCATTTTTTATGTTTCCCCAAAGTGTTGATCAACAATGTGCGTTAAGGATATGTAAACTAAGAGAAAATATCACCATAGCCAAATTTAGAATTAGTGGACACTAAAAAAGCTTACCTACCGTACACTTGATACAGTTGTAGATCCTAAGATGTTGGAGGACGTTAGGCTTTTAGAACATAAAAAAAAAACGAATAAAAAACTTTGTAGTAATGTCGGCTTATAAAAATAATTTAGCTGATATCATTGATATGTACAGTATTTGTATAGATTTTGTTTATATTTTAGTGTCGGTAGCTCTTGGCGGTATGGTAAAAATCTAAGTTGCCTGGAAACGGGTACGAAACGCAGAAACGGAAATTTTCAAAAAACCTTGGATACGAAACATTACCGGAAACGTCCGTACAATATATATATATATATATTACCGGAAACGTCCGTACAATATATATATATATATATATATATATATATATATATATATATATATATATATATATATATATGCATAATACTCATTTTATAATTGTAGACCATAAGAGATAATTGATAAAGCACTCAAAATATTTTGTATTCATTGAAATTTGAACTTCTAAGAGTTATGACTCATCATTATATAGCTTTTAGGAAGCATCTTTAGCAAGTCTAGGTAGGTAGATTAGGGGTTAGGGTTATTAAATGCAACTCTATTTTATTTTTTTAAAGTTTTGATGTTTTAAACTTTAAAAAAGTGGTGGAAACGTGCCAGACATTTTCGGAAACGTCTGGCATGTTTCCACCACGTTTCGTTTCTGTTTCCCGTTTCGGAAACGTTTTTGCCACGAAACGTGACCCCCTGGGGCGTTTCCGTGCTTCTGAGGGAAAGATGGAAAAATGCACTGGAGGTAAAAGTGCACAAAATAATAGAAGTTTAAGTTTTCATAGCTGGTCAAGGATGTGATCAGAGATCAAGTCATGTTCAATCAATTGCAGGTTCTAGCCTTGGTAAAAAAGTTGGTGGAGAGTTGGCAGGCAAACAAGAAAATATAGAGCATAGGCCAGGTAAAGAAAGCAAAGGCTGACTTCCAGTCTATAGCCATCCTGTTGGAAGAGTACAATAAAATGCTCACTACTGCTGCCACTCAGGCAGATTCAATCGCAACATGTTACATAACTATTGGATTGGACAACACAACATGAAGCAATGATGCAGGATATTTAAAACAATTTCCACCCAGCCTAGCAAACTCATGTTGTAGTCACGAGAGATACAGATGATGCAAAGTGAGCTGGGTTGCTGAAAATGTCAATGGAGCAGCAGCAGACTGTGCTGGAGAGAATGAGGCAATGGGAGATAGACACACCTCACAATCAATGTGTGGGAGTTCAAGCCTGGAGATATGCAGAATGACTCAGCATGTTGGGAAAAGAAATTGAGGCAAGCACAGTAGCAGCACGGCTTCAAAAGTTAAAAAGTTGGAGAAGAGGACCTTCTACGGAAAACTCATGTAACTTCATAGCTACAATCATATTTTTCTCTGGTCCATGAAGCATTGGACGATTGTGTGATGTTCAAGATAGGCCTTGTAGTCATAGATAACCATATCAATGAACCAACATTTGTACCAGACAGTCAACTTCAACAACTGCGAGCTGCACAGCAGGTGCCTACCCAGAATAGTAGTCAACTGCCATCAAAGGCAGCTCCAACTAGCGCACCCATTATCTGTCACTGTAGCCATCAAATCTGGCATCACATTCGCCTCCCACCAACAAAGTAAGGAAGTTTCAGTTTTGCATCCTTTGGGGGCCAAGATATTATCGAAGCGATCGACTGACTAAAAGCCTGTGTGATGGCTCTGGTCTGTGTTTGAAAACCTGTAAAGGGTGGCCAAACATCAGTTAATGCCAGCCTATTGAAAACCCGTAAGGGCTGTACGCTGGTCTGCTACAGTAGTCTGAAAACCTGCAAGGGTGTGAAACTGGTAAATCTTGTTTCAGCAACTCTGTGAAACTGTATACAGCAAGCTTCGGAAGGTATATAATTAGATTTAGAAGGAATTCAGCGATAAGCTCATATATCATAAAAAGTGAGCAATTAAAAATTGAGGAACCCTAGGAAGTTGTTTGGTTACCGTCACCAACTGTAGTGTCTCGGGAACCTCCTAGACAGATAGCTTAAGTCATAGGATGACTTGTGACAGGAGGACATTTGGGGAAATCTCATTTGCCTACTGAAGTGAATCTATGATCAATCGATGGTAAAATGCTAAACGTGTCTGCAAGACAAATGTCATGTAACGCTGTCCATAGCAAGAAGAGGAGATTGAAACAAATGTGCTCATATAGACAAACATCAACAATCATGCCTGCTGCTCTACAGTATTTGTAATTGTTTGTGATGACATGGACAGATGATTAATCGGTCTCTAGCTTGACTCTATACCTCTGTTTTATGATTAATAAAAATAAATACTGAGCATGATTCACTTCACTGTGAGATTATTTACTGAAGTTTAAGAACATTGTATCTTTAGGGCCTACTGCAACAATGTTGATGTAGGGGTCTAAGTTCGCAGGAAAGGAATGTTGTACATCTATTCCTGTAATGATATGACTAAATCCCTGCGAACTTTCAGTGTGAAAGCGTGGTTGCCTGTGAATATTGAAGAATGTAGGCTCTAGACTACAACCTTGGCACATCCTGAAGGGATTTATGTGGGATCACCTTCTAACAACTGAGAGAACTTTTCTTCACGAGTATATTCTGGGCATCATTAATGACCTGTAACTATTTTGTATACTAACATAAGGTGAGCTGGATCATTATTGAAAAAAAGCAATACGTGCATAAATGCATGGAGACAACCAGCTCAATCAAAACATTAAAAAGCCCCTTTGCAGATGGGTAGTCTACCTAATGGGCACTTTGAAAATTCTACCAGCAAAATAAGAGCACTACTTACTATGTCCGAGTTGGCAACTACGACTTGCACAAAAGGATGGTTAATGCATGGATTCAATGGTACAAGTGTACCTCCTATTTTGACACAACAGGATGGCCAAATCTAGCACAAAACACACACACACACATCAGGAATACCACTTGACACTGACTTGGATCTACACACTAGAAGTTTAGGTACATAGCTTGCGGGGGATCTTCTAACCCTCGTGTCCTGAATTTCTTCATTGGGCAAAAGATGATTTTCACAAGCATTCGGGTATCAAGGGAAGCACATGCTTCAGAGTTGCATTTGGCAATGAGATCTGCTCATAAAGAATAAATTTTCAGGCGGCTGCAACTTATGAGAAGAGGGGATCTCCATAACTCTGCACAGGTCTGGAGGAAGTAACAACTCTAGGATCCATGTGTCTGACTTGGTGGAAGCTTTCATTCCCCTACATCATGCCCTCCCACTGAAGTTGAACCCTTTGATGGCCATGTCTATGGGGCATCGTTGCTCCAGAATGGTTAAAGTACCATTCAATCATTAGTTATTGCTTGTTTCAAGGAGGAAAATTAGGAGTATTTTTGAGTCACCATGGTGACCGTATAGACGCGATGGAGAGCATCTCATAAAGTATATTCGGATTTACTCCCTTTATCTTTGAATGCTTTATCCTACAATAATCCATCTGCTGAAATAAGACTTAAAAAGAATTGCCATTTAAAAGGTCTGACTACTGTACTTGACTTCTAATATGTACATGCTTAATTAATTGAGGCGATGTGTTTGTACCGTGAGTAGCTGCGAGGTGAGAGCATTGACAGGAACGAGTCGTATAACTTAATTGAGGCAAAACTAATATATCTGGAAGTCAGTTCCTCTTCCCCAATGCTTTCTTCAACTTTCTATTACTAGAGTCAAATGGGATAACCCTAGCACAATACATGTTCTATTCTGATCTCAGATCACTGCAAGGATTTTTTCCACAGTAAAAAGGAACTAGGTGAGACCATATACATGCTTGTTGGATGGTTATTCATTGTGCTTGATTCGTTGAAGCTTTAAAATCAATCCCATCTCTGCAAGTGACTAATATTTAGTATACTTTTCCAGAGTCCTAGTTTTGCTGTCTCTGATCCACATCAAGGTAAAACGTATAGGTGTGAGGTGATTTGCATGCCACAGAGTGTCAGATGATATCTTACACATTTTAAAAAAGAACTATATACATGTGCAGGGTAGTCTCTCTCCCCGCAAAGAATCTCGTTACATTTATGATCTTTTAACCATCGGGGTAAAGTTTTTCCACTGGAATTGGACGCAAAACTGAAGCCCTAGAAATTGACTGTCATGATGAATGATCATGAATTATGACTTTCATTGATCACACGAACATTCTGTGACCACTTAATTCTCAAAGGAAATTTGTAAAATACCTGGTTTTTCCTCCTTGTTAAGTCAATCCCACCTTCCAAAATGTGATATGAAATTCCTGCTGGAAGCCAATTCGTAGTTCTTAGCAACATGTTCTTTTATCACTCTTCACATTTTCAAGTTGTTCTTGAGTGAATGTTTTCATTGAGCTTCTTCACCAATTCAGAAAGCTAGTTGTAATAATATTCAACTGCGTATTTGCAAGAGAGAAATCAGTGTGTGGAGTTTAGAATGGACCTTACAGAGTTCAGAATATAGCTGATTAATAGGACAGTGTATGCAGGTCTTCAAGTACAATGAGCAGCTGTCTCAAAGTGCTTAGTGGTTCATTTACTGCAAAGTACATACATGAATGAAAGAGCATAACATGGTCATATAGTAGACAAAAGAGTAGGAAACGGGCCAACATTTTATCATCTCAATCCTGTGCCATTTTTGTTCTTATTGTTACAGGCTTGTTTCTAAAATTGTTTTCTTTTCTTTCGAGTTGCCCATTGAAATACCACTTCCATCCATGATTGTATCGTTTACTTCTATGATGGAAGAAAGCTACATATTCGGAAACGTTTACTCGCAAGGTGATAACAGAAGCCTGCCCCATCAAGAATTTCCCTGAACATACTAGGTAAAAGCCTAAAAGCATAAAAAATAAATGGTTGATAAAGTCAAAACAGGTTTTGAATAATCTGGAATATATCACTATTTTCATTGTAATCTACATATGTTACCATTTATTTGTGTCTAAGTAAATTGGGTTTGACCCATTTTGGGAAAGGTGAGACAGTTTTTGTGATGGCCGATGAATTTCTCTAAATTTGGGTTTTTAAATGTCTCCAAACTGAAAGGGATTCCCAAGACTTGTGTTTTACATCGGGGGATGGCAATAAAAATAGTGATTTGTAAGGCTTGTAAACAAAACATTACTGGACCGTTTTCATATTTTCAACTTTAATTACATTGAAATTAAGGGGTTTAAACTTTAAATTTAGATGGGTTTCGGGTATTTTCGGATTTAGGGTTCTAATTTTAAAAGTAAAAATTATTTACAATTTCTTAGATTTTTTGGGTAGGGGGGAGGCGGGAAATTAATTTTTTTAAGTAAGCGTAAAAAAAAGCAAATATATGACTTTCATAATGAGTTTTTTTTTAATTTGGGATAGATGTCCCCAAATACCATAGCCCACCAATTGCTTTATTCTTTTTTAAACGCCCTGAGATGTCACTAAATATCTTAGACTGAAATTTTGATCTATTTAGTAACTTGGTGTAACAACTCCCAATGTTATCAATTGCCCACCCTCCAAATAAGATGTTTATTTATGAGAATGTTGGTTGAATGCAAGTAGCATGAGCATCTATTGAAGGATTGTATCCCAAATAGCATAATCCTACAGATTGAATTAATGTGTTTTATTTCTTTTTTGGCATTGTAAGCAACAGTTAACTGGTTTCGAATTCAACACTTCTACTGTTAAGTTGGCTGATCAGTTGCAGTTTATGAACAAAATGTGAAGAATATATCTACAAAAATCAAAGAAGAAGCTTGATACTTGCATGAATATTGGTACTTGTTAGACTGACTGGCCGGAGTTCCACCTGACAGACAATGCATATTATAATTATCTGAAGGATTTGGAATCCCAAATAGCAAAATCTTACCAAAAAAAAAAAGTTTTGTTTAATGCTAAAAATTGCCACCACACAATTTTATCAATAAAATTAGCAATATACATTTTAAACCATTAATAACTTCATATACATAAGGTTGAAATGTAAACAACTAATAATTTCATCATCCTAAAGTTCTTTAAAAATGATGTATACTAACTATGATTTTTTGACAATCTAGAATATAACTAAAAACAAAAATTAAAATTTAAATATATGGTGAAACCATCATGAATTTTCCTTTTCACAAGTAGGGGTGACCATCGAATTCCAGGCTAAGGTTTTTTTAACTAGGGTATGAAATGGAAAATTGTGTAGAAGTAAATGCATTTTTGTCTTCAATAGAGAAAGAAAAAACAATAAATTTGTTTTATGATTTATTTGACAAAACATGCAACTATAAAGTGTAATGGCCAACTGTGAACAATTTTAGTACACAATTCCTCCTTCCATTGACTTACTTGGTAATGCAATCCTTGATTAAGAAAAATATGAATAAATGCTATAAAAATGATTAATCTAATTGTTATTGTAGCAGTAAATGAATATGCAAATAAGTACATAAAATAACCCAAGCAAATTAATCTATTAAGTGTGAAACCCTAGTTTGCAAAGAAGGGATAAAATGACTTAGTTGGTTAGCAGAGATCTTAAAGGTGCATAGAGTTGGAAACTGAAAAATATGAAGCACGGACTATCGCACTGAAGCTTAGAAAAGTGCAGATCTAGAGGAGTAAGATGGACATGGGCGCTTGTGGGCGCCACAGATTGGTAGTGGGCACTTGTGACTGCGAAAATTCTTAGAAAAGCATCTTTGACTAGTTGCGAGGTTTTCGATGTCCACCTTTGGTTGGTAGTATGTCGCACAATGATCACTGAGGTCGTTGTAAAACCTATAATAAATGATTGACCTGCAAAACTCTTAAAAACATCAAATCCTAAAAAATAAAGACATAGAATGAAGGGTCAGACATACTATCCTCATCTATCAAATGAGAAATCTTATGACCGAACTACATTTCAAAAACCAATGTAGTTCTAGGTGTGTGTGTGTGTGTGTGTGTGTGTGTGGGATTGTGCCCTAAGTGACTCTTGTGCGTGTCACACTTAATAACAAGAAAAGTAGCTAGATGTAGAGAAATGTAATAGGTGTATCCATGGAATAGAATAGAATCCCTTTCTATGAAGTGTACGCAGGGTAATACAGTCTCTTTCCCTTGGATGGATTCTTGAATGCTCTTAAATAGCCTTTAGATGCAACCTTAGGTGAAGATAGCTAATTCTTAGTGTTTGGTCCTTTATTATGATCACATAAATTTATATTTATATAATTACCTTGCTTGAATTTTGTAAATAACCCCGAAAAGACCGACTACCAAAAAAATAAGATTCTCAAACAGATAGAAAGGACCCAAAATATGTGATTAAAGTACAAAGAGGTCAAGGGCACCTAGAGGTGACGAGGATGCCTAACGATTGAGCCCTGACTAGGTGCTGGTGTCTAGAATAAGATAAATTAAAGGGTCGGCGGTAAGACTGAGCAAGAATGTGTGTAAGATCAAAAGTGACAATAGAAAAAAAGTAAAGATGGCCAATGACATGGGTTAATTAGTAATTTTCTTACTTAGGAATCACATGAATAAAAATATGCAATTAGGATTAGATAATTACCCAAAGTTCATGATTTTGTGCTTACATATTTTCCCCCACTTTATGTTATTGACTGAAAGTTTGATAACATAAAGTAAATAGAGATGCGTACCTAATAACCATGTATATTGATGGTGAGAAGCATGCCCAGAGATAAGGAAAAGAGTGGAGTGATAAAAGGTGGAACATGGAGACTAAAGATAAGAAAGTGCAAAAAGTGATGAGATAATGACCCTAGGGAGAAAATGCATGTTGTAGATGTCACAAATGTGCTTGCTGTTGATGTCAATGTTGATGTGTGTGATGTTGTTGATGTTGATTTAGAATGGTGATGAATGATGTTGGATGCCACCTCCCATACGGAAGGAACTGCAAAAGAGAAGAACAAACAAGTAGTCAAACACACATCTATATGTATAAAAAGCATGTAAAGAAGTATGTAAAATGAAAAATGTGAAAAAGGAACATGTGCACCTGATCCGTGATGAGGAAAGAGTGTAGAAAGGATCCTGTAGATTTTTTAGAAGATCGAGTTTTTTGAGTGATCTCACGCCAGTTGTGCTGGCTATGAGTTTTTTGGGCGATCTCACACCAATGACATGGAAGAAGTGTAGGGAGAAAAATTTGGTGTCATCCTCAAACCTTTAACTACTTCACATAATATGGAACACCACTACAGATGGTGTCTAAAAATATGATCCGGTTTGACCAATTGCAATCTAATGTTGAAGTAGAAAATACTGAATGTTGTATATATGTTAGGCGCTAAGGATTGTTTGTCATGTAAAATTCGTTGTGTGAAGTGTTGTATAATGTGCTACACTGAAGAATTTTGTGTAACTCCCCTTGGTCATAGGCATCCAGGAGGGGTCACAGGCATGCAGATGCTACTATTTAGGTATGGTCGCTGGTGTCTGTGTTGTGTCAAAGACCCAAGTCAAGATCTGAGCCATGTCTAATGTTGATGACTGTGTTGTACCAATACTATGTTGTGTTGTGTGATGACTATAAACTACTGTATGGGGTGACTGATTCACCCAAACGGCCCCTTGTTTGGGGTGCATGCAACATTATTAAGGAGAATATGGCCTAAAGGAGGACTGACTGTTGTGATGAATCTATGCCTTGCAGGGAGAGGGAGTGTGCTTGGTAGAAACCAAGGCACACGTAAACAAATTGGCTAGGAAAACAAGTGTTAGTACAAATAGAGAAAAACATTCATGTAAAATGTAAGCTAGCAAATAAGTAAACAATGTGTAAGCCAAGATGCAAGAAGACAATGTAGACCATGAAAAGAGGGTTTCAAACATGAGAAATCACTCACGATATCACAAGACAATCAAGGTTGACTAAGCCAAAAGTAGAAAAGTGTGCAAAAAGAGAAAGGGCAAATACCACAAACAAAGGGAAACAATGAAAAGCAAGAGAAAAAAATGTAATAGATAACCATGAAAGAAAATAGAATTACAAACAAATGTTACATTTGAAGCACCCGTTAGCATGTTAGGAAGATAAAATGTATGTCAAAACGTGTATAATCTGATATATGTAACGCCCACAAATTTTGACGTTCTAAAACCACATTAAATGTTAAATAATTATCTAGAAAGTTGTGATTTTTAAATTTTTTTTAAGATTTCAAGGGTGTTAAACCCTATAATACGTTTAATTAACTCCTACCAGCAATCAACTACATTACATTAGGTAGATCAGGTCTAGATTAATAATTAAATATTCTTAACCCATTTCTAAAGTCAGTTCAATTACAAACTGCTAGAAAAGTGTTCATTAATTCTTAATTTGCTTGGTTGAATAGTTTTTTCCCTCACAAATAACATTCCATCCCACATTTATTAAACCCTTATCCTTAGTTATCTTAGTTCCCTTAAATTATTATCTTAAAATTTCCATGGAATCATTTACTAAAACAAACTAGGAGAGTAATATAATTAATTTAACATACTAGGGTACTAAGAGGCCTCATTCACCCATTTTCACATACACTTAAATTATTTAAAAACCTATTATGTATATATATATATATATATTATATATATATATATATATATATATATATATATATTCTCACCTAATAACTATAGGGTTGATTGGGTACTAAGAGGCCTCATTCACCCATTTTCACATACACTTAAATTATTTAAAACCTAATAACTATAGGGTTGATTGGGTACTAAGAGGCCTCATTCATCCATTTTCACATACACTTAAATTATTTAAAAACATATATATATATATATAATTCTCACCTAATAACTATAGGGTTGATTCTTAACCCTTGGATCAAATCAATTGTGGCCACTAGATCTTATAGTTCTCAACTAACCATAACCATCCTTATGAAATTTTATTGAACCTTTTCCCTTTCCCTAACCTCCTCATTTGGTCTCTTTTCTTTTCTTGATTTACAAGTTGGAGGAGTGGAAGCCATGAAAGCAAGGAGGGAAGCCATGGAGGGACTCATTTGGTTCAAACTTAGTTTAGTTTAGTTTATGGATATATTAAAACAATGTATTCTATTTGTTTATTGAAGAGGTTTCCTCCCTAAATATGGAGTAGTTATTTAGTTATTTCCATTCTCGAGTTCTTTATTTGGGAAAAAACCCTACTTTCATTTAATCTATGAGATTTAATACATTAAAATTTTCATTCAAGGATTAACATGCTTAAAACAGTGAGTTTATTCCCTTATGGTTTGCTGGTGGTTTCCTTTTTACATTTTATAAGCTCAAATTTTAATTAAATCAAGTTCAAATTTGCACAGTCGTGGATTTCACTTTTCTGCCGAAAGTGATGAAACCGCCGCCCTAAGCAGGCCAACATTCCTAGTACCACCACCCTACCTGGGTGACGATTCAAAAACCATAGCCCTGCCTGGGTGGTGGTTCAGAGACCACCACTCTGATCAAGCTAGCAGTCTAGAGACTAGCTCTCTGCACAGGGAGGTAGTCCTGTTCTTTTGAAACAGAACCATCATTTCATCATTTTTCCAAAATAAAATTTTACCAAGGTGATTTATAGTTTCACCTTAGCTTAAATTTATATGCCTAAAGTCACTAGTTGAAAGGTGAACAACATTTATTCATTCCATGACATAAATCACTAATCACATAAATTTTCTATTTCAATAGCATATAAGAAAATAAATACAAGGATAATTTTCCAATAAAACTGTTTTCAAGTTAAAATGAAGGAATGAAATTCAATCTAATTCTAAGTATCATTGACTTATAAGGCCAACAGTCCCTTATTGAATGATTGTTAAACTGTTGTCATCTTAGAGACAATGATCGTAATTGGTATATTTGGCTCCTCTAAGAAATTAAATATTGATAGTTTGAGTATTGGATTTCAATCATATAATCTATAGGATTACATGATTAAAATTCCAATACACTCAACTTTTTTTTTAAGTTTAAGGTATTTTTTCCTACTTGATTGGTTGTTAACTTTTGTTGTTTTACATACATTGTTCATAACTGAAGCATGTGACTTCCTTCTTAGTTGGCATGGTGGAAATTTTCTTTCTGACTTTAGAAGTTGATTAGTGGTTAGAGCTTTGATCCATTTTTTGAAATGGAGGTTTTCCTTTCATGATATTGTTCATAGTAGCATAATGTTTTATTGTGTAGTCCTTAACATGCTAAGTTCTCCTAAACTGACTCAGCCTAATGAATGTGTAGATGGATCTTGCGAGGAGAAAAGGGAAAGACTTATAGAAAGTTGCATCGATTTTTCTTATGAAGTTATTTTGTTCGAATGATTAATGTGTTGTAAGACTCTGGAATGGTTTTTGTGGAAATTTACGATGGGTCTCAATGCTTTAGTAATCTGTATTGTGGAGTAATGTTGTCGTAACCAACTGAAACTAAAACTTGTAAATATTATTGTGGAAGATATAAATTGATCACCACATTTTTATGAGTATTTTTATTGTATTATAGCAATCTTGAAAAATAGTATAGCATTGCTTGAACAATTTTGTTTACCTTTTTGTTCCCAAGTCAAAGTTCAATAGAATCTTTTTCCACCTATGGATTGTGTACTGTGTTGAGTAGAAATGATGTAACCATGTTTAGTTTTCACAAAAGGGTAATGGTAAACTTTCGAGTTATATTTTTGTGTAGTAAACTCTTCTAGGTCATGGAAATTATGCAATTATAGGTATAATTAGTGGGTTGGCAATCCTTTTAAAAGTTAATCAAAAATAAATAAATAAATAAAATAGTGAAGTTGTGATCTTCTAGATAAAATCAAGCTTCCTTAAGTGGAAGAAAAGGGAGTTACCTTCTTGGGTTAAAAATAAATTACCTCCTACCCCTAAATGGTGCTAATGAACTTTATCCTTATTGTTGTGGGACGTAACATGATATTAAAGTGTAATCATTTATTAGCTTTTGGGAACATCTAGGTCATCGTAAGTAGGAATAAATTGATTAAGTAACCATTAAATCTAACTCATCTGTTTTGAAACCTAATATGTATTCTCTTGTCGAACTTAATCAAGAGAATCCTAAATGAAGCTTTTACCCAATTCAGATAGAGTCCTTATCCTCAATAAAAGGCTAGTTAATAACTAATGAGATCATAAAGATGAATTCAATTTCACCTTCTTCCTCTAAATTTTGATAAGGTACTATGCAATCATCGCTTAAGTGTTGTTAAACGTTGATCCTTGTACAAAGAAGGTTAAAGTTCCAAACCTGAACGATACTCCACCTCAATTGGAACTTACACTCATCTCCTTGTGCAATGGAGGTTGAAACAAGATTCAATATCTTGTGTTTAATTAAATAGCCTTGTGGAAATTTGTTTACCCCACCCCTTCACCATTAATCTAATAGTGAATTAAACAAATAATTGTCATATTAAAGATGATCCTCATTCATGAAATTTTACCCTAAGCTAAATGCTCAATAGTATAAAAGAAAAAAAAAAATCTTGCTTTATAATAAGAATTGTGTGAATCATAACATGAGTCTTCTAGAACTTAATTTAAGAATTGAAATTTGATTATAACAAATGCGTCATCCTAAAGATTACACATGGGGAGGACCTTATCTGTAAGTGTGTACTGTTGTTGGACTATTATGTTGTGCCTTGTCAAAAAGAAGAGTGAATTGGTTGTGATGGGTGTCATGTTCCCTTGTCACTCATGTGGTCTAGTATGGTGTCATGCATATCATGAGTTGGTTGTAGCCCATTGAGATCACCTATGGTGTCATATAAACTTCAAGCAAGTGAAAAAAAAAAATTATCCGTTATTTTTTTTGGTTTTTTCCTTGTGTGTGTCTAAGAGGGCATTACACCTTGCTTGAATTACTTCAAATGCACCCATCTTGCAAAGATATTCTCCAAAAAACCCTAAACAATATGTATCTCCCTCACAGTACACCACTTGCTCAAATAAGTTCCCTTTTTTATCATCTATCTGACAACTCTATCGGTCCTAATCCCCCATCCAATCAACCCATCCTAGATTCAATTCAATATTTTTATTATTTATTTCAATATAAAATTGAAGCTATAGAAACAACGATTACATCTCTTAAATTTGAAATCCAGCATCTCAAGGGTGCTTCTCATTCTACTTCTAAGAATTCTACATGTTCTCATATCAAGGAACCCCAAGTCTTTCCACTACCCACACCTGTCAATTTTTATCTCAGTGCTAAGCAACATGATATTCTTCCTCATCTCTTCAATCATCAATTGATCAAATTGCCATCTACTAATTACTACCCTCCTTATCAGCTTGCCAAATACTAAATCCTACCCTTTTGTAATTATCAAAAACTTAATGGACATCATGACAATGATTGGTATGATTTAAAATGAAGCATTAAGCACCTTACACATAAGGTTTTTAATTCATTTACTTTACAACATCCTACTACATCTCCAATTGATAAATCCCAATGGGTGCTTAAATCCGGTCCTTCTATGTCTACTGAACATCAATCCATAATCACTAATGTTCCTTCTTTAGAAATTCAAGAGAATCCTATCCAACCCATTCCAACTAAGCAACCTCCTCTAAAAATCAGTATATCCCCTCCTCCTCTCAAGCCTTCTACAACATTACCTATTCCTACTAAAAAACCTGCTTTTAAAATATGTCCATCCCCTCCTCCTCTCAAGTCTTCTACAACATTATCAATCCCAAATAATCCCCCACCATTCAAGATCCCTCTACAACATCCTTTAATTAAGCGTCCAATTCTTTTTGTCAGACAAGCTAATCCTTATATTGATGGTTGGGACACAGTTCAAACTTCACTGCCATGGCATGGTCCTTCTCATATTACCACATAGATCTCAATCACACACTTGGGGGACATCACGCTTTCTCCCCCTTTCTATTCTTATCATCTGTCTTTAAACATCTACTACTACATTTTGCACTTTGTGCACCATATCTAATCTTCCTACGCATTTTCAAACATTTTGATACACGTATTGTATCTTCATTACCCTATGACACACTATAGTTCCACGGTTCATACTCAACTACTAAGAGTCTACATTTGACATACACCTCACTACATTCATCTTTCACGCTATATGTTTCATGATCTATCTTTCTGGTGCACATTCTCTATCTTTCTGGTGCACATTCTCAAACCATTTCTTGATGACACGCTCTTGTTCTATGGTTCATTCTTGATTGTTGAGGCGTCTTTTATAAATGAACCTCATCTCATACACATCTACTGGGGGGGCATGCCGCCCCTTCCATCTTCACACATGTACATTGCATACTATTCCATCACACTCATACATTTCAAATTGCATTGTGAGGTTTGTGCTAAACAATGGAAAAGTTCAAATATGATGCATTTAATAAATAGTCATATGAACTGGGATTGTCCCAACCCTTATGTATTGATCCATAGGAACAACTAACTATAGAGTATATGTAATGCTTTAAATAATTATTTTAGTACAATGATGTTTTAGAAATATATATGTTCTTTCCTTACAACATCAATATAATTTTTTCCTTTGTGTTCATGTGTGTTCTTGGTGTTGTCCAAAATGCATTACTACATATTTATATTTACAAACTTCTTGAATTTAAACTAAGATGTTATTTTCAAACAAGCCAACACACAACAAGCAATGAAATCAACAAAAGAGACTAATAACCTCTAGAGGAAATCAAAAATAGGAGACAAATTCACCCAACAAAATAAATTTCCATAAGGATAACTAAGTTCATGAAAGCTTTCAAATTTCTAATCATTACTCCAAATCAAGCCAAAATCAAAGAAAAATAGGAAATATTAGAAAAAGAAAGAAACATAAGAAAAACAATAAAACGAAACCCACATAAAGATGAAAACATATTTGATGGGGAGAAAAAACAACTATATCTTGAAAATATAAATTGGGAAAAATATTTTTAAAAAATATTATTACAAGTTCAATGAATTAATGACCTATAAAAAAAAAATGCATTAGCATCAACGACTTAACTCCACCTTTATACATGCATGCTTCTATTAAATTTATGCATGCTCGTGCATGGTTGGGTCTCGTTGTCAACTATCACATCATAGGTGCATTTTTTTTCAATATATAAGTTTGACGGTAAATGGTTGTATCTATTCCTGTGTAGCTCAATTGGTTAGATTGTGCACCCTGAACAGCAAGTCGCAAGTTCGAATCCCAAAACTCACAGCTAAACACATTGTCTTTTTCAATTAAAAATTCTATAAAAAAATTAAGTAAATATGCACGTGACACATATACATAGGATGGATATATGGTGATTTTGTGGACATAGATACAATCTATCGAAAGAATATGAGATGGATGCATGGTGATTTTGTGGGCATAGATGCAATCTATCTAGAGAATATGGGATGGATGCATGGTGATTTTGTGGGCATAGATGCAAGCTATCAAGAGAATAGCCCTCACATACACTAGCACCATAGGTAATAACTAGTCCATACTAACGTTACCTACCCCTTCCAATCTAATAAGACATTGATGTAATGTAAGTTGTTTTATCTTGTGTTATCTAGGTAGTGTGAAATTGTTTTAATTTCACACTCTTTTCCCTCACAAACTTTCGTATCCAGCAATAAACTGATGGTTAATATGACGAAGACGGAATTCATTATCAAAAGTAGCGGAAAGGTAAGGAAAGAAGCGGCCAATATTAAATTCTACTGATTTACGTATGTGGGTTCGACTGAATTCATCGTAAACTCGAATACCAAAATCTCGACGTGACAAATCTGACATTTTTTAGCTTGGAATTTCTGATGCCATTTAACGCTATGCATGTAAATTTATATCCAGGCAGTGGCTGCCTGTGATACTTGGGAATCACAAATAGATCGCGAGAAATTTCGATGGGCTGACAATCCTTAAAAGAAGTTTCTATCATTTACCAAATATGCATCCAACACAAGAGCTCTGTGAGAAATCGTTCATAGAATAAAATGGCTGACCAGCCGACACATAAATGGTATTCCCAGTTTACAAAACCAAATTAATTTTCAGGCCTTTTCAGAAGGTTATGGTTTAGGTCAAAAAGGATAATTTGCGTGAAATGTATCCCCCAAAATTAAAAACAGCTGTAAATAAGTAGAACTAAAACGATTGAACGCGTTTGTACTGTACCAGTTTTTCTACCATGCAGATGGTCACAGGTTCGAGACGAGACGGGGAGTACTTATCCAGTTTGTTAAATAATACTGTTTACGCGCATTCACACAGCGGCGTATGAATGTGAATAAGAAAGAAGAAGCGGAAGGCGCACCAGGCAATTACAATGGAGTAGGATCGAACACTAGACCTCTGTGGAGTCTTCAAATAACGTGCAGGAACGCCGTCTTGCGAGCTGACATTAACAGTGTGGTTGTGAAGAAAATTTCTTCACTCTTCATCTCCCATGGATCCAGACGGAAAATGTAGTCGTACTGTCGATTCTTCCTCGCCACGGAAATGTCGCGAGTTCGACTCCGAAGTTGGCCATTCCACACGGATTTCTTGTTCGGATCATGATTTGGTCTACCAGCAAATCCAGGGGTTACAGACAGTACAATCCAAGCCGAAGCGAGAATCACGCCGGTCAGGCTGTCGCAAAATAAATTCTGAAAAGCGTAGAGAGAATGTTTGCAGTTGCACACGCCGCCAAGCATGCAACTGTGCTGCGAGCTTCGTTGCGGACTGCACCGCCATTTGCTGCTGCTGCCCCTGTGCGCTTCTACACCTGTTCGTTCTCGCATTTGTGAGGGTTCCCTCCGCCATTGTTAGGAAGGCCTTGTGCTGCGCAAAGTCTGATCGTGAGAAAAAACATGATGATGATGAAAAGAGGGAAGAGTGCAGGTATTATACGCCGCCGTGGTCTTGCATTGCGTCTCCGCAGACAAGTGGCCCTCTAGAAACATCACTCTCTGCGAAGCTCGACAGCGACAAGATCTGGTCTGAGCTGTACGCGGCTGGTCTCATGGGTTTTGGGGGATCGCATTTTAGGTCTGAGTAGGAGTAGTTATAGTAGTCTTTAATGTTTCGTTCATTTACATCATCTCAGAGTGGAACATTTACACTTTCAGAGATTTGTTTTCCATGCTAATCTCACAAACGTTGTTTTCGACAGTAGTGTAGGTGATTCCAGTCTCGTTCATTGGGTAAATATAGATCTATATAAATTTACTTAATAAGACACTGAAATTCAGAAAAAACATATCATTATGATGGTTGTCATAAAAAAAATTGAGTTAATTGCTCTGAAAGAGTGTTTTAAGGGTAGAATCCTGAACAAGTAAACTAGAAAATATCATCATTGCGGAAGGCATTGAAAAAACATAAAAGTAAGAGAACCATGCAGGATATGGTGGTATAAAAATAACTTACGTTGATGTATGGCAGAATATAACGATAGAAGATTTTTGTTAGTATCTTAGTGTCGGCTGTTCTTCTCTGGCGTATATGTTATAGCAATTCAGTAGCGTATTTTACCATTAAAAAATAGATTTCATACATTCTTATAATATTCCACGTACATACATAGTTTGCACCTGAATGCAGCAAACTTGTATCTTATCTCACAAATTTGGGTGGTATTAGTGACGGGTGTTTATTTGGCAATTATCTTGTTTGTAAATAATGCTGTTTTGCTTTCACATTCAATTAAAATACTAACTAGAAGTATTGAGCAATTTTTTATATTGGTAAAAAAATTGACAACATTCAATATAACCAAAAAATAAATGATCTATAACTAATGTGAAATACAAAGCAAAATAAGTTGAAGTGGCATTTTCTTATACCTATTTGAGTGTGGTTTTCAGTAGACTACCTTTTAATCTTGTATCTATATTAGAAATAAGACTTATCAAAGAAGATGCAACATTGATATTTTTGGAAAGACAATATTTTTAACTCCAATTTCTAAATATATAGATATAGATTCAATTTTTCCATGTGTTGTTAATTACTCCTATATTATTTGTATAGATGTGAGATATAAGACTTATACTTGAGATAAAATGATTTCAAAAATATGGAAAGATATGTATGCATCTATATGTTATTGAATAACAATCAACCACAAAGAATGGATCCTCACTCAATATTCTTACAAAGCTTGAGGCATGCTCAATTTCACTCTTTAACTTTCCACATTATCAATATATTCAATAGGGTTTGATGTATAGCAGATTTTTTCTTTGGTCAAACACGTATCCATATTTGGCACTTCAATATTCTATGTAACTTGTCAAGAAATGATGTCAATCTTTTATCTATATAAGAGAACGATACTTTCCTGTAAAATTCAGCTATAAATATAGAAAGAATTCCCACTCTTGATTTTTTTATTAATGCTCCTTAATTTAATAAACAATAAATTAATAGAAATATTCATAAAGATCAACAAATTTTTTAAAAATCAATATAAGTTTAATCTAAAAAAACTAACACCAAACCTTCTTCATTTTTTCAATTTAATTATTGTTTTTATGAATAGATCAAAATTAAATCCTTAAACACATAAAAATGTTATTATCTTACTTTTGGATCCCTTTAACTTCTAGTTTAGAGATTGAAAACATTAATTTTAAATCAAATATCATTATAACCTTCTACAAAATAAACATAGATACCAATTATGTTTTCTAAAACCTAAAAAAAATATAATCTCAAAAATGCATCAATAGATCTACAATTCCAACTCCAGAATAATTAAATGTCATTATATTTGATTCACATCTAGTTTTATTGCAAATTAAAAATCTCTTATCCAAGTCATGGTTTTTTTTGGTGTCAAAAATTTGTAAGATTCATGTTGCATACTTAAATCTTTCTTAGACAATAGGTAAGTCAAACTTCTAGTTTTGCTTTTTCTAGACTTAAATATTATTGTTGTAAATCAGTAAGTATTTTCTTGTAAAGAGTATAGCTTTAAATTAAATGGGAAGTGACATGGGAAAACTTGACGTTGTTTTCGTACTAGATAGAGGTTGCATTGGGGTATAACATGTTGTATCAATTCATGTCAACTATATAGATTTAATTGTTCCGAGTGGTTTTTAATGTTGTATTATTTTGTTGATGTCAATTGTGTTAACAAAAATCTTCATCGCATCTTAAAAGAATTCTCATACTTATATTCGCGTGAGGGAGGATATAACTTATTTACATTTTTCTTATACAGCCTTATTTCTACTTAAAGAAGAATTTAATATACTTCAGTATGTATATTTTATTTTTATGTTCCTCAAGTATTATTAATATCTAATTTTTTCTTCTATATTCCTATAATTGCAATTAATGTTGTAATGGAATGAGTTATCCACTTTTATTCTCGATATTAAATTCGACGTCTATTTTATCATTATGCAATAATTCATCCTTAAATTTGATGCCCATTTAACTGTCACATGAACATTTGAACGTTTAAATTGACATTCATTTGACTATCATATAAATATATTTTTTTGCTTAACGAAGTCAATCAAAATATTGTAATATCTTTTCTATACGATAGAGTTTGGAGCCTTATTTTCGATAAACATTTTCACAAGCCCAACATAATCATATAACTAAATTAATAATACCAATTTTTTCCAATCAACAAAAATATAATTAAAATAATAATAAATTAATTAATCACTATAATATAATAGTTTTAAAAGGTTATTAATATATCTCGCCGTTTGTTATTCTTCACATGTTTTAATATCTAATTTTTTCCTCCATATTTTACTAGTCTTCACACGTTTTTATTAAGTTTTAATTAGCCTTTACACATTTTCTTTTTCTTTATAATTTTAATTTACTTATTTATATTATTAAAACACGTTTTTCAAATTAAAATATTTTCGAAATTTTTTGTCTTGCAATCTTTTGAGTTTAGCATTCATTTGTTTTGGTAATTGAAGATAGGTTTTATTTTAAAAAATTTAAATGTGTTTAAAATAAAATAAAATAATTTCATATTAAAAAAATGTAAAGTTAAAATTCGTTTCATTGTTAATATTTTATAGGAATATTATTAATATTCAATAGAAACCATAACCTTTTAATAGAAATATAAGAAAAGTACATTTGAAATATGAAAATTTGAAAAGAAAAAATGTCTAAATTTAATATTGTTGTGTATCTATATTTAATAGACATGCTACATATAAAATTGTATAAAGAAATATTAGAAACCAAGCAGATTAATTGTGAAATTCTATATTTATTCTGATGACATTTCACAAATAAATATTCAAGCAATCAAATTAAATAAAAATAGTTAAATTATTGAAAATATCTATGTGTAAATAAATGAAAAAGTTATAATTTTGAAAATAATTTAAAAATTGACCATCACAAAAAATTGTAGGCTACCAATAAATTTCATAAACTGTAGACCATAGATCGTATGACAAATTGTGCACAACAAACAATAATATGTGAAATTAATTTCAATGCCATAATTTTAGTGTGTAATTTTTGATAGCCACAAAATTATTGTAGAACAATTGTGCGGGGAAATGTTAGTTTCTTATAGTGCAAATGTCATATTTGCTATGAAATTCGTGGAAGATATCATTGTCTTTTTAGATATTTCCTTGGATAATTAAGGGACTTCATTTGGTATGAGAACCAGAAATATTTATTCTTATTTATTCATGAGAAACTTCAATATCAACAAAGAATACTCAAATTGAAGTGTTCATATACAAATAATTTCAGAAATATCATGTTTTACTTCCAAACAATGGACTTCAGGTACTTCAAAAAACTATAATATATATATTCAAACAACATAATCCAGATTTAGAAGATAATGAACATTTTCTTGGTTTCCAAGATTTATGACTTTCGAATACTAAAATTGGTATTTCTCATTTTAAAAAGACTCTTTTTTATCAAAAAATTCTCGCTTTTAGGGATTCATTTTGTATTCTTCAACCTTATAAATCATTCTTAACCTCGACTCTTAATAACAAATCATTCTCAACGTCGAATATTAATATCAAATTTAATTTAATTGATTGGCAACTTCATGCACTAGGGCACGATATGAATATTTGGGCTTTCATCGTTTTAGGTGCGCAGGCGATTTAGTAATGTCTTACTATATTTAGTTTGTCTTACAAATATTTTTTAATCTTGTAAATCTGTCTTATTTCAATTTAATAATTGATTTAATTTTTTCATTACCAAATAGAAATATATTGTTGTTGTTAATGAATGTTCCAACGTATTGTGTTCAATATGATTATGTTTATAATCTTATTAAAAGGGGAATCGTAATACTCAAATGCATGGTGTTAAAATTCTTATTCTTATTATTTGTGTTAATAACCACAACGCACAACAAAGACCCATTTGTCAATATTTGTGTAAATAGTATTTGTTATATCAATCTCTAGAGCTCCACTATATTCTATGAGCAATGTCTATTGTTTAGACAAGATATAAAACTAGCAATTGCACATAAAATGTATGATGGAAATGCTGAAGGGGATGTTTTGAAGCAGTCAAATTGAAGGGAGAGAAACAATATTGAGAGAGGAAGAAGCCGGGGTTTGAAGGTGGAAAAGTGAGAGGGTGGGTAAAATGGAATGGGGATACAATGTGAAACTCAACCCTCCAACAACCATATAGCATTTATGTCAATCATTCAAAGGAGAGAAGAGGTGTTGTGTATGATGATGCGAAAATTATTTTTAGACATATCTGCGAACATAAGGCAGAGTAGAAAAAATATCACTAAAGTGAAAATATTTTTGCAATTTTCGCCCTTACATTTATTGGATAGCTTGAATACACATAAATGTAAGGGGAGATCAAATGCATGTATCGCTAGACATGTCAGAGATATGTAGATGTGAAGTGGATGAGGCATCCTAAGGTACCGATTTCATGCATAGTTGCCCTCATCAAAAACCGTGATGGTGTCATCATTCATCAATCAACAACAAAAAGGGACAATTGTGGGTCGTTGAGGATTTTTATTAGACAGTGGAAATTAATCACCTGCATGGCCAACACCTATTCCACGCCCGAGATTATTCCTCCCCACGAAATATCTGCTATATGTGTTGAACCTTATAGTTGTGATCTCACTTGGGCTATTTGTGTGAGCTTAAAGGGGTAAATATAAAAAATGGGGGAATTCTAATAGGTTTTTATTTTCAATACCCAACAACGATGTTTTATTCTTGTAGCACTTTTCATTCCCCCCCTTTTTTTTTGAGCTAAAGTAACTGTAAGAAATAATTGATGTACAAAAAATCATCAATAATTGAGGTTGTACATTGAATGGTCATATGAGCGAAAAGTAGAAAATATATGTCGATTGAGGTTGAAAAGGAAATTATTTTGATTGTACGACACTAGTTTTTTTTTAGAAACTTGAGGAGGACATGAATGGAAAGTTATAAATGAACATGTAGGAAGTAAATAATTATGGATTCAACATGATAAAGAAAAGAAACGACATAAAATAACTTTAAATGGAAAGTTGAAACCCATATATTCATTCCCAACATGTAACAAAGATATGATGGTTAATATTTGCAGAAGAAATGATGGTCAAGATTTGATAAATATTTGACGGCATGTCCCATAGCATGTCTAGTAGCAGCAACATGGTGATCACCATAAAATTGGGGTTATTACATATTGATTTGTGTAGGAACAATTAATGCCATGTAACAAATATTATTTGTGTAGGAACAATCTTCTCTATGGAATGTGACAACATGGTATAGGGTGGTCTAGAGTATCCTCCACACTTTAACTACAAAATCAATGGAATCAATGAGAAATAAGCTCATAGACTCAACAAAACCAAAAATGATGATGTTGTCCATTAGCACACTTGTAATGTGCCAGTCATTTTAAAGCCCTCGAACTCACAAAGTCAACAAATATGCATTGGAAGGGAGAAGATCAAAGTGAGTTCGTTAAACTTCCAATTGTGCACTCGTTCATATAATCAATTCGGAAAAGGATGGAGAAAGTGTTTACATCACTCTGCCTTATATTATGTTACAAATATTGGAGCAGCTATCTATGATGATCTCGATGCATTTATCATGCAACTCCTGCAAAATCATTCCAGCTGTCTTCAAATTTTAGAAAATTTAGCTGACAATAATAAAAAGTAATATGTAGTTGAACGAAGAATTGACAAAGCGACTCCAACTTGTAAATTCCTTCGAGGTAATAAAATCAACACAATAAATTTTAAAAACGCATCAATATAATGTATAAATGCATGTAAACTATTTTAACGGAATAAATTAAAGCCAACACATTATGAAATCTGATTTCTACCATTTTATCCATAGAACATCAACGCGAATAGTCAAATCAAGTAAATAAAAAAAAAATTGTAGTCATTGAAGAAAAGACAAAAGATGAAATAAATAAATAAATAATAAATATTATATCTTAGGACATGTTGAATAAACTCATGAGAGGAAAAACAATACTTTAAGTGTTGGTGTGTTCTTTTATTAGTCTTCACACATTTCTATTTCTCTTTTTTGTGCTCTAGGATAGCTTGCCTTTCTTCTCCTTTTGTTTTAGTTCAAACTCGACATTCAATCTAGCTTAATTTTTGTACTTGAGATCTTTCACTGTTAGTACAAATATGTTTTAATTGCATTATCCCATGGTGGACACTTATCATATTCATCTTGAGCTTCTTCTAGTTGATGACCAAGAAATTCTGAATCTGGTGGAATGAAAGTATGAGGAATTTTGGATAGCATATTTATATTGGAAAAACAAGGCAGGGAATCATACCTTGTATCAGAGGTGTCAAAATAAATTTCTTCTTCTGAATTATTCAAAACATTTACTTTCTCAATTTATTCTTTTGAATCATACAATATGTATGACTTTCATAATCAGTTCCAAAAATAATGTAATAAATAATCTCATCTATATGATTTTCTCTAAAAAAAAATGACCTTTTTTTGTCCTTTGTCAATGTTTCTCGTAGAACACTTAAGCACCATTGAGGAGAAATGATAGAGAAGATTTTATTTAGCATATACTTGTTGCATCAATTCAAAAGAAAGAGTTGAAACATTTACATTAAAATCTAGACTTCCCAATAAACTACACATTGTATTGTTTTCAACACTAATGCTTTGGAGAGGGTTTTATTGATTAAAAACTCCTAAATCCAAACCTCGATCTGTATTAATTTGTAAGATATTGGTTCGGAATAGGAGTTTCATATTAAATAAAAAGAAATGTAGCCTCTAAATAGGAGTTTCAAATTCACATAAAAATCAATTATATTTCGCTGCCTTAATCATTTTGTTACTCTCGAATTGAAATATACAATTCAATCTATCTAGATCATAAATAAAATGTATGTGACCCTAATTATAATATGTTATTAATATCTAAACCAATTTCCATATCTACAATTTCTTGATGTAAAAAATAAGGGGTTGTGGTGATAAATGCTAGAAGTAAAATATCCACTATTAAAAAATTGGAAACCATACATGTTTTATCTATTTATTGTTATTTTTTTATTAAATTATTGGTAATGATTATGTAAAAGTATATGAATGAGGAAAGAAAAAGGTAGACTATTATATTGATTTAATTGTTTTGCTCTTTTTTGTGATTTTGTTGAGTTAATAATTAATTTTAATCTTAAAATTCATATTTATTTGATTGTATGAAATTTATTATTTTTTATTAAAAAATTATTTTCTTCAAATATACTAATATAATTAAATTAATATTATTTATTAATATTTAATTAAAAAAATGTAAAAGATTATTAATAATTATTGTATGGGAAAATTTTAAAATAAGAACATACAAATTAATATATTTTACTATTTTTCAAATAAATATATCTGAGATGGGTGATAGTTAAATGTCTGCAACTTATTACATTGTTAGTTATTATTGAAAATATATCAATTCGTGCTCTATAATAATTAGTTCATAATTCACAACTAATTCTTACGAATATAATTTATGGAGTAAGCTTAGAGAGAAGAACCTCCATTATTATAAACATTTAATAGTTCCAAAGTTAGGTACCTAGAGGCTACAACCCATTAGATTGATATTCTAGGGTTTGAGTAACATTTACAAATGTAATATAGGTCGGATTGCCTAGGGATTTCATTTCAAACTATGAATTTCTAACCTGGGGCCATTATACGTAATCACAGAGTGCCATGAGCATTTCATAAAATCTTAACCTTTGGCTAAAGATTTTTGTATTTATAGTAAGTGTGTATTGATTATCAAATGAAAATGATAAGACTTCAATATCAATACAAGAAACTGATATTCAAGCCATATATTTACCTCTCAGATCTAGCAGCATGTGAATGGGTAGGTAGAGACAACACCTAAGGTCTTTGTTTCAGTGCAAACTTTAAATGTGAACACTGCACTAACTGCTGCTTCCAATGTTTAACTGCAATACCATTTTGATTGATTTCACTAAAAATTAATTAAATGATAAAAGTATATTGTTAAATTGGTTTTGGATGATTGTATAAAAAAATTCTAAATTGGACGTAGTAGAATAATGGTGTAAAATGTATCACACATTGCACATGGAAAATATGCAAGCAGGCGTTATATTTGGATTGACAATGAATAACTAGCCGAAACATGTATTGGCATTGCTATAAATAGAATTTGTTTGTCAATTTAAAATAGAACAGAGATATTCGCTATTTTCTTTGTACTATAATTCGCAAAACTAAGTCAGTGTACTAGTACACCATTAATGGTCTTTGGTATTATTGCGATGTCTACAATTAACTAATTTAACTTATAATTAGCATATCATAAACGAATATTATACGTGGATTAGAAGTAATCCTAAAATTCAATATAATCTTTGATTACAAGACCCCCCATGAGATATGAAAGTTTGAATATGTAAAATGCTCACACTCATAAGTGTGTACTCTCTGCAAGCTTGATCAAGAATCAATTTACATACATTTCCTTGACCCCTAATTTGGTGCACTAAACATAATTGTAAAACAATCACATAGTCAATGTGATTGTTTTACAATTATGGAGGGTATGGAAGGGAGTGACGAGTCACAGAGCTGAAAGGAAACATGTGGTGGGTCAATTCTTTGATCATAGTGATAATAAAATGTCCATCACATTTGGTACAAGAATAATAGTACATGATTGCATAAGAAATATGAATGTGGGAGAGTTTGTTGATAACCAGTGCATTATATAACAGTATGAATGTAGTAGAAAGGTGCAAGTGCACAATGAGTATTATCAACCATAGTGCTTCACGAATATTTAAAGTGCATGATTTCTGTAGAGAAATAAAAAACCTCTGTTGATTACCATGCATTTGAATGGTTAAGGCGCAATGGACCATGCCGATAAAACCTTTAATGCATAGAATATCATGATTAAGAACAGGGAATGATCTCTGTTAAGATTGAGTTAATCTGTACCATGCTATTTCAACATACGATATATTCATTTTTCATACATGAATTTATATTTCAAAGATATATCTACCACCTTTCCAAAAAACTCGACCCCAATGAATTTTGATTTCTTTATTCCACATACTGTTAACAAAATAACAAAGTGATAGAGTGAGTATGATGTAATAACAATGCAGGGGAGGCTCGCCTAGTTTACAGAATATGAGTTAGATCACATGCAGGGATGACAATATGTGTGTGCGGGAGACAGGAAAGGGCGTTGAAGGATCGCTTCGCAAAAGCAAGTGAGGATTTTTGACCCTGACATTGTTGTCTACACAATTATGCGACTTATACTGACGCTGGCTCTTTTTAGATGAAATGTAAGATTCGCAAGTTTCCATGCATGCATAGTCAATATCTTATGCCATTAATGTAACTTATCAAGCTTCTTGAATTGTAGTATTCATTCACCATGTTGGCTGCGTAATGCTATGGGTTTAAAATGATCGTCCCAATCATACAAGTAAGATTACGCTTGCCATTCGAATTTATATCAGGATTTTGTATCTTGAATCTCACTTTATAAAAGGAGATTCAAAACGATAATTTCCCATTAGCGTTGCATTGATTCCATTGTTCAATTTGTACGCAAGCGCTTGTGCAATAATAACCCAAGTGGACTAGGTTCTCAAGATGCTTAGGCGGTGAAATGCTAAGTGGCAGACTGACTCATACATAAGTACTACATTAACTACTAAATAGGAGCATCTTAATCAGCTTATGTAAAAATTATGTTGTCGGCCTTAAAAACGTTGGGGATGACCTATGGTAACAAGCTTTATGACCCATATATTCACAATTCTTATTGATATAAAGTGATTGATGTAATGGATCTATGTGGATGAACTAACAGTTCTTGACATGATTGTTTCTGGATCTTGCATGGTAAATTTGATCTTGATTCTTGCCTAGTTCATTCTTGCACTATGGTAGAGAGCTAGATATTTTTTTAGAATTATGGAAACACATTTTTTATGAATATGATTGATATGATTATGGATCACATATCTATTAATAGAAAGGAGAACATAATAAAAAAGCTTCAAGTTAAGCAACTACAAACATGGTAGCCATTGCGAGCTTCGAGGTAGAGGATTCTCAGTTCTAACTGACCTTAGATGATATAGTGTGCATTGGGTTGTATCTAGGATTATTTCCCAGCCTACATTTTGAGTTCCATAATGGACCTCTTTTCAAGTTGTAGCAAGGACATTGTATGATGAAGATGTATCGGTTGACTAGGGAAAGTATTAAGAAACTTTCGGTAAATAATTCACGTCCAGGAATTGTTTACTCAACAAAACTACCACTGGTCCATCATCTCCAAAAATGCGAATGTATAGTGCCCACTCCACTACCACCACCATTTTTACCATGATGAACTATCACCACTGTTTTCATACTTAGACAATGTGGTTTAAAATCCACCTTGATTAGTAGACCCCCATAGAATAGGGAGGTATTTCGACTATTGACATGTATTAAAAATCCTCCATTTTCTGATAGAAGTGATGAACTAGGGAAGACTTATGTAGTGCCCACTCCTATATCTACACTATTTTTATATTATGTTACAATATGCTGATGGATTTTATACTTAGACATTTTGATTATTATATTTTGAGAACTAGTTGATAGACTATGCAGGATACTTGAGTACTATTATGATGTAATGACACGTAAAAATCGACGTTCTAATTGAATGACGCTACAAACCCAACACTTAACCTGAAAATTTTGGATGACGGTTATTGATTTCTATATCTGTTATTAAGGACAATGTTGTAGATATGGATAAAACAGGTTACAGAGGATGTATAATCCCCTAGGGTTGCAGGGACAACTAACTAACATACACTGAAAGGGGGTAGGGGACTTTACAATAGAAGGATGCCAGGGTGTCGTGCAACATGGCCAAAAGGTTAACAACTTGTTTATCAAATTCACCTTGTAAGGTTGCATTAATCAAATAGGGGGTTCCCATGAGAAAGGTACCAAGTCATTAATTTGGCCATAGGTGTAACATATGTTCTCTTCTCCTTTAAATAATGTTTGTTTCCTAATTAGGTGTGCACCTCTTACACAATTATTATGGGAAACATTATAACTTAATTATACTTAAGCTAGTCTTTTCTATTATTAACTAGTTAGCTTGATAATTTGACTTATCAAAGGAAGATTTAACACTATTGGGCAATAAAATAGCCCCAGATGGTCCTTGAAATCTTGTGGATGTACCCCTAAAGTTTGTGTTGAAGGCAACATTAATAAAATTCATGTTCCCAACTTAACAAAGGTAGGGTTGAGATTTTGACTTAGTGAGGATCTTTTATTGAGGCTTTATGGGACAAGCTAAGCTTGTCTCATTCCTCTTAAATTCACCCAACAAAAATACCGATGGAATGAAGAGTTAATTTTAGGCTTAATTATGTATTTTTGAGTGTAAAAAAGTGAAAATAATTACATTTATCCTACTTACCTTAATTTAAGTTTGTCCTTGGTATAAGCATGGTGTGTAAGTTGAAGTGTCATGTGGGTATGTCATAGGTCTTACATGTTAATTTATTGTACTTTGAGCTTGGTGATTGAATTGTGTGTTGGAATGGAGGAATGATGAAGTGGCATCCTACATGGAGCCACCTCATCATCCTCACATCCCATTTCTATTTATTGATTGGATTTGAAGGATTTTGGGTCACTTGTCGTATTTTTTCTCTTGCACTTTTCGAAAAAATCGGTCTTTAGTTGCATGAGTGGAGCCTTTTTAGAGTTACATTTTTTTATTGTGATTGGTTTGAAGGTGTTGAAAGCTTGTTGGAGTGAAGATTTTTAGAATATTAATGAATAGGTAGGATAGCCACCTTTTTATTTCTTTATTTATGTATATAGGTGTGAAAATTATGTTTGTATGAGTTTTTGCATGGGTGTTGAGAATGTGATATAGTGGGGTTGGGTAGCTTTCCTTAAAAAGGGTGTGGGGGGGTGGAAGTATGGGGCCATTGGGGAGGGAAAATGGAGTTGTGATGCATGCATTTTGGAGGGAGTGTGATTAGGAGTTCCACCTATGGGGAGGGAAAAGGAAAACATTAACATATTTTTACATATTTGCAAAGGGAGAGATAAGGATGTATTTGAATGTTTTGTATTATGCACATGGAGGCTTTTAGGTGGAACTCCTACTTCACTTGGGAGGAAAAAGGAGGTGATTCCCATATTCCTTTATGCTTTTGGCTTGATGTCAAGCCTATGTGTTGTTGGAAAGTTATAAATATTGTTGAGTATGTCCATTTGAATGTGTTGTATGTTTTGTGGATTGTATGTTCTGTGGAAGCCTCTTGTAAAAGTTGTCAAATGTTGCTCAATGCTCCTCATTCTCATTTGGTTGGGACTCGGGGGCCAATAAGGGGATGGATTATCCTCTTATTGGATTAGAGGTTTGGCAGAGAGTATCACCTATACCCCTTTATTTTTGTTTTGATCCAATTTTTTGAAGGGTTTATGGATGCAAGTTGAAAGTTAAAAGTTGGGAGATGACCTTGAAAAAAAGTTGTGTTTGAGTTGTTGGGAGAACCTTCATGTTGTAAATCATTATATTGTTCCCACTTAGAGTGGAATATTGTAATTTTTGTATGTTTGAAAGAATTTTTTTGTAATATTTCATTTATCCCAAGTTGTAGTGATTTAGTGAATGTATAAAGAAATTTTGTTGTATACCTTGTTGGAAAGGACTAGTTTTAGTGAAAGAAATGGATTTGATGTTCTTGTATTGCAAAATATTTTTATTGTAGCTTGTACTTATCACATTTTTAGTGTATGGTTGAAAAGAGAAATTCCAAAGTATGTTCGATAAAAGAAAAATTATATTTCATATTGTTGAAGGTTATATGTTTGAATGGGAAAGTTATGCATTTGGTAATTTTAAGTTATGAAACTAAGATATGATGTCAATATATCAACCAATGAATGAAAGAAACCTTAGTTAAAATTAATGTTGCATTAAATACCAACCTAAGTAGAAAATTTTGTGGAAAATGTTATAATTTAAGGTTATGTTTTTGAGGAACAGAGCTATCGTCATGTGCAGAGTGGCAGTTTCAGAACCGCTACCCATCTCAGAGCGGCAGTCGATGAACCACCCCTCAGGCAGGGTGGTGGTTACAGGACTGCCGATCTGTGTAGGGTGGTGGTTTCATCACTTTCGACAAAAAATTAAAAATCTCGACTTTGAAAACCCAAATTTAACTTCAATTAAAATATAAGCTTAAAACCTTCAAAATGAAATTACCAGGAACTAGTAATTAATAAAATTTAATTGTTTAAGCTTTTCAATCCTCTTATGGGCATTCAAATGTGTAAAATTTCATGGATGAAATGAAATGGGGTTTTTCCCCAATTGTTGGACTCAAAGAATGTTTACATTAAATAACAAAAACAGATCCATGATGGGATCTCTACATTAAGCAAATGAAAACTCTTACAATAGTAAACCCTTTACAACTAAAACCAAGAAATTTTCTCCATGGTTGCACTTCTTGCTCTCATGGCTTCTCCTCATTCTCTTCTTCCAATCCTGCAAAACAAGAATGATCAAATGAGGTTGTTTTAGAGCAAATAGAAATATATGGAAACCCATATGGATATTTAGGGCAACCAAAATCTAAGGGCTAGGATAAATTCAATCTAATGGCCCAAATTAAACCCTGCCTCACTTAAGTTCAAGGTATTTTGTGGGTGTAGACACCCTAATTTCACATCTGTCCTAAATCATTTAATTCCCCTTCCTCATTTCCTACAAAAATACACTTTGAATTAATCAAATATAATTTGATTAATTACCCATTTCAAAATCCAAAAAATAACCCAATCCTCACCACATGTCATTATTCTCCATATTTTTCTACTATTGAATTAAAAATTCAAATTCAAATCCTCACCCATTTTTCGTGGTCCCCACTCAACTAAAATTCTCCACTTATGAATTAAAAATATAATTCAAATCCTCGCGCATTCTTTGTGGCCCCCACTCATCTAATCTTGCCCACATTTTCAAACCACTCACTTAATCTTGCACACATTTTTAAACCATGATTACTTAAATTACTCTAAGTTAATCACTCCCCCGGGCTATAAATACAACCTTACCCCTCCCCTCTAAGGACATGGAGAATAAGCTTGAATGCACTATTTAAGTTCTTGCATCCTTTGAGCAAAGAACATCCTTCTGCCTCGTCCTAATGACCAAATAGCCTCATAATCTTTTTTCCCATCTGGTGCAAAGTAAGAGGATCGTTGTTGTAGGAAGGTCTTGCTCTTTCTTGAAGAAAAGTACCTACATATCATACAATCAAGGCTCAATCCAAGTTTCCTAGCCCATTCCAAGGTTTTCTACAGAATGCGAAGGAGGAGGTATGATTATTTGTATTTTACTTCCTTGTTAGTAGTGTATTTTTCCTAGCTTACATTCTGGCACGCCCAGTTACTTTCGATCTGTTACCATTAATTTCCTAATTAGTGGTTTTATCTGTTCTTTGTTTATTATTGTTTATTATTATTTCATTTTATGTTCCTTATGGCCTTCTTTGGTTAACTTTCATGCTTTGGGTAGTGTTTTTGTTGTGTGGTGTCTTGTGGTGTATCTGCAGGTTATAACAACAATGAAACTTTGACACTCATCATGTCTTTGATCTCCTCGGTGCTTGGTCTTTAGTTCCCAGTTTTGATTTTTCTATTCACTCGTAATCTATAGAAACACATGAACTAGTCATTAGTTTATCATCTTACTGTTATGGGAAAACCAATCTGGAAAATACATTTATTTATTTACTTTTGCTAAAATAACTGCTTTGTAGGAAGTTAATCATTTTTTTATTTTATTTTAGTCAATCATTTTGTGATCTAACTCTTTATTTCTATTTATTGTTCTTTTTTAACCTTGCTGTCAAAATTTTAGCTTCTCAAGTGAAGTACAGAAGTCAGAAAATTAAAAAAACTAGCTCCCGAGATGTTTTTCTCACGTTTAAAATTTTCATTCGGAGTGCTACCGTAGCCCATCTTCCAAAAGCCATAACTTTTGCTCCCAAACTCAGAATGACTTCATTTTTTTAACGGAAAGGTATCAAAAAGATATATGCAATAGAAAAATAATTTTTTGATTTAGACTTATAGAAATTTTTTTGTTTCATTTCTTCTAACACCTGTCTTTTTAACAAAAAACAACAAAATTATAGTTTTTTTTTAATTTAACGTAACAACATCACACGTATGCTCTTTCCTCGCATTTCAAAAGTTATCTTGGAAATTATAAACGTGAAGCCACCCGGGCTCTACAAAATAATTTTATTTTTTTTATTTTATTTTTTTACCTTACATTTCAATTTTCCACGACAACACTTCTAGGTAACGTTTTCACACTCTTCTTTCGGTGTTTTTTCTTTTTTGTGAAAATAATCATTATCGCTATTTCACAATCATGATTAATTGCAATAATTATTAACATTTTAAAAAATAATAATAATCTAATTGTATCCGCGTATGCTCTTTTCTTGCGCCTTTGAGCGATCTGAAAAATCAGAAACGGTCACAATTTTTTAGTTTCTTGTTCTAACATTGCAAGATCCTCTAGCTTTATTTTCCAACTATCATTTCAATCGTTATTTTCCTTTGTCATATTATTAATATATTTTTGGTCATTGGTTGTTTATGCTCTTTTCCTACGCCTTTGAGCGGTCTGGAAAATCAAAAACAACCACGATCACTTTTCTAACATTTCGTTTGCAGGATAACTACTAATTTTTTTTCTGTAGAACCACGTCGCTGGAATATTGTCAAAAACAAAAACAAAAAACAACAAAAATCCCACAAAAATACCACCATTCAAAGAAAATTGTTGAAACAAAAAAAAAACATACACTCAGGTACGTAATTATTTTCTGCTAGTGATTTATTTCAAGTTGGAAAGAACCCTACATTTAATCACTTTATCATTTTGTTTTTACACGTAGATGAGGTGGATTTCATCACCACCAAAGCTACACTGGTGACGTGGGCTTAACTACCACGCACCAACATCATTTGCATCTGCATTGCACCTTGAGACCTAGTCTCATCACATCGTTCAGTATTTACCTCGCCCATGCTCTTCACTTACAGGTAATGTTGTCGTGCAGTGCATGCGAGTCATGCCTAAATAGTTGTAACAAAGAAGCCTGGGCATCATCCCTGTAAATCTTCAAGGAGTTATAAGGACACCATACACATTCATCCCTCCATCACCTTCCACCTTTTTACAAAACCTGTTCTGGACGTAGTGATTCACTCCGAAATAGGAAAGTAAGAATTGGTGAGTCTCCTCTAGTGCTCTAAGGGCTCCCTGTACCAATTTTTTCCTCGTACAGAATTAGGTAAATCAGGACTACGGTATATCGGAGGACACGTCTTTTTAGAGTAATAAGAGTCTGCATCCATTAGTCCACATCATACTTGTATGATTGCATGAAATAATGATCATTCCTGAAGAATTTACCTCATAAGCCAAAATAATTGGATCCACATGATTACTTGTTGTTTGAAAACAAAATAGTTTAGCATTGTTTTATCATAAAGCTTGGTTGATATCCATGTGTTCATTATAAAAGTTCAAACCCTAGTTGTGTTCCACAAAAAAATTAGTTCTCAACCAATTCAATACCAAGTGAAAACATCCAGACAATCTAACAACGCAGACCAAAACATCGCACCAATTTCATTAGCTTGCTTCATTCAACAATACATCTATCATAGCTTGTCTTCGGCTATATCCAACTAATATTGAGTGACTAGCATTCACTCCCCATATCGTCAATTGTCAAAACATCCTTCATAGCTTGTTTCCAGCTATATAAAACTAATATTGGGTGACTTGTTTGAATTTATTCATTATTTTGTCCACCATCGTGTTTATCCAAATCACAGCCAACAAAAATCCTTTCATAACTCATTTTGATTTATATCACAACCATATCGCGATTAACTTGTTCAAGTTACTCTCCCCATCAATAGTCCAGAGATTTTTAAAGTCAAATCTACACAACGTGCAACAAATCCTCTAATAACTCGTCTCGAGTTACATCATCATCCTATTGAGATAACTTGTTTGAGTTACTCTCCTTATCAATCATCACGAGCTTATTCGAGCTAAATCCAAAGTAATCGAGTTCTCATTTCCTCACACCTGTTCAAAATTTCTACCCACTTTTCAGCTTAATCAGACACATTTCATCATGGTATTCACTCATAGTCACAATCATGAAAATGACGATGAAGAAGTCACACAACCACAACTCACCAATGAAGAACAAGAACAAGTCAATAGGGTGATAGAACAAAATAAAAATGAATATCTGTTACGCATCCTAGCCATGGGGGCAAAACTACCCCCTGAATTTGGGACAGAAAATTTAAACAAACTCATCGACAGTGGCGAATCAAGTTATCACAATGAAATACTAAACGATCCAAATGGTACTTCGGCTGAAGAGTTATTCATTAAAATCCAAGACCTAACAAAGAAACTTGAGAAAGCAACGACTAGAGCTGAAAGATTAAAAGACCTCAATCTAGATTCCAATACTCATGACATGTTTGATAAACCGTCCCCCACTTCTCCATTCGCACAAGAATGGAAACTTATGAAAGACACCATTCAGGGACTACAAAAACAATCAAAACAATTCAACTTTAAAGAATTGTGTCCTTATCCATTTGATACAGAGATATCACGATTACCATTTCCATCATCCTTGAAAATCTCTAAGTTTGATAAATACAAAAGCAAAGGTGAACCCCATGAACATGTCAAGGAATTTTACATGCAATATCAGGAAGTTACCTATCGAGACACATACCTTTTACGATTATTCCCCCAAAGTTTAGGAGGACAGACTTTAGACTAGTTTTTCCATCTGCCCAAAGGGTCGGTCATGACATTTACAAACTTATCGAAGAAATTTCTCAAACATTTTTCCTATAAACTAGACTCAAAAATAAAAATGCTTGATCTCTGCAACACTAGGCAAAGGCCAAATGAAATTTTTGCCTCCTTTTTACAACAATGGCGTGAAATTGCAATTTGATTTCCCTATTCAGTACCTGAGAGATAACTAGTTAGCATTTTTGTCCCTAATCTCAATGCCAAATTATCATTCCACATGCAAATGCATTGTCTGAATAGTTTTGAAGAAGTCATCAAAAAGGGCACACAAATCAAAAAATCCCTCATTTCTAAAGGCTTACTTAAAGCACCCTTTAGGAACCAACCTTATCGAGACACTCCTCAAAACCAGGACAAATCTAAATTCTTTAACTGGAATCGAAATATCATCAACAATGGCTTTATTGATTCCCGCTATGTCTGAAATGTCCAAAACCATCCCATCAACACATTAAAATCTAAACAACCAATCATTATCCCTAGAAAGGAAGTTCCTTCTCGGGATCAACGAAGAGAGTTCACTCCTCTCAGAGAAAGTCTATCTAGTGTCTTTTGTCATTTGGAAAATGCTAATATGATTACATATTCCATTTTCATACCCTTCAAAGAAGGACAACCCAAACCAAATTGGTATAAAGACAACAAATATTTTGATTACCATCGCATAAAAGGGCACTCCACAGATCAATGTATGCAACTCCGCCATTACATCCAAGACTTGATTGAACGTAGAGACATAGAAGTTGAAAATACTTCTAAGACAAAAACACCTAATGAAAAACTTCACATGTTCAAAAATCCCTTCCCTAACCGTGATAAAAATTCAAAAGATAAGGGTCAATCATCAAGCAATGTCGAGTATGACTCAAACATCTCGACCATATATTATGACCACGACTTAGTGGAAACTATAAAGATCGGAACTAGTTGTGCGATCACCACTAGATAGAAAAAAATGTGGGTCCCTACAACAACAAAATCTGCCACTTCGTCCACGGCATCACCTCCTAATCCACCATCTAATTCCGCTACCAATTCCTCTCCATAACCTACACCATCATTTAATATTGTCAAACAATTAGAGAAGACTGCCACACAAATTTCAATCATGGAACTACTTAATTCTTCTCCCGCACTACAACGCATCCTTATGAAAACATTGAATAATGCTCATGTCCCTAAGGACATCAATTCACAACAATTCCAAGATTTAATTACACATCTTACAGTCCCCAATCCTATTTTATCTTTTGGTCCCACTGACCTTCTTAATCCCAACACCGTTAATAATCATTCTTTATATGTCAAGGGTTATGTAACTCATCGTAAAATCAAGCACGTCTTAATCAATAATGGATCAGCATTAAATATTTGTTCCATGAAAATTTTACGTTGTCGAGGTTACACTGAAAATGATTTACAAAAAAATATCATAACCATTCGTGGGTATGATAATAACGAAAGAAAGTATGAAGACACAATCACGTTGCCTCTCCAAGTTGGACCTGTCACCTTAGACACGGTATGTCATGTGGTAGATGTAGAAGTTGCAAATAACATTCTCATTAGCCGACCATGGATTCATGCCATGAAATCTATCCCATCAACATTCCACCAATGCATTAAGTTTCCTCATTTGGACAAGGAATTTACATTACGTGCAGATCTCCAACCTTTTGAGTATTGTAGATTCCTCAAAGGATAGTATCGACATGATCACTATTGTCCATCAACAGATAAATATGCTCCACCTCGCATAATCCCTAACGAAACACGTATTGATCCTGATACACTCTCTAACAACGATCTGAAACTATCATCTCATAACCAAAACACATTTTCCAGTCCATTATCTTCTGCTAGTCAACCATATTCCACCAGTCCTCCTCCCACTAATCAATCATCTTCTTCCACTAATCAAGCTTCTTCTTCCAACAACAGTTATTCTTCCACCACACCATATTCTTCCTCACCTAGCCAACATTTTTCATCCAACCACACCTCTTCCATTAAGATACCTCCTCCTATGAATAACCAAACTTCATCCTTCAATCCACCCCCTTTTTCTCATAACCCATTCTCTTCATCTTTTAAAACTACCAAACTGACTTCCTCACCACATGAGGTACCTATTGGTCCCCCATCCCACACATTGAAAATCATTGACACGGGATGTAGTGAATATTGATATTCAAAATATGGCATACTCCTTTTATATCAAAAAATCCCCACATAGCTACGGCAAACCTAACGCTCCACATCTGAGAATCCATCCCAATTACCAAATGGGACATTCAGTTTAAAAAAAGTTTGGTTATCTTGACAACGAACATATTCCAAGTTCTTCAGGATCTTGGTTATATAATGACGACTTTGCTCCATGTTATGAGTCCCCTCAATTTACCAAAGCTCACTGATTAATGAAAAACATGCGATAGAAGGGTAAAGGACTCGGTCGAAATGAACAAGGTCGTTTAGACCCGATAAATTGCACACAACTTCACAGTAAACATGGTCTAGGTTTCAAGGTATTTGATGTTGCTCCCATAATAATTTTAAGTGACAATGATGACACCAATTTTGATAATGACATTAGGTCTCCATGTAGTCTTTTTTAGGACCTCACTGAAACACATCTTTACTTTGAACATTTATTTGTTAATGTCATCAATTTTGACCCTATACATCCGAGTCTCATAGACCATGGCCAACCACATCATGCGGCCATGGACATGTTCCAAAATGATGAAGCCATCAAAGAATTCCTTGGAAATCGCAACCAAATCCCTACTTCCGACCATAGAAAAGGATTTGAAATCAATCTAAATGAATCGTCCTATTTTGGTGAAGAGATAAAATATCCAGATCCTTCACCCTCGGAAAATTTGGATCAAAAGCGTAAACAGAGGATTTCCCATAGTCAAAACCTCACCGCCACCCTATCTAACAAACATGTCAACAAAAATTTTCAACAAACACTCGACACTGATGACCTACATCAACCATTAGCATCATTGTCCGAAAAGGATATATCTAAAATGCTTGTAGAAGAAACAAAAGACATAAACATTAGCACCACCAAACAGCCAAACATTTTACAACTTGACATTAATCTGTCTAACCAAGAATGCATGATATTCACAACACTCCTTATTGAATTCTAAGATATATTTGCATGGACATATAAGGGCATGTCAGACCTAGACCCAGCTCTTGTAGTACACCATCTTGTGGTACATCCAAATGCAAAACCTGTAAATCAAAATATACGTAAAATGCATCCCAAAGTTGCATTGCTTGTCAAAGCTGAACTCGACAAACTCTTGGAAGTTGAATTTATCAAACCTATTGATTATTCAGCATGGATATCTAACATAGTTTCCGTTTCCAAGAAAACTCCTGGCATCATAATATGCACAGATTTCCACGACATCAACCAGGCTTGTCCCAAAAATGAATTTCCATTGCCAAATATAGACATGATTATTGATTCTACATCGGGCCATGAAATTCTCTCTTTAATGGATGGATTCTCTGGTTATAATCAAATACATATTACTGAAGGGAATCAACATAAAATGACATTTACTACACCATGGGGCACCTTTTGTTATAAGGTCATGCCTTTCGGCTTGAAAAATGCTAGTGCCACCTATCAACGAGCAATGACTGTCATCTTCCATGACATGTTACATGATACCATGGAAGATTATGTTGATGATATATTAGCAAAATCCAAAACACGTATAAGGCATCCAAGTGTGTTGAGACGTATTTTTGATAGATTATGCGAGTATAAGGTTCATCTTAACCCAAAGAAATGTGTGTTCGGAGTAACTTCTGGTAAATTATTAGGGTTTATTGTCTCACAAAGAGACATAGAAGTGGATCCTGCCAAAGTCAAAGCCATTATAGAAATGCCTCCTCCTCAAAACCTAAAACAATTACGTAATTTTCAGGGAAAGATACAAACTATTTGGTATTTCATATCACAGTTGGCTAAAAAATTCCATCACTTTAATCAGTTACTCAAGAAAGATGCACACTTTCACTAGAACCACGATTGCTAAGACTCTTTTGCTAAGTTAAAATAATGCCTCTCTACTCCACCTGTTTTTATGTCACCAGTTGTCGATAAACCCATGTTTCTTTATACATTTGCCACTGAACATGCCATAGGAGCTCTACTAGCAAAACATAACGATCAAGCAAAAGAACAGGTTGTATATTACCTTAGTCAAAAATTTATTGAGCATGAAGTACGTTATTCTCAAATCAAAAAATTATGCTTAGCGGTAGCCTTTGCATTCCATAAGTTACGTCATTACTTGCTCAATCACACAACTAAGTTGATTGCCAAAATTGATCCTCTCAAGTATTTGTTGTCCAAACCCATTCTCACGGGAAGAATGTCTAGTTGGGTCATATTATTTAGTGAATTTGATGTCAAATTTGTTCCGCAGAAAGTAATTAAAGGACAAGCCCTTGCAGAACAACTTTTCAAGGCACCCCTTCCTGGCACAGAACTACTTTAGTTCTCTTTTCCTGATGAAGATACTCTACACATAGACATCGCGCCATCTTGAACTCTATTTTTTTATGGATCTTGTAATTTCCATGGCTCAGGGGCTGGTATTTTTCTTATCACACCCAACGGACATGTTATCCCCAAATCATTTCACTTAACATTCCCATGTACCAACAATATCACAGAATATGAAGCTCTCATCGTAGGATTAAAACTTGCTATATCTTGGAATCTTACAGAATTAGCTGTATTTGGTGATTTTTTACTTATCATCAAGCAAGTTACTAGTGAGTACCAGGTCAAGGATGAAAAACTTATCGCATATAAATGTATGGTGGATAGTCTTCGAAGCTATTTTTGATTAATTAGCTTTGATCAAATCCTCAGAATTTGTAATAAATCTTCCAACGTTATGGAAACCATCAGATCCCTATTAGAAATCGCATCTAGTCAACCCCAGGCACATTTTCTCGTTGAACATCTCTTAATGCCTGCCTATGATCTTCCTGAAAACACTATGGTATATGAGATCGTGGGTCCGAAGAACCCTTGGTACCATGATCTTTATACCTTCATTTGTGATAAAACATTTCCTGCCGACATGAAACCAATGCATAAATGTGCTTTAGCACAACATGCTTGTCGTTACACCATTTTAGTATAAACTCTTTATAAATGAAGATATGATGGCACCCTTGTCCAATGTCTTAATCAGGAAGAATCCTCGAGTGTCTTAGCTAAAGTCCATTTTGGTATCTATGGAGCACACATGAATGGTGTTGCCTTAGCCAAGAAAATCTTGCGAGTTGGATATTATTGGCCCACCATGAAAAGTGACACATGTCATTTTGTCAAATGTTGTCAAGCATGTCAAAACTATGGAAATCTTATCCACGCACCTTCCAAGGCATTACAATCGATAACCACACCATGACCCTTCTCTCAATGGGGACTTGACCTCATTGGTAAAATCAGACCAACATCGTCTGATGGACATAAGTTCATCATTACCACTACTGATTATTTCACTAAATGGGTAGAAGCTATGCCTCTCACTTATGTTACTGGTAGCCAAATATCAAAATTCATTTTTAATAATCTCATCTGTCTATTTGGTATTCCATCCGCTCTAGTTGCAAATAATGGCAAATCATTTAGAAACCAGGATGTAAAAGACCTAGCCAAATGTTTTCACATCAAACTTAAATGGTCCACTCCATACTACCCTCAGGGCAATGATCAAGCGGAAGCAACCAATAAGACCTTAAAATCCATCATGGAAAATATTGTCAACACCCATGGACGTAATTGGTATACTCAAATTTACCCCGCTCTTTGGGCTTACCGTACATCTTACTGCACACCTACTGGAGCCACCCCATTTTCCCTTGTTTATGGTTGTGAAGCAATTTTACCTATTAAGATAGAACTCCCATACTTGAGGATCTCCCTTAAATATGTAATTAATGAGGATGAATACCGATAGTCACGGCTTCAAGAGCTTGAGCTTCTCGATGAAAAATGACTTAATGCTCTTAATCATCTTCAAGTCTATCAAAACTGATTGTAACATAATTATCATAAAAAGGTAAGACCCAAAGAATTCAAAATTGGTGACTTCATTTTAAAATAAAATCAAAAGAATACCACTAAAGAACGAGAAAAAAAAAGAAAATTTGAACCTAATTGGTTATTACCCTATATAATTACAGCTAAATTTGGCTTAGAGCCTATAAATTGGCCAGGGAAGATGGTTATGATCTTGATGAACCAATGAATGAAATACATTCAAAGAAATTATATTCCTTGAGATGTACTCTCTATATCAAGGGAAACAACCAACGTTGTACATTGTTCCTTCTGTGTCTGACTTATCTCCTAATAATCTTAAACTTATTCATTTCTATTGGTAGATATCCTCATTATAAACAATCACATATTCATATTCACCATCATGAGACATGTCCTAGTATAGATCTTGTTAAATTTTGTGTGTATCATCCTTCTTATAATATCTCCCATTTTTAGTTTGGTTTTCTTTCACCTATGGTCATACCTAGAAGTTTACTGATGGTAACCTATTCCCTTCAAATAAGATTCTATCTTTCACAACAAAGTTCTAAAATTCTTTACCCGGTTTGTTTGGTCTACCCATCTCAGTATTCAGTGTTTAACCCTCGCACGTCCTACTAGTCATGTGGGGCTGAGATTGGGGGAATATGTTCCTTCCCGAATACAAAAAACTATCATACAAGTCAACCAATTCAAATAGCTTATGAATAATTAACAGTTATCGCCTCTTTCATCCTTAACATTCTTTGGTGTTGAGCCCATACTTCTTATTGGTAGTGTGAGACTGGGAATGGAGGAAGGTGCCCTTACTTGTCTACGTCTTGTCTTCGGTGATAAACCCTTGCCTCTTACAAGTGGCATGGGGCAAAGCGTAGAGGGTCATTCTCATAAAAGCATAAAAATATCACAAAATATTCAAAAAAAATAAAAAACAAAACAAAACAAAAAACAAAAAAGGGAATTCACTCGCTCTATATTTTGTCTTTGGTGATGAGCCCTTGCTTCTCACTAGTAGCATGGGGCAAGGCATAGGGAGTCATTTCAAAAATACAAAATCTTACAGTGCTTGCAAATTATAGAATCCCCAAAGAAGTAATTTAGATGCCTAAGTGAAGAGAGAACTATCCCTTAACCTCATATCTTACCAATCAGCAGGCCATATAACTGTCTAAGTCTAGCATGTGACTCATAAAGTGAAAGCCATTTTTGAAACTGGTTCAGTACCGTTATGAAGAATTGAGTCACAATTTCCCAAAGGGATTGTTGTTAGCATTTGTCTCTATATTCATTATCTACCTCATACGTCCTTCTTGATTCTCGGTGATGAGCCCACACATCTTACTAGTTGTGTGGAGTCAAGAATGGAGCTGGACTTCTTTTCATCATATCATCACCACCATATCCTACCAATGGAAAGAGAAATTGTATTTATTCTGAGCATAAGTTACCACAAGGAACATGGTACATACAGATAATATCCTAGGTTTATCACCTCTCAAAAATAAGTCTGCACTCTGGTCCATAAATTGCTCAATCAAGTGTAAAAAATCCATAAAAAGTTTGAAAATCAAAAAACTAAAAATAGTGTAAAAATCTAAAAATCCAAAAACATTTGAAAATCGTCAAAAACCTAAAAACATTAAAAAATCCAAAAAACATTAGAACTCAGAAAAATCTAAAAACATTAAAAATCCAAAAATCTAAAAACATTAGAAAAATCGTCAAAAAACTTGTCAAAAAAATCATCAAAAATGCTAAAAACATTAGAAAAATCCTAAAAACATTTGAAAATCGTCAAAAAATTCAAAAACATTGAAAATCCAAAAATATCCATTAAATATATCATAAACAAAAATTAACAATATTGTAAAATCAAAATCAAAAACTCTAAAATATACCAACACAATTCAACCTTTGAACTATTATCCCCAATGAATGATCCAATCACCTTATGACTACCAAATTCAAACCATTTCTCCTCGCATGAATCCTCGCTTGGGGAAAATCCGGCTCTCATTGTTTCCTTGTTTGAGGACAATGACCCAATCCTTTACTATGTCCTTGTACCCCTACTTGGGGGCACATCCAATCAATCCTCACTGTGGAACACATTATGGACATGTTTATTGGTTCTTGTGTTGCATTATTAGTTACAAATTATTAATTGCTTTCTTGTATCTTGATATATTACAAGGGGCATCTTGATTTTATGTATCCTTGGTGTTCTCTTTAATATTCTTATGTTATCTGATTACATATCATACTGGGGCATCATATCTTTCCTTGATGGCCTCTGTCTATGCTCTCTTCCACTTGCATATCGTACTAGGGCATCAAACCTTTTTGATGGCCCCTGTCTATGCTATCATGCATATTACAGTCTAGTCATCCTGATCTTTTATATCACGATGCATCCTGTTATGTGCTATATTAAAATTAAGATGCTTTTCATCATGTGAGTATCTTCCTGCATGATCAACATCTTACTTTACACCCCATCCATTCACCCATACTAATACATTCCCCAGTTTAGGAATCCTACTTGATCACCGTTGCAGTTTGTGAATCCTACTTGACGATCTTTCTCAAGTAGCATTCACTATCCAACAGCTCCTTCTCCCCCACCATGATCACCATGTATTTGATCCATTCATCCTCGCTCCTCATTTTTACTCCATTCCCCACTTATCCCCATATTACCCTTCTCACCATTCTTGTCCCCTCTCACCCACTTTGTATTCTTTCCTTTCCCCCTTCTTGCTTCCTTTTAGCTTGACAATATTACTTAATAACCCCTTCTATATGGGATCCTCTTAGTGGAGGTTTACCCTCTCCCTAAGATCTTCCCACTGTAGAAGCTTCTTCACCATCTCCCCTCTCATCAAACAACAATCACCACCACAACACATCTTCCCACTTCCACCTCTTCTGCTTCTCATTCTTGCATCATTACTCTCACCACGCGGGCATCCCAATTAAGGATTCCCCTCACACTCTCTACCCTCCACTACATATATTCCTTCATCCATTCATGTTACACTCCTTTGTTTCCTTTCTTTCTTGTTATCACCTCATCTCATATCTCTATTCCACTCAGGCATACCTCACTCACTCTTTTCTCATCCTTCCCCAAATCCGTCTTATGCCTGGTCATCCTTACTTACACACTCTCATAGTATGGAAAATTCACTTGAGGGTTCCCCTTCAGTCCATTTTTTCATACCCTATTCCCACCAACTCTATCATCATTCTTCTTCTTCTTCAGCTTGGTGATCTTACTTAACCATTCCAGCCGCATGGCAATCTTACTTAAGACTTCCTCTTAAGGTTGATCTTCCCTATGGCCTTCCCCCATCCCATCATATTTCTCCCATCTTATTTCTCCCGTCCTCTCGTCATGATCATCATTCTTCAACCTACCATTCCACCCCTGTCCCCAATATCATTTTTCTCTTTCTCCTTGCATATCATCCCTGTCGGTTAGGTGATCTTACGAAACCACTCCGGCAACATGACGATCTTACTTAAGAGATTCTCTTAAGCATGACATGTCATCTTACACTCGCCCATCACTCTACAATATCACCATCCATATTTCCTCTTCATTCCCCATCATCACATCTTTTTACCACCTCTATCACCCTCCTCTTCTTGGAAATCTTACTTAACCACTCACCTGGCATGGCGATCTCACTTAAGAGTCCCTCTTAAGGATGATTTGTCTCCTTGCCTTTCCCCATCACTACACACCCTTCACCCTTCACTTTTTCTCGGCATTCCCCATCATCACATCCTTTCACCTCCTTTTCATTCTCACAAACACCACTTCTCGCTTGACCACTTGTCATCTCCAGTTTTCGCTCACTTGGCAATCTTACTTAACCACTTCCATCACATGACAATCTTATTTCAGGGTCCTCCCTACAACTCAACTTCATTCATGAACTTCTCCCCCGCCTCATTCTTTGTTCACTTTGTTGATCACTTCTTCCACCTGGTCTCTCCTACCAACCACATTTTTCCTCCTACCATTATCCTTTCTCCACATATCACTCTTACAACATACATCTAATCTCTTCTACCTATAATCACGTTCTTTTCCCCCATTTTCCCCTTCTTTGATCCATCATCCTTCATACCGTTTCTTCCCATTCTTTTCATGTCTTGTTTCTTCATCCTCACCTCATTCATCCTCATCACCCACATCCTCTCCTCACTTTCACCTAGTCCCAACTCATCCCTCACCATTTTCTTTACTCTTTCCACTTCATCTTCTCAAATCCCCCCCCACATTTCCACCCACACATTTTCATTCGCCATTATTGTTAACATTCCTCTATCCATTCTTTCATCATCATCTTCTATTCCTGTGTCCACGCTAATAATTGTAAGTGGATTTCCCTAAAAATCATCAATCCTCATTCCCCACGACCTCATTCACTCCCTTGGACCTTCTAGATTTTCCCTTCATTCCTTCCCTCCTCTAAGCCCACCACTCATTATAAGGTGGATTTCCCTAATGTCCCTTTGTTGGCATTACCCTTTCCAATCCTCGTTAGCTTTCTCCTTTTCTTTGTTTTTTCTCTCACCCTTCCCCACCACTCATTGTAAGGTGGATTTCCCTAATGTCCCCTCATTGGCATTGCCTCTTCTAAGACAAATCCATTCTCTTTTCTCTCCTATTCGTTTCCCTCAATCCCACCCTTTCTTGTCATTTCTTACCCATCTCTCCATCTTCTCTTCACCCTCTTCAATATTTTATTATCTTCATCATACATCCTTTGGTCTATTTTCTCAGTCATCCTAGTATCCTCATTTCATGCATCTCTCTTCATCTTTTCCAATCAATTGTCATTTTGGAGGTCCCCTCTTTCTTTTCTGAACATTCCTTATACTATTCCCTTTCCACTCATTAAGCTCCCTTTCTGTCATTTCCTTCTTTCTACATCATTTTCTTTGTTATCCTCTTCTCTCTTCCCACACTTCGTCTTATTTCCCTTCCCTTGTATCATCTTCTTCCCCCTTTTTCCATCACGTTTCCTCCTTACTTCCCCATCGATATCCTGGCTCTTCAGGTAACATTGTCCTATCTTTTTTATCATACCACCCTCCACATGCATCTCCATGGAGTAGTCTGTTCCATATTCTTTAGCCTTGGCCTTCCTCGCAATGACACAATTCCTTCAATCTTCTCCTTGTATTTTTATCTTCCTTTCCTCTCCCCTAATTTTCACGTTTCTTCTAGAACCTTCTCCATTTTCTCTACCACCCTTACCTTTTCGGGTTCATTTTGTAACTATTTCTCTTCTTTTCTCTCCTCTTTTTCACACTTTCCTCGCCCCTCATAGTTTCTTTTTTTCTCCATTCTACTTCAAAATTCTTTAAAGTGTTCTCTTTCCATTTTCATCCATTTCACCCCCTACTCCACTACCTCATTTTTCTCTGGCTTCTTGCTTTATCCTTGTCCATTTCTTCTCCTTTTCTCAATCTCTATCATTTATTTTCATGATTTCAACGCATCCCTCTTTACTATCTTCTGTTGCTTCCTTCATTTTGCACATCTCCTCTAATTTTTTTTTTTTCCCATTCACCCTCTCCTCTGTCATTTTCCTATTTTTCCTTGTTTGTCCCACTTCATCATTCCCTTCTTCATCACCTATCATCCCTCTCTCTTATTTGTAGACCTCTTTCATTCTTTTTTTCATCCTCCTTTCCACCTATCTCCCTTACTCTTCTCGTAATCAACCCCCAAGGGGCATCCTATCCATTTTGACACGTGGTTTTCTTTCCCACACACCTGACTGTACACCTTCTATTCAATTTGGCCAACAAACATTTTCTCCACTTTTTGCTTAGTAGTGGTCAGCTGTGAATTCTTCATCATTCTCATCGAGAAAACATATCGTTGGTGACTTTGTGTCGTTAGTGCCTGTAATACCAATGCTCTTCTTTTCTAGAACTTATTCGTATTGCTATGTACCTTGGGATATGATAATATAATATATATGGGTTGATGGAGATGCTGACATGTGGCACACATCCCCTTAGTTATATGTATGGGTTCACATGGGATATAATATTATAATGTATATGGGTTGATGGAGATGCCGACATGTGGCACACATCCCCTTAGTTAGTTATATGGGCTCACATAGGAATTAATTATATTGGCTAATGGGTCGGCCTACATTGGGATTAGGTGTTACCCATCCTATTTAAAGGATGTGAGTATCATTATGAGGGAGGTCATGTTGTATGATTTGAGTCTTCTACTTGGTAGAGGTATATTGGAGGTGTCCCCCTCGAAGTGGATTCCCATCTTGGGAGATTGTGGAGTTACTCCTTCCTTAAGGAGCATTGTATGGTGTTGCCCTACCTTAAGGGTATTATTCTGCATATATTGATATTAGGGCATCTTGGCCCCCCATATATCTTGTGTTGTGTTATCTTCTCCAATTTATTGATTTATTATATGTAAAGTTCTTATCAAGTGGTATCAGAGCAGTGATCCGGTAAGCAATTTGTGGGATGAAACCCTAATGTTTGTGATTCATCTATATCTTGAGATTGACTTGGAATTTTTCAGATATTTTTTGTGGGGAGTGGATACATAGTTCAAGTGATCTTCCCTCAATATAATTTTAGATTTTTTTGAGCTGTTTTGTAAAAGTTGTGTCTTATTGTTTTAGGGTTGAAACCCTAATTCTAAGGTTTCATCTATATCTTCTGAATAATGACGAATTAGGAAATACTTTACGTTTTTTTAGGTTGTTGGTAATATATTAAAACGGTGATACCATGATAAAATTTCAGAATTTTTGGATCTATTTTGGTTCAGAGTTATTTCAGTTTTATTGTTTTTCACTATTTTGCTCCACAGGCCGCAATTTGAGGAATTTTCCTGAATTTCTTACATTTTTGGAAATCTCTCAAAATTTTAGCAGGGGTTACTTCTTTGTGGTTTCAGATTTGAGGCTGAATGATTGACGAAATCATCAGGTCAAATATTGGTCAAAGGAGTAAGTTTGTGAAACCCTAATTTTTATGCATCATGGATATACCAATTTTCTATGGTAATGGGGAAATTGATGCAAAAAAATGGTGGATACAATTTAAACAAATGTATTTTAAAGAATTTTTAGTATGGGTTAGTTTTTATCTTCATCTTGGTGGGAAAGCGCAACATTGGTATTCTTATTTGGATATAGATCTATTGGATTGGGATTGGGAGGAAATGGAGGATATTTTCTTAGCTAGATGGGAAACAAAAAAGAAACACAATTTTGTTAAAAGAAGAAGAAGTAGCATCTTACCTTGAAGAAGAAGAAGAACAAGAAGAATAAGTGAAGAAGAAGAAAATGTTGATGATGAAGCACAGGATAGTGCATCTCCAAGGAAGGAAGCTTCAATATTTCAGTTTGAAGGGTGCATTCAAAGAAAAAAGGTAATTGTTTCCATAAACCCTAGCAACAAATATAACTTCATCAATATGGATGTAGCTCAAAATCTACATGTGCAAACAAAGCATATCAAGGAATCTCAAATGGATGGTAAGCATATTCAAGTTTTTGAAGATTTAAAGCTTTCTATGGATAAATATGTTTTACATTCAGATTTTTATGCTTTAGATATGGATGGTATGGATATTGTTCTCAGATATCCTTGGTTAGAGACATTGGGAACAATTAATATTAATGTGCAAAAGAAATTCATGAAATTATGGTACAAGAGAAAGAAAATTACATTGCAAGATATCACACTTAGCAAAGGAAAAAAGTAATGTAAAATTGGATCATGAAGATGAATTTGAAGATGGTGAAGAAGGGAATAAGGATGAATCAGAAGGAGAGGATGAAGAACATGATGAAAAAGTAAAAAATAGTTTCTCTACTCAAGAGAAAAAAGAAATAACAAACAAGTTGGAAGAGGAAAAGAAAGTGGAGGAAAAGATTGATAAGGTTGAGCATACTAAGGTTATTTCACCATATAGACACCCACATCATCATGAGAGGAAAAAATCATGGAGACATGCTAGGACACACAAGGATAACAATCTATATGGATATACAGGGAATCGGAGGAGTAATAATTTTGGCTATACATGGAATCAATGGAACAATAATTATATGACATGGAATCACATGAATAATAATTATGGATATGCATGGATGCCAAGGAGGAACACATATGGACCAGATGAAATCAGATGAGCACAATGGAATATGGAATCATGTTTGGAGTAACATCACCCACTAGGATTTCATATGGGTGGTTAGATGATCGAGCATGGTGACAAGTGTGCAATAATTTAAAGCACACTCATTATATGGCTTCTTCTTATGTTTCGGGGATGAAACATGTCAAAGAGGGAGGCAATGCTATGTACCTTGGGATATGATAATATAATATATATGGGTTGATGGAGATGCCGACATGTGGCACACATCCCCTTAGTTATATGTATGGGTTCACATGGGATATAATATTATAATGTATATGGGTTGATGGAGATGTCGACATGTGGCACACATCCCCTTAGTTAGTTATATGGGCTCACATAGGAATTAATTATATTGGGTAATGGGTCGGCCTACATTGGGATTAGGTGTTACCCATCCTATTTAAAGGATGTGAGTATCATTATGAGGGGAATGTATGTATGAGTTGATTCTTCTACTTGGTAGAGGTATATTGGAGGTGTCCCCCTCGAAGTGGATTCCCATCTTGGGAGATTGTGGAGTTACTCCTTCCTTAAGGAGCATTGTATGGTGTTGCCCTACCTTAAGGGTATTATTCTGCATATGTTGATATTAGGGCATCTTGGCCCCCCATATCTCTTGTGTTGTGTTATCTTCTGCAATTTATTGATTTATTATATGCAAGGTTCTTATCACGTATATTCCATTCTCGTCAACCCTCTCGAGGGGACACTCATCCATGATCTATCCATAATCACATCTTCTCATGAAATTTTTAATGTAGTTGAAGGATACTATAGTCATCCATTCAATCACCACTATCTATTCGTCCCCTAAAAACATTCAAGCTATACCTTTTGCTTAAGAAAATTCATACTGAATTCTTCCCCCATCTCACTACTTTCTTTAAAAGACACTACTTTCATAGTTCCCTTCCAAAGAAATAAAAATGTAGACACCCTAATTTGACATCTGCCTCCCAAATAAATTAATTCCCCTTCCTCATTTCCCACAAAAATACACTTTCGAATTAATAAAATAAACCTGATTAATCTATCACCAATTTACAAATGTTTTTTTAAAAAATAACTCAATTCCTCACCACATAAGTTCATTATTTAAATGTTATTAGGGGTTCTACTATTGAATTAAAAAGCTTGAACGTCTAAATCCTGTTACCCATGAGTCGATTGTATTATCTAACCTAAAATCACAGAGAATCTTGCATTATAGAATTTAAAATATAATTAAAATCTTTACCCATTCTTGGTGGTTTTGGTTCATCTAATCTTTGACCAACATATTTCATTATACATGTCACTAATCTTGCCCACATTTCCAAAAGAATTCCCTTAGAGATCTAGATTCTAGATCGTTAATCCACTGCCTTTGGTTAGTCTCGCAACTCTTACCTTGGAGGTCTCTCCTTAAGGAGTCTTGCGGAAGGCTCACAGCTTGAATACACTAGTCGTAAGTTATTGCATCCTACAGTGATCGAAGCATCCTAATACTGTACTCGTCCTAATGCCATTTCTATAGCCTCATAATCATTATATTCCATCTGGTCGCAAAGTTCAACGAATTTCAAATGCTTGCAAGACAGTTGTGTTACTCCAACCATTAAAGAAGTTAGAATCCCAAGTATCATGCACAGAACAATTAGGGTTCAATGCCAAGTTTCTTAGCTTCATTCAAAGGTTTGCAACAGAATGTAAAGATTTAGAATAGGATCATGAATCATTGGAAATGACTTCCTTGATAGTAGTGTACCTGGCTTACATGGGAATGAAATTTAATATAAAAAATAAGTGTATGGGTAATTGGGTGAATGGGGCCACTTAGTGGCTAGACATAATAATTAAAGATTTTGTGTTAGAAAATAAAGTAATCTTGGTGCATGATAATTAATTAAACTTTTGGAACTTGGTATCATGTGATTATTTTAAATCATAAATAATATTTTATGAAGTAAATTAATAGTATTTAATTATTAATTTAATTCCCACTTTCACAAGCTTGTGTATGTGAAAGACTTTAACCAGAGAAATTTATTAATTGTATGATGCAAACCTCCTTTTAAGCTCGTTAAAAAAAAAGTTACCGTAATTTTGACTATTAAATTATTACTTGCCATAAAGCTTTTCAAGAGTATAAATATGTAGGTGAATTACACTTTGTACAAGAACCTCGTGGATTCTATGCTTAGATACCCGGACATGCTTGGAAACATGAAACACAATAAGAAAGCCTATCACAAATCTAAACTTAGAACACACAACATTGCATCATGGATATTTCTTAAAAACGTAGAAAACTTAAATAAAAATGAAAAATACACCTAGATGATGTGGTAAACCCAGTGTGGGACTCGTTTCCTGGTGTGTGTAATAGGTGTAGACTAGATGATGGGGTCCTTATTCAACGTGAACCTAGGATCTAACACCCCTAGATCAGTTATGTAGCATCTATATTGTCTCAGATTCCATAGACACTTGACATGATGTTAATCCCACTTTATCAAGGAACGATCTTTAGCTGGGAAACCTATCAGACATGATAGAGAACCATCAATGGAGGCTTACATGCAAAATCACATTACATAGTGCTAAGGATAGGTCTTATCACTCACATACAAGAGTCAGTTGGACATGAGTTCACCACCTATACAAGGCATAAAGATAGAGCTTATAGACATAGATATAGATCTAGGTAACTTAACTAGGCCTTTAGGGATGATCATTCAGTGAGAAGATAGAGGACAACATTCGACAATGGTAAATCACATCAGAGAGATACTGAAGTTATACCCACCCACATTTTACTAGAGTTACAGGAGGATTTTGGACCTAGGTATGGTTGGTTAGCTTGAGTAGGATACTTCAACCTATGTCCTTGTTACCAGCAACACCAAAGGTCCTGTTATCCAGTAACATTCTAAGAGATAAGCCAGAGTTTGGTGGAGGACTGAGGAGAAGAATCTCCACATGGATTCAAAGAGAGTTACTTGGGAGCTCTTTTGAAGGAGTGTTTCAAGAGCAGAATATACATATCCAGGAGATTCATCCAGCATTGGATTGATGAGTTTCATGATCTGCGACAACCTCCATGATGGTAGTAGAGTATGAGGGTCAGTTTTTGGATCTGCTTTAGTATGTGGACTACATGTAGGATGAGAAAGTTAGGGTTCAACAGGTTCATCAGGGGCCTAAACTTAGACTTGGGCGGGGGTAGTGCAGCATTCATTATCTGCAGACACTATTAGAGGTCGTATGGAGAAGGCCTATATTACAGAGGAGGAAAATAGGGGGAAGACTCAACAGGCTCAGAATAGAGTGAGCATCTATATATTGAGAAGATGAAGGATAGCATAGGTTGAGGGGATCAGCCCCTCCTCCTCATGGTGGACACACTTAATGGCACAGTCTTCCTTTAGGCTTCCTCCTCCTCAACAGTAGTCAGCAGTAGCAACAATAGCAGAACCACCCTTTCGACCTCCATCGTTAAGGTCATGATGCTTAGAGAAGGCATAGTATGGGACCTCTAGCTGGGGGGCTACAATAGGACATAGGGTGTCCACCTGGAGCACAATCAGCTAGGAGTACATCCATACACAGACCCATAGAGATCTATAGAAGGATCATTAGGTTCTATAACATGGGCTACTTGGGCCACCTGGAGGAGTATCTGCTCATTGGAGAGGACCAGGTAGTTGCTATCGGGGTATGGTGTACATGGTCATCATTAGAGAGAATACCCTCAGAACCCTGCTAATCAGGGTAAGGATCTTGTTATCTAAGCCTATGGTTGGTGACATGGCCAGGAGCCACATGATTTATGTTGCAATTAAGAACCACCAAGCTGGGCACCAGGGTACGGTGATTGAGACCACATGTAGCATTGGTGGAATTTTTACCCCCTATCTTATTTGATTCAGGCTCGTCAATTCTTTCATTTCTCCATCATTAGTAGAGCGATGCAGGCTGGTGGCAGTTAGGTAAGGCCTTATTTGGGATGTTGAGATGGCTTCTGGAGCCAAAATCAACTATGGCCTCCTTAGATAAGGAGTGTGTAGTGGACCTAGGACCCTTCACCATGACTTTAGATCTTCGTATCATTCCCTTGGGTTCCATATGGAGTTATCTTGGGCATGGACTGGTTGTCTACACACAGATCTAGAGTTGATTGTTACAGTAATAATATATCTATGTGTAGATGATTTGGAAGTGGATTCAGTGATTGTTGGAGTTAGGAGACCCATTTCTATTCACACCATATCCACTATGCAGTTGAAGCGATGTGCGTGATGAGGTTGTCAGTTGTATGCCATCACTGTTAGTGACCAATCAAAGGATGAGACTCATGGACCATCACTTGATGACCACCCCATTTTGTAGGAGTTTTCTAGATGTTTTTTCCTAGTGAGTTACTCAGGGTTACCTCCCCCATGTGAGATAGATTTTCATATTGATTTGGTTCCGAGAGTGGAGCTTATCTCACGTGCACCTGTATAGGATGACCACACCTTGAGCTATGTGAGATCAATTTGAGGCCTGGAGGGCCTTCTTGAGAAAGGCCTAATCCTTCCTAGTGTATCTCCTTGGGGTGCACCAGTGATCTTGGTGAAGAAAAAGGATGGATCTCTACATTTATGTGTGGACTGCAGATAGCTGAACAAAGTAACGATCAATAATCATTACCCCCTTCCACTAATAGATGATTTATTTGATCAGATGAAGGGGGCCACTATATTTTCTAAGATAGATCTTAAGTCAAGGATATCATCAGCTGAGGATTGTGCAGAGGAAGATATCCATAAGACAACTCTTCCACATACGAGATATGGCCACTATGATTTCACAGTGGTACCTTTTGGTCTGACGACATACCCCTGCAGTATTCATGAGTTTGATGAATGGGGTATTCAGGAATTTTCTGGATCACTTCATGGTCGTGTTTCTTGAATGACATTCTGATTATACTCACGTACACATGAGGAGCACAAGGAGAACCTTCGATTCCAGGTTTTGTATTGTCTTCATGAGCAGCAGCTATACAGGAAACCTGGAGAAGTGTACCTTTTTCCACTCAGAGGTTCAATACTTAGGTCACATTATTTATGGGGAAGGTATCACAGTTGATCCTTCCAAGATTAGAGCTATTATGGATTGGTTGACAGTGCCAACCAATGTGACTGAGGCACATAGTTTCATGGGATTGGTAGGATACTACAGGAGATTTGTTTAGGACTTTTCTCATATTGTGCACCCCATCACTTCCCTTTAGCAGAAAGGGAAGAATTTTTTTTGGTCTGATGGATGTGAGCATAGGCCTTCAGTACACTAAAGGAATGCCTTATGATAACACCTATTCTTACAGTGTCAGATCCTCTGAGGGATTTCTTCGTGTGTAATGATGCTTCTTTGGTAGGATTATGAGGTGTTTTGATGCAGGAGGGTCATGTAGTAGCCTTTGAGTCTCACAAAATCAAGGATTAGAAGATCAATTATCTGAATCATGACCTTGAGCTTGTCAATAGTAGTGCATGCTTTGGTGTATTTTCATCATTTCCTTCTTGGAAGGAGGTTCATTCTCAGGATAGACCATTTGAGTCTTACGTGAACTCTTCACACAACCCAATCTCAACGCTCTTCAACAATGTTATATGGAGTTCTTATGTGATTATTGACATGGAGATAGAGCATGTGAAGGGGAAGGAGAATGTGGTTGCAGACGATTTCAGTCGATGGAGACATTTGGTTATGGATACTTTAGTGGGTATAGACTTGCTGGAGCAGGATTTTCGACAGCTTCCAAATGACAGCTTCTACCTTACAGTTAGAGTAAAGATTGAGTCTTAGAGAACCCTTGAGGGGAAGTTTTATGGATTTTCATTAGAGTCAGATGCGACTTCTCAAGACACAGAGGCTGGATGTATGTACCTAGGGATGGAGGTTTGAGACAAGATATTTTAGCAGAGGCTTATCGTGCACCTTATTTAGCCCATCCAGGGGTGAAGAAGATGCATGCCACTTTGAGACAGTTTTACCATTGGAGAGGAATTTGTAGAGATATGTGGCTCAGTTTGTGTCTCGCTGTTTGCAGTGTCAGAGGGTGAAGGGATGAGCATCAGCATCCAGCTGGCCTTCTCTACCCACATGCTATACCAAAGTGGAAATGGGACACCATTTTCATGGATTTCATAGTAGGGCTACCGACATCGAGATACCACCATAATGCCATCATGGTCATGGTGGATAGATTGACAAAAGTGGCTCATTTTTCTCCAGTGAAGACCACCTATACAGCTAGTGCAGTGGTGCGAGTATACTTAGATGATATTGTCAGACCGCATGGGATTCTGCAGAAGATTATTTGTGACCGCAATCCCTTATACACCTCTCATTTTTGGACTACCATGCAACATGCCCTTGGGACAAGAATCAACTTCAATACAACATATCATCCCAGAGAAAGATGGACAGACGAAGCGAGGTGAACATAGATTTTAGAGGACATGCTTCGGATGTATGGCATGGATCATCAGTCGAGGTGGGAGGATTATTTGTAATTGGTGGAGTTTTATTATAATATTAGCTTTAAGATTTCTATTGGTATGGCTCCATTTCAGGCACTTTATGGCAGGGAGTGCAGGACACCATAGAGTTAGGACAGATTGGAGGACAGAGTATCTCTTGGGCCATTTTTGTTACAAAACATGGAGTAGTAGGTTGTTTTGATCAGACATAGATTGCAAGAGGCACAAGATAGAAAGAAGAAATATGCAGATAAGAGGAGAGTTAACTGTAGCTATGAGGTGGGCCCGAAGGTGTTTCTTCATGTGAGACCTCATAAGAGACCATATCCATTATGGAAAAGGTCTCTAAATTAGCTCCTAGATTCATGTGTCAATTCGAGATCTTGGATCAGATCGGTCACTTAGCCTATCGTCTAGCCTTGCCATCCAGCTTGTCTCGTGTACATGATGTATTTCATGTTTCTGTTCTTAGGATATATATTTTAGATCCATCTCATGTATTGGATTAGACCACATTGCAAGTGCAAGAGCATGGGAAGGTGACTGTGGAGCCTATGCACATTATAGAGTGCAGGACCCTAGGCCTTTGATGCCGCAAGATTGACCAAGTGTGAGTCCATAGGGATAGGTATGATGAGACTACAACCACATGGGAGGATGCTACCTTATTACGGACCTAGTTTCCACATCTATTTCAATGACTTAAATGAGGAATTCAAGTCTAAGGGGAGGGGGATGTAGTACCCACTCCTCTTTAACACTATTTTCATTATGATGATATTACTGTTGGATTGATACTTAGAAATTTTAATTATTATATCTTGATCAATAGATGATAGACTATGCAGATATTTGGACTATTGACATGTTGTGATTACATTTATGATTATGATGCACTAGATGATGATGATGATGATGATGATGATGATGATGATGGACAGATATATATGTTCATTTCCAGTATTCTTATTTTATACCAACATGTCATATTTTAGATGTATATGCTATGTTGGATATTTGAGTAGAATTATGATATTATGGATGTTAAAATCGAATTAAATTGAATGATGATAGATGATAGAATTGCTAATTTTAGATGACAATTATTAATTTCTATATGTATATTATTCTCGATATTATTGATACAACCGCAAGGCCAAAAAGGTATTATGTTTTTGTTGCAGTGGAAATTTTATCACACACATTGAAAGGGGATAGGGGTCCAACCATGAAAGGATGTCGGGTATTGTTGAACATGGCCAAAAGTTGACAACTTGTGTAGAATGTTATGTTGTGTGGTTGCATGCTTTGTTAAGAGGTTCCCATGGGGGGTTAACCTCATTTATGTGGTCATGGGTGTTGATGTGTTCCTTTCCTTTAAATTTTGTTTGTTTTCATTTGTTGTGCATGTGTTTAATTATTTGGGAAATATTGTGACTTTATTGCACTTGCTAATGTGTCTTAATTAACTAGTTAGCTTAAATTTGAATTAAAAATGAAGATTTTACATGTGAGCAATAAATTAGGTAGATGGTCCTTGAAATCATGAGGATTTAAATTAGATTTGTATTAGATTTTTTGTTTTGTACTATTTTCCAACTTCAAAATTTGGATTTTGACTTGTGAGGTTATTTTTGGAGCGTTGTGGGACAAGCTAAGCTTGTCTCATGCCTTTTAAATTCATCCAACAACCATACCTACAGTATAGTTAGAGTTATTTTTATGCTTAATTATGTATTTTGGAGTGTAAAAAAGGGTCAATAATTAGACTTGTTACTTACCACATGTAAGTTTGTCCTTGATAAGCATAGTGTGCAAGTTGGAGTGTCGTGTGCGCATGTTATAAGTCTTACATGTGTATTTAATTATTTTGGGATTGGTGTTTGACTTGTGTGTTGGAATGGGGGAATGATGAAGTGACATCCTATATGGAGCCACCTCATCATCCTCACATCATATTTCTATTTATTGATTGGATTTGAAGGATTTTGGGTCACTTGTCTTATTTCTTCTCTTGCACTTTTCGAAAAAAATCGGTCTTGAGTTACATGTGTGGAGCCTTTTTAGAGTTTCATGTTGGATTGTGATTGGTTTGAAGGTGTTGAAAGCTTGTTGGAGTGAATATTTTTTGGAATATTAATGAAGAGGTAGGATATCCACCTTTTTTATTTCTTTAGTTATGTATATAGATGTGAAAATTGTTGGGGTTGGGTAGCTTGCCTTAAAAAGGGTGTGGGAGGTGGAAGTATGGGACCATTGGGGAGGGAAAAGGGAGTTGTGAGGAATGAATTTTGGAGGGAGTGTGATTAGGAGTTCCACCTATGGGGAGTGAAAAGGAAAACATAGAATATTTTTTTACATATTTGCAAGGGGAGAGATAAGGATGTATTTGAATGCTTTTTATTGTGCACATGGAGGCTTTTGGGTGGAACTCCTACTTCACTTGGGTTGTAAAAGGAGGTGATTCCCATATTCCTTGTTCCTTTTGGCTTGATGTCAAGCCTATGTTTTGTTGTAAATTTGTAAATATTGTTTATTATGTCCAATTTGAATGTGTTGTATGTTTTATGGATTGTATGTTTTGTGGAAGCCTCTTCTAAAGGTTGTCAAATGTTGCTCAATAATCCCCATTGTTCTTTGGTGGTGCTCAAGGGCTAATAAGGGGATGGATTCTCCTCTTATTGGATTGTAGGTTAGGCAGATAGCATCGCCTATACTCATTTATTTGTATTTTGATCCAAGTTTTTAAAGGGTTGATGGATGGAAGTTAAAAGTTAAAAGTTCGGAGATGACCTTGAAAGAAAAAAATTGTTTGAGTTACTGGGAGAACCTCCTTTTTCTAAATCATTTTATTGTTCCCCCTTAGATTACAAGATTTTAACTTTTGTATGTTTGAAATAAAGTTTTGTAATATTTCATTTATCCCAAGTTATAGTGATTTAGTGAATGTAGAAAAAAAATTTGTTGTATACCTTATTGGAAAGGACTAGTTTTATTGAAAGAAATGAATTTGAAGTTCTCATATTGCAAAAGAACGTTATGGTAACTTGTAGTTATCACATTTTTATTGTATGGTTGAAAAAAGAAATTCCAAAGTATGTTTAATAAAAGAAAAATTATATTTCATATTGTTGAAGGTTATATGTTTGAATGGGAAAGTCATGCATTTGGTAATTTTAAGTTATGAAACTAAGATATGATGTCAATATATCAACCAATGAATGGAAGACACCTTAATTAAAATTAATATTGCATTAAACACCAACCTAAGTAGAAAATTGTTTGGAAAATGTCTTATTTTAAGGTTCTATTTTTGGGTAACAAAATCGCCGCCCTTTACAGAATAGCGGTTTCAGAACCACCGCCCAGCTCAGAGTGGTGGTCGATAAACCACCTCCTAGGAAGGGTAGTAGTCACAGGACAACCGGTCTACGTAGGTCAGCATTTTCGTCACTTTTGACAGAAAATTAAAAATATCGACTGTGAAAACCCAAACTGAACTTCAATTAAAATCTAAGCTTTAAACCTTCAAAATGAAACTACCAGCAACTAGTAATTGATCAAATTTAATTGTTTAATATTTTCAATCCTCTTATTGGCATTCAAATGTGTAAAATTTCATAGATGAAATGAAATGTGATTTTTCCCCAATTGTTGGACTCAAAGAATGTTTACATTAAATAACAAAAACAAATCCATGATGGGTTCTCTACATTAAGCAAATGATAAATCTTAGAATAGTAAACCCTTTACAACTAAAACCAAAAACAAATCTCCATGGTTTCCCTTCTTGCTCTTATGGCTTCTCCTCCTCCTCTTCCAAACCTGCAAAACAAGAATGGGCAAATGACGCTGTTTTGGGACAAATAGAAATAAAAGGAAACCCATAAGGATATTTAGGGAAACCCAAATCTAAGGGCTAGAATAGATTCAATCTAATGGCTCAAATTAAACCCTACCTCACTTAAGTGGAAGGTATTTTGTTGGAATGAATTTTTTTTTTTTTAAAAGTGCATGGGTAATGGGGTGAATGGGGCCACTTAATGGCTAGACATAATAATTAAACTTTTATGTTAGAAAATTAAGTAATCTTAGTGCATGATAATTAATTAAACTTTTGGCACTTGGTAAACGTATTGTTTTAAACCATAAACATATTTTAGGAAGTAAATTAATAATATTTAATTATTAATTTAGTTCCAACTTTCATAAGCTTGTGTAGAAAGACTTTAACCAATAAATTTATTAATTGTAGATAATGTCTAACCTTACAAACCTCATTTAAAAAAAAAAGTTACCGTAATTTTGACTATTAAATTATTAGTTTCCATTTTATTTTGAGAGTAGAAATTTGTGGACGTTACAGTGTGGGTTGAATAAAATCTATATCATGAGCTCTATGAGATATTATTTTGTTGTTTTCCTATAGAGTTGTACGAATGGCTAGTAGCATATGCATCAAAGAGAAATTTGAGGTATAAAACAATTGTATTGACTCATGAAGAGTACCAGACTCTGCATGATGTTTATTTGTCTTGGACACGCACTGTAGATCATTATTGGGGTGGTGTCTTGAATAGTTATACATTGGAGTATGTTGTTTCTACTTATTCATTGTTTCTACAAAAATTTAGTGTTTAATATAGCTAAACTTGTCCGTTTTTATTAAAAAAAAATAGTAGTTTAGATACTAGATTCTGGATGCTATACGAATTTATTTATATATTTTTTTCTAATTTTGAGTGCACACATTTCTAATAGTTCCCACAATTCGATATTTCACTATTTTTTGAAATATGATGTTCACTTATGACCCCTTTTGGCCCTCCAAACTTGTTGCACTTACTCCCAACTATTTGTGGATGACTGCTCTCAGAATACATGGGTGTTTTTCCTAAAGTAGATGAATGAGGCCCTTCATCATTTCTAGGTCTTCTATCAACATGTTATGAAGGATACTGACCAACATCTTCTCATACTCTACTCAAATCAAGGGGGTAATTCATGTTAAAGAAGTTCTTGTCATTCCTAAACAAATAAGGCATCAAATAGAATTTGAATACTCCCTACATGCCCCAGTAGAATGGCATTGTTAAGTGTTGAAATCACATTGTAATGGAGATGACTCACTACATGTTGTCAAGAAAGAAATCCTGAAGTAATGATATTGGGAAAATGTTGTAGGAATGATATTGGGAAAAAGTAGTATAGACAATTGTTTATCTTCTCAACAAGGCACCAACGAAGATTCTATATGACAAAACACCTGAAGAGGTATGGAGTGTAGGAATCCATTTATTTATCATCTATGAGTATTTGGTTGCACAACATATATGTATGTTCTAACTCAAAAGAGAAATAATATCGAGCCAGAAACACTCATGTGTATCCTATTGGGATATAACACTACCTCAAAATCATATTGTCTCATGGATCATGAGACGAATAAAATATACAAAATTCAAGACATGGTTTGTGACAAGTTATCCTTTGACTCAACAATGCAAAAATAAGAATCAACACAACCATCTCTCACCAATTGCTCTCTGAGTCAGATGATGAGAAAGAGGAGACTTCTCACAGAAAAGATGAGTTGCAAGGGGAGTTGTATGTTGATCTTGAAGAATTAGAAAATATTACCATACATCCATCAAGTAGTTCTTCACATCAGCAGCAGGGTTCTTGTCTAAAGTGGGTAAAAAAATCACTCTTAAGTACTTCTGGAGTCAGAACAAGGAGTCATGCAAGAAATGAGGTAAATTTTGCACTCATGATTATAGTAGTTGATATCTCTGAACCTGATAATGTTCAAGAAGCAGTAAGTCAACCTCAATTGAAAAAAACCATGGATACTAAGTATGACTCACTCATGCATAAGAAGACATGGGAACTTATTGATATGCCTACTGGAAAGAAACCCATTGGTTGCAAATGGGTTTTCAAAACTAAGTATAAGGCATATGTATCCATTGACAAGCACAAAGCTTGACTTATAGCAAAGGGATATGCCTAAAAAAAAGGCATTGACTATGAAGAAACCTTTGTACCCATTGCAAAGATCAAAACCATCAGGGTTGTATGTGCACTAGCAACACAGAATGGATGGAAATTTCAGTAGATGGATGTCAAGAGTGATTTTTTAAATGGTGATGTCAAAGAAGAAGTGTAAATGACCTAACTGGAAGGATTTGTAAATGAAAATATTCCTAAAAAGATATTTCATCTCATCAAATAATTATATGGACTAAAATAAGCTCATAGGGCATGGTACATCAAGATAGATGATCACGTTTTGCGACATGGTTTCACTCGTAGCCCCTCAAATTTTAACTTGTACATAAATAAGGTGGGAATAGAAATCATAATTCTTGTTTTATATGTGGATGATCTCATTATCATTGGAATTTTAAAATATCAAGTTGATATTGTGAAGAATGGCCTCAAAATATCCTTTGACATGTCTGACTTGGGGCTCCTCCATTACTATATTGGCTTGGAGATATGGCAAAAGCTGAATCACATTTTTATCTTCCTAGAATAAAATATGCCAAGACACTCCTGCAAAAATATATAATGTCATATTGTAAAATGCTTGCAACACCAATGGAGAAAGGTTTACAACTCTCTTTCTTCCATGACTCGCCTCAAGTGGATGTAACTCTCTATATAGAACTCTTTGGGATTCTCATCTACTTGACCTGCACTAGACCAAACATATGTTTTGTTCTAAGATATCTCTCAAGGATCATGCATGAGCCAAAGAAGTGTCATTGGGTCGTAGTAAAGCATGTTTTGAGATATGTCTGAGGCACACTTGAATATGGTCTGGAATACAAGAATAATTCTTATTTCTTCTTGCAAGGATAAACTGACTCAAACTATGTTGGATCTGTTGATGATAGAAAATCAATGTCAGGATACATATTTCATCACAGATCGGGATAGGTCTCATGGATCAGTAAGAAGCAAACGTTTTTTAATCTTTCATCCAATGAAGAAGAGTACCATTCCACATGTGGAGCTGTGTGCGAGATGATATGGTTACATCACATTCTTGTTGATTTTGAACATTCATGAGGCAAATCCACATATCCTTCATTTTGAAAATCAAGGTGTTTTGAAACTTGTGAAGAATCCCATTTTTCATGAAAGGACCAAGCATATTGAGTTTGAATTTCACTACATTCAAGAGAAAGTCTTAAACCACCACATCTAGCTCTAGTACTACCCAATAGATGCACAAATAGCTAACATACTCACCAAAATCCTTTGGAAAGGTGAAATTTGAGTTGTTTAGGGACTACATTTGTAAAAAATAATGTAGTAAGGGGGGGGAATTTAGTAGATTAGGACTCCTCATTAGTTTTTATAATAGGTAATTAACCATATGTTATGCACAGTAGAACATTTTGTTAGCGTATGTAGACTATTACATTATTTTAGCATTTTATGTTTTTGTTTCCTCCATCCTTTGTATAAACGTTGGCCTATAAGAATAAATGAAATCAAGTTCTTCCACTTCAAATGTGTGGTTGCATTTTTGGTTAATTCAAATTATTAACATTCATGACATCCATTATCCTTAAAAATTGAATCAAATGGTAAAAAATATACCTCATTAATGATACTATGAAGAATATCCTAACTATTGAGAGTTATGTAGTACCGTGACTCTATAAATATGTTTTTCTTGTCTAAACAATATGCCGCTACTTTGAAAAAACACATAATGAAAATGAAATCAATTTAGGACATCTTCATCTACCCCACAACTACTCATTCTTCCTCCCTTTCACTCCACATGGTCTGCCCCTAATACATTATTAAAAACCTTTATACTTATACCCCTTAATATGGGGGCAATATATTGGGTCCGTTTGGACTAATATTTAAAACCCCTATATTAACTGATGTGATACGTAATGCTTTCGATTTTGAATTCTGCATGGATATTCTTTAAATGCTATATTTAAGCATATGGGATAACACTTAAATTATCTTAAGATCCAAGATAATGTGGTACAACACCTAATTGTGTTTCAAATACTATCTTATATCATATGGGATTGCCTTATACTACCAAAATGCACAAAATGCCTAAATATGATTTAAATAGTATCTTAAGCTATACATGATGAAACCTAACTATGCTTCAAATAATATCTTGTACCATATCATAGGACCAGCTTATACTTCCACTATATAGTATGTTATCAATATATGTAAGAGACACCTAGATGTACCTCAAATACTAGCTTACAGAATATGAGATGACACCTAGTGTAATGCCCACTTTCCTTTGACACTTATTCATGTTACACTCTTTATGACTAGTCTCCTAGAGACATGGTTATTGTTGGCTAGATTTTCTACATAGCTGAAAACCTAGGTAGTCATGAAATAAATCTCCCTCATTTACCGGTGAGGCTCCCATGTAAGATTTGTCAATTAAATATGCTAGTATCTATTTTGGGGTATTACTTTAACCATGCAGCTCATGAACCATAGTTGTATAGTTTTGCAGCAAGTAAGCAACTGTTTAAAGAAATTAAATATCTGATGAAGAAGGAAATAATATAAACATAGGAAAGAAAGAGGGAAGATGTGCAACCCAATCAATAGATTATAAATTTGATTGCACGCACATAGACAGAACCAATAGATATTAACACACAAAATTATGAGCAAAGGCAGCTTTCAGATCAAGATCTAAAATAACAAAAAGTTTATAAGTAGATCTAAGACAAAAGGTTAGAAACAAAATACACCGTGACACAAATTTCTCCAGAAATCTACTCATTTCTATTCCTTTACTTCAAATAGCTATCAGGGGGTTTCAGCACAAAGTCTGGAACACAAGAATGTTGCTTACAAATTCTGATTCTTTAACCCGTAGGCTCTTCCTCTACTTATAGCATGTAGAGGAGAAATTACAAATAGGAAGCTTTTAGTGAACTGGCACATGTGGAAGTTATAAAGGAAACAACTGGCAATCTCTCTCCCAGAATTCCTCTTTGCATGACATGCATGATTTTCAACTGAAGATAGAACCTTCTATTTTGCATGTCTGCCACCTATTTCCAAGTAGTTGACTTCTTCATGTAATAGACTTTAAACCAATAACTTAAGTTTTATAATTTAATTGATCACTCAATTACTTTGTCGAAGAAAATAAGAGAAAGAAGAAGAAAGAGGAAAGTTGCATTCTTGTTCTTTTTTCATATTTTGCATGCATTTGATTCTTTTGCCTTTGATTCTCACCAAACTAGATCTGGAAGCAGCTGACTGTGACTTTGCTTACGGATGTTTTCGCTGACATGTCTTCCTTCTCGTCCTTGAAGATTTTGCAGTTCTTCTCCTAACTCATCATTTTTATTTTTAATTGCATATGAGCAATTAAAAATTCTGGAAAGCACTCCGGGTGAATGCAAATTCAATGAAGGCTTCAACTGGAAGATTGGGAGCACATGCACAAGATCCTGGAAGGAATTATCCATGCACTGACTTCTACATGGGCTACGTTAGAAACAAGAGGATGAATTTTTGTTGGAAGCCTTTACAATTATGAGATCTGGATCTGGATCTAGAACTGGGTCTGGATTTGGATTTGGATCTGGGTCTAGATCTGGATCTAGGCCTAGATCTGGGGCCTATTGACTTCAGCAAATCTGGAACACAAGAATGCATGATTCCGTAGAGCCTTGCCTTTCATCCCGCTTTTCCATGGCTGGATCAATCTTTGTCTGAGCAACTCTTTTTCTTTTAATTATGCCAGAATCCTTTACAACCGATGCAAATCTGGGAATTTCTTCAGATTCAGAGGATATATTCAATGTGTCTGACATTGATTTAAGCTCCCTTTCAATTATATAAGCACCTATAATGAATACTTGGGCACTTGTAATGATATGCAGACAATTAATCAGACTTAAATCAAGCCCCTTCAAACCTAAGTGCCAAACATTGAAGCTTTCCGATAGTGAAAACACCTTTTTCTGAGCAAAATTCCTCCTTTGGGCACAAAAAATGTCCAGGATGCACTCCTTTGCTAGAAGAATTAATTAATTCATCATTATGGTAGCCCATGCTTATATAACCTTCATCATTCTATAATTAATAATTACCTCTCCTATTCTTAGCAATTAATTAATTAATAGACATGCTTTTCTCTTCAATTTGGGCACCTATTTTGTGCATGCTCATGACTATCATTAAATAAATAAATTTATTTTATTTTTAGCATTCTTCTTCCAGTCTACTTTGACTTCACATTATGCTTTGACCTCATGCGCCAAAAATAGGAATTAATTCCATCAATAAATACTTTAAAAAGTATTATTTCTCCTCTAGGTGGGTCACACTTTTTTGCATGATATAGGGCTGCATTAAATAAATTAAATTTATTTAATTTTAGCATTCTATTTCTAATTTTCTTTATCCTTTCATCATGCGTTGACTTTTCCTCATGCTTGGGCACCAATTTTAGGAATATAAACAATTAATTAATACTTTTAAAAAGTATTATTCTTCCTCTAAGTGGGTCGCACTTTTTAACATGGCCGATTTCTATATTTAAAAAGTCAATTTTGATGAGATTATTCACCTTGCATGGCAGCTCCAAAAATCTCATTATCCACTTAAGTTATTTGACTTTCACAATGATATTTTTTACCTTGCAAGGCAGGTAAGAAATCCCCATCAATGTCTTAAGTGATTTTTCTTTATTTCACAATGGGAATTTTCACCCTGCATGGTAGGTAAGAAATTCCCACCTACATGTTGCCTCTAATTTTCCCCATCATGACTTAAGTGACTTTTCCTTCATGGGAAAAAGTACCCCACAAGGTAGGTACAAAAATCCCACCTACCTACTGCGACCAAAAATCTCATTGCAGCTTAAAACCATCTATTCCCAAAAATGTGACCTATCTAGAAGAAGCTTTTTTTGTGCATGACTTCATCTTTTTAGAGAGAACCAGACTTCCTGTGGCGAATTATTTCTGGCATGGCAGCCGTAGATGATTTCTAGATACTCCAGGAAAGAAAACAGACTAAACTGATGAAGGAATTGATTTAGAGAAATTTCACAGAGAAAAACACGTAAAAATAATAAAAATAAAAAGTGTTGTCAGAAGTCACAGACAAAGCCCAGGATTTATTCCTAGTGGAAACCCTACTGGTATATGTGAATATTGACATGCAAAACATCAACAGGGCTAAACCGAAGCACAATTTACCTCAAACGGGGCTTAAAATAATTAAATAAAAATTTCCCACAGACAAACCTTGGCAAAGGGATAAAACGAGTTTGGGCATCTGAGTATTTGTCAAAATTGGCTCATATGACTCACTGGAAATATCTAAATGCAATAAAGGCATCTTCTGGCAATAAAAACACAAAATGACCCGTTATTTTAAAAGTATGAAATTTTTTACATGGGGTAGTCTCAGATTTCAAGGTGAAATATGGGAACACCAGTTGGCTCCGTCTGTGGACATTTTTACCTCTTTCAAAATGAAAGGAGTGAAGATGAGATCTCAACATCTCTGGTTTCGTGTTTTGTCCATTGGGCTCGGGGTCAGGAAAACAAAATAACACAAAATAAAAATAAAAGGAAAAATAACAAAGTTTTAGTTATATACATATAGGTTTTACCCTACTTTTTTATGTCCAGAAAAGCTTCAGATGTTGCCCCTTGAAAGGAAGTGGTAACTCAATTCCATCCTGGTAGGCAAGGAATAAAGTATCCATTCCAGCATCTCTTTTGATCATGAAGGACCCTTTCCAGAGTGAATCAGATTTGTCATACATGCCCTTCGATTCATGTCTCTTGTCCAACTAGAATAACCAGTCTTCGATCTCGAACTTCCTTTCTCTGGCCTTCTTGTCAAATACCTTGGGCAAGTCCTTATCAACTTCATTTGGTGGTGGCTCATCCTTTCTTCTCTCTGTGGCGGATAAGTCTGCATCAACTTCCTTTGTTCCCATATTTACCAGCTACATTTCTGAGGAAGAACTATCAGCATATTCTTTATTCTTCTTCAGGTACTAATCATGCTTGTTGAAAGTCTCCAATAAGGAAATTAAACCCTTGGGGATTTTGTTACCTTTTGGTTGGACTATTCCACTACTATCACCATAACCTGGATCAACTTTTCCTATGACTGTTTGTCGTGGTGGTGATTTACTCCCTTCAACATGCAGACATGCATATTTTTGTTTGTCATCGTTGAAAGTTTGCCACTATTCAACATTATTAAGGACTTTAGGGCGGTAGACCATCTCCACTTTATAGTTTCCTTGTCTGAATATGGATGGTGGTCTATCTAGATTCAATAAGGCAGCTGTGATTGCCAAAGAATCTTCCTTAAAGTTCTGATTGGTTGGAATGAATTCAATAGAGAAGGCTACAAAATCCATTGTGGCATAAATCACTTTATCTCTGTAATGCTTCATCTCATCTCTTTTGACTTGATTTTTCCCTTGAACTTGCTTTACTAGAAGTTCAGCATCTCCTTGGGCTTTGAGGAGTCTTACTCCTTTCTTTTTAGCTTAATCCATTCCTAGAAGCAATGCTTCATACTTCGTCGTATGATTGGTATTCTCGAACATTAGCTTCTGGGGTATGGAAATATCTCATGATCTGGAGATATTAGTAGAACGCCGGCTCCTGATCCAAAAGAGCAACAAGTGCCTTTAAACTCCAACGTCTAAACTTTTTCCTCTTCTTTTGTTGGCTCTGGTTGAATTTCTAGCTCTAGAATGTCTTTATCCATTTCTAAGAAATAAATCCCACGATTAGATTCCTGAAAAATAATTTGAGATCTAGGATCCTCATATTTTGTAACCATGTATTTGGACTTCTTTTTCGGATCTAGATTCTGATTAATCCCCTTGATAGGAATATGAGCATAGGACCAATCCATTTATACCTCTCCTCCCAGATCTTTGCAGAAGTTTCTACTCAGCAACATCCCATAGGAGACAGGAATATCTGCAACTAGAATTGTCATATTTAATCTTTTTTCAGGAAAAGCTACCAGAACAGCTAGTGAATCTTTGATTTGTCTTTTTAAAGGGACTTGTCTCTCCATGTAATAACACATTTTTATGGTCTCTGTCAAGGTAATCCCAAGAGCATCTGTAACTTTAGTTGACATGACATTGTCAAAAGCACCCCGAACCTAGAATGCAATTGCTTAACTTGAAACCATTAAGCAATAAGGAGACATAGAAAGGTTCTACTCTTTCATAAGATAATGAGGGTTAGTATCCTTGGGCTTAGGAAAAAGGCCTTTTGATGTATTGTGGATTGTCTTGGTGATTACACATATTTAACTATCCTATTTAACTGCTTAAGAAAATATCTCAGGTATTCGGCTTCTGACATTTGAACTCTAGTCTTCTTGGCATGATAAATAATGTCAAAAGAAGGTATAGATTCAAATACCTGAGCTACTTTCTGTGGTTGAAATGAAGAACTCACATTCTTATTTCTGGGAGCTAAGGAAGAAGGTAAAGGGTTGCCCCTTCTTTGGTCATCGGCTAATGCCTCAGCTTGGCGAGTTTGTGATTGTGTAAATACTGCATATGCACAACCACGATCGTCTTCAAGAAGCTCCTCATAGTCATGTTCAGATTTGTAGTTAAGGTAATTAATGTTGGAGTCACCAGTAGGACCTACAAAATCATCATTCTCGAGTTGATTGGCGTCAACTTCCTGGTCTTCTTCATTCATCTCCACGTTGTTTCCAGAAGCAGTGTTTCAATTGTTAATCTTTAGGAACCAGCAATGCGGTTCTGTTTGTTGTTATTGTTGAAATTCTGAGCAAGGGCAGTGTTGTTGCCTTGAGCCATTTAAACAATTTATTTCTTCATCTGCGACATTTCATTTGCTAACTTTTACAATAGTGAATCGGAAGTAGTAACATAGGATGAACTTTCAGCTCTATAAGTGTTTCTCTTTATCTTTCCAACCATGATGAGGTCATCTTCAATTTCAATTGCCATGTTTTAGGCTACTAACAAATTAGTAGGACGTGCTCTTCACAATTGATAACTTACTTTAAAAATTAAATCATTGATGAAGAATACCTTTTGATTCTCATCATTCAGAGAAGCAGAAGCCAGAATTTTGTCCAGTAATCTTTGGAATTTTGAAATAAAATCCCACATGCGCTCATGTGGTTCCTTCTTCAACTGAGTGTGCTGAGTTATCAAGGTACTGGAATCTTCAACTGCCTTGAATATTTTCAGGAATGCATCTCCCATAGTGGCCCAGTTGGTTATGGTGCCAAGAGCTAGTCAGTAGAACCATTCTCCCAGCCAAGTCATGGAGAGTCTCTATGAAAATCTGTACAAACACATCTTCATTTTCTACGGCGAGCACTCCATGGGATATAAAGAATACAGCCAGGTGATCATCTGGATTCTACTTGCCATCTCTAAAGAATTTTGGAAAATTCTTTCTTGTCCCTTTAGGTATATCATGCATAGGAGGAATTAGATTCAGAGGTCCAAAGGCTGCACCCCATGGAACAGGGGCTGCAGATGGGTTCCGGTTCAGCATGATGAATGGGGCACATCTTCTCCAAGAGTAGACTTGACGAATAATTCTAGCTACCAGATTATGATGAAGATGATCCATATCTAGATGATTTTGCACTCTTCTTTCTAGCTTCTAACTTGATCTGTGGCTTCTAACTTGAGGAGGATGATTAAAATCTAATTTCTCCTGCAATCGGTAGAAATGATTAGTCCTTCCTTGTGCCTTCACAAATCAGGTGAATGGACGTTCAGCCAAGTTGAGTGTTGAATGGGAATAAACTCTACTCTGCAAAATACAAGCTCTGGTATGCAAAGATAGTTGTTCCCTAGTAGAGTCGCCAAAAATTATTGGCTAGATTTTCTACATAGCTGAAAACCTAGACAGTCATGAGATAAATCTCCCTCATTTACCTGTGAGGCTCCCGTGTAAGATTTGTCAATTAAATATGCTAGTATCTATTTTGGGGTATTACTTTAACCATGCAGCTCATGAACCATAGTTGTATAGTTTTGCAGCAAGTAAGCAGATATTTAAAGAAAGGAAATATCTAATGAAGAAGGAAATAATATAAACACAGGAAAGAAATAGGGAAGATGTGAAACCCAATCAATAGATTACAAAGTTGATTACATGCACATAGATGGAACCAATAGATATTAACACACAATATTATGAGCAAAGGCAGCTTTCAGATCTAGATCTAAAATAACACAAAGTTTATAAGTAGATCTAAGACAAAAGGTTAGAAACAAAATGCACTGTGACACAAAGTTCTCCGGGAAAAATGCTCCTTTCTATTCCTTTGCTTCAAATAGCTATCAAGGGTTTCAGCACAAAGTTTGGAACACAAGAACATTGCTTACAAATTCTGATTCTTTAACCTGTAGGTTCTTCCTCTACTTATAGCATGTAGAGGGGGAAATTACAAATAGGAAGCTTTTAGTGAACTAACACATGTGGAAGTTGTAAAGAAAACAACTGGCAATCTCTCTCCTGGAATTCCTCTTTACATCACATGCATGATTTTGTAATTGAAGATGGAACCTTCTATTTTGCATGTCTGCCACCTATTTCCAAGTAGTTGACTTCTTCAAGTAATGGATTTTAAACCAATCACCTAAGTTTTATAAATTAATTGATCGCTCAATTAATTTTTCGAAGAAAATAAGAGAAAGAAGAAGAAAGAGGAAAGTTGAAGTCTTTTTCTTTTTTCATATTCTGCATGCAGTTGATTCTTTTGCCTTTGATTCTCACCAAACTGGATCTGGAAGCAGCTAACTGTAACTTTGCTTATGTGTGTTTCCACTAACATCTCTTCCATTTCATCCTTGAAGCTTTTGTAATTCTTCTCCTAACTCGTCATTTTTATTTTTAATTGCATGTGAGCAATTAAAAATTCTGGAAAGCACTCCGGGGTGAATGCAAATTCAATGAAGGCTTCAACTAGAAGATTGGGAGTACATGCACAAGATCCTAGAAGGAATTCTCCATGCACTGATTTCTACATGGGCTGTGTCAGAAATAAGAGGATGATTTTTTGATGGAAGCCTCTACAATTATGAGATCTAGATCTGGATCTGGGCCTATTGACTTCAGCAAATCTAGAACAAAAGAATGCATGATTCCACAGAGCCTTCCCTTTCATCCCGCTTTACCATGGCTGGAGCAATCTTTGTCTGAGTAACTCTTTTTCTTTTAATTATGCCAGAATTCTTTACAACTGGTGCAGATCTGGGAATTTCTTCGGATTCGGAGGATATATTCAATGTATCTGACATTGATTTAAGCTCCCTTTCAATTATATAAGCACCTGTAATGAATACATGGGCACCTATAATAATATGCAGACAATTAATCAGACTTAACTCAAGCCCCTTCAAACCTAGGCGCCAAACTTTAAAGCTTTCCGGTAGTGAAAACACCTTTTTGTGAGTAAAATTCCTCCTTTGGGTGCCAAAACTGTCCGAGCTGCACTCCTTTGCTAGAATAATTAATTAATTCATCATTATGGCAACTCATGCTTATATAACCTTCATCATTCTATAATTAATAATTACCCTCTCCTATTCCTGGCAATTAATTAATTAATAAACATGTTTTCTCTTCAATTTGGTCACCTATTTTGTGCATGCTCATGGCTGCCAACTGGACTTCACACTATGCTTTGACCTCATGCGCCAAAAATAGGAATTAATTCGATCAATAAATACTTAAAAAGTATTATTTCTCCTGTAGGTGGGTCGCACTTTTTTGCATGATATAGGGCTGCATTAAATAAATTAAATTTATTTAATTTTAGCATTCTATTTCCAATCTTCTTTATCCTTTCATCATGCGTTGACTTTTCCTCATGCTTGGGGCACCAATTTTAGGAATAGAAACAATTAATTAATACTTTTAAAAAGTATTTTTCTTCCTCTAGGTGGGTCACACTTTTTGACATCGCTGATTTCTATATTTTAAAAGTCAATTTTGATGGGATTATTCACCCTGCATGGCTGCTCCAAAAATCCCATTATCTGCTTAAGTTATTTGACTTTCACAATGGGATTTTTACCCCCACAAGGCAGGTAAGAAATTCTCGCCTACCTGCTACCGCTAATTTTCCCATCGTGACTTAAGTGACTTTGCCTTCATTGAAAAAATTACCCCACAAGGTAGGTACAATAATCCCACCTTCCTGTTGTGACCAAAAATCCCACTGCAGCTTAAATCCATCTATTCCCAAAAATGTGACCTATCTAGAAGAAGCTTTTTTGTGAATGACTTCATCTTTTTAGATAGAACCAAAGTTCATGTGGCAAATTCCTTCTGGCATGGCAGCCGTACATGATTTCCAGATACTCCAGGTAAGAAAACAGACTGACCTGGTGAAGGAATTGACCTAGAGAAATTTCACAGAGAAAAACATGCAAAAATAATAAAAACAAAAAACGTTGCCAAAAGTCATAGACAAAACCTAGGATTTATTCCTGGTGGAAACCCTACTGGTATATGTGAATATTGAAATGTAAAACCTCAACATGTCTAAACCGGAGCATAATTTACCTCAAATGGGGCTTAAAATAATTAAATAAAAATTTCCTGCAAACAAACCCTGATGAAGGGATAAAATGAGTTTGGGCATCTGGGTTTTTGTCAAAATTGGCTCATATTACTCACTAGGAATATCTAAACGCAATAGAGGCATCTTAACAAAAAATGACCCATTATTTTAAAAGTATGAATTGTTTTACATGGGGTAGTCTCATATTTTAGGGTGAAATCTGGGGACACCATTTATGGATGTATTATTTTGGATAGCTCATGTTTTGACTATGCATACATTTGATTATTATGATGATCTGACTCTATCATAGATTGTTTTGATGCCTTGTGGACACTAGTTAGAATTGTAGCACATGTTGATTAGCATTGATTACTTATACATATACTGATATCTTGGATATATTATTGTTGTGACTATGATCTGATGCACTGTCTAACCATGGTTACTTTGATATTATGGATTTATTGTTTTGAGATGATGTTAGGTGATCAGTATGCGGATTGGGTGATTGTTGTAAAATGTGAATTATGATTATGATGTTGGTAAATGTTAAATTTGAATAGAACTTTATACTGTGATAGTTAATGATGATTATGTGATTATGCTTTATATGAGTTGTATTTCCATGACCTATTGATGTGGCCATGAGGCCGAAGCTGGTATTACTTTTGATTGCAGGAAACAAATACCACACCAATGAGAGAGACTAGGAAAGCCAACAAGGAAGGAATGTTGTGAGTTCACAACACGGCCACCTTGGAAACCGTCATCTGTTGTGTTGCATGTGTTCTTGATTTTCATCTTTTATGAGGCCTCCATGGGGGAGCACCTCACCATGTGACCATGGGTATCAGTAGTTATGTTATTTTATCTTTGTATGTGGGTATGTTTTTATGTTATGGGAATGTTGTGACTTTAATTTGTGTGTTTATGTACCCTCATATGTATGTGGAAAGTCGTACCCTTAAGTTAGATATGTAATATTGTTAAGTGTGAAGATATGTCCCCTTTGAATTATTATAAATGTTATGTGTACCCTTAACTTTATTTTGATTAAATTGTAAAGGTTGTGCAAATTGGTGATGTGTCATTAGGAGGAGTATAGATTCTCTAGTATATGCTTTATCCCTTTTCTCTTTGGTTGAAATTTGAATCTTGCTTTGGTTTGTGTGCCATCCTAAACCTAAAATTCGGATTTGGGCTTTGGTCCCAATTTTGGGGGCTTGTGGGACAAGTTTAACTTGTCCCACACTCCTTAATTTATCCCCCCAACCATGCCTATGAATTAAGGGGTAATTTTTAGACCCTAACCATGATATTTTGGTGGAAAAGAGGTAATCATTCCTCTCTTTTCTCTTGGTCTCCTAAATATGTTTTGGAATGTGCAACTTGAGCTTGAGTGCAAGATTGGGCAATGTCATATCCTCAACCTTCTCCTTTATTGTGCATGTATTTTTGTGTGACCTTGGTGATGTGGAGTTGGAGGGAGATTAGTTGACATCCTACATTGAACCACATCACCTCTCCCTCCTTCCTTTCTATTTAATTTCATATTTTGGATGAAGTGGGGGTTACTCATGTTTTCACTTGTCTTCCTAGCTTTTGTAATTGGAGAGGAGTTTCTTAGGAATTGCTTGTTTTCCTTGAAGGTGTTGGAGTCTTGGATTGCTTGGAAGAATTGGAAGATTGTGGTTGTGGATTGAGGATATCTTGCAATGGAAAGGTAGGAATTTTGACCCTTATATTTGCATGTTTTTATGGTCTTATGAACTGTAAAATGGTAGAATGCATGTTGCATATTATGTGGGTTGGGTAGATTTCCTTAGGAAGGTGTTGGGAGAAGGAAAATGGGAGCCATGAGGGAGGCATAAGATTTATGTGATTTAGGAGGGATTTGTGGGAAGAGTGTTCAATCTTGTGGAGGGATAAGGGGAAAATTCTTAATTATTTTTATGTAAAATGTACTTGAGGGAGACATAAGAGTGAGGGAGGCATAAGATATTTTTGCTTGATGTAGATTTGGAGGCTTCAAGATGAACACTCAACTCACTTGGGAGGGAAAAGGAGGCTGCCCATGTTTCCTTTCTCTTTTTGGCTCTATGATAATGACTTTGTGTATTATATGAATTTACAGGTTTTTTTGTGTTGTGTATTGCATGTTTTGTGATGTGATTATGCCTCTTGTGAACCCCTTGTTGTTGCCATGGTTTTAAAATTTCTTCATTTTTGTTTGGTTGGAGCTCAGGGGTCAATGGACAAGAATGGATTCACTTTTCCATTGAGATTTGGTTAGGAGGAGAGCGTTGCCTAACTCTCTCTCCTTGATGGTGTGTAGATGAAGAGAAGAGTGAGTTTTTGTTGAAGAGTTGTAGGTTTTGTGGGAGCATTTGACAGGTTTTCTCCACCAATTTGGGTGGAGGGCTTATATCTCTTACATTTTAATTACTTGTGCTTATTTTGAAATCCTTGTATTACTAATTTTAATTTAGAACAAAGTGAAAGAATTGTACTGCTATGATTATTGTAAATATGTCCTTATCTTGAAATAAATTTGTAATGGACTACACTATCTCAAGACTTAGATAAATTTGTTGCACTTGATGTCCAGTTGGAAAGGAATGCATTCCTTGAATTATTGTGAAACTTGTACTTTCTTGTAAATTGGAAATTGATGGGAAGCCATTATGTAAATTTGTCTCTAAGGCATGTACAAAAATCTAATAGAGATCTGCAAGTATGTGTAATGTTATAGATGTAAATAGTGAGAGACTTTGTATTGCATGAAAGGAATGTATTTATGTTTTCATTTCCTTATGGGTTTTCATTATAATGATCCTTGTATCCTTGTACTCTTATCTGCAAAACAAATAGAATGTGTTCTTCAAATATTTTATACTTGGAATTAAATATGGAAATGTATATGACTCTATAGATGGGAAGATGAATCTGTATTTTGCTTTTGTAAAGTGAAGTTCCCAGCATCTTGATATAAACTCCATAATAGATGTATTTTAAATTGTAAAATCTTGCTATAGTTTGTATCAGACATGTAGATGATCCTTGTGTATATACAAATAAGTATATGTATGCAAAGGTTATATATACTTAAGTGTATATACACTTTTCTCTAAAAAGGGTCAGTTTTATAGTAACTGACGTCGGTAGGCTTAGCCTAATTGGCACTGGTTACCCGACCAGCGCCAGTTACCCTGTAATCCGTATAGTTTCATATACTAGCCAAATTTAGCCCAAAAAATGCACAATTTACGAACCTTAAACTCAAAAAATGTGATAATGGACTTACAGAGACTCGCCATCAAGTGTATGTATGGATACTTACACACATTTGTGTATATATCCATCTATATACTTGTGTAGGTAAGTTAATATAATATAACTAGAAATGAAAATGTGAAAGCTCATATCTAAATATCTCACAAATCCTTGTGAGCTAATAAATAAATAAATGAAACTGATTTTCACCTCCATAGTATAACAAACACAAAGGGATGATTAAATCCATAGAACTAGAAGGCCTAGCTGAGGCATCTGAGAAATAACATGCAAAGAAGAATCAAACAAACCCTAGAGCACAAAATAAATCTTAAATAATGGAGTATCCAAAGGAGGAAATCCTTCCATTGCAAGGCTCTGTGATATCCTCTTCCACATAGTTGAAACATAGAACCTCTTGTCTCCATTTCTTTCTCCTCCTGGCAATATTTCCTGTGCAAATGGAGGCACTTAGGATAGAATATTGAATGTTATAGCTGCTAAATAAATTTTAGGGTTTTGGGGAGACCTAAAATCCAAGGGGCGTGATTGAATAATCCTACAGATGTGATTCAATCATCCTCCCCTAATATTTGTACATGTGAACTTTATAAAATGTTAGTTTATATTAATGAATGGGAACTTAGGGATGTTCACGGATGTGGGCACTTTGTAATTTTAGGAATTTTATTTATTAAAGGGTTTAATTAATGGATGTGCATATGTGTAGTGTAATGGGGCCTTTGATTTAATTAAAAGTTTTTAATTAATAATGGTGTGTGGGTATTGTCTAATGGGGTTTTAATTAATTTGAGGGGTATGAGATTATTAAAGGTGTATGCAACTTTATTAAAATATATTTTGGAATTTTATTAAAAGTGTTAGGTGGAGATATAACATTATTAACCTTAGTGGATGATTTAAATATCATTAATTTAAGGATAAATTAATTAATCAAATGGAAATAGTAAGGATAGAATAATCAAGTTAGATAAATATAAACTACTTAAAGAAATATGTGTTAGTTAATAATTGTACTTTTAATTATCTGATATTAAATTAATCAAGCTTTAATTAGTGCACTTAATATGTCTCTTCTACAAAAAAAAAAATTGTTGTCGTATTATTTTCCTTGTGTTGTTGGTGGTTGGACGTGGTGTTTTTCAAGCATCATACCTAGCTTTGTCATGGATTTTCCTCACATTTTATCTTATAGAATATATGGACCACTAAGTACTCCCAATATGTTGGAGAGACCTAATTGTGCTTCAAATAGTAGGTCACAGTAGATATGATGAGAACTAACTATCCTCCGCATATTATATCATACATTATGACACAAATTTTTCTATAAATACTATCCTATATCATATGGAACCATGGTGTACTCCTAGTACATGTAGGAGACACCTAAATTCACTTCAATTACTATTTATTGCATATGTGAGAACACCTACCTATGAATAAAATGCTATATTATTGCTTATGTGAACACCTTGTACTCCTATTACGAAAGATTCACCTCACTATACTTCAAATACTAGTTTATAACACATGGGACAACCCCTAATTATGAATCAAATGCTAGATCATATGTGATGAAATTTAAATACATTTTAAATACCAAGTTATAACATAGGAGACCACCTCATACTCCTACTATATCAAAAGAACATAATTGTTCTCTAAGCGCTAACTTATATTATAGGGGAGGACATATAACTATGTTTCAAATACTAAAATATAACATATGGGACAACACGTTAGTGTGATTTAGATATTATCTTGAAACATATGGGGCCACCTCATACCAGTGTGAAAATGTGTGCACCAATTTATAGGAGGAACTTAATTATGATTTTAATACTAGCTTGTAAAATATGGAACAACACCAAAGTGTTCTTCAAATAATAGCTTATACCATATGGGAACTTTGCATATTTCTTATATGTATGATTCCATAGTACCTTAAACTTTGTCTAAGATACTCAATAATTACACATTTTTCACCTTTACTAATATATTTTTCCTTAAATATGTAATTTACATTATTCATGCATATTGCCTCTTCCAAGCACCCACTAATCTAGTAGGTTGACTTTATTCTTAATATTTATATCACTAGAACCACTTCATCCCATATAAGAGGAGCCCACCTGCATCCTAGATAAACATCACACATCTTTCATTTATGAGTGTTATGGTCATTGGTATGGGTTCATGGGATTTGGATGCATTTTATCTTGGACATGTCCACTTATCATGAGCTTATGCTCCATTTTCTTAACAATAACATTTTCAAATGTGTAACTTGTCCAATTCAAACTTAGCATTTTTAGGGTTAATTGAGTAGGAAACTAATAAAAGTTCAATTACATATGAAAACACACTTAAGAAATTTAAAACCATCTAAGAATCATCTAGACATAATATCCTTGTACTAGGAGATAGTACACAAACTAAATTAACCCTTTCAAGAGAATTATTAGATACGTCAAGAATATAAATCCAACACATAAAATGTAAAAAATGAAGTTTTCAAGCTCCAAAGTTAGATCATTTGTTTCATTTTAAATGCATTTCTTTCCATAAGGCTAGTTTTGTCTCATCATAGGCTTGTGTCAGAATTACATGAATCTATGGCCTCTTCAAAGTAGTGTTATGTAGGAAGTGTTCAACCATTGGGTTGGATGGGGTTAGTCTTACTCAATCCATTAACTCCACTTTATGACTAAATATAATGATTTTTTATTGACTTCTACAAAACAAAAGAAACTTTTAATTATATTCAAATAAGCATTGAATCTAAGATTGCAGTTTCCATGTGATAGTTAAATACATATTAAATTGAAAGAAAAATAAAAATTGAAATAAGAGCTCGCAAAAAAATATAATCCACCGCCATAACCCTGGTTACCACTTTAGAATTCCTTTTGAAAAAAAAAATGATTATAACGTAAGATTGTATAATTTTATTGGTTGTTAAATATCAATTACAAGTCTTTTAAAAATAAGCTTATTAATTCAACTATTTTCTTGATGAACACAAAAACCCTTAAGAACATTATGTAGGACTTTAAGAAGACATGGTTGAATTAATCAACATCATCTAAACTTCAAAAAGAAACAATTAATGGAATACAACACATCAATCAATTTTGAAATGCTAAGAGAAAGTAATCAAAAATTAGAAAAATCCACACTAAAAGAATGGGTTTTTTCAAAAATTCAAGTAGCTCCAACTAGCTCACTAGAGTTGTATGTTGTTACTATGTACTTGAAAATAAGAAAAGGAACACCAACTGGGTCGGAGGATATCTTTACAATAGTGAAGACATTGTTTTTCAAGTGATCTAGATAATCCTATTTTAGACCATAATAATCCAACTAAATTGGATAAGAGCCTTTCATAGGAATATCGTTGGCGAAATATGTTGATGTTATCATTAATGAGAAACTATTCAAAACTCGTGTATGTGGTTTTGGATCGTATAGTTTACCTCACAAGATAAAGGATCAACAATTCAATTCAAAGGAAAAAGGAGGAAAATTGTGATAAGTGATACGGGGCAACCACACTTAAACATATTAATTAATTTATCATCGAAGTATACATTGAATGAAACAAGTCAAGACATAATAGTAGTGTATACTAAAAAAGGGAAGGAGAGAAGAAGGTAGTGTACACTAAACTAGATTTTTATTTACAAATTCTTAAACAATAGTTGAGATCAAATTCTTAAACAATACATGAGATGTGAGATATGTGATGTCTACATAATCCAAGTTTATCTCCGCATCACTTCCTTACTTCTCTTTTTTTTAATAATATATTAATGCACTAAAACACGTGAGAGAAAGATGAAGCATCTTTGGGATTGTTACAATCATGGTGACCACCACTTCATAATTAATCATTAATTTTTCAAAATATTCAATTAATATTATTGTAGAGTTGCATGATACAATATTTACATTTAGGAGTTGTATGGCATCATAAAGTAAGAGTTTAAAATGTTTAAAATGTTTAGTATGCACATATGTGTGGAATGATGTTGAATATATTAATGAAGATAGATAATTTTATTTTGAGTTCCATGTAGATCATGAAATTAATTTTACTTATCATTAGTCTTATGCAAAGTAATCATCACTTGCTACTAAATGTGATTAATGAACTCATTTATTTTACCAACTTCATGAGTTTCTATTATTGATGGTATTGTTGTATAGGAGTCAATGGGTTTCAAATGTTAGCAACTTGGAAACAAACCTAAAAAATGGATATGTGCAATAGAGATGTGCAAATCATTTTAAAATCTACGCTAAATGAATTGGAGGATTTTATCCCATGTTCATTACTTTTTTAGCTTGTACATTCTTAGAAGGTACAATATCATCTTCTTTACAATTCTATCTATCCCTCAATTTGAGGATTGAATGCTTTAAACATGTTTAACCTTGTGTTTAACATAGACCAAAGAGATTTATAGAAAATTTCAATAATATTACATCACTGTAAAATATAATGGTTTATGATATCCTAAATAAAACTAAACATTTCAAAACTATAATTGAAGATATCTATAAAGATACATCAATATTTCTTTTTTACAAGGTATGAGAAATGACATCTTTGAAAATATATTTACAATTGCATAAACACAATCATTGGCATTCTTAGTAATAGGGTATACTAATAGAAATTCCATGGAAACATAATTCCACATGGCCCTACTAAAGTTAGGATAGGTGTGTACAAATATTTCTACTTTTTAATATGTTAGATATTATAAAGGTTGTAAAAGACTTGATGTGATTAATAACATATGAAAACATAACATGTGACTAAGAAAGTACTTTTATAAATATTGCATAGTTATTTTTAATCCAAATTTTCCTTTAACCTTGCGTGGATGATCTTCCCATGTCATTTTATCACTCTTCCCCTTTTACAATACACACAAGTGACCAAGGTGATATTGGAGTCCATAACACAAGTAGAAAATTGTCTATGATTCATTGATACCGACCAAATTTTGGTAGATTTTTATAGGTTCTAAATTAGATGAATATATTTATGATTTTTTTACTTCATATCTACATGTGTCAAGAAAAACTAGGAGAGATTGAACTTGAGGTTTAATCAGTAAATGTATTATGATATTGACATCTTCCTTTTTATGTTTGACTTGCATAAATGGAACTATTGAAGGTAAGAAAGTTTATTAATGATCTTTTCCTTGTTGTAGATTGTCTTGAGCTTGAGATCAAGAAAATTCTAATTCACATGGATCATAATCTCCTTGCGAAATATATAATTTTTCCAATATTTATGCGCTTTAGCATTGGTATAAACCTCATGATATATATGTTGGGTAGTTCCTTATTAGAGTAGTTAAGGTTACACTATAGTAATAATCTACATATCTATGTTAAATGATGTGTGATCTAAGTGCATGAATGTTTCTGGAACATCCATATAGATCAAATGCATAACTAACCATTTTTATAATCCTTCATATGTGTCAAATGTTGTATTTTACACATCTTAAGGATGGACTATAAATTTTTTGTATCTTGAATTCATGTCAATCATGGTTTAAAGTATTCATCCCCTTTAAGTTAGTCCAATATGTTATCAATGTGTGGAATTGGATACAAATTCCTCATTGTGAATATTACATGCATAATATTCCATGAAAATGTAGTAACTCCCATATTTCTTGGGAGAGTGGAATAAAAATATCTTGTAAGGAAAATGTATAGTATTGATCTTTCCATATATACAAGATCTTTTTTTTGGCATGAATCATCATCGTTCTTCCAAATTCATGTGTAGTATAGAGGTGTTTTCTAGAAGAAGGGATTCATGGAGTTCATATATATGACGTTTTAATACACAATATGTTGAACGATTCTCAAGATTTGTGAAGAATTCATTGTGTTACTTTAGTGAATTTTCAATTTTTTATTGTTGTTATGATGATTCTATTGTGCAAATTGGCATTTTCTTCTTTCTCTCCCATACAGATGTCTTAGCGTTGATCACGAGAAATGTGAACATTTCTATGATAAATATGTTTTTTACATTATATAGAAAATATAAACGTGAATTTGGTAGTTATATATGATTCCGAGAGGTTGATAAAATAATATTTTACATTCAAATTCCATCTCTATAGTTTGGATTGATGTGTAACATATTGTTCATATAACTATAATTTTTAGTGAATATGTTTTAAAAAATTCAAGAGGTGAAATATCACAAATGGCTTATTCCTCCAAAGGATTTACTTTGCACCAAAATGTGCATTTCTATCATAAATATGTTTTCTTCTTCTATAACTAAATCCACATCAGGTAATATGAGTCGAGATGGAAAGTAGAGAAAATGCCTAAGAATTACATAGTTGCTTGTGCAATTATGTTCTTGTAGATCCCACTTTTAATGATAACATGAAGAGGAAATACCTTCAATGAAAATGTGTTTTAGAAAATTCATTTTTCCTTTCCATAAAATTAGTATTGGTTATATTTATCAAATAAGAAACGTTTATATCATTTTCATCCTTGTGAGTAGACCAAATGCAGATTATGTAATAATATAATGTTGCACACGAAATTTTGAATTTTTTCAAGTGTGTGATCAATGACGGTGGCACCATTTATAAACAAGTCTATCTTTCCCATTATTAAGTAACTAGAAGGCATAATATCCTTTTTTATCCTAAAACTAGGTCGATATTCCACACTACATTTCACCCAACACAAATATTTTAGTCCCATCTCTATAAGTTAAAGGAATAGGATAAAATTTAGATTAAATATTGTAGGAGTGTACAATAACTTAGAAATCCAACATGGATATAATTTGTATGATTGTGTAAACCTATTTTATAAGTATACTTTCAGATAAGACAAGTTGTAGATTGTATAGCATCTTCTAAAGATAGATAGAGAATAGGAGAATCCACTTGATGTGTGAGAAGAAGTTGAAAATAATTGTAACTTAGTATTAATGGTGTTTTGTATAAAATTATAATGGTGTGGATTTTAAAACATTGACATCCTATCCTTGAAGGTAGATTAGACATCTACCCTTGTGCAAAGGGAACTTTTATTGTTGTCTTTACTTCAATTGCTGATAAGGATATTATAGTTGAAAATATTTTGGTATGTCAGTCTCACTATACTTTTCATGAAACCATGGTTCCCTTCATTTAATCCCACCATCGAATATTTTTCTCACAAACCGGTTTGGATTATATTGCCACACCTACCATTGTAATTCTAGGACCATTCATGTCTTGTTTCTATTGGAAACACTCTGGGAAATATTTTAAACATTGACTCATGCAACACTAACTTTACATATACAACCTATTCATGAATTCTGCTTGAGCTTGATACCTCAAAAAACATCCCTGCTATCATTGAGCTCAAGGTTTAAAACAAAACATGGACCTAACCCCTTGATTATGAAGGTTTTACTTTCAAATGCGGAAGACGCTTTGGGTCATATTGTTTTTTATTATGTGATGGTAAATTGTAAGAATGAGAAAGCCACCTGGTGGAAAAATGCTCTCACGGATCATTTCTCTCTGGATGCTAAGGGAGATATAAACTCAAATGCATATTTGGGAGATTGTCTAACCCGGTTCCTTAAACTTCACTTGGAGAAATATCTGTTGAAGGAAACAAGGAAATCTTAAATATTGAAAATCATGATAACAAATTTATTGAACAAAAATTCAATAAAGTGGCCAAGGAAATGTTCCTCTAAACATTAGTACGTATCATCTAATTGAAGCTATTTTAGTTATTCTTTTTGTTGAGGAAGTCGCAGATGGTTGGAAAAAAATGCATAGCAAGAGAAAAATATAAAATTGATTTCGTGGGATTGTTTAAATCATCTATAGTAATTTTATATTTTGTAAGAAATATGAACAAGATTAAGATAACAATCTACAACACATGTAGATTTGTGGTCGAGAACCCAGGAGATAGGAGTGGAAAAAATTGTCAAGGAAGTAAACATTTCACTATGTAGTCATTTGTGACTCAGGATTTCATTAAGGGGGTATTTTGAAAGTAGTGGGGAAGATAGTAAATCTATTCTTATAAATCCAAAATTCAAGGTGAGCTTTCTAGAGTCTAAATAATTAGAAGAAGAGAAGCTAGAACATAGTGAGACTACTATAAATATTGATACTTTGCAAGAACATAGTTGAATCCAAACCAGAGCTCGAGTTATAATAGTTTATAAGGTCAACTAAGAAACTAGTTGAGTACAAGGGGAAAACATGTCTAAAGATCTCTAGTTATTTTGCAAGTTTGCAACCTTATGATGGGACTATCAATCCTGAACATTACCTACTAACTTTTGATATGTATTGGGGTTGAAAGGAGTTGCAAATGAGAACACAAAGAAGTATGAACTTATAGGAGCATTGTATGGAAGAGTCATGGAGTTTATATATTCGATATAGTTGAGTGCAAAATCTTTGATGGACATGTGCACTGCTTAATCTAAGAATTTAAAAAGAAGAAATGTGTAGGAGAAACCATTCAGGATTTGAAGGAGATAAAAAAGGATCTAAGAGAAATAGTTATGGAATATGACATGAGATTTTATGATGTGATCAACAAGGTCAAGTTTAACATTGATGAATCCATTAAGGATTTTTGGTTTTTGGAAGGATTACACAATAAGATTCGGTTTGCAATTGCACAAAAAAAAATTCAAACTAAATTTGTGTCCATTGAATAACTATCCATGTTGAAAACATTGGGGACTATGATGAAATTGGTACCTCTAATGATAAAACCAAAGAAAATTTGTATGCAATGATGCAAATATTGGAGGGAGTATAATAAGGAAAGAAATCTAGGCTCACCATATGGTGCGTTGAATGAGGACATGAAGGAAACCATTGGAATGATTGTAATAAGTAGAAATAAAGAGGATGATGAGAGTATTGCAAAGTATGTAGGTTATATGTTCATTCTCTTGCCAAATGACATCTGTCAAACATCCTCAGAACATGGTGAGTACCTTCCACAAGGATACTCCGCATGAAGCTAAGGACTAAAATGAAGTGATGGATTTGAAGGAGGAATTTAATAGGAATGCGTTCATAATATAAATGTAATTTTCCACAAAAGTATAACTAGCTATTGCGGAGGTAGAAATATTTGTTCCCCCTGACCAAATGTGTAGTGGGCTCTTTCTTCCCCGCAGACAAATCCATAATGGATATTGTAACCTCCATAAGCCAGATCAATTTGGGCTCTACAATCCCCATGAAATAGCATAAGATGGGCACCTCCTTTTTCATATCAATTACCGTGATGGAACATGTTGGCACCACGGGTACCATATTAACTTTATCAAGGCCAAAAATAACGTTGGAACACTCTGTACAGATACCTTATGGTGTGCAGTAAGAGGATACCAAGGTTGTTATGGAAAAAGAATGATGTGACGTAGACCATAGATACAAGGACTAATTTGTTTTCTTTATAGAGATCCAAACTACATTGCATAGAATTATCCATTGAATCTTGAGTAGGAATGTATTGTGCATATATTGTAGGGTGAATGTGCAACATAATAGAGAATAAAATGAAGGAAAACTAATTGTGTAATGTTGAGATGATAAATGTAGTGTCCAAGTAAACTAGAAGCTAACAATCTGTTACTAGAATACAAAGGAAATATTAAGGCTTGGATCATGTGGAAATCCCAATAGAACCCTAATTTTTTTGTTCTTACAAACACACCTATATATACCCACAAAACAAGAAGGCACTACTTGTACAAGCTAAATGATTACTTTACTTGATCTAAAATAGATATGTGAATTTGTAAAATATAGGTGAAGTTAAATCCCGAATTTATGAATATTAAAAAATGAGTGGTTACAACTGTACAAGATTTCGTGAACATAGTGAATTTCCTAAGAAATGAAGATATCTCACAAAACATGTTGAACTTACTCATAACCCTATTAGAAATCACATCAGGTGAAGCAATGAAAGCAACAAAACCAATATGATATGTAAAGACTAAAAAACCATACGATGTGGACACCTAATTAAATATAATTCCAAGAGGTTATGAGATAAAGGATGTTGTATTTGACTTTAGAAGCAAGTTTTGTCAACATGATGCCAAGGTTCGCTTGGGAAGCTATGGGATATTTTGTTCTCACATATAGCCCTATAACTCTCAGCCTTACATACTATGGAAGAGTAGATCCAATTGGCCGATTGGAGGATGTTGAGATATAGGTAGGAGACTTAAGTTTTAAATGGGATTTTGAAGTTATTGACATGAAAAATAATGAAATACATTACCAAGTGTTGATCGGAAAGAAGTGGGTGTATGATGGAAACATGCCAATCAACACAACAACCAATCATATGGAATCACACATCAATGACTCGATTACTATCATTCTTATTATGAATAAGTTTAAACAAGGACCCTATACTATCCCTAAAGAGCCAATGTCAATATATGCATATGATGTTGAAATTTGGTTTAAGGTAGGAAACCAAGAAAAATCTATAGCCCTATAGTATAAAACAGGGAAAATTCTGTCAAAACACACACCAAAAATTCTTTTGCAGATGAAGAATATCAATATAACATTTGGTCTCCAACTAAATAAGAAATACCACAAATATATGAGTTTTTGAGGCATGGAAATGATTATACTAACCAAAATGGAGAAAGTCACATTCCATGGGAAATCACATCTTTAGTTGATGCATATTCAAATTAATATTTCAATGAATGGACACATTAAACTATATTTTTAAAGAAAATAAAAGTATAATTTATTTTCTTCATATTTTCCTTAAATTAATAAAATGACGATTTATGATGTCCTAAGCTTACTCAACAAAATATTTCATGTCAAACATATATGTTCCATTCCAATGAGCCATGATGGAAAATTCCTTCTCATTTTTAAAATGTGTTTTTTAGTGTCTTCTCATGAAATCCTTTAAAAGTGTTGTATACCCAATTTCAGTGGATGTCATCTATTTGGTCTACATGTAAATTGGATCTCTTGTTGGATTCATGGCTGAGTTCACCCTTCACATCAACTAGTTGTGATGTTTAATGCTCTTTGTAGTCATGCTCTACCTTGTGAATTGAATCTCACCAGTGTATAGTGCTTGAGCTCAAGTATCTCTCAAATCCATCAAATAATCACTTCTCATGGCTCTCCACTATAGAGAGGGACCTAACATGGTTGTTTGAATATTTTAGCAGACACCATTTCCATTGTAAAAAAAAATTGGTTTTATCGTCCTCAACCATGCTTTCCTTGTGCAACTCATGTTGATCCCCTTCAAGATTATTCAACCTCAATCTCATTTCTTTCATGTGCTTCCCATTTCCTCATCTATCCTCGGCAACTCAATTCTTTACCTTTTCCATTCATGAGCTTAGTTTCTCTCTAGTGCAACTTGATTTGTTTGTAACCACATGCCACTAATGGTTTAATATCATCAACTCAAATTACATCAATAATTTATTTTCTCACTTCGTATAGTCATGAGATGTGAACTCATGCATACTACATGTTTGTTTTTTGAGATTTTAGTATGATAAAAATATCCTCATCCATGGTAGTATCAAAATACTCCTCCACTACCAAATCTTTATCACCACTCTAAGATGCCACTTTGAGACTTGTTCTTGTTTGAAATAATTGAAATTGGATGTATCATCAAGTTCCATAAACAATACTAGTTCACTATCATCGGTGCTTACTCACAAAAGGGTTTAAAATTTATTTATAAAAAAATCTCGATACGTGTCATCTATTTTCTTTACATGCAACTTAGATCTATTTTTAGACTCATGACTTGGTTCACTCTTCACATCGATTTGTTGCAATGTTTAGTTCTCTTTATACTTACACTCTGCATTATGAGCTCACGAGTGTATGGTTCTTGAGCTCAATTTTATCTCAAATCCATCAATAGCCACATCTCGCTGCTCTCCACTCTCTTACTACATTTCAGTATCACATTAACTTGTCAAATGAGTTTGATTATTTTTCTAACACTATCATGGAAATCAAGTTGTGTTTTCATCTTGTGTAAAGGCATTAGCTTTATAATGATATGACTTGGCCTCGGGTGTAATTTATCTAAGATTATTCCCTTTGATTACGTACCTCTTTGATTTCCTTTAGGTCACCTCAAATCCCTTCTCATTAATCATCGGGTAGGTCTCCATTAGGTCTAGATTGTTTCTTTGAGTAAAAATCCCAATTTTAACAATGTGTATAATAGATGACACGTTTTAAATAATGAATGCTAAATAGTTGACACTTTCTACCTTTATCATTTTTTTCACATCTTTGTTAATGCAGTCACCCTTATCAAGTCGTTATCATGAACCCGCATTTGCAGGAAGGTCACTAACATGGTTGATGGAATGTTATCAGCAGGCATTTTCACCATGTTCTAACTGTGTCATTTGCATCATCCTCAAACATGATTCCCTTTTTGCATCTTAGGATGATCCCCTTCAAGATTTTTTCCTCAATCTTATTTCTTTCATGTGTTTCCCATTTCCTCGTCCATCATAAGGAACTTGTTTCCTCACCTTTTCCATTCATGGCCTTATATTTTCTCCAATGAAACTCTATTTGTTTACAATGATGTGATGTCAATGGTTTTATGTTGTCAACTCATATTACATCAACAAGCTTTCCTCACCACATATAGTCACTTGATGTGAATTCATGCATAGTACATGCCTGTTTTGTGAGATTTTACTATTTGTGATCAAAATATCCTCATATGTGGTAGCATGAGAAGAATCCTTGACTACCTACTCTCTATCACCGCTTCAGGACATCCCTTTAAGACTTATTCTTGTTTGAAATAATTGAAGTTAGTTATATCATCGAGTGCCATAAAAAAATATTGGATTTCCACCATCTCTTCATCTCGATGTGGCATTCTTTAGCTCTATGAAATGCGAGTCCTCTTGAAAATCCTTCTCCTTCCATGTTATTGACATATCTAAACTATTTGAGTTGGTTTTTCATTACAGATTTGTATATATTTTTAACTTTCTATCCCACAACTACATTTCATAGTTTCCTATTATCCTAGGATGTCGTGAGATTCAACATGTCAATGGCTCATCCGGTCCCCTCCTCCATGAAAATCCTAAATGTAAATCATATCCCTAATCAGGGCGGTAGCCATGGGTCTATTCGATCTTCTAAGGATGACAACGGTGGTAAAGGCTCATCCCCTCAGGTTGTGCATTCTCTACACTAATCTAATGGTAATGGCATATCTTTAGGAGGCATCCTCAACCCCCTTGCAAAGAAAATAGAGGAAGATATCTTGTGGATTAATATAGAATTCTCCAAATACTGAACAATCCCTAAGTTGAGCCCTAGCTAACCTCATCATGGAGGAAACCACTATAAATGTGATCATGGCTCCAGCGATGCGCTCAGACAAGGAAATATGATATTGGTTGGGATTCCAGTGGTAGAGGAGATTGTGATAGATTTTTGATGTATCCTGAGATCTCTACGACCTCTAGTTATTCTTTGGGTGGCATGCGAGTTTTAACTATGGAATTGGATGTTGGGTTTGGATCTAGCAGCAGTGGCATCTATGATGGCCATGTTCACTCCTCCCCTAGGGCAATTCTTGACGGCAGCTCGAACCCACTTGGTAAGGTGCCTCCTTCCCCTCATAGGAACTCTGGCGTATCCTTCAAAGATGTTGTGCATGGTTGCAGATCCATGGCCCCTGAAGCCACTACCTCGAGAATCAAATTTAGAGAAGAAGTTCTAGATTTTGAACGATTTTACCAGGAGCATGCTTTGATTTTTTGCTTTAGTGGTTTATGGCCCAACTTACCAGATCTAAATGAATGGATCTCTAAACATGGGATCTCACTTCTAATGGGTAGGCTAGATCTGTATCTGTGTGCTACAGGAATTTTCATTGATGTTTTTTCTTTAAAAAATGATAAATATAATATAGCGCATAAATTATGGGTATGAAAATCACGTTAACTTATCTTAAAACCCTGGTTTCCCTCTTTTAACCCACTCACATAATCCTTTTCCCATAAACCCATTTGGATTAGATTGCCTAGTATTCCCATTCAATTTTGGAGTCGTGACTACTTAACCTCCATTGGTAATGTTTTGGGAGTTACTCTTTTCATTAATTCCCAAATAACCGATTACACCCACACAACATTTTCCAAGATCCTTGTTGAACTTGACACTTCAAAAAAACCTTCTTGCAAACATTGAGCTTAAAGTGCAAAACCGAACATGGATGCAGCCTATTGATTATGAAGGTTTTCCCTATGGGTGTAGAAGGTGTTTTTCTCTTGGTCACACAACCTCGAAATGCGGGTTGGCAAAGTGCAATACTAAGAGAAACAATTGGTGGGAAAATTTCCTTCCCGAGCATTTGGTTTTTGATACCAAGGATGATATGGATTCAAATGCAAATTCAGACGTTGGAGCCGAATCGGTCCCATAAACTTGTACGAAATAAATTCTTGTTGGTGAGAGCATGGAGGATATAAAAACTGCATTATCTGAGCGTAAAATGGAAAAAGGAAAATATCCCTCCTCTTCTAGTGGAAAATAGCAAATATCTTCCAATTGAAGCTATTAAGGTTATTCTCCCTATCAAAGAGGTTTTTGATGGGTGGAAGACGGTGAACAAAAAGAAAAAATCCATTGGCAAGAATATTGTTTCTCCCACCTAGCTTGGCTGTGTAGTTGTTGTGTTGTTGTTGTTTGTCTTCGTTTTGGCTGTTTTTTTCTCCCTGGTAGGTTGTCCCTTGCCTTTTTTTTGTTTTATCTTGTTTTTTACACCTTTCTTCCTGTGGTGTGGTCCCCACTTTCAAAAAAACCACTGGTGTACTCTTTTTTTATCTGTATTTTGAGCCCTTTTGTTCCATGGGGTATGGTCCCCTTTAAAATCATTTACCAATATTAAAAAAAACATGTCAATGTTAAGTCAGGTGATAACCACTAAATAAAAGCAAGTTCCCCTTTTTAGGGAAAGTATTATGTGCACATCACACTTCAAAATCTAACTATTTTCTTACATGGTAATAATCATTAAGAGCCTTCACAAGCCTCAAGTCTTTTAGAATTTTTAAGGATATTTTTTATGGACTTGGGAATTTTTAAAATTTGAGTTTTGTTTCTTCTTCTGTAAGGGCTTTGGATGCATAATGCTTTGACTTGGCCTCAAGTGAAATGTTTCCAAGACTATTCCCTTTACTTAGATATCTCTTTCATTTCCTTTAGGTCAACTTAGACCCCTTTTCATTATTCACTATGCATGTCTTCATCAACTCTAAATTGATTCTTACAATCAAAATCCCAACTTTAACACTATGTAAAAAAGGTGGCCCATTTTAAATTTAATGGATGCTAAAAACATTAAATGTTCCACATTTATCATTGTTGTCACATCTTTATCACCATATTCACCCATATCAAACCTTTATCATGGGCCAATAATTACAGTGAGGGTATTGACGTGGTTGATGGAATGTTTTCAGTAGGCACCACCACCATGGTGAAAAAAATTGTTAGCATAATCCTCAACCATGATTTCCTTATGTAGTGTAATTTTATCCCCTTAAAAAAATTGGCATCGATCTTATTTATTTCATGCGCTTCCCATTGCGTCATCTATTTTATGAAACTCAATTTGCAACCTTTTCCATTCACGAGCTTAGTTTCTCTCCAATGCAACTTGATTTTTATATAATGATGTATCACCGATGGTTTTGCATGGTCAACTTAGATTCCATCAACAGTATTTCCTCATCACATACAAAAATCTAGTATGAATTCATGTGTACTGAACACTTGTCTTATGATATTTTTACTAGTTTTATCAAAATTTCCTCATTTGTGGTAGCATGAGAAGACTCCGCCACTACCAATTCTCTATCATCGCTCTAGTATGTCCCTTCAAGAATTGTTCTTATTTGAAATAATTGAATTTGGATATATCATCAAGTGACATAAATAATCATGGTTCATTGTCATCTCTTCGTATTAGTGTGGCATTTTTTATCTCTATTAAACTTGGGTCCTCTCACAAATCCTTCTCCTTACATTATTGACATGCATTGATTGTTTGAGTTTTTTTTCCATCATGGATTTAAATACATTTTTTTCTTCTTATCCCACCATTTTGTTTCAAGGGTAATCTATTATCCTGCGATGTAATGAGATTCAACATGTCAGTGCTAAGTTAGGTGAAAACCACCTAATAAATGCAAGTTCCCTTTTTATAAGCCATGTATGATGTGTAAATCACACTTCAAACTCAAATTATTTTCCTTCATGGAAATAATCATAAACAACCTCCATAAACCTCAAGTATTTTGGACTCTTTTAGGGACCATATTTTATAAAGTTGGGAGATTTTGAAAAGAGAGGTACATTTTGTAAAGGTAATAACTGGAAAGAAACTCGTGTCCGCATTTATAAAGGGGTAAATTTTAATGAATTTTACCTTATACAAGTCTATCATAAAAGGCACTATAGGCTTATTTAGTTCTAGAACCAAGGAAAGTTTTTATTACACTTAACAGAATTACTTAACTAGGAATTGACATGCAAATGTTAATAATATTGTTTGGTGATAAATATCTCCATCGATGACCATATCAAATGATAGGAAAAAATTGAGTGAATAAGTGGAATTATTTTTTACTATTCAATTGTAAGTCGATAGGATGGGAGGCTATCAAAATGGAACCATTCCCACGCGATCGAATGATCTTGAGTTTTTCCCATGCACAACCATCAACAAGTTCTATACACACAAGCTCCTTCTTTGTTGATATTGTTTTTACCCCTCAAATTAACTTATAGGTATAATATGCCTTGTCATTGCTTATGGGATTAATTCTATTCATTTAACTATACACATAATTTTCATACTCATCCATCTTTAAATCTTGGTGCTACCATCTTGTATAGTACCTACTAGCCTCCAACATGGGGTTTGAGTTCTTTTCGCCCTAATGACTAGAACTTAGCACAAGGATTTAGCTATCCTTCTTCCATTACCATCACCATCTCTTCTATCATGTATCGCGAGTTTATACTCAACTCTTTTTTTCACTATCTTTAATCATCATCATCTTCTTAAATTATCATTCCTAATTTGCAATAATCTTGAATATTCATATGCACTCGTTTTTTCTAGAAATACTACAATCATCCATATATTTCATGTGCATAAGTGATAGAGTGAGAGGATTTACATCCACATGTGGAATTTTCATGTGACCTGAGAATAATTGGAACTCGTATTTGTGAGAAATGGGTGGGATTTTTCAATTTTCTAGTGTTAATGAAAAACCTACCGATTTTTCCATCAGGTATGTTCCAAATTGAAATGAAGTGGGTTAACTCTTACAAGTTGTAATGACGTAGATTGATTTGATCATCAATGTACAAGTGTGTCATAATCATCCACATGGTTCCCATGAGCATGATAATACACAATAGTGTGCCTCACAAACAAATGTTATTGTGTCATCTATGTGTGAGTCTGCCTAGACATGGCATGTCTTATGTCACATCATGTTATATTGTATTCCTCCATTTTCACATTCGTTATACATTATAACTACAAATACTTTACACTTTATTATCAATTGGACTATATTATCAATGGATAGAAATATGGTTATTCACTGTAAGCAACTAAAATGTTAACCACCCCTCACTTTTCCCAACCCTACACTTCTCCTTCCTCAATCCCCTTCTTCAATGAACCTCTTCCTCCTATAATTTTTCGCTCCTTTAAAATTAACTTCTTCTATGCATCCCTTTGACGTCTCCATTGCACCACTCATGTACAATTTTTAGTAATAATGGAAAATAGAAAATGCTTCATATAATCCCTGGTCTCTGTACCCCACTGTTAACTCTTATTAAATTTTGATGGGTGACATTTATTAGTTTTTATTCAATTCAAAATCAGTGAATTGATTTTCTTCATTGAACGCCACTAACTTAGATCCATATCTTGTTAACAAAAATATCTAACTACCTAGCATATAAAGATATTTTTAGGGTAGGGAAAAAAGTGTGACTTGATTATTATATTACGCTAAATTAATTTTAAGGGATGTATAAATTATTACAAAGAAATTTAATTGATTGATTTTTTAAGTTGTCTATGGATTGAATAAAATATTAATAATTAATTGTTTTATTTTTTAAACAATTCTATATAAAAATAATTGTAATGATTATACTCACATAATTTAACGTTTGCATGTTTCTTTTCGGTAATAACAGGAGTATTTTATATTACGAATAAAATTCAAATTATTGTTTAGATGGATATGTAACACATCATGTTTTAACTACATCAAATACATTTATTTATAGGGAACACTTATTAAAACACATAAAAATGTAATTGCAATAATCCTAAAATTTTACAAAGCCACTAAAATTCAAGGAAAGCCATTAACAATTAAGACCTTTTAGAGTTTGGAGGCTATTAAGACAAATTTAATACTCAATAAACATTGCATTTAAGAAGACAGCCATTTGTATCAATTGTTAATATCTAAGTTTCTAATAGCACAATATCTAACTTTCCAAATTATTTACTACTTGCTTAGTTGCTTCAACATCATTCCGATGACCCCAACTGCCCCACAACTATCTTCCTCACAAGAAAAAACACAACCAAACCTCCCACGCAAGGGTTATGGTCCAAACCATGGATCGTGCATAGTGGCGCCACATCCCATGGAAGCTCAGAGACCCTTGTGGCATCAGGGTTATGTCATGAATAAACAGATCTTGTGGACATACTAGTTTTGTCTAGAATTGTCCTCCATTGATCCCCTTTGTCATCTCTGCTCTTCTCCCTATAATTTTTCCCTTTGACTACTTCAATTGTAATTTCTTTTACATCTCCCTTTCGACATCTCCATTTTTCCACTCAATTGCATTATATGGTCTATATCTAATAATATGTAGTGTAAAATGAAACATCATCATAATTATTTTGTGTTAATTTAAGTTAATGTTTCAATTTTGCAAGAAGTTGTTTTTCTTTTTCTTTCACTTTTTTCCCACACAAACATTGGAATTCAGCAATAAAGTGATCATAAATATAACAAAGATGCAATGCATGTTAGGAAACTACTTCTATTCCTTGACCAAAGTGCTTTACAAAACATGTGATGTTATGTGCATGTATGTATGTCAGTTGGAATGATTTCAAGCTAATCACGAATCACCCTATAATTACGCCAAAGGTGTTTCTCTATGAGATCGCCCCGACTGATTCTGATAGACGTCAGAAAATGGAGGGATCATATTGTAGCAAGGCATATGCGTTGAAATATTAACATCAGGAAGTGATCCACATCTTCTTATCTAATTTGCATACTCCCATCCTATGCCTATTTCCTAGGTTGGAAATATCTAATCTTGTTCTAGATAAAGTTTAAACTTTATGGAATTCAACTTTATGTAAATGATATTCACATTTATTGTGAATATTAACTCCTCCAAAATATCAAAAGATATTGTATATAATATCTAGAAAATATCAAGAGATATTATATATATCTAGAAATATTTGGGAATATCTATAAAATATCCAAAAGATCAATAACATCTAATATAAGATATTATGAGATATTATGAGATATTTTCTAAGGTAAAAGGTTGGAAAACTTCTATAAATAAGAGGTTTCATTTTGTAATTCAAAAAGCAAGAAAAGCAAGAGAAGGCACCAAAGTGTTTTGGAGTATTTTTAATACAAAGCGTTGTTTTTATATTTCTCTTGTGAGTTTGTGTGTGTTCATAGTATTGTTTCTATTTGTAGCACACACCCTCTAGGTTAGGAGTTAGATATAATTCCTTCAAATTGGTATCAGAGCTAGGTTGAGCTTAAGTTATAAGTTTTTATTTCACTCTATTAGTCTAGTTCAAAATGGCGGGTATGAGCAGCAGCCTCACTCAAGCCCACATCCCCATATTCAATGGGAAGAACTACGATTATTGGAGCATAAAAATGAGGACCTTATTTTGTTCAGTAGATGTGTGGGAGCTAGTTGAGAATGGGTTTCCAGAACCTGCAGATTTTCAAGCGTTTCAAGCACTAACACAAGCAGATAAGGATTTTTTGAAGGAGAACAAGCAGAAGGATGTAAAAGCCTTGTTTCAAATTCAACAAGCAATGGACAAGTCCATATTTCCACATGTTGCAGTAGCAACTAGATCAAATCAAGCATGGGAAAGTCTTCAAACAAATTATCAAGGTACTAGTAAAGTAAAAGTTGCAAAATTACAAAATCTTAGAAGAGATTTTGAGAATATTTGCATGAAAGACTTAGATTCAGTAGATTTATTTTTCACCCACGTGATGAGTGTAGTAAATCAAATTAGGTCTCATGGTGAGAATTTAGAGGATCAAAGGATTGTAGAGAAAATACTGAGAAGTCTTCCTAGCAAGTTTGATGTGATTGTTGTTGCAATAGAAGAATCAAAGAATCTAACCCAAATGTTTGTAGACGAATTAATGGGATCTTTAATATCCCATGAGCAAAGATTGAATAGATCAGGTAGCTCATCTCTTGAGCAAGCCTTCAAATCACAAGTTTCAATTGGCGGTAATAGAGCAAGAGGAAGATCGAGCTTCAACAGAGGCAGAGGAAGATATTTCCAAAGAGGATCTGGAAGAGCAAACACATCTTATGAAGGAGGAAGAACAAATTCAAATTTCTACACTACAAGTGCTAGAGGCCGAGGAAACAACCAAAATCATACTTATGGTCAAAGGTATGATAAGTCACATGTTCAATGTCATTACTGTAAAAGGTATGAACACTATGCCAATGAATGCGAGAAGAAACATTTTGATATGAGTAGACAGAATGCACATTTTTCTGAAGAAAATCAGTTTGAAAGTTATAACAATGGTTCAATGTTTATTACATGCAATGTTGCTCAAGATAGTACAAAGGATATTTGGTTTTCAGATAGTGGATGCAATAATCATATGACTGGATGTAAGGAGATGTTTGCAAACATAAATTAGTCAATTACATCTGAAGTTAAGTTAGGAAATGATAATAAAGTTGCAGTAATGGGAAAAGGAACCATAAATATTGAAACAAAGAAAGGTGAGAACAAACACATTCTAGATGTGTATTATGTTCCTGGTTTGAAACATAATCTAATGAGTATTGGGCAGCTAGTGCAGAAGGGATATAAAGTCTATTTTAAAAATGATGCGTGTTATTCTAGATAGAAATCCAAGTAACAAATTGATTGCAAAGGTTGAGATGACAAGAAACAAAATGTTTCCATTAATAATTCAACATGATTTGTCATCTAAAGAGCTTTCTTCACCAGCATTTAAAGTTTCTTTAAAAGATCAGACTTGGTTGTGGCATTTGAGATTTGGACACTTAAGTTTTGGTGGTTTAGATTTATTGCAAAAGAAGCATATGGTGAAGGGTTTGCCTTTGATGGAGCAACCAAAGAATCCTTGTGAAAGTTGTATTCTAGGAAAACAACACAGGGAAAATTTTCCTATTGGAAAGTCATATAGAGCTAGATCTCTTCTTAAGATTGTCCATTCAGATCTATGTGGACCTATGCAAACACCATCAATTGGAGGGAGCAAGTATTTTCTGACTTTTATAGATGATTTGAGTAGAAAAACTTGGGTTTATTTCTTGAAACATAAGTCAGGAGCCTTTAGTGTTTCAAAGAGTTTAAGGCCATGGTTGAAAAGTAGAGCGGTTACTCTATAAAGGTGTTAAGATCAGATAGAGGAGGAGAGTATGTTTCAAATGAGTTTTTAATTTTTTGTAAATTTCATGGGATTAAGAAGCAATTTACAACAAGGTACACACCTCAACAGAATGGTGTAGTAGAAAGAAATAATAGAACAATTATGGAAATGGTAAGAAATATGTTGAAAGCCAAAAATTTACCAAATGAGTATTGGGCTAAAGCAGTAGCTTGTGCGGTTTACATCTTGAACCGATGTCCAACAAAAATTGTGAAGGATAAAGTTCCTCAAGAAGCATGGAGTGGAAAGAAACACAATGTATCACATTTAAGATTTTTTAGATGTGTACCTTATGCACATATTCCAAATGAGAGGAGAAAGAAATTGGATGATAAAGGAGAGAGATGTATTTTTGTAGGTTACAATGAGCAATCAAAAGCCTATAAATTGTATAACCCCATCACAAAGAATTCTATTATTAGTAGAGATGTTCAGTTCATTGAAGAACAAGCATGGGATGGAAGTGTTGATAAGCTAACAAATCTCACTACAAGAATACCTCATCATCAGAATGATTTTGATGAAAAGATCACACAAAATGTTCATCTAGCACCTCAAGGGATCAATGCAGTGATGTCTTCTTCAAATAGCACTCCAGTTTCAAGAAGCATCACAAGAGGTATCTCAAGTGGATTGTCATCCCCTCCAGAAAATTTATATCCACATGAAGCATCAGGGAATTAAGGTAATTCTTCAAATTCAAAGTCTCATAGCAATGACATATCAGATCCAGAGTTGGCAACACAAAGGTCTCACTTCAATGACACCCCAGGAAAGACAAGAAGCTTAAGGGAGATTTATGAACAAACTCAAGGTGATGAGAATGTTGATTTATATTCTAATTTTGCATTATTTTCTCATGATGATCCTATATATTTTGAAGATGCATTTGAAAATGAAAAATGGGTAAAAGCTATGGATGAAGAAATTGATTCTATTGAAAAGAATCGTACATGGGATCTTGTGAGCCTTCCAGAAGGAATGAGTGTAATTGGCGTGAAATGGGTCTACAAGACAAAATTCAATGCAGATGGAAATGTTGAAAAATATAAAGCCAGGTTAGTTGTAAAGTGTTTCTCACAACAACCCGGAATTGATTATAATGAGACTTTTGCTCCAGTAGCTCGACTAGACACTGTCAGAATTGTTTTAGCATTAGCAACTCAAAGTAATTGGAAAGTCTATCAAATGGATGTCAAGTCTGCATTTTTGAATGGCATACTAGAAGAAGAAGTTTATGTTTTACAAACTCCTGGATATGAAATTATAGGTCAAGAACACAAGGTCTGTAGATTGAAAAAAGCCTTGTATAATCTGAAACAAGCTCCAAGAGCATGGTATAGCAGGATTGATTCATATTTTTTGAAAAATGGATTTAGATAAAGTGATAGTGAACCAACACTATACATCAAAATGAATGATCAAGAACAAATTCTAATTGTATACCTATATGTTGATGATCTAATATTCACATGATATTTGGCAATTGATTTGTTTAAGACAACAATGAAGAAAGAATTTGAAATGACAGATTTGGGTCTAATGAATTTTTTTCTTGGCATAGAAGTCAGTCAATCAGAAAATGGAATTTTTATATGTCAATCAAAATATTCCAATGATATTTTGAAAAGGTTCCGGATGATGAATTGTAATCCAGTATCAACACCAGTTGCCATAGGATTAAAGCTAAGCAAAGATGATAATGGTTGTGATATTGATCCAACTATATACAAAAGACTTGTTGGTAGTCTGATGTACTTGACTGCTACAAGGCCTGATATCATGTATGGTGTAAGCCTTATTTCCAGGTTTATGGAATCCCCAAAGGATTCTCATTAGCAAGCTGGAAAAAGAATTTTAAGATATGTTAGTGGAACAAAAGATTTTGGTATTTTATATACAGCTTCTAATATTTTCAAGTTAGTTGGTTACACAGACAGTGACTGTGCAGGAAGCATAGATGACAGAAAGAGCACATCCGGCTATGTTTTCCATTTTGGTTCAAGAGCAGTTTCATGGGCTTCTAAGAAACAACCTATTGTCACTCTCTCTTCGGCAGAAGCAGAATATGTGGAAACCACAGCAACAGCATGTCAAGCAATATGGATGAGAAGAGCATTATCAGATCTAAAGCAAGAACAAGAAGGATCAACAAAGATATTTTGTGATAATAATTCAGCTATTGCATTATCAAAGAATCATGTTTTTCACAAAAGGAGCAAGCATATTGATACAAGGTATCATTTTATCAGAGAGCTATTCAACAATGGACAAATATTTTTGGAGTTTTGCAGGTCTGCAGAACAATATGTTGATATCTTCACCAAGTCATTACCAAAGGACACATTTGAGCATATGAGAGATTGCTTAGGCATCATAGGTCCGTATTGCTCCAACAATACATGAAGAATCAAGATTATGAGGGAGTGTTGGAAATATCTAATCTTGTTCTAGATAAAGTTTAAACTTTATGGAATTCAACTTTATGTAAAAGATATTCACATTTATTGTGAATATTAACTCCTTCAAAATATCAAAAGATATTGTATATAATATCTAGAAAATATCAAGAGATATTATATATATCTAGAAATATCTGGGAATATCTATAAAATATCCAAAAGATCAATAATATCTAATATAAGATATTATGAGATATTTTCTAAGGTAAAAGGTTGGAAAACTTCTATAAATAAGAGGTTTCATTTTGTAATTCAAAAAGCAAGAAAAGCAAGATAAGGCACCGAAGTGTTCTGGAGTATTTTTAATACAAAGCCTTGTTTTTATATTTCTCTTGTGAGTTTGTGTGTGTTCATAGTATTGTTTCTATTTGCAGCACACACCCTCTAGGTTAGGAGTTAGATATAATTCCTTCACATATGTGTTGAAATATTAACATCAGAAAGTGATCCACATCTTCTTATATGATTTGCATACTCCCATCATGTGCCTATTTCCTGTCAAAGATCAATCAATTTATACACAATTGCTTCTACAAAAAGTCACATTTTTTCTGTTGTTCATTATAGTCAAATCTGGCATGTATTTCATTTCAGGTAGTGTGACGGCCTTGCCTCGATTCTTGCATTACTATGCAGCTCTTTCTAGCACATCTTGACTTAGATCGGTGGTGATTGGGAGGCATTCTGGTGGTGGTGTGATGGAATTGTCTCTCCATGCTCGATGGCACTACCACATTTAACCTTGTCCCTGGTTCACCATTGAACCAATATATTGCACTCGGCTCAGTTTCTTAGTTTCTCCCATAGGCCACGTCTCATATATCGATCTCTAGTTTCTAACTCGGCCACACCATTTAGCTTGGGCTCCATTTGTGGTAATCTGATCTTTTTCTCTAACTCGGCGAACAACACTTTGGCCCTATTCATCTCGGCTACAAGGATCCCAACTAAGCTCTAGAAAGGCAGTGATAGTTATCACATAATTTTCCACTTGAATCCACCAAAATGAGCTATTTCATTACTCTTAAGGGGAGTTGAACACCTATCTCCATAAAAATGATGCCATAGGGTTGCGATTTGTATTATTTTGGTTGATTTTGCGTTTCTCAGGCATGTCGTTGGCCTTATTTTGTCATTATTTTTTATTTAATATGGGAGAAATTCTTCTACTTAAAATTTTTCCTCACAATGGTGATTCCAATTGACTAGCATATTCTTTCACAAATAGCAAAGGCACAAAAGCACAACAATATGCGCTAAAAAGGTGGTCTAATTCAGGCAGAACTAGCGGCTCCGCCAAATTTGTGTTCGAATCTTGGTGACAAAAATTCATAGTCTGCATAATTATCATCATTTTTGTAGTAGCAAATTTCATTATTCAGTGCAAGCTTAGAAAAAATTCTACTTTGGTGGAATAGTGGCTAAATTCGACTAAAGTTATTCATCTGTCTGAAACTCCTACGCAAATAGTAAAATTTGTGCTAAATATAATTCTGTAAAAATTTAGGACCAAAAATGGAGGTATTGATTTTACTAAAGACTTGGGGAAAAAAAGGAGATTTCCTATCAGGCATCCTTCCCTCGCCTATATTTAATTTCATGGTAGAAGTCGAGATCAAGTTTGATTAACTCTTGCCACTATAGGATGTAGAGTTCTTTATTCCGTAGATAGAATATTTTTGGTTTATTCTCTTTGACATTGTTTTTGTATTATCATTACATCTTGTTTGAATATGCTTCTTGTATAGATCTATATGAGCTTTGAATGTTGGATTATTTAGCATTCATGCCATAAATATATTGAATTCCCGTAAATATATTGAATTCCCATAAAGCCCTTTTTTCCATTTAGTTGAATATAAGCACTGGTTGAACCAGAAATTCTTTCTATGGGAATTTTTGTTGAAATTTTAAGTTTATAGTTGAAATCAAAATGTTCACTTATGGATTGTATAATTTTTCCTTTTGTTTATGGCTACAGACACTTATAGAAATTGTATGAAGAAAAATTTATAAATTTTCATTTTGTGTACCTGTTATCCAAAATGAGCCCCTTGCTCATTTTGTGGCTAACTCCCTTCATTCTTTCCTCTCTTGTGCCTCAGTCATAATTTTTTTCTTTTCAGTCACTCAAAAACCTTCTAGAAAATGGCACCATTGGATAGAGCTTTTTCTCAGCTTTCCCGAAAGGTAAATTTTTCCTCCTAACTCCATGTATTTTTGAAGTTATGGCTCAACGGAGCTTTTGTGGGAAATTTTCCCTAGAAAAGCCCAAGCCAATAAGATGAGGCCACATGTCCTCGGAAGGGCAGAGGCGGAGGTAAACTTGGAATTTTTACCAAGTGTTTGGCAAGGGTTTCAGAAGGAATTTTTGGCCCAATGGCCCCGCCGGCCAATTGGATCATGCCACGTGACCAAGGGGAAGAAATTAGGAAAATTTCCTAAGTGTTGGCGCAAACAAAAAATTTTGGCCCCAAGGCTCGCACACCAATCACACTGTGCCACGTGTCCTTAGGCCGAAGGAACATCGAGAGGCGGAGGAAGATAGAAAATTTGGCAAAAATTTTCAGTGAGGGCGCAAAGTTAATTTTGCCCCCAAGGGCCCGCAGCCAATGAGGATAGGCCATGTGTCCCGATGGCGTCGGAGCAAAGGAGAAATGTTAGCCCCCCAAAGCCCGAGCCAATGCCAATGGGAGCATGCCACATCAACAAAGAATTGGCGGGTCGCAAGGGAAGTTAAGAAATTTGGCAAAGTGTTTGAAGGAGGTGCGAAAGAGAAATTTTGGCCTGAAGGCCCGCCAACCAATCAGATCAAGCCACATGTTGCCACAACGTCAGGGGTCGGGGGGCGCAAAAATATTTTTTTTCCTTTTTCGCCCAGGTGTAAAAAATCAAAAGAAAAAGGCGCTCCCTAAGGCCCGAGCCAATAATAGGAGGCCACGTGTCCCGAAGACCTGCGGAGCACAGGGAAAAGTTGGGATTTTTTTTCCAAAGCATTTCAAAGGAAAAAGGTAAAGAAAAAGTCTACTCCCCAAAGGCCCGTAACCAGTTAGATCTTGCCACGTGTCCACGTGGCGGCAAAATGGAGAAGGCAGGCCCGCAGAGAATTTTGAAAGGAAAATCCCGTGGCCTATAAGGTGATGCCACGTGTCTAGCTCAGGGAAAATGGTCGAAGTGATGGAAATATTGAGAGGAGGGCCCGCGACAAGTCACATTGTGCCACGTGTCCTCAGGTCATCCAACCGGCGGAGAATTTTTAGAAAATTTTCCGAAGGCCAAAATAATGGAAAATGAAGCAGGAAAGGCCCGCAACCAATCACAACATGCCATGTGGCACCAAAACTATGGAGTGCAAATATTTTTGGGAAAATTTTCCCAAATGCAAAAAAGTGGGAAAATTTCAAATTTTCGGCCCGCCATCCCGTTTTGGCCCTGTTTTGCCCTAAATTTTCAAATGAGCATAACTTTTGATCCATAGCTCAGTTTTAGGCGTTCTTTATATCAACAGAAAGCTGGTGAAATTATCTACATGATTCCAAGCTCAATTTTGTGTTTTGATGGATTTTGGAGAGATAAAATTGGAAAGTGTCTCCGGCACGTGGAAATCAACAGAAATGACATTTCAACCACCATTTTTAATGATGGCTCGCATTCTCTCCTAGCATGGTGAAAAATGTTAGGGAATGGACCTTTAAGGATGCCCCATGCTATTTTATTGCATTTTGGTTGGTGGTTGCAGCTCCTCTCACGTTTTCCCGTGTTTCTCTCTCCTGGGCTCATTTTTTACATTGTAAAAGCCAGAATGGGCTCATTTTTATAAAAAAAAAGAGACACTCTTTTAGCTCTACAACTTCCCTTTTTCTTCCTTTTTGGAAAAATTTGTGGAAATTTTTACCTTTCCATGTAAATACAGCATCTCTTTTGCCTCTTGGTCATTGTAATGCACTGTGTTGGACCTGGAATGATAATGTATGCTCTGTGATTAAAATTTTTCTCAATCCTTTCATATGTTTATCATTGTTTTTCCTAACCTCTCATTACATTTTGGCAATTTGTGCATGTTTTGTGCAGTATTTCCTCCTGAACTGTGTATGTTTTGCAGTAGCAGGTGTCTATTACTCCCTTGGTGCATCACCTTATCAGTATTAGTCTCATTTTTCTTGCATTCTCTATCTTTTTCCCCTTGGAATTTAAAGTAGGAATTGTGAATTTAAGCCTCTACAAATTTCATGTATATACCTGATAAGAGGAGTTGAGGAACCAGCCTCTAATCTGGAGATTCTTTTCCATTTTACAAGTCCCATACTTAGGGAAAAGATTCAATGTTGTGCAATCACACTAGATGCTAAAATGTCAAACTAGAAATCTGATAGAACATCCAGAGGGTGCTGCTAATTTGCACTAACAGTACCATCAGGGGGATATATGATACCATGAAGCCTCTATTGGATCAAATCTTCCTTTTACTCATATGTATATCCACTAGAGGGGACCAATGTTCACTAGTTTTCATTGCATGACATGATTTTATACAAACTCGATCTAAATGTAGTCCTTGACCAATATCCATGCATTCAATACATTCCAATTATTGAAATTTGTTGTCTCATCAATAGATTATAATCTTCAAATTAATTAAATGAATGATAATCTTCAAAACAATCAATAAAATTATATTCTTCAAGTTAAAGCGCTCCATTTTTATAACCTTTCGTGAGCTAGAAAATCGAAGGATGACCCAAATGACAAAATGAAAAAGAAAAAATATCAGGTGATGTGGGACTTGCAAGTATTTACTTCCAATATATTTACTTTTTGATTTCCATTCATGTCTTCACCTTTTTTATAAAACTTAACTTTGTCTAATCAAAATCCATACTCTATATTTCACTCATATGACCAATCATTAGACGGGCTTTGTTGTCGATACATATCCCTGCATCAACTATTTCCTACACTCACTCAAGATTATAGCTAGAAAAGGGTGTTACAACGTTCTATTAGAATGAGGCATTGCGGTCACATCAAAAACTTGGAAACTTTTGGATTCTCCATTTATTTGGTTTTGCCCATTTAAGCATAGATTACATCATGTCAATAGTTTAATTGAATTCAAAACTATAAAATGGAGTACATATAGTAGAAATTAGTTGGGTTAGAATTATCTGTTGTGTGTAATAGGTACAGGGCATGTAAGTATTTAATTTACATCATTTCATTTCCAACTTTCCATTCATGTTTTTTTCTTATCTACCAAGTTAAACATCGTCAATTTCACGAACTCGAAGCCATAATAGAATAAATTAAAACCCACATTTTACACCCACATTTTACACACACAAATACAATAGTAAAAATACCAGAATAATTATTTTTTTTACTTACATTTCTCACTACACAACACAACAAGGGCTCCAAGAAGAGAAACTCAACAACCATTAAGACGTTTACATAAGTCATTGACTCATATGGACACGTGACAACACCATATACATGTTGATGTCACACTTTCCCCAATGACCGAATACTAGTAATGACCCCACCACAAGATAGGAAGGATTGACAACCCACAACACATCATTACCATGATTACATTTTAATTACGATTAACATTCCAAGAATATTTTTATACAAGGATAATTTTATCTATTTTCCACCCACAGATTCTTAAATTCATTTCACATTCAACTTATTGTTCGACCATATAAGTTGGCTCTTTATCCCTTATGACAATCTCCATAACTTACATAATTATTTTCCATATTTCAAATTGCATACAAGGTTCCTAATTCTCTCGTTCTTGTTAGGATTTCATATTATTAGTGCTCACATTATTATTAAAGTTAGATTATAATTATGTGATGTAATTGAGTTGGTATTACAACTCATATTATTATAATATATTGTTTCAACAATATATTATTATAGAGTTTTGTTGTACCCGTAAAATTATAAACGGGTAAGTTGTTTGTTGACTTCCTATTTTCTAGGAAGTAGTTCTTCTATTATATTGGCTATATATTAGCCAAACATGTTGTGCAAAGATAACAAAAAAAGAAGATAAATATTATTGTGTGTTAGTTTTCTGTGTAAATCTGTTGCTGCACTTACATTTGGCATCAGGGCAGGTCATGGGAGGAGTAATGGTCTTCTAATATGTGAAAGGGCATTTTTTTAATTCCTTTCTTGCCCTGAGCGATTAAACCCTTAAAGAAAAGCATTTATTTATGTGTTGAAATTCTACATTGGGTCGGTGTTGATATTAGAAGTTTTTTTTTCCATATAGATAGTTGTCTTCTATCTACGCTCAAGATTCTCCAACTAGTTACATTTGGTATTACGTTTATATTGTGGATGTACTGTCTGTGTTCAATTATGAGGAATAGCTAAAAATATTATATTCAGTGGTTAAAATCTAAACTAACAAGAAAGATTTTGCATTTATTCGATCTGGTCATTCCTCCTAGAGATTAGTTCATGTCCTAGAGATCAGTTCATGTTTATCATATTGGTCTTTTTGAACTGTTCCTGCATATCACATCTGAATTATCTATTTGGTAAACTATGATATTTACAGAATGGAAATGTGTTATAGAACATCTTGGTGTGATCTAGGCGCATGCACAGCCTAAAGAAGGTTTTGTGGAAATTTTTTGGGCACATCGTTGATTAATTTTTGATTTGTAGATCTAGCTGGCACATGCACACATCTACATTTACATTGAAGAATTGGTTCGGTTTGCTTTTAGATGATTGGGAAGACACGACTTGGCAGAGCTTTGCATCAACAACTCCCAGGAATAAAGTTTCCACATTTCTGCACAGAATTGCTCATTTATCAAAACAAATTTTCCAAAACGATTTCTGGGTTTTATTCCTCGCGTCACAAGCTTTTCAGAACACTTTGAAATTCTTGATTTCGTTAAGAAATGAGAAAGTTAGGAGTATTTTACTGAAGCACGGTTTTGGATCAAGCTTGGCGAAGTAAACTCTTTTATAAAGCCGTGTGGAGATTTGTCACTATAGGACACATGCAAGACAGGTGGAGATACGTGTACAGATCTATCATTTATCATTTGAGAGTTTGGTCCAGATTGTTAGGTTTGACTCAGTCTTCATCACTATTTTCAAAGTTCCATGCACGCAGCTGTTTTTTCTCTCTAACCTTCAATACACATCCAAAGCTCTACCTTTTGTCATGAACACAAGGATCTCTAAATTGCCCAGTCTAGATTTCCAGGTTCTTCATCAAAGAGTTTTATTTTTATTTATTATATGTTTAGTGTTTAGGATGTTTAGTATACATTTGTCATGTCGTATTAGTTTTATTCAGTTTGTATATACCCCGTTCTGAAGAGATCATCATCTTGTATTTAAATTTGTAGTGTCAAATTAATGTGAGTTCATGGTTTAACAAGTGTCAAATGTCATTGTTATGTATTTCCAACATTTATTTAAATTAGTCTTAGTCTTATATTATAGGTCCACATAGTTATTTTTTAGTCTAGTATTTTCATAAGGTCCTTGATATTAAGTTATAATAAGATTGTTAGTACTAGAGTCTAAGTTGGTGTTGTTTGTGTGGATAATCTTATTGTCAAAATCAAAATTTTTTAATAAGTGTCATGAGTCATTGTCAACATTTGTAAAAATAAAAATAAACAAATCATGGATGCATTTTCGCTTGTACGCGACGTCCAAATTATTGAAGGTATTTTGAGCTTCATGATCACATCTAGCTGAACTAGTAGCATGAGAATGAGGAAGGAGGCATCGGAGGAAGGAGGTCGAACAACGACCTCTCATCAATCACCAACGATGAGGCCGCGCAGAAGCTGTGGTGGCATATGTATGGTGTGAGTATATGATTTTCAGTGTGGTTTCCATTTTCTCAGTGTGCTTCAGTTTGAAGTGTTCCTGTTTTGTGTGGTATTTGATGGATGTTGGAAAGAGAGTTGTGTTGGAGCACAGATGACTATCAGTGATCATCTGACTAACTTGGTCCTCTGACTGTCATACTTCTTTGGAAGATGGTCAACTAGAAGAATACGTTCACTAGCATTAGTGACCATGTGCAACAAGACCTAACTAGCAAGATCCATTCACGAGTATGTTCTTCGATGCATTTTGCTTCTCAGTATCTATATGAGTGGAATTTCACATTGTGGGGGGCAATACATACCAATGTTCCATTCCCATTATGCACCCAAAACAACTTAGTCAAGGAAAGCTTCCAGTGGCAGTGTCAGTTTTCTATGATGTTCGAGATCGAGTGGCAGCGATCAATGACAGAGACTATGATTAAGAACATTACGATTCTTATAGGAAGTAATGTGAAATATTTTCAGTATATCTTCTATTGTGTGGTTTTGTAATATGCCAGTTGTGTTTCCTACATAATTCCTCGATGTAAAAGCATAGTGGACAGATGAAAGCACAAAAGAAAAGCAGCATCATGATATTGAGGTTATAGGTTGTCCTGTAAAACCATCCATGTTGAGGTTGTTGGTTGTCCTATAAAACCATCCATATTGAGGTTGTTGGTTGTCCTATAAAACCATCCAGATCATGAGCACACACGGACGACACGCTGCAGAAGAAGTGTAATTATTTTTCTCCCATGTTCGCACTAAGGGGAGGAATGTTAGGATTTCATATTATTAGTGCTCACATTATTATTAAAGTTAGATTATAATTATGTGATGCAATTGAGTTGGTATTACAACTCATATTATTATAATATATTGTTTCAACAATATATTATTATAGAGTTTTGTTGTACCCGTAAAATTATAAACCGGTAAGTTGTTTGTTGACTTCCTATTTTCTAGGAAGTAGTTCTTCTATTATATTTTCTATATATTAGCCAAACATGCTATGCAGAGATAACAAAAAAAAGAAGATAAATATTATTGTGTGTTATTTTTCTGTGTAAATCTATTGTTGCACTTACAGTTCTTATGTTAAGCTTATGCTTCTCAAATGTTCATTAATAGTTTAAATTTTACCCTTACTACATAAGTGACCTAACGTGATGTCAAGAAAGAAATCTTAGGATTTAAGGGAGATTTAGTTTCAAGATACCCTTTTCCCATAAACATTCTTCGTTCACGGTATATTGATTCCACTACCATAGTTAATATAGTTCAATAACTTGTTCAATCCATTCAACATTTCCACATCAAGAAATTTTATTTAGATTTATATATATCTTTTGTTTTCTCGAAGTTTGATCTCACCAAGGGAAATTCATATTTATTCTAACACATGAAAATTCTTACTTGAGTTATAAGGACTCCAAGAGTGACATTATTCCTAACCTCAAATCTCATTTTACTCTTATGTGCTTTACTCTTTCATTGCACTAAGGTCTCATTATTAGCAATGTTTTATAACAAAAGGAGTTATGAAAGTATTTGTCTAACATCTTGAAGGAGTACATGATTGGAAGCATTATAAACTACACATGAACCGTAGGAGATTTGTGTTTAAGGTAAGATCCCATGTTTCTGCATGTGAAATTTATTTTATTCTTAATGTCAAAAAGGACATAACAAGGGATTACGGGACTAAGATTCATGTTTCCTACGTTCTATAAAGTCAACATCATTCAAATCAATTTCATTTGCAAGGAGTTACTTAACATTTTCTACACACAAGTTAACCTCCTAATAAACTGAGGTTTAGTTTAATTCTAATTTTCACTCAGGGCTCTACGCCCTATTATAGATCAAATAAAGGTGTGAAAACATATTTACCCTATAAACCCTCTGTAAAATATCAAGGCGTTATATTATCATCAGCCAAAGTAACACATTTAGTTGTGAGGAACTAAAGAGATCATTAACAAGATTTTAAGTCATAGTACAACTATTTTATTAGGTCCATTTGTGTCGTCTGGATCCTAAAAGGAATTCACTCAATGATGAAGAAAATTCTTAGATCTAACTTCGTAAGACTTGGTAGACGACTAGGATACTAAGCATGTGTTAGTTCTACTTACTCTAGATAAATTTTGTCCATGTAGTTCCTAACCATAGGGTTCACGATGATAATGCTAAACATACTGACCATGACGGTAACACAAACTAGGGGTCTTATTTACCTAAGCTAGGAGGTTCCATCGAGCACAAAAGTTTAAGTTCATTTGACAGTTTCAATTTCTTTTGGGCTAATAAAGATCATGCGAGAAGGATGACATTGAGTGTAGAGATTGAAGTTTATCCTAAGGTTTTAGTTTTCCACACTAAAAGTATTCATGCATGCAAGGTAGTTACACACGAGTCTTATACTAGGGTTGAGTTTTTCGTTTAGAACTCTTTATTACATTTACAAGGTAAGAATACAACACACTAATTAATTAATCATCTATTGAACACTGGAAATGCACTACAGTATTTTAAATTCAAATTCATTTAATCATACATATCCAACTTTTACAATACAAATTTTGCAAGAAAAATAAAACCCATGGTTGGATACATATTCCCCAAACATCCCTAAACACTTGTAACTCGTACACATTATAAAAATTACAATAATAAAATTTACCGTAACACAGCAATACATATAGATTATTTCCATTTATAAACATAATTTTCAATAATACCCAATGAATTACCACCACATTATTTCACTATATTTCTTACATCCTGCAAAACCATGTGAGCATGAAGTCAGTGATAAATCGTTGGCATGGCATCCACCTAGATCTAACATAATTAATGTTTTTAGTTTCCCATTTACAATAATAATAATTTGCATTCTAAAGGAGAGGGTTAGAGACACATTTTCATTCCATTTCATTTCACTTCATTTCTTAACCAATGAGAGAGAAAGAGATAGGGAAGAGAGAGAAACACTATTTTTCCAAAAGTTAAATTTCACACAAGTCACATGATAGAGTTTCAAACAGTTATTTACAAGTGTCAACAAGTTTCCATGGGGGTTTGGTAACTTAACGATGGGGTCCTACAACTTCCTTTTTACATTTTCTTGCTAGTTGCAAAAATGTCAATTTTGGCTTGGAGGCTAAGAAACCACTTTCAAACATTGCCTTCCGATGGATAAACACACCACGAGTAAGTTTCTATGTGTCCTCCTATACACCAAGAATTCATAGGAACTAACGAATTCAGAACTGGTGAATGGTTTATCAATTGGCGGCGAGTTTTTTGGAGCCACCGATCGTAATTGGTCCAGTTTAACCTAGTCAAAACTACGACCGGAGGCCTACAAAAATCCTTTGCCAAACTATCAAGAAGAGTGTTAATCACTAAACTAAAGGTTCTTAGGAAATTTTCTATATAAAACAACTTAGAGGTTTGCAAAGGCGGATAAGCATTTCGTTGTTCATAGGTTCAAACGGTGAGCCAATACAAAACCCAACTTTTCAATTTTAACTTCTTAAAAGTGCAAAACAAGGTAACAAGGCTCCTAGAGGAGCGCAAAAAAGATCATAGATGATCAATCGAGGTCGATCCAAGGATTTAAGTGACTCCTCACATGACAATGTACATGAAAAAAACTTAAAGTCTCCTTTCCAAAGTTACGAAGGTTGTTTTGCAAGTCTCTGAAAATCATGATTTATCTGTTTTAACAAGGGAGCAGTCAACCAATTTACAGGGAACCCAACTTCAACCTATCAATAAAAAGGGGGTGTCATAGCAATCGATTTTGGTTAAGAAATTTTCTAAATCATCTCAAATGAGGATTTGAGTTCATGGTGTCTACCAAGGAATATTTTAAGAATTGCAAGTTACGGTATGACGTCTTATTGTTTTGAAAACAATTTTATTTAAAACTATCAAATATGATAATGTTACAGTTTAAAATTTTATTTCACTATAAATGAACAACTAAAGAACAAAAATTATGAAAGATAGGAGAGATGAACCATGCCTTGAGGAACGAAGTCGGTCAAAATTAGAGATTTAATTCTGCATCTCAGTTAGGTTTCATTTAGCCAAGTGGTTGCACACATTTTGATACCATATTATCCATTGTCTTTCACAGCTACTCCACGTACCTTTTCACAATATCTTGAATCATCAAAATGATCTCAGGTAGCAAGTAGTGATAGTGCAAATAAAAAAAAATATGGTAACTAAGCTCATAAAAATGAGCTCCAAGTGAGGTACACCGAGATAGCTCTAATGAATGACTAGTCAATACAAATGAAATTATTTTGAGCCCAAATTGATACCTCCATACGCTCGAGTCAAACAAAATTAGACCTCAGGAGTTTAAATAGTAAAACATTCGAGTACTTTTTTTTAATACATAGCATTTCAACGTATTAAAATGGCCAAGCCTTAGATGGAAAATAATGCCCAAGTGAATGGAGTGAATTGTTCTCAAAGCATAATAAACAGCTCATGGAGCCTTCCAAAATGAGCTATGGTCACACATCGAGCCCCCATTGATGAGTAGATACAATGAGTTATGGGGTCACAAAGGCTGAGATGGTGAAAGAGGACTAGCCCAGAAATAAATCCACCGAGCTTGCTTACCCAGATCAATTGAAGCCTAGACTCGAACTTAAATACAATGCAAGTGGCCATGAAGAAACATAGCCAGATAAAACTAATTTTCAGAAATGGGGCGGCCGATATAGAAATTACAAACCAAACTCAAACCATACCTATCTCAAATTCTAGGAAGGAAAAAAGTAAAGAAACCTGAAGAACCCAAACAATGGAGATCACAAGCCCAGAAAGTAACAACAAAACCGATCTGAACCACATCGAAATACCATATGAAGAAAAATAACCTCACGTAATAAATTATACAACACAACCTATCTCATTAATCCATGATCTCGATTCATAAATACATGGCGAGAAAACACAAGGTAAAATGGAGAACTCAGGCTTCACAGAGGGCTTGACCCCTCAATAGACGATGCCTTCACAGAATCCATGAAGGCCATGAATTTTGCAGACTGAATCTCTCAATGAATTGCATAGTTGAATGAAAATGGAGCGTTGACCCATGAATGAACCAGCAAGCTAGAGTTCAACCAAAATGGTTGAAAAACATGAACTATAAGGTAACCCCATTTTGTGCATATCCTGTAGCGATTGTAGTCTATGAGGTGGAATTTCTTTTAGGCATTCAAGTCGAATTGTTCACATGCCAAGTGCATGCTTCCACACTTTACAGGCATGTCTTCCAAGGCTCTTGTAACTAAGACATCTGAAAAATCCCCCATTTTAGCGCAGGCTGTGAAGAATTTTGCAAAAAAAATGATTTCCATTATGCTTTGATGGATGTCCATTCCCTGTTCATGCGCTCATATTTTGAGACATGCTAGAAGTGCACAATTTGCCAAGTAAACCTATGGTGGTTGTATGGGTATGTTCATTTCTTGGTGCTAAAAGACAAAATAAGAAAATGAAAATAGTTGTGCATTTCCCCCATACTGCCCCACATCTCCACAACACTCTCGTCGCTGCCAATATCCAAATACTACTAAATTTACAAATTTAACTTGGGTCCCATCATGGTCAAGGCTTGTAGATCTCAAATAAGTACTTGTATTATTTTGCAAGGGATGTGACGGGTTTGAAATGTTGCATGCTCCACATGATACCATCCTACTACATGCCACCTTCCACCCACTTGCCCACCAAACACATTCAATTGCCCCCCTTTTTTATAGTATAATTTTATTTATTTATTTTATACGGGGCACATACATTCTCCCTCCCCTTATAAGAGCATCATCCTCTATGTGACGCAATGCCAAGGTTAGAAGAGGGTACTCATAAGCAAGGAGGAACAATCAATGACTCATGTCACCAGTGGAAAATACTTATTGCAAAAGTGTGACCACAAGGAAGAAGGAAAGTTTTGATAATTTCTTAATATGTTCTGTGAAGATTGGAAAGTTTCATATTATGTTATTACTTGATTATTCTTTTCCTTTAACAGTATTTGTTAACACCAACATCTTAATATTCTTTGTTTAAAATCTTCAATAATCTTATGTTTGTGGGTGCCCAATAGTAACTGGCATCAAAATGTCACACAAAACTGAACACAACACAAATGACCCATGAGACATCTTGCTACATATTTGCACTATTGTATCACATCACAAGGCCTTTCATTCCACCATGGAAAGACAACCATGTAGTCCACATAACAAATAATTTCCAACAATTATGTCACAGGACATAGATCCAACACATGCAAGTGACTAACAAAAAATGAATCTTGACGTTGATACATATACCACTGGTATCACATGACCCAAATACCATGACTATACCCACACAATTCCAAGACAAGATCTAATAGTATATATCAACCTAGGGGAACGTCAAGCCTTAAACATTACAATGTCCAACAAGACTCACAAGACTACACATAACTCATAACACCAACTCCACACATCACAAACAATCTCCATATATCTCCAAAGCATCACAAAACAACTCCATATACCTCCCAAGCATCACAAAACAAATACATATACCTCCCAAGAATCACAAAACAACTCCATATACCTCCTAAAGCATCAATCACAAGTGCACCACAAACAAATCTTGTATGCCTCCATCAAGTATCTTATGTCTCCCTCAAGTCTCTTATGCCTCCCTCAAGAAAATAAAATAAAGATAATTTTTCCTTTTCGCTCCCTAAAAGAGGTCGGTCACCCTATGGCCCTAGGCACATAGAGTCCAGATACCTCTAACCCAAGTGACATAATAACTCATGGTTCAACAACCCGCTAGTTATCTGTAACTCCTTGGGGCGTACCCCCATACAACAAAGCGGGTCCATAGGTTCAACCACTCCATGGTGAATCCCATGACCCTATTCCAACACATTATGACATTAGAACCAACATAACAATCCATTTCAAATGCCAAGTGGCAAAAATTTCAAGCCTTGGGCTAGGCTATAAAACTTTTAAACATGAAAATCAAATTTAAAACTAAGTAAAATAAATGGCCAAATAGCCATAGTTAGTGCAAAAATCCGCATGTTAGTGCAATAACCAAATAAAATGCCCAAAATATAAGAACACGTCAATCAAGAAAATTGTTGGTTCTAGGAAGAAACAAAAAAATGTTCAATTTACGAATAAAATACGTATAGAGAAATAACACATCACAATAACTATGTGGCCTTATAAGGCCACCAAAGGGGTACTCAACGAGTTGTTGGAACTCAGACATCGAGCCTCATCTCGTAAAATAACATATCAAATAATACAACTATCATCATCTATGTCTAAATCATCCCTCCACCACTTCCACAAGGCTCAACATAGTTGTAACTACACTTAGGTTGAATCCATATGATAACCATATAGGGAGAGAGAAAGGAGTACAAGTTGTCATTTACCAAGCCTAAGGTGTCCATGAAAACAAGTATGCATGACACCCATTGAGCAAGTGCCATACATACCAAACGAACAAAAGTGGGTTTTCAGCCTATGTAAGACTCCACTTCCTATCTTGTACTTGGCTCGAGTGACTGGTCAACAGTACACATTTCCTCACTCCAAACATACACCCTTTTACCATTTTCCCTTAGGGTCGGTTAGTGTAGGTTTCACAACATAACACATAACTACATCACTAACACAATGATGATTCACACAAATTAACCATAGTGTCTTACGTATGGTATATATACAGGGTATAACACAATCATTACTTTCACGGGTTACAATACATCACATTACCACATACTGCACCCAAGTGAAATCATTATACAATAGGGATCATATGCTCACCATATGCCCCTAAATCATGACATGAACCATCACATATTACATGAATTATATGTATGAGGAACACAATGTCTAACATTATAACATATAGTCAATTATAATAACATGGTGACACACACGATTCATCACAACAGGGTGTCGACATCATTTTACAAGTTAATTAACTTTACACCAATTTTTCCATGCAATACATCAATACACCTTCATACCACATAATGCCAAAATGCTCCAACACTCTACAATCCATAACAACATTACTTTCACACACACCAAGGCAGCACATCACACGTGAACTCCTCATTGAATCCACAAAAAGGAGAGTGAATACTCTCATCCCAAGCACATCAACATGATAAAAAATACACACTTAGTTATATGCACAACATGTGCATTTATAATATCACAATTAAAACATTGTTCACATCACAACATATATCACATTACTCTTCTAATCTCCACCACCACCATGCAAAACCATTACAACTCCAATTTGTCCCAGAGGTTCGAGAGAATGAACTTCACTCTGATACCAAATGTAACGCCCACATTTTACACACACAAATACAAAAGTAAAAATACTAGAATAATTAAAAAAAATTACTTACATTACTCACTACACAACACAACAAGGGCTCCAAGAAGAGAAACTCAACAACGCATAAGATGTTTACATAAGTCATCAACTGACATAGACACAAGAACAACACCATATACATGTCAATGTCACACTTTCCCCAATGAACGAATACTAGTAATGACCCCACCACAAGAAAAGGGGCTCAAGGACTGGAAACCCACAACACATCATTACCATGATTACATATTAATTACGATTAACATTTCAAGAACATTTTTATACAAGGATAATTTTATCTATTTTCCACGTACATATTCTTAAATTCATTTCACATCCAAATTACAGGTCGACCATTTAAGTTGGCTCTTTATCCCTTACGCCAATCTCCATAACTTACATAATTAGTTGCCATATTTCAAATTTCATACAAGGTTCCTAATTATCTCATTCTTATGTTAATCTTATGCTTCTCAAACGTTCATTAAAATTTTAAATTTTACCCTTACTACATAAGTAATCTGACGTGATGTCAAGAGAGAAATCTTAGGATTTAAGGGAGATTTAGATTTAAGATACCCCTTTTCTTATAAAAAAAATTCGTTCACAGTATATTGATTCCACTACCATAGTTAATATAGTTCAATAACTTGTTCAATCCATTCAACATTTCCACATCAAGAAATTTTATTTAGATTTATATATATCTTTTGTTTTCTCGAAGTTTGATCTCACCAAGGGAAATTCATATTTATTCTAGCACATGAAAATTCTTACTTGAGTTATAAGGACTCCAAGAGTGACATTATTCCTAACCTCAAATCTCATTTTACTCTTATGTGATTTACTCTTTCATCACACTAAGGTCTCATTATTAGCATTGTTTTATAACAAAATGAGTTACGAAAGTATTTGTCGAACATCTTGAAGGAGTACATGATTGGAATCATTATAAACTACACATGAACTGTAAGATATTTCTGTTCAAGGTAAGATCCGATGTTTCTACATTTCACGATTCCACATGTGAAATTTATTTTATTCTTAATGTCAAAAATGACATAACAAAGGATTACGGGACTAAGATTTCGGTTTCCTGGGTTCTCTAAAGTCAACATCATTCAAATCAATTTCATTTGCAAGGAGTTACTTACCATTTTCTACACACAAGTTAACCTCCTAATAAACTGTGGTTTAGTTTAATTCTAATTTTCAACTCAAGGCTCTATGCCCTATTATAGATCAAATAAAGGTGTGAAAACATATTTACCCTATAAAACCTCTGTAAAAGATCAAGGCGTTATATTATCATCAGCCAAAGTAACACATTAAGTTGTGAGGAACTAAAGAGATCATTAACAAGAGTTTAATTCATAGTACAACTATTTTATTAGGTCCATTTGTGTCGTCTGGATCCCAAAAGGAATTCACTCAATGATGAAGAAAATTCTTAGATCTAACTTCATAAGACTTGGTAGATGACTAGGATACTAATCAGGTGTTAGTTCTACTTACTCTAGATAAAGTTTGTCCATGTAGTTCCTAACCGTCGGTTCACGACGATAATGCTAAACATACTGACCATGACGGTAACACAAACTAGGGGTCTTATTTACCTAAGCTAGGAGGTTCCATCGAGCACAAAAGTTTAAGTTCATTTTACAGGTTTCAATTTCTTTTGGGCTAAGAAATATCATGCGAGAAGGATGACATTGAGTGTAGAGATTGAAGTTTATCCTAAGGTTTTAGTTTTCCACACTAAAAGGATTCACGCATGTAAGGTAGTTATACATGAGTCTTATACTAGGGTTAAGTGTTTCGTTTAGAACTCTTTATTATATTTACAAGGTAAGAATACAACACACTAATTAATTAATTGTCTATTAAACACTGGAAATGCACTACAGTATTTTAAATTCAAATTCATTTAATCATACATATCCAACTTTTACAATACAAATTTTGGAATCGAAATAACACCCATGGTTGGATACATATTCCCCAAACATCCCTAAACACTTGCAAATCGTACACATTATAAGAATTGCAATAATAAAATTTACTATAACGAAGCAATACATATAGATTATTTCCATTTACAAACATAATTTTCACTAATACCCAATGAATTACCACCACGTTATTTCACCATCTTTCTTGCATCCTGCAAGACCATGTGAGCATGAAGTCAGCGATAAACGTTGGCATGGCATCCACCTAGATCTAGCATAATTAACATTTTTGGTTTCCCATTTACATAATAATAATTTGCATTCTAAGGGAGAGGGTTAGAGACACATTTTCATTCCATTTCATTTTACTTCATTTCTAAACCAATGAGAGAGAAAGAGATAGGGAAGAGAGAGAACCACTATTTTTCCAAAAGTTAAATTTCACACAAGTCACATGATAGAGTTTCAAACAGTTAGTTACAAGTGTCAACAAGTTTCCACGGGGGTTTGGTAACTTAACGGGGGTCCTACAACTTCCTTTTAACGTTTTCTTACTCGTTGCAAAAATGTTCAATTTTGGCTCGGAGGATAAGAAACCACTTTCAAACATTGCCTTCCGATGAATAAACACACCACAAGTAAGTTTCTATGTGTCCTCCTATACACCAAGAATTCATAGGAACTAACAGAATTCAGAATTGGTGGATGGTTTTCAAACGGCGGCGAGTTTTTTGGAGCCACCGATCATGTAGTTAGTCCAGTTTAACCTAGTCAAACTATGATCGGAGGCCTACAAAATACCTTTGGAAAACTATCAAGAAGAGTGTTTTTCACCAAACTAAAGGTTCTAGTAAATTTTCTACTAGAACTACTAGAGGTTTGAAAAATTAGATAAGCATTTCGTTGTTCAGGGTTCAAACAGCGAGCTGATACAAAACTCAACTTTTCAATTTTAACTTCTTAAAAGTGCAACACGAGGTCATAGGGCTCCTAGAGGAGCTTCAAAACGATCATAGACTATCAATCTCGGTTGATCCAAGGATTTAAGTGACTCCTCACATAACAATGTACATGAAGGAAACTTAACATCTCCTTTTCGGAGTTACGATGTTTTTTTTGCAAGTCTCTGAAAATCGTGATTTATCTATTTTAACAAGGGAGCAGTCAACCAATTTATAGGGAACCCAACTTCAACCTGTCAATAAAAAGGGGGTGTTATAGCAATCGATTTTGGTCAGGAAATTTTCTAAATCATCTCAAATGAGGGTTTGAGTTCATGCATGTCTACCAAGGAATATTTTAACTACGCAAGTTACGGTATGACATCTTATTGTTTTGAAAACAAGTTTATTTAAAACTATCAATTCTATGATAATGTTACAATTTAAAATTTTATTTCACTGTAAATGAACAACTAAAGAACAAAAATTATGAAAGATAGGAAGATATGAACCATGCCTGGAGGAACGAAGTCGGCCGAAATTACGGGATTCGGTTCTGCATCTCACTTAGGCATGTAGCCAAGCAGTTGCACGCATTTAGAAAGCTTATACATCTTCATTCACAACTACTCCATGTACCTCTTTCACAAGGATCTTAAATCATCAAAATGAGCTCAAGTAGCAAGTAGTGATAGTGCATAAAAAAATATGGTAACTAAGCTTAAAAAAATGAGCTCTAAGTGAGCAACACACCGAGCTAGCTCCCAATATGACTAGTCAAAACAAAAGAAATCATTTTGAGCCTAAATTAATACCTCCATGCTCTCGAGTCAAACAAAATCAGAGCTCAACTTTAAATAGTAAAACATTCGAGTACTTTTTGTTAATGCATAGCAAGTCGATGTTTTAAAATGGCCAAGCCATAGATGGAAACCATGCCCAAGTGAAAATGAATTATCCCAAGCCAAATAATAAAACAGCTCATTGAGCCTTCCAAAAGTGAGCTACAATCACACATCGAGCCCCCCTTGACGAGTAGTACAGTGAGCTATGGGGTTACAAAGGCTGAGATGGTGAAAGAGGACTCGCCCAGAAATGCAATCCACCGAGCTACTTACCCAGATCAATCGAACGGCTTGAGCTCAAATATGCAACACCACAAGCAACATAGCCAGAGTAAACCAATTTGGCATAAATGGGGTGGCCGAGCTAGGAAATATGAAACCCAACTCAAACCAACCCAGCTCAAATTCTAAGAGGGAAAAAAAGTAAAGAAACCCGAAGAACCCAAACCATGGAGATCTATTGAAAGTAACAACAAAAACCGATCTGAAACACATTGAGCCCATATGAATAAAAAGGACCTCACGCAATAAAGTGTAAAGAACAACCTAGCTCATTAATCCATGATCTCGATTCATAAATACATGGCGAGAAAACACAAGGTAAAACGGAGAACTCAGACTTCAAATAGGGTAAAACGGAAAACTCGGAGAACTCAGGTAAACCCCTCAATAGACGATGCCTTCACAGAATCCACGAAGGCCATGAAGTGTCTGCAGACTGAATCTCTCAATGAATTGCATAGCTGAATGAAAATGGAGCGTCGAGCCATGAATGAACCAACGAGTTCGAGTTCAACCAAAATGGTTGAAAAACATGAACTATAAGGTAACCACCATTTTGTGCATATCCTGTAGCGATTGCAATCCATGAGGTGGAATTTCTTTTAGGCATTCAGTCGAATTGTTCACATGCCAAGTGCATACTTCCACACTTTGCAGGCATGTTTGCCAGGGCTCTTACAACAAAGACGTCTGAAAAATCCCCCGTTTTAGCGCAGGCTGCAAAGAATCTAGCAAAAAAAAAATTCCATTATGCTTTGATGGATGTCCATTCCCTATTCCTGCGCTCATATTTTGAGACATGCTAGAAGTGCACAAGCCAAGTAAGCATGTAGTGGTTGTGTGGGTACGTTTTCTTGGTGCTAAAAGACAAAATAAGAAAATGAAAATAGTTGTGCATTACCCCCATACTGCCCCACATCTCCACAACACTCTCGTCACTGCCAATATCGAAATACTACTAAATTTGCAAATTTAACTTGGATCCCATCGTAGCCAAGGCCTGTACATCTCAAATATGTACTTGTATCATTTTGCAAGGGATGTAACAGGTCTGAAAGGTTGCATGCTCCACTGACAACTCCTACTACATGCCACCTCCCACCCACTTGCCCACCAAACACATTCAATTGCCCCCCCTTTTTTTATAGTTTAATTTAATTTATTTCTTTATTTATTTATTTTATACTGGGCACCACAGATTGCATCATGTTAATAGTTTAATTGAATTCAAATCTATAAAATGGAGTACATATAGTAGAAATTCGTTAGGTTAGAATTATCTATCGTGTGCAATAGGTACGGGGCATGTAAGTATTTAATTTCCATCATTTCATTTCCAACTTTCCATTCATGTCATTTTCTTATCTAGCAAGTTAAACATCATCAAGTTGATGAACTCGAAGCCATAATACAATAAATTAAAAAATACAAAGTACGTTCCATACATAATTTCTCTCTAGTGACCATTTGTTCGGTAAATTCAATTGTTGATGATTCTTTTTGAATTTCCTACTTCCTTGCAATTGCTTTAAATTAAAACTTAAAAGGGGGTCTGCCAAGTTCTACAATAAGCATCGAAGGGCCCTTGGCTCAATGGTGAAGTTGTTTGGCTTTGATATAGCCCATCACGGATCAAGTCTTATTGAGTGCAGGACCTGGAGATATCGACCCGGAGAGTCAAAATGGTTAAGGCCAAGATCGTGCCTTGGGTGACTTTGACGGCGTGGATGCCCCTTACTCATAGCTGCTTAGGCTGAAGGTGATCACTAGTTTAGTTGTACACTTACTCATAATTGTAAATCTGCTAAATACTTCCTCCGAAGTATAAGCAGAGATGCTGACAATCTATGTAATCTAGTGCCCAATGAGTGCACTACTCATCAAAAAAAAAGTTCTACTGTAAGAACCTATAATTGAAAACTATTTTTTGCTTCAACACTAATTTTAGATCTCTCCTTACATTACGATATATCTCAGGAAATAGTTCCCCCGACTTCTTAGAGAACAAGAATTTTCTCCTTCATTCGCTAGCCATTATTGTCATGTGGCTATTTAGGGTCTACTTTCACATTTGTCCCCGAACCCACTTTCTTCTCCCTTGCACTTCTCCACCATCAAACCCCTCCTTTTAATCCCTCTTCTTCTCTCATTATTTCTCTCCCTCCAGTTTGACTTCCTCGATGTATCCCCTTCGGCATTTCCATCGTACATTTCACATACAATTGCTAGTTTTAAATTATTAGTAATTGTGAAATCAAAATTTGTTGAGGGTTTATTTCTTTATTGTGTTTGTTAATTCCAATCATTTTTCTATATATATATATAAAATTTTCAGCATGTTATTATTTATGGTTTCTATGAACTTTTCGATGTAATAAATTATTAAAATCACAAAAAATGGTCTGCATCTAGGGATGAGATTTGACGACTGACCCCGCCCGTCAAACCAAAAATCTATGAGGTCAAATTGTTTTAAGGGATAAGAGCCAATCTTTGTGCACCCTAACTTTATGAGTGCACACAAAAACCTAAACATCATATGACGAAAACAAAAAATACACTTTAATAGATCATGCTCTCCCCATTATAAATATTTCGCTTAAAAAAAGTAATTATGTGGAATGAACTTTTCTTAATATTTAAATTTGATAATTTGAAATACAAATAAATTAAAGGTGCACCATTATTTGAGAGTTAGGTCATATATTTTCTTTTACTTATTTGTCATCACTTGATTGGTTAATTGGTTTGATATGACTTGATGTGACATATTCTATAGGGTGCATTTTTTTCAAAATTTAAGTGGGAAAGTGACATGTAGTGGCTCCAATATTGTTACCTTACCTTACATGTATTGGTCTATGCTCAAGGATTGGCTCCTCTCCCTTAAACAACTCATCCATCTTAATTACCTTTTCTTTATTGATTAATTTTAAAAATACATTATTTTCCTAAGTTGTATTTATGGGTGTCTCACAAGTTTTAGACATTATATGCTTGATATAAACATATTTTCAACAAAATATGTTATTTAATATCTATAATAGTACACATACATGTATATTCCATTTGTTGAAAATAGTGATAATGGGGTTTTGCCTAATTCAAATTCATTAAATAAGGACGGAAAGACCATTTTACAAAGTGTAAAATTGGATTAAAAAAGTACAAACATTCAGGACGGAAGTCAAATCTCCGCTCTGCCTACAGCCTGTTAAGTTCCAGGCCGACAATGTGACATTATTTTACCTTCAAATTTATGATGCTCTACCGAGTCACCGACTGTTATTCATTCATTTAACACCATGCATATAAATTTATATCCAGGCTGCCTATGGTACTTTCACATCGAAAGAAAACTAGCTGACAATCCGTAAATAAGCGTCAATTATTTTCCAAATATGCATTCAAAATACCTATAAACTCTTGTAAGTCCTGAGAATTGAGAAATCGTTCATAGAAAAACTGTCACAAAATTACGCTTATTTAATTTTTCGAAAAGGTTTGAATCAATGATAATGTCGAGGTGACTCGTACATTTGAGCTCATAATTACACAGTCACAGGTTCGAGAATCGAGACCTCGCGTACTTACCTGGTTTAAAACCATAAGTTGTTTTTACGTCACACGTGGTTTATATAAAAACATAATACCTGTACATGTATGATACATATAGGTGAACAGATTATAAAAATTACTGCAATTTACAGCCAAATGAAAGGGCACGGATAATTTGAAATTCCAGGCCTCTAGCGAGTCAGCGACGTATTTTTCCGTCACACGATCACACAGGTAACGTCTGTGGGGCCGAATTTGCTTACACGCAGGCTATCCGTGCCTTCGCATACACAGTCACACCGCCGTATGTATGTATTTCGTCCCTTTGGAGTGCAGAAGAAAAAAGAAGCAGAATCGACTGGTAGGATCGAAACTTCGACCTGTGTCGACTCTTCATATTATTGGCAGTAACTTGGGGGTTTGCAATGTCAATTGGAATAGCGTGTTGGGAGCTGCCATTAATAGAGCGATTGTGAAAAAAAATTGGCGGTCGGCATGGGCGGCCAGAATCCAGAGCAATGTCGTCCGGAAATATGCTCTGTTATCCATCCTAGGCCTAATTGTTGTTCCTCTCCTGCGGATCCGGACGAAAAATGCAGCCCTACTGTCGATTCTTCTTCCCCACGGCATTTTCTCGAGTTGAACTCCGAAATCGGCCATTTTACATCGATTTTTCGTTCGGATTATGATTTGGTTTATCAACAAATCGAGAGCTTGCAAGGGCTAAAATCCAAGCCAAAGCGAGAATCACGCCGTTCTTGATGCAGGAAAATATATTCTGAAAAGCGCAGGAAGAATGTTTCCACAGGCAGCGAAGCCTGCAACTGCGTTGCGAGCTTCGCTGCAGACTGCACCGCAATCTGCTGCTGCTGCACTTTTACACCTGCTCGTTCTCACCTTTATGAGGGTACCCTCTGCCCTTGCCAGGAAGGGCTTCTGCTACGCTAAGAACATGGCTGGGAGCAGCGCAAAGTCTGATCACGAGAGGAAGTATGATGATGAAAAAAGGGGAAAACGCAGGTATTATACGCCGCCGTGGTCTTGCGATGTTTCTCCGCAGAGATTGCCTTAATCGTGGCTTGTCAAATTGCATACAGGAAAAACTCTTTCATCCATACGTCAAAAACATTTCTTATCTTGAAAACCTGTGAAAGTTGGGAAAAAATTCAAGATGCAGCTCGGCTAGCGAGCAATATCTCGGCCCTGGCATCGAGCCACTCTCTCCTGTCTTTGAGATCGATGAGTGTTGTCATCGGGCTCCGCTTGAATGAGAGAATGATGCATGTCATCATACACGTCAGAAATGGCGTGCTCATCTTCTCAAAATTCTCCTGGAAAAATGCACAAACCCTACAAAGCTCCCGCATGGTTCCGACCCGGGTTTTCCCGTGTATCTCCTAGGGTTGTTGCTGGTAATCATCTTGAGCTTCTCCTGGTGATCATCTTGAGGCCGTCGGGATCCTTGAAATACATGAGCAGCGTGACGGTGCATACCATGGATTCACAGAAGAGATGCCTCGAGAAGAGTGCGTAGCCCAACTGTGCGTAGGCGATGGCGATTTTCTGGAACATCCAGCCTGTGTCACTGTCGTAGCCGTGTGTCATGCAGACGGTCCCTTTCAGAACAGGCGCTTCTAGGTGTACGAAGGACTGCGTGAAGAGGTTTCCGTGGGGGGTTTTGAAGTAATCCAATTATCCAGGCCCTAGGGTGTTTTACACGGCCTGTACTCGTCCTCGGGCATGTCGCCACAGAAATTGGGAGGATTTCCCTCTGCAGTCATGGCGGAAAAGAATTGATGAATGTGTAAGGGCATGGTCCCATGGAAGGAGCCCATGGTCCCATAGAGGGACTTGGGCTCGTATTTTCATGCAGTTTCATGTTTATTTTTAAAATCAGCTACAAGAAATAATAGAATTTAGTCCTAAAAAATAGGAGCTCCATTTTTTTGGCCCCCTAAACTTAAGAGGTCGCTGGGCGCTGGGAGTTTCCCTCTAGAGTTTAGGGCTGATATAGTCAAATGTGCATTCTCACCATTATTTTTTTGGTGATTTTAGAGAGAAATATGATTTTATTTTCCTATAAATAACCATAAATATCCAATGGGATCCTATACTATCTCAGCAGAGATTGTTGAGGAAACTAATAAAAAATAATGGGACCTTAAAAGTGCTAAACTACTCCTAAATTTTATCAGGAGCACCCACTGATATATTTAAGGAGCCCCCCTTCCATGGGACCATGCCCCAAGTACCGTGGCGGAGGCTATGTATCTATGTACATAAAATATTGTCAGAAAAAGTGTGCCTAGAAAATAGTGCAGGAAAAAGTCTCCTTGGAAAATATTGCCAAAATTTGAGACTTTCTAGCAAAGGCAAATTCAAAGGTGGACGCCTACCGGCGAAAAATGGATTTCATTTTACCAACAATCTCAGTCAAGAGATATAATGGAGACACCAATAGGGATGGGTTGAAGAACTTACATTTCAAGGAATGAAACATAAGAGGAAGAGGGGCTGAAGAAGGAAATTAAGGGAGGAAAATGTTTGGAGTACGAATGCAAAACTCTTCTTTCTTCGGAGAAGACACGCATGAACTTCTCATGTCACGCTCTTGAAGTGATTGAATTTGATAACCACAAAACATGGTAGGTTATGTGATTTTGCACAATCATTATAGACTATTATCGTAGGTCATGTGTATAATTCTACACTTTTTATTTTATTTTGAATCTTTTGGGTTATGGGGCTTTGCAATATGAGGGATTGGTGAAAGAAGATGAGAGAGGAGCAAGTGTATGGGTATCCTCATAAATATTGTATCGTCAGTAAATGTACTAATTGTTGATTCGTTAAATTAAATTGTTGATTCATTAAATGTTAATTTCTAAAATAATATACATATTTTCTATACGTCTCAAGGTTTGCCACACTTTCTTTGACTTTGCCACTGCCAACAATGTTATCATTAAGGTTTCAACCTACCACAAAACACTTATTCTTATTATTTTCTTGTTTCTAAGTCAAATATATGAATTTTGACATTGTAGTCAAGGATTCCATCTTCTATATTTATCCAAATAAGATGCATGAATTGTCAATTTATTATATACATACATGCATGCATGCATGCATACATACATACATACATATAATGTGTGTGTAGTGATAAGAAGGGTAGTTGATATCATCAACACATACTTTACAATCAAAATTACTATTTTTATAGTCTAAAACAGTTATATAAAATATCTTGTAAGGAAACTAATTTGAATATTTTTCAAATATCATGGATTGCATGTATTTTTCATGTGGGTTGTGGCTATTCATGAGACTTACTGTCAATGACATATTTAATGATATAATGTTTGAGAATTTTTTCCCTACCTTATATTTCTAATGAAGCCTCTCACATGTAGAACAAGGTGTTCACACTATGAGTGCAGTCAAAAGAATCCAACAATGAAGTTATGGGAAATGGATACCCTGTTTGAAATCCCACAACTCAAATCCCTCTACTCTTTGTCGAAGAGCATGTATACACATAATCCTCAAGAGAGTATATTAACATGTAAACATATTGAAGTGATAAACACATTAAGTCAAAATAAACATATTAATATTAAAGTAATGTATCCATTAAAAATTGATGATTAGAAATCAATCAAATAATTATATGCTAAAAAATTAACGTAGTCGATACTAACACTACATCTTCTTAATTGTTCAACGTAAAATTTTGACGAGATGAATGTTTTTTTAGCTTTCTCGAATATGTGAGAACACACAATATTCTTAGACTCGTCTTTGGGCTCACACAATTTTGTTGAACATGATGAAGAAAGAAGCGACAACATTTTAAGGCATTTGACATTGGGTGGATACAAATTCATTAGCACAATGATTGAGAATTTTCTCTTTAGATTATATCTCCGAGGAAGCCTCTCAGACAATACTAGATTTGATAAGTACAATACATGGAAGATATGTTAGAGATAATACATTTAACTTGGGTTCAATTAATGAAAAACATGGGAATGGACACTAACATTTTTATATATCTTCCAAGCTTTCCATGATGGTTGTGCTACAATCAAATTCATCATTGATATATTCAAGTTTTCTATCTTTTGTATTTATCCAAATTAAATGCACTATATATTGATTCATTACATAATATTTTATAATTGTGTGTGTCGTGTGTGTGTGTGTGTGTGTGTGTGTGTGTGTGTGTGTGTGTGTGTGTGTGTGTGTGTGTGTGTGTGTGTGTGTGTGTGTGTAGTTGATTTCAGCAACACATGTTATAGTCAACGAATACCATTGTTATAGTCTGAGAAGATTCTATAAAAGATGCCTCCAAGAAACCAATATGAATATGATTGTTTGAATATTATGGATTGCATGTGTTTTGCATGAGTGTTGTGGCTATTGTGAGATCTGTCATTTTTCATATATGATACCTAAAACAAAATGACATTGTTTCCAATATGGGACTTGAAACTAAATGAAGCTGACAATCCGAAGTGGGTCCTCCAATTGTATGATGTGGTTTTCTGGATCAAAAATAACCACCTAGAATTTTTATATAAGGAATATTTTTGTCTTCTTGGCTTATGCAAGAACTGAATAGTGTATTGGATTTATCTTCTACCTAACATGAATTCGATGAGGCCAATGAAGAAAGAAAAAGGAATGTTTAAAGGAGTTCAACATTAGACGATAAAATATTTGATGACGTAAGATTTAATAATGTGTTCCCTACATTATATTTCTAATGAAGACTCCCATACAAATGAAATGCATAAAATATGAATAGAATCAAAATGGATTCAATAGATGAAGTCATGGGAAACGGTCACACTAGTATAACGCCCCCAACAACTCAAATCCCTCTACCATCTATCGAAGACCATGTATGCAAATAACCATAAAGAGAACATATTAGTGGTATAGATATTAGTGGTGGTGGACTAATCAAAAACCATAAGGGTCATCTAATTACAGCTTATGCTAGTCCCATGGGCAAGTGAAGTAATCACTATTTCAAGGCCCTAACTGCTCTCTGGGGAATCAGACTTGCTAGGAACCTCAACATGGATAATATCATAGTCGAAGATGACTCAATGAACATTGTGAACAATCTTTCCATGTCCCTAACTCCTAGTTCGACCATTAGAGATTTCATCAACGAAGCCCATACATTATGCAATGGTATCAACATCATTTTTCAACATGTCTATAGGGAAGGGGACAGATGAGAGGATTCACTTGCAAATATGCGGGTTTGTATTAATGATTACAAAGAGTGGCATGATTATCATGACACACCCTCCGAAGTTAGACACATCATCACAAATGAAGCAAGCACTCTCATTAGTACTTGGTCGGCAGATCTTGCATGTTCATAATCCACTAGCAGGATTTCTAAGGAAAATTATGTACGCCCAAATTTATTCCCCCCCAACTTAAAAAATTGAATGTTTTTTTCCATTATAAGCAAGTGAGGGAGAAGGAAACATGTATTATCTCTGCAATTCACATGAATACAAATTGTCAGAGGGTTGTTGGAAGGTCTACAGATGACTGCTTTCAGATCAACCTTTCGCATTTGCAAGTGGAAATTCCAATGGGTGGAGCTCCATGTAGAGTTGAACCCATCTTCGACCCACTGTGGCAAGAATAGATTGAACTTTGGGAAACCCTCAACATAGGAGGTTTCACATATTTCATCCAAAGAATTAAAGGGCACGACCAACATATTTCTTTACAGTTTGTGGAGAATTGGAAAGCCCGAACCATTACCTTCGGTGGAAGAGATTTTAATATCACTGAAGAATTCATCTCAATTATCACTGGCTTAAGCATGGAGGAAAAAAATTCTTCAGAAAAAAATTCGATAAGGAAGTTGAGGAAAAGGTACTTCTGGACGAAGGGGAAAGTATTGAAATCAATAAGGAAGGGATTTTAGTCTCCTCTATAATGTGGCCTTTTGATGAGGTTGCAAGAATGATGGTTCATTTTGTTACTCTCGAGGGAATATTCTCCATCGTTCCACTACATCACTTGGTTTTGCTAAATCATTTCAGGTGCGAGGTGAAGGTGAGTTTATCCTACTATTTAGAGTCGTAAGAGGACTGTTCCTCTTCACCAGGGTGTCATTTTCCTCATCAATCAATACACTTCTGATGTTGTGGCCCATGACCCCCTCCCTACCCTGGTCTCTCCTCTCCCTCAGTAGCCCCGCATTCGCTCTAAAAACCTCATGTACCATGACTCTACCTCTAAGCCACCTCCTAAAAGGATCCTTTGAAGTAGTAGGAAGGACAAAGAAATTCTCGACATTGGTCAGAAGGATAAGGAAATTTATGTAGAAGATAGCCCTCCCAATGTTCTTCCTTCCATGGAACAAGAATTCTTCTATTTTGGAGAAGAAATTTAGCATGCCAGATGAGACTATGGAAACCCTTGAGGACAATGTTGACTTTCTACTTAAGTCTGTTGTTAAGGAACAAGCTCCTGATCTTATTCCCAGCCTCAAAGAGGAAATTGCCAATATGGAGTCGAAGCTCAAAAATCTTGAGGAAAAGCACAACAACTATCTAGTCATGCACGGTGCTATTCTGGATATCATTCAAGTCCACATTCACCAGATTTGTGATTCCAGCAGTATTTCGACCTTTGCATGGAAGAATGGCACAATTACCAAAAAATTTAAATCTTCAATCTGGGACCCCACCATTACTATTTCTTTGAAGCTCCAGCAAGCTCTCAGAGTTGCTTTAAAAGTTTTTAAAAAAATTTCCTGATGGTGTTGATGTCCCTCTATTCTTGGCAGTTGTTTAGTCGTTGTTTTTTGTTGTAGTTTTGTTGTTGTTAGTTCATTTTAGGGCTCTATATAGGCAGATGGCCCCTGCATTTACTTTTTCTTGTCCCCTTTCTTTTGGTTAGGTTGTGGCCCCCATGGATCAAAAAACCACTTTGTATTTCTTTGAATATCTTGGCTTTTGAGCCTTTTGGATGTACTCTCGAGTAAGGTCCCTCCAAAACCTTTTCCCAATAATAAAAAAATAAATTAAAAAATAAGAGATTAAGTCACAAACACAATAAATCAAAAGAAGTATATTGATAATAAATAATTGTATGTGTCGATAAACCAATGATAAAAAGCAATCAAAATGTATGTTAATTATTTTTTCCATAATATGTATGGATATTACATCATCTTGATTGTTTTTCCTAGAATTTCAATAAGAGGAATTTTGTTGACTCTTGAGCTATGTGAGAACATAACTAGCTTTGAGACTCGGGTTCAGGATCACACAATTATATTGAATCCAAAAGGGTTAGAAGTTGATAATTTTGAAGGCATCCAACATAGGGAGGTGACTAATTATTTGGTGTAAGACTTTAGAATTTTCTCCTTAGATTATATCCCTAAGGAATCCTCTTGGGTGTAGTTCAAGGCATGCACATTGGGGGTGGAATTAAAAGGTATCCTAGAAATGAAACTAGGGGAGATGGTCAACAAATTTGAAATACCATTGTTTCATAATCATAATCTTATTTTAATAGTTGCTCAACTTAAAACATCAAATATTGTTGGAAAAGTATATAAGTGTTGTTTTCAAATTTACATATTAATAACAATTTATTATTTAATATAAAATATTTTCCTATTTAATATAATGTTTGTTGATTATTAAATACATCTTAATTGTATCTATTGAGTACCAATTTTTTCTTCATTGTTGGAAACCAAAAAATACCTACTATATATAGGTTTACAACTTTTCAGGATGACCAAAATTACGTTATACATAAATTTGAACTAATACAACAAATAAAATATGTAAATGCAATGAAAATAGAAAATAATGAAGAATATAAATTTCGGAATAAGATTCGTAAAAAAATGACAATTTAAAATATTGGGACCAGTAAGACATAGAGTCCATGTGGTGAATCACCATCTGAACAAATCTCCATAAATAAATTTCAAGTAGGGAGGATATACATTAAAATTATGTTTATGATCTTAAATACATGTTAGGGAGGGAGGATATAAACTACACATTGATCCTGTTGAAGAGGTTTTAAACTATTGTTTTACTCACATGATTAAGAGCCATGGAAAGAAAGAGGAAAATATGATTGAGTTGGGAGGGACAGTGTTGTTGTTCATCACATTGTTTTCACTTTCATATTTCTTAATATTTAAAAAATTATAGACACCCAAAATTTTCTAACCATTTGAGCTACCAGATATTAATGGTGCATAGTCTTATGGTGGTAGTGTTCATCGAATACAACGTCATGGTTTTGAACTGGAAACTAAATTCCCCTAACTTAGTGGTACAAAAGGTCATAATGGACTACAACATCACATATTTTCCTATGAACTTGATCCATTATTTCTTTTTCATCTCTTGAGTAAATTTGTTTTCGTCACCCACCATATGGCCACCACTCTAGTGATGTTAAGATGTGATACATGTCACATGGCTGGTGATATGGACGTACATCAATGACCAAATGATTTTTTTTGTTGCATCTTGTCAAATATTTACATCCCTCGTTCAAATTGGGAACATGCTTACTAGAATTATAAATACTCCTTGTCACTTTGGAACACCTAATTTACATGCCTAGTCATACTTTGGGGACACAATGGTGTAAATCAAAAATGTGTTTAACCTTACAAAATTCCTATTATGTACCTTAAGATATGATATTATAATGAATATGGGTTTATGGAGATGCCAACATGTGGAACACATCTCCCTTAGTTATATGTTTGAATAATATATGGGTCCATATAGGAATTTGTTATATTGTGCAATGATTCAAACTACAATGGGATTAGGTGTTACCCATCCATTAAGAGTAATGGATGCATATATATAGGAGATGAGTATCATTATGAGATATGTAATGTATGAGTTGAGTCTTCTACTTGGTAGGAGGATATTGTAGGTATCTCCCGTGAAATGGAACTCCCATATTGGGATATGGTGGAGTTACTCCTTCCTTAAGGAGCATTGTATGGTGTTTCCATACCTCAATGGTGTTCTTCTATTATTATTTATATATTGAATATTAACAGAAAATTGGCCCACCAATATGTCTTGTGTTGTGGTGTATTATGCACATTATTTGAATAATTTAATTATATGTGAATATCATATCAAGTGGTATCAGAGCATCCATTTAGGAAATTTTGGGGATGAAACCATAATTTCAATGATTCTCCTATATCTTGAAGTTGAATGTGATTTTTTCATATTTTTTTATGAAATGGATAAATCATTTGACAAAACTACCGTAAAATTTTCAACTCCTTGACCTTTTTTGCAAGATTTATTTTCTTTTTAAGTTTGAAACCCTAATTTTAAATCTTCATTACTATAGTAGAAATGAATAAGAAGTATTCTTCATGTTTTTACAGTAGTTGAGGAACATTACAAGTAAGATTGCATGCATTCCAAATTTTATTAACTTTTGAGTTGTTTTGAGGTATTTATGGAAATTTTAGGTTTTTCCAAAAATTATAACTTTTCAAAAATTGTTTGATTTTGTTACATTTTTGGAAAGCTCTAAATTTTTTAATTAGGGTATTTTTTTTGTATTTTCTGATTTGAGGCCAACATCTAGCCAAAATTGTTAGTACAAAGATGTGGATCATACGGATGCAAATTTTCTATGGAGCGGGTGACGTAGATGCTAGATAATGGTGGAACCAATTTAGGGAGATTATTTTTCCATCATTATATATGTGGAGTTTATACCTTTGTCTTAGTGGTCCTACACATATTCTATTTTCTAAGTTACAAAAGGAAAGGTCTAATTGGTCTTGGAGGAAATGGAAGTTCATCTTTCTTGGATATATGGGACACCAAAGAAGAAGAGGAGGAAGATTCAAAAGGTGATTTTTAGGAGGATGAGAAATCATAAAAACAAAAAAAAAAGAATAAAATGAAGAGGTTATTGATGAGGACTAGGAAGAAGAAGAAGATAGTGTAGCTCCAAAGAAGGAAGCTACAACATTTTCTGTTTCGAGGGGTGCATTTAAAAATAGAAGGTAATTGTGTCCACAAACTATAGTAATAAATATAACTTTATCAACATTATTTTGGTTCACAATATACATGTACAATAAAAGAAACTCAAGTGGATGGTAAGCATATTCAAGTTTTTGAAGATTTAAAACCATCTATGGATAAATATGTTTTGCATTCATATTTTTATGCATTGGATATGGATAGTTTGGATAGTTTCTTAGATATACTTGGTTATATACCTTGGGAATGATCAATATTAATGTGTAAAATTAATTATTAATGACATGGTGGAAGAGAAAGAATGTTACTTTGCAAGATATCACACTTATCAAGGAAGAAAGGAAGCTCAAGATGGAGCATGAGGATGAATTTGATGCTGGTGAAGAGGATAATAATGATGATTCAAAAGAAGAAAATGAAAAATATGATGAAAAAGAAGAAAACAATGAATCATCTACTCAAGAAAAAAGGAAATAGACAACAAAAAAGGTTGAAGAGGAAAAGAAAGGTGGGGAAAAGGTTGAGGATAAAAAGGTTGAAACATATAGACACCCACATCATCACGAGAGAAAAAAATCATGAAGGGATGTAAAGGGAAAATGAGAGAAACAATTGATATTTATATATAGGAAATTAGAGGGAAAATAACTATTGTTATACATGGAATCAATGGAGCAACAATTATACAACATAGAATCACAAGAATAGTTATTGTGGTTATGCATGGATGATAAAGAGGAACAAATATAGACAAGGATGGAATCATAGTAGCACAAAAGATTATGGAACAAGTTTAGAGATGTATCTTCCACTAAGATATCATATGGGTGGTTGGATGATTGAGCATGACAACAAGTGTGCAATTAATTGAAACACATTCACTACATGGTCTCTTCTCATGTTTTGAGGAAAAAACATGTCATGGAGAGAGGTTATGTCATGTACCTTGGGATATGATCTTATAATTTATATGGGTTGACGGAGATTCCTTCATGTGAAATGCATCCAACTTAGTTAGTTATATGTTTATAATATATGGGGTTATATAGGAATTAGTGATATTGGGTAACGAGTCGGCCTACATTGGTATTAGGTGTTATCAACCCATTAAGAGAAATATATGGCTATATAAAGGATATGAGTACTATTATGAGTATGCCATGTATGAGTTTAGACTTCTACTTGGGAGAAAGATATTGGAGGTGTTCTCCTCAAAGTGGAATTCCCATATTGAGAGATCGTGGAATTATTCCTTCCTAAAGAAGTATATATGGTGTTTCTCTACCTTAAGGGTATATTTCTTGACACTATCATTGTTTTTTGGGAAGGAATGGAATGGGCTCATCTCTCCAACTAGAAAACCTTGTTTATAAAAATTGATTATGCCAAAGCTTATGACCAAATTGAGCGGTCTTTCATTTTGGCTATGCTTCAAGCTTTTGGGTTTTGTTTGAGGTTTATCCACAATGTGTAGATGATTTTTAATAATGTTAGAGCCTGTATCAACATTAATGGAGCTCAATCTTCCAGGTTTGGGTTGTTTAGATCCATCCGTCAAGGGTGCCATTCGGCCCCTTCGCTATATGTGTTGGAAGCTAAAGGATTCAGCTACCTACTATCCTAAATTACTTCCCAACGTCTTATCAAGGGGATTGCATTACCTGCCATTAACCAGTAGCTCATTAATGGCCACTTTTATGATAACTCTTTTCCCACTCTCCTTGAAGAAGAGCAATCTGTGCACATCGCCTTGGATTGTCTTGACACTTTCTACTTGGCCTCTAGCTCATCCATTTAATGGGACAAAACCCAGTGTTATCGACAATCATAATCCCCTATCCCTCCATGGTTGGAAGGTTTGCAACGGAGTTGGATATAATTGGGCACTCAATTTGAATTCATTTGCATTCCATTTGCCTTCTAGGCCACCTCTGTGCAGTTATGGAGCTATGTTGTTCAATGAGTTAAGTGTAAAATATCATATTGGATTACCAAACCACTCTCTCTAGTAGGTAGGTTTCAAATTTTCTCCAAGGTGCTAGCTTCCACCCATGTGTACTTATACTCCTCTTGTTGGGGTCCTTCTAATGCTATGTATGCCAAGCTAAAAAAAATTCCTAGAGATTTTCTTTGGGCTAATTCTAAAGGCCAAAAGGGGTTCACAAAGTAGTATGGGATATTTGTTGCAAACCCAAAGATGCTAGTGGCCTTGGCCTACTTGACATCAAGCTCCAAGGGTGAGCTCTCTATGTCAAATGGCTGATTCGTAGCTTGGAAAGGAATGAAGCCTAGAAGATTCTACTCTAGCATTGAATCTACCAAGGTTCTCCTCTAGGAAGACAAGCCTGGAAAGGCCTCAACTTCCAATCCCTTCTTCTCTGCCTGGTTTATGTCAAAATCATAAACACTTTTATAGCTCAAAGTAGTTGGAAGTCCTGGAAATTGCTTAAATCACATCTTATTTGGAAGGGGGTGGCTTCAGAACTGGACTTTCTATTAACTCCTACTCTCTCTTGTGGTCATCTAATTTTACCTTCCACGATGCCCCTCTCGCTCTAGCTCCTTGGGCTAAAGCTTTCAGCTCTTCAAAAAAGGCATTAAAGTGGTGGGTGATTTATTTTGCAAACATTCCAGATCTTGGCTTTCTTGGGGAGCCCTAGCTATTAAATTCAACCTTCAACACCAAGATGTTGAATCAATTATGAAAATAATTGCTTTCATACCTAAGGAATTTATTCACAAAATTGACATCATGTGGCGGTGTGACTAGAATTGGCCTTTTGTTACTCCGTTCTGCCATTACAAACCCTTCCTGGGTTACTCTCTGCTTGTCCAGCAGTTGATGAATGTTGATTCATTTAATTGTTGTTGGAATTGCCTCCCAGACACCATTGTGGAAACGATTATTTGAAAGGGTTTGGTCGTTTCTTGTTGAGCCCAAAAAAGCTCACTTTTTGTGGTGCATCTTACACTAGAGGCTCCCTACAGGGGACCGTCTTAGGCATATAGGTATGAACCCCACTTGCCTAGTTTGTCACCAACCTGAGTATCAAGCATATTTTTTTGTTCTTTCCGCAAGCTCAATCAGCCTGAAAAATGGATTCACTCCCTTTTTCAACCGTTCTCCCGAGATTTCTTTACCTGGAAGATGGTTCTCCCAGGGGACTCGACCTTGCTTCATGCAATTTACAACAAATTTTGGCACATATTCAAAGATGATATTTTGTTTCATCTTTGGAAATATATAAATAATGTCATATTTAACAATGTTCCTATGGATAGAATTTTCTACGTTACTAGTAAAGTGGTTACTCTCTCCACCGTGATGCACCAGATTAAGAAGCAGGCCGAGAAAGTTCGGTTGGAGGTTGAACACCTCCAGTGCCTGCTCAACCATTGGGCCATCACCCCTTGTGCAGTCAGTGATGTTCCTCTTAATGCTCCTACTCGTCGCTGCTCACCGCATCGACTGCATCGTTTTCTCCCTCCGCCCCAGGGGTGGGGGTTTCATAGGTGTCGCTCCCAGAGCCGGCGAAGCCCCTCTCCTCGTCGTTGATGGTCCCCTTGGTCTTGACCCTCCTCTCCCACACATGGCAGAGTGGGCTGGTCTGCCTCCCAGTAAAACAAGTTTCTGCGGTTAGCCCTCGCCATTTCTCCTTCTCAGCAGTTGGATAATTCTAATCAACAACAAGAAGAAGAAGATGAGACTAGATGGGCCTAGTTTTCTGGGTGCGGCCTTGTATTCTGGTTCTTGTTTTGCTCACCCTCTTTTCGATTGAGGTCTTCACTTTTATTTTGATTTAGTTAGCCTCCTTCCGAAGGACTTGCTGACTCGATATGATTAGAATTATGGGGTATGATCTCTTCCATGCCACCCATCTTTTGTACTATAATCGTTGTAATTACCTTTTTTATATCTATAAAAATACGCTTTTCAATCAAAAATATATTGAATAATATGTGACGTGACGTATGTTTGTCGGTCTGTCTGTCGGACTGATTTCAAGCTAATTAGCACGATGCAACAACCTGAACCGAATTACTTACCCAAATATCTGACATAATTTTACCTTTCAATTTCTGATGCTCTACATATAAATTTACATCCAGGCTGTCTATCGTACTTTAATATCACAAACAGATCGAAAGAAAACTGGCTGACAATCCGTAAAGAAGTGTCAATTATTTTTCCAAATATACATCCAACAAAAAAAACTATGTGAGAGACCTTTCATAGAAAAATCGTCACAGAGTCACGCCTAATTACAAATTCGAATTAATTTTCGAGCAATTTCAATAAAGCTATGGTTTTATTTCAAAGAGGATGAATCGAAGGTGATTGGTAGTGGTCCTGTGGTACATTCGAGTTCATAATTTGCCTGAGCTGGATTCATGAAAATTATAAACAGTTGGAAGAAGATGACGATTGAACGGCATTTGTCCCCACCTGGTAATAGGTATTGTACCGTGCGGATGGTCACAGGTTCGAGACCGCGCGTACTTAAAGCACCGACCCGGTTTGTTGAATCGAAATATAAACAGTAGCGACGTATTTTAACGTCACTCGAGCATCTGCCGTATATATTATCGCTATTCAGTAGCGTAGTACAGCGAGTAATAAAAATTTAAAAAGTTTGCTACAAATAAAACTATTTGAAAAATGTACAGGATTTCAAACTGTAACGTAAAATCCGTCAAACAAAACAATTTTTTTGATATGGTTTTTTATAATAAACAGAGCACATCCTACATACGTAATTCGCAGGCATTTAGCACCAGCTTTACGTGCAAAGCACGATATGAATATTTGGACTTCCTTGTTTTAGATCCTAAAATTTGTATTATGCTTCTTTCAAACAAATTATATAGAAAAAATTAAATTTGCAATAAGACAATTAATCAAATGATTATTTCAAAAACTAGTTTTTTTAAAGTTCATCTTATATTGACCTATCGGTCAAACTATCAATGAAATTAACATTCAGTTATTTAGTTTAAGTTTATTTTGCTTGTTGTTATCTTTATTTGTAATCCTACTTAACTTGCTAGGGCTTCTATTGTAATGTCGAATAGTTTGACAAAACACAAAATTTAAATTTCTTTTGTAGGCTATGAATATCTTAACTATAGTTTATTGCCCTACATTTTTACATCAAATTCTATTTGCAAAAATATATTGTTGGTTCATGACAATAATGTTGTTTTCCAAGATTATTGTTGAAGTTTGGTCAAATATTAATTTCTATTTCTAGATTTTTTGTTTATGCTTCGTTAATTTTTCACTTATTTGATTTGCCAAAATAAGACATACAAGTTTGATCATGTTCTTATACCAAGTGATGCTTGAAATTCAAGAGGGATGATATTGTGATGGGGTGGATTAGGTAAAAATGGGGGATTGAGGGAGTGGACATGAAAAGGTAATTCAAAAGATTTAGTAAGATTCAAGTGGGAAAATAAGATTCTATTAATACAAAATCAATCTAATAATCATAACCTACTCCAAACAACAGTACTTCTAAGAGAAAAATTAAATACATAAAATATATGATTTGTAAAATTAATCTAACCTCTCATCACTTAACATTTGGAATAAGAAAATAAGAAAATCCAAACTAAGAAGAGTCTCTTTGCAAGCAAGGATAAGTCTATTGACTACACAAGTAAACAATTATATTAAGAATGTCTTATAACACTCTAAACAAGTTTTAATAACATGGTAAATTTGATATCTTATAACATCATCAAAGTGACAATCACAAAGTTAAAGCTACAAAACCCATTATATTGTCTCATTGCTCCCGTAGGATCTCTTGTGACCGTTACTTAGAAAACTCTATTCTATCATATAATAAATAAGAAAAGCATGAACTATGAATGCTCTATCCCCTTTTAAATAATGAAACAGAGCTCCATGGTATATTAAAATAAACACTATATCCTCATTTAATCTATATAAAATCTTTTTCCAAACAACTTATTGCTAGCTATATTATCTGGTAAAGATTCTCATGTTCATTTCAAACCAAATATGGCATATCAAGCAATAGTAATTTGATTGGAAGAAAAACCATCCGTTTGTCGCATAGACATTGGTACACGTCAGGGTGGGGCTTAGAAACTGTTTTTATTATTGCTTTTCCACGGGTTTTTTTATTTTATTTAGGTGGTAAGCAGTGCTGACTGTGCAGAATGGATCGTTTAAACGACAATGTAGGTAGCGCAGCTTTTAATGATTAGAGATGGAGCATTATTATTGAGCTCAGAACTTTTCCAGGTGTAATCAGGAAGGAGCTGGTAAGTAGTGTAAATCCATATATAATGTTTTCTCAAGATTTGACTTTGATTTCGACTCTTGTCGGAAACGTAGTTTTCTTTTATGATGCATTTATGGCCCACATTCACATTAATTGTCGCCCAAAATCACATGATTTTGGTGGGAAGAGTAGTTATTATTGCTAAAACTAAAAGGCTGTATTACTAGTGATGAGATTTTAGATTTTTCATTTCAAACAATACATGTTGTGTGGTGTTTGCATACGTATTTTTTTGATTGAAAAGTATAGCTGAGATTTGACACGCGTTTCAGACGTTTTTCAGGTTTTTGTACGTATTTGACAGCCGTTGTATTGTTACCAGTTGACGTGGGTTTATTTGGAGAAACCGTTAATTAGGTTAAATGTTATTCATTCAATCGTTTTCAATACAATAAACAATAAAATTGTATTATATTTATCAATTTATATTCTCTTACCAGTTTATGAAAAAGTATTTTTTTTAAAAACAATAAGTGGATATTTATTAATGATTCCACCAAAACTGAGTTTAAATAGAGAATTTCACTTCAAAAAAATCGTAACAACTGGACATTCGCAAGTTGTAAACATCCTTGAAAAAATTTCTGACAGGTGACCCTGACCGTTAAATCTCATCCCTGCTAAAAAGTCGCTCATATTTTAATAGAAGAAATTAATGTATATAACTACTCATATAAAAAGTGGGTGGTATAGTAGCACACTCCAAAATTCCAAGTCACATGATTGGCATGTGTTGGGTCAAATTACATATGTGGAAATAACTAATGGCTTTTCAAGCAAAAAAGGTTGCATAATAGAAACAAGGAAAAACACGAAGCAGTAGTGGTGAACAGAGCAATAGCATATGTGGAAATAACTAATGGTTTTTCAAGCAAAAAAGGTTGCATAATAGAAACAAGGAAATACATGAAGCAGTAGTGGTGAACAGAGCAATAGATAGAGGCGGAGGTGGAGGCGAACTATAGGACTTGTAACCCCAACCAAAGCAACCTTGTGCTTCTACCATACGACCTCCGGCCCAACCATTTTTTCTTCTTTCTTATCATTGTGTTGTGGAGAAATGACTAGAGAAAGGTGGCAGAATTTACTAGAGAGGAGAATCCCCACATATCAGTTGCGTCATCATCGTCAGTGTCGCCTAGGGTAGACCATCCATCATTTCCACCAGGGGCTCGACTTCTAGGAGCACCAGTAGGAGTAGAACTCCTTCATCCACCTCAACCCCACTGAGCACGAGGGCTAAGGTGCTTACGCCTGCTATGAGAGCAATAATGTGGCCAAGCATGACCATGACCCCGTGGTGGGGAATGAGGGCACACAGGATTCGGTGGTTCCTAACTGACAACACATAGAGCATTACCCTAATGGTGAGTAAGATTTTGTAGATGTTCCACCTCTAGGCGAACTTTCTCTACTTGGAATTGAATATGCAGAAACACATTCAAAATAACAACCCGATTCGAATCAAAGAAGCTTCTATCCATTTGAATTCAAGATTAAAAATTGCAACATTTCTATCTTTCCAAATCTTTAATATAATATTCACTCTGAATAATTTCCGTATCTAGTTGTATTTTGTAAGTAAAGAATTCGAGTCCCCAAGTAGGATCATTTTCCAAGTAAAGGGATCTGGAAGAAAACGATAAAAAAGGGAGTAGATCCACTGCCATACAAATTGCACAAAGGAGAAAATCCATATAAGATGTGTGATGGATTCTAGTTGGTGGAAAAAAGGGAAGAATAGGTTGGTAACTCCCAATTGCTTAAGGCTATCCCCAATAGGAAGGCCTTGATAGAGAATACATTAGAGAAAATAAGCTTTCTCAAGTTCTATGGGAATCTACTAATTTTTTTCAAATTTACTCAACCAAACTTGAGGGGAGGAATTGATATTCCATTGATGATTGAGTGTATTAGTTAGTTTGGTAGTTTCCACCAAAATGTGATAACCAATATGGGGTTTGTACCAGTAAAAATGAGTGGCAATAGAGGAGTTCCAGTCCCACCATCAAAATATTAGAGGGAAAACTCTAATTTTGTGAAGATGTTCATCAAGAATAGTTGAAATGATGGTGGAGATGGAATGAGCATCATCATTCGAAAACTGTAATTGTTGCTAAATATTTTTTATGGCATTCAACTCCTGTTGATCGACAAAAAAAATCTATGACATAGTGAATTCATTTCTTAAAGAGCCTTAACCCTTTAATTTTAGGAGAAAATGCAAGAGAATCACCCTATAAATACAACAGGGGAGATCACCATATGGAATGGGAGTTGATAAACAAACCATTTTGAAAGTCATTCCCAATCCAGATGAGATGGGGTTTAAGAAGTTTCCAGGCATGTAAGCTACTTTTGGCCACAAATGTGCCTCCAATTTTGATAGAAAACAAGAGTGAGTAATAGGGATTGAAAAATCCATTCCTTTGCAAGCTTTTCTTCCTAGGGGTAGTCCTTGGAGAATTGTTTGAGAATAATTTTCCATGCTTCAAATTCGTTCATGCCTCGAATAATCCATTTGATGCCAAGGGAATGACATTGAAGTCGAATATAAAGGAACCCCAGACCTCCTACCTCTTTAGGTCTACAAAAAATATGTCACACCACCCAATGGAATCCTTTAAGGCCTTCGGAACTTTCCCAAATAAAATCCCTAAGTATTTTTTCAAGTTTACTATAAGCCATGTTAGAGGGGGCACAACATTAAGAATTATAAACATGGGTGGTAACTAAGACCTTATATCAGACTTGGAATTTTCTTGATTAAGAAAGTGGTTTGGTGACCCAGTAGACAATTTTTTGTTCATATACTAGAAAACATAAGTTAATGCTCAACAAGAAAGGCTTAGAAGACAAATTGAATGCCTAGGCATTTGAATTGAACTCAAGGTTCATTTTAAGACCCCCTCCAAAAACTTATTATAGAATGGGTGGTGAATCTTCCAAAAAGGCAATTCGCAGTGTTCCTGAATGTAGGAAAGGAGGATTTCAAGATGATGGCGAATGGAGGTTTTTTCAAGCCACCGGGCGTGGATGTCTATATTTTTTTGTTGTCAGACGACAAGTACAAAACGTTACCAGATGGTAACAAAAATATGTTGACGTACGTCAAGCTGTGGTTGTTTTCGTCCACTTACAAATTTCTATTGCCGTCTGATAGTGCCATCTCGTTCCCAAATTTCAACTAAACACACAGTGTTATTACCGGTCGTTATCACGTGCTTTGTTGACATACGAGAGTTTCTTTGTGTTTTCAAACGTCTCAACCTATATCAATATTTATATTACCGCATGGCAATCTACTTGAGTTTCTGCCTCTTAACATTCCCACACCACCGTGTGTTGCTACCTCGATCTATGGGCCCTTTCCTTGCTTATATATACCCATCCCCATTCATTTTTTCCCATTTTCACTTGCAAGTTTTTCTAGGAAAGAGTTTTTCAAAGCTTCCACCACTATTGCAAACTATTTGTTCTACACTACTCGTCCACTACTAGTATTAGCCACATGATTTGTTCTAGATCCTCGTATACAGATATTTGCCAACAACCTTTTTTTTCAAAGAATTAAAATATCAAGATTCAAGAATCATGGCACCAAGAAAAAGTTGATTAACACTCTATCTTATGTTTACCGAAACATATTATATCTGTAGTTACTACAACTACTAGAAGACCCACAAATTAACAGTCAATCTGATTGGATTGGTAACTCAGGGTTCCATGGGCTTATTTACATGTCTTAGTATGAGATAGAATACAAGTTGTTAAATAATTTAATGCAAATGTATAATAGTTTTGATGGCTCTTTCATTGTTGCATTACCATCCCACCAATTTGTAAATGTAACAATATGGTTGTTGCATTTTCCATGACATATTCACATTCCATGCCATTTTCCCTCCTATGGAAAACCTAAAAAAAATTCATATGAGTTTAGTATTTGATTTTAAAAGAGAAATTGTGAAATTTTGGTTGTTAAATAAGTGTGACCAGTCTTATTCTTGTACATACTTAAAAACCATTATTTGATCATCTCCATGGAATTTCATAAGTCCATTTATAGAAATAAGGATGTGTTCCTAGTGTTTGACAAAATGCACAAACACTAAGATATCTCTGGTTAACCCTAGGATGGATGTTTTGAATGTTTCACTATATTTTAAAAGCTTTATAAGAGTTGTTATGATTATTCAATTCATGGAAAATGAGAGTGTACATTTTAGAATAACAACTCCCTTAATTTAAAGCTTGCTTACGATATAAAAATATTTTTGAACTACCCACCCAACCTTCCAAAATGAATTATGTGTACGGACGGTAAAAATTTAGGTTGGGGGCTCCATCCCTAAACCCCTGAACAAGGGGGTGCCTAGGCACCCCCTCCTACAACACCCCATCCCCCGACATCACCTAACACATACAAAAACCTACCACACAAGGGATGACCACATGCCACACCACTATATATTTAATAAGATAAAGACGTTTTTGTAACATTTTAATGTACCTAAGTTTTGTTTGAAAATAGATGTTTCCACATTTTGTACCCATATTTGTTTCATATATATATATATATATATATATATATATATATATATATATATATATATATTTGTGTGTGTGTGTGTGCATCTATAGAGGGGAGTTTTCTAATGTCTAATTATAAAAAATAATAACAACATCAAATTTGACATCAATTTGACTTTCACATAGTCATTTAAATCCTAAATTGAATATCATAGCGATGGGATACTCTTCATTTCCCAACGAGGAGCCCACCGCTCCCAACAAAAACTCCAAAATCACAATCTAACTCCTTCTTAATAGGGTGGAAAATATTTCAAACAAAAAGCTTAAGAATCTCATGGAAGAGTTTACCATGAATCTAACTTTATTCAATAGAAGGATATAAGATGATGGTTTCTTAATAAAGTGGATCTATTGAGAAACATTGATGCTTAGGACATTATAACCGCATATTAGCTAGTTGTAAATTTGGTTAGAGATTTTATAAGGAAAAACATGTAAAATACTTACATTGAATGTGACTATACAAATTTATACATTCTTGCTCTCTACTATTATAGAAGATAGTTCAAACCAACTCAACAATATTCTATTTACGAGGATCGTTATAAAAAACCTATGTAACAATTAATAATCTCTAATAACTATTCATGTGAGTTTTATATTATAACTCACTCACATGGAGAACTAATATATAATATTCCTAACATTTCCCCTTAGTGCGAACATGGTAGAAAAAATTACACTTCTTCAACTGCAACATGCCACCTCTATTTGTTGATCTTGGCCCACAACCCGAACTAAAGGTAGAGAAGGAACTCATCAACCTCTTATCAACCATACATTGTTGGGAACTAATTTGACCAGACTAGTGTGGGAACCACGAACATGAACCATCTATCTATCAATCATGCACTGATGGGAACACATCAACCAAACCAGTGTGGGAACTACTGACATAAACCATGTATTCAACCTTCACAGAAGAATGGTTTTCATAGGATGACCACTAACGTTGGCCTGAACATGGACACACACATTTATTCATCCTCTACAAGAATCATGATGTTGTAATACAATGTGCTTTAGCTTTCCACTATGCTTTTCCTTCAGGGGATTACATCATAATTTTGCTGACTTATTATGTGATCAAGAATACACTTTTGTTCTTATTTGAATAGCACACAAAGCAAATTGAATACATGAACACACTGCAAATACACATGCCATAACATCATTGTGGGACCTCGTCACTTGTGGCTGGCGAGGGGATGTTAATTGTCCTCCATCCTCCATTGCCTCCATCCTTTGATCTGTCGCTACTTACTAAGCAGAATATGATTTGAAGCTCATTTTTAAATAATACTCTCCGTCAAAATAGATGCTAGGTTTGCCCAAAAATGTGTCCAGTGACAAGTAAGGCAAAACCAAATATTTATGACACAAAATGATGACCTACTATAACTACTGACTAACTCAATAAGATAATTAACTTGGACTCTTTTTAACACACAACACACAAATATTGACTCTATCTCAAATATATTTTTAACTTGTACAACAAAACAATATTTTATTTGGACACAAATATTGACACATAATGAATAACACAACCCATAAAACTATAAGCTCAATGAAAATAATACTAAAATATGAAATTCAATTAAATATTAGATTTATATCCATAGCCAATATTAACAAAACTATACAATTTATAAGGACTAAAAAAAACAAACTATATCATCGAAAAATAATGAAGACTCTTAATGCAAAACCAGATAACTCCGGGTGGAACTCGGGGGGGGGGGGGGGGGGGGGGGGGAAACTCGTTGCTATGGAGTTGAGTTATTGCGCACTCTTTTCCCACACGCACTTATCCAGCCATAAAGTGATGGTAATGACGAATATTCGATGCTTTCCCATAAATAGCGGAAATTTTAGGAATATTATAACCTTGACCAAACCGGCAGAAATTAAAAAACACATGATGATATGATATCAGCCTGGAAATTGACAGGCTGTGGGCCGTTTTTTGTGATTTTAACCGTATTTTACAGGTAAAAAAATTTAGAAACCGTAGACAATAACAGGCTGAAAATTTGGAAAACCGTCAATTTTTTTAAGGGGTTTATTTAAAAACATATTACCTAATATATATATATATATATATATGAACAGATTATACATATATCTATAAAAATTTCTGTAAACTACAGCCATGTGAAAGAGGTAAACCGTCAACAAATTTTGCTTTGACAGGCACAAATAATTTGAAATTCCAGGATGTATGATGGACTAATTTCTTCCTATGCAACCCAATTACTTACCCAAAACCTCAACGCCACGCATCTGACATTATTTTATCTTCAAATTTCTGTTGCTCTGTTATTCATTCATTTCACGCTATGCACATAAATTTATATCGAGAAAATGGTACTTTGAAATCACAAACAGATTGCGAGAAAACTGGCTGACAATCCGTAATTTACGTTTCAATTAAGCTCTCTGTGTAAAATCGTTCATAGAAAAAATGGCACAAAATCACGCGTAAGTACTTCCAAAACTTTTTAAAAAGTTAGGGTTTTATTTCAAAGAGAATGAATCGAGGTGACTGGTACATTTGATTTCATAATTGGCCGAGCTGGATTCATGAAAATCAAGAACAGTTGTACAAGGATGACGAATGATCTATTCCCGGTTTTCTACCGTGCGGGCGGTCACACGTTCGAGACCGCGCGTAGTTATCCGGTCTGTTGAATCGTTATATGAACAGGTTTTTATTTTTTCCGTCACACGAGCATCAGCAGACAGGCAACGTGCGTGGGGCCTAATTTGCATACACGCGTGACGCAGGCCGTCCGTGCCTTGCTTCCACAGCGCCGTATGTGTACCTATGTATTTCCTCCCTCTCGCGTGCGCAACAAAAAGAAAGAAGCCGAAAGGCGCATCGCACTGCTGCGTAATGGAAAAGAATCGAACTCTGGATCTCTTCATATTATGCGCATTTACAAGGGGGTTTGCAAGAGATATTGGAATAACGTGTTGGGAGTTGCCATTAATGGAGGGATTGTAAAGAATATTAGGGGTCGGCATGGGTGTCCAGAATCCACAGCAATGTCCTGAAATATCTTCTGTCATCCATGCGAGGCCTAATTGTTGTTCCTCTCCCGCGGATCCGGTCGGAAAATCGAGCCGTACTGTCGATTCTTCCTCGCCACGGCAATGTCTAGTGTTCGACTCCGAAATCGGCCAGTCCGCATCGATTTCTCGTTCGGATTATGATTTGGTTTATCAGCAACTCGAAAGCTTACAGACGACACGATCCAAGCCAAAGCGAGAATCGCGCCGACCAGGCTGCAAAAAAATAAATTTTGAAAAAGCGCAGAGATAACGTTTGCACAGCTCGCCAAGCCTGCAACTGTGCTGCAAGCTTCGCTGCAGACTGCGCCGCCATCTGCTGCTGCTGCCCCCTGTACGCTTTTACACCTGCTCGTTCTCACCTTTGTGAGGCTCCCCTCCGCCCTTGCCAGGAAGGGCTTCCGCTATGCTAAGAAGAAAGCTCGGAGTAGCGCAAAGTCCGATCAGAAGAAGAAACGCGATGATGGTGATGATGATGAGAAGAGAGAAAATCGCAGGTATTATACGCCGCCGTGGTCCTGCGTTGTGTCTCCACAGTTGAGCAGCCCTCTCGATACATCGCTCTCAGCGAAGGTCGACACTGACAAGGTGTGGTCTGAACTGTACGCGGCCGGTCACATGGGATTTGGGGGTTCCCTTTTTGATCAAATGCCCAGTGGAGTAGGGCAAACCCTCTTGCTAAACACACAGAGGTGATGGAAATTAGTTTTTATAAAATATAAGCAGGAGTAATGGACATCTCATTCTCTAATTTGTATTAGATATTGTGTAATCTTCTCTGATCACGTACAGATCAGGTGTTGGAATGGAAAATGTGGCATCAGCACATTAAACCTGAGGAAGTCCATGATAAGGCCCTGCATCGTATCTTAACAGCAACCAGTCAAATGTGTTCCTGCATTGTATCTTAACATAGCAACCAGTCAAATGTGTTGCTAATTTATATGACCTTAAAAGTTTTTCATTGGTATTTCACAAAAATCTCTTCAATTCGTGTAATTGCAGTAGCACAGACGATACACGTCTCTTTCTGAGGTAGCAATGGATCAATTCATGGGATATGATAGTTTTTCTTTTTGGGCTTGAGATTCAAGTGTTTAATTTCAAGCTTTGCACTGCAATATGAAATAGGTTTACTATAACTTATTTGTTAAATTATAATATTTACTACCAAATGTATAGGAAAGAAAAGCTCTATATCTCCCTAGTAAATTGAATTATAATTCTAATGGTAAGTTGAATTATAATGTTTAATATTAATCTATATATGTAATAGTAAAGATAATAATAAAAAATATATTTTAAAGTAAAGTAGAATGAGATAAAACATTAATGAAAATTAAGTTCTCTTACGAATACAATAATATTATATAAATGTACTATATGACATTGAAATAAATTAATAGTGCAATTAAAAAGTAAATGAATGACGATTGAATATTGTGAGAAAACATAAAATAAATGGAAAGTTCTTGAAAGAGATGTCAAATCTTATCTTATTTCTAAGATTCTATCTCTTATGAATTTAAATGATTTAAAATGAGTAATTATAATTTATTTATTTGGCCTTCTTTAAATAAAATTAGGCTGCAATTCAAGACCTTATTCTTTACTAGCAGGGCCGAATTAAAGGTTGGGAGTGCCCTAGGCAATAGTTTGAGTGGACGCCCTCCTCAAAAATTTATTTCATATTTTTTTCCGTAAAGTAAATAAATAAAAATTGTCTATATTTTTGTATTTTTAAATTTACATCATGGTCATAATAAAATAATAATAAAAATATATTATTAAATTATCACGGAATGATGAAAAATATTCTGTGGATGGACAAAAAATAATCGTAGGAGATACTTAGAATGCAAAAAATACAACATTTTATACAAGGCTTCTTGCAAGTTTGATTTAGCCATATCAAGTAGGCGAGAAGAACTCTATCCTGAAATAAAGCACCATTTTTTTGCAAAGAAAGAAAAAAATATTTATGTAGCTCCCATGATTTTGTGAAGAGCCGTATTTGGACTAGGGCTACGGATTCCTCCATAAAACAATAATAGAAAATTTCCCCAAAAAATAAAAAATAGAAAATTAATTATTTTTTTCCTTTAATTATACTCACCTCTACTAGATACACTAGCAACATTATAAAAAATAAATTAACCTTTTTCTAGAACAAATTACGTACCTAGATAATCTGGAGCTACATTAGAGAATGGATAACAATACCAAAAAAGTCATATGTGCTTTATCATTGTTATGTAAGTTTAATTGTAGTGTAATGACAATTTTTTTTCCAAAGAAGATTAATTTATAGATATTATGTAATCTATAAAAATTGTGTAAAATTGTATCACAAGGTTATCATTGTTACCTATGTAAGTTTGCTTGTAGTGTAATGACAATTTTTTTTTCCAAAGTGTATATAATCATTAACAAGCAATACATGTCAAGGATATCAAATAATATTAACTTACGTTGGTGTCATGACATAATACTATCATATATTTTATTGTTAGTAATTCTTGGTGTGATGGAAAGAACGTTGACTCTAAATGCGATGTGAAACATGTTTCAAGATATTAATTCAAATATAAACAAATTAGAGTTGTCCTTGGCATATATGTTGTCATAATTTAACTAGCATATTTTTGATAAGGGGGGAAATTTTAAAATAATAATAAGTATCTATAAAAAGTTATTATTATTTTTTAAATTGTACAAAGAAAATTATTTGACAAATGTCCTATTTTTTAAAGAAATAGCTCTTATATTACCAAGAATAATATTGAAGCACGCTTCCGGTCCAAGCCTATATGAAGGCATGGGAAACAAAAATACTTGAACCCGCATGCAACCAATTACATGATCACACTATAAAAGAACTAGGTTGCATGCACAAAGAGAGTTAGAGCCGAATGATATCTATAGTTAGGGTTGCCCGCCTACCATTTAAAATATCCTATGCGTTGGGAATCGGATTCCAACCGATGGTAATGGCTTCATTTCCTTCATTTTGTTGTTTAGAATTTTCTACCTCAGAGGCGGCAAAATGCCCAATGCTAGTTGAGAGAACTGGTGAAGGAGATTGACAATAAGGTGGTGAGCCCTAACCAAAATAATTGCGTCAAAAGTGACGAGAGTGAATGTGTTAACAACCTCTATCCTTTAATAAGAGATTTCGCGCGATAGGAGGGCAACACACAAACACCAATACATATGGTGTTGCCCTAGTGATCCAACATACTCTATTTCATTGTTGCCATGGACTCTCGTGTAGACATAAATAAAAAAGATTCTATTCTACCTACTAATATTAAGAAAAACATGTTGCAATGTTCAATCTCATTTCGAATAATAGGACAGAGCTCAATGGCATATTGAAACAAACACTAAAATCTTTTTCCAAACAGGTTATTGTTGGCTACATTATTGTTTAAAGATTATTTTCAAGGTCCTTTCAAACCAAAAGTTATTTAATGTAATAAGACCGTGATTGTATCAATTATCAAAACAACCATAATTTGAATCTGAGAGGAAAAAACCATCCATTTGGCACATAGACATTGGTACACAACAGGGTGGGCCGTAGAAACTGTTTTTTAAGGTGTCGTAGACTGTGGTGTAAGACAACAATCTCTTTGTCAAGATTCAGCTTTCATTTCTAGTCTTGCCGGGATCGTAGCTTTCTTTTACTCCCACATTTGCATAGATTGTCCCCCAAAATAATATGATTTGTGCATTCTGATGGAAAGAGTAGTTATTATTGCCAAAACTAAACTTGGCTATATATTACTCGTGATGAGATTTGACGTGGGCATTTTTGGAAGTTTTAAAATCCTATTTTACTTTTTAAAATGCAGTGAAACCGTGACCCATTGGATTGGTTCTTGCCTCCTATATGCTGTCCATTTTATTGGAGAGTGTGTCCTAGATTTGAGTCTACCTAATCTTCCTAACACATTAATTTCATAACTACCACTTTACCTAAGTTGTAAAATATGTTAAGGGGATGTCAATGTCTAATTTGCTAATTATTTTTTAATATCTTGTTGTAATTTTGTATTTCAAATAATTCTTTTTTTTTCCATAAATTTAATCATATTTTGAAATTATGTCCAAAAAAATTTAAAAATTTGCTTTGTGGTTATTTGTTGATGACTCTCTATACATTGTTTTTAAGTTAGGTTTTATGCTTCTTAAGTACATTTGTTAAATATTCTTTAAGATTTTATCAATCATTTTACGATGTGTATATTATGCAATTATTTAGTTCCACAACATTACATTTAGATGAGGTATTTGATCGAATAATTTTTGGGCTTTGTATACTCTTTCATATTTACCATCCATCTCTAAATTAAGGTGGTCATCACAATATCTTATACAAGTTCGACTCTTATATTTTGATGGATATCTCTACCTTGGTCTAGAACTCCTATTTTGGTAGACATTAAGAGGATGGTAAGATAAAAGTTTGATGTTGACAAAAAAATTCCCCAAATATACTTATAATTAATTTTGAATCTTTAATTAAAATGATTTGAAAAATTGTTTTGGAAAATCTATTATGATATTCTTTTATAGTTCTATTACTCTCCCAAAATGCTTTAATGTTATTGTATATTTTTAAGCTTCTTAAATTCAAAGATTGACCCTACAGTGTGTAAGATGTGATGTTTGAGCATCTCGTGTGAATTGAAAAATCTTGTGTTGCCTAAAATAAAGCTAGCAGTTTGTGAAAAATATGACTCTGGATATGTGCATATCATGGCACAATGATTTTGAACTCTTTTTAGAAGTGCAAGAGTTTTCTTGCACATGAGTGAAATGCGTATTAGACCTATGAAGGAGTAAGGAATATGATTTTGGCTAAGGCATGGAGGATATGTCAAGATAGATTAACACAAAGAAAAAGTATGTGCAAGACATATGAATGCAACACAAAATCAAAGATGTGTGTGGGTATGGACAAAAGAATCAAAATACTTGTAAGAATTCACTAAGGCATGAGAGTGTAAAAGTGATATTATGCAAAATGTTACTCATGGATGTTCAGTGCTCAAGAGAATTTGTTGATTTAGTGAATTGAATAAGGTCTTGTGTAGAAATGCATGAGGTAAAAAGGAAGGTGGCGGTTCATGAATGATGATAGAGCATATAATTACATGGGGGGGCCTAAGGTCTGGGAAAATTTTAGTGGCTAATATTTGTTAATTCACGAATATTTTGGTTTTTAAAATTATAAATTGGTGAATTTTTAGGGTAGGAATTAGGACCGTATCACCAAAGTTTTCTGGGTACAAGTTAACTTTAGGGGTCAATTCACCATTAGTACGAAATTGAAATTTGTGATATTTGTCTTTATGTTATCAGCCGATAGAATTTTTTTATGCTACCGACCAATATTATAATATATGTTGTCAACCGGTAGCATAAAACATGCTATTGGTCGACAACATATTTTATTCTACTGGCTAGTAGCATAAAAAACTACCAACTAATAGCAGTTTTCAGTGATGTCATTAGACAAACAAAAGAGTATGATTTTTTTTTTCTTACGCTATATTTTGGGAGGACAAATTTCTCATTGAGACGATCATTTTAACTGCTAACATAAAAAAAAAATCCATACAAAATTAGCAAAATCTGTATTTTTTTTCACAAAAAATCACTTTTTTAAAAAAAAAATTCTTCATGCCATATTTTGTGAGGACATATTTCTCATCGAGCCAGTCATTTTAACTGCTATTGTGAAAAAATGATTTTTCAAAAAATTGCATATGCTTTTGGCTGACATCATATACTATCAGTCAATAGCATATACTATTAGTCAAAAATTGCTTCCAACCAACACCATTATTAAATGATTCGTCATACATGCGAAAGTGGCTTTTTCAAAATTCACCAAATACTTTCTACATTTTTTTTAGGGACCCTTAACATTTTCCTTGCCTAAGGCTTGCATAAGTGCACAAGAATCTAGTTGAGGAAAATTAATGTAAGCACATAGAAGTGGAAAGTAATGATAGTTCATAGAATCTATGATAGTGGGTTATGTTTCTTAATTGCACATCATATAAGGACCTAAGTCAAATAGTCAAGGTATATGATACTAAGTTCATGTAAGCCAACATGTTGACTTATGAAACCGGGCAATCATATAGTATGAATAAGATTTCAAGAAAATCCATCATATAAAGGCAAGCTGAATAACAAGAAAGTTGAAACCATGAAATTTGTACAACCCACTCTCACAACTCATGCACAATGATACAACTAATTAATTTCCACAATATCTTTAAACACACTATAGATTACAAAAATTCCTCAAGTGTAATATAATCCAACTACCTCCACTTATTCTCATTGATAATACCAAGCAATAACCAACTAAGTTTGATGAATTTTTATGTTGTGTGCAATGCCCTACTTTATCGCTTCATGTTTGACTTGCATTTGTGTTATTTTTGCATATCTATGAGCTCCAATATATGGTTTTCCATGGGTGTGTATGTATTCATGTGATGCTTAATCTTGGATTCCTTAGTTGCCACTACATAATTCTATCGTTGTTGGTTTTCAATCGATAAATTGTAATATTTTGGCCACCTGGTGATGGAGTTTGAAACCTTGTAGATTGGTGAAAATACCACTTTGTTGTAAGAATTTATCGAAGAAGGAAATATGTTTTTGTCATTCAATTTTATCTTGGTAAAGTCATCTTTGGGTTGACCCACATCGAGTTCTATTTTCCATATGTGTTATCTTGGGCATGTATATGCCAAACAAATGTGAACTCCTGCTAGAGTGTGAGAACATAGAATTTGAAGTTTTAAGTGCCTCACCAAGTACCCAAGTTGATATTTTATGGTGGACTTATATTTGTGTGTTATAAGACTCGTTTTCATGAGAAAATAATTTTTATATTCATAAATATATTTAAAAATATAATCAAATGTTATTGATCATATTCGATGATATCTTAATCTATAAAGGTGTATAATTTACATCATTGAAAAATATATGATTTAGGTTGTAAATAAAATTAGATGTTGAAATATTTAAAAGGGGGGGAATCATACCAAAATGGAAAGGAACACTTTAGGGTTCCATTTTTTTAGCTTCCTTTTGGGTGACCAAGAGAAAGAGTTGTGGCCTTCATAGATGCTGGTTGTAACGCCCATCAAAAAACAACCACTCAAGACCAAGATCAACCTAGGTTTAGTTAGGAAAAGTTAAGGAATAATTAATTTTTTTGTGTTCCCCACAAAATTTCCAGACTCCATCACAACAATTATCAAAACATCCTACAAAACACCAAGAGAGAGAAATTCATCCCTAGCGCAGATAGATTATCTTCTTGCGAGGTGGGCGGAAGAAATTTCCCTGGGTGCAGAAGCGAGGTGCACGGAAAGAAACTTTTCTTCTAGGTGCGGAAGAGAGGCGCCAGAGAAACTCTTTTTCTCCTGGGCGTGCAAGACAGGCGTGGAAGAGACTCCTTTTTTTTCTCTCAGGCGAGCGCAAGACGGGCACGGAAGAGACTCATTTTCTCTCGGGCACGCAAGACGGGCGTAGAAGAGACTCATTTTCTCATAGGTGCGCAAGATAGGCATGTAAGAGGCTCATTTTCACATGGGCACGTAAGACAGGCGCTCAAGAAGCTCTAGGCGTGCAAGAGGATTTTCCTCTTCTGTGAACTTCAGAAGGCCATAAATTTTGATAGGGAACTCCATTTTTGGAAAACGAGGACTTTTCAGAAAGCTCTCAACATCCTCTTTGCACAAAAACCTTAAGAATTTAATTTGGATAAATTTTTAAGGGTCAATTTTGAGAAAAATCTCTGCAGGATTTTAAAATGAAAACTGGTAACATTTGACTTATAAAATTTTGTTCAATTCAAACCCCTTCCTTTCCCAACATGCCAAACAGACATGGAGGGTTGCTCTTAGAGGAATTTAGGATGGATAGCAAAGTTCAATTGTTAGATTGAAGGTCGATTCAAAATTTCTCAATTTTGACATCAAAACAACTACAATTTTTCCTTTGTTTGATTTGAAAGGATCCTTAACCATTTCTTAAGTGGTTTAGTTTGTTTGGGGGGTGCCTTAAACATATTAAGTTCAATTCAATGTTTCATTTTATTGTTCATTGTTTTAGGGGTCATTCTGTACATTTTTGATAAAAATTTGTAGAGTTTACAATGACATAAAAATGAAGGTTATACATTTCAAAACAGAGATTAATCTATTTCTTTTGCCACACTATAAAAACATTAAATTCATTCCATGCTAGTTTTAAATACACCAATTATCTTTCCTTCAATCAAATGTAGAAACAAGAATGCAGTTTTTTTTTTTTTTTTCAAAACATGCATTTCTTCAAAAAAAGAGTAATGTATTTTCTTCAAACGTATTCACTTTTTCATCTTTCCAACAAAGATTTCAAAATACATTCAACAATCAGATTTCAATTCCTAATAATGCCATTTGAGAAAAGTAATACAATCCTTTATTTATTCAAAAAGATACCTTTACAACTTCTTCTTTCACTTCACAATTACAATATACATAATACAGTTTCTTTCACATTCATGCAAAGATAGAAAACAAAGTGTAACTCTTTCACATTCAAGAGGAGATTTAGTTTCCAAACATAGTAAATTTTCAACATGAAATATATTAAATTTTCATCCACTTGAAGTGGGAAATGGTTCACAAATAGAAGTCTCTCAAAGGACTATCAAAACTGTCTTTTCCTTTGCTCCAGAACAACAACATGAAGATCCTCCATTTATTTCAATTTGATCACAACAAAGGCAGGGGAAAGGTAATGCTCTCCACCCAATCAAGACATCCAATGAAAGGAGAAGTCATCCTTCTTCATTGGCCCCCGAGCCCCAACCACAATGCAATAAAAGATGTGCTTCAACTCATGGCAACAACAAGCTTCCACACAAGTTTGACACACATGCAAATTCACATTTAAAAACACAGTCCAAAACAAAGTGTAGTTTGCAACCACATTAAGACATAACAAACAAAACTCAGACTTCATCATGCAAGCCAAAGGAGCAAGAAACTATGTGGGATGCTACTTATGCCTCCCAAAGGGGAAATGAGTATCACCACCTGAGAACAAACCGCCAAAATACATATCATTCAAATCCCTGACATGTCCTTATGCCTCCCCCAAGTACCCCTTATTCCTCACATTTCCTTATGTCCCTCAACCTCTTATGGCACCCCATAACGAGTAAAAAATGCAAGATATTTCTTTTTACAAGGTGGAACCCAAATCCCAACTCCCTCCACACTTATACCTCCCCAAAACACTTATGCCTCCCTCAAGAGAACCCCGTAGTCTTCTCCTACACCATCCCTAAGCCATCTACCCAACCAACCAACAAATAAAACAACACATTCAAACATTCAACCATTTACATATGCAAAAAATAAAAGGAGAGCATTTCAATAGCCAAGCTCCTACCTCTCCATAATGGAGTTTGTTCCAAGGTTGTAAAACAGCAAGCTTTCCAATGCAAAATAGTCCAAGAGATCAACAATCTACAAGCATGAAACCATCTCCAATCTTTTCCAAAAGCAAGAGCTCCCAAAACAACAAAAGAAGTTTCCCAAAATGAAGTATGCAAAAGTGAAGCAACCCAAAAACAAGCTAAGGAATTTTAATAAATAGAAGAGGGAAAAGAAGAGGATGAGGTGGATCCATGTGGGATGCCAAATCACACATCCTCAACCCAAACACAAAAGTCAACTTCATTCTCCAATGCATAGTAAATAGGTGGGCGAATAATATGACATATTTACTTACACACTTAAACAAGCCCACACCCCATAAGGACTGAAATTAAAAACATGAAGAAAGTGCAATTACAACATTCAACTTGACTTACAAAAATGCGTAAAGAAGGGCTAAATTTAACTCACTAACCATATAGGTAAGGTTGGTATATAAATTTAAGAGGCACAGGACAAGTTTAACTTGTCCCACAAGTCTCCAAAATCAGCCTCGAAGAACAAATTCGAATTTCAAAGAAGATGAAGTGTTTGTTACTCCAAAATCAACTTGCATATCTCTTACACATTACTTACACATTTCTTACAACATTTTAATTCAAGGCCAACAACTCTATTAATTACTTTCTTATGACATATTTTAATTAATTAACTTAACAACATGATTGCTCACACTATTAACACACCATTTAATAAATAATGAAAGGGTCAATGCACCACAAAATAAACACATGCAAAAATTAACAAAGGAACCAAAAAAAAGAAAATACATAAAATCTCTTGGTCACATTTAAAGGTGATCCCCCCCATGGGAATCCCTAACACAAACAAATACAGTTGCCATGGTGACCTTGTTGAATTCATCTAAAATTCTAAAGTGGTTGGTCTCCAATCCCCTGATGTTTGTTGTAATATTTTAAACCTGTAAAATACAAATACCTCCTTCAGCCTCATGGCCATATCAGAAAATCCAAATGAATATAAATAAAATTTCAAGATCATCAATATATATGTGAATCACAACAATCATCAAGACAATCAACAGTATCACTTACAATTTCATCAACAACTATATCATCATCAATTTTAATCCAATTTTCATTTTCTAGGTCTAGTCAAAATATCTAATTATCACAAGTCCGAACAACATCTATAATATAACCATGTCAAACAATATATCAACATCAATATATAAAAATGTCTCTAATAATCATTATGCATCATATAAGAATCAAAGTCAATAATAGTCCATGATCGAACATCTAACATCATACTAAAATCAAAACTATAATAATGTCCATGATATAGTCAACAATGTCATGATCAGTATCGAAAGGTGTCAAAGAGAAGTAGGCACTACACTGGTAGAACCATAATGAAGATGAACTTTACCCATTTGTAAGTATGGAACAATTGGGATCGTATATCTAAACCCTACCCCAAATCTAATTTTTATCTATGTTTTGTGATAAAACCTAAAAGTAAGATCAATAACCCTTGATTTCTTTTCATATGTTATTTTTTATATTTTTTATTGCATCATCATAACCAAAAATGCCAAAATGGGATCTTTGACCTGGTTGGCCCATCTAACAAAGCATAACAAAAGTTACTTATTTTTTGTGTTTATTCTTTCTTGGCCTCTATGTAACTATTGGTGGGTCTATGGGTGCAATAAATTTGAGATGGCCATGAAAAATTCCATGAAAAGGCATTGGCTGGTGTTAATCCACCCATACAAACTATGTTGGATGTCTATAGGTCAATAAGATCTCTAAAAAATAAATTTGTTTTGTTGTTTATTGTGGATGGTGCATTGAGAGTTTGAAACATGTTATGGGTATATGTATGGTACGACAGGATGCCATGGGATACCATGGTTGAATATTAGTCATAAAATGAGTTGTTGATAAGGTCTTCGAAGCTATTAAGCAAATGCATTGGGGGTGTACAACAAAACTCCACAACCTTTTTCATCACACATCAGATTGCTCCAAAATAAGCTTTAGACTAGGTATTGGAAACCATTAAAGCATGTTGGAAATTTTGTATATTTTTTTCAAATACTATAGTTGCAAAATCCTAGGTAGACAATTATGTACTTAAGGAAGCATATAATGAGGTAGGTGAATTTTTTGACATAATTCCCTAAAGGAATGTTGTCCCAAGGAATGTGATGGTTACAAGGATCTATTCAAGATGGGTTCATTGAAAGGATCATATAGGTGTTTGCATCACAAATTTCATTTGGAAAAGTGGCGAAATGGGATGTGGCCCTCAAAATGCATGTTCGCAAAATATGTACAAACGAAGCCCAAGACCAACCTTTAACAATCCTCAATTTCCCTAAACATTGTTCCCTCTTCTTCTTCTATTTTACTTTCATACTTGCACTCTTATTCTACTAAGAATAGAGCTTTAATTTTAGAGTGAAGCATACAAAAAAATTCAATATCAATAAACCATAATGTAAACCTCTCTAAAATAAATTTTACACCAAGTTAATTCAACCATGAAAACCCCTTGTTATCGTTTGGATGAGGATTAATTAACTAATCAATTAAATATTGAAATAACCATTAATGTTAACATTAGAATATGTACTCAAATAAAAAAAATGAATAATAGTGACATATATTTATGTGGAAAACCCTTGAGGGGTAAAAAACCACAGTGAAAACATATATTCCATTAAATGAGAAACATTACAGTCTAGAACAAATTTCTCTCCTCACTTCTCTCCATCAATGCAGATAAAAGTGAATAATAACAATGATCCAAGATCACATTTATTTGACCACACAGGTCACAAACCTATTAAGTGACAGGATGCGACCTTATAAAAAGGCACCCCAATTTAATATATTGATTAATAATAATCAATTAACATAAAAAACTTAGTTTATATTAAATAATAAAGAATATAAATATTGTTGATTATTTAATTATAAAATAAGGTTTATATGCACTTAATATTACCTTCTAACACTCCCCCTTAACATTAAATGGGGAGCATATCCCAACATTACCTATTTATACAACAAGATTTACAAATCCATAAACCATAGTGAAAGTTTAGTCTATCATATCACATTTGAAGGATTTATACACCTTCATCATTCTCAAATTACCTTTTGGTACAGAAGGATTTGGAATCCATAATTCAATAGTGAATGATTTAGGCTAAACATGATTTGTGAGACTACATCTAACAATTTCTCATAGAACAATATCTCAACCAACATCTCTAGGAGCATTTTATAACACAAGGACCTTCTTTACACCAGATGCAATACACTGGATTGCACACAATAAACTTAGAGTGACAACTTTACAAAGATCATAAAAAGGTCTTTTTACAATGCTTTACAATGGAGCAGAAGTATAGATGAGAAGGAGATAACAACCGACTAGCCATTAGGAGGTGGCATTTCAATGCAAAATCCCCCTCAATGAAAATTCTGAAAGGTATAGCATTGTATGAAACTTGCAGAGTTTTACGTCACACAATGGCTTTGTAAACATGTTTGTAACTTGATCTTCAGTCGAGCAGTATTGGAGATCTATATCACCATAGAGAACTTTCTCTCGGATAAAATGCATATGAAAATATATATACTTTGTTCTCTGATGTTGAACTAAATTATTAGCAAGAGAAATGCAACTCCGGCTTTCACATAGAAGACACGTAATTCCTTTAGCTTCCATGTGTATCTCTTCCAACAATCGTTTTAGCCACATGGATTATTTCACTTCTTCCCTTCCACTTCTATACTCTGCCTCAATAGAAGAAATGGAGAACGTTAGTTGCTTTTTAATACTCGGAGTAATGGCACCTACACCAAACTTGATCACATATCCAGTTTTATATTTTTGATCTATCACATCACTAACATGGTCAGAATTACAATATCCATATAAAGATGCATTATTAGAAGAAGTATAATGTAAACCAAAATTAATTGTGCCTTTAATACATCACAATATTATTTCAGACAAATTTCAGTGATCTTGATATGGCTCTTGCATAAATCTTGAAGCAATTCCTACTGCATAAGTAATGTCAGGCCTAGTAATAGTAGGATAAATAAAACTACCTACAAGTTACTTGTAAAGAGTAGGATTAGCTTTTTCACATGATGGTTTAGGATCAAGTTTACATCCAACTTCTATAGCAATAACAATATGTTTAAAATATAACATATTGATCCTTTTAATAAAATTAGTGGCATATTGTGATTGAGATACAACAATATAATTTTTATCTTGAAATATAGCCATGCCTAAGAAATGATGTAATAGACCTAAATCAGTCATTTCAAAGTATTGTTTCAATTTAGCTTTAATTTTTAGAATTAAACTGTTAGAGTTACTAGTAATAAGTAAATCATCAACATACAATACAATGAGAATAATATAATTTTCTTCAATTTTTACAAACAAATCACTATTAGAAGAACAATTAGCAAAATCGACTTCATTAAAAAAGCTATTAATTAGGTGTTGACATGTGTATAGTGAATTGTCATTGATGAAAAGGGAACATTAATGAAAAATCAGGATGTAGGAGAGCTGAAGGAGAGCTTGGAGTGATTCAAACAAGGAAAAACAGGACAAAGGCTTGAGAACACATGATTAAACATTGACTTCTTGAGCAACTTGTGATAGGTATAGGAGTGGTGATGACGTGAGATCATACCAGGATGATTTCATACATGTTATATCATGTATATGATGTGGAAACAAGGTCGTAAGGATGAATACAGGGGTACATGAGTGGAATTGGTCAGACTAGCTCAGTTTAGCAAGCCTAATCCCTAGGCCTAGTTAGTAAAGTGACTTGGAAATGGGGAGCAAAGACATGAGACACCTATAAAATCATGGTAAAGGTATTAAAAACATAATAGGACATGTATAAGGGGACACATGGTGAAGAACATGACATACATGATGAGTTACAATGTAAACTAGCTCAAATTGTCCTATTTCAAGGACTTAGTATGAGGGTATAAAGAAAAAAACAATATATAAAGAAAATTCAAGCATGGGAAGTGTGTGGGGAAATTTATTAGATTCCTCAAATGAATACATATGTCATAAATCAATAATAAGAGGAATGTTTAGGGTCATTTGTATGAATGCCCTTTAGGATAAATAAGTTTAACATGCACATATGAGATTTGTCAAGATGGTGCAGGTGTATTTATTACAAATTTGACATTTTGGATTATGTAGGAGGTATTCGTGAAGGTTTGGACTAAATTTTAGGACCATAAGATGAGTTTTGTGTAAGATATTGAAGTTTTCCTAAAACCGAGTTAAGTAAGGTATGCCAAAATAGTGCCCTGACTTCTTAGCATTCAATCTAAATTGAAAAGCATTATTTAGATAAATCATAAGACAAATTTTTTTATATCATAGAGATACAAATATTTTTCAAAAATTATGAAGTCAAAATGATGAAAGACAAGAAATCTCTATCCATGTTTCTGGCACTATCTAAAACCCTCTTAAACCCAAGTTGGAAACAATATGGAGAAAATTGCTTTGTTATGCCTCCAAATGGATTTTTTTACCTTGAAAATAATTTGAGTGTATATATAACTCATCATAGGTCATGTTTATGGGGGTTTGATCTTATGAAATATGGTGGAACCCACAAGAAAATAATTGTTTTATGAAGAATTCAGTGTGTAGACGAAATTTGCAAAGGAACCCATTCTCAAATTTTTGGTGAAGGATGTTGGGAAGTTGATATTGATGTTCATGAAGTAATATAGGTTATTTATTTGGATAAATTTAATGATACATGTGTATTTTTCCCATACCGCTTGAAAATGCTAAACAAGGCAAAAACTAGTCTTTATTTCTGAAAGGTAAATGTGTTTCTCTCCATATAATATTTGCAAGTGAAGGTTCTAGAGTGAATTAGAGGTCCTATATGAAGTGTTTCATGATATTATTTGGTTAAAAAACATGTTTTTAAGTGCTAGATGTATCAAGCACAAACCTAGTTTTTGGATCTCTGAAACTTAGTTTGATCTGTCTTTAAAATGAAAGATTTATCATGCTAAAATATTTGAAATGAAACTTCCTGATAAGGTTAAAAGTTAAAAAATATCAAGATATTTCCAGAAAAGTATGGCATGAGTCATGATCAGGCGTTTAGAAAAATTTATACCTCTTTTTGTGAAGACTAGTTTTCTAGGTATGCAAACCCTTGATAGACTTTGTTCAAATCTGCATGGAATGAATAATATGAATGTTTTAAACCTCATAAAGATTCCTCCATCTGATATATGTTACATTAAATTAGTTTTTGATGCCTCTTATACATCCAAGTTGTTGACTGTGTTGTAAAGCTCATACTTCTAGGTGCATGCAAGCTCTAATGGATTCCTAAGGAGAAGTGGTGAGTTACAAGGGACTTCAAGGTGGTAGAAGACAATAGGATATCATTTGTAACTTACATTAATTTTTAGTACACTTGGTACAAGTCATATTTAGCTACAAGACAATATTACTATGTTGGAGAATAGGACAAAAAGATGACTGACATGACAGTTACAAATTAGGCCTGCCAAGGTTAGTTTGGAATATGTGCTAGTGAATTCAGATGGTCAAGAGTTTTTGAGCCTTTCATTTTTCATCATTTTCATTAGAGGTATCGTAAAATACCCTACAATATTTGCACATGAAACTGACTTTAATTTCAGTTATCATGATTGCAAGTGGACAAGTTTGAGGTGACTTAAAGCCTAGTTCAAGTTGAAGAGTAGGGAGTTGAAGAGTATTTGTTGTGTGAAGTGCAAAAGGTGTGAGGTTATGTTTAAAATATATATAAAAATATATTCTAACATATGAAAAATGTTGTTGTAATTATGAGAGAACAATGTATGAAGACTAGCCTATTGAGGTGAAGTTATATGTAAGAGTGTGTATGATCATTTTTTATTGATGAGCATGTTTGTGAAAGAGATTAGTGACATGAAAAATTATATGTAATGTCTTCATGACAGAGCTTGTTTTAGTAACATGAAATCATGAGAGTGTGAATGGTTGATAGTGTGATTCAAGGAGATACCAATGACAATAATGAGTGTGTGAAAACAACCTTGTATGTCAGAGCTTTGCAATAGATGAAAGGGATGAGAAAAGAGTTGAAGAGGAGATGTTGGAGCTGATTTAGTGGTCAAAAATTTTTGTAGTAAGACAACCAATTAAGGGTGATAATTTTTTTGAAGAATACTAAGTGGTGGCTTAATAATCAGGGAGTTGAAGCTTCCTTGTAAGTGGTAGCCTATAGAAGATCAAGATGAAGCTTGGTTGAAGTTTTGGGAGTTGCGGCTTCTAAGAAAGTAGAGGCTTGCAGAAGGTCAAGTGGTATCTTGAATAATTTTTGGATTTGTATCTCCATGTTGAGTGGATTCTCAATAGTGAAATCATTGTAACATTTACAGGACATTTTTACAAGTTAATTCTTTGTTTTCAGTGGGTTTTTCTCCCTTGGTGGGTTTCCCACATTAAATCTTGTCTCTCTATGTTTGTTGTGATGTTTATTGCTTGTGAATGATGGTATGGATTCATCATAAATAAGTTAAGTGAATTTAATCATCTATCAAATTTTGAATAAACAATGAGTCACCCCACTCTCAGTGCTTAGAATTTCCAACATTTGGTATCAGAACCTCGTCCCCTTACAAAATTTGTAATAACTTGGAGGAGATCCTTGAGGCACAAATGTGGGTAATCTATCAAAAGAATTTGTGAAAAATGAAGTATGATATTGCTCAGTCCCTGATTGATGGATTGAAGGAGTAAATCAAGCTTATGGAAGTTGTTCATGGCCAGGCCCTCAAAGAGATGGAATCTATAGTTAAAAGTGTAGAAAAAGCATTAAAGGAAAAAGAAGATGTTTTCCTTAGACATGATGAAGAGTTGAGAACCTTGAAATCTTATCTAGAAGAATCCAATAATAAGTTGAGAATGTATGGAAATATGGAGAAGAGTATTGAAATTCTTGATGAAATTATAGAGATTCAAAGAGCAGCAGGTGACAAGACAAGACTATGATTCAAAGGAGAACCTATGGAAAAGAGATAGGATGACAAGGCTTCTCCAAGCATGAAAATAGGCATGAAGATAACTAAGGAGACAAACACGAGAATTCCTAAGTCAATTAGGCAACCAAAAACATCTAAGTATGAAAGGATTTTCAATGGTTACTATTTTTCTTGTTATAATTTTGGACATAGAGCTAAGGAATGTAGAAAGCATGTCATGGATGAACATCCATGGAGAGAATGCAGAGATGAGTACTTAAGAAATATAGTTTGTTTCAACTATCAAGAAAAGGGTCATACTATAAAGTATTGTCTCTATGAATCATATAGCCAAAATTGGAGAAATGAAGCTCTAAGAGGCAAGAATTATTTTGTGTTCTTCAATTGTCATGGACAATGAAATTTTGTAAAAAAAGTTATGAACCTCCCCGATATAGCAATAATTTTCATGCATTCAATAGGTAAGGAAAAAAAGGTATTCAAGATGAATGCAAACTCTAAGAATGAGGCCAAGTCAACCATTTTTTAGAAAGACACTAGAAAGAAGAAAGTGAAGTACATATATAAAGGTTAAGGAATTCAATTCTAGAGTTGAGGAAGAAAAAAATAACAAGAAAATAACATGGGCAGATGATGAAGAGAAAAATCAATCCATGTTTGTCATAGAGGAAGTATGTTCAAGCAAAGCATCAAAAGGTAATGAAATTCAAGAAGAAATCTTACCCCTAGTTGTGATAGAAAAAAATACATGAGATGTTGTTGGGTTTCAGATTTGCACTTGGAATGAAACCACAATCAGAGGGGCAAGAAAGTCCCTCCTCTTTAATGGGAGAGATTCCCTTATTGAAAGCAGGGGAAAAAACCTATGTACAGATACACAATCTTTCATTCAATGGTGTTTTCCCGATATCTTAATATGTGCTTTATGCCTGGAAAGTTATTAATACATGAGGATAGAAGACTTGCAGAGAGGAGGGAGGCAGAAGAAGATAATACTTTGAGGGAAAAGAGATGACAGAGAAAACCCTTATATGTTATTGAGGCAAATGAGATATAGAAATTGAACCATTCACATTTATAATGGGCACAATCCGTAGACCCAAAGTTCTTGAGATTGTATAAACTAGAACAAAAAGTTTCTAAACATGCAAGGATTAAATGATTCACAGATCAGAGCAAGAAGGAATGAGAAAGAAAAGGAAAAAGGGGAAAACCTTTGTATTGATTAGATATTACAGTTTCAGAATATCAAAATTCTAACCAGTACAATGGATTTGAAATCCCATGATATAGATCGCAAGAGACGGTTACAACTTCCTTGAGCAATCAAGAAATAGTTACAACTTATTCCAATCATCTACGCCCTTTCGAATTCTTGATTTGCAAAGAAACGTTAATGGTGGAAAAACTAGTTTTTTAAATACATGGTCGTTACATTAATTTTCCAATTAAAAACATGGGCCATTTGATTTACTTCTATAACTTTAAATTTGGGTCACCCACATGGAAGGAATTGATTGGGGTGGGCCTGCGAACGCCTTTTGCATTTCTTGCCTTTGAAGCTGCACCAGGTTGACATGTGGAGAGCTCCACCGGTTCCTTTGTACTTAGCTGATTCGGGCCAATTTTTTGCTTGACTTATGTTGACCCCTAGACATGTGGAGGGTTGGCGCTCATTTGAGTTTCCATTTTGGAAGCGCCTCTTAAAATTATTCCAAACTGACACGTGTCTCCTTCCGCCAGTCTTGGAATTTTCAACAGCCAACTCTGTCTCCCTATTGACTTTAACCGCGTGGTGAGCTGGCGCTAGTTGGAGACTGACCCTTTGATTTCACTTCCGAAATTATGTCATTTGGGCATTGTGGAGACTTCCACCAACCTGCCCATAGTTAGTCAATTTTAATCATCAGCTCTCTCTCTTTTTGGACTTAGGACACGTGGAAGACTGGCACAAGTTTGAGAACTGCCCCCGGCTTTGACTCTTGAAGCTGTGTCGATGAGGCACGTGGCGTCATCTGCTGAACCTTCCATACTTAGTCGATTTGAGCTTGTTTTACCTTCATTTTGAACCTGGGACACATGGAAAGCATGTGCTTATTTGAGGACTGTCCCTTGGACCCCTGCCCCTAGAGTTGTGTCGTTTGGACATGTGGAGGCTTTCACTGACACTGAAAACATGGAAAAATCAAATCCAATCAGAGATGCCCACGTACTACCCATGGATTTTGGGGTAAAAAAATAATGGGGAAGATACACCTCTCATTCCCGACTGTGGGAAGAAAAATAAAAAGAAGGAAAGAAACTTCACCATTACGCCCAACTTTCAAATTGTTCTCCATGAATGGGAAAACTGCAAATAATGCCAGGCTCGACGTGATCCAATACTCCAAGGTATAGAATCAAATTTTTGAAACTTGACTTGAAAAGAATGGAATTTTGGGGCTGACAACAGTTGGCTCTTTTTAGGGATGACTTAGCTTGGAACAAAGACACAAGGCAAGATCAAGAATTACAGATAAATCTGGGAAAGAGGACCAGTGCCTTATACATTAGGCAAAGGATTCAAAAGAAAAACCAATACAAGGCAACACACACAAGACAGGAAAAGAAACAAAACAAACCAAAAGGGAAGAACAGAAATGAAACACAAAGGAACTACCCAAAACCAAAACACTGTACAAAATATACAGAAGGACCCACCTAGTCACTTAGGACTTGAAAAAATTTAGATACTACCCACTATAACGAAGTGGGAGAGGAGAACCATCCATGTAATCTAGATAAAAAGAGTTCTCTCTAGCAAAATGTATGATTTTAAAAGGACCAAGCCAAAGAGAATCAAAATTACCATGACTTCCTTGTGGCTCATGTCTTTTGTCCCAAAGCAGCACAATGTTTCCCACTTGGAAAACTCTGGGTTTGGATTTTTTTTCAAACAAAGCCCCCACTTTCAACTGATGAGCTACTATCCTATCAACCACTTACAATCTATCCTCATCAAGCTTCTGAAGGTACAAAATTCTCTTGCTCAAAGAGCTACTGAAATTTGAATCTTCAATGGTTTTTCATCAGATGCAAGGCTGGCAATTCCATCATGATTGGTAGTTGATCTTCCACACCATACACCACTTGGGAAGGAGACATTCCAATTGCTCTCTTGGGTGTAATTATATCAGCCCAGAGTGCATCGTATAGATTCTTATGCCAATTCCTCTAAGAATCATATACAAGCTTTCTAACTATGTTCACCAAGTTCTTGTTTGTTGATTCTTCATGTCCATTCCCTTGGGGGTAGTAACCTGAAGAATGAGAAAGTGAGATCCCATACCCATAGCATAATTCCATCATCTCAACAGAAGAAAATTTGGAAGCATTATCAGTCATAATTTTGTTTGGGGGTTCCAAACCTGATCAATATGTTCTCTTTAATGAAGTTGCAAACTACCTTGGAAGTAGTGATCTTAACTGGGATGGCTTCCACCCACACTTGGTGAAGTAATATGTGGTAGTCAACACATGGATATTTCTGGCACTGGAAGATGGGTTAAGATTTCCAATGAAATCCAATACCCACTTTTGAAAGTGCTCATCAATCACTATTGGATTTAGTGGAAAAACAACCAACTTAGATCTTCCAACAAACGTTTGGCATGCTTCACATTTACCAACCCATTTTGATGCATCTCTGAATAGAGTGGGCCAATAATAACCAGCACAAAGTAATTTTATGAGCTGTTACAAGCAGAGGAGAAATGACCTCCACAAGCCTAGTCATGAAAAGCATAGAACAACTTTCTTTTGTTGCTCCTTGTCTACACACTTCAAAAACCTTCATCTATGCCTCGTTTTGAACAAAGCATTCTCCCATAGCACATATTTTGAAGACCTCAGTTTGATAGCTCTCTTCTCTGTGGAACTCAAGTGAGATGGACACTCTCCATAGGTTAGAAAGTGAGCAATGTCAGCATACCATACATCTAATGAGCTGAGGAACAGAACAATAGGGACATCAACACCATCTTTTGACAATTCCTTGGCAGCTCCTTTAGCAATGAGTTCACACAGGTCTTTACCCTGAGCCAACTTTTTTAGCTTGATGTTAAGATCATACTCTTGTACCTTTGCTACCCAATCACCTCTCTTGGTTCCAAATTCTTGCTGAGTAAGAATGGATTTTATTGTTGTATTAGGCACTAACACCATAGAATGAGAATTAAGGATGTAAAAACCTAAACTACTTGACAACTTTGAAAACTGCAAAAGCATGTTTCTCCATCATGGTGTACTTCAGCTCATGAGATTTTCAAGACATAACTCATGAATGCAATTGGGAGCTCATGATCTTTAGCATTCTTCTGAGCTAACATAACAACTAGGGTATTTTCAGTGGCATAACAATAGATAATGAAATATTTTCTAAAGTCAGGGCATGCTAAGATTGGATTCTTTGTAATAGCCTATTTAATGTCCTCAAATTATTTCTTCCCTTCATAGGACCAACCAAAAGTTTTCTTCCCTTGCATCATGCGAGCAATGCTCATAGTAAGTTCTATAAAATTGGAGATAAATCTCCTTAGGAAATTGATTTTACTAAAGAAAGAATGGACACACCTTTCTTACTTGATGGAAGAGGAATTTGTTGGATGGCTTGAACTCTCTCTACATCAATCTTGATCCCTGTTATCCCGTAAAATTGACAAGGGAAATTTCACGGGTAACCCAATGAAAATTTTGTTCTGGCCCCTCGTCGTGGACCCCTTGCGTTCGGAACGATGCAAAATCCCTTTCCGGGAAATCTAGTTCTCCGAACATAGCCTTTTTTGGTCTTTTTTGGTTGGGCACACCTTTTTTCGGTGCAACACAGAGTAAGTTTATGCCCCCTTCATTTCCTTTGGCATAAATTTTGTAGTGTCGACAAATGTTTTGTTGTGTTGCATTTTGGTGTGCCTAAGGTGCACGTATTTCGGTGTTGAAAATGTTTTTGTTGCACCAAAGGCACACATAATCACGTGTTAACACGCATTTTGGTGCGCCAAAGGGCGCAAAGTTTGTAGTGTCGACAGATGTTTTGGTGCACCCCTTAAAAAGTGGTTGGCTCATTTATTACACCTTTGCCTATATATAGGCACATCCGTCCTGTCACTTTCACAATTAAAAAACATGTGATAGATTTTATTCCTCTGCACCTGTCAACACGCCTGTCATCCTCGTATCATGTTCGTGGACCCCACTTCGTCTCTCACGTTATATATATTCCAGGTAGGTGGTCCTTATTCCTCTTATGTTTTTACTGTTGGTTGTTTGTTTGTGTAGTAGGAAGCATGGATTTGTAAAAACCCTCTTTTGTTGTTCTTGCTGTCCTTCTCCCATGCTCTTCCTCCTCTTTCCAGATCTGCTAGTAAGGAGGATTCTGCCTTGGAAAAAATCACTTGGATCTCTTTAGTATGCCCTCTTCACCATCCAAAAAACCATGTAGAAGAGGCTTAAACCACATACAAACCCCTCCAGAGAAAGAAACAAGACTTAAAAGTTCGTGCAACTGCATTTTCCTCTTGGTGCATTCACCATGCTTGCTGCATAAAATACAGTTGTGCCTAGAAGGTGCACTTTCCTTGCTTGCAACATCCAAAAACCATGTGCCCTCTTGGCGCACCGAGCTCCTATCTTACATTGCAAAAACCTGCGCCATTGGCGCACCCCGCACCCATGCAACACCAGCCTTACTTGCGCCAGTATAAAACTGCGTTAAACGATGTAGGTGCATCCCCTATTACAGTAACACAATGTCATGCAAACATTTCATGCGCCGCACCAAGTTCCCCTTTTGCACACGTAAAGATGATGTTACACACGCTAAACCTGTGCCCTTTGGTGCATCCTGTCCCCATGCAACATGAAAATTATTTGCGCCCGGTATAAAACACATATAAATGGCGCAGACACACTTTTTCTTATAGCAACAAAAATGTCATGTGCAGCATCCATGCGCCTTGCGCCCTTTGGCGCTGATTTGTTCCTTGTAACACCCTTTTTCTGTGCGCCATAATATTTAACCCTACAGCCTGTAGTGTTCATGTGCCCTGCGCCCTAATGCCTTGAAATTGCTAACTCTTCCTTCTGTCAATACTTTAATGGGAGATCTAACAGCTAACATGGCTCTTCTACGTTGGGTTTCACTTCTTCTTCTTGCAGATCAGCAACTGAATTCAGAACTACATATGTCTACATTAAGTAAGAGGCCAACTAATTCTAAGGGTAAAGCCAAGCTTACAGAGGAAGAGATGAAGTACAAATATCAGAGGGTTAGGATGCCCGAATCCCAGGTAGAATGTGACCTGGATATAAGAGACTCTGAGCTACTTTGATTCTCGCCCAGGCTGCTGCCATCCGGATCGAAGATAACTTGCTAATATCTAGCGAATTAAAAAGAGAATTGTCCAAGCTTAAAGCTTCGATCCCTTCTCCCACCACTTCATCTAATCTGGCGTTTCAAAAGATGGCAAATGACTTGCTCGCATTAAAAAAGTAGTTAGCCCAAGCTTCCCCCAGTTCCTCATACCAGGATATTCCACGAAGAACTTTCACTCCCAACAGCATCCCGCATAGGCCGTGTTTGCCTGCAACTGCTCTGCGGTTGGCGCTTGAGGCTCGTCCGATCAACGCTTTAGCCAAAATCGAAGAAGAGGAGCAAAATTATGAAGAACCTTCATCTCAAGGTGAAGATGATCAAGATGTTGGTGCACCGACTGACGACTCTACTATCGGGTATATGGAATTTGACGAGGGGGAATCTGATGAAGTGGAGGGTACCCAAGGATATGCAAGTGGACAGTCATATGTTGTTTTCACCTGCTCACAAGGAAAGGAAGCAGAGGTTGCTATCAAGATATAGAAAGAAAAGGCCATGTCAAACATGCCTCCAACCATCGCTAAACGAGGTAGTCCCCTTCCAACTCAACCTGTTATCAAATCTTTTTCAAACAAGTCTTTTTCCCCTGTCTCCCCTCCAAATCAATCCTCTCATGTTCCTATCAAGGCCAGTAATCCTACCCTACCGTCGCGAAATGAGGGACTCATTCCTCCATCAACGCAACCCTTGGCCACGTTTGACATAATTGACCACGCTAAAAAGGCCAAGATCCAAATGTTTGAAGCCGAATATCTTCAGTCAACTCCCGAGCAGTTTGTAAGGTTGACCAAATACATCCAAAGCCAAGCTGTAGTAACTAATCAGGTTTCCCCAAAAGGAATCCTCTCCACCCCTCCTTCGTCCCGCATAAATGTTGCCTCGACTTCCGCATCAGGAAAGATAGAACCTTTCTACCTCTCCCTCCTAATCAATGGCCATAAACTAAGCAACTGTATAACTGATTCTGGAGCTTCTGATAATGTCATGCCAGTAAAAGTTGCCCATGCTCTGGGCCTCACCCTTACCAAGCCTTTTGGCAGATGTTATTCCTTGGAAACCAAGCAAGTTCCGATGATCGGTCAAATCAAAGACGCGCAATTTACGTTTGCAGCGTTCCCCGAAAAAAGGGTAAAAATGATCATCCTTGTTGTCGATATTCCAGCAGCCTATGGAATTCTGCTAGGAAGGAGTTTTTGCAGTGAAGTTGGTGGGGAGATTCATATGGACTGGTCTAAGGCTAGAATCAACGTTGAAGGTGTAATGCAAACATTGGAGCCTGAGTCGCAAAAGAAGTACCTGGTTACTAACTCCGATGACCCCAAAGCCCAAATTCTCTTCAAATCATCAGGGATGGGAAACTATTTCTTGTCTACCGAGTTTGAAAAAATGGATGTCCTCATCCAAGCAGAAGATCTTAACAAGATATGAACTTTGTAGTTTTATGGTAGCTGCGCGACTAGTGGGTGTGGCGCTGGCGCCGTGCTAATATCCCCCGAAGGGGAGATCATTCCCCTCTCTTTCAAGTTACAATTTTTTAACACGAATACCACTGCTGAGTATGAATCCTTGCTAGTTGGCATACAAGCCGCAAAGGAAAGAGGAATCAAGAATCTGAAAGTACAAGGTGATGCCGAGCTGGTCATAAATCAAGTTAAAAGGATATACCAAGTGAAGAATGAAAGGCTCAGACATTACCGCAACACGGTATGGGATAACATTAAGGAGTTTGACGCTTTTTCAATAAAAGCCATCCTGAGAGCTCAGAATGACATAGCCGATTCATTGGGCATTTCAGCATCTCTCATGCTCCCTCACCCAGGTTTGAAAACAGACACATATACCATTGAGGTGGTTTTCCGCCCAAGTGTGCCGGACAATTCTCAGCACTGGCAAGTATTCAACGATGACAATCAACTCATTGCTTTTCTTGAAAAACTAGAAAATTTTAATGAGCTTCATTTTGAAGGATCTACTTCCACGTGCCATGAGTTTGTTATTGATCAGAGCAGGGAACCCGAAGGAAATGATGACATATGTCAGCTCAAAGGAAATAAAATCCCAAAAGGCCTGGTCTCCCTAGAACGATTGTTCGACAGGCATGATCGCTTTGTCAAGAAGAAAAGGTGAGATGATCCTAACTCCTCCCCAGAAACTAAACCAGTCAATTTAGGTACTATGGAACATCCACAGTTTGTAAACATCGGAAAGTGTTGCACACCCGAGGAAAAGTGGAAGTTTGTCAAATTGTTGAAGAAATACATGGATGTATTAGCATGGTCCTACGCCAATCTAAAGTCTTTCAAGCCAAAGGACATCCAGCATGACATCCCGTTAAAAGAGGATGTCAAACCCTTTCACCAGAAGCAGAGACACTATAATCCCAAGATCTCAGGTATTATCCAGGCTAAAATTCAGAAAATGCTAGACACACGGATCATTTTCCCTATCCATCACAGTACCTGGGTCGCGAACATTGTACCATTGTGCAAGAAGAATGGCGAGATACGCATATGCGTGGATTTTCGTAACTTGAATCAAGCATCCTTAAAGGACAACTACCTACTTCCCATAATGGATCAGGTTCTACAAGTAGTAACTGGATCAGAAATGTTGTCCATGCTTGATGGTTTTTTAGGCTACAATCAGATTGAAGTCTCACCCGAAGACCAATTCAAAACAACATTCACTACCCCTTGGGGTACGTTTTATTATAGCAGGATGCCTTTTGGCCTGACTAATGTTGGTGCCACTTTTCAGCGAGCCATGAACTTTGCGTTCAAAGGTATGATGGAGAAGGTCATCGTATTCTACTTAGATGACTTAACTGTGTTCTCCAAACAACGAAATGATCATTGTGATCATTTGGAGCAAGTATTGATTAGATGCCGAGAGCACGAGATCTCCTTGAATCTGAAAAAGTCTATTTTCGGAGTCACAGAGGGAAAGTTGCTAGGACATGTTATTAGCAAAGAAGGGACAAAGATAGATACCAAAAGAGTTAAGGCTATTCAGGGCCTTACTTTACCTACAAGCAAGACCAGCGTTCACTCCTTCGAAAAGGTGAATTTTCTCATACGCTTTATTCCTGAATTTGCTGAAAAGACTCGCCACATATTAGACATGATGAAAAGGTTACCAACTTTCTGGTGGAGCGAAGAAGGGAAGAAGTCGTTTGAGGAGATAAAATCCTTTGTCGCTCACACGCTAGTTTTGGTATGTCCCGATTTCTCCAAGGATTTTATCCTGTATAGCTATGCATCTAGACACACCGTGTCGGCCATCCTAATGCAAAGGAATTATGAAGATATTGAATCCCCGATTGCGTTTATGAGCTCTCCTCTCAAGCCTCACGAATTAAAAATGACTCAATTGGAAAAAAATGCCTTCACCGTTGTCAAAGCAGTTAAGAACTTCAGGTATTACATTCTAAAATCTCATATGGTAGTTGTAGTTCCTGACACGGCAGTCAAGTCCATCTTAACTCAACAGGAGTTAGGGAGTTTGCGAGGAAATTGGATTGTAAAAGTCCAAGAGTATGATCTGGATATAAAACCAACCAAGTTGGTAAGAGGCAAGGGCCTGTGTCAACTTATAGCTGAAAACTAAAATTCAGAAGGTTCCGGGGAAAAGGATGATCGCATTGATGGAACACAAGGCCAGCTGGAGAAAGCTGATTCTTTACCCATAGTTCTATTTGTCGCCACCAATGACGAATGGTATTTTGATATTGCTTTCTTTCTCACTTATGGTGAGTGTCCAGCTCATCTAACTTCAAAGGAGAAGCGTGCTATAAAGCTCAGAGCAGCCAGATATGCCATCTGGAATGACGCTTTATACAAACGTGAAATAGATGGCATCTTCTTGCGATGTGTTGACAAACCACAACAGATAAAGTTACTTGAGAGTTTTCATGACTCGGCCTGTGGTGGTCACTTCTCCTCTTCTGTGACGGCACACAAGATCATCCGGGCTAGAAACTATTGGCCGACGTTGTTTCAGGATACAACCACCTAGGTAGCAAAATGTGAGCTCTGCCAACAGTTTGTTGGCAAACCAAAATTGACTACTTTTTCCCTCAGACCGGTCGTTATCGACGAACCATTCAAGTAGTGGGGAATTGATTTTATCGGGGCACTCAATCCCCAATCAAGTGTCAGACATAGTTACGTCCTAACAGTGACGGATTACTTCACCAAGTGGGTGGAGGCCATACCTGTCAAACATGTCACTTCCGAAGTTGTTTGCAGTTTCATCAAAGAGAATATCATTGTAAGGTTTGGTGTTCCAAGCAAGGTTGTGGCTGATAATGCTTCCAAATTCTCTTTGCGAGAAGTTATTGGTTTTTGTTATGGATACGAAATAACTTTGGCTCATGCGTCAGATTATTACCCTCAGGGAAATGGTCAGGCGGAATCCAGTAACAAAAACTTAGTGACCATCATACGGAAGCTAGTTGATGAGAATCAACGAATGTGGCATAGATCATTGTACGATGCTTTGTGGGTGGACCACATTACTCCCAAGAGATCTGTCGGTATGTCACCTTTTCAAGTGTTATATGGGATCGACGCAGAACTTCCCATTTCCACAGAGCTTCCTGCTCTGTGCTTGGCACGAGTGATTGAAGATGAGACTTTCCAAAATTCTCTTGAAAAGAGGATCATGTATCTAGCCTAACTTGAAGAAAAAAGAGTAAGGGTGGTCGACAAGATCACTGATCATCAGAATCAAGTCAAAAGATTGTTCGATAAAAAATCTAAGCAAAGAGAGTACCAGGTGGGAGACCTCGTCCTTTTGTGGGACAAATGAAGAGATCCGAAGGGTATGCATGTAAAATTTAATTCCCTATGGAGAGGACCTTTCAAGATCAAGCATCTCAATGGAGAGAATAGCTTCTATCTCTCGTATCTAGACACAACTAAGCTCCTGCTTCCCTATAGTGGGCAGCATCTAAAGATCTTCAGGAAGTAGAGCTTTCTCTCTTCTTTGTACAGTCTGCTTCAGTTGTGTGTTTGTTTTTGTTGTGTGTTTGCTTTTGTTGGTTGTGTGTTTCCCCTTTTCGGTCGCCCTTGTTTTTGACTCTGTAACCCAATGGATAGGCACATGTAGATCTAGGATTCTCTACCCTTGAGTTCCGCTCAGAGATAGTCCCCAAAAAGAGCCAGCTGTTATCCCGTAAAATTGACAAGGGAAATTTCACGGGTAACCCAATGGAAATTTTTTTCTAGTCCCTCATCAGTGGATCCCTTGCGTTCAGAACATTGCAAAATCCCTTTCCGTGAAATCTAGTTTTCCAAACTTATCCATTTTTTTGGTCTTTTTTGATTGGGCGCGCCTTTTTTCTTGGTGCAACACAAAATAAGTATGCACCCCCTTCATTTCCTTTGGTGCACCCTTTGAAGTGTCGACACATGTTTTGGTGTGCCTCCCCGTGATGCGCCTTTCTTGCATGCGCCAAGGCACATGCGCCTTCAAGTCAACAACATGATTGTTGAGCCACATTTTGGTGCGCCAACGGCACACGTATTTTGGTGTTGATAGTATTTTTGTTGCGCAAAAGGCACACATAATCATGTATTAACATGTATTTTGGTGTGCCAAAGGGTGCAGAGTTTGTGGTGTTGAAAGGTGTTTTGATGCGCCCCTTTAAAAGTGGTTGTCGCATTTATTGCACCTTTTCCTATATATAGGTGCATTCGCCCTGTCACTTTCACAATTAAAAAAAACACGTGATAGATTTCATTCCTCTACACCTATCAGCATGCCTGTCATCCTCGTATCGCATTCGTGGACCCCGCCTCATCTCTCATGTTATTTATATTCTGGGTAGGTGGTCCTTATGCCTCTTGTGTTTTTGACTATTTGGTTGTTTGTTTTTTTTGTAGGAGACATGGATTTGTAAAACTCCTCTTTTGTTGTTCTTACTATCCTTTTCCCATGCCCTTCCTCCTCTTTCCAGATCTACTGGTAAGGAGGACTCTGCCTCAGATAAAATCCCTTGGACCTCCTTAGTATGCCCTCTTCACCATCCAAAAAACCTTGCAGAAGAGGCTTAAGAACACATGCAAATCCCTCCAGAAAAAGATAGGAGACTTAGAAGATCGTGTTAGATTGCATTTTCCTCTTGGCGCATTTGCCATGCTTGCTGCATAAAATATAGTTGTACCCAGAAGGTGAAATTTCCTTTCTTGCAACACCCAATAACCCTGCGCCCTCTTGGCGCATCGAGCTCCTATGTAACATTGCAAAAATTTGTGCCATTAGTGCACCCTACACCCATACAACACCAACCTTACTTGCGTCAAGTATAAAACTGCATTAAATGGCGCATGCGCATCCCCTATTACAGTAACACAATGTCATGTGAACCTTTCATGTGCCATGGCAAGTTCCCCTTTTACACACGTAAAGATGATGTTGCACACACTAAACCTGCGCCCTTAGGCACATCCTGTCCCCATGTAACATGAAAACTATTTACGCCCGGTATAAAATGCATATAAATGGCGCAAGCGGCACTTCTTCTTGCAACAACAAAAATGTCATGTGCAGTATCTATGCACCTTGTGCCCTTTGGTGCTAATTTTTCCCTTGTAACACCCTTTTTCTGTGTGCAATACTACTTAACCCCTGCAGCCTGCGGTGTTCATGCACCTTGTGCCCTGATGCCTTGAAACTGCTAACTCTTCCTTCTGTCAATGCTTTAATGGGAGATCAAATAGCTAACATGACTCTTCTATGTTGGGTTTCACTTCTTCTTCTTGCAGATCAGTAACTGAGTTCAGAACTACATATGTCTACATCAAGCAAGAGACCAACCAAGTCTAAGGGTAAAGCCAAACTTACAGAGGAAGAGATGAAGTACAAATATTAGAGGGTCAGGATGCTTGAATCCCAGGTAGAATGTGACCTGGATATAAGAGACTCTGAGCTCAATCACATCGATATGGAAGATTTATGGGCCAGAACCAAGAGGGTCATAGGAAGTCCCTGGATGGACAAACTGGTAGGTAGTGGCCTGCATTTTGCTGGGGGGATCCCAGTCAGTGCAGTGAACAACAAATTCATGATGGTATTGGCCCGCTGCTACAACAAAGACACGAGATGTGTCCAAAATGAGAAGGGTGAAAGGTCATGATTAACGTCACCTTCCCGGAACTTCGAAATTATGCTTGGCATTCCTCACCACCGGCACTTCATGGCTCGTAAGCCAAGAAAACTCCACCAAGGCTTAGGAGGACAATGAAGACCAGTGCATGCATTTGATGAATGAGGTGTACCTAAAAAACAAGAAGGTGGTAACTAGATGGCCACGGGTCATTCACTGCAATGATTTCTCTGAGGAACTAAGTGATACCATCATGTTCCTAAGAAGAGTATTTGGGCTTTCTGACACCCACTACTTTCATAAATGGATGCTCAGGTACCTGGAGACAATGAAAAAGAATGTGCCAGATCAACGCTTCGAATGGGCGGAGATCATAAGCAATACTATATCCGAGTAGCTCCAACAACTCACCACAATGGGGAAGTTCTACATGAACTCTTACATATTTTATGTTGCAGCCTCGGAGAGAGATTATCTAGCATTGATACGATGCGGTGGTTTGGCCCCAACTAAAAATATATGAATACTACCCAGAGCTGAAACTAGAAAATAATATTTAACAGTTTACAAATATTAATGACGCTTTCTTCTATGGTATCGTCTACGTTTTGAGGCCAAACATGACTCACGGTCGAACGACCAAGAGCATTGTTGTAGTAACGGAGAAGTGGGGGGCCTTATTCACGTAATTTCCCACCTTCACCTATCTAAGGGCAAGCCAACTTCTTGGGGGAACCCACCAAATTACCAAGATATATCGGCCCCAAGCTGATCCTGTTGGAGCTATCTAGACAGCTCATAACCTACCACGAAAAGTGTTTGAAGAGAAAGAAGGGTGGAACTCCTTTCCCCCTCACAGTGGGTAGGTACACTTGTCTTTCCCACCACAAAGCCTGGGAGATGTTTGCAGAGCTAGAACTACTCAATCTAAAGCACAACTTCCCTAGCAAGGCCCACTTTCGATCCAAGAAATTGCCTTCCCAGGGCCAAACTTGATCCAATCCACATTCCGTAGATCGAGGACATTTATATCGACCTGTATCATGAGGTCGAGCTCAGAAGAAAGGATCACTCCCGCTTGGCTTTGGCCGAAATCATTCAGTACGGTCGTAGCCATTGTCCCAAAAGGTTATCAAACTACTGATCAAGAAGTTGATCAGGTATATCTTGACACGGATGGGGAAAACTGGCCGTTTGCTGTAATTGACAGAACTAAAGTGCCCCAGACCATTGAAGAAAGGGTCAAAGAAACTCTGTGGAGAATAGAGCACTGGTGCAGGATGAATGGCATCATCTACCTCGGGGTAGATTTCACCACATCTCCATTGGGCAACACACCTTCCAGGCCAAAACATCTGCCAAAGGGCAGAGGTAAAGACAAAGAGGGCGAGTCAAGCTCTGCCCAAGAAGAGGCTCCTGAGAGTCCCCCTTCCACCGCATGAGAACAAGTTGTAACTCTGGCTTCCCCAGAGAAAGAAGCGGCCAAAGATGTTCCGATGGGCACATCCACTCAGGATGTTGCCACTACTACAACTGTTGAGGTCCCTTCTATCCCTTCTCCCTCTCCTCCTTCCCCTCCTCGCGTGACCCAAGCCACCATTCCTTTGGTCGTATCCTCTCCCCCATCTTCTACTGTTCCCCCTTCCTCGTCATCCATCTTCTCTTCTCTCGCGGAGCTGTCCCCCACCATTTCTTCCCTCATCTCTCAGCTCCCTTCCATTCCCATGTCTACCTCCCCTATAGTATCTCTTCCTCCCATGAGCACTTTCTCGGCCTCCCTCTCAATGCCGCCTCCAAGTGTCTCAACGCACTTTCCCTCTACTACTGCAGCTGCTCCCTTTTCTACTTCTGGTCCCTCTCCCATAAGTCCAGCATGGATCTCTCAGCACCTGAGCCAACAAAAGAGGAAAGTTCCCATCGCACCGATGGACTTCTCCGTCATCCCATCAAAGGGGGCCAAGAAGCAAAAACCTATAACCCGCTTCTCTCAGAGTGCGTCAGGAGAGAGAGTAATGGAGATAGCGTATCCCAATCCTTTAAAGGATAAAAAGGATCTGTCTTTGACAGATTATACAGTGACCCAAGTCACAATGGGGACGTCTTCAGAAAGCCTTCAGGGAGAGGCCCTATCTGTAGTTGACGCCCTTTGCAAGAAGCTCCAGGAAGCAAAGGAAGAAAAGAGGCTATTAAAGGAGCAAAATAAACATCTTCTCCATGCCTTGCAGAAAATGGGTAGTGCACCTCCTACAACTGCCACCGAAACTCCTGAGCCTCTGAGCTAGGATAAGATAAATGAATACGCCAAAATCGGCAAGCAGGGTATGGCAGTTTCCACCTGGAGAAGCCAAATCCTCAAAGAAAGTGAGGGAGTAATTACCAAGTTCACCAGATTGTATCAGAATATCAGTCGGGCGAACAAAGAGCTCCAGGTGATTGCAGGACCTATCTCCGAAGAGCTGGACCATGCCAGGATGCAGCATGAGACCTTTCAGAAAATGCTCGACTGTTCAGTCAAAGATCTGGTCAAGTTCGGCGTCTTCGGTCACCCCAGAGCCCTCAATAAAATCCTTTCTACTCTGTACTACCGGGTCGATCAGTTGGAGTTTGTCCTGGAAAAGATTGACAAAATCAAGGAGGAAGCCCTGGATGCAATGCATCAAATGGAGCAAATTGTCCTGAGAATGTCTCCGGGCTTGCTCACTCCTTCTTTCACCTTGAGAAAGGTAGATGAAACTATTCGGATCTTCAAGGAGATCGTTTCGCAAGGGCTGGGACCAGAAGTCACTTTTGACACTGAATCCATCAACAACCTGTTGGCCTGTCGTGACTTCATAGGGTACCTGATAGAGGTAGAAAACGAATATTCCAAGCTCCCAGAAAAGCTCATAGATGAGCGGGAGACTTGCGAGGCTATCAGTGATCGTCACAAGGATCCTTCCCAGGATCAACTTCAACCCATGATCAACAAGTTCATGGAATATCGTGCCCAGTTCCACATCACGTCTCCTGAGCAGCAGCAGAAGCAGGATACCCCCTTTCAGCCGTGCAGGACGATGATGAATAGTCTCATTCCTCTCGATCTTCTCTTTGTAAATATCTAAAAGTATGTTGACACAAATGATGACATCATCCATGTTGCACCATGGGATGATGTCATCCACCAAGTTGTCAAAAGTCAACAAATGACTTTAAGATATTTTGTAATTAAGTGGTTGGTTTGTTTTTTGCCTTCTTTTCTTCTCTTCTTCTATAAATACTTGAATACTTGTTGTATTCAAGGGTGGATACTTTTCAGATGAAAAATAGAAGTAAGAAGAAAAGACTTTGAACTTTTTGTAACAGAAACAAATATTAATACAATATTTAGACTTTGTGCTGAATACCTGTGTTTTACATCAGACCTTTCTTATGTTAGATCTGTATGATTGTTCTGTTGAATCTACTTCTACTTTGTTGTCATTTATTCATCAGTATTGCTTTATTCGTCTATGCAAGTAGGTTCGGCTCTGTTTACTACCAACCCAAATCATAGACCTTCTGACCTTTCTGCTTTGGAATTCATTTCTTTTCTCCCTTCAGATCTTTCCCATCTCCCCACCTCGTTCCTTTCCCTTCTTTTACAGTTGGAAATACCTCTACTGGGATGAGATCCCAACCCCTGAAGGCAGAATATTGTGAGACTTGCACAGATTCCTGCTGGTAGAATAGCAATAAACCAGTTTCACTTTGCTGACTCAAAGAGGGGCTATGCCCTGCACACTGTTGGCTTGTTTGTCCATAGATCTACCCACCCAACAGATTTTCAGACCAACAATCCCTTCCTTTGAAACAATGTGTTCCAACAGCTTTCCTTCTGTGACACAAAACATAGACTTCTTAGGGTTTAAATAAATTTCATGCTCTCTACACTTCTGCAATATTGTTTCAAAGTGTTGGAAGTGATATTTTCTTACTTTAAAAAACACTGTCAAGTCATCCAAATACACAACAATGCATTTCCCTTTCAAACTACCAAAGCCAAGTCCATGGCCCTTTGAAAAGTAGCACCAACATTGATGAGACCAAATGGCATCCTCTTGTATGCAAAGGTGCCCCAAGGAGTTGTAAAGGAAATCTTATGTTGATCTTTAGTATTCACCTCTACTTGATTGTACCCCGAGTACCCATCTAACATAGATAACATCTCCGATCCTGTGACAACTTGCAATACTTGGTCCATCATGGGGAGATGGTAGTTGTCCTTCAAAGATCCCTGATTTAGATTTCTAAAGTCCACACAGATCCGGATCTCACCATTCTTCTTCCTGACAGGCAATATATTAGCAATCCACGTTGAATGATGGATGGGGAAGATGATCATAGCCTTCAGAAGCTTTTGTATTTCTTGGAAAATTGTATCAGCTATCTTTGGATTATATTTCCTTTGCTTCTGTTTGAAGGGTTTGATCCCAGGCGTAAGAGGAATGAAATGTTACATTTCTTTAGGCTGAAAAGCCTTAAGATCATCATAAGAGTAAAACATCAACATACCTCTTCAACAGATTCACCACCTTCTTTTTCTCTTATTGAGTGCAACATTTTCCAATGTTGACCATTTTGGGATCATCAAGACTCCCAATATTCACTTTCTCAGTCTCAGTAGATTGTCGGGCTCCTTGGGAAACTTTAGACTTCATATATCTATCATGTTTATCAAAAATATCCTTTAAACTCACCTGCCCTTTAGGAATTTTGTTACCTTTGAGTTTGATGCATCCATCTTGATTTATCTCTTCTTTGACACCCTCTTCATTTGATGACACATACTCTCTAGGAAGATTGTCACTTCCTTCAAAGTATAGCTGATCAAAGTTGTCTCTGAGCTCCAATAAAGAAATCAAATGCTGGTCATCAGTGAAAACTTGCCAATTATTTGCATTATCAGGCACACTAGGTCAATGGATCAGCTCAACGGTGAATTTCTCTTGAGGAAAAACAAGACGAGGAATCAACAAGGACCCCGAAATAGCTAGAGAGTCAGCCCTAGTGTTCCTTTCCCTTAGCACAGCTTCAATGGAAAAAGCATCAAGGAATTCAATGGAATCCTAGACCAAATTCCTATAGTGTTTCAACCTTTTGTTCTTTACCTGATAAAGGTCTCTAACTTATTTTACAAGTAGCTCTACATCTCCACGAGCAAGAAGGTTCTTCACTCCCATTTCCTTCTCCATGCTCAACCCAAGAATAAGGGCCTCATACTGACCAGTATTGTTGGTATTTTCAAACTTAAATTTGAAGGAGAAAGGATGAACCTTACCTCTAGGAGAAATAAACACTACACCAGCTCCATAACCAGCTGAAGAGCAGCTTCCATCAAACTCCAAAGTCCACACACCATTTGGATCAAGCAACACTCCCTTTGGCAGACTTATATCCTCTTGTGACATGATCATGTAGTTCCCATGCCCAATGTCTTCATATAGTATTTATGCTTTAGGATCATCTGTCTTTTACACAATATAATATGCTTGTTTCTCAAGTAGTAACTTCTTCATCTTCCCATTGACAGGGATCAAGGCGTGTGACCAATCCATTTGGATCTCACCTCCAACATCTTTACAAAAGTTCCTACTTAGGAGCATGCCATAGGAAGGAGGGATATCCACAACCAAGATGGTGGCCAAGACCTTCTTCTCTGGTAATGCAACAAAAGCTACTTGTGCATCCTTGATTCTCCCAACCAAAGGAACTTCTCTAGTTTCCATAGAATAACAAGATCCATAAGTGCGGGTTAGGGTTAGACCCAAAGCATGAGCCACTTTTGCAGGCATTACATTATCAGATGCACCAGAATCAATGACACAATTGCTAAGTTTGTGGCCAGCTATGAGGAGAATCACATAGAATGGTTTGATCTTCTCATTGGGTGAAGTGACTACAGCCACAAGACTAGGTTGAGGCAGAGAAGGAGTGGGGAAAAGGCCAGAAGAATGGGCTAGGGTTTTAGATTTAGAATTTACAAAGTTAACCATTTTGGAAAAGGCTTTAGGATGAGTTTGATAGAACTTTGCCTCAGAAATCTGAATCTTGGTATTTTTAAGATGGTCTATAATGTCAAAAGATCCAGATGTGGATGGGGAATCACTACTAGGAGTAGGAGGAGCTTTTGATTTATCATCTTTATCATTTGTTGGACAAGAATTCTTAGAAGTAGAAGTAGAGGAAGATGGACTAGCATAACTTACCTTTTGGGTGGAAGTAGTAGGAATAGGAGCTCCTCTTCTTGCAATCACCATGATGGTGATGGGGTACTCTTTGGGTCTTTTTGCAGGTTGCACCACTTTTTCATTTTTGTTGGTTTTGTCACGGGTCATAACAACATATGATTCACTGTTCATCTCAGCCACTACATCATCATAGTCATCTTCATCATCTACACCTTCCGTGGTGAGGAAATTGTTAGTGTAGGTTATTATTTATCCTTTTATTTATTTATCAGGATAATTATTACACTTGTGTTAGCCCTACACTTGTTGGGTTAGCTTGCTTAGGTGTACTAGTTGTGTGGAGTTAACTTACTAGTTGTGTTGAGTTAGCTTCTCAATTATGTGGAGTTAACTTACTAGTCTTTTGGAGTTAACTTAACTACCATTATCTGTTAGTGGGATTTCTTCACCACTGATGTAGGTAGTAGTTGCACTTCCCTCCTCCTATATGTACATTTTTCTTATTGAATAATAAAAGTCACTCTATTGTAATGTATTGAGCATTATGGCTTATGATGGATTTCCATATATGGTATTTTAGCTCTTCTGCTTTGCAAATCTAATGTGGTGTGCTATTATCATCTGAGATCGCGGCTTGGAACAATATTCTTATCATTCCTTTCAGAATTGAAATCGAGAACCACCAAGATCCTCCAGTTCTTCATCATCTTCCTCTTATTGTTCATCATAGAGTCCATTTTCTTCCTCGTCATCAAGCTCAAAAACCTCACAAGTAGCATTGACAGGCACCTTGAGGGGTGGACCTTTAATGGCCAACTTGGTTTGAGAAGAGGGCAAGTAGTTCCTAGGCTAAAATTTCTTCCTTGGAACATCTTGATATGTAGCATGCTGGGCCAATTGTTTCTTGATGGCAATGAGGTCATTAACCATCTTTTGCACTAATTGATCTGCATTACCTCCATGAGAAGGGGAAGAAGAAGATGCTTTGGATTTGAAAGACTCCCTTTTCAGCTTACCAGACATGATCAAGTTATCTTTGACACTGACATCCAATCTCTGATCAACATCCAAAGTTGCAAGATTTTCTCTCCTCGTGGAATAGCTTACTTTCGGCAATTGATTATTCAAGAAGAAACACTTTTTGAATCTAATCAACAGGCCTAGTATCTAGTGGAATCTTGTTAACCAACTTGTTGAAATTGGCCACAAATTCTCTCATAGGCTCATGTGACTCCTTGATTTGAGACATATGAGCTAGCAAATCATGTAAATCCTCAGCAGGTTTGAAACATTGCTCAAATTCAGTCCTCATAGTATTCCAATCAATGATGGTCCCAACAGGAAGATGGTAAAACCAATCTGAAACATTTTCCTGCAAGGTTTCCACAAATAGCCTCATAGAGACATCCTCATGTTTAACTCCAAGTACCCCACATGCAACAATGAAGGTTATAATGTGTTCATCAGGGTGTACTTTGCCATCACATCTAAATTTGAGAAAATTCTTCCTGGTACCCCTAGGTAACTCACACAATGGTTGAGGAAGAGCTAGAGGCCCAACTCTTTGTCCCTAAGGCCGAGGTGCTACCATCCTTGGAAAGATTTCTTGAAATGGAATTGAGACACTAGCAAGAATTAGGGCATGAAGATTATGGCTAAGTTGTGCTTGAGGAATGCTACTACCAGAAGCTCTGTCTTCAACAGGAGGTGTGCTTGTGGAACGAACTCTTCTATTTCTTCTTATTGGAGTAAGTTGAAAACCTTTTTGATCCAAGAGTTGAAATTGGGGATCTTTAATTCTAAGAGCCCTTCTACCATGAGTATATGTTAGAGTCGTCAGATCAAAGAAATGATCAAATTAGTTGTTCTTTTAAGAAAATAAATTTGTTAAAAAAATTCCCCAGTAGAGTCACCAAATATGTTGGGTTTTAGATATGCTCTTGGAATGAAACCACAGTCAGGGGACAAGTAAGTCCCTCCTCTTTAATGGGAGAGGTTCCCTTATTGAAAGCAGGGGCAAAACCTATGTACGAATACACAATGTTTCATTCAATGGTGGTTTCCCAATATCTTTAAATGTGTTTTATGCTTTGAAAGTTATCAATACATGAGGATAGAAGACTTGAAGAGAGGAGGGAGGCAAGAGAAGACAATAATTTCAGGGAAAAGAGATGACAGAGAAAACCCTTACATGTATTGAGCAAATGAGATATAGAATTGAACCCTTCACATTTATAATGGGCACAATCCGCAGACCCAAAGTTCTTGAGATTGTATAAACTAGAACACAAAGTTTAAGCATGCAAGGATTAAATGATTCATGGATCAAAGCAAGAAGGAAAGATAAAATAGAGGAAAAAGGGGAAAACATTTTTATTGATTTCTTCTGATTAGAAATTACAGTTTCAAAATATCAAAATTCCAACTAGTACAATGGATTTGAAAGCCCGTGATATAGCTCGCAAGAGATGGTTACAACTTCCTCAAGAAAGCAAGAAATAATTACAACTTATTCCAATCATCTGCACCCTTTCAAATTCTTGATTTGTAAAGAAACGTTAAAGGTGGAAAAACCAATTTTTTAAATACATGGTCGTTACATTATTTTGCCAATTAACACCTTTTACATTTCTTGCCTTTGAAGTTGTGTCAGGCTGACATGTGGAGAGCTTTGCCAGTTCCTTTATACTTAGCCGATTCGGGCCAATTTCCTGCTTGACTTATGTTGACCACTAGACATGTGGAGGGCTGGTGCTCATTTGAGTTTCTATTTTGGAAGCGCCTCATAAAATTGCGCTAAGCTTATGCATGTCTCCTTCCACTGGTCTTGGACTTTTCAATGGAAAAATCTATCTCCCCATTGAATTTAACCACGTGGCGATCTGGTGCTACTTGGAGATTGACCCTTAGATTTCACTTCCAAAATTGCATCGTTAAGGCACGTGGAGACTTCCGCCAACCCGCCCATAGTTATTCAATTTTAACGATCATCTCTCTCTCTCTCTCTTTGGACTTGGGACACATGGAGGACTGGCATAAGTTTGAGAACTACCCCCAGCTTTGACTCTTGAAGTTGCGCTGATGAAGCACGTAGCGCCGTCCGCTGAACCTTCCATACTTAGCCAATTTGAGCTTGTTTTACCTTATTTTGAACCTGGGACATGCGGAAAGCCTGCATTTATTTGAGGATTGTCCCTTGGACCCTACCCCTATATTTTCATCATTTTGACACGTGGAGGCTTCCGCTGACACTTGAAACATGGCCAAACTGCATCCAATCAGAGATGCCCACATACTACCCATGGATTATGTGGTAAAAAATAACGAGAAAGATACACCTGTCGTTCCTGACTATGGGAAGAAAAATAAAAAGAAGGAAAGAAACTTCACCATTATGCCCGGATTTCAAATTGTTCTCGATGAATGGGAAAAATGCAAACAATGTCATGCTTGACATGATCCAATACTCTAAGGTACAAACTCAAATTTTTGAAACTTGACTTAAAAAGAATGGAATTTTGGGGCCGAAAACAGATGTATCATGTATGCATGTCAGGAAATCCATTCAGAAGAAGAATATATATAGGAAATGATGTTATTACACCTAGAAGTGCATCCAAAAAAATTGGCAAGCTCTCAAGGGAAAGAAAAGATAGTATTGAGTCATCATGTTGCTTTGATGACTATCTATTGTTCTAAGATGATTCAACATGCATGGTGTGAATTCTCTAGGATTATAGGAGGCATGTGTCACTTGAAGGAAGCTTTGTGAGTATTGTAAGTAATCTATTATCATGTAGCTACTCAAACTAAATCTTCTCCATGTTGAATTTGTTGGGGTTAGCACACCGGTTGTATAGACAATATATCATATCTAAGTATACATCCAAATAAAAGCAGATATTCTACCAGAAGAAATATACAAAACAAGAGACATAAATCAATACCAGATTTAACCTGGTTCACCCAATGTGGGCTACATCCACCAAGAAACAAGTCAATCTATTATCCAAAGCTTTAACAAGATATACAATGAAGATTTACAATCTTCCGTACCTCTCATATGTACAATACTTTCTTTCTCTCAAGATTTTGCTTCATAACCAAGAATTCTCTCTCTCACACCAACCTTTTGCAAGTTATTTCTAATTTTTTTTAATCATTTACTTCTAAACCCTAGTTTTCATGCTTATATAGTTGTTTATAGACTTAGGGCACTTAGTCATGCAATTAAAATCAATAGATATACTTTAATGCTAAAAATAGATCTAATTCCCAAGAGTTAATTAAAACATCCTCGCACAGGTAACCAATGCCGGTTAGACCTAACCGCTATCGGTTCCTCTCTCGCTTGGCCGATGTTGGTCATACCTGACCAATGCCAGTCATACCTAACCGATGACGGTCCTGGGTGATCGATGTCGGTTCCCCCTTAACCGATGACAATTACTATATTTTCTAGCAAGTTTCCATTGCATGCTAAACTGAAGTAATTGAGCTCCACAACTCAACAATCTCCCACTTGGAGATTAATATAGCACCATACATGTACATCATCATTCTTGGATGCTTCCTTAGCTTTGTTTCTTCCTCTTCAAGACTCAAACTCGAAGACCAATAGAAGTGGAGTGTAGTTCCAACTTCTCCTTTGCTAATGGCTTCATTAGCATATCCACAGGGTTCTCACTTGATATGAATCTTTTCCAGATTCAACCACTCATCCTTCAATACCTGACCATATGAAGTGATACCTCAACTGAATGTGTTTCATTCTCGAATGAAACGTTGAGTTCTTTGCCAAATAAATTGCACTATGACTGTCACTTAACATAGTTTGCAATCATCTTTCTCTTTTCCCAACTCTTCCATGAACCTACTCATCTATATCATCTCCTTGATAGCCTCTGTAGTTGCAACATACTCTGCCTCTGTAGTAGACAAAGCCACAACCTTCTGCAATCTTGAAATCGAGCTGAATTGTCATCCCACCTACTGTGAAAATATATCTAGTAGTATTCCTCCTACCATCCAGATCTTCTAGCCATATACGAATCAACATAGCCGCATAATGAAATATCCAAACCTCCATAGCATAACCGTATGTTATATGTCCCTCTCAAATACCTAAGTATCCATTGGACTACTTTCCAATGCTCTTTACCTGGATTAGCCATATATCTACTCACAACTCCCACTTGCCTGTGCAATGTCTGGTCTGGTACAAACCATAACATACATGAGACTCCCAACTACTGAAGCATATGGCACTCATGTCATGTATTTGACCTCCTCATGTGATGAAGGACACTGATCTTTTCTCAATTTGAAGTGTCCAGCCATAGGTGTACTAACAGGTTTTGCATTATGCATCTTGAACCTTTCTAACACCTTGTAGATATAATCCTCCTAAGACAAATACAATTTCTTGTTCTTCCTATCTCTATGTATTTGCATGCCAAGGATTCTTTTTGCAGCTCCTAAATCCTTCATAGAAAATGTGTGAGCTAGCTTTCCCTTAAGCTCACCAATGTCCTGCATACTAGATCCTGCAATAAGCATATCATCCACATATAGTAACAAAATAATATAGCTCCCATTTTCAAGCTTCTTGAAATAAACACAATGGTCATATTCACATCTCAAGTAACCATGCTCATGCATAAAACTATCAAACCTCATGTACCATTGCCTTGGAGCTTGCTTGAGCCCATATAGGCTCTTTTTCAACCTACACACTAATTTCTCCTCACCCTTGACTTCATACCCAAGTGGCTACTGCATATAAATCTCTTCATCCAAATCACCATGAAGGAAATCCATCTTCACATCTAGTTACTCTAAATGCAAATAATCCTCTACTGCAACTAAACTCAATACAGTACAAATAGAATTCATCTTTACAATAGGAGAAAATATTTCACCAAATTCAATACCTGCTTTCTGTGCAAATCCCTTTACTACAAGCCTTGCCTTATACCTTTTATGTCCACCCTCTTCTTCCTTAATCTTTTAAACCCACTTGTTCTGCAATGTTCCTCTTACCTGCTGGAAACTTAACCAAATCCCAAGTCTAGTTCTGTTCCAAGGATTCCATCTCCTCATCCATGTCATGCTCCCACTGGACATGGGTCTTATCCTGCATTACTTCTTCAAAAATTTCTAGTTCACCATTATCAGTCAATAATAAATAAAATAGAGAAGGTGTAAATATTTCTAGAGGTTTACTTACCCTTTGTGACCTTCTCACAGGAGTTTGGGGTACCGGAGGTTCATTCTAGACCTCCTGGACATTCATATCCAAATACTGACAGTGACCGACGTCGGTCACCTATAACCGACATCAGTTCTGCTAACCGGTGTTGGTTTGGATCTTTTGTAACCGATATCGGTTCTGCTGACCGATGTCGGTCAGGGGTCAACTAACACCGGTTACTGTGTAACCCTGTTGGTATTACTTTTAAATATGAGAGTTCATTTTCATTCACAAACTTCTTAACTGGTTCATCCTTGGGTACCAAAATTTGATCCCTGTACATTCTCTTTTCATTCTATTCAATATCACGACTCCTAATAATTTTAGAATTCTCTAAATCCCAAAAATGGAATCCAAAATCACCAGATCCATAACCAATGAAAGTGCATCTCTTGGATTTTGCATCCAACTTTTTCCTATTTTCCTTATCAATATGCACAAAAGCTTCTGAACCAAAAACTTTAAGAAAAGAAAGATCTACCTCTTTTCTAGTCCAAGCTTCCTCTGGTATTCCTCCATCTAGTGAACTTGAAGGCCCGCGGTTAATCAAATAAACTGTTGTATCAACTGCTTCTGCCCAAAACTGCAAGGGCAATCTAGAATGTATCATCATACTTCTAGCATATTCCATGATTGTCATGTTCATTCTTTCTGCAACACCATTCTCCTGTGGTGTTCTTGGAACCATTATTTCTCTACGTATCTCATTCACTGAACAATAATCATTGAAAGCCTTGCTACAGTATTCACCACCATTATCAAATCTAAGGCACTTTAACTTTTAATTTGATTCATTCTCAATAAGGGCTTTCCATCTTTTAAAAGTCTCAAAAACATCATATTTACGTTTAATACAATAAACCCATACCTTTCTTGTAGCATCATCAATGAAAGTAATATAATACTGGGATCCTCCATGAGAAGCTACCTGAGCTGGTCCCCACACATCTGAGTGTACAAGCTCCAATTTCTACTCCTTCTTAGTTGCCCCAACTTTGAGAAATCTCACTCTCTTTTTACTTTCCAAAGACACAATGCTCACAGAAATCAAGATCTAAATATTTCAAATCTGATAACTTACCCTTAGCCTTTAAGATCTGCATTCCTTTTTTACTCATATGAGCCCAACCAATTATGCCACATGCATGCATCTAAATCTGAAGTAGATAATGCAGAAAAGGAATCAGTAACACAGGTAGATAAATATAATGTTCATACCTTCTTACCTCTTGCCACAACAAAAGCACCCTTGGTGACTTTCCAAGAGTCTCCATGTAAAAGTAACCATGCAACCAGATTCACCTAGTTGCCCTACAAAAATAAGATTCCTCTTGAGGCTTGGCATATGCCTCACATCTTTCAATACCCATGTATTTCCATTCTGTAATTTTAGATGAACTTCCCCTTTACCAATAATACTGCAAGGTTCATCATCACCCAAATAAACATGCCCAAAATTTCCCTGGACATAATTTCTGAAATAACCCTTATTAGGGATTTGCATGGAAAGAAGCTCCTAAATCTAAAACCCATGATTCAATTCTATTATCTAAAGAAAGAATAAGAGCATCTTGCATTACCTCTGATTGCAGTAAGATTTTCTTCTTTACCTTTGTCTGGTTGTTGGTTCTCTTTATCCTTTGACCAACAATCTTTCTTTGCATGTCCTTTCTTTCCACATTTCCAACAAGTAATTCCCTTACCTCTGGATTTAGATTTGTTATCCCTTGACTTTGATTTCCCATTACTCTTACTCTTGGATCTCTCCTTCTGCCTACCCCTGCTTTTCTACATTCAAAGCATTTCCAGATGATGATTCCTCTGTACTCTTCCTATGAATTTCTTCATTCAAGATTATACTAACCACATCATCAAACTTCAAAATATTATTAGCAGATGTTGTATTACTAACAACCATTACCAAGTTATCCCAACTATCAGGTAAAGAACATAAGAATAAAAGTGCTTTCACTTCATCATCAAATGGTATATCAACCAATTTTAACTGATTTACAATAGATCAGAAATCATTCAAATAACTAGATGCAGATCCACCTTCATGCATCTTAGAACTAAATAGTTTCTTCATCAAATAAACTTTATTTGAAGCACTAGGTTTTTCATATAAATTATCAAGAGATTTCATTAACCCTACCATAGAAGTCACTTCTGTAATATTGGAAGCCACGGATGCTGCCAGGCTCAATCTTATAGATCCCAAAGCCTTTATGTCAAGAATCTTCCATTCTTCATCATTCATCTTCATAGGTCTATACTTCTCATCTAACGGTAAATACAAATCTCTTTGATACAAATAATCCTCAATCTGCATCTTCCATAATTGATAATTTTGGTTGTCAAACTTTCTCTACCTTGTATTTATTTTCTTCTGTCATTGTTGTAGCTCCCACTCAATCAGAAAACCCTCTGTGAGTAAATCTGTCAACACACAAAACCCTCAAACAAAGATCTGATACCATTTTTTGGGGTTAGCACACCGGTTGTATAGATAATATATCAGATCTAAGCATACATGCAAATAAAAGAAGATATTCTACCAGAAGAAATATACAAAACAAGAGACATAAATCAACACCAGATTTAATGTGGTTCACCCAGTGTGGGCTACATCCACCAAGAAACAAGTCAATCTATTATCCAAAGCTTTGACAAGATATACAATGAAGATTTACAATCTTCCACACCTCTCAGATGTACAATACTTTCTTTCTCTCAAGATTTTGCTTCATCACCAAGAATTCTCTCTCTCACACCAACAATTTGCAAGTTATTTCTAATTCTTGTTAATCATCTACTTTTAAACCCTAGCTTTTATGCTTATATAGTCATTTATAGACTTAGGGCACTTAGCCATGTAATTACAATCAATAGATATATTTTAATGCTAAAAATAGATCTAATTCCTGAGAGTTAATTAAAACATCCTTGCACAGGTAACCAATGCTAGTTAGACCTAACCGTTGCTGGTTCCTCCCTTGCCTGACCGATGCCGGTCATACCTGACTGATGACAGTCCCTCCTAACCGATGTTTACTATTTTTCAGCAAGTTTCATATTGCATGCCAAAATCCGAAGTAATTGAGCTCCACAACTCAACAAAATATTGAGTAAACAATCATAAGGTATGTGTGTTGAACTATTCTCATAAAGTATTTTTACTTTCTTGAGTCTGTATAAGGCCTTGCTTAATTGTCCAAGAAGAAAAAATGTGTTATGAATCATGTTGTTTTATGAGTTATTCCTGATTATCTTTTCAAATGTATCATAGGGTTCTATGTTGGTGTTTCTCCAAGTTCCCTAAATATGAATCATGAAAGTAGTGATCAAGGTATGTCTAGGTTTGTCATGAACTCAACCAAGTTGACTTGAGTCTTACATTTGATCCCAAGTATGATGAGTTTGTTTACTTGACAATAACACAATGTCAGTGTTGCTCTCCAAAAAATACATAGGTTCATCAAGTAGTAAGGAAAATATATCATGGTTTGAGTCTTAAGTCTGTTAACTATTGTCTTAAAAGTGTGTGTATACTTCTCATGAACATGTAAAGTTGTGGTTATCCTCAAGAAGGAAGAGTCATGAATTGTTTCATAAATTCATAAGAACTCCAAGTAAAATAATGTGTAAAATGATATGAGTTTTTCCAAAAAGGTCTTCAAATTCCATCAAGAAGTAGAAATTGAAGTTCAAATTTCTCCAAAACAAGTGGGTATTCCTCAAATTTTTGTGATGTAAGAAAAAGGATAATTAGTTCATGAAGAAACTAAATGTGTTTTAGATTCATTGATACATGTGCAAGTTGTATTCAAACAAAAATAAATAGTGTATCAGATTTCAAGAATCCTGTAGCAGTGGTTGTAAGATATAACCCAATCAATGAAGCCAAGATCAGGGAAAGGACTAGATCTAAAGGAAAAGTTTCAACTCACAATGTAGTAAATCGGACAATGCTATGCTTCAATGTAAACCTCATTGAATCCAATCTATAAGGAAAGAAATCAACTTGATATGATACACTCTTGAAATACATAAGTATCTGTTGGTTCAAGAAATATGAATTACAATAAAATCGAGACTCAAATTTATACTTTAAGGAATAGCTATGGCCCATTGGTAAGATCATGAAGGTTTGAAAATGTCAGCAAATTTTTTTTTAAAGGTGTTTGGATCATTGGAGATAATTACAATTCATATAATGAAGAAAATACCATTACCAAGATGATAGAAAATAACCTACCTAAGGTTTAAAACATTAATCAAGTTGGGATGTTTAAACTCATTTCCAAGAGATGAAATTTTCATGGTACAAACTACAAAGTTTCCTTAAGAAATTTACTTGGAGAAGTGCTTATTTAATGAAATTTTCCAACAGTCTCTTGAGAATCCTGTACATGCAGCTTAGAAGACCTAACCGAGTTATGAAATTAAGATTTTGAAGAACTTTTTACAAAGAAAGGAGTATTGAAACTTGTAATTGTGAGACTTTACTCAAATGGGTACCCAAAAAGATCAACATTTTTTCATATGGGTCTAAAATATAAGAGTTATGTTAGAAAATAGCTTCAAAAAGGGATAGTAGAAAAATGTCTTAGATGTTTGTATAAGTCTCCAACCATGAATTCACTTAGAGCCTTGCTCTTAAGAATACTCTTGTGCCTTTCGATGCAGGCTTAGATGATAGTATGTAATGTTTAGTGCTTGGCCATGATCCTTTGGGAGCTATAACTATGTATATGTATGATTCCCTTTTTTGAATTTTGTAATTGGCAACTTGAAGGTCAACCCATAAGTGTAAAATATGACCCAAAAGTAAAAGAGACCCAAAAGAGTAAGAAGGAAGCAAAGAGGGTCAAGAGTTCCCAAAATGAACATGAGCACTTGGGTGCTTCTGTCATAAATGGGTGTTAGTGTCTGAGGCCATAAAATATAAATCATTCAAATATCGATAGGTATGTAGGGTGTGTAAGGTCAATATAAATATAAGAGACAAAGAAAAAGTCCCAAAATACATTGTCAATTACTATTTTTCTCATTTAAGAATCATGTATATAATAGGATGCTCTAGGACCTAGAAATGTACCCAAGTGCATAGATGTTTTGTCTATATTTTACCCCCACTTTAATGTTATTGAGTGAATACTTGATAACATAAAGTAGATAGAAGATGTGTACTTTATGATCTTGTAGAGAAGTATGTACCCGATAGCATGCCGAGTGGACAAGTGGAGCATGAAATGATCGCAATGTGAGCATGGAAACTAGGAAAGGGAAGTGGATCCTAGGAGTGAACCATATGTGTATTAGCGTGTTGTGGTTGTTGATGTAATCTCCTTCTTGTTTTGTATTAAAGATAGACCTACAAAATAAGAGTAAGAGAGTAGTAAAAGTTTTGTATATGAGAAATCAAAGTAACATGTGCATAAGTAAGTAAATGTGTGAAAGTATGTAAAATGAAAGTGTGCACCTGATGTATAAGAGTGTAAGAGATAGTGAATTGTGATTATTTTCTTGTATTTATTGGATTTATTTCTGAATGGTGAGGTTTTTGGGTGATCTCATGCTGAGAGAAATATTTTTGGGAGATCTCACGCCGAGAGTGAGCTTTTTGGGAGATCTCATGCCGAGAGTAAGTTTTTTGGGCGATTTCACACCAAGAGAAGAGTGTTGGGGAGAGAGGTCTATCTTTTCTATCCTTCCATGATGCTTCCTGAATAAGCACCACTGTAGATGGTACTTCCTTGATTTGTTCTGATTGTTCTGATTGTTCTGATTTTTCCAATTTATTCTGACTGTTCTGATTTGTTCATATTGTAACTAAAATTTGATTGATAGATTGAATTTTATACCTTGAGTTAAGTGCCTACTACTAGAGAACTAATCTGACGACTGATGTAAACTGTGATGAAGTGAGAAAATGATTGTTTTTACTCCCATGACATTAGCATCCAGGGGGTACACAAGTGCCCGCTGCTACTATCCAAGTTTGGGTGTTAGGTGTTTTCGTTGTATTTTGGGCCCAAGTTTGTTTTTGAGCCAATTGATAAGTATGTTCTTGTGCTAATTTTGTATTGTAGTGTATTGTACTGAAGATCTAAGCTACTATAAGGGTTATTTTTTCACCCAATAGATGTCCCCTCATTGGGGGTTCATGTGACGACTGTAGGAGAATGGAGTCCAAAGGAGAGGATCTAAAGATGATATGAATATGTGAGTGTGAATTCCTATAGGGGTTAGGGAATGTGCATGGTAGAAACCAAGGCACATGTAAAAAAAATAGGTTAGCATCAAGTGTTAGTGTAAACAAAGCTAGCATGCAATAGAGAACAATGTAACAAGCAACTAGGAAGACAAGATAAACCATGAGAAGTGGGTTTCATACATGATACACCACTCAAAATTTCATGAGAAAATCAGGGCCGAAAGGCCAAAATCATACAAGGATCAAACAAGACATGGGTCATATCCTGAAAGTAATAACATACAATAGGAAACAAACAGTGAAAGATAACCATGGTTATATATAATCCTGTAAGGCAAATGCTACACATGAAGCACCCATTACAATGTTAGAAAGATAGATAGTATGTCAAAGTGTGTATAAATCAATGAAAAGTAAAGTGATAGTAGTGAGAAGTAGTGAAGAATGTATCAACAAAACCTGTGTAATATGTGATAGTCATAAAAGTAGATTCCCCTAGGAGCCTCATTGGGATTGGTAAGGAGTTGTGTCAAGTATCATGTATCATGTATGAATATATGAAAGGTCCTACATTCACCTCAAGATACCAAATGAGTGTGCATGTGTATATAGAAAAAGATAGTGACATACTAAGAATCAAGATAACATGGGAAATAAGGTGTAACATATAATTAGAATAAATCAACAAGAGTAAATGCAACCAAGATATGCAAATGAGGTGTAAGTCTAATGATGTGTTGTGATGTGATATGCAAAATGTGTGGATGAGAGGATTCATGTTTCCCTCCATCAAATGTGTATGATATGAGGTTAATTTATAAATACACCCTCAATAGTCAAGAATGAACCATAAAACAAGAGTGCATCATCAGGGAATGAAGGTTTGTATTCGATCGAGATCATATGCTAGGAAATATATATCGTGAAGCATAGAACGTGAAGTGTAGATGATGTGGGGTTCATTGAAGAAGTGTTACCTTAATAATCAAGTGTGAACCATATCATGACAGTGCGTCATAGGGTAATGAAGGTACAATGTAGGTACCAAAGATTGTAGGATTGTTTGGAAATACTATCCATGAAGCACAATATACACTAGAGAAAATTGATCAAGATTTTTTGGTAAATAGATGTTATCATTGTGAACAAGATTAGTCAGAGTACATATAGTACATGGAATGATGTATACCGTACATAAAAAATAGTATGTATATCATGAGTATAAGGATCCATGAGTAAGTATGAGTAACAAAGCGTGTAGAGAGTAGCATAGGAGCATGGATAGATGTAGCAAGGCTTACACATGGTGTAAATAAGAGAAAGTTCTTCTAGAAAGATTGACGTAAATTGCAAAACAAGAGTAATGTATAGATATTGTAACGACCGCTAAAATGACCACTTGAGACCCAAGAACAACCTAGGTTTAGATAGAAAAAAATTATGGAATAATTTTTTTTGAAAAGCGTGACCACTACTACTGTTCAAGCAACAGTTACCACAACAAATATCCTAAGTCCATTATAATTTACTAAGAGAAATTTTCTCATTGTAACCAACACTAGATCCATATTACAAAATTGAAGACTAGTTAAATTTCTCTTAGGAGTTAACTTAATAAGTAATTAAATTAGCATTATAGTTAAATATTCCCTAATCAAATTTAGAGGGTCAAAGGGCCAAAGGAATTAAATACCTTGGGTATTTAATTCCACCAAGTCTAAACAATAAACAAGGTTCCTATTGGCATGGGATGGGAGAACATTTCCTTATACCCTAACGTGGCCATTAAAAAGGTCAATCCATGCTTTAGAATTATACATTTAGGTTAAAAAGGGGTAATTTCCCACTTACCCACTCTCAGAATCATCTTTGCACTTCAACCTAATTTTTCACATAATTAATGCACTTAAACTTTCTTGAAAAACATTTCCATTAGATAGGAAATTTCTTCCCCTTTCCAATGATATAAAGAAGTCCTCCTCACTCCTCATATTTCTTAAGTTACAGGCTGACAGGCTTGGGGAGGAAAATTTTCCCAAAGGTGGGCCAGCGGGCCCAGGGAAGAAAATTTTCCCAAAGCCGGGCCAGCAAGTCTTGGGAAGAAAATTTTCCCAAAGGCGGGCTAGCAGGCCCCAGGAAGAAAATTTTCCCTAAAGCGCAAGGGACACGTGGCACGTTCAGCCCACACGGGAAGGTAGGTCATCGAAGGTAAATTGGATTTTGACTCTTTTTGTTTAAAGGGGTAAAAAAGGTTCAAAAACCCCCACACCTCTGCCGACGCCCAAGGACGCCACATGTCCTGCCCAAAATCTCAAGTGGGGAAGCAGACTTTCGGGGAAAACTTAGAAATATTAGCTTATGTGTTAAAAAAAGCGAAGGCTAAAAATAACCTACGCCTCTGCCAACGCCAAGCGAAGCCACGTGTCAGTCCAACATTGACCTGTGGGAAGGCGGGCTAGCGGGGAAACTTAGGAATTATTGCAAATCTTTTTCCAAAGGTGATAAGGTCCAAAACCATCTGCGCAACCACCGATGCCTAAAAATGCCACGTGTCAAACCCATAGTGATAGGCGGGGAAGCAGACCGACAGGGAGACTTAAGATTTTTCGCCCTTTTTCAAATAGGTAAAGGTTGAAGGTGCGGCCCACGAAGGCATTTTTTCCCAAAAGAAAAATTGCAAGGTTGTGGGGCTGCAGAGGAAATTGTGACTTTTTGCCTTTTTTTTTTTAAAAAGTGCCCTAAGTAATTTTCCGATCCGCAGGTATGATTTACATAAATTTCCCTTTTTTTAAAAAACTAAGCAAAGTAAAAACTTTAGAAGGCCATAAATTGGAAGCTCAGATTTAGCAAAATGAGGACCTTTTGGAAAGGGCTCAAACTCCTCTTTGCATAGGAACCAACAAAATTCATTTTTGACAAACTTAAGTGGGTGAATTTGACAAAACGTCTTTCCTGCCATTAAAGTGTGAATTGGAATTTTTAACTTAATAGAATTAATTCAATCCGCCATTCTTTCTTTCTCAACATGCCAAACAGACATGGAGGATTGCACTTGGAAGGATTTAGACAAATTTTCAGGGTTAAATTGATGGATTGAGTTTCAACATGAGTTTCCCCCTTTTTCTGTAAAACGTCTCAGTTTTTTTTATCTAATTTTGATTAATTGAAGTCTAATAAATTTTCTTGAGCAATTCAACTATTTGAAAATCATTTTGATATTCCTTAGCTTACCTTATTATTTCAATTTGTCTTTCAAGTTGTAGAGTACTTTGTAAATTTTTCTGATAAATATTTGCAGTTTTATAGTGAAACAAAATTGAAATCATACTTAAACCCGAATGCATCTACTTTTCGTTATCATCCTCTAAATATTTAAATTCATTCAAATCTGATTTACAAAATTTAACTTTACTTCAATCAATATGTGAAGACCCAAAATGTAGTTCTACTTTCAAAACATGCATTTCAAATGAAACAGAGAAATGTAATATTTCTTCATACATTTTTTTTTCAATTTTCAAATAATTCATTTCAATCACAGATTTCAAATGAAAACCATACCATTTGTGGTAATTAAAAAAAATTCTATTGGACTCCAAAATTCTTTTACAACTTCCTTTTTCATTCATCAAATACAACTTACAAAATATACATCTTTCACATTCGAATGTAGATTCCATTTCCAAAATAGAGCAGCTTTCCACCACAAATAATGTTACAATTCCATCAACTTGAAGTGGGAATTTTTTACAACAAGGAAAACCCCAAGGGGACTGAAATTTTTCTTCATCCTCAGCTCCAAAATAGTAATAAGAAGATCCACCATATAGATTTTGATCACAACAAAAAAGGAGGAGAGGCAACACTCTCGACCCAACCAAGAATTTCAATGAAGAGGAGAAGTCGTCCTCCTCATTGGCCCCCGAGCCCCAACCACAAGGAAACAAGAAATGTATTTCAACTCATGGAAACAAATAGGCTTCCACAACACAAACAAGAATTCACATATAAGACACAGTCTATTACATATTGCAGTTTGTAACCATAGTAAGAACAACAAACAATACTATGGCTTCATCATGCACAAGCCAAAGGAGCAAGACCTATGGGGAAAGCTGCTTATACCTCTCAATGGGGAAATGGGTGTCCACCTTAAAATAAACCTACCAATACACACACACACACACACACACACACACACACACACACACACACATAATTTCAAAACCCCTACATACCCTTATGCCTCCCCTAAGTACCCCTTATACCTCCCATTCTCTTATGCCTCCCCACACTCTTATGGCACCCCATAATGACTAAAGAAATGCAAGATATTTCTTTTACAAGGTGGAACCCAATCCCAAAATCCCTCCACAATAACACTTATACCTCCCAAGAACTCTTATGCCTCCCCACAAGAGATCCCCATAGTCTTCTCCTACACCATACCTAGGCAATCTACCCAACCAACCAACAACATACCAAAATATTCAAGCATTCACATAAGCGTAAATAAAAGAAGAACATTTTAAAGAGCCAAGCTCCTACATCTCCATGGTAGAGGTTGTTCCAAAAGTTCAATAGCAAGATTTTTCCAATCAAAGCATTCCAAAATCTCCAGCAATCCACAAGCATTCAACAAAAAAATATCTAACTCTCTTCCAAAATTACAAGAGCTCAAAACCAAAAGAAGTAACCAAAAATGAAGTCCCCAAAATGAAGTAACCCCAAAACAAGCTAAGGAATTTGAATAAATAGAAGAGGGAGAGATGAGGATGAGGTGGGTCCATGTAGGATGCCACATCACACATCCTCAACTCCACCTCACAAGTCAACTTCAAACTCTAAAGCATAATTAAAAAGGTGGGGGAATAAATGACATTTTACTTACACACACAAACCAAGTCCATACCCCAAGGACCAAAATTAATTTTATGTAAGAAGGTGCAATAAAAAACTACAATTTTCCTTCCCAAAATACATAATAATGCCTATCTTTAACTCCCCAACCATAGGTAAGGTTGGTATACAAATTTAAGAGGTGTGGGACAAGTTTAACTTGTCCCACAAGCTTCCAAAATCAGCCCTTAAGGACAGATCCGAATTTCAAAAGGAAGGTGGAGTGTTTCACACTCAAATTTACTTACACATCTCTTACAACACATAATCCAAGAGCCATTAACTCTAATAAATGCATTCTTATGACCCTTTAAATTAATTAAAAAACATGATTACTCACTAATCTTGACATAATTTAAATAAATAATGAAGGGAAATACATCACCAAATAATCACATACAAAGATTAAATAAAAGGGAACACAATAAAAGAATACACATAACCCTTGTTGGTGCTCAAAATGGTCTCGCCCAAATTTTCCTTTGAAACCTATTGATTTACGGCCTTTGCCATTTATCATTCCCCTTTGTTGTGCTTGGGAAAGTCTTTGCTTTCTTTTTGTTGCCATAATTAATATGTTCCTGGGTCGAGGATCATGTATGGGTCCATTTGTGTTTTCTTGTTTCTTTGTCTCTCTAATAGGTCTGTAATTTGGGTCTCCAGTTCTCTGTTCATTCAAAAAATCAGGTTTTCCTGTTCTTTCCATTTTCCACTATCAGGATTTGTTTCGCTTGTTGTTTTTGCCCCAAATAATTGATAAAAATGAATGGATGTAGCTCTGAAGAGCGTATTTGAGCCTTGTAATGTTTCTAAATCTTGTCCTTCGAAACAATTTCATCTCCGGGCTCAAATGGTCATTTTTCTACATTTTACGGTTTGACGGGCATTTCTCCCAGTCAAATTTACATCCTTGCATCTATAGGGAACGTGGCCTCTTTTGGTTGGACACGGCTCGGCGGGGTACTTCATAATTTTATAAGTCGCCTCAACTTGAAAACCAGCCTACGTGGAGGAACAATGTTCGTTTGAAAGTTTACTTTTGGGTTTGGCCTTGAAGTTGCACCGGGAGGACACATGGAGGTTTCCGCTACTTTGCCTAAACTTAGACATATTTTTATGCAGTTGATATAGTTTAGTAGAACAGAGACACGTGGTGAGCCCACGCTCATTTAGGGTCTCCGCTTTTGGCACCATTCTAAAATTGTGCCATGAAGACACGTGGAGGCTTCCACCGGGTCTTCCCATACTTAGTCATTTTTCAAAAATGTTTTGGGAGGTCTAGGACACGTGGAGGAGCCACACATGTTTGGGGACTGGTCCTTGAGTTTTATTTTAAAGAAGCGCTAGGAGGACACTTGGAGGCCTCCGCTCACTTTGCATTTTGCTTGGACTTTTCAATGGCCAAAGGAGATTGTCTCAGACTCTGACACATGGTGCCTTCCGCTGGGATTCAAGCCTTCAAACAAATTTTGTCGGGCCAAGACACGTGGTGAGCCCGCACTCTTTCAAAGTCTCAAATTTTGGGAACCATCTCAAGATGCTCCATTGTGACACGTGGCAGTTTGAAAAGTTAGAAGGGCGGGGAAGCAGACCATCGAGGGAAACTTAGAATTTTTTCCTTTTATGCTCAAATGGGTTAAAATACCAAAAATGTCCCACAAGCATGATAGAGGAAAGGTCAAAGCTTGCTCCAGTCAACGGTGGAGGTGCGAACTCTCGGGGGAAATTTGGAAAAATTTCCTTTTGGGAGAAAAGAATTAAAAGTGAAAAAGGAAGCACGGTTCCACTGGGAGCCACATTGACGTGTCAGGCCCATTTTTGAAGGGCAAAGCTGTGGGGAAAACTTGGAAAATTTTCCCTTTTCCAAAAATGAGGTGAAATAGAAATTTTTTTCATGGTTCTATTGGGACCCACCTTAGGACACGTGTTAGGATCATTTCTCAAGGGCAGAGGTTTGGAACAAAATGTGGAATTTTTCCATTTCTTCAAAATTTTGTAAAAGGTCAAAGGAAATGCCCGGCCCCGTTTTAAATTGAATCTTCCACGTGGACGACCCAGATTCAAAGTAAAGATCAACGACAGCTAAGAGTCTGAATATGATTTTCCCCCCATTTTACTGAAACACGCCTAGAAGTGTGAGTCTTCATGATTTCTTGGTATTTCCTACTTGCCAAACAGAGAGAAGAGTTAATTTTGATATCTAAGTTTGGTGGAGAAGATTTGGAGACGTCTTTCGCCATTAAAATGGTCTGGCTATTGGGCTTGATGTGATCTTTTGTTTTTCTTCTCCCATGCATAAAAGAGCCAGAATTGATAGATTAGGGGTGGAAGTGGTTGGCGAGTTCAAGAAAGAGTGATCTACCAGAAGGAGGAGTTGAATGCGAGAGATATTCAAAGATATTTTACCCCTAAACACCTGGAGACCTTTTACAGATTTGATTTTGGAAATCACGAATCATGATCATGGCGAGCACTGGTAGCACTCAATGTCGGGATTTTTTTGGGGGAAAAGGGGCTCTATTGTAAATATTATAAATGGCACAAATTGTTCATGCAAATGGTTGGAGTGTTAGAGGTCGAAGAAAATCCCCAAGAGGAAAATTTGACAAAGCCTATCTTTTTAGAAGCTTGTATATCCCTTTTGTATTAAGTTTGATCATGTCAAGGTGGTTGCAAGTGTACAACCATTGACAAGCTCTAAGATTGTTCTAGAAACTTTCCCCTGCTGATAAATTTGATCAAACTCGAGTTGTTTTGTGTTGATCTTGAGCAAAATATGTTGGTTTCATTTTTGAATGTCTGCAAATAGTTTTTCTTGTTCTTATTGCAATCTTGTATCAAAATATGTCTTAATCACACAGGTCTCAATCCTTGTGATAGTTTAGTGGCATCTGTAATCCCATTTCTCAGAAGAGATTTCATCTGGGAGTGAAATAAATGATTTAAAATCAATTTTCTTTCATTTGTTGACAGAGATTATTTGTAATCCTCTGGGTGTACCTTAGGCGTGATTGATCTTAGATTTTGATGTTTTATTGGGTCTTCTAACTCGAGCCTTCATGTTAGAATCTCATAGATTGTGTCAAAAATTGCTAATCTGGGCCTCCATTGAAGTACATATTCTAGTTAAAGGAACATTTTAGCTATTCTGAAGCAGTATGTTATCTAGACTTTCCATTTTGTAAGAGTTCTCAGAGATTTGGAAAATCAAGTTTAGTTTTCCTCACTTCCCACCAAAATTTATTTAAAAACAACTCATCCTACCCATACTACCCTTATTTTTCATGTGTGTATACAAATTCACGAATTTTACTACCAAAATATGCAGAAACAATCAGGATTCCAAATGTCTTTAGTAGCCTGAACCTTGCTTAGAAAATTCTCCACTATCTAGAGTGATAACTTGTGAGAGTTAGATTTTGTTTGCATTGATCATATTTTCTTCAAGGTCTCCTTAACAACTTCATTAGGAAGGATATCTCCATCTCCTCCATAAACAACATGCTATAAAGGAGTTCTCTTACCTTGGTTGAAAGGCACAACCTAAAATAGTGAGGATAGATCAAATCCTCTTGAGGGTGCTATCCATTTCTCCACATCTGAGTGATTAAGGGCCAATTAGATCCCATCCCCTACTACAAAATAACTCATCATGATCTATCTGTCTCTAATATTCTTGCTAAACCTATGATATTGCTCAGACTTTAAAGGAGAATCAATTTGGGTACCAACACTTTACTGGAACCGTTGCCGGGGACATAGTGGTTACAGTTTCACATTCAGACCCTGGTAAAACACTTCTTATATACTCTAAGTGATGTGTGCAATTTCTTTCAGTTCCGACACCTAATGCACTAACTTTCATTGATAAATCTGGGTAAATAAAAGTAAAAGTCTTTCCATTTCCAGTTTCTAGTGTTGAAAACATTTGAAAAATCATATTTAGTGCATATACACAACTAAGGTGGAAATCCTTAGTGGTGACTCCCTCTTGATCTGATTCTTAATGAATACCAGTGTCTTGACCTTTGTCAAGTGAGATTTGTTACTAACCTTTGCAAAGCTAGAAGGAAGAAGATCTTTCTTTTTTAGGGATCCTGCTAGGACATTATTTCCAGAGCTCGGAAAAGTAAAATCAGAAGGGAGAAAAGCTTTGAGAGATGTGGGAAATCAAAAGACAAGAAGAGGGATCTCCATTGATGAAAGTGATCGGCCTATCATTGAATACTGCTACTCAAGTGCTTTTGAATCAGGTAGCCTCTTTGTGGAATTGAATTCTCCAACCGGAAAGGGTCCTTCATTTGATTTTGAGAAGTTTGCTTCTCATTTTGCCCCTGTCTTTTCAAAATTTGATAGGGATTTCCAAGAAATAAGGCCTTTAGGGGATATCCACTTTGAAAATTATGCCCCTATGTTTCAGAGACCCTTTTCCCCTTATCAATCTATCACCCGTCCAGGGTTACCTCCTCAAAACAACATGGCCCTGCCCCCACCCAAACCTCCATTTGTTGTAAATACCTTTGGACCTATAAATTTTGTAGGGATGGCTGGTTATCCAAATACAATTCCTCAAGATGTAAGAAACAAACTACCAAAGTTCCAAGGAAGCAACACTATAACTGGTGATCAACATCTAAAGATTTTTATGAATATGATGGAAGACTTTGAGATTGAACATGAAGATGTATATATCAATTTGTTTATCCATACTCTGGAAGAGGATGCAAGGGACTGGTATCAATCATTTCTAGATAACTCTTTTGATTCTTGGACTGAGATGAGCAATGCATTTTAATTACAGTATGGTGATAGAACTAGCCCTAGGTTTCTTTTGACAGAATTTGAAAACATCAAAAAGAATCCTAATGAGTCAGTACATGATTTCAACACAAGGTTTAACAAGACCTTGAGAAGGCTGCCTATTAGGATAAGGCCATGTGATGAATCATGTTTGATCAAATATTTAGATGCATTTGATAAAAAGGATGCTTACTATTTGAGGGACAAAAACCCTGCTAATTTGAGGCAGGCCTTCACCATGGCTCTGCAAATAGAGAAGAACATCAAGGCAATTGGAAATCCCCCAAAAATGGAAGGTGTAAAACTAATTAACCCAGAAAAACCTCAGACAAGAAAGGATGTTTATTTGGAAGAAGTTGTGAAGACTTTGGCAGGGGTTGTCAAAGAAATTTCCTACAAACTAGCCTAGGCTGAAAAGGGGATTGGGTAGACTTCACAAGGTCAACACAAGCATAAAGTCCAAGACAGGTTCAAAAATCACCAAATATCTTATGACAGAGGCAAGGGACATGTTGGATTTGGAAATAGGTAGCCCTAAGGTAGGGAAAACATAATGATGTTTGATCCTTTGGTTGTTAGAGTTGATGTTGTGGAGGAAACAAATTTCATTGTTTAGTGTGACAGATGTTTCATGCCCCATGCTCAGCGTAAGGAAGATTAGCAAGAAGAAGAAGAAGCTTATGATGAAAATGATTATGATGTATGCGCGATGGGTTGCTCCACAAGCTCACAACAAGGGGCAACTTCAACTGAAGTGATAAGTTCTCGGACTGCTGCCACTTTTTAGGACTGCATTCATAGGGTACCTATTCTTCCTCCCTCTCATACTTTAGAAGTAGATATTGTACAATATTTTGAATTTCCCACTAATGACTTCGAATATTTAAGGGCTTTAATGATAAAGAAGTATGATGGAGGAATCCCATCTGAGGAAGATAGACAGTTACTGATGAATGTTGTTGTTGCTCAAGAGAAGGAATATAACACAAGAAGTAAGGCTGTCAAAGGGATAAGGCCTCAAGCCAAGCCAAAAGATCCCTTACTTTCAAACATTTCTAAAGAGGCTCCTAAGAAAGATGCATTTTCCAAAAGCCCTACAGTTCCAAACAAAAATTATACCCCTCCTCATGCCCAAGCTATCAAAAATCTTGTACCGCCTAGTGAGTGTGTTAGCTTTCCTTCCAATACTGCCTTGCCATCCAATGTTGCCTTGCCAAAGAATGCCCCATATGACACTGCTCAAGTTTTAAGTCAAATAAAATTTTCTGTTCCAATTATTGAGTTGTTAGAATTCCTGAGCACAAAAAAAGAGCATTTGAATACTTGGGATTAAAAGAAGGAAAGATTACCCCAGGAAAAAATATAAACATTGTGGACACTCCACCAGTCATGGAGGAATTAGAGGCACCATCAGCATCAAAAGAGCTAGATGAACCACCTGAGGTTTATTTGGGAACATCCTTGGTAGATTCTCAGCTGAATGTGGACCCATTCTTCACTACCCTGATCATTAAGGATAGATTGTTGCATAATTATATGTTTGATTCAGGGGCATCATGCAATGTTATGCCTTCGGAGGTTATGAATGAATTAAATATCAAAGTAATAGGTGCATATGGGAAGTGCACTACTATGGATTCTAGAGAGGTGCCAGTGGTGGGGTGTGTGAAGGGTCTGGTGGTGCAACTTGCAGCCTATCCAGGTAGGAATTTGAAACTTGATGTAGTTATTGTTGACTACCCAGCTAAGTGGGGTATGTTGTTATCTAGAATGTGAGCTGCAAGTGTTGGTGGGAGTGTTCAAATGGATATGTCCTATGCTACCATCATAGTTGAGGGCAGCCTTGCCAAGTTGTATGGGGAAAAGAAGATGTTGCATCTTATTGAAGATCCCAACAATGCATCCTATGAAGTATTATTGTACACAAATGTCGATGCTGATAACTTTGTGGGATTTGTTGATGGAAAGGAGCACAAGATTGAGGAATGCAGGTGTCTTGAACAAGTGGGCTCTCCTTAGACTCTATTGTTTGATGGAGCTTGATCCAAGTTTGGGAGTGGTGCTAGTGTTGTTATGCTTTCTCTAGGTCAGGAAAAAATTGTTTTTTCCTTCAAACTCAACTTTGAGTGCACTAACAACACTGCCGAGTATGAGGCAATGTTGTTGGGTTTAAGAATTGCTTGGAAATATATCCATAATTATAAAAAAAGTTAGAAAACTATATGCCACAAAGAATCAGTGAATGAAACAATACAAGCATGCAGTTTGGGATTTCATTGAGATGTTTGATTCATTTAACATTGTGCATCATGATAGGAAGTTCAAAGACTTGGAAGACAAGCTTGTAGTGTTGGGGTCTCGTTTTGACAATTGTGCAGTATCCCCATATTGTGAATATGATGTTGAGGTGTTAACAAGGCCATCTGTACTGGATAATGTTAAACATTGGCAGGTTTTTGATAATAATGCTCAGATCAGAAAATTTCTGCAAAACAAGGGAGATTTTTTTTTATCAAAGTATTGATTTGGAGCCAATGGTGTGTATAGCAGAAGGGAAAGAAACCTTGTTTGGCAAGGGAATCATCCAGCTAAAGACTAATACCATTCCTAGAGGGTTGGTTTCTCTTGAGTCCAATTTTGATAATGTTGATCGCATTGTTAACAGATGCATGATAGCCTCTAGGGATATTGAGGAGCATGACCTTAGCACAAAGGAGAAACCAAGGAAAATTTGTTTAGGCAGCAATCTCATGAAATATTTGGACAGATTTTTTTTTATAGAATTTAGAATAATGCAGAATTAACACCGAGTATATTAATATTCAAATTCTATTCATCTGGGATATTGTATTCATCTAGAGATAGCTTCATATACAAATGCTTGATCCTATAATCTAGGAGTCAAGTCTTATCACTTATTTTTCCTCATATCTCTCTCCATAAATCTCTCAAGCTTATCCCTAGGATCACTCACACTCCAAAATAGCTACGTGAGTTGTTTATTCAACAACTTCACTCACACACAACTATTAACTATATTATTAATATGAGTTGTATTAACTCATTATTAATAATATTACAATTTATTACTAATGTCACAATATATTTGTAACATTCACTCCCCTATTGTTAACATTATTAATTCCTAATATACACTCCCCTAATATGAACAAGGTAGAAAAATGTTTACACATCTCAGCAGAATGCCAACCCCTGTGGCACGCCTGTAGCTCATGACCTTGATATAAATGAAGGGATCACTACTCAACCTTCTATGGTTTTACAACAGGTTTACCACCAACCTGGACATGAACAATTCTCCACTCTATTGTTCACCTCATGTGGTTTTCTGGATCTCCACGAACCGTTTCAAGATCCATGTCTGCATGTGTTTTTTTTACTTCCCCACTATATTTTTCATCAGAAAGTTACATATAGGAATTTGTCACACATTACAATAACAAGAATGTATCATCTGTTTTTATTATCTACCACACAACTGAAAGCAAACACACAACTGAAAATACTTGGCCACCAAATCAGTACTGCGGCCTCGTCGATGGTGCCTGACGAGAGGTCGCTGATCAGCCTCCTTCCTCCGTTGCCTCCAGCCTCCAACTATATGCTATTAACTCAGTTGAATTTGATTATGAGGCTCAATTTTACATACCTCAATCAGACGTCAGATTCCACTGAAAATGTGTCCATAAGGCAATTTTTGTTCACAAATTTTGACTTTTACACTTGAGATGATAAAAAATAACGACAATACAAAACTTACATTACAAATGACTATTTGACAATGACACACACAAAATAATAATAACAAATTTGATAATTAAAAAAAATCATTTAGAATAAAGGTGACTCCACACTTAAAATTATAATAAAATTAACAAACTAAAACAATTTTAAAACAAAAAACTTTATTTCCACTTTTCACGTGGATGACAAAAAAAACAAAACTTAAATAATTAAATGTCTAAATAACAAATTAAAAAAACATAACTTTTAGTTTAAATATGTTATTATAAATTAATTAAGTATAAATAATAAAACCAAAATACCGAAAAAGTAATAATAGAAATTAGTTTTTAACAAACTAGACTAAAGAGTTTTAAAATAACATAAGACATTAAAAAAATATTATAAAACTTTAAAAGACAAAACAAAGAACCTAAATAAAATACCAAACAAAACAAAAAGGTGGACTTTAATTAAAAATGGTGAGGTAGAAGTCAAATGTGGCCATGTAATGCATGTTGGGTGGTCAAATAATCCTTAGTGACTTGACGGAGGCAGCAGGACTATTTTTTTTTAACTTTTCTGAGTTTGGCCCAAAAACACAGCCTCTCTACTCAAGAAAACCATGGGTTGCTATAATTCTAAATTTTAGCATGCAATTTAGCACCTCGGCCACACGTCTAGCTTGTGAATAAAACATGAGTTGATCTCACAGTACTGAGACTTGAGTATGATAAAATTCTGCTCACACAATTTTGTTAAATTAGATCAGTGTAGGTAAAATAAAGGAAAGAACTCACAAGGGCACACTTCAGAAGATGGCGTTCTCACTTCCTTGGCTAACTAGCACTTCCAAAATGTTGAACGCTACTCCTATTTGATCTGGCAGACCAAATCGCTAGTGCAGAGTGTATAAGCCTCAACCTTCTTACATAAATAATGCACCCAAATTTTTCATCCTTCACACATGCCCAACATATCAGCCAATGGTTTAATAACAATAATAAAAATGGTGTGGCCTGAGAATCATATAAAGTAGTAGTTATTTGAAAAATCCCACTGCTGTTGAGGATCTTCAACATGTCACCGACATCTTTTTCCTTCTATTTTTCCATAACAACATTTCTCTAAAAATGCCTGCTCTAATACCAAATGAAATATTTGGACAGATTTTTTTTTATAGAATTTAGAATAATGCAAAATTAACACTTAGTATAATAATATTCAGATTCTATTCATTCAGGATATTGTATTCATCTAGAGATAGCTTCTTATACAAATGCTTGATCCTATAATCTAGGAGTCAAGTCTTATCACTTAGTCTTCCTCATATCTCTCTCCATGAATCTCTCAAGCTTTTCCCTAGGATCACTCACACTCCAAAATAGCTACGTGAGTTGTTTATACAACAACTTCACTCACACACAACTATTAACTATATTATTAATATGAGTTGTATTAACTCATTATTAATAATATTACAATTTATTAATAATGTCACAATATATTTGTAACATCTCAGCAGGGAGGAGAAGCAGTCATACATCCAATTGTTGAAAAAGTATCAAGATTGCATGGCATGGACCTAATTTGAACTAAAGGCATACAGAGAGGATCTGTTTTAACATGAGATTCCCTTGGAGTTTAATGCAAAACCATTCAGGAAGAAACAAAGGCCAATCAATCCACTCTTATCTCTTTAAATGCAAGAAGAACTGAAGAAGCTAAGAGATGGAGGGATTATTCAGCCCACAAGGTATTCTCCTTAGGTTGTAAACCTAGTACCAGTAAAAAATAAGAATGGTGATATTAGGTTGTGTGTAGATTTCAGGAATCTAAACAGAACATCAAAGAAGGATAATTATCCTTTACCAAATATGGAAAACATGCTACAATTAGTGGTTGGTTCTGAATTTCTCTCTACCCTAAATGGTTTCTCTAGTTATAACCAAGTTGTGGTGAAGGAATCAGAAAAGATCAAGACCACCTTTACTACTCCTTGGGGAACCTATGTATATGTTAGGATTCCCTTTGGTTTAATGAATGTTGGGGCTACCTTTCAAAGAGCAATGGATGTTGCTTTTGTTGGTTACATCAATGGTTTTATTGTTGTTTATCAAAATGATGTAACTGTATTTTCCAGGAAGAGAGGTGATCACTTGCTACACTTGGAGAAGATGCTAATAAGATGTAGAGAGTATGACATCTCACTCAATCCAAAGAAGTGCCATTTTGGAGTGCAGAAGGAAAAATTACTTGGTCACATTATGTCACAAGAAGGGGTGATGATTGATCCAGAAAGGGTAGAGGCCATCATCAGAGTCCCAATTCTAAGAACCAAGAAGGGAATTCAGTATTTCTTTGGGTAGATAAACTCATCAGGAGATGCATATCAAAATTTGTTGAGTTGACCGTTCCAATCACTTCCTTGCTAAAGAAGGACCAGATCATCAAATGGGAGGAGATTGCCATCCAAGATTTCAATGGGATCAAGGAGGCATTAAAGCATGCACCTTTCTAGTAGATCCAGCTTATAAGAAGCCCTTTCAATTTTTCTCTTTTGCTTCAGAGAACACTATTCCATTTGTCCTGTTGCAGAAAGATGATGAAGGGGTTGAGAGGCCAATTGTCGTTTTCAGTAAGGCCTTGTAAGGGGTTGAGGTACACTATTATGGAGAAGCAAAAATTTACCTTGGTAAAAGCAAAAAAGGTTTTTAGACCTTACACTCTAAGTTCTAAAGTGGTTTCTTATGTTCCCCACACCATGGTAAAGGAAATCTTATCAGATATGGAAGTCTCAAGTAAAAGATGTAGGTGGGTGAACAAGTTGCAAGAATATGATATGAATATCCAAACCATGAAGTTTGTGAGAGGTTTGGGCTTGGCTAAGCTTATGGCTGAGAGAAACTTGCAAACTATTGAGGTAAATGAGGTAGAAGAAGAAAGGGCAGGTGTTTTTGAAAAATTGATGAGTTCTGAGTGGTAATAAGATGTAATTTTTTTTATCTCAGACATCTGAACTACCCTGTGTATTTAAGTAAGAACCAGAAAAGAGCCCTTAAGTTGGCTTCCCAAAAATATGTCATTACTGATTATGGGCTAGCTTGGAGAAACCCAAAAGGAGTCCTCTTACAGTGCATTAATGAAGAAGAAGCCCCAAGATAATTGTTGATCTCCATGGAGGAGTTTTTGGGGGGAATTTTATTGCAAGAGTCACAGCACACAAGATCCTAAGGGCTGGTTATTAGTGGCCAACTCTCTTCAAGTATACAAGCTTTTTGGTTAGAAGATGTGAGAGTTGTCAGTGCTTCTTTAGAAGACTGAAACCTTCAGGATCCCTTCCTTTGCTATCTGTATCAATTGTAGCTCCATTAAAGTAATAGGGAATGGATTTCATTGGTGAGATTTTAGACCCTTCAAGTGTTGGGCATAAGTGGATTCTTGTAGCCAATGATTACGTTACCAAATTGGTGGAGGCAATCCCCACTAAGAAGGCAACACATCAAATTGCCATGGACTTTATGCTAAACCACATCATCTGCAGGTTTGGGGTGCCAGTCAAGATTGTTGCTGACAATGCCATAAGCTTTAGAGCTAAACCTTTAGTGGCAATGTGCCAAGAGTATGGGATCAACTTGACATATGCATCTAATTACAATCCCCAAGGAAATGGACAAGATGAGTCTAGTAATTAAAACTTGTTGAAGATTATTAGAAGAACCTTAGAGCTAAATAAGAGAAAATGTGGTGAACATCTGAAGTTTGTTGTTTAGGCTGATAGAATCATTGTTAAAAGAGCCAATTGAAAGATTCTATTTGAGTTGGTGTATGGAACTCAGGCCCTGTTGCCCCTGCATATGCAATTATCCTCATATCAGTTCATTCAACAACTGGAGGATCAAGAAGTAAGTCCGTATGATTCTCACATTAACCAAATTATTGAACTTGATAAAGAAAGGAGGGCATCCCACCAGAGGCATGTAAAGTTTAGAGAAAAGCTGAAGAATTTATTTGACAAGAAGGTCACTCCCAGAGCTTTCAATGTTGGAGATCTTGTGCTACTATGGGATAACAAGCATGAAGATAGGGGAAAGCATGGTAAATTTGACTCACTATGGATGGGCCCTTACTCCATTGACATCAGGATTGGTGAACATACCTTCTTATTGAAGGATTTAGATAGTGAATTGCTTGAGATGCCTCTTTATCGCAGGCATTTAAAGCATTTCTTGGACTGATTCCCTAGAATCAAGGTAAAAATATTTTGTACAGTGTATAACTACTTGTTTGTTTCCTTTTTTCTATGTTTTTTCTCGTTCTGGTCCTTGGTGACCTGTTTTTATTGGTTTCTCTATTTTATTTTGGGAGATGGCTATGTTTCTTTACTCTGCAAGCTAACCCTATCACCCAATGGAAAATTTTGGCACTTGGTCTACCTTTTTTCTTGTGGCACTCACAAGGAGTGCCCATCCCCGAGTTGGAGCTGATGTTAGTGCTCAAAATGGTCTCACCCCATTTTGCCTTCAAAACCTATCGATTTACGGCCTATGCCATTTATCATTCCCTCGTGTTGTGCCTAGGAAAGTCTCTGCTTTCTTTTTGTTGCCATAAGTAATATGTTCCTGGGTCTAGGATCATGTATGGGTCTATTTGTGTTTCCTTGTTTCTTTATCTCTCTGATAGGTCTGTAATTTGGGTCTCCTGTTCTCTGTTTACTAAAAAACTAGGGCTTTCCCATTCTTTCCATTTTCCATAGTTGGGATTTGTTGCCCTTGTCATTTTTGCCCCAAATACTTGATAAAAAATGAATGGATGTAGCTCTAAAGAGCGCATTTGAGCCTTGCAACATTTATAAATCCTCTGTCCTTGGAAAAAATTTCATCTCCAGGCTCAAATGGTCATTTTTCTGCATTTTACAGTTTGACGAGTGTTTCTCCTAATCAAATTTACATCCTTGCATCTACAGGGAACGTGGCCTCTTTTGGTTGGACGTGGCTCAGCAGGGTACTTCATAATTTTATAAGTCACCTCAACTTGAAAACTGGCCTACGTGGAGGAACAACGCTCATTTGAAAGTTTACTTTTGGGTTTGGCCTTGAAGTTGCGCCAGGAGGACACATGGAGGTTTCCGTTGCTTTGCCTGAACTTAGACATATTTTTATGCAGCTGATACAGTTTGGCAGAACAGAGACACGTGGCGAGCTCGCGCTCATGCATGGTCTTCATTTTGGGCACCATCCTGATATTACACCATGAAGACATGTGGAGGCTTCCGCCGGGTCTTCCTATACTTAGTCATTTTTCAAAAGGGTTTTGGGAGGTCTGGGAAATGTAGAGGAACCACGCATGTTTGGGGACCAGCCCTTGAGTTTCATTTTAAAGAAGTGTCGGGAGGACACTTGGAGGCCTCTGCTCACTTTGCATTTTGCTTGGAGTTTTCAGCTGCTAAACGAGATTGTCTTAGACTCTGACACATGGAGCCTTCCATTGGGATTCAAGCCTTTAAACAATTTTTTTCGAGCCAGGACACATGGCGAGCCCGTGCTCTTTCAAAGTATAAAATTTTGGGAACCATCTCAAGATGCTCCATTGTGACGTGTGGCAGTTTGAAAAGTCAGAAGGGGCGGGGAAGAGGACCATCATGGGCAACTTAGAATTTTTTCCTTTTATGCTCAAAAGGGTTAAAATACCAAAAATGGCCCGCAAGCCCGATAGAGGAAAGGTAAAAGTTTGCTCCAGTCAACGGCAGAGGTGTAGACTCTCGGGGGAAATTTGGAAAAAATTCCTTTTGGGAGAAAAGAGTTAAAAGTGAAAAACGAAGCGCGGTTCTGCTGGGACCCACATTCAGACACGTGTCAGGCCCATTTTTCAAGGGTGGAGCTGCAGGGAAAACTTGGAAAATTTTCCATTTTCCAAAAATGAGTTGAAATAGCAGAATTTGGTGTAGGTTCCGTTGGGACCCACCTTAGGACACATGTCAGGCTCATTTCTCAAGGGCGGAGGTGTGGAACAAAATGTGGAATTTTTCCATTTCTTCAAAAGTTTGTAAAAGGTGAAAGGAAATGCTCGGCCCCATTTTAAATTGAATCTTCCACGTGGATGACCCAAATTCAAGTTAAAGATCAATGACACCTGAGAGTCTAAATCTGATTTTCCCCCCATTTTACTGAAACACATCTAGAAGTGTGAGTCTTCATGATTTCTTGGTATTTACTACACGCCAAACATAGAGGAGAGCTAATTTTGATATCTAAGTTTGGTGGAGAAGATCTGGAGACGTATTTCACCATTAAAATGGTCTGGCTATTGGGCTCGATGTGATCTTTCCATTTTCTTCTCCCATACATGAAAGAGCTAGGATTTATAGATTAGGGGCGGAAGTGGTTGGCGAGTTGAAGAAAGAGTGATCTACTAGAAGGAGGAGTTGAATGTGGGAGATATTCGAAGAGATTTTCCCCCTAAGCACTTGACGACCTTTTATAGATTTGATTCTGGAAATCAAGATCGTGATCATAGTGAGCACTAGTAGAAATCAATGTCAGGTTTTTTGAGGGAAAAGGGTCTCTGTTGTAAATATTATAAATGGCACAATTTTTTCATGCAAATGGTTGGAATGTTAGAGGTCGAAGAAAATTCCTAAGAGGAAAATTTGACAAAGCCTGTCTTTTGAGAAGCCATCTGAAAAGCCTGTATATCCCTTTTGTATTAAATTTGATCATGTTAAGGTGGTTTCAAGTGCATAACCATTGACAAGCTCTAAGATTGTTCTAGAAAATTTCCCCTAATGATAAATTTAATCAAACTCGAGTTGTTTTGTATTGATCTTGAGAAAAATGTGTTTGTTTCATTTCTGAATGTCTGCAAATAGTTTTTCTTGTTCTTATTGCAATCTTGTATCAAAATCTGTCTTAATCACACAAGTCTCAATCCTTCTGATAGTTTAGTGGCATCTGCAATCTCATTTCTTAGAAGAGATTTCATCTGGGATTGAAATAAACGATTTAAAATCACTTTTCTTTCATTTGTTGACAGAGATTTTTTGTAAGCCTCTGGGTGTACCTCAAGCATGATTGATCTTAGATTTTGATGTTTTATTGGGTCTTATAACTCAAGCCTTCGTGTTAGAATCTCATAGATTGTGTGTAAAAGTGCTAATATGGGCCTCCATTGAAGTACATATTCTGGTTAAAGGAACATTTTAGCTATTCTGAAGCATTCTATTATCTAGACTTTCCATTTTGTAAGAGTTCTCAAAGATTTGGAAAATCAAGTTTATTTTGCCTCACCTCCCACCAAAATTTATTTTAAAACAACTCATCTTTCCCATACTACCCCGGTTTGTCATGTGTGTATACAAATGCATGAATTTTACTACTAAAACATACAGAAACAATTAGGATTCCAAATGTCTTGAAGGCCTTCTCATATCTGTCTGACCAAACAAACTTATTCCCTTTCCATTGAAGGGAAGTGATGGGGTGCGTAACCCGAGAGAATTCCTAAACAAACCTCATGTAGTATCCTACGAAGTCCATGAAGTTGCATACCTCTGTCACACTAGTGGGTGCTAGCCAATCCATAATAGCCTAAATATTGGAAGGATCAATTGCAATACCTTCCCCATAAATGATGTGGCCCAAATACTGCACCTCTGTCTGAAAGAACGCACACTTCTCTAGGTTCCTGTAAAGTTGTTTCTCATGAGGACACTGAAGAACCTGGCAAAGGTGCCCCTCATGCTCCTCACGCATATGTGAGTAAATCAAAATTTCATCTAGGAAGATGAGCACGAAGTGATCCAAGAATGTCCTGAACACTCCATTCATCAAGCTCATGAACACTATGGGGGCATTCATCAAACCAAAAGGCACCACGGTGAACTCGTAGTGGCCATATCTCATATGGAAGGTGGTTTTATGAATGTCTGCCTCCGTAATCCTCAACTGATGATAACCTGACTTAAGGTCTATCTTGGAGAAAATGGTGGCCCCCTTCATCTGATCAAACAAATCATCAATGCACGGAAGGGGGTGGTAACGATTCTTGATCATTACTTTGTTCAACTGGCGGTAATCAATACACAACCACAGAGATCTATCCTTTTTCTTTACAAATATCACCGGTGCACCCTAAGGGGATACACTAGGATGGATTATGCCTTTCTCCAAAAGTCCCTCTAGCTGCAACTTGAGCTCGTAGAGCTCAGGGGTGGTCATCTGATAAGGTGCTTGTGAGATAGGCTCTGCTCCCGGAACCATATCTATGTGAAAATATATTTCACGCGGGGGGTGGTGACCCCAATAGCTCCCTTAGAAAGACATCAAAAAACTCTCTCAAAATGGGATGGTCATCAAGTGATGGTCCACTAGACTCATCCTTCGATCTATCACTAACTGTGATAACATACATTTGACAACCCCATCGCACACATCACTTAAGTTGCATGGCGGAGATGGTGCGAATGGTATTGGGTCTCCTAACCCCTACTATCACTGACTCAACTCCTAGATCATCTATACATGATATAATCTTATGGTAATAATCCATTTTGGCTATGTGTTCAGACAACCAGTCCATGTCCAAGATGACTCCATACAAACCCAACGGAAGGATACAAAGATCTGAGATAGTAGTGAAGGGTCCCAAATCCACTACACATTCCTTAACTAAGGAGTCTACAAAGATCTTGGCTTGAGAAGCCATCTCGATGTCCCAACTAAGACCCTACCTGACTGTTACCAGCTTACATCGCTCTACCAAGGATGGTGTAATAAAAGAATCAGAAGAACCAGAATCAAATAGAATGGTGGTAGGAACACCACCAATGCTACCTGTCATCTTAATCACAGTACTCTGGTGCTCAGCCTAGCGGTTCTCGACCGCTTCATAGATCCGATGACCTCATCCCATGTCACCAACAATAGGCTTTGATATCTACACATTACCCTTGTTACTATGGTTCTATGGGCAGTCTCTCCAAAAATTTCCAACAACACCACAACCAAAACAACCGCTCGATCCTCTCCCATGAGTAATAGGTCTGGTCGGTACTCTAGAGGTCTATGTTGTGGATCCTGATGATCCGGCTATGGACTGCTGAGGTCTCTGCTGATGAGCTCCTATAGACTAAGCTCTTGGTGCACCCTATGTCCTAATGGGACCCCTAGGAGGAGGCCCCATACTCCGACCCCTCTGTGCATCAAATATCTATGGAGGTCTATATGGTGGGTGAGACTATTGATGTTGTTACTGTTGTGGTCTAAAAGATTATTGTGATGAACCCTGTCCACCACAAGGAGGAGGAGCCGACCGCCTCGATTTGTTGTCCTGCATCTACTAGATGCGGCTCCAAACTGTTGTGTCTTTCCTCGAGTCTCCTCTACTATATATGCCTTCTCAACAGCCTTAGCTAATTTCTGTAGACAATGGATATGCAACGCAACTCCAATGTCTAGATTCATGCCCTGGATGAACCCGTGGATACGTACATGCTCATCTTGCATGTAGTCAACATACTAGAGTAGATCCAAAAATCGACTCTCATACTCAGCTACTGTTAGAGATGCCTGCCAGAGGTCATGAAACTCATCTATCCTCTGTTGAATGAACCTTTGTGATAAGTACATGTTCCTGAACTGCTCCTCAAAGAGCTCCCAGGTAACTGTCTATAAATCAATGTGGAGCTTCTACTCCTTGGTCCTCCACTAGACACCAACTCCATTCCTCAGAAGATGGATTGCAACACGAGCTTTCGTGTTGCTAGAACAAGGGAAGAGCTTGAAGCACCCACTCAAGCTCACCAACCAGGCCTCTTCCTGAAATCCACCTATGTCACCAGAATAATGAGATGGTCATAACTTTAGGATCTCCTTGATGTGGTCCTCATCTATAGTCTGGTGACCCCTAGGCCTCTCTACATGCTCATCCCCCCTAGGGCTCCGAGACCTATCCCTATGTCCAGAAGTCTGGTCTCCTTGTTCCCCTCTACGGTGACTCTGCTCTGTCTGACTCTACGTGGGATTTCTCTCCGCTATACTCCTCACTATGTCAAGGAGATACATGAGCCTCAACAAATGGCTCCCCATCATGTCTGGCTAATCAACCTCCTATGGACCCTCTCGCATAAAGTGGGATTAACATCCTGAAGCGTTTGTAAAATCTGGGGTAGGATGGCTGCTACAACATGATATGGAGGTGGAAAGTCTAGATCTATGTGAAAGGACCCCTTGTCTTGTCCGCACCTCTTGCACAGACCCAAGCGAGAGTTAGTTCATTATCCTAGGTTTTATTCAGTTTTCCATGTTTACTAAAATATGCAAATTCCAAGAAAAGTTATTTTCTAGGTTTAAAAGTGTGCTAGGTTTAATATCCATGTCTCAAGTTTTCTAGTGTGCCCAAGGATCCAAGATTTGAACCCACGACTCTGATACCAAGTGTAACACCTGCTAAAACTGACCACTCGAGACCCAAGAACAACCTAGGTTTAGATAGAAAAAAATTATGGATTTTTTTTTTTGAAAAGCGTGACCAATACTAGGCTTCAAGCAACAGTTGCTACAGCAAAGATCCTAAGTCCATTATAATTTACTAAAAGAAATTTTCTCATTGTAACCAACATTAGATCCACATTACAAAATTAAAAAGTATAGTTCAAATTTCTCTTAGGAGTTAACTTAATAAGTAATTAAATTAACATTATAGTTAAATATTCCCTAATCAATTTTAGAGGGTCAAATAGCCAAAGGAATTAAATACCTTGGGTATTTAATTCCACTAGGTCTAAACAATAAACAAGGTTTCTATTTGCATGGGATAGGAAGAACATTCCCTTATCCCCTGATGTGACCCTTAAAAAGGTCAACCCATGCTTTAGAATTATACATTTAAGTTAAAAAGGGTTAATTTCTCACTTACCCACTCTCAGACTCATCTTTGCACTTTAACCTTTTTTTCACATAATTAACGCACTTAAAGTTTCCTAAAAAACATTTCCATTAGATAGGAAATTTCTTCCCTTTTCCAATGATATAAAGTAAGTCCTCCTAACTCCTCATATTTCTTAAGTTAAAGGTCAGCGGGCATGGGGAGGAAAATTTTCCCAAAGGCAGGCCAACAGGCCCTGGGAAGAAAATTTTCCCAAAGGTGGGCCAACGGGCCCTAGGAAGAAACTTTTCCCAAAGGCGGGCCAGCGGGCCTAGGGAAGAAAATTTTCCCAAAGGTGGGCCAACGGGCCCCGGGAAGAAAATTTTCCCTAAAGCACAAGGGACACATGGCACGTTGTTAAGCCCACATGGGGAAGGTGGATCGTCGGAAGGTAAATTGGATTTTAACTCTTTTTGTTTGAAAGGGGCAAAAAGGTTCAAAAACCCTCGCGCCTCCACCGACGCCTAGGGACGCCACGTGTCCTACCCAAAATCTCAAGCAGGGGAGTGGACCGTCAGGGAAAACTTAGAAATATTGGCTTTTGTGTTAAAAACCGTGAAGGCTAAAAACAACCCACACCTCTGCCGATGCCATGCGAAGCCACGTGTCAGTTTAATAGTGACCTGCGGGAAGGCAGGCCGGAGGGGAAACTTAGGAATTTTTGCCAATCTTTTTCCAAAGGTGATAAGGTCCAAAACCATCCGTGCCTCCACCGACACCTAAAGATGCCACGTGTCAGACCCACAATGATAGGTGGGGAGACTTAAGATTTTTCGCCCTTTTTTAAAAAGGTAAAGTTTGAAGGTGCGGGCCTGCGAAGGTGTTTTTTCCCAAAAGTGAAATGGTGGGGCTACGGGGCCACAAAGGAAATTGTGACTTTTTGCCATTTTTTAAAGTTCCCTAAGTAATTTTCGGGCCAGCAGGTCTGATTTACAAAAATTTCCCCATCTTTTTTTTAAAACTAAGTGAAGTAAAAACTTTAGAAGGCCATACATTTTAACTGGAAGCTCAGATTTGGGAAAATGAGGACTTTTTGGAAGGGCTTGAACTCCTCTTTGCATAGGAACCAACAAAATTCATTTTTGACAAACTTAAGTGGGTGAATTTGACAAAACATCTTTCCTGCCATTAAAGCATGAATTGAACTTTTTAACTTAACGAAATTAATTCAATCTGCCATTCTTTCTTTCTCAACTTGCCAAACCGACATGGAGGATTGCACTTGGAAAGATTAGGACAGATTTGCAGGGTTAAATTGATGGATTGAGTTTTCAATACGAATTTCCCCTCCTTTTTCTGTAAAACGTCTGAGTTATTTTTGTCCCTAAGTCTGATTAATTGAAGTTCTGATAAATTTTCTTGAGTAATTCAAAACTATTTTAAGATTGTTTTGATCTTCCTTAGCTTACCTTAATGTATTTCAATTTGTCTTTCAAGTCAATAGAGTTCTCTGTTCTAATTTTTCTGATAAATTCATTTGTACAGTTTTATAGTGAATCAAAATTAGAAATCATACTTAAACTCGAATGGATCTACTTTTCATTATCATCCTCTAACTATTTAAATTCATTCAAATCCGATTTACAAAATTTAACTTTACTTCAATAAATACGTGAAGACCCAAAATGTAGTTCTACTTTCAGAATCATGCATTTCAAATGAAACAGAGACCTGTAATATTTCTTCATACGTTTTTTTTTTCAATTTTCAAACAAAGATTTCACAATTCATTTTAAACACAAATTTTAAATGAAAACCATACCATTTATGGTAATTAAAACAACTTCTATTGGACTCCAAAATCCTTTTACAACTTCCTTTTTCATTCTTCAAATACAACTGATAGAATATTCATCTTTCACATTCGAATGTAGATTCCATTTCCAAAACACAACAACTTTCCACCACAAATAATGTTACAATGCCATCCACTTGAAGTGGGAAATTTTTACAACAAGGAAAACCCCAAGGGGACTGCCAAATTTGTCTTCATCCTCAGCTCCATAACAACAACAAGAAGATCCACCATATAGCTTTTGATCACAACAAAAAAGGAGGAGAGGAAACACTCTCCACCCAACTAAGAATTCCAATGAAGAGGAGAAGTTGTCCTCCTAATTGGCCCCTGAGCCCCAACCACAAGGCAATAAGAAATGTATTTCAACTCATGGTAACACACAGGCTTCCACAACACAAAAATAATTTTTACATATAAGACACAATGCATTACATACTACTGTTTGCAACCACGAGAAGAACAACAAACAATACTCAAGCTTCATCATGCACAAGCCAAAGGAGAAAGACCTATGGGGAAAGCTGCTTATACCTCCTAATGGGGAAATGGGTGTCCACCTTAAAATAAACCTGCCAATATATATATATCATTTCAAAATCCCTACATACCCTTATGCCTCCCTTAAGTACCCCTTATACCTCCCATTCTCTTATGCCTCCCCACACTCTTATGGCACCCCATAATGAGTAAAGAAATGCAAGCTATTTCTTTTACAAGGTGGAACCTAATCCCAAAATCCCGACACAATAACACTTATACCTCCCAAAAACTATTATGCCTCCCCACAAGAGATCCCCATAGTCTTCTCCTACACCATACCTAGGCAATCTACCCAACTAACCAACAACATACCAAAATATTCAAGCATTCACATAAGCATAAATAAAATAAGAACATTTTAAAGAGCCAAACTCATACCTCTCTATGGTAGAGTTTGTTCCAAAATTTCAACAACAATATTTTTCCAATCCAAATAGTCCTAAAAGCTCCAACAATCCACAAGCATTCAACAAAAAAATCTCTAACTCTCTCCAAAATTACAAGAGCTCAAAACCAAAAGAAGTAACCAAAAATGAAGTCCCCAAAATGAAGTAACCCCAAAACAAGCCAAGGAATTCAAATAAATAGAAGAGGGAGAGATGAGGATGAGGTGGGTCCATGTAGGATGCCACATCACACATCCTCAACTCCACCTCACAAGTCAACTTCAAACTCCAAAGTATAATTAAAAAGGTGGGTGAATAAATGACATTTTATTTACACACACAAACCAAGTCCACACCCCAAGGACAAAAATTAATTTTATGTAAGAAGGTGCAATAAAAACCTATAACTTGCCTTCCCAAAATACATAATAATGCTTACTTTTGGCTCCCCAACCCATAGGTAGGGTTGGTGTATAAGTTTAAGAGGTGTGGGACAAGTTTAACTTGTCCCATAAGCCTCCAAAATCAACCCTTAAGGACAGGTCTGAATTTCAAAAGGAAGGTGGAGTGTTTCACACTCAAATTTACTTACACATCTCTTACAACACATAATAAAAGAGCCATCAACTCTAATAAATGCATTCTTATGACCCTTTTAATTAATTAACAACATGATTACTCATTAATCTTGACACAATTTAAATAAATAATAAAGGGAAATACATCACCAAATAATTACATACAAAGATTAAATAAAAGGGAACACAAATAAAAGAATACACATAACCCCTTCTTCACATTTGAAGGTGATCCCCCCCATGGGAACCCCTAACATCAATTCAACATACACAAATAACAAATACGCGTTGCCATGGTGACCCTTGTTGAATTCATTTAGAATTCCAATGTGGTTGGTCTCCAATCCCCCAATGTTTGTTGTGACATGTTTACCTGCAAAACACAAATACCTCCTTCGGCCTCGTGGCCACATCAAAACATCTAAACTAAATATAGAATATAACTCCAAATCATCTATATATATGAATCAAAACATCATCCAAGCAAGCAACAATCTCCTTTACAATTCCATCCATAATCATATGATCACAAGATTAGTTTCATTTTCTAGGTTTACTTGATATGACAAAATATCACATGCACGAAAAACATATATATATATATATATATATATAAATATATATATATATTATATATATATATATATATATATTTAACCATGCCAATCAGTGTATCAACAAAAATATAAAACGTCTCTAATAATCCACATACATCATATTTGAATCCAAATCAACCACAATCCATGATTTCTAATGTCTAACATCATACCAACTCAAAGGCTACAGTAATGTCCATAAGTATAGTCAACCGTATCATAATCAATATCGAAAGGTGTCGAATGGAAGTGGGAACTACAGATGTTTATGTGAATAATATGGATAGGTAACTACTTATTAGAACATGTGACTATGAGGGGGGGGGGGGGAGGAATTTGATGCTCCCCAAGTGTGTAAGTAATGGAGATATATGTGATGATGTGAGAAGGATCATGCCATAGTGGTGGAGTTTGAAATGTGTCATAAGAAAACATATGGTCATCGTAATGGTAGGTAGGAGAAATAGTAGGACTAGGGTTGGATTTTGGGTTGACAGGAGGAAGTTTAAAAGAGGTTGGATATTACAGGGTGAATTGGTTGGTCTTACTTGGTTGGTGGTTACTTATTTGGAATTGGTAACACTTTAGAGGAATTGAAAGGAGGAGGATGGGGAACACATTTTTAAAGGTGGTTGCTTAGTTGGAATTGGTAACATTATAGGGGACTTGATAGGAGGAGGGGATGGGGTACATATTTTTAAAGGTAGTATGACATTGGGTTAGTTAGGCGGCTCTTAACTGACTAGAGAAGGAACATTAGTAATTGTGGCATGATGCTCATTAGACATGGAGGGGTTGAATCTGGGATCTGTACGTACCCAAAATTGTAAGGGTACTATGCTGCCAAAATGATGTTACACATGCCCCAATGATGATACAGGTCTCCTTGCAAGGTGTTTGGGATCTGAAAAATCTCTCCAAGTGTACATTAACATCCCACATGCCCCACTTAGCCTCCACGTGCTTTATTTTGTTATTTTCCCCTCTTTTCCTTTGCATTTTTTTCTTCAGTGATGAAACTACTTCCCTGCCTGGGCGGTGGTCTCGTGACCGCCACCCAGGCAGGACGGTGGTCCTGTAATTGCCCCCTGCTCAGGGCAGTGGTCCTTTATGCATTTTCCAGCACGTTCTTCTGATCACGACTCACGTAAATTTTCAACTTTTACCATATTTTTTCCACCGCCTTGACTTGTATTTATAATTTATGTCCCCTGGAATAGTGTTTCTCCATTGTTTAATGGTAAAAGAGTCCTAGTTGGAGTTACCTTTGGGTGAATGGGAATTCTATAAATAGCTGGTTTGATTACAAGCAAATGGCCCCTCAAAACTGCCCCTCATCCTCTCATTTCAATAGTTTAGTCTTTTAGTTCTTGCTTAGGAATTCAATAGTTTTCATTTGTTGCATGCATAGTTAGTCTTATTTTGTTGTTTAGAAGCCACATGATCTTCTTGTTCTAGTGTTATTACTATTTCATACAATTAATTGAGGTAGGATAGTTTTATTTTCAATCTGAAGCCATTAGAGTTGCAGGTTTTGTTTGTCAAGAAGGATAGTTTCAGGTTCTGGATATTTTTTGTTGTATGACTCGCAATAAATCCCACTAAGAATTACATAAGCCAAGCTCTGTTCTCTTGCGCTATCCCTCTCCTACTCGCATTGTATTCAGTCTACATCCAAAGTTGTCATTGTTCCAATACCTACTTCTGTTGATGCTAGCATTACATGATTTTCCGGATTCACATGAGCATGAAGGAACGAGGAGACCACACTGAGGGGACAAAGCCACACACAATCGGATTCACCACTATTCTACAAAATCTAGGTTCAAGCTTTCAAAGTTCTAGTTAAAATATACCAAATAAAGTAGTGAATTACTGTTGTAAATATCTCCCCCCAGGTAGATATAGACAAACAGAAGAATATGGAAATCAGGAAACTCAGAGCCCAATTTTTATTGCGCCACCAATAGCCCTTGGCGCAGGTAAGAGGCGCACGACAGAAGGTGTTGACACGAAAATGGATGCGCCCTTGGCGCAGGTAAGAGGCGCATGACAGAAGGTGTTGACACGAAAAATGGAATGCACCCTTGGCGCAGGTAAGAGGCACACGACAGAAGGTGTTGACACGAAAAATGGATGCGCCCTTGGCGCAGGTAAGAGGCACACGACAAAAGGAATGTCGACACAGAAATGGATGCGCCCTTGGTGCAGGTAAGAGGCGCACGACAGAAGGTGTTGACATGAAAATGGATGCGCCCTTGGCGTAGGTAAGAGGCACACGACAGAAGGTGTTGACACGAAAATGGATGCGCCCTTGGCGCAGGTAAGAGGTGTAGTGTTGACATGAAAATGGATGCACCCTTGGCGCAGGTAAGAGGCACATGACAGAAGGTAGTTGACACGAAAATAGATGCGCCCTTGGCATAGGTAAGAGGTGTACGACAGAAGGTGTTGAAATGAAAATGGATGCACCCTTGGCGCATGGAAAGAGGTGCACGATAGAAGGTGTTGACACGAAAATGGATGCGCCCTTGGCGCAGGTAAGAGGCGCACGACAGAAAGGTGTTGGACATAGAAAAAGTTGCGCCTTGGCACACGTAAATGGCACATGACACAGAGTGTCGACATGGTAAAAGTTGTGCCTTGGCACATGTAAAAGGATGTCGACATAGATATGGATGCGCCTAAGGCGCACCTTCAGGAGGCGCAACATTTTGAGCGCTGACAGGAAGCAGACCCTGGCGCAGATATTCAGAATGGCCATAACTTTTGACTGGGAGCTCGGATTCATGCAAGGTTGGACTTTTTGGAAATCTTACGAGGTCCTCTGTCCAACTAAAACTAGATATCTTTAATTAGGTGAGAAAAAATTCCTTAAAAATGCAAAATACAGTTTGCCACTTTTTGGGTTCGCTAGGGTTCTCACCTACCACCATAATGAGATGAATTAAATGCAATCTGGAGGGTGGTTGGGGTAGATTTCAAATTCCTCTCTCTTTTCTCTCTCATTCTTCCTATAAATTAGAAGGAGGGGCTTCTTTCTAAAGGTTGGACATTCTTGTTTTGCCCCTCCCTTCTTCTCTTTGGTAGGTGAATCTGTGGAGTTTAAACCTCCCATCTAAAATTGTAATGCAACTTTGCCTCTTGGCATTTTGTGGTGTATTGTATCAATCTTTGGAGAAAATAATGCATGTTTGTGGATGATTCTCAACCCTCTATGTGTTCATTTGCATCCTCCTGATCTTTCACTGTGAATCTAGTTTATCTATGCATGATCTTGCATTACGTTTTTTATGGTTTGTGTTTATTGGCAAGACAGGTGTTCTTCATTCCTCGGTGCATCACCTTTGTAGTTTAGGTTTTATTTTATGCATTTTCTCTGTGTTCATTTTGCATCCTCCTGATCTTTCACTGTGAATCTAGTTATCTATGCATGATCTTGCATTGCGTTTTTTATGGTTTGTGTTTATTGGCAAGACAGGTGTTTCTTCATTCCTCGGTGCATCACCTTTGTAGTTTAGATTTTATTTTATGCATTTTCTTACCCTGTCTCCTTGGCAAGTTAGATTAGGTTTTAGTAAACCCTCTGCATTTTATTTGTGCATCTGAACAGAGGAATAGGTAACCGGCCTTCATCCGGAGAGCTTTTCCGATTTCGCAAGGGTCCCACACTTGGGAAAAGCTCCATGTTATGCAATCGTACTGAGAGTCTTAACCCATCATGTTGCAGACATTTAGGGGTGCTACGATTCGCCATCAACAATTACTTCATTTTGGTTATGTTCATTTTCGATATTGTCAGGGAAGCTGTGGGGATCGATAGTTTATGAGAAACTATGATTCGTTCCTCACTTCTAAGGTAGGATCGAAAATATTTCAATTAAATTAGATTAGTTATTTAGTTATTTAGAATAAATTCACAAACTACACAGACAAGTAACTATACTCGGCTACCTTGTTTGTTTTTAATTTTGTTATTAGGTTAGTTGTCATTTTATAGATATATTAAATAGTTGTTATCTTAATTCTGTTAAATATTATGTCAACAATACAAAAATAGAAGAGAATTTATATATGATGTGGATATACTTTGCATAACTAGTTTACTTTGCTTTTAGTTAGATTTATATTGTTTTGATCTTGTATGACAATCACGGGACGTAGGGAGCCTAGAAGAATACGTATTTGAGCCAATTGTGCCTCAACCAAATACTGTTGCAGCAGTAATTGTCATAGACCAAAATCTCAGAATTTAGGTCTTTCCGAACAATAACATACCTACAAGAAATCAGCTCACAGTTAAGAGGATTAAACATAGAAGACGACAAAACACATACGTTTTGGTCAAACCAGCCAAATTATAGATTACCTTGATAGATATCCATATGAATGTAGAAGGAACTGAAAGAGAGCAAACATTCAGTTGTGATCCTTTGGTCCCACAGCCAGACGCAGGAGACATCCTCATTGACATAGACACTAGCTTAAGAATTCAAGTTTCCAGAACATCTGTAAGGTACTCTGAGAAGATTACGCAACTTTTAGTTCTAAACATAGAGGCCGAAAAGGCATACGACTATTGGATATTAGGGATTAGGGATTGATTCTGCACATGACCATAGGAGGTCCACATAATGACCATGAACTTACGATTGTGATCCACAAGTCCCACAACCCAACCGGGCCCATAGGTCAATCAAACGTTGATGCTGGTTTTACGCACATTAGTATTTAGGTCCTCTCCACTTCCACCAAACATCATCATAAAACTATCCTCACTAGATCGTAACAACTAATCAAGATAAGGATTTCTGGACTAGACCAGATAATCACCCATATAATCCCACTATATATCCATCATCCATTTTTCATGACCCTATCGGGAGATATCTACGAAGCACCCACAGGTCATTTTCCACATATTCCACAACCTATAGATTGGATCATGCCAGAGCTCGATATTGATTGGAGCCTCCGAGCAGTCATCCCTTCCTGAACGATCTATCACGCCAGTTCAAGTTAGGAGGGCCTTCTTTTCCTTAGATTCACAAATTCCATTAGTGCGCGTTGAAGACATAAGATTTGCCTTACTAGTTTGTCGCACCCCACATATATTCCATTCCCCACCGGCTGTCTCGGCACAACCTCGGGAGGTCAGGTTGTGAGGAAGAGTCACTTGTAGGTTCCCATGCTTGCATGTCACTTTTCCATCATACATGATCCCAGTGGGATTTAACAATTGGATATGTAGTAGAATGTTGTGTAGCAAATTAAATAAACCCCTGATGCTCAAGGTGCTTAATTCTTCATTTTAAATCATAGCAATCATTGTCATGATGTCCATTAAGTATGTGATAATCACAAAATGGGATACTATGTATTTGGCAACCCAATAAGGATGGTAGTAATAATTAGTTGGCAAGTTCATCAACTAGTGATTGAGGAGCTCAGACAAAATATAATGTTGCTTAACATTTAGATCAAACATGAGAGGTGTTGTTAGCAGTAGGGATTCACTTATATGAGCACATGTAGAAGACATATGATTAGGATGAGGTGTAGAAGAAGAATAACTAGCATGAGCATGAGAAGCATCTTTAAGATGTTGGATTTTAGTTTTGAGGGATGTAATTTTGGTTTTCTATAGCTTGAAATTTATCTTGAAAATCATGGAGTAAATATTGAATTGAATCTAAGATGGGTTGATTGGATAGATTATTAGGAATGATAGGTCATCAGATAGATGATCAAACATGGCACTTACTTGTGTAGGTGACATATTGTGAGGGAGGTAAGATAGTGTCTAGGGATTTTTGGAGAACATATTTGCACATTGGGTGCATTAAAATCAATTGATGCAAGGATATTGGAGGGTTTTTAGGTGACATGAAAGAAGATCAGATAGAGTAGGCAAAAATAAGGATCCAAGTGTTTGATCATGAGTGGGGGTCACCAAATTATTGGATATAATTTGAATTTAATCTTAATTATAGAGTAACTATTATAGTGTATGATATACAAGTAATAAAGTAAAATAAATAAAAAAGTAACAAACAAGTAATAATATGAAACCCCAAACAAATGAGAGAGGTAGATGACTTAGCTAGTTTCTGAGTGATCAGGAAGCATTCTAGATTGAGGAACTACTACAACAAAATGATAGGAGTGTCTTCAGGGTTCGCTGGAGGTTTGGTAACCCAAAAATATGAAGGATAGGAGCACCCACTTGATGACAGAAGTGCTCAGGCACTAGTGACTGGATCTAGGGCAATAGTGTATACCCAGATGCTCAGGTTATGATATTTTCTATACAGGAGGAAGTTCTTTGTTGATCTCTATTTATCATTCTAGTTTGTCTTCAATGTTTCTGATTATACCTATAACCTACGAAATAAATGTCTAGCTACACATACCCACAAACCACATCAAATCCCAAAAATAAAGATTCAGTATGTGGAGATGGACTGACCCTGGTGGTCACATGAAGAGTGAACTTAGTAGCAATTACTAAACTACATTTTAGACTCGATTTAGTTATGTGTGTAACTATGTGTAATTATGCCCTAGGATTCCCTTGTGCAAGTTGCAAAATTGTAGTTAGATAGATCTAGAATGTAAAAAATGTATAAAATTTGTGAGATGAAATAAAATAAACTTCCCCTCCTGTGTTGTGTATGCAGAAGAATGCAACCCTTGTCCCTTGAGTGAATGTGTTAGATGGATGTTTTGTAATGCTCTTGTGCCTTTGGATGCAAGCTTAGGTGATAGTATGTAATTCTTAGATTGTGGCCCTTCATTTGGGGGATATAATTATGTAATTATATCATTCCCTTGTTTGAATATTGTAATTGACAACTGGAAGGCTGACCCATAAGTGTAAAAGATGACCAAAAAGTAAAAGAGACCCAAAAGAGTAACAACGAAGTAAAGAGGGTTAGGAGTGCCCAAAAGGGACGCGAGTGCTTGGGCACTTCTGTCCCTAAATGGGCTCTAGTGTTTGAGATCATAAAATATAAATCATTCTAATACTGACAGGTCTATAGGGTGTGTAAGGTCAATAAAAAATATAAGATACAAAATAAAAGAACCAAAAAACATTGTCAATTACTAGTATTCTCACTTAGGAATCATGTATATAATAATATTCTCTATGACCTATAAATGTATCCAAGTGCATATATTTTTCGTCTACACCTACCATTTTACCTTCAAGCACCAACATGTTAGCTATTTGTAGAGATATTATAAGCCACACCAATTTCACAAGTTAGAGAAACACAAGAGCAAGAAACTTATAATAAATTTCCATCTAATGATTCAAATGGAGAGAAGAGGAATACGAAAAAGAGTGACTACATAAGATGAGTGTGATGATATTGATATTGAAATGGATCCAAGGCTCTCAAGATAGTTCATTGAACCAAATGTTGACTTGAACTTCAAGTAAGAAAAACGCAAAGTGTGCACAATTGCACTTGAATACATGGGAACAAAACTATACTCACCTAAGGAGTAGGGATGATATACATGGAAATTTATCAAGTGAGGCTCAAGAAATGGTTGGAAATTTACATGAGGAATAAATGATCAAAATGCAACTTCACCCTAACGTTTTGATGATAATAGTTTGAGGGTAGAATGTAATGCAAGGAAAATTGTAAAATACCCAATGTAAGAGTTGAAATATTCTAGAGCATATATAAAAATTTGAGCCATAATGCAACCAATTAATGTGGCCAAATAAGAGGAGGATATAATTGTGACTCCATTAAATCATGGTCGATCAAAAATGGGAGGAATCTCAAAAAATGAAGAGATCCCATTCTATTTCATGCACATAACACACCTAGATGAAGAGCATAAGGATAAAGGTTGGGGAATTCAAATAAGGAGAAGAGCTAGAAAATACACCCACCAAGAATAAATCCATCTAAGAAAGGGGGAAATGTGCATTCAAAATATAGAAGTTAAAGATGCATAGGAGATTGATTAATACCATCTCTAAAACTCAACAATGCAAAAACCATGTTAGGGATCAAGAGAAATATATAAGCAAATCAATCTCACATAATCAATAATAATAAGAACTTTTAATAGAAAATATAGAAACAAAAATACACAACAAGAAGACATGATTTAACGTGGTTCACCCAATATGGGCTACATCCACTAAGAAATACTTTCCAAGATTTTATTACGAGCCAACAAGAGTATAATCCACTCTCACATCAATCTTGTCACAATTAAAAAACATGGATCTTGTTTGGGGCTATGATAAACAAACTCTCTCAAAAATTCACATTTGAATTCACACACCATTCATATTTCCCTATCGTATGTCTACCTATTAATAAGCACATCAATGGGTAATTGTCTAAGAAGTTTTACAATACCATGGGTACCAAAACCATGGGCTAAAAACTGATCCATAAAAACATGGGTTAAAATACCACCCATAATTAATAGATGGAAATACCACATTTTCAGTTACTCCTAAAAAAAACATTCTCAAGGGCTTCCACACTCGAACCCTGGAGAGAATACATGAAGAGTGTTAGTACTTTTAGTGTATAATTTACAACACATTTCTAACATAAAAGTAGACTCCAAAACCTAACAAAAAATATCGGTATTCACTTCCTCTCCTCCATCACCACCAGTATAGAAAATCACTTCAAGGACTAAATAAATCGAACAACCAAGTGCACAATAGTATATGAAGGGAGTTTAACCACTACTCACATAGGAAAGTGCACAAGAAATCCTAGTGCAATCAACTTTAACTATGCAACATAAAAAAATAACAGAGTAAACATATCATGAAGAAGATGTGAAAAAAAAAATTGTGTAGAAAGAAGAATATCAATATTGAAAACAAGAAGATGATTCCAAGGAAACCTTGTAGAAGAAGGAAGAATATAAAACTACGTAGAAGAAATAAACAGAAAGGAGTGAAGTGGATAGAAAGGCTAAGGTAGATCAAAAATATAAAAAGGAGAAAGAAGAGGAAGAAAAGAAAAGAGAAGTAGAAAGGAACAAAAATGAACAATAAAATAATATGACATAAGATTAGAGAAGAAAAGAAAATAGAAAATAAAGATGAGAGGACAAGAATCTCAAACAAGCCAGTAGAAAATTCCCCAAAATCTACAACAATGGAAGCATATACTAGAATAATCCAAATCAAAATAAAGTACACACACATAACACATGTACCATGGTTCACCTAATATGGGCTACGTCTACCAAAGATAGAGATCTCAATATATTATAATGAACAAGAGTACGAACCAACTCTTCCATACAAGAGTACAATGCATCTCTCCAAGAGTATCTCCTCCTCCATATATCTAAACTGGATCTACATGAGTGAACTACAACCATGCCTCCAAACCACCACCATATCTCACATGACCAGGAACTACTGCATCTCTAAACTGTGTAACCAAGCTCTCATGTGAATCTACAAACAAGACCTCTCAAATGGGTCTACCAATGTGCAACCATAACTGTACACCAAGAAGTAAGTCTCCCCCCTCCTCCATCACTACATCAACTTGTGCAAACAAGAAGACAACCTCCTTTACAATATCTGAATACTATCACGTACCCACAAGCTATCTAATCAGCTACAATACTAGATCTCTATGGACCAACAATACATAATTATCTCATGGATCTATAATACAAAATCTCACAACAACATGTGGATCTACAAGAAGAAACCCTATGTGATTTGCATACTATGCAAGCCATTACATTGAGACAAAATAATACAAAGTAAATATAGTAGAAGACATTACCCTCTTCTCACCATTCAGATGTACATGCCATTTCCTTATGTCCAGCTTCTCTCCATGTAAGCTTTGTCTTCATGTAACCTTTCTTTTCTTTTCTTCTTCTTCATCCTTTCAACCAAGGAGGATCATCAGTCTTACTCAATTCTTCCTCTGACCCTAGTTTTCTAGCTTATATAAGCATATACAAACTTAGGGAATCACTCTTTTAGTTATGCATTTACAACCATCTAATCACCTTTATAACCAAGGGTCGGATTAAAATATGTGTCTAAAATAAAAACATTCACGCATAGGTAACCAATGTTGGTTTCTCTCAAGTGACCGACGTCGGTTGCCCAACCGATGTCAGTTGCTTCCAGGTGACCAACACCAGTTACTGTGTAAACCTACAAGTTTGTAAAACATGCTATTTGTGAAGCAATTTAGCTCCACAACTCAATAAATATGACATAAGATTAGAAGAGAAAAGAGAAAGAAAATAAAGATGAAGATGACAAGAATCTCAAACAAGATAAGGTACAAACAGAAGAGCAAGCTCATATCAGGGTTCATTTTAAGATACCTCTGGGAAATCAAAGGTGGAATATCCTTGGAAAATATCCTCGAAACCATTTTTTCCGAACAAGAGAATTATATGGGGTTTGTGTACATAATTTTCGCCTGACAATGCTTTTATTTTTAAGTTAAGTGACAGCAAGGTTGTTGTCATAAGATGAAAAAATTGTTGTCACACGACAACAACCTTGTTGTCACACATTAGCAAGTTTGTTGTTAGACAACAACCTTTTGTTGCATGACAGAAAACTTGTTATCGCATGACTACAAATCTCTTATCGTGCGTCTGCAACTCTTGTCGTGCATCAATAACACTAGATTTTCAAGCGTCAACAGCCTCCTATCGTGCGTCAAAAAATTACTACCATGCATCAACAACCTCCTGTTATGTGTTAACAACTTCCTTCTATGAGTCAATAACCTCTTGTTGTGCATCAACAACCTGCCCTATAGGGTCAAGGTACTTGATATACTAGTACCTCAGTAAGCTAGTAGTACGTTACTAGTATACTACTCGAAAAAGTACCTAGGTTTAAATAGGAGTATTTTTCAATGGTAGGCAAAACCGAACCCTAAAAAAATTATACTTGAAATTTTAGGTGAACAGGACACCGACCTATTCCAAAAAATTCACCATTTCAAATTTTCCTAAAATCGAATTTTCACCAAATTACAAATATTCGCCACTTACAAAATCCCTGGCTCATATTGCATAAGAGAAAGATCTTACAAAGGTATATTAGAAATGAAAATCCATCTTATTCCCCCTAGAGCACAAGGATGGAGAAAAATTGGAAAATGTGGGGCAGTTGTTTCAGTGATAAATCCTTAGATGTCACTTTCATGTAGTGAAGAGACAAATGCTTTGGATTTAGTAGTTATCCCCACTTTTGGGGCCTCATCTTGCAATTCAAAAACTTTGAGATCATTGGGACAGGAACATTACACATGTAACCTAGACCATGATATTCAAATTGAAGTAGATACGTGTGTTTCCCACCAATCCAACATGCATAAACATTGACACAAAAGTTGTCAACTACAAAGGTATAGTTGGAGAACTTGAACTTTTGGACCTTGTGGATGAAAATTGGAATTTCCACCATATATGAGGGGCCAAATAATGCTTATGACCAAATTATTTCCCTCCAAGTATGCCTATTTAGGGGAGGTTGGATTGGTTTTGGCTACAAGAACCCTCTCCTAATATAGGAAAAATATTATTTCCTAGGCCATTTCCAAGAACACGTGAAATTGTAAGAATTTACTACATAAATGAAATGTAAAGACTGAAAAGTGCATTTCAAATATCTCTAATTTATCTATTGATCACGTATATAGCTCGAAGAATTGATATATGTGCACCATGTATTTAATAAATCGACCCTTCAATGTCACTTTCATGCAATGAAGAGATGAGTGCTTTGGCTCTATCAAATGTCCCCACTTTGAGGCTATCTATTTACAGTTCCACTTCTTCCAACATGTTGGAGAAGAAACACAAACATGTTCCTTGAACCAAAAGCTTCAAATCAAAGTAGATGTGTGTGTCTCCCATAAATCTAACATGTGGAAACATTAACAAAAAGGTTATCAAATACAAAGGTGTAGTTGGAGAACTTTAACTCTAGGACATCGTAGCTAAAAAATAACACTTTCACCATGTCAAAGGGGTCTATCAAATCTTAGGACCACTTTCTTGGCATCCATGTTTTCTTGGTCAAAAGAGAGTGTACCCATTTTAACATTACAAACCCCATGCCCAATACACAAAAGTGATGTATTTTAGGCCAATTCAGGGAAAGCGTGAAATTGTAATCATTTGACATCTACATAAACCTTCAAGACTAACAAGTGTATGCAAAATCCCTCTAATTTACCCTTGGTGAACATACATAGATAAAAAGTGACAAATGCATGGTGGGAATTTGAGCATTCAATCCTTAAATGTCACTTGCATAAAGTGAAGTGGCAAGTGCTTTGGCTTTAGTGGTCATCCCCAATTTTGGGACATCTATTTTCAATTCCATCACTTTCAAAACATTGGGACAAGAATCCAATATTCAAATAAAATAGGCCCCTAAAATATAAATTTCAAGCATGCAGACAAAAGAGAAGCCAAAAGATAATGAAACAAAGATAGGAAGCTCTAGCTCTAAACCAGTAGAAACAAAAATAATAGGAGGGGATAATCAAACATTTTGAAAGAGTGAACCGAATATAATCCAAACTTGGAAGTGAAATCTTATCCTCCCCTCCTCACACATGTGCACCATGGTATTATACATTATGTAAAACCCACACAAGTGACCACCACATAATCCATTGTCACTAGTGTCAATGTGGATATAAAACAACTACAACTAAAAACTTAGATAGAGGGTGCAAACATCCTACAACAAAATATTGGCGTGGTTACGCTGTAATTGGCACAACGTAAGGATACTTTGGAGAAAACATTGTGTAATATGAAGTAACAAATTGACGAAAATTGTCTCAAGATTGTCAACAAAACAATAGGTGAACAAATAATGAATAATGAATTCCAGCTAACTGATATGGTTATAAAGTTAGTGGAACTAGTAGGAACACGATATTTTACGAAACGCCAAAAATTAAGTGCCCTAGGTGAAGAGGGAGGTGAAGGGTGTAATTTCCATTTTGTAGGAGTATATAAAGTTTGTATGGCAAATTGCAACCCAAGCCAAGAAAATTACTTTCGATTTGTTGGATTGGAATGTGTATTTACAAACAACCATGAATGAATACAAATAAGACATGCAACTTACTACGATAATTCATTCACAAATGGCAATTGTGAAGGAGGATCAAGAGGTTGGAAAAACATTACAAACATACCTTCAAGTTAAAGACAATGTGAGTGATAAACTACACAAATGGGAGAGACATACATAGCACAACATTTTTGTTAGGGTGTAAGCACAAAGAAAATGGGATCAAATGGGTGTAGTGATCCAGGAAATCCAAAACGCTATGTCTTATTAGGGTCCAATTGTGGATGCAACAAGAGAGGATTTATTGTTGGAGATCATGCAAGCTTTAACACATCTCCAAGGACATTTTGGCAAGGTTGATGAAGCCATTACATATTGGGATGTCTATAAGGCAGATTTAGAACCGTTTCTCCCAACTGTGAAATATATAGCTAATACCCTAAAGTATATTCCTCCCTACAAAATACTTTGTAGACTTTAGAAAACTCAAGAATTACCACCTCTAGTAATTCCCCTAACAACACAAGTTCTACAAGCTCCATTTTCATAGTTAGCATAGCAGAAGTAGGCCCCACAATACTATAATTTTGAGACAAGGTTAAAACAATTGGAATGTGACCACACCATTTATTTGGATACCTATAAGTAGGCCCACAAAGGTCAAAAACCCAAAAAGGGATATCTATGAGGGAGTTTTTGCATATTAAAAACTTGAAATGGGAATCTGTTGGAAATGTTACTTAATTCAAATCCTACAAGAGTGGTTAAATTGTGTCTAATGAATGGAAATTGGTAAACGATGTTCCCTTTGTTGACTATGAATAAAGCATTTGAATGTATAGAGAATAAAATGACATCATGAGGTCGAAGAATGGATACAAAACATCTCCTACACTTAAAAAACTTCTTTCATCTTGAGATAAGACAACTATTTAAGTATGGGAAAGTGTTGGAAGGTTATTAAGGCCAAAATGCCGATTTGATGTATTTTGTGTAATTTTGTATATTGCACAATATCCAATGTATATATGTGGTCGAGATAGGACAAAATAAAATATATGTAAAGCTCCTCTAGTCTAGGAAGAGAATGTGAAACGTTCCTCTAGCCCAAAAAGAGAATATGAAGGGACTGGAAGGCAAGTAGTTGCCTCATATTGTATAAAATTATATAAGAGTGTTGCATAGAAGATTAAATTTGGATTGTAGATTGTTACTTTGATATTGTACATTTCGTATAACTCTTATTAGTAATAGAATTCAAGTTTTGCATCCACTAAAAATATGACTATGACCTCAAGCAAACTCTATTTAAAGGTTTCTATTTATATTAATTTCAAACTATGCTTTTTAATGTCTTTATGTATAACAATTATACATCTCTATCTTTGTTTATATATATTTTATTTCATTCATCCAAATTGGAAACAAGTTACATATTTCTAAACTATCTGTAATTCTATGTATATTCAATTTTGTTTTGAAAAAATCATTATTTTTTGAGGTAATTATGGGGGCGTATGACTGGGCATAGATTATATTTATCAACTTTCAGTTTTTTTTACATGAGAAATCTTTAAAAAAATATTTATTAAAATTTGTTTGAAGAAATGTGTCTCAATCTAAATGATTTTATCTATCTTTCTACCAAAGGGTTTTAAAAATACTAAATAATGCTTAAATAATGTGGGGGTGCACGACTGACTATCTACTATTTTTTTTTGGAAGAACTAGTGCACCTCTTTGAATTTTAACTCTTTGTCCCACTTATAATTAGACATTTATCAAAAAGTAGTAGTTTAGAAACTATACTCTAAATGCTACAATTCGTATTCTTATGGCATTTTCAAATTGTAAGCATAAGCACCTTAAATACTTCACATTTTCAAATTTTAAGCATAACCACCTCAAATAATATGTACAAATTAAGTTTCTCATTTTAAAAATAACTTTTTTTACTAAAAATCCTCCTTTTACCATGCCCCCTACAATTCCTTCCTCTTACCCATTAATTAATGTACAAAAGTAATGAAAATGAGATTAATAAAAAAATATAAGAGTAAATGAAAAAACTGAAATAAATAGTAAAATATAACAGTAAGTTGTTAAGATTCTCCCCATAACGAATACGATAAACTAAACTATAAAATAAAGAGTGATAACTCTTAATCATTTCAGTGTCAATAATCTATTAATCTTCATAATAAATAAGATTTAATCAGGAAAAAAATCTTGATTTCTTATTAAAAAAAATAAACCGGCCATTAAAAACCTGCCACTAATCTCATAATATATTGGATACTTCAAATATTCTACAAGAAATCTCGTTTCCAAAAGATACTAAACATATGATGCGTGGATATTGGGTTTTCTTCCCCTAATAACCAATGCCTAAATTAATTAGACATATGTTGAGAAAAAACGTGCACTTTTCAATCAACCAAAATAAAAAATTAAAAGGAAAAGGAAAAAAAAGTATGGTAGGGATATTACCCGATACTGTATTTTGTTCACATGACAAATCCCACTTTTTACGTGTAAACGAATTATAAGGTCTACGTTAAGAAAAATAATACGAATTTGTATAGGTGGCATTTCGACATTGGCGGCACAAATAGATAGCGAAAACGCCAACCCACGTATGAATTTTTATCAGAAACGTTCGTGCCAGAACCAGAAAAATCTTGACAGAAAATTGACTGACGCGGTGGCCGGCAAATTACAGTTAATTTATTTTTAAGTTAAAGCGAACTCTGTGTACCAGATTTAAGTAATAAAAAGAGGATGGAGATATCAAGGTAATTGTTTCTCCGGGATTCCGATTTTCTTTGATGCGGGTGCATCAGATTCATAAAAAATTACCATTGGAAATGAAGATGTGCAGAGTCATGTGCGAGAGGACACCATTGTCTGCGGAAGGTCACAGGTTCGAATCCAGACTTAGTTTTTAACAGTGACGTTCCATTTGTTTGGACGGTGGGGCCTCGTATTCACAGTGCCGTATATATTTCATCCCTTGCCCTCCACTACAAACAAGCACTCGGCGTCCGCGTTCAATTGCACGCAACCGGATTCGAACTCCGGACCTCTCGAATACCGTACAAATTTGGATCGGACGCTGCTAATGGAGAGGTTCTGAAATTATTGAGGTTCTTGGATTCGGCATGGGCGTGCAAAGTTCAGAGCAATGTTGTCCAGAAGCTTCGTCTGTGGTACATCCGCTTCCAAACCCTTGCTGCGGCGAGGATTTTGCTGTGGATCAAGAAAGCGATTCTTCCTCCTCGGTCGGGAAAGGTCAAGGGTTCGAATCCGAAGCCGAAGTTTCCACAACGCTTTCTTCCTCGGATTATGATTTGCTGTATCAGCAAATTGAGGGTTTGGAGAGAATGAAATTTAAGAAGGGGAGGGTTCGACCGATAACCAGGCGAAAATCTTGCCGATCGGGCGCGGAAAAGCGCAGGAAGAATGTTAGCGGTGGCCGCAGGGCGTGCAACTGTGCGGCGAGCTTCGCCGCAGACTGCGCGGCCATTTGCTGCTGTCCCTGCGCGATTCTGCATCTCTTCGTTCTCGCCTTTGTGAAGGCTCCCTCTGTTTTTGCCAGGAAAGCTTTCTATTTTGCAAAGAAAAAGGCTCGAAGTAACAGAAAGACCGAGAAGAATGACGAAAATGACAGTGATACTGATAATGATGATGAAAATAGGCAAAAATCTCAGTATTTTACGCCTCCATGGTCTCCGCAGACGAGCGGGCCTCTGGAGGTATCGCTCGGCGTCAAATTAGACAACCAGAAGATCTGGTCGGAGTTCTACGCGGCCGGGCGTATGGGATTCGGGGGGCTTCCATTTGAATGGAACTAGCCTGTCAAATTTGTTCGCTTCGCCTTAAAATTTCTCTGTTTGGACATTGTATTTCGTTGCAAATCCATAAATGTATATAACTCGGGAGATTTTCATTTTTTACTTCTGTATATTTCGATGACATTGCTGCAGGGAGAATTGTAGGTTTTTTTTTAGGGCCCCAAATGTTTTCAAATCACAGTCAAGGGTAATTAAATGACTGGGAGAATCAAATTTGACCGTCCTTAACAGTGGGGCCGATAGGTCGGTGCAGTGTCAGATTAAATAACAGTTGAGTTCAGAAGGTAGTTTGGTGGTGGCCAGCTTGTCGTGTTTCAGATGTAGACCGTACTTAACTCGCTAATATTTTGTTGAAGGTTTGCGGTTGCCCTTTTTATGTATATGTAGCTACTAGCGTGTAGCGGGTAAAGCGTATGTATGTATAGCTTTTTAAGCACCTTTCATCATATCTTGATTTATTTGAAGATTATTTTAAAATAAAAACAATAATTGCAATTTGCAGGTATCCATATTGCACAAGAAGTAGTATACGAGGTCTTTGTTTCCCTTCCACCTTTTGATCTAGCCGGGGAAAAAGGCTAAATTTTTGATGACTTAGCATGATAGGCGTATTGGTTGGTAGGGAGGCCATCCACGATAGAGGTTGCTTCTTTGTGGTGCAAGATTGTCACTGGAATATGGGCGATTGATTGCATTGTGAGTTTGGTTTGATATAAGGCATTGAGCATTTGTGTGGGCAGGGCATTGAGTGTGTGCAGTTACGCACGATCAACGTGTAGGACAATTATAATGCGTCTGTTATTAATGTTCTGTATGTTTGCTCTTGAATGTCGAAGTCCGCGTGTATTGTGTAGTTTGATTTTTATTTTTATTTATTTTTTATTGAAATTTGGTAGGTATGCAGACCGCCTTCCCCCACAGTGAAGTGGGCAGATTTCTTAGGCTAAGCGGCCAAGGACTGAGGGGTATCCATTCCGTCAAGTTCACCCGAGGCAGGATCCCGACCTCATCCATTATTACGATGCATCTCCTGATTTCGCTTGCAGCGAGAATTGAACCCTAGTGGGCTCTTTAAGAGCCAAGCATCTTTACCATTGAGTCAATAGTCATTCGATTTGATTTTTACTTTTGAATCATGTCACTTCTTAGTATTGAATAAGTAGGGTTTTCTCTGTTCACTATCTTTAAAAGAGGAGTTAGGGTTTTCCGATGGGTTTGTGTTTTTTTGCAAAAAAGAAGAAGTGCATGCTCAGGGGTTCCAGTGAAAAGGTGTGCAAAGAAGGTATTTTTCTTCCCCCTTCAAGTTTGCACGCTTGAATTTTTAATCCAGAAAGCGTTTTAAATGCTTCATTTGTCAATTTAACTGTTTTTTATACTTACTAATTTTTTCTCAATTTCTCGTAATCCATTAAAATTTGGCTTAATAATTTATAAATTAATTAAAAATAACAAGTAATGAATAAAAACACAAAGAAATGCAAACCAAGATTGATAACAAAGTTTACCCATTTTGGGCTACATCTTTGGGTCCGAAAAATAACTTGAACTAATCTAGGGGAGAGGCATCGGTTGTGGTGCACCCTATTTTTACAGGGTCATTGGGCCACGTCACTGCCATGTGAAAGAATGGAAACATCTCCAAAATATTCCTCCGCATTTTTTTGACTTCCAAAATTCATTTGGAATGTTAATTTGTTAACCTTGTCACTTGTTCGAGCAACTTTTTTTACGCTGTCAAAATGGGCGGAGATTTTGGTTAGGACCAACTGGAGACTGCTTCCAACGCCACCTGAAGTGCATGCTACAACTAGTCATTAAATGCCTCAACCCTAAGCATTGAAACAACTGGCGTCAATTATTAAATCCACCACCGCCAAATCTTGTAAACATATGCTAGAGATATTGAAACACGTGTTTTAATGGTTGATACAGAGCAGGTTTAATGCCAAAATCCCAGGGACCACCATAACTCTTAGCAATGACCATTTATTAGCACATTTTTCACTCTATGTTTTCTCCAACCAGTGCTACATTTTCCTCAGCGATGGCTCGGCCTCTTCCCAACTGTAACTAACCCCTCTCGGACGATGGATCTGCAAGGGAGAGTGAGATTCATGCAGGGTGGAGAGAAGATGAAAGGAGACACACCGAAGGTGAGAAGCTTCTCATGCAAGCAATTATGCTTCAGTGTTTTTAAACACTGCACTATTATTGGAAGTTTGTTGTTTTCCCTTCAGTGTTTTCCTTTGCTGAAGAAATTTATTTGCTCCTTTTCCATGTTTTACATCTATGCAGTGCAAACTATTTCATTCTCTATTTCGTTTTCTGCTTTGTTACCTTTTCTGGAAAATGAAATGAAAAGTCAGTGAGAGGAAGCCAAGGGCCATAGGCATATCTAGGACTTTTCACTTGTTTATCTTTTTTAGAATGCTTTAGCTAGTCTGTCCTTCATAAGTCTATACATATGTGTGTTGTAGAGGTCTTGGGTGATTAAATAATTGATTTCAGTATGTACTTTATCAACAATTGTCCTTTGAATTGCTCCTTTTATGCGAGTATTGCACTCAAATATGTTCTTATCACATCGTTTGGCCATTTTTATCAGTTAGTTTGCAGTCCTTGAGTAGTCTTTATCTCTTTAGAAAGTTACACAGGAAATACTACCCTCGCAGAGGTTATCTTTCTGAGAACACAGACAATTTCAGCACCATCACACAATTTCACCTTGTCTAATACTTGTCTGGGCTTGCCTTGATTTACTAGGTCAGGTATATCATCATTGCATGTTGAAAATTCTAATTTGCAAATTATACTTAGTTTACTTTTCTATTCATAATTTTTAGTTACAAATTAGTGATAATAGGAGCTTTGGGAACTACCCAATATTTAGTAAGAGTCTCATACTCCCAAACAACTCACATATTGCATTTAGGAGACATTTAAATGAGTTCTTTTCAATTTTCGGTCTAGGTAATTGGTAAACTACCTGGTTTATCTTCAAATTTTAGATTCTAAGTTCAAAAACACCTTTAACATAGCAAATTGATAGGATTGGGATTAGTTTGTCAGTTTTACATGGTAGTTTGGTGCATTAATGTGAACATATTTCATCCCTTACATCATTGCAGCATATTGTTTGGAATTAGTTTCATGTTCTAGTGTGTGTACAGGATTGTTTTCAGACATTTTAAATCAACATTTCAATAGAATGTTTGCATATGATAACGGTAGCCAATGCTTGCATAAATTGACAAAAATACATTTGTTGATTTCATCTAACGTTAGAAGATGAAATTAAAAATCATGATTGGCATCTGTTATGGGATCTGCATTGTTTCCCCATTAAATCAGGGTTTCTATATCACAATATGTACCCACTCTGTGGATGTTCAATTATCTTCTCACACTGGTGCCAAAAGAGTTTAGAAAAGAAGATACTTATTTTGGTTTTTTGCCAAAACATTTTCCCTTTTGGTAGCTTTATGAATCATCTAAGTTGCTTTGCTGAGTGCTTTAAACAATTACACCATAATGTCAGTTGTAGATTGATTTCTTAATTGAGGAAAGATGATTAGTTCCGACTTGACTTTTGTGGCTTACAATTGTTTCAGCATGTTGTATATCAATGTAAAAGCATTCTGAAATGATAATATAAATGTTCTTTGTAGGATTAACCTACATAATTACAGCTTCATAGTGTTACATCTTTCTCTGCAATTTGATGTATTTAGTTTTTCTCAAGAATGTTTCTAGTATTATTGTATTGTTTTTAGCTTAGATTGACCTTAAATGTGCTCATTGCAAATCTATTCTTTTATAGAAGCTTCATTGATATAAACCTAACGTTAATTTGAATAAAACACTGCTGATTCAAAGAACTTGCAATACTTAAAATACTTTGAAAAACAAAAAACAGGGTCTAAATCCTAGAGCATCATCATACTGTTATATTAGCATAAGTCTAATTGAATACATAAAAAAATGGAAAGTATTTTGATTACATACGCAAAAAATATATTGCAAACATAACTAAAAAACTACATAGGAAAACTCCAACGAATACAACATCTAGATAAATGGTCTATCCGGAAAAATTACTACTATCATCATATGTCGTGATAAATGTTGATTATGAGCACATGCTCAATATCTTAGGTAGTATAAGTAATATTGTCCTCTTTCAATATTATTGTTGTATTTTCTTTTCCTACATAAACATGGTTCAATTGCCCAGCTTAAAAGGGATTTAGACCCCCTTTTGACAGATGATTTGGTTGCCCAATTGATAAGGGATCTGGTCCCCCTGTTGAAAAAGGAATTGGTTGTCCAGTTGATAAGGGATTTTCACTCACTGCTGACAAACGATTTGGTTTTCCCTACTGATGCTTGCATCCATGGTGGCATGGGGAATGAGCTACTAGGAATGCTTGAACTTGTATGAAGTAAATGAGGTGATACATACCAAGATGGAATTGTAAAAGATTTATTCATAAGTGATGGATGTGTTCCAATTCGAGCATAACCTGGGATTTGAATATATGACATATGTTGAAAAATCCTTCAATTTTCATGATTCGTTGAAGAACTTACACTCATCCTCCTTTCATATTCCCTTATTTTATTTTCAAGTTCCCTCTCCCTCTTCTCTTGCTCTTTCCTTTATTACTTCTGTGCTTTCTCAATATCATTTTTTTGTTCCTTAGCTTGCTTCTCCCTTTTTCTTTCAAGCTTCTCCTATAATTGTTTTTTCTTTTGTTGCAAGTCTAGCAACCTTTTTTTCTTGTGCCAATTATTTTTTCCTTAACTTTAGTTTTGCTTGTTCCTCCTTCTTTCTTTCTGTATCAACCAATAGCTCCATGTATTCAAATGTACTCAAAATGTGTGAATGCTTACTCAACCTAATAGAACCATCTATATATTCGACTCTCTTTTTGTTTATGATCTCCATTGGAAGTCGTAAAACTTGAGAAAGTAACTTACCATGTCCATTTTGGATTTGAGTCTCTTTAGGGACTTGAGGTTCATGTTGCATACCTTCTGATTTTATTTCATTTCCCTGAGCATCCCCTTCAAATTCAACTCCATATTGTTCATCCTCATCTTCAACATTTTTATGGTAATGAATTAATTCTTGTTATTGCAGTCCTTCAGGAAAGGAAGGAAAATTCAAGCTTTCATATTCTATGCTGAAAGGTAGCTTGTAACCCATTTTTTTCATGGCATCCTCTAACCATTGAAGTGGATTAACTTAACTTGGCAAGGACATATCATTGTTACATAGAAAATTTACAGACCCTTCATTATTGTTCATGATGTTACTTGGGTTTGTAAGAGAACCATTTAGCTCCACTCCATGTGTTGCAGTTGCTTCCATATCATCTCTTGAGCCAACATTTTGCATGAATTGAATTTCAAGTAACACCTCTTCACTATTATTTAATTATGGATTTATTCCTTGAGATAGGCTCAAAATGTTTGTGACGGAATCAATATCTTCCTCACCTTGCATGTCAAATGCTTGGTTGCATGCCATGTCATTTATGAGAGCATCATAATTCAATGGCCAAATACCAGTTCTTTTGAAACTTGCAATTATGTTAGATGGTGTTAGTGCCATTTTTAAGGCTCTACTTACAAGCCCAACAATGTCATTCCTTTTCACATCTGCACATCTATTCTCTACCATCCATTTGGTCCTCTCAGCTCTAAAATATGTCTTGAAAGGGCTAAACACACTCACGTTAAGAGGTTGCAACTTATGACTAGTATTTGTTGGTAGTGTTATCAAGTCAATGCCCAATTTTTTGGCATCCTCCATAGTTTACAATGCTACATGGCTACAATGGCCATCAAATATTAATATGTGTCTATTATTTGGAGAAATGCCTCCTAGTACTGAATGTGCAAAATGACATAGCCAATTTAAAAACAATTCCTTTGTCATCCATGCATTTGGATGTGCAATCATGCATGCTCCAGGTTCAAAATTGTTAATTTAATTATTTAGCATTCTCTTTCCCTTGAACAAATAAAATATTGGGATTGACAAACCTGTTGCATTGACACAACACAATATAGTGATCCACTCCCCACTCTTTGGTATTACCTTTGGGACATTTTGGCTTCCCCTCTTAACAATAACACGCATTCCATAATTTCTCCTAGCTCGCAAACCAGTCTCATCACAGTTCCAAATTTTATGAGCACCGTATGCATATGTTCCATAGCATTTGGCCAAATTGTCATAAAATTTGGTTACTATTGTAGGGCACAAGTTTAAAGCTCTATCCCTATCAAGTCATTCAACTGTTGATCAAAGAACACTTGGAAAAAATCACACAAGAAGTCCGGGTAGGGAAGTGAGTCATATTCAAAGGCGCGAATGGATAGGGAGAACGCGCGCACGGAACAAAAGTTCGGCTTTCGGGACTTAGTCGTTTTCGCTCATGAAGGTTTATTTTAGAGATGGTGTGTAGAGCACACAAACGAGGCAGAGACGTGCGCGCCACGCATTGGATATTCTTGGAGAATCAAATACGAAGCACTTTACATGGACACATGCCAGAAATAGATCTGCTATTGTCAGTTAGCTGGTAGTAGTCTATTATTAGGGCACTTGAATGTGTGGCTAGTTTTGTAACAGTGTGTGGCTATTAGTAGCATGCAACCTATTTTTGGAATGGATAAGTGGTGAAGGGAAATTCCCCACCCTTATATATGTGTAGTAAATTGTGTGATAGAGAGAGAGGAGATATATACAGAGATATGCTGTTAAATTTTTTACGCGCATACTACTGTTATTGTAATGAAGCTTCTGTATACTTATTGCATTGAATATAATGGAGGATATTGGTTGAATCTAAGTGTTAGTTTTTGTGTGTATTTGTATCTAATATGTCTTTAATCTCATCATGGCTAGTACTTAATTCTTCTCTTCCTTAGGTATAGATCTGGTATGCTCTGTAGAATGATGTGTTAGTAATGTAACTATATGTATCTCTTGAGTCTTCATCATGCTAACATCCTACAACAGCAACCCTAAAGAGGGACCTGGTACCTTTGCGCGCTTCGGGTAAGCGCTCAGTTTAGGCTGAGTGATGTGCCAACACATCTAGGGTCTGATTGGATTTATATCATTGAATTCTAGGTTACATCATTGGTTCCATTGTGGGGACCTCTTTTTAGTTGTTTTCAGGATGGTTCACGATGAAGACATACTGGTTGACCTTAGCAAGTGTTGAAGAATGGATACGTGATCTGGAAGAAGAATACACACGTTGATTTAACATTGGATCTGAGTTTAACACACGTGTTTGGGTGGAACATAATTTGTATGACAATTTATATGATATTAATTTCACTATCTTTCCAGTAGAATTGTACGAGTGGCTGATTGCTTATGCATCTAAGCGGAATTGGTGGTATCACACACTTGTCTGGACACAGGAAGAATTCTAGGCCTTGTATGATGCTGATCTGAGTTGGACTCGACATGTGGATACGTGGTTCCATGGTGTCTTAAAAATTTATATTTTGGAATACTCAATTTCCAGTTATTCGTGTCCAGAAGTCGTTGAATTTCAGTTCTTACAATATCCAAGGGAAGCTTACCTATAAGGCGTTCCACTGGCAATCAAGATCTTGATGGTAACTTTGCATCTGGAGAGTAAAACGATGGCTACCTAAACCTCACCACGTGTGGGGGTAGGAGCAGGTTTGGTGAAAGATGGCAGACCTAACGAAAGAACAACAGAGAGAGTAAAGGTGACTTAAGTATAATGAGGCGCATGAGAGGGAGATAGAGAAATAGTGTAACATTGCAGAAAGTATGGCGTTGAGGAGAGAGATGGCTCGTGAAGGATTTGAAGCTCACGTAGAAGACATGGAGCTAGAGCATCAAGAAATCCCCCATCTTAGAGAGCATAGCAGGGATCCCCCCTTGGCCTCACGTAGAAGCGCGCTAGACAGAGACTACCTGGGCCGTGGGCATGCATTTGAATCCACCTGGTAACCTTGCCCTTAGGTTGGGTTTTTCAGCATCTAGTACAACAAGCAGTCAAAAATCTAGTTCAAGCAGTGGGAGAGTAGGAGTGAGTCTTATAAGAGGCACAATGATGGCATCACAAATGGCATTTGTTGTTATATGGAAGTAACTTTTTTGGTGTATCATTAGCGCATAATACAAGTGCGCAAATTTTTGGATTAACTTCTAGGAGTAGTAACACTTCACAAATTATCAGGGTTCAGTTCATTTCTACTGTTGGGACATAGGGAAGTACATCTTCTGGTCTGACCCCAGCTATAGGTTTGGGATTAGGAGGCATAGGTAGCTTTGGTTCAGGTGGATCTGGTGATTTTGGAGGTAAGGAAAACACGTGAGGTTCTGGATCAGATGGGCAAGGTCCACACCAACCCCAGAATATTTACATGGAAATGTCTCTTCATCTTCCAGAATATAGGGGCATAGAAGATGTTGCTGAACATGTACACATGTGTGAAATATTGTGGTGCGCAAAAGGGATCATGGCTTCTGAGCGTAGGGCAATCCAATTTGCCACTACGTTACAAGGGCGCGCACATAGCTAGTACATAAATTTTGACCCTGATCAAACTTGCATAGATTATACGGCTTTAAAGGATGCATTCCTTAAAGAGTTTCATATCCCTGAGTTTGAGCAGAAGAGTATAAGTGCGCTCAAGGATATTAAGCAAGGCACTACTGAAAGTGTTAGAGAGGATATTAAGCAAGGCATGTTGTTAGATTTTCTTTAGGGCCCCAAATGTTTTCAAATCATAGTCAAGGGTAATTAAATGACTCGGAGAATCTAATTTGACTGTCATTAACAGTGGGGCCGATTGGTCAGTGCAGTGTCAGATTAAATAACAATTGAGTTCAGAATGAGTTTAAATAGTAGGTAGTTTGGTGGTGGCCAGCTTGTCATGTTTCAGATGTAGACCGTACTTAAGTCGCTAATATTTTGTTAAAGGTTTGCGGTTGTCCTTTTATTTAGCCTCTTTTATGTATACATAGCGTGTAGTGGGTAAAGTATAGGTATAGATTTCTATGGCATGCATTTTTGGGCTTTCCCTTCTTTACTTATCTTGTTTACTGAATCACCTTTCATCATATCTTGATTTATTTTAAGATTATTTTTAAATAAAAACAATAATTACAATTTGCAGGTATCCACATTACACAAGAAGAAGTGTACAAGGTATTTGGTTCCCTTCCACCTTTTGATCTAGCCAGGGAAAAAGGCTAAAATTTTGATGACTTAGCACGAGGGAAATTTGATACGTTGATAGGCATATTGGTTGGTAGGGAGGCCATCCACGATAGAGGTTTCTTCTTTGTGATGCAAGATTGTCACTGAAATATGGGCGATTGATTTCATTGTGAGTTTGGTTTGATATAAGGATTTGAGCATTTTTTCAGGTAGGGCCTTGAGTGTGTGGATTTAGGCACGATACAATGCATCTGTTATTAATGGTGTGTATGTTTTCTTTTGAATGTCGAAGCTCGCGTGTACTCTGTAGTTTGATTTTTACTTTTATTTTAATTGAAATATGGAAAGTCCGCGGATCGCCTTCCACCATGGTGAAGTGGGTAGATTTATTAGGCTAAGTGACCAAGGACTAAGGGGTATCCATTTTGTCAAATTAACCTGGGGCATGATCCCGGCCTCATCCCTTATTACAGTACGTCTCCTGACTTTGCTTGTAGCAAGAATTGAACCCTGGTGGGATTTTTATGAGCCAAACATCTTCACCAATGAGTCAATAGTCATTCAATCTGATTTTTACTTTTGAATGATGTCACTTCTCAGTATTAAGTAACTAGGGTTTTCTCTGTTCAATACCTTTAAAAAAGGAGTTGGGGTTTTACGATGGGTTTGCGTTTTTTTGCAAAAACAATAAGTGCATGCTCTGGGGTTCCAGTGAAAAGGTGTGCAAAGAAGATATTTTCCTTTTTCCTTCCCCCTTCAAGTTTGCATGCTTGAATTTTTAATCCAGAAAGCATTTTAAATGCTTCACTTGTTAGTTTAACTATTTTTTATACTTACTATTTTTTTCTAAATTTCTTATAATCCATTAAATTTTGGCTTAATATTTTATAAAACCAGATTATAACTAATTAAAAATAACAAGTAATGAATAAAAACACAAAGAAATGCAAACCAAGATTGATAACAAAGTTTACCCGTTTTGGGCTACATCTTTGGGTCTGAAAAATAACTTGAACTGATCTAGGAGAGAGGCATCGGTTGTGGTGCACCCTATTTTTGCAGGGTCATTGGGCCACGTCACTGCCATGTGGATAAATAGAAACATCCCTGAAATATTCCTCCACATTATTTTGAATTCCAAAATTCATTTGGAATGTTAATTTGTTAACCTTTCCAATTGTCCGAGCAACTTTTTTTAAGCTATCAAAATGGGCAGAGATTTTGGTTGGGACCAACTAGAGATCGTTTCCAATGCCACCTGAAGTGCATGCTATGACTAGCCATTAAATGTCTCAGCCCTAAGCATTGAAACAACTGGCGTCAATTATTAAATCCACCACCGCCAAATATTGTAAACATATGCTGGAGATATTGAAACACACATTTTAATGGTTGATACAGAGAAGGTTTAATGACAAAATCCTAGGGATCACCATAACTCTTAGCAATGACCATTTATCAGCACATTTTTCACTCTATGTTTTCTCCAACATGCGCTACATTTTCCTCAGCAATGGATCGACCTCTTCCTAACTGCAACTAACCCCTCTCAGACAATGGATATGCAAGGGAGAGTGATATTCATGTAGGGTGGAGAGAAGATGAAAGGATACACACCGAATGTGAGAAGCTTCTCAAGCAAGCAATTATGCTTCAGTGTTTTTAAACACTGCACTATTATTGGAATTTTGTTGTTTTCCCTTCAGTGTTTTCCTTTGTTGAAGAAATGTCTTTGCTCCTTTTCCATGTTTTACATCTATGCATTGCAAACTATTTCATTTTCTGCTTTGTTACCTTTTCTAGAAAATGAAATGAAAAGTCAAGGAGAGGAAGCCAAGGGCCATAGGCATATCTAGGAATTTTCAATTTCTTATCTTTTTTAGAATGATTTAGCTAGTATGTCCTTCATAAGTCTATACATATGTGTGTTGTAGAGGTCTTGGGTGATTAAATAATTGATTTCAGCATGTACTTTATCAACAATTGCCCTTTGAATTGCTCCTATTATACAAGTATTGCACTCAAATATGTTCTTATCACTGTAGATCAAGAATTTCCGCGCTTGTTACCTGTCCAAGTTAATGTACCAAACTAAGCACAAAAACCCTAAAAAACTCAAATGAAATCAATACCTGATAGATAAGACAAGATCCGAATATGTAGATGGAAAAGAAAGCCGATGTAGACAAGACGGGCGCACACGAGCGATCCTGCAAAGTAGATCCAAGAAACCTGCGAGACACAGATGCTTGACAGAAAAAGACAACGTTAAAAGATATTTGGGTGGACTGCCTGAAAAGCGGGTCCGGGAAGCGATAAGCTCCCTCAGCGGATGTCAGTCCATGTTTTCAATTAAGGAAAGAAGCATACATGATAAAAGATGTAAGTAAATGTCTAGATTTTTTTGATTAAAAATGACAAACAAAATGTAAACAACAGACAGAAATCAATAGAAAACAGGAAAATGTGAAAACAATGCTGGATTTGTGTTACCTGAATTCTTTTACCTGTCGGGTCAGGCAGATCGACGTCGATTAGTGAAAATCGGCATCGACTGGGATAGGTTGGCATCGATTAGACTAAAGTCGGCGTCGACTGGGATAGGTCGATGTCGACTATGGGAAAATTGCAGGAAGATTGAGAAACAGACAATGAAAGCTAGATCATCGATCTCCGTTGGATTTGCAGGAGCCGTAGGGATACTGACAAAGCTCCACCTTCACTGGATGCAGGAACAGAGTCACCAAGAGATCGATGGAGGCTCACGATGTCGATGTGGTAGGAGCAGAGTAATGGTACTCCTCTCAGGGATTGATTTGGATAGAATTCACTTTCGCTTGATAGATAATGCTCAGACTTGATGCTCAAAACTCTCTGTCATTCTTTCTGTCTAACCAGAACTGAATTTTGGCCCTGTATTTGTAATCGGTGCCAACCGAGATGCAATCGGTGCCGCTCCAAAAAATCGGCATCGACCGAGTACCAGTCGGCGCCGATCAGGGAACAGACTCCCGAAATGGCCAAAAAGGGTGATTTTGGAAGGATGCAAGTGATCCCTCTGACTCAAATATGGGAAATATCCCACTGCATGGTTTGGGAGGAGGAGAAATAGGGGGGATAGATGGATAAAATTGATATGGGAGGTTAGGAATTGATATGGGGTAGATAAGCGGTTAAGATATATGTAAAAAGTGTAATTAAATAGTTAATATTTAATTATCTATGGGTAAAACATAATTGGGTGAAATAAACTTAGGATAGATGTTTAAATCAAATATTAAATAATATCCTAAGGGAGAAGTGGTGATATAAACGTGCCCCAGGTTACCCGAGAAGGAAAACGCATGCGGGGGACACTAAATTGGGTAACCAATTTTAGGTGTCTACATTTTGCCCCTTTTTGTCAAGTAACTTGCGATAAGCAAAGTTGCAAGAAAAAAACAAGGAGTTGGAAGAAAGGAAGAAAAAGTGATGATGTGATCCCCCTCAAACTAGGGATGGGATGGGCCCCGAAAGAGCAACCGATCCCAAGTTTGAAAAAGGTAGATGAAAACGTAGGATGCCCCAGCTAGATGCTTGGAGTAGATCTGATCATTAATGACGCACAAAAATAATAAAAAGGCAGCAACCTAAGGAACTCACATTGGTAGGGCAGACTAGACGGTCTTCGCATGAGACGACGTTAGTACCTACAGACCCGTGAGTGTAAGGAGGGCTGCAAAATAGTAGCACCTAAAGAGAGACACATTGGTAGGGACAACCAGATGGTCTGCGAAGCAGATCGACGTTAGTGCCTACAGACCCATTATCTTTAAGCTGCCAAAAATGTGAGTGCCCCATGTATAAGGAACAAACTTGAAATGGGTGAGAATATCAAAAGTATGTGCCAAAAGGCAACACTCAGGGCATAATAATGACCAGATAAATAAGCCAAGCATCAACACTATGGCAAAAAGATTAGGAGATGGAAGAAAGCGAGGTGAAGAAGCAAAAGTGCAACCAATCGGCAATGATAGGCCTAAATTGGTGTCGATCAAGATTAATCGGCGCCGACCATAAAAATTGGCACCGACCACACAAATCGATTGCCGACCGTACTGAGCCCATATAAATATGTGCGAAAGGAAAATGTGAACGATTTATTTAGACCATGACGATTGATTTAGAGAGAGTCAAAAACTAATTTTGAGCAACATGGAAGCCTCTGGGAGCAGTCAGAAGCGGAAGAGGACACGACCTGGGGGTAAGTGGATCCTACCTTAATCTCCTATATATGTTTTATCATGAAATAGCATATTAGGATGCCATTTTTTAGAGAAAAAACTAGATAAGTGAGAGGCAAGAGTTGTGGGGCATTTGACACTCTGCCTTCCAATCAGTGTCGATTGGAAAAATTGCTGATTATTAAATCAGCACCGATTAACTTTAGATCGATGCATCGACTAGGTTGGATCGATGTCATTTAACTAAATCAATCCGATTTGACCAATAGACTGTTTAGATTTAAGAAAGTGATAGAATGTATTTTTTGATGATATTTGGATGTGGATAAATAGGTAGCTAACATTGTTCATGGTGTCATGTGATGCAGGCACGAGAGGCTGTTGCATATGCGGGATGCTATTCCCGAGCTTCTAGAGACCATTCTCCCCCGATGTGACTGATGCGGATTGGTGCCACCTAGAGCTAGCCTGGGCTCGGGGGCTTCCGGTACTACCGACGGGTGCCTCGAGATGTAGAGTTGATGCGAGCACTAGTGCGGCGATGGGATAACAGGACATGTACTTTCTGGTTCAAGACGGGTGAGATGACCATCACCCACAAGGATATATATAGGATCCTGAGGCTACCGATCACCGGGGACCCGATTGAGATTACTCCACGAGAGTAGCAGCAGAGGGCCCTAGGACGATTATATGGAGACAAGGTAGACGATTCAGAGATAGTGTTCTGGGGCGGTGAGGATAGCCTCACATTATAGACAGGGTGATGTCAGGAGTAGACGGATAGCGCTGATTCAGATGGCGATCTCCTATTTTTCTCTACCAGATTCAGGAGGTGGGAGATTTCCCTTGTTGTTACTAGACTGTGTGTGTGACATCCTATAGTTCAGACAGGTGTTTGCACGTTTACCGATGCCCTGATAGCTCAGATATACTATGAGTTATGGATGTACACCACTCGGTAGGAGGACAGGTATCGATGTTAGCTTTGTGCTCCATTGCTGGGCATATGAGCACATAGCAGTGATCAGGCCATCTGGGCTTCCATGGATGCCAGCAGCAGCGGGGGCCCTCGATTATGGATTCCAGTGATGGCGGGCCGACATGGCCTCGGGAGATACAGGGAGATCTACGGAGTGGTATGCTGAGCATTTCAGGACGCTGACACCAGAGCAGGTGATTTGGAGACCATATCGGGTCTATCCGACATGGGCCGGTCAGGAGGCTCACCTGGTGGGGCTGAGATGGAGCAGGGTGATTAGGGGCCATAGGCCAGATATGTGGGAGCGCGTCCTGTTTATACGGGTATTGAGGTAGTTCGGCCTAGTTCAAACAGTTCCGACCACCTACAGGCCATACAGGCGAGATAGCAGAGAGACTGATCTGCCAATTTTGATCCCAGCAGATCCATTGAGGGAGGCCCCACCTTCCATAGATAGTGATGACGATGCCGGAGTAGATGATGGCTATGTGGCATGGTATTCTACAGAGCTACCACGACACCTGCCAACATCTATAGACGCAGACGAGGAGGACATAGCCGCAGTGCTGGAGAGGCTGGAGGGAGAGCATGCTACCCTGGTGCAGACACACTAGGCTGCCCTCGAGGAGATTAGAGCTCTGACAGAGGAGAGGGATGCACTGATACTAGAGAGAGACACAACACGTCAGGAGTGAGATATAGCGATCCAGTAGAGGGATCGCTACCATCGAGCACAGAGAGGCCCTCAGGGCCAAATATGGTGATACAGGCACTATGTCAGAGTCCGGGTCATAGGGTGCGACATTAGGAGGGATCACCACCAGCTAGCACCAGCAGTGCCATTACGAGCACCTGGTACGGTGAGCCTGAGCACTTATCAGTCTCTCCTTGCTGAGGTGAGATACTATGAGGATGCCCTGGCACAACATGCCCCTGAGGTGCCTTGTTACGGTGCGAGGAGGAGATCAACGACAGCCGCAGCTAGTGGTGCATCAGAGGGAGGGAGCACCGGGAGAGATTGAGGTGGCGGCAGGCCCCCAGCAGTAGGTGCTTCTAGCTCGATAGGCGGTGGCCAGGAGAGACCAGCCTAGACCAGAGGAGGGCGGAGGAGATAGTGTCTTCCACCTATCATATTTTACGATATAGATATGACTATTTTTTTGTATCGATATATTGATGTAGCCTCGATTTGAAGGCATTTTTGATGTATGATATAGATGGCTTGATTGAAAGCCATCCATTCTTTGTTGTACAGACACTCATGTATATATATAGATTCATCATTTTCTGTGTCATATGATTGTACTCATGCATTTAATTTTAATAGATATGGATAGATGTAGCGTAATAATTGTGATGGGATATAGACATATGCTGATAGAGGATAAATAGATGTGATTTGATGGACATAGACATAGAGGATAGATAGATGTGATGTGATTTGATGTGATTGATGGATTTAATTTTGATGAAAAATAGATATAGATAGATGTAGTGTAACTTGGATGGACACGTTTTTAGATGATAGATGGATAGATGGATAGATGTGATTGATAGATTTGATATGTTTAAGATGTTAATTTAATTTTGATGAAAATAGATAGGTAGATTCACATGTGTTTGCAATACATGCTTTGATATGTTTTTTGGACAAAGTAGATAAGATGAATATAGATAGATGATAGATTTTGACTAAATTAACATGTTAAATGTCAATTTAATTGGATGAATAACAAATAATAATGGGAAATGTGCTAAAGGACGTAATGAAATGACCTTGATTAGAAATAAAAGCAATACACCTAGATAAGAAAAATAATGATAAGCTAGGCCCCTAACTGACCAAAAATAGAGACTTTGATAAGAAACCAAAAGACCATGCATACAAGGCCATATATGAGGTTAAAATAAACCTGACACTAGCTAGTCGCAAACCAGATCTAGGAGGTAAATGGAAGGAGAAGTAAGTATTTATCTTGTCAAAATTTAGAAAGAACAGAATACGTGCTCATATTGGGAAAATAGGGTTCTCCATATGATCGAAAAAAGGTCTTATATCTCAGCTTCATGATTTTTGTTTTGATAAAAAAAAAAACTGATCAATGCGGGAAGTTTGCTAGATATAGAAAGACTGATTGATACAGGAAGTCTTTCAATGATGCTAAAAAGTAAACAAACTGGCCGAAGAGGAAGTCTATTACTGCAAAGGCTGATCAATGCGAGAAGCCTTGGAAATTCCATGGAACAAACAGCCGTCCTTCAAGGGAGCGGTCTGTATTTTGAATGTGATGATAGCCATCCTTCAAGGGCATGGTCTATATCTTTTGATTCATTTGATAATGCATAGATAGCTTGTCCTTCAAGGGATCAGTCTATCTTTTGGGAATTTTTAGGATAGCACCCCTTTTTTTTGGATTTTTTGGAGCTTTTGGAGTTTTTTTGAAAGAAGCTGAGTGTAGACCAGATAGATCAGATAGAGGGGAAGAAAATGTATAAAAAGCACGTACTCATGCCCTGAGTAGATTCGATTAAGATAGATACTTGGGATAGATGAAGAAGTGATTAAGGTGTCCCTACCAGGAGGAGGAACATATCCATAAGAAAAATGCCATGAGTAGAGCCGTGATACTCATATTTAAGGTAGAAAAGACATAATGTGGAGAACCACATAGTTCCGAATCACTATGAAATACATGACTGGTTGCAGATGGATGAAGAATCTGTTTTGCGAATAAGACCGTGTAAGACAGATTTTAATAGTAGAAGGGCCTTAGATGCAAGGCATTAAGAGGTTCTGTTTCAGGTATACCATCCATGGAAGATAGATGATAAGCCCCAAACCCATATTTATGAGTGACTACGTACGGACCCAGCCAGTTAGGAGCAAACTTACCATGCTGACTCCGTTTCTAGTGTAGTGACATTTTGGTTTTCTTTAAGAACAAGATCACCAACTTTGAAGTCACGGTGTTGCAAGTGCTTGTTATAAGCACGTTTGACATGCTCAAGGTAGACTTGATGATGCTCAAGAGCATTAAGATGCCCGCTCATCGAGTAACTCAAGCTGTGCTAGATGATTTTGACGATAGTCCTCATCAGAGACAAATTCTTTGAGAGAAACACGAAGAGATGGGATCTAGACTTCCAAAGGAAGAACAACCTCAGACCCATAAACGAGAGAGAAGGGAGTAGCACCAGTAGGAGTATGAATGCTAGTTCGATAAGCCCAGAGAGACAAAAGGGATATGTAAATGCCAATCCCTACCAGCTCGACTAGTTACTTTTGTGAGGATATTACGCAAAGTTTTATTGGAAGCCTCAGCCTGGCCGTTAGCTTGGGGATAGTATGGAGAAGAAAAGACTGAGTTTGATATTGAAAGCATCACAGAGGTTCTACAAATTGATGTTTTTGAAAGATTTACCATTGTCTGTGATGAGTTTGTGTGGAACACCAAAGCGACAAATGATGTGTTGATAGAAAAAATCAACTATGGGTTTAGCTTTGGTCGATGAAAGAGGAATAGCTTCCACCCACTTAGTAAAGTATTCTGTGGTAGTAATGATAGAATGATGATGCTGTGAAGAGTGGGGATTGATGAGACCGATGAGATCAAGACCCCATTGCAAAAAAGGCCACAAATCCGCTGCAGGTTGCAAAGCCTGACTGGGGATATGTGTGAGATTGGAATGTTGTTGACACTTGACACATTTCTTAGTGTATTCACAACAATCTCGATTAAGAGAAGACCAATAATAGCCTAAACGTAAGATGCATTTAGCTACGACCAAGCCACTAAAATGTCCACCACAGATACCATCATGGACTTCCTGGATGGCTTTAGATGATTCAAGGGTTTTGAGGCACCGAAGCAAAATACCATCAAAACCACGTTTGTAGAGGATTCCACCTAGAATAGTATAGCGATTAGCGCGTAGGATAAAATATCTTCTACCATTGGAAGTCAGATCTAGAGGAAGCACTGAATGAGATAGATAATCAACAATGTGATGATACCACTCATCTTGAGTATTGGTTGTGATGGCATTTAATTGAAGTCAACTGCTTGAGATGAGATGGCTGGTCTAATCGCTGCACAACCACATAAAGTCACGAGTCTTTGGTAAAAGGTGGAATAAGCAAGGCTAAAGAAGCCATTGTATCTGCGAATCAGTTCACATAGTGCGAGGAATAGCTTGGATAGTGAATTTATCAAAATATTGAAGTTGAAAGAGAATGATATCGTGATATTTTTGAAGGATATCATTCTTGCATTGATAGACACCTGTGACTTGATTAACGATGAGTTCAGAGTCACCAAAGATGTCGATATGGTGGGTGCCAAGATTAATGGCATTTTGAAGACCTAAAACAAGAGCTTCATATTCAGCCATATTATTGGTACACTCAAAGTTAAGTTTGTGTGCGATTGGGATAGGTGCACCCAAGGAGGAATCATAATGAAAACCTGCACCTCCCCCTTGCTGGCATTTGGATCCATCAAAGAAGAGTTTTACTTTAAATGGAGAAAGACTGAAATCAATTTGTTGGATATACTCATCGGGGAATTGAGCAAGGGGGACTTGAGTGTCCGGAAGAGGAGCATCAGCTAATTGATCTGCAATGACCTAACCCTTGATAGATTTTTGCGGGATAAACTCGAGATCAAATTTTGTCATGAGCATGTGCCAACGAGTGATACGATCATTGTGATAAGGCTTTGCATGCATTGTCTTGAGTGGATTGACACTTGTGACAATGTAAGTTTTGTGATTAAGGAGGTAATGACGAAGCTTAGAAGTTGCGAAGAAGAGAGCACAACACAGCTTTTCAGCTTCAGAATAATACGTGTTTCATACTCATGAAGAGTGTGACTGATGTAATAGATGGCTTGTTCTTTACCACTAGTGTCCTGATGCGAGATCATGGCTCCCAAAGCATGGTCAGTCACAGAAATATAAAGATAGAATGGCTCCCCTTCGCGTGGAGGTGTAAGCACAGGTGGGGAAAGAAGATAAGCTTTGAGATCATCAAAGGCCTTTTGGAAATGCTCATCCCATTCAAAATGAACATTCTTACGGAGGAGATGATGAAAAAGGTTGACAACGGTCCAACAGTTGCGAGATAAAATGACACACTGATTGAAGGCATCCTTGAAGACCATGGAGTTGCTTTAAGTTAGAAGGGGGAGGCATCTCAAGGATAGCTTTTATTTTTGTGGGGTCCACTTCAATACCCCTAATAGAAATGATAAAGCCTAAGAGTTTACCAGTGAGAACGCCAAACACGCACTTAGATGGATTTAGGTGAAGACAAAAGTGAATGAGCCTCTCAAAGAGAGGTGCAAGAATGAAAAGATGATCCTGACGGCGTTTGGATTTACCGAGGAGATCATCAACGTAATCTTCCACAATTTTGTGTAAGAGATCATGGAAGATGTAGGTCATTGCTCGCTGATAGGTTGCTCCTGCGTTCTTAAGACCGAAAGGCATGACACGATAACAAAAATTCCCCCAAGGAGTTATGAAGGAAGTCTTATGTTGGTCCTCTGGTGCGATGAGAATTTGATTATACCCAGAGAAACCATCCATAAGAGAAAGCATCTCGTGACCTGCCGTTAAATCCATGAGTTGGTCGATATTAGGTAGAGGAAAATCATCTTTTGGACAAGCAAGATTAAGATCCTGGAAGTTGGTACAAATTTGAATCTTCCCAGTAGCTTTGGTTACTGGTACTATGTTTGAAACCCATTGTGGATAATCAATGGGTTGGATGAAGTTAGCAGAAAGCAAACGTTGCAACTCTTCTTTAACAAGAAGGGCTACTCGAGGGTGCATTTTACGTAATTTTTGCTTAACCGGTTTGATGTCTGGAAGAGTAATGATATTGTGGACCACAATATCGGGATCGAGTCCTGGCATATCCTCATATGACCAAGCAAAGGCTTGACGATGGTTGGAAAGAAAAGTGGTGAAGTCTCCTAACTCTTGTGGATTAAGAGATTGGCCGACCTTAATGATGCGAGGGTCTTTAGAAGTCCCTATATTAAGGTCGACAGTGGCTTCGTTGAGAAGTGTAGACGTATCAGAAGGAATGGTTTTAGGAAGATAGGAATCCTCTACCCCCAGATAGGTGAGGACAGAATCATCATCCATACAGTGGATAGTGTTGATAGTAGGAGAGTCGTCTCCAACTATTTCAGGGAAGACTAATGGTATGGAAGTGGATTTGTTATTAGTTTTATAGGTCAGCGGCCCTAAGGAAATGGTATTGACTAAAAAAAAAGTTAGACAGGATGGAAATGGCATCATCCACATCAAATGATGCTTCTGACCTAGCGGGAGAAGATGGTTCCTCAATGGGAAGAGGCTCATCGAGAATAGTGATGGTGGCTTTTGAGAGGGGTTTAAATCCTAAACCAAATTTTTGATGTGGTTTGAGAGTTGGAATGGATGCGAGGTCATGCACACCCTACTCATATTTTCCCAGGCCAAAACCCTTCCACGTGCATCGATATAAATAAGTTTTTTGCAAACGTGGGATTCTGTAGACAATCAAACCCTGTTGAATAGGGTTTGGCCCTAGGAGGAGAATCCAGGCGATAGTGAGGTGTATCAAGACCACCATAAATGAAGTTAGTCCATTGATTGGGCAGACCAATGGTGATGATGTGACCAAGACCTGGCTGATATTCAGGTTGTTTTTCTGGTCTACCATACTCATTAGGTTTGAGATGGGTGTCAAAAGAGAGAAGAGGAAGCTCTCCTAGTGAGAAAATGCTGCAACGTCTCTTCTAGATTTTGTAAATCTGGTAGTTTTTTTGCAGGTATGGAAGAGGATGAAGCCTCGTCAGGAGAAAAAACATTCTCCTTTAGAGGGGCAGACCCTGTGGTCATGTCGCATTGTGCAGAAGGAAAAGGATCTCCTGGATGAGTATAGATTTTTCCCTCATACTGATATTTTAAGCATCGATGGAGGGTTGATGGGATGCAATGCATTGCATGAATCCAGGAGCATCCTGAGGATCATATTGTAGTGGAATTTCCCTTCAACAATGTAAAAGAGCTCGTGAAGCAGCTTCTTACCTACTCGAATGGGCAGGACCACAATTCCTAAAGTAACTGCCAGCTGATCGTTAAATGATCGAAGGGCGAAAGGCGGTGGTGACACTACGTTCTTTGGTAACTTAAGTTGCTCAGAATGTGTGCGAGGAAATGACATTGAGTGCAGCACCACTGTCAATCATAGTGCGTTTTAACGTAGTGTTGTTGATTTGAACTGTGATAAAGAGGGGAGCCTCCAAATCCTTGGAAGAAAGGGAAGGAATTTCTAAATCTTCAAAGGAAATGGCGGTTGACGATTTATTCAATCCAAAAATCATCTCAATAGGTTGGGGCTTATCTGAATTCACTGCGATACAACGCAGGTTATCAATCAAATCTTGACGATGCTATGGAGATGATTGAATGAGGTCGAAAAGAGACATTTTGATCTGGAAGCATGGGTAAGTTATTTCATAACACTCTCCTCTACTGACATGGGAACCTGAGCCCAAGGTGAAGCACGAATAGAGACCCTAGGTCTCGAGGCTGATGTGGAAAGAGGAATGCCTCCAAGGGCTTCAGAAATGACAACCCATGGCCGATATGTAGATGATGATTGATTATAATATTGTTGTGTTCTAGTGGCGATATGAATCGTGTTGATTTGAGAAGGTGGAAGACCATCCGGAGTGGAATTAAAAGAACTAGAGGCCTAAGTAGATTGTTGAGGCTCAGATGTGGTTGAGATGATAGGAGATATTTGTTCCTCCTCTTCTTCTATCAAAAGATCACTTTCTTCCAAAATACTATTAACGATATATTGAAGGGATTTACATCCCTTGGTGTCATGTCTTAGAGTGCGGCGGTAAGCACAAATCAAATAAAAGTTGAACCAGGAAGGTTTTACTCCTTTAGGATTATAGGGTTTGATTGGGGGAAGGGATATGGATGAATATTGGATAAGTTGGTGAAGAATTTCAGTATAGAATCTGGTAGATAAAGATGAGGACAAAGATGACAAAGGTGCCTCTTTTACCTCAATAGACTACTAAGGTAAAAGAACTTACATGTTTGGTTTGACAGTATTTTTAGGGATCATTTTAATTTTTTGGACATCAGGAGGAGCAACCTTGGGTGCTTGGGATGGAAGTAAGTGAGGTAGGATTGATTTCGGTGGAGGAGGAGCTCCTAAAATAGATTTTGAAGAAAATGAAGATGTGATAGGCATTGTGGTCTTCATAGATAAAGAAGGTTGCTTGGTCGAAACAGATGACGATTTAGATAATGCCAATTTAGATGTGGGAGGAGCTCCCAAAATAGGTCTGATCGGAGGAATAGAGGATTTCATTGACTTTTGGTGACAAGGATGATGGTCCTGATAAAAGAGGTGATGCCTTTCTAGTGGGTAAATTCACTTTATGAGGCACCAGCAAAGAAGGTGTTATAGAAGAAGAAGATGCTGGTTCTGATGGTATTGTAGAAGAATATGCCTTCCCAATTGATAAATCCATCTTTTATGAGGCGCAGAGAGTTATTTTTGAGGGAAAAGCACCAAGAGTCTTAATAGTCTAAAATATGGGTTTTCCTTTTTTAGGGATGGTGACAACTTCAACTGCATAAGGTAATTGTAACCTTTTCGGGGGAAGAATATGAGGAGGTGCTGATGATGTAACGTTAGACTTTAGTTGTCTCGGTTTAAGATCAGGAACCGAGAGTGTAGGTGCTGGTGCTATTTCTTTAGATTTTTGCTTAATAGGAAAAATATTATCGGTGATGGAAGAAGTGGATGATGAAGGAGCAGTTCCTTGCGAGGGAGATACTTCTGGTACAGTAATTGTGGGTGTAACTACTGTAGGAAAGGAAACGGGAAGAGTCAAAATCGAAGATGCTTCCATCGATCGAAGTTGGTACAACTATAGGTATGTTTACCAATGGCATAGTCGCAGCAAAAATGGGAGAAACAGAAGTAGATGTATTTGCGGTGGAAACTCGAAGGGATGTAAATGCCTCGAGCATCGAAAGAATATCTGACGATGAGACAGATGAGGATGACACTGTCTCAGGCATGGATGGAAGATCAGATAAAGAGGCAGAGAGAGATGAATCCATCTCTAACAATGTGGGAATATTCAAAGACGGACTGTCTGAAGATGGTGGAATCCCAGCGATTAGCGGAGCAGAAGGAGGTTCTGATTCGGTCGATGTGTTCACAGATGGCTTAGTTTTAGAAGAAGATTCTTCAGTAGAAATGAAGCTGATAGTATGAGTGTTTGGTTTTTGAGACTCTGAAGCATCATTGTTTGGGGAATGATTGGGAAAAGGTTGTTTAAAAACATCAAGCGCCTGATTTGGGGGAGCATTTGGGTTATCCAGAATGAGCTCGCCTTTATCAATGAATTTCTGGACAAGATTTTTGAAGGTCTGACATCATTCAATGTCATGGCCTTTGGTTCTATGATAACGACAGAAGTCATTTTCTCTATACCAGAATGGACGTTCTTGGTTCTCATCAAAATTTCTAATAGGGGGAAGTTCGATCATGTGAACTTCCAACATTTTTTCTAAGATAGAAGCATATGATTCCCCCAACGAAGTAAAAGATTGAGATGACAAGGGTCCTTTTTGAGAAGATGAGGAGTCTCTCTGTGGTGTTTGATTAGAAGTGTTATCGGCTCGTGGTGTTTTTAATACAATAGCATTAGTAGACCCCTGATTCTTGTCTTTGTTAGAAGTGGAAGGGTTTGATTTTGTAAACTGAGAAAAATATGGTTTAGATTTAGAGTGAAGTTTTAACTTCCCTTGTTCAATGGCACGGGACTCGAGTTTATGTGCCATCGTAAAGGCTTCTTCAAATGTATGAAAGGTTTGTATCCTTAAAGTGGAAGAAATATGATTAGCACAAGATCGAGTAAACAACTTGATCTGTTGAGATTGAGGAAGGGAGAAAGATAATTGATTTATTATCCCTCTCCAACGAGCGACAAAGTCTACAATAGACTCATCATCGAATTGAAAAATGTTATAAAGATCTGTAATCGAGATCTTATGTGTGATATTTATTGAAAAGTTTTCAACAAACATCTGGGCCAATTGAGAGAAAGAAAACAAGGAATGTTGGGGAATGTTATTATACTAGTCTAAAGCAGGCCTTGCTAGAGACATAGGGAAAGTATGGAGCATAAGCTCCTGATCCTGGACTATAAGGTAGCAAGCATGTTTGAATGCTTGTAGGTGCTGTTGAGGGTCCTCCCGACTATGAAATTTTGAGAATTTAGGAAGTTCCCATTGGGGAGGATAAGGCTTAAAAGCCACTGATGGATGAATCGGTTCATTACATACTTCTTCAAAAGAGTATGAAGGATGAGCCCCTTTGGTGGAGGCTTTTAGGTCTGTGATTTTCTTGAAAAGAACTTGGACCACGTCAGATTGAGGAGGAGGCATGTTGGTATGTCCTACATAAGAAGTGAATGGTGGATTTTGTTGAGGCGTCAACGGGGGATTCATCTGCTGATTAACAGGATGATAAGAGGAATAACCAGGCATTCTGGGTGATGCCTGGTGAGGTATTTGTTGTGAAGGAGCCTGTGTATAAATAGGCTGTGAGATGACAAGTGGTTGAGAAAAAGGTGGTTGAATGAAAGATGGAGCCTGTGATTGGTGGGCTCCTACACTTGTCGACTGAATCGGAATGGATTGAGGAACATGGGTGTTAATTTGATTGGACATGGTGGGGAACAAGGTCTGAATGAGGCTTTTGACTTCCTAGATTGGTTATTAAGGGTACCGACGCTAGAGGATGGGTGAAGGTCACTGTCGCTGGAGCATTGGAAGAAAGATGAGGTGGAGGATGAGAAGAAGGAACCAACTGACTCGTAGAAGGGGGTTGATTCACCAAGAGGTACTGACCCTGAGACGCAATAGATGAGATAGAAGAATTAACAACAATCTGTGAGTGCGCAGATGCGCCCATTATAGCTAAGGAAGAGGACTTCTCAGAAGTAGGTTGTGGAATAGTCAAGGTAATTGTGGTGCTAGGAATAGGCAAGACTATTTGAGAACTACTCAACATGGTTCGGTGGAAGAGAAAAAGGAGGCACAGGTGCGCCACCCTCTTCCGTGGTTTGAGGTTAGAAAAAATATGCTAACTGTTCTATAAAAGCCTGGGATGGTTCACGAGGATAATCGTAAACTTGCTGGATTGGTGGTCCCTGATCAGATATTCGAACAGACTTATGTACTAGATAGTCCATAAGGGCTACTGGATTGCGATCAAGGAGCACCTGAAATTCAGGATCCCCGTGAGGAACATACTCTATATCAGAAGCAGATGATATTTCTGAAGGACTAGGGGAAGCTAGACGTGATGGGATTGCTTTAGGATGATAGAAAGGATTATATGACCAAGATGGGGAACCAACTAATAGCGGTCCCGAGGAAGACCTGGGGGGTGCCGAAACATCCACATTAGTGGTGATCTCGGAGGAAGAAGGGGCTAGTTGAGCCATTTTTCTAGATTGTAACTGAGTGATGACCGTCATAAACAAGAAGAAATATAGAAAAAGAAGATTGACCTAACTAATGCACAGACAATTCAAGTAGCGTAGGTGATTATCTCTTTTAAGTTTTCATGCTTTTAAGAAAGAAAATATTAGGGAAGGATTTTTAGAACAGGAACTACTCAGATAGCCAAACTAAGGATGGTTTGGGGAATGTTGGTGAGGAGTCCTGAAGGCACTTCAGTAAAAGACCAGTACATGGCTTGATATAGGGGCCTACCCCCGCACTTCACACACCGCTGCGATAAGGGAGTCGGGTGCTTTGCCAATATATACCAGAACTTCCATGAATTTATAGCACGGCACGAGTACCGCGTAGGCTCTTCCTCTTGGATGTCACTTCCAAGTAGGCGAGGCCAGGGGAGGAATTTTTGTTTAGATGCTTTATACCTAGTGATTTTGGCTTTGTGTGCAAGGGTGAAAAATAAAAATCAAATAGTGTCACTACCGATTTTGATCAATTTTTCCAGCCTATTTAGAAAACTAGATGAATAACATACAACAGAAATGACAAAGGAAAAGTTCTTTTTAAGCACTAAGAACGAAGTGTTGGATTTCGATGAAGACAGGTCAAACAAATTCTTTCCCAAATGTGATTAAATTCTTTTTAAGCACCAAAATCAAAATGTTTGAATGTGATAGAAAACAAACAAACAAGTTCTTTTTTAAGTTCCTAAAAAGGAGAAAACACCGTAAAAGAGAAATACCTATAGATTTAGCTCTCCAAGGTGTGTGGACTTCAAAAAGTGCGTTGTTGAGCTCTTCCCCTCAAACAATCCCACGAACAAGCAAAGTGCTCCGCAAGAAAAGGTTAAGCAAACACACAACAAATCTAGAAAGATATATCCATATAATAGTAGAATGAAAATTTCTATTTAAGGAACTAGAAAAATTTCAAGAAAATAACAATTTTGCAAAAAGAGATGGATCAAAAAATGCAATTTTGAAATCAAATGAAAGATTTATTGATCTTTGAAATAGGAATTGGAATTTAGTTTTGCAAGAAATAAGAAACTTTAACTTTGCAAATTATAAGTGAAAGAAGCAAGACCAAAATGAAGGAAGGAAATGCTACGGAGAACTGACGAAAAGCAGTGAAGAAACAGAACAAAAGCTCAAAACTGGAAAAGAAATGAACTTACCAATAAGGGACTTTGGTTGGGTCCCACCAGGGTGTGCCAGAATGTAGATCAAGAATTTCTGTGCTTGTTACCTGTCCAAGTTAATGTACCAAACTAAACACAAAAACCCTGAAAAACTCAAATGAAATCGATACCTGATAGATAAGACAAGATCTGAAGATGTAGATAGAAAGGAAAGCCGATGTAGACAAGACAGGCGCACACGAGTGATCCTGCATAAGGTAGATCCGAGAAACTTGCGAGACACAGGTACTTGACAGAAAAAGACAACGTTAAAAGATATTTGGGTGGACTGCCCGAAAAGCGGGTCCAGGAAGTGATAAGCTCCCTTGGCGGATGTCAGTCCACATTTTCAATTAGAAGAAGAAGCATACATGATAAAAGAATGTAAATAAATGTCTAGATTTTCTTGATTAAAAGTGACAGAAAAAATGTATACAGCAGACAGAAATCAATAGAAAACAGGAAACTGTGAAAATAATGCTGGATTTGTGTTACTTGAATTCTTTTACCTGTCAGCAGGATAGATCGGCGTCGATTAGGAAAATCGGCGTCGATTGAGATAGGTCGGCATCGACCAGAGATAGGTCACTGTCGACTAGAGAACTGGTCGGCGTTGACTATGGGAAAATTGCAGGAAGATTGAGAAACGGACAATGAAAGCTAGATCGTCGATCTCCACTGGATCTGCAGGAGCCTTAGGGATACTGACAAAGCTCCACCTTCGCTGGATGCAGGAACAGAGTCACTAAGAGATCGATGAAGGCTCTGCGATGTCGATGTGGTAGGAGCAAAGTAACGGTACTCCTCTCAGGGATTGACTTAGACGGAATTAGCTTTTGCTCGATAGATAATGCTCAGGCTTGATATTCAAAACTCTCTGCCATTCTTTCTGTCTAACTAGAACTGAATTCTGGCCCTGTATTTGTAATCGGCTGACTGCTCGGTGCCGCTCAAAAAATCGGCGTCGACCGAGTACCGGTCGGCGCCAATCAGGGTAACAGACTCCCGAAATGGCCAAAAAGGATGATTTTTGGAAAGATGAAAGTGATCCTTCTCACCTCAAATATGGGAAATATCCCACTGCACGGTTTGGGAGGGAGGAGAAATAGGGGGGATAGATGGATAAAATAGATATGGGAGGTTAGGAATTGATATGGGGTAGATAAGTGGTTAAGATATATGTAAAAAGTATAATTAAATAGTTAATATTTAATTATCTATGGGTAAAACATAATGGGGTGAAATAAACTTAGGATAGATGTTTAAATCAAATATTAAATAATACTCTAAGGGGGTAGTGGTGATATAAACATGCCCCAGGTTACACGAGAAGATAAACGAACGTGAGGGACACTAAATTGGGTAACCAATTTTAGGTGTCTACAATCACATCTTTTGGCCATTTTTATCAGTTAGTTTGCAGTCGTTGAGTAGTATTTATCTCTTTAGAAAGTTACACAGGAAATACTGCCCCTCGCATAGGTTATCTGTCTGAGGACACGGACCATTTCAGCACCATCACACAATTTCACCTGGTCTAATACTTGTCTGGGCTTGCCTTGATTTACTAGGTCAGGTATATCATCATTGCATGTTGAAAATTCTAATTTTCAAATTATACTTAGTTTAGTTTTCTATTCATAATTTTTAGTTGCATATTAGTCATATTATGAGCTTTGGGAACTACCCAATATTTAGTAAGAGTCTCATACTCCCAAACAACTCACATATTGCATTTAGGAGACATTTGAATGAGTTCTTTTCAATTTTCAGTCTAGGTAATTGGTAAACTGCATGTTTTATCTTCAAATTTTAGATTCTAAGTTTAAAAAAACCTTTACATAGAAAATTGATAGGATTGGAATCAGTTTGTCAGTTTTACAAGGTAGTTTGGTGCATTAATGTGAACATATTTCATCCCTTACATCATTTCAGCATATTGTTTGGAATTAGTTTCATGTTCTAGTGTGTGTACAGGCTTGTTTTCAGACATTTTAAATCAACATTTCAATAGAATGTTTGCATATGATAACGGTAGCCAATGCTTGCATAAATTGACAAAAATACATTTGTTGATTTCATCTAACGTTAGAAGATGAAATTAAAAATCGGGATTGGCATCTATTATGGGATCTACATTGTTTCCCCATTAAATCAGAGTTTCTATATCACAATATGTACCCACTCTGTGGATGTTCAATTATCTTCTCGCACTGGTGCCAAAAGAGTTTAGAAAAGAAGATACTTATTTTGGTTTTTTGCCAAAATTTTTCCCTTTTGGTAGCTTTATGAATCATCTGAGTTTCTTTGTTGAGTTCTTTACACAATTAAACCATAATGTCAGTTGTAGTTTGATTTCTTAATTGAGGAAAGATGATTAGTTCCGACTTGACTTTTGTGGCTTACAATTGTTTCACCATGTTGTATATCAATGTAAAAGCATTCTTAAATGATAATAATAATGTTCTTCGTAGGATTGATCTACATAATTACAGCTTCAATAGTGTTACATCTTTCTCTACAATTTAATGTATTTAGTTTTTCTCAAGAACGTTTCTAGTATTATTGTATTGTTTTTAGCTTAGATTGAGCTTAAATGTGCTCATTGCAAATCTATTCTTTTATAGAAGCTTGATTGATATAAACCTGATGTTAATTTGAATAAAACACTGCTGATTCAAAGTACTTGCAATACTTAAAATACTTTGAAAAAAAAAAAAACAGGGTGCAAATCCTAGAGCATCATCATACTGTTATATTAGCATAAGTCTAATTGAATACATAAAAAATTGGAAAGTATTTTGATTACATACACAAAAATTATATTGCAAACATAACTAAAAAACTACATAGGAAGACTCCAACGAATACAACATCTAGCAAAATGGTCTATCTCGCAAAATTACTACTATCATCATATGTCGTGATAAATGTTGATTATGAGCACATGCTCAATTTATTAAGTAGTTAAGTAATATTGTCGTCTTTCAATATTATTGTTGTATTTTCTTTTCCTACATATACATAGTTCAATTGCCCAACTTAAAAGGGATTTAGACCCCCTTTTGACAGAGGATTTGGTTGCCCAATTGATAAGGGATTTGGTCCCCCTGTTGAAAAAGGAATTGGTTACCCAGTTGATAAGGGATTTGCCCTCGCTGCTAACAAAGGATTTGGTTTGCCCTGTTGATGCTTGCATCCATGGTGGCATGGGAAATGAGATACTAGGACTGCTTAAACTTGTATGAAGTAAATGAGGTGATACATACCAAGATGGAATTGTAAAAGAGTTATTCATAAGTGATGGATGTGTTCCAATTCGAGCATAACCTGGGATTTGAATATATGACATATGTTGAAAAATCCTTCAATTTTCATGATTCGTTGAAGAACTTACACTCATCCTCCTTTCATATTCCCTTATTTTATTTTCAAGTTCCCTCTCCCTCTTCTCTTGCTCTTTCCTTTATTACTTCTGTGCTTTCTCAATATCATTTTTTTGCTCCTTAGCTTGCTTCTCCCTTTTTATTTCAAGCTTCTCCTATAATTGTTTTTTCTTTTGTTGCAAGTCTAGCAACATTTTGTTCTTGTGCCAATTATTTTTTCCTTAACTTTATTTTTTCTTGTTCCTCCTTCTTTCTTTCTGTATCAACCAATAGCTCTATGTATTCAGATGTAGTCAAAATGTGTGAATGCTTACTCAACCTAATAGAACCATCTAAATATTCGACTCTTTTTTTTTTATGATCTCCATTGGAAGTCGTAAAAATTGGGAAAGTAACTTATCATGTCCATTTTGGATTCGAGTCTCTTTAGGGCCTTGAGGTTCATGTTGCATAACTTCTGATTTTATTTCATTTCCCTGAGCATTCCCTTCAAATTCAAATCCATATTGTTCATCCTCATCTCTAACATTTGTACGGTAATGAATTAATTCTTGTTAGTCCAGTCCTTTAGGAAAGGAAGGCAAATTCAAGCTTTGATCTTCTATGCTGAAAGGTAGCCTGTAACCCATTTTTTTCATGGCATCCTCTAACCATTGAAGTGGGTTAACTTAACTTGGCAAGGACATATCATTGTTACATAAAAAATTTACAGACCCTTCATTATTGTTCATGATGTTACTTGTGTTTGTAAGAGAACCATTTAGCTCCACTCCATGTGTTGAAGTTGCTTCCATATCATCTCTTGAGCCAACATTTTGCATGAATTGAGTTTCAAGTAACACCTCTTCACTATTATTTAATTATGGATTTATTCCTTGAGATAGGCTCAAAATGTTTGTGACAGAATCAACATCTTCCTCACCTTGCATGTCAAATGCTTGGTTGCATGCCATGTCATTTATGAGAGCATCATAATTCAATGGCCAGATGCCAGTTCTTTTGAAACCTGCAATTATGTTAGACGGTGTTAGTGCCATTTTTAATGCTCTACTTACAAGCTCAGCAATGTCAATCCTTTCACATATGCACATCTATTATCTACCATCCATTTTGTCCTCTCAGCTATAAAATATGTCTTGAAAGGGATAAACACACTCACGTTAAGAGGTTGCAACTTATGACTAGTATGTGTTAGTAGTGTTATCAAGTGAATGCCCAATTTGTTGACATCCTCGATAGTTTGCAATGCTCCATGGCTACAATGGCCATCAAATATTAATATGTGTCTATTATTTGGAGAAACGACTCCTGGTACTAAATGTTCAAAAAGACATAGCCAATTTAAAAACAATTCCTTTGTAATCCATGCATTTGGATGTACAACCATGCATGCTCCAGGTTCAAAAATTTTAATTTAATTATTTAGCATTCTCTTTCCCTTGAACAAATAAAATATTGGGATTGAAAAACCTGTTGCATTGACACAACACAATATAGTGATCCACTCCCCACTCTTTGGTATTACCTTTGGGACATTTCGGCTTCCCCTCTTAGAAATAACACGCATTCCATACTTTCTCCTAGCTCGCAAACCAGTCTCATCACAGTTCCAAATTTTATGAGCACCGTATGCATATGTTCCATAGCATTTGGCCAAATTGTCATAAATTTTGGTTACTATTGTAGGGCACAAGTTTAAAGCTCTATCCCTATCAAGTCATTCAGTTGTTGATCAAATAACACTTGAAAAAAATCACACAAGAATTATGCGTGGGGAAGTGAGTCATATTCAAAGGTGCGAATGGATAGGGAGAACACGCGTGCGGAACAAAAGTTCAAATTTCGGGACTTAGTCGTTTTCGCTCATGAAGGTTTATTTTAAAGATGGCGTGTAGAGCACACAAACGAGGCAGAGATGTGTGCACCACACATTGGATATTCTTGGAGAATCAAATACAAAGCACTTTGCACAGACACATGCTGGAAATAGATCTGCTATTGTCAGTTAGCTGGTAGTAGTCTATTATTAGGGCACTTGAAAGTGTGGCTAGTTTTGTAACGGTGCGTGGCTATTAGTAGCATGCGACCTATTTTTGGAATGGATAAGTGGTGAAGGGAAAGTCGCTACCCTTATATATGTGTAGTAAACTGTGTGATAGAGAGAGAGGAGATATATACAGAGATATACTGTTAAATTTGTTACGTGCATACTACTGTTATTGTAATGAAGCTTCTGTATACTTATTGCATTGAATATAATGGAGGATATTGGTTGAATCTAAGTGTTAGTTTTTGTGTGTATTTGTATCTAGTATGTCTTTAATCTCATCATGGTTAGTACTTAATTCTACTCTTCCTTAGGTATAGATCTGGTATGCTCTGTAGAATGATGTGTTAGTAATGGAACTATATTTATCTCTTGAGTCTTCATCATGCTAACATCCTATAAAAGCAACCCTAAAGAGGGACCTGGTACCTTTTTGCGCTTTGGGTAAGCACTCAGTTTAGGCTGAGTGATGTGCCAATGCGTCTAGGGTCTAATTGGATTTATATCACTGAATTCTAGGCTACATCATTGGTTCCATTGTGGGGACCTATTTTTATTTGTTTTTAGGATGGTTCGCGATGAAGACATACCGGTTGACCTTAGCAAGTGTTGAAGAATGGATACGTGATCTAGAAGAAGAATACGCACGGTGATTCAACACTGTATCTGAGTTTAACACACGTGTTTGGGTTAAACAGAATATGTATGACAATTTATATGATATTTTTTTCACTATCTTTCCAGTAGAATTATACGAGTGGCTGATTGCTTATGCATATAAGTGGAATTGGTGGTATTGCACACTTGTCTAGACACGGGAAAAATTCTAGGCCCTGTATGATGCTGATCTAATTTGGCCTCGAGATGTGGATACATGGTGTCTTAAACATTAATATTTTGGAATACTCAATTTCCACTTATTCGTGTCTAGAAGTCACTAAATTTCAGTTCTTACGATATCCAAGGGGAGCTTACCTACAAGGCGTTCCACTAGCGATCAAGATCTTGATGGTAAATTTGCATCTGGAGAGTAAAACGATGGCTACCTAAACCTCACCATGCATGGGGGCAGGAGCAGGTTTGGTGAAAGATGGCAGACCTAGCGGCAGAATGACAAAGAGAGTAAAGGCAACTTAAGTATAATGAGGCATGTGAGAGGGAGATAGAGAAATAGTGTAATGTTGCAGAAAGTATGGCGTTGAGGAGAGAGATGGCTCGTAAAGGATTTGAAGCTCTTGTAGAAGAAACTTGACACCATTGAACTAATCATGAGATATATTTCGTACCTTTTCATATCCAATCAAGATTCATAATTTGAGGCCTATACATACTTGAGATTTTTCACACCTTTATAGAATACTTTACACATTAAGAGCCGCTCTACTAGCTTTAACACGTTTTGCATGAATTAGTATTTGAGGACTATTCCTTTATTTTGTCTCTCATTACACTTACTTAAGGATCAATATAACTTATTGAAGACTATGGTTAATCTTCATGAAAAAATCTATGAGGTAGATAAGATTAATTTGGTACATGGAAACGACATAAGCCACTTGAAACTTGATAATATTTACATACTCTTGAATAATTATCTTACAATGATACAACCCAAAAGGTATTATTCAATGATGAGTCAATCTTGAGATCATGGAGAGGGATATCACATGCCTTAAAATCATATTGAATATAATCTTTTTGTATGAATATTAAAAAAACATTCAATAACTGTAAAATCATTAGTACTTCAACATGAGACTGAACAAGCATTCCTTGAATTTGACTTACCTTGGCAACAGGAGGAAGAATCACCTTAGCAACTACAAATGGAAATGTTCTTTCAAGAACGTATTTTAGAATGTTCACTCAATATCATCATGGAGAATACCTTGATTTACATTTTGGGAGACTAATGAGGAGTATACCCTACTTCTTTGAGCTTATATATGTCTTCTAGAAGCCTAGAGAAGGAACACCACCTTGTGAAATAACTTAAAAATAGGAGATCGTCATCAAAGAGACATGATGACTCAATTCATTCCCTTCTCATTATTAAGATATTGTCCAATATTATTAGATTCAATCCTTAATGTGAAAACATCATATTCTAATACCTTAATTTCTAATTGAGTGCCTGATATACAAATTTTATTCATCTCATACACCTACTTTAACTCATCTTGAGATCGAGATTCTTTATAATTTTCACTAGACTTGTATTTCTTATTCTTGGATTTATCATCACTTCCCCACGTCTTGTTTGGACTATAATATCCCTTAAATTTCATTGATTCTAGTATCTCTTCATCATTTTCCCATGTTATTTTCCTATCATTCATTGCTTCTTCAACTCTTGAGTTTTCTTCCTTGAACTTGTATTTCCATTTTACGTCCTTTTTCAAAGGTTGTTTTAGGAATAAATGACTTTGTCTCATTTATAGGATTAGTATTCATGTAGAAATATTTCTTAACTTATCCTTTGAATGGAATATACCTGTCTATTATACTTATATTTGTTCATTGTACCAATAAAGCTTTGCAAACTTTCCAAAACCATAACAGTTATAGCACATGAAACTACTCTTACCTCTGACTTGGTGTGGAATCTCATTCCAATTTTGATTAAAATCCTTGAGATCATGGCATTTCCTATCATAGTTTCCAAACTTGTTACAATTTTAACACACTACCATGTTCATGCCTCTTGAGGCTACTTCTTTCCAAGATTGACGTGATCATTCTTCTAAGTAGTACCTAGTAATATGAAATTTTTCTTGGAAATTAAAGAAAACTATGTTCTTTTATTTCTCACTTATACTATATATTGATGGGTGGTGATATATTACCTGCTTCCTACATTCCTTATCCCCATGTCCATAGCTATGACAAGAAAAAAATATCCATTGAAATTCCTTTCATATCTGGATGCATTTTATTTCTTAACTGACTTAGGCCTTCTTATGCTTGTCTCCTAGATCAACTTCATGCATGTTTGCACCAACCATTGTCATTCTCTTTCTTTCCCATAGGAACTCCTTTGAATCCTAGCCTTGATTTATCATTTTCTGCTCTTGTAATTTAGAGGATTTCATTAATAAATTCAATAATCTTTCTCCATCTTTCATACATCTTCATTATACTATTTATATCCTCTAATTTAGCCTTCAGGGTTCAAAAAGTTTCTTCATGATTAATGCAAGCATCTTATTTGTCCTCAAGTTATTTTAACATCATTCTTAACAAATTACTCATCTCCTTCAGTGATTTTCCATGGTCAGCTTCCATGAGATTGATTTCCTTCTTAATTCCATCAATTAGATAATGAGGAAACTCCTAATTCCTTTTTAGAATTGATTAAGTTAGTGTACCCATGCTTGTGCATTCAAGATCTCCTCCAAGAATTTTGACTTGCTTCAAGATGACCATGCTCTAATACCAATTATTAGAAATTAGGACATTGAGAGGGGATTGAATCAATGTCTTTTAAACTTTAGAAAAACAATTTAATTCACTTAGTTTTTTATAATAAATACAAATAATAATTCACAAGTAGTAAACATGAGAGAATAAACAGAGAAACAATGATTTAATGTGGGAAACCATTCGGGAGAAAAACCCAATGAAATAAAAGAAATAACTTGGACAAAAATATGCTGTAAAGATTACACTGATTTCACTGCTGAGCATCAACTCAACATGGAGTTGTAACCCCAAAATTTTAACCAAGCATCTACTTGATCTTAAGGAAGCTTAAAATTGCATGGAAGATCTTCAACTCTCAAATTTAGTCAAAGTGCCTACTGACTTATGTAAGCTTCAAATTATAGGGAAGCTTCAACTCTGCATTTTGTAAGCTACTACTTAGACTTCTCCAAGGTTATGATCACTCTGAATTTGTTGTCTCACACAACATATTGTGACCACTAGATCATATTATTCTTCTCATCTCTTCTTAATCACCTTCAATCTCATCACCTTATTAACATAAAATTGATTTCATACAATGATTCCTTCGTAGTCTCATTACCTTCATGATAATCTCTTGGAAACACTCTCAAACACTCCCAATTTCATATTTATATATTTCTACAACTAATTCATTCAAAAAGAAATAACATATGATTTTACATGTCCCTTAGATACTTCATATTCATGGTGAAAAAATATTCATTCTCATGCTTTTTTCCTCTTCACACATACTAGCACATCACTCATGATCATAGGATCTTTGTCTTCATCAATTCATTACTATTTGTTTCTTTATTCACATAACCACTCACACGACTGATATCAAATCTATCTAGAATGATTTTTAACTCTGAATCATGATCTCTTCTTCATGAACATGACCCTCTCAAAATCCTATTACTCTATATGCCAATTTCATCTCACTTTATTTAACGAATAAAACCTATTTCTCTATATACATATCTACTATCATGCATCAAAAAAGCTCTCATAAAAAAACATACCAAGAAACAAAATAAATTTTTATAAACAACATAAAATTTCACACATGAATTTTCCCTTTCAATTTCAATGGTGATTACCCCGACTCTCGCAACTACTTCGTACAAAAGAGTAAATGAAACCATCTTCATACAAAACTGCATCTAGTGTTATAAGTACATTTGAAATTTTCAGTTGTAATCTCAGAATTGTACACTGCTTTTAGGCATAAGTTCATCTAACTCAAAATGATGAAAAAAGGAGTATCTACAAAAAACTCTGAACTTCTTCCATAACTTATGACATCCATTTACCATCTGAAAATAGACTTTTAACTGGTTCATAGACACTGTCTCGGAATTTGTCTTCAATAAGAAATCATTTGTATTGTAGAATGTTATGTAGTCAGATATTTGAACCTTACAACATGATTAGAGATGCTTTATAGTCCTGTTCATATCCTTCTTTACATTAGCATGTAACCTCTAAATTTATTTGAGAACTTATGAGTGCATTAGTTTGAGTTAAAATGTTACAGTCATGAAATAGAATACTTGAAGGAGCATTTAAAGTTATAGTTTGAACCAACACTTATATGAATTTCACATCTCCAATAAGTCCTTCGATTCCATAAATTTCAATTTTAATCTCCTAACTGATGTTCACTGAATTCAAAACCTTATATTTGATTGATAAGAACATAGTGAACTGATGTTTTAAATATTTATTGGTTTGGGGGGGAAGTTTTGTGATCTTTTAGGCCTCTACCACTACAAGGAATACATATACTATTGATAACTTGGCATGATCTACGCACTTAGACAAGACACCTTCTAATTTTACATATAGAGAACAACTTCAAAATCTTAGAAAGGTCACACCATACATATCTTTTATGAATTAAATAACACATTTCATAGATGGTAACGATGAAATACAACTGTACCAGGTTTATGGAAAGCTTCATGTTCGTAGCTGAGATTGGTCAACCATGGCATGATGCTCAAAATTGAAAATACTCACTCAGGTTTTTAAGATTTAAACCCTAGTCATGTATTTGAAAGTTCAAACACATCATTCTTAAATTGTATGCCAACACAAGAATTGAATATCCTTCATTTTAGGTTCTTACTATGATATTAGCAATTTCTTTTTCATAAAATTTTACCAGGAACTTCATGATTTGACAGGGTCAAAGACACTTATCATCCTTGACTGTTACAAGAGTTCAGTCTCATTCTTAAGAATTAGATGTTCTAATTGATTGTAATCCTCTATCTAAAACATTTGAGGTAATCTTACGAAGAATATCGTAACCATTTGTCATCTTACTCTACATTGAGATTAACCACCATTTAAAGATAGTATAGACATGAGAAAAACATGCATTTCTCATTACTATGTGAACTTGCACTTAAACCACCAGGGTAAAATATTTATTTTGAGCCTTATTACTCAAACAAATTCACTCATATAACTTAAAATTTCACTTTACACTTCACTAATGAATATATTCAACATGCTTAAAATTCCCTTTGGATGGATTAAAAGAGAGTAGTCTTGTGTTTATGCTCAAAGTATAACTCCATTATGACTTTCTAAGCTGACTAAGTTAACATTTTAGGTATTGTTCATCCAAAAAGAAAGATCTATTTTCATCAAGGACATGGTTTAAATGTCATTTTGAACCTGTAGATGATTATGTACCATTTCTTTTGGTCATATCATGCTCTTGGATACACAATAATTTTACATCAAGCAAGATCGACTAGATCAAATGCTAGTTCTTGTCAAGACATTTTTGGTGGTAGGAAAGTTATGATAGATGATAGAATACCTTCAAATTATATCCACTGATAGATCCCTTAAAAATATTCATAGAAAATAAGATACATTACACATATGACCTTCCATGTCACAAATTTAAACTTCAAGTCCATTCACATTTGGGAACTATGTATACAAAAACTTTGCGAAACACTGAGATACTCATGTACATAATTCAACTAATAAGGAACAAATAATGCCACCATTATGACCTAAAAAGTGTTCTACACTCTTGAGGGGTTTTACCAACTTGAAATAAGTGATTTGGAGGAGAAATAATTCATTTATTCTTATCACTTCAAGAAGGAGGTTTGGAGAGTGAATGAGATCACTGATAGAAAAAAGAATAGAACTTTTTTCTTCCTTAACCATTTGATCTCAAAATTTTTGAAAAATTTTCAGTATTAGAGTGATCTTTAAAAAGTACTCTTATGATTTGTATGAAGGAGGATTGACATTTTTTTTAGTGTTAAGAAGATAGGTCACTTACTTTATCCCTTCTCACTTTACCCGATTTTGGTAAAACTTGAATATCTTCAAACAATTCTCATCAAAATTTCATGAAACTTGACATGAATCACTAAAAAAAATTCCCTATACATGATCCATAATTTTTTTTCTCATAAATGATCCTTTACAGTCAAGACCAATATTATTTTTCCAAGATTCCACTATTAGTTCTCAAAGGAAGTATTAGTGAAAGCTTCAAAATTTCCTTCCAAGAGATAAAGTATACCTTGTAGATGCTCATAAATTCTCTAGGAATTGTTCCTATGATTCTACCATGATTACATATTCTTTTCATGGCCTTCTTTGAGCTCTTATACCTCATTAGACTCTAGAACTAGGCCTAAATGGGCTAGTTCCAACCGTGACTTGCAACAACTGACCTGATGATCACCCTAGAATATCTTCTACATCCTTGAAACACCATTTCAGATGTATGGGACACCTTAGAAAAGCACAAAAAACATCTCCATACCTCCACTGGGCACCTACCTCATTGACCAAGCTTATAACACCCTGAGATCATCCTAAAACCACTCTATGAACACCAACCACCATTGAGAAGGTACGGCACCAATCAAACTTCATGACCCTAACTGATCCTCACTTCACCACTCACACATTTTCCATAAATTCCACATAACAGCAATGAAAACACCAATGCACCAAGGCTCAAATTTTTTTTTTTGTCAAATAAATAAGGACTTCTGAGTACAGTGCCAGAAATATCAAGTAGAACCACATCTAATTCTACCTCATCAATGAACTTAGAGATGATTGTAAATATAAGTTTGCATTTTTTAGTGACTTATAATTTAGCATCAACACATACCCTTCCCAAAAGGTATGGTTTAGGATGTGGTTTAGTCTTAAGTCCAAAATTCTAAACAACATCTTTATAAATAAGATTAGCTTGTGATCCAACATAAAAATATTATCTATTTATAGTATGCTTATAAATTACTCTTATGTATAAAATGTCATTTATTTTATTTTCATCATGCATAGATTTAGAATTATAGGAAGAATGAGAAGTATGAGCTTTAGTGCTAGAAGAGGAAGAAGATGAACCTGACAAATTTGTGTTGGTGATATTGGTCTCAACACCTAAATTAAATCCAATATCTTGATGTACTATTGTGATAGTATTTTTATCACATTTCATGTCCCTAAACTTTGTTGGCTTGAGTTATGGATGGAGCTTCCAACACTTAACATCCATATGTACTTTTTTGCAATGTGAAAAAACATGTTTCTTATCTTTTTTCTTAACCATGGAAGTGTGTTTCGTTTTACCCTTTCCTTTGCATTTGTTTTCAGTTTGTTTACTTGGTTTCTTTGTAAAGTGTTACTTAGACACCTTACCCCCTGATTCAATGTGGGTATCTTAGAAACAAAATTCATCAATGATAGTGGGATTAAACATAAGTATTTTATGCGTCAAATAACTATGTAACCCACCAACATATTTTAAAAGAGTCTCTTGAGTGTAAAGTTGAATTCCCAAAACTAAAACCCTTTTTCTAAACTCTTGAGTGTAATCTTTTACACTTTAACCCTTAGTTTTCCTTAAGTTTTGTCAATCAATATAATCTTGTTACATATAACCCAATGGTTAAAATTGTGTTTTCAGTGCAGAAACAAAATCATTCTAAGAAGAAATAACTTTACCATGTTTCAAGAGATCCTCCCGTGTCTTAATCTCCCACTAAATGAGTGTTGTACCACCCAACCAAAGATTAGTTAATTAGATTTTTGCTTCCTCATCCACAATCTTTTGAACCTTATAGTATACTTCAATTTGTTTGATCAAATGATATAATTTCTCTGTGCTGGTCTCTCCATTATAAATTGGCAAATCAAACTTAACATCAAGATTTAAAATGAAAGAGACATCATAAAATTTCTTTTGTTTATCATGAAAGTAAGAACTAGAAGGTTTGGAAGAAGATGAAGGAGTTTTATGAGGTTCTTCTGATTTACCTTCAATAATTTTGTTTCTTTCTCAGTATAACTCTTCTACCATACTCTTGATCTCTGGAAAAGCTTGACGTAAGGCCATTTTTGATTCAAAACCTTCACTAGGAGTTTCCATGGCTAAAATTTGACTTGCACATTTTGAAGCGATCACAGGATTGTACTCTTCAAGTGATCCCTCCCTTTGCTTAGACTCCAATCCGACACTATGATAATTCTTCACCGGGAACTCCTCGTGCTATGATTATTTACTAATGCACAGCCTTTAGTTTGGTGGATGTAATCTGGAAACAAAGCAACAAACGTAACACAAGAATACCATCGACTATGATAAGACGGAATGATGACAAATCTGAAATATCAAAGTAAATTATAATATTAACATGAAATTGTTACAATCTCACCCATGAGGTACTTCAAGTGTTATTGACTTCACTTGCCTTCCACCAATACTATGGGAGAAACTTTACAATTACACCTCTTAATGGCTTCTTCAACACACCTTTAAACTGATGGCTTCCTTTACACACTTCATACAATATTTCTCACTACTTCCTTCTATGCTAAATGAGGGGGGTGGCCTCTTTATTTATAGAACTTCCAGGCTTATCCATCTTATCTCTAAGATAGGATAAGAAATCCACTCTGACGAATCATATTCCATACCTTAACTCTTATCTGTACATGTAAGCTTATCTTTTAAGATAAGATAAACCTTATCATTTCACATGGGTTCCACATTTTTAGACTTTTTACAAATAAAATACACAAAATATTTATGACCTCACTCCTTGTCCTTATTACCAATATAATATTTCTAATTCCTAATCATGTAGACCCTACTTCTCTACTTATCCCAACTTTGACATTTTAACATTACCGGACCACTTACGACAAATATTTACTTTTTACAACATTCCTATTGTACTTTGACTGTTACCGTACTCTACATTATTGGCGGCACCGTACTGACGGCGCCGTTATCTTCTATCAGACGCTACTACTAATTACACTTAACAACATCCTATTCCTAATACATACATTAATGAAATAGAAATTACGGAGGAAAATTTTAGTGTCGACATCTTCCCCCTTCCTAGCTTCTACTCCGTCCTCGGAGTAGACTATTCTGGTGCTTGGAAAATCTTCAACTTGTCGTGGTTGACCCATTTCGTAATGGGAGTGCCATCCAATTCCTCCAGTCGGTACGTACCATTTTCATGCACAACTGCTATTTTGTAGGGCCCCATCCATTTTGGAAGAAATTTTCTCTGTCTTCTTTTTTTGTATCTGGAATCATATACTAGAACCAAGTCATTCACATGAAATGGAGACCAACGGATCTTTTGATCAAAGTATTCCTTCTGCTTCATTTTCTTCTTATGGCTTGTATCCTTTGCTATTTCCCTCATTTCCTCTAGCAAATGAAGATGTACCAACCTTTCTTTTACTGAATCACTTTCATCCATCCTTTCATTTTTCATAACTCTCACAGTGGGAATATCAAACTCAATAGGAAGAACTGGATCAATGCCATAGGCCAACTGAAATGGGGAGTATCCTGTTGCTGACTTTGATGTTGCCCTATATGCCCACAATGCTGCATGAATCCTTTTATCCCACTTATGTACCTGCAAGGCTGCATCTTTTGCTAGAATTTGACACAACACAAAATTTGTTCGTTCCACCTGTCCATTTGTGCTTGGCTTGTATGTTGTTGCCTTCCTGTGCTTAATAGAAAATTTATTGACTAGGGCTTCTACTACCTCATTAATGAAGTGGCTTCCTTGATCTGTTACAATTTCTAATGGACAACCAAATCTGGTGACAATGCGTTCATATATGAACCTTGCCACCTCATCCATGGAAGTTGTTTTCAATGGCCTAGCTTCAACCCACTTGGTTAAATAATCTGTGGCAACTACAATATACTTATTTTGGCGTGAGGTAGTTGGAAGTGGACCTACAATGTCTATTCCCCACTTTTCAAAGGGACCAAGTGGAAGAATAGGACATAATGGAGCTGATGAAGTCTTACGGTTACCATGTGTTTGACAAATATCACATGTCTTACAATAATTATAACAATCTTTAAAAAGAGTGGGCCAGTGATAACCTGCATCCAAGATCCTTCTTGCTGTAAGTTGTCCAGAGAAGTGCCCTCCACATGTACCATTGTGGAATTCTTCTAGCAGTTCCTTCCCTTGATCACGTCCAACTGCCCTCTTGTACTGTCCATCAGGTCCTATTCGAAATAATACTCCATGCAGAATAGAATATGGACGACTGGCTTGAGTAATCTTTCTCTTAGTCTTTGCATTGGCACCATCAGGAAACTTGAATTCATTCAGATAATTCCAAATATCTATGTATTCACTAGGGATTGTGTCAAGGGATAACAATGCTGCATCGGGGAAATCATCATCATCACAAGATGATCCTAAACCATCATAGGCTCGAGAGAGTGCATCTGCATTGACATGCTTCTTTCCTGGCCTATCTATAATATCAAATTCAAATTCTTGTAGCAAAATTATCCATCTTGCTATCCTCCCTGATGGGTTAGGCTTATTGACAATATATTTTAGAGCCTGATGATCTGTTACAACTATAAATTTCTGCCCTAGCAAGTAATTTCTAAACTTCTTTACAGCAAAAATGATAGCTAGAGCCTCTTTTTCAGTTACAGTATAATTTACCTCAGCACTGCTCATTTGTCTGCTCCCAAAGTAAATTGGATGTTCATTCCCATTTTCATCCTTTTGGCTCAAAGTACTTCCTAGTGCTGCATCTGAGGCATCAGTGTACACAATGAATGGCTTGCTCCAATCTGGATTCTTTAAAACAGGTGAAGACACCAGGGCTTCCTTCAGTTGTCCAAAAGCTTCATGTGCCTTATTTCCTGGTTCATAAGTAACATCCTTCTTCAAGAACTGGGTTAGTGGCTGTGCAATCTTTGAGAAATTCTTGATGAACCTTCTATAGTAACCCACATGGCCTAAAAATGATCTCAACTTACTTCTATTCATAGGAAATGGTAAATCTTTGATTTTTGAAACTTTATCAGGATCAGTACCAATACCATCTCTGGATACAACATGCCCTAACAAAACACCTTTAGAACATCCAAAGACACACTTTGTAGGGTTTAGTGAGGCTTGTGCTTCATCTAACCTTTGAAATGCTGTCTCCATCTGGTGCAGGTGGTCCAACTTGCTCCCATAGATGCAAAAATCATCCAGAAATACTCTGATGAAGGTCCCAATGTAGGGTTCGAACACCCTATTCATCAAACGCTGGAATGTTGCTGGAGCATTACACAACCCAAAAGGCATAACTCTATAAGCAAACGTTCCCCAAGGAGTGGTGAACGTGGTCTTCAGCTGATCTTTCTCCGCTATACGGACTTGGTTGTATCCGCTATATCCATCAGCAAAACTATAACACTCCTGGCCAGCTACTTCGTCCAAGATCTGATCTGAGAATGGAAGAGGGTAATGATCCTTCTTTGTTGCCTTATTGAGCTTCCTGTAATCAACACAAATGCGTAGCTTCCCATTCTTTTTTATTGAGATCACAATGGGAGAAACCCATTCTGAATTCTCCACAGCAAATATGAATCCTGCATCAAGCAACTTATCTATTTCTTCTTTTACAGTCTTGGAAAAATTAGGATTCATTCTATATGGCATTTGCTTTATAGGCTTAGCACCATCTACCAGCTCAATAGAATGTTCTACCCAACTTACTTGACGGAGTTCCTTGTAATCAAAAGTGAATATGTGTATGTACCTTCGAAAGAGCTGGAGGTAGGATTCCTTCTCACTCTCCATCACAGCATCACCAATCTTTATTTGTTGGAGACGATCATCAACTTCTTCTTCAGATAATTTTATGGGGTCATGAGTCGGTGTGACTGGAAGGATATCCATGACTGAAACATCAACCTCACTTTCTTCATCTTCAGTGTCCACTTCACTGGTACTAGAGTAATCAGAGGATGTCCAATCATCAGTTTCATCACTTGAATCCACAGGTTCTGCCTTATGATGTCGAGGGATCACGTTTATCTTCACCCTCTCTCTACCACGTCCAAGTGTCATGAAGCCTTCATTCCAGTAGTTTCTTGCATGAACTCTCCTTAGCCATGGTCTTCCCAGCAACATTGGGTACGCAACAGTACCATTTTTCATCACCTGAAAGTCTACCACACATACAACACCCATAACAGATATTGCCACATTTGAAACTACACCTTCTGGTTTAGTTTTTCCCTTATTTAATGACCTTAACATAAGTGTTGAAGGGTGATCAATTTTTAAACCCAACATATTCATTACAGACTCGGTCATTACATTAACTGCAGCACCTCCATCAACTAAGACATCATGAATTGAAATACCATTACATAATACCTCAGCTTGTGGAGCATAGGGATCCGCCTCTGCCTCCAAAACAGGGACCTCAACCTCCTTCCTTCGTCGAGCATTGAGTCCACTTCGCAGCTCCCGCCTCTTCTCAGAAGACATAGCCAAGAGTTGACCATATGTAATATTTGCAGGCCTTTTGGACAGATCTTCCAAGATGGAGTATGGTCCTTGCCCCTGTGAAATCAGAAAATCCTGCACACCCAACTTTCTTCTCCTATGTTTCTTACTAGTTTCTCCTTTCATCTTCTTAGGATCATTTCCATCTTGATTATCTTTTTCTTTCTTTCTTTTTGTTACAAACACATCTACTTCATTATTTCTGCTCTTATCTACTACATCAAAAGAATTCACAGGTGCTTTTCCTTTATCATTATCTCCTTTACCAGATGTAGAAGCTCTATCTGGACAATTATACTTATAATGACCCTTTTTATAACAACCATAACATACAACTTCAGAAATATTTCTTTTTGGACCTCTATCTCCTCCCTGAGAACTAAATTCTTTTCCTTGAAGAAGATTAATAGTTAACTGACCCATCTTTTTGAGCAGATCTTCATACTCAGTAGATGTACTAGGAGAAAGATTTGTGCTCACCGAGAGTGGTTGTGGATTCTGGAGCAAAGGTGCTGGTGTAGGCTCTACTTTAGCAACAATTTCTTTGGGCTCCTCTTCCATGCTTTCTTCTTGCCTTCTTGCAATCTCCTTTGCTTGTTCAATGGTAGCTGGGCGGTCATACTTCACTCGTTGTCTGATCTCTGGCTTCATCCCAAGAATGAAGTGCTTACATAGGAGATTATCCATGCCATTCATCAACCCATCCGCTAATCCTTCCTTCCGGATCTGGGCGTCGAGCTTCCTCCTTAGCTCTAGAACACGAGCATGATAATCCCTTATCTTCTCCTTCTCTCCTTGGGTTAGCTTTGTGATATCGATCATGAGATCTGCATATCTCTGTTGTTCACCAAATTCTTCAAGAAAACTTTCAGTTAATAAATCCCATGAGTTTTTCACATTATCACCTAGTGTTTCAAACCACCTAAGGGCTGAACCATCCAAAAAGGTAGGAAAAAATTCAGTCCATTGTTCCCTTCTTATAAGGCCATTACAAATACAAGATCGTTTAAACTCTTGAATGAAAGAGGAAGCATCTTCATTAGATTGGGCTGAAAAAACAGGAATCTTCCCCATTTTCAAAAGTAACCACAGTGAAATACCAACCCAAAAGTACAATCAACAAGACTTATGTGCACCAATAATTAAAATCACTATAATAGAAAATAGAAATGACCACGGTAAACTATGGTAAAACTTGACTTACTGCGGTAAAAACTGACTTTACTGTGGTAAACACTATTCACAGTAAAAAGTGAAGTTACTGCGGTAAATACTATTCACGGTAAAAAGTGACTTTACTGTGGTAAATACTATTCACAGCAAAAATGACTTTACCATGGTAACTACTATTCACGGCAAAAATGACTTTACCATGGTAACTACTATGCACAGTAAAAACAAGGTTACCCTCCAATTGATTTTTGACTAAGTGGGAATATCTCTCCAGACAATCCACCAACGAGGAATGGTCCCGGCAACGGAACCAAAATGTCATCACCAATCCGGCACTATGATAATTCTTCACCGGGAACTCCTCGTGCTATGATTATTTACTAATGCACAGCCTTTAGTTTGGTGGATGTAATCTGGAAACAAAGCAACAAACGTAACACAAGAATACCATCGACTATGATAAGACGGAATGATGACAAATCTGAAATATCAAAGTAAATTATAATATTAACATGAAATTGTTACAATCTCACCCATGAGGTACTTCAAGTGTTATTGACTTCACTTGCCTTCCACCAATACTATGGGAGAAACTTTACAATTACACCTCTTAATGGCTTCTTCAACACACCTTTAAACTGATGGCTTCCTTTACACACTTCATACAATATTTCTCACTACTTCCTTCTATGCTAAATGAGGGGGGTGGCCTCTTTATTTATAGAACTTCCAGGCTTATCCATCTTATCTCTAAGATAGGATAAGAAATCCACTCTGACAAATCATATTCCATACCTTAACTCTTATCTGTACATGTAAGCTTATCTCTTAAGATAAGATAAACCTTATCATTTCACATGGGTTCCACATTTTTAGACTTTTTACAAATAAAATACACAAAATATTTATGACCTCACTCCTTGTCCTTATTACCAATATAATATTTCTAATTCCTAATCATGTAGACCCTACTTCTCTACTTATCCCAACTTTGACATTTTAACATTACCGGACCACTTACGACAAATATTTACTTTTTACAACATTCCTATTGTACTTTGACTGTTACCGTACTCTACATTATTGGCTAATACATACATTAATGAAATAGAAATTACGGAGGAAAATTTTAGTGTCGACAGTTTACATCAAATTTAATATTTCATCCTGTAAATTATCTCTTCCCTATGTTTAGGAAGTCTACAAATTTGGATCTTTTCCTTCAATCTCCTTCCTGTAATAAAAAACATATACTTGCTTATTCTCCTAAATAGGGGCTTCAAAAGTTACCCTTTAAGTATATAATATTAAGAATTTTATATTTTTTAAAAGTGTCATGGTTTAATGCCTAGGAATTGTCTTTCTTGGAAAAATATATGGGGTTCAAATCCTCGAAATGCGCTCCTCCTTGGTCTCATTTGGGAATAAAATCCCACTTTCCTCATATGGGAAACATATATTATCTTGAAATAACCTTTTGGCTATGGGGTAATTTGTGACATCAGCCATGTTTTGCATTGTTTTTGTTAGTTGGGATTATATGCCACATGGAACACCAACTTTCTCCATTGTTGTGAAGACCATTCTATGTGTTGAGCTCAACCATGGGTTGTGTGGAAAATGTGATGGATTTGATAAATATGCCACGTGGTGGTTTAGGGTCCCACATATTGGCATATGGCTCTAGTCTTTACAAAAGGATTAGGATTTATCCCACATGCATCCCGAATCCCGATTAAGGAATATGAGATATTTAAATATAAACATGCTTCCATATAATTTGAAGAAAAGGCAGCAGGTTCCCCCTCCTTACAAAAAGAGGGCCCCACCAGTTGATAGGCCCCCATCCGATAAATAGTGTGGTACTCACACTTGATTGTTGAAGACCATAGACCAAAACCAAACAAACCCATTCATTGAATTGTGCTCTACCGTGTGTCAAGTTATTGGTCCACGTGTAAAGCTCTAATTAGGACATGTCATCTCCATGCAACCTAATTTATTTTTTACTATTGCAACATAATTTTAGTAGACCATAAATCTTGCATATGAAGTTAGTTTGACCCTATTCAAAAATGTGTTGGAAATATCTTACCGAGACCTTAAATGTTTTTAGTAGACCATAAATATTACACATTAAGTTGGTTTGAACCTATTCAAAAATGTATTAGAAATATATTACCGAGACCTTAAATGTGTGGCAAATTTTATCACAATTATAGACTATTTGATTAAATTGGTAGTGGGGATCCTTTTGGATCAATGTTAGACTATAGATTTAGCTCTTATTTTAAAGGTGACGAGTAGAAAAAATGATTATGTGGAGTTTTTAGGGGTGTTTTTATAAATTTCAATCCTTGAAATTTCATGTGTAGGCTTGATCAACCTCATAATTCTTACAATGACAAAGACATGGAAATCTATAGGGTTTTTTTTGTTAAAAATCTTCTTGTGGGTTCTTTTACAAAATGAATAACCAAACACACAACGACCTTTCTAGTCAAGCATAAAAGTTACAACAGGGATATTCCTGTGAATGAAACACAAAAATTGACCAACCTGCATTTTCTACAAGTTTTTGTTATTAATTTTCTTATTTCAATGCAAGGATTATAAATTTATCAACTGAAATCTTTATACTTTGCCCTTTTTTCCTTGGAAGATTCGAGATAAGGATACATACAAAAAGGAAATATAGATCTTGTTAATGATTGTGCAAGGTTTGATTAGTACAATAATATAAGAAAATTATTTCCCTCCTGAACGTGTTCATTGCCTCTTATTTTTCACCATATTAAAAATGTCAAATATGTATGAGGGAAGCGTATGAATTTTTTGATTAAATGAACTTGGTAGAAATTACACATTTGGTGTTTTTGGGAGTTTCATATAATTTTTCTATCCTTAGGATGCCATTTGTAGGGATGACCGGCCTCACATTTCTTGAAATTAACAAGCCATGATTTTACTAAAAAATATGCTTTTAGATTCCCAAGCGAAAAATTTATGTCATTTGGTTGTTGATTTTAGTTACATTAATGGGTATGTCATGCCCGCTTTTTCTTTTCTTGGCGTGCCTTTCCAAGGTAGGTGAATTTCATTTCTTATGTATATTTATTGATTCAATCATAACAACACTTCAAAAAAAATTAGTTAAATTTACAAAAGATAAAAAAGTTGCTATAATTTTATGTGTATATCAAGAATGCTATTAATCTTAGCCTAAACAAACCTGAAAAACTAAACTACATATATATTTCTCTACATTGTATGAATACCATCAAACTTAACCAAGTTTAGTTGGTTTTAGAGACACTCAACTCAACTACCCATATTAAAACGAGAGCTTGATTGTAGATCCTTATATTGCAAGACTGATATACCCAATTTATTATGTCTGCATTCTAATGTAGCAAATGTAAATATTCTTTACATTCTAATCACTTGGAGCTCTTTGGTGTACTCAATCTTGAAATAAAAGGTATCTTAAATTTTTGGGTGTAAGAATTCATTCAATTCCATTCATCTGTTTTGTTGGGTGTAATCCTTATTTATGTACCAGTCATTTGAAATATATGGGAATAATAAGTGCCCATGACGATCAATTTAGTTTATTCTGTGCAATAATTCTTTGATTTTCAGTCATTTGAAATTTTTCAGTGTCATTAGTATATAATTATACATTACATTTATTTAGGATTTTTGTCTATAATTAATACTTCCATTTAAATAATTTAGAATTTTTGGGCATTATTAGTTTTTTTATTCCACTTATTTGAATTTTTTGGGTGTAATCAATCCTTCCATTTTAGGAATTTAATTTTTTTTGGCGCAAATTCTGTCCATTACAATGGTATTTTAATTAGTCTCTACATTCCAATATTTTGAACATCTAGTTGTATTCAGTCTTAGTACATCATTTATAACTTTGGATATATATGGTATTTCCATCATTTGGATTTTTCAATTGTTTTATGTTACTGGGTATTATCAGTATTTTATTTCTAGCCATTTGTAAATTCATTCATCATTAGTATTTACATTCCAGTCATTTGGAATTTTAAGGGTATCATCATTCTTTTCCTTTCGGTCTGTCGGAGAGAAAAAAAATCAGGGGACAAATTTGTGGGTTTCTTTCGAACGCTATGGGAATCTCAGTCTCTCTACTTAAATAGTGCATCTTCCATATATACATGGGTGAGTAAGGTGAGTTTTATCCGGATTGGCCTTGCGGTTGGGGATCCAACAGGGACACTCCATTGATCTTGCGACAAAAGCTTGCAAATATCTGTAAGGGAGGAATTTTCTAGGAGAGCGGGAAAGGGAGTAAGAATGTTGGATAAGAGAATTAATGTTGCAAGTAGAAAATCAGAGTCTTGCATACATCAACTATAAGTTTCATCACATGCATTAAAATTAGGAAGAAACAACCCTGCAAATGGCAACAAGACGAGTTAAGATTGAGAACTCAAAGTTTCTAAAATATCCTCATAAAAAAAGGCATGAAACTCCTTGTATTGATGCTCAAACAAAAGTTGTATATAATATAGAAATGGAAGAAATTTGAGAGTGGGGGGAAAATGGAAGAAAACGGCTCTCCTTTGTTCTCTCTAAGTACAATGCACTCTTGAGTTTACAAAATTGATTACTAACCCTTTGAAATGGGAATAGATTTACAATTAATAGGAAGGGAAAATACTCTTCAGATAACCCCCAATATATCTTCGTATGTCTCAACATGACTTAAGAATCTTCACCTTCTTAGGAAAACATTAAGTCCCTTTTTATAATATAAATGTGACTTATTACATTAGGAACATTAAGACATACGAAAAAGTACAACCCCCAACACAAAAGTAAAACATTGAGAAGAGAGAGAAAGTTGAGGGGAGAGAAGAGAGAGAGAGAGAGAGAGAGAGAGAGAGAGAGAGAGAGAGAGAAGAAGGAAGAACAATGCTGAAGAAGAACCTGCGTTTGACAAAGTCCTTTGATCCTTCCAGATGACTTGATGGAATGCTTCAATGTGATTAAATTTGAATCCCTGAACTCTTTCCACCCTGAGAAACTCATTCAGATGACTTACAGACACCTTGGGTTTAAGTGTTTAAGAACACTATTGAATAACATCATGATGATGACAAACAAAACTCGCAAAGATCCCTTCCGAAGAGATAAGAGTTCAGAACTGATACTGCCAAGTTGAATGAAATGTTTTGACAATGACCACAACTTCCACCCGACACATGATACTCCTGCAACTTGAGCCATGAAGTGAGTGTCAAGAGACACTATCAAGTTCCCTAAGATGGATCTCAAATGCCTTATGAGAATGATGTTGACATGAGTAATCATCCCTTTATGTCACTTTGTGCCAAAAATTCCCTTTGAGTGTGATTTACCTGTAATAGCAGGTGTCCATATGGGAGACATACTATTTTTAGTAACAGGTGATTTTTGCCTCTTCTTAACCATCCCGATGAGATGAACTTCATTCACTCTTGTGCACACTACTTTCGCCTCAGCCACTTCTTGGGGTGACTTACTATTTTTAGTAAGCACCCATATAGGGAACTTACTATTTTTAGTAAGTGGTCATTTTCACTATTTTTTGTTCTAAACACTCATTCTAACTTCCTGGTGACCTTCGGTACACATTATCTATTCTACAGTCAGTTTTGATGAAGACTAACCAAAGATAACAAACATGTGTAGGAAAGCTTACAATTTTTGGAAAGTGGCTTTCTAGTGCTCAGTTTGCGATGGAAAATATTTTTTCAGACTTGGCTTGTTATATAGGTCACGTCCTCCGAATTTCACTTGATTTCACCCACTAGAATGCTTGTAAATAAAATTTAGAATTTTCGCCATGGCGGCCATTAATGGAGCTTAAAATTTGTAGGTCTAGTTTTTTTCTCCAATTGTGACAAAATCAACTTCGTTGTGATAGGTTTTTCATTTGGAGTATGTGTGCAAGTTTTTAGGTTGTTTCCATCGCCGGATTGATGGGAAATCTGACGAATGTGAGTTAGGGCATGAAATGGGATTTTTGTTGGAACAAATGATTCATGGCACCATTCGACCTCCTATTTGTTACATCTTGATCTTCTCTAAAAATGAAGAATTCTGTAAAAGATGCCATCTCAATGTGACTTGCATTTTGAAATTTATGAAGATTTTTGGATTGGAAGACTTCGTGGTTATCTGGCAAAATAAACTTCATTTTCTCTTCGTTTCTCTTCGTTTCATGGAGCTAGTTGGATGTAACAATGGAGGTTTGCAAGTTCTCTGCAACTTTATTCTGGTAGTGAGTTTCATGGGAAACAAAGGAGAAATAAGACAACAGTTAGTTTTTTGTAATTTTTTGGATTTCCAAAGTTGCATAGAGTTGTGCACAATTTTGTGTCCCCTATGTCCCTTTATTAAAGGGATGAAAGGGACATCAAATTACACACCACGCCTAATTAGAGGGCTAAAAAGGGTTGAGTGCATTTTCATGTACCTCATGTCCCTTTTCTAAAGAGACGAAAGGGACATCAAAATGCGCCAAGCTCTTGGAGCTGACATGTGTCGACTTCAAAAATTGGCTAAGTATGTGAACTTGAGAGTGAACTTGCAACAATGACATCTTGAGCTCCCATATGAGTTTCAAGGTGAAATACTGTATGAATTTGACTAGAAAAAGACTTCTAAATCCAATGGTCAGGGTATCAACTCTTGATTCATCTATTTAGGCCCTAAAAATCAGATTTTTGTTCTAGCTTCCTAGTTGAGCATGGAAAAAACCATATATAAACCTATTTCTCTAAAGTTTTGTGAAAAATATGATTTCACTATATTTTATACCTCTAAATTCCCTTTCTGACGATGTATTTTTTAGCTCCTAACTCCTTTCAGAGCTCCCACAATCACTTCTCGAATCTCAGTAGCTCTTTTGGCCTTGTGCACTTCTTAGGTATGTGAACCCTGTTTTTGATGAATCTATCCCAAATCCTCCGAATATTTCCTGAATCTTCAAAAATAAATTACATGATGTTATTATACCTTCAATTCTTCCACATGTTTTATTTGGCTCTTTTATTCCGCTCCAGGGGGTTGCATCTATCCTGGGAAGGCCAGTGGCAGCCCTTCCCAACACTATCCAAAATTAGCATGCTTCAAGAAATCCTAAAATCACCTAGGGGAGTTGACTTGAATTTCCTAATTCACCCAGGGGAATGAGTTAAAATCCACTAGGAGGTCATTGGATTGATTGGGTAAGGATAGTGCTAGGATGGGTAGACCTAGGGTGTTTCGGAAAGGTAAAAATTGAAACTTTTGACATAGGGGTATCATTGTCATGCTCAAAAATTGTAAATTTTCCTATTGCACATTTGCATGAAAATAAGTTGATCTATCTCTGGGACATGGTATGGAATGATTGCAATAAAGACATGTCATGAAGAATACTAGAATATCAACTTTACAATATAATGACTAGTGTCTTATCCATTAGGCCTTGCAGAGTCATGCACAACTTGAGAGAGAGAGAGAGAGAGAGAGAGAGAGAGAGAGAGAGAGAGAGAGAGAGAGAGAGAGAGAGAGAGAGAGGAGAAGGAAACACACACATAAATAAAGGGAAAAAAATGGAAGTGGAAAACAACACACAACAGAAAATGGAAATTATATACAAGGGGAGGGATATCTATAGAGGCGTGGAAAGAATATACACATACCTGACAACGGGTTGAGAAAATTACATGCCATCATTGAATATTGGACTAAAGTCTGACCTTTGAAGCATAAAGACTGTTATTTGATCAAACCATGATTTTGTGATGGCCTTACATGGCTTGATAAGAATAAGACGTACCAAGACTCCATATTTATATTCAGACTACAATGAGAACATTCTTCTATTCATTGAGAACTTGGTCACCTTCTTGAAACTCTTGCCTCTTGAATATTTCTCTTGTTGTCATGCGATCGTGAGAAACCACTCCTCCATATTTTCAGAATTGGAAGCATTGACCTTGTCACAAAAATATAATTCATCTTGGGTTTACAACATGAAATCATCTCCTTCATTAGCAAGACACCCTGACAGAGTGAGAACAAACTCGTCTTCTTCACATCCAACCGCTTTTATAAACATACCACTTTGTTGCTTCATGTAATTTCTTTAAGAGATGTAGGTTAAATAATTGATCCAAAGGTATTCATCATCCTCAAGAGATTGTTTCAGCAAGAAAAAATTTTCAATACAAATTGGAGCTTGGAGGATGGTGAGTGCAATATGATTTTGAATTCCTTGACAAGATTCATGCACATTCTCACTTTGTTGCTCCTGGTGGCTGTTATCAATATCCGTCTGCTTGAAGTCCATCTTGGTATCATTTACAAAATTAAAACTCTTGTTTTGGTCATATAATCATTCTTCCCCATAGTGGATTTTTCCATGTGAACTCTTGTTTTGCATTGGTGAAGCATTCTGAAGTGGTGGGAACCAATTGGTTTTGAATATACTCCCAACACTCTTGCAGCTTTTTACCATGTTCTGAACAACTTTCTTCAATGTAAATCAACTCAATATTTTCCCTGTTATCATCTCCCACAATAGAGATGTTATCTTCAAGATTGAGGAATTCTAAAGGAGATTTGATGACCTTCCTTCTTTTGCATTCACAACCTTCCTCATACAATGTGGAAGAAAAATAAATATCTTCACATTCCCCCTCATCAACATGATAAGGTATGGAAGATATTAAACAAGTAATAACACAAAATAATAATATTATAATTCAATACATTCGGGATACATAATATAGTGAATAACACCCATACATATAGGATGTTTAGGTCCCTAGAATTTAGGAAACAAACAAACCACTAAACCCCTATTATGTGAGTTTGGTTTAACAACCAAATCTCACACAAACAATAATATTATAAACAACTCATAATATGATTTGTTATTACACATTACTCATATAGAATTATAGTTCACACTAATATTAATTTCCTAACATTCCCCCCTTATTGTGAACATGGGAAGAAAGCACATCTCAAACATTGAAAACAAAATCGTATGCCTCCGCATACATTTAGGTCTGCATACTGCTGGCTTGGATCTTGCTCTCTGGATCTTGTTGCACATGACCAATCTGCTTCACCAAAGTGAATCACATACCAGATGATCACACTTCCAATGATTCACCTACATACATGAACTCAACAGTTCTAACTTTCAGTTCCAGTGAACACTAGATTTCACCGACCGATCGATGTTAGAAGTATGACAGTCAAAGAATCTCTGTAGTAAGAGGATCACTCTAGTTCAACTACCCTCATATAACACTATTCTCAGCATCCAAAATGCACATCCTTCTCATTTCAATAAAAAAGGGGAAGGAAACCACACCATTTTATTCTGAATACACCACACAATTGAAAAAATATAAAAATATTTCCACCAAATTTGAATGCGGCCTCGTCATTGGTGATTGACAAGAGGCATTGATCACCCTGCATCCTCTGTTGCCTCCAAACTCCAGCAGTGTTGCTACTTAGTTAGCAAATGTAGCTTTTAGACTTAAACACATAAACCCCTCACAAAATCAACTTGGATCTCGATTTCAACCAATATTGTGTCCAATTACAACTTTTTTTTTAAAACAAGGTTTTTCTAGCTAAACTTAGCTAGTTATAACTAAATTCAAAAATTCCGCTAAATTTATTGAATCCACTTAAAATTCAGCCAAAGCTCATGTGGAGGGGGATTTGACCCCTTGACCTCTTCTTATTGAATAGTCTTACAAAATATTGGATAGGCACTTCTCCTTGTAAGCTAAACATTTATAAAAGAAAGTGACTAGATATTTAAACACTACAAATCAATCAATCTTAATCCATACCTCCTTTTCAAAACCATGGGTTTGCTGAATAGTGGTTTTATGAAAAGTGCAACAAAGAAAAAAAAAAGCCATTTTTATAAGGTGGTTTTGGACATGTTTAAGGCGGTTTTTCTCCTTCCTTCACTGTAGATCTGAGATATTTCTCTTGAAAAATAACCAAATGATATTTAATCAATACATATCCAATTAGACTTTAATTCCACCATAAAATATTTATATTGAACTTTAAATGATAGGAATATAAATGTCTACGCGATCCTCAATACCATGTAGAGACATTCAAATAATGCAATTCTTAGTTTGGATTTCCATGTAATATTGCATTTTATTTTTGACTCATGAGGATACTGTGCACATGGAAGAAGATTAGGAAAATGAATGAGATATCAATGACTAAATGATATCTATGCAAAGAAGATAGATTTCAAGCACGGTTACACAGGTAGAATGAGATAAATAAACCAAATATTAGACTCTCATCATTCTTAAATAATTGACTTGTTAATAATTGCATGCAGGTTTAGATGATGTCGAAATTTACTAGAAAAAATGAATTCAACAATTTCTTTAATATGTTGATCTTGGGAGATCCAATATTGACCAAGGTGACATAGATAATTTTCAAATACACAAACAAATATTGAGAACATCCATACATAACTATCTCAAAACTGATCCTTCACTATTGATAAATCCATAGAGATGATGACAGAGTATTGTACACAGAACCTCCAACTCTCACAAGCTAGAATATGTGCATGTCGTTGCTTCACAATGTTAATGCAAACATATTTGTAGAATTGACATGCTACCTTTGTTGTTCCTTGACCTTCTATCATACCATTGATAAGGTATGGAAGAGATTAAACCATTAATAACATAAAATAATAATATTATAATTCAATACATTCTGGATACATAATACAGCGAATAACACCCATACATATAGGATGTTTGGGTCCCTAGAGTTTAGGAAACTAATAAACCACTAAACCCCTACTATGTGAGTTTGGTTTAACAACCAAATCTCACACAAACAATAATATTATAAACAACTTGTAATATGAGTTGTTATTACACCTTACTCACATATAATAATAGTTCACACTAATATTAATTTCCTAACAAAACCAAGGCATCGTGGAAGTCATCAAACCCATCCATTAGCTCTATATTGGCATCAAACATTGGTATATAAAAAAGAGGAGCACAATTTGACTCGCGCTTATTTTTCATCTCCACAACCTGAGTCAGGAGTTCAAGGCTGAGTTGAGGGTCTTCAGTCTCTTTCGTAGTATTCAAGAGGTCTTGCACAAATAGTTCTTCTGGTATTTTTATAAGTTCATCTTCATTTTTATTAAAAGTGTCTCTATATTGTGCTTTCAAGAAATGGTTGAAAATATGATCCATACGTGACCATGATACATTTGAAATATCATCGTTCACCTCTTCCATGATTTGTGTTTCCTAAGATTCACTTCCTTACAAGCACAAGCACACTTGATTCATGACACCTTCCGATAAGGAGAAGAGGTTCATGCTTTGTGGGAATGGTACTCCATCAAGCTCAAAATCCATGTCATCCTCTTGATGGGACCATGTTGAAACAGGAATGTGGGAAGAAATTTCAACATTATCTTGACCATCCATTATCGAATCCTCTTTCTTATATGGACAATGAAAGACTTCATACTCACCATGATGATCATTCTGCTCCTTGGGTGATAAGATATTGTGTTCAAACTATTCATTCTCCTTGGCTTCATAAAGGAAGTTGTTAGGAAATAAGAGATAAAATATGCGGAATAATCTCTTACAGAATCGCAACAGTAGAAACTAATATGCAGAAAATATTACAGATCTCAAATAAAAGTGCAGAATAAATAACACAACACAGAGAGACAATATTTAACGTGGTTCACCCAATTTGGGCTACGTCCACCAAGAATCACTTGCTCAGATTTTATTACAAGCCTTCACTCTCTCAATACAATACCCAGATCCGTTTGGAGCTATGCTCAACAAACTCTACAGAATTCAAACCCGAATTCAAAACACATCTGTAATACATTTGCTTGTACATCTATCATATGCATAAGACCATATAAATAGACAACTGCTTAAGAAGTTTGATACAAAACCGTGGGTATCAAAACCAAGGGCAAAAAACCGTGGGTATCAAAACAATGGGCAAAAGACCGAAAAAACCATGGGCCCAAAAAACAGCCCATAACGGTTACCCATTACCCATGGGTTAATGAACCACCCATGAAAATTTACTTCGGGGGCTTCGCCCCCGAACCCCCTTTCATCGGGGGGGGCTTCAAACCCCCGAACCCCCCTGACCCGCTCACCAGCGAGCGGGACCGCCGTAAAAATACCCGAGTGTAATACATGGAAGGTGTACCATACTCTAACATGAAAATAGGCTCCACAAACATAACAATATCCCACTTGGAGACTAGTTTCCACTGAGCAAGCTTCTCAACCCTTCACTGTCATCTGTGAAGGCCAACCAAAGCTGAACATAGCTTTAGTTTATCCCTTGTGACCACCTTGGTCATCATGTCTACAGGATTCTGACTGGTATGAATCTTCTCCAACTTCAACTTATCTTCCTCCAAAGTTGTCCTGATGAAGTGATATCTCAGCTGTATATGCTTCGTCCTGGAGTGGAAAGCAGAGTTCTTAGCTAGGTGTATAGCACTCTGACTATCACTATATAGCTTACATTCCTCCTACTTATGCCCCAACTCCTCAAGAAATTGCTGTAGCCAAATCATCTCTTTGCTTGCCTCTGTGGCAGCAACATACTCAGCCTTCGTGGTTGACAAAGCCACCAGCTTCTGTAGTCGTGAAATCCAGCTCACTGCTGTCCCACCTACAATGTAAATATAACCTGTTGTGCTCCTCCTGCTGTCTACATCTCTAGCCATGTCTGAATCTACATAACCACGTAAAGTGGTGTCTGATCCACTGTAGCATAGAACTGTCCCCATGGTTCCTCTCAAATACCGAAGGATCCACTTTACTACTTGCCAATGCTCTTTACCTGGATCACTCATAAATCTACTCACAGCTCCCACTGCATGGGCAATATCAGGCCTAGTGCACACCATAGCATACATCAAATTGCCAACTGCTGATGAGTAAGGTACCTTGGACATTTGGTTCCTCTCCTACTCTGTCTTGGGACATTGCTCCTTTGATAACTTGAAATGGCCTGCCAAAGGAGTCCCAACCGGTTTAGCATCCTGCCTATTAAACCTCTCCAATACCTTCTTAATGTACTCTTCCTGAGATAAAGTCAGCTTCCGTTCCTTCCTATCCCGAGATATCCTCATACCAAGGATTTTTTTGGCTGCACCCAAATCCTTCATAGCAAAGGATTCACTTAGCTGCTTCTTGAGTAATTTTATTTCCTGCATGTTTTTACCTGCAACCAGAATGTCATCAACATACAAACACAAGATAATATAACTTCCATCCTCAAATTTCTTTGTATACACACAATGGTCAGAATGACATCTGATATAACCTTGATCCATCATGAAGCTATCAAATTTCTTATACCATTGACGTGGAGCTTGTTTCAAACCATACAAGCTCTTCTTCAGTTTACACAACATCTCCTCTTTACCTTTGAACTCATAGCCCTTTGGTTGCTGCATATATAGTTCCTCCTCCAAATCACCATGGAGAAATGTAGTCTTTACATCTAACTGTTCTAAGTGCAAGTCTTCTGCTGCCACTATTCCAAGAACAGTTCTAATAGAAGTCATTTTTACTACAGGAGAAAAAATCTCATCAAAATCTATACCTTGTTTCTGTGTAAACCCCTTGACCACCAACTGGGCCTTATATCTTTTCTTTCCTCCTTCTTCATCTTTAACTCTGTACACCCACTTGTTCTGCAATGCTCTTTTGCCTTCCGGTAGCTTCACCAAATCCCAAGTCTGGTTCTCCATAAGAGACTTATGCTCCTCATCCATGGCTTGCTCCCACTTCTTACTGGCATCTACCTACATTGCTTCATCAAAGCTCTCTGGCTCTCCACTATCAGTGAGTAATAAATAATAAAGAGAAGGAGAAAATCGTTCAGGTTCTTTTCTTACCCTAGAAGACCTCCTCACTGTAGGAGTTTGGGGTTCTTGTTGAATAGGTTCCTGAACTGATTCATGGGTCACTTTCCCATCCGGAAGATCCTCTACCACTGCATATTCTTTCTTGGATTCTTCCTTGTTTTCCTGCAACTGTTGCTTATACATGACTTTCTCATTAAAGACCACATCCCTAGACCGAATGATTTTCTTGTCCTTAATACTCCAACATTTAAACCCAAAGTCATCACCACCATAACCAATGAAAGTACATTTTTCTGATTTAGCCTCTAGCTTGGTCCTATCATCCTTGTCTATATGAACAAACACTTCACATCCAAAGACTCTAAGAAATGAATAATCAACTTTCTTACCGTACCATGCCTCCTCAGGTATGCCTCCATCCAAGGCACTTGAGGGTCCTCTGTTTATCAAGTACACAGCTGTGCTCACTGCTTCTGCCCAAAAAGAAAGAGGCAGTCCTGCATGTAATCTCATGCTCCTAGCACGTTCCATTATAGTTTTGTTCATCCTTTCTGATACCCCATTCTGCTGCGGAGTTCCTGGAACCGTCTTTTGCCTACAGATTCCATTCTTAGAACAGTAATCATTAAATTCATTGCTGCAATACTCCCCTCCATTATCTGACCTGAGACATTTTAGCTTAAGACCTGTTTCATTCTCTACCAAGGCTTTCCATTTAACAAAAGTGTCAAATAAATCAGATTTGTGTCTAATACAATAAACCCAAACTTTCCTTGTTGCATCATCAATAAAAGTAACATAATCACTTGAACCCCCAAGAGATGATACCTGAGCCGGCCCCCACACATCAGAATGTACCAGCTCTAACTTACTCTCTTTCTTCGTAGGTCCAACCTTGAGAAACCTTACTCGCTTCTGTTTCCCATATATGCAGTTTTCACAGAAATCCAAACCTGTTTCTGTATATCCAGGAAAATTCTTCTTTATGATGTTCATGCCCTTATGGCTCATATGACCGAGCCTATAGTGCCATAATGTTGTATCTGCATCTGAAGCCACAAGATTACAATCATTAGTATTATCAGTGGTTAAATACAAGGTTCCAACCTTCTTACCTCTTGCCACCACAAGAGCACCCTTGGTAACCTTCCAAGAGTCTGCTGTAAATATCATAGTACAACCATCACTTCCCAACTGCCCTGCCGATATCAATTTTCTCCTTAATGTAGGCACATGTCTGACATCCTTCAATAGCCATGTATTCCCATTTTGCATCTTAACCTGAATAGAACCTTTTCCAACTATGCTGCAAGGCTCATCATCACCAAGAAAAACATGCCCAAAATCCCCTTGAACATAATCAACAAAATAATGCCTATGTGGAGTAGCATGAAAAGAAGCCCCTGAATCTAAAACCCAAGATTCAGTAATATTATGCAAAGAAAGAATCAAAGCATCCTGACATACATTACCCGATGCCACATTTGCCTCCTTTTTTCTTCCTGTTGTTTCTTCTTATCCCGAAGCTCCCAACAGTCCTTCTTTGCATGCCCAGGCTTTCCACAATTCCAGCAAACAATCTTGTTCTTGGATTTTGATCTTGCCCGATCTTTTGATTTTCCACGGTTTCCTCTATTCTTCTGTCTCCCTCTAGTTTCCACTGTCAAAGAATTCCCTGAAGTAGAAGATTCCCCAGAGCTTCTTCTTCGCATTTCCTCGCTTAGAATCACCCCTACAACATCCTCAAACTTCAACTTCGAGTTAGCTAGAACCGAGTTACTTACCACCATTACCAGGCTGTTCCAACTCTCAGGTAAAGAGCATAGAATTAATAAAGCCCTAACTTCTTCATCAAATTCTATTGTAACCAAAGCTAGCATATCCACAACCGTATTGAAATCATTTAAATGATCTGCTACTGAACTATTCTCAGACATCTTCATATTAAACAACTTTTTCATTAAAAATATCTTATTAGAGGCAGAGGGTTTTTCATACAACTTCCCTAATGCATCCATTAGATCTTTTGTAGTCTTTTCCTTTGAGACATTAAATAATACCGAAGATGCAAGACTCAGCCGGATCATTCCAAGTGCTTTCCTATCCAGCAAATCCCATTCCGCATCTGTCATACTCGAGGGTTTGTTCACCTTCTCAGAAAACGGAGTATAAAGATCCTTTTGATAAAGGCAATCTTCCATCTGCATCTTCCAAAGACTGAAATTCTTCCCGTTGAATTTATCAACCCTAGATCTTCCTTCATCTGCCATAGCTCCCACTCAAGCTAAAAACTTTCCCTGCGATTCAACACTTCAGCAAACCAAACCTGGCTCTGATACCAATTGTTAGGAAATAAGAGATAAAATATGCGGAATAATCTCTTACAGAATCGCAACAGTAGAAACTAATATGTAGAAAATATTACAGATCTCAAATAAAAGTGCAGAATAAATAACACAACACAGAGAGACAATATTTAACGTGGTTCACCCAATTTGGGCTACGTCCACCAAGAATCACTTGCTCAGATTTTATTACAAGCCTTCACTCTCTCAATACAATACCCAGATCCGTTTGGAGCTATGCTCAACAAACTCTACAGAATTCAAACCCGAATTCAAAACACATCTGTAATACATTTGCTTGTACATCTATCATATGCATAAGACCATATAAATAGACAACTGCTTAAGAAGTTTGATACAAAACCGTGGGTATCAAAACCAAGGGTAAAAAACCGTGGGTATCAAAACAATGGGCAAAAGACCGAAAAAACCATGGGCCCAAAAAACAGCCCATAACGGTTACCCATTACCCATGGGTTAATGAACCACCCATGAAAATTTGCTTCGGGGGCTTCGCCCCCGAACCCCCCTGACCCACTCACCAGCGAGCGGGACCACCGTAAAAATACCCGAGTGTAACACATGGAAGGTGTACCATACTCTAACATGAAAATAGGCTCCATAAACATAACAGAAGTGAGATTCTTCCATCAGATCATCCATGATTGAATTAGGAATAGAATCTAGTTCTTTTACTATCTTTACTTCTTCATGAATTATCTCTAAGTCAATTGAAGGATCAAAATAAGAGGTAAAATTATCCATGACCATATTGAATTCATCATTTTCGGTCCACGATGTTGGGTGGATTTCTTTCACTTCTTTACACATGTCCATTTCATTATTAATTGAAATATCAAAATTTGAAAGGGGGTTATTCATGTTTACTTCAAATTGGTCATCTTCTTCATCATTATTGGAGTCTTCAGAAATAATTGAATCATCCATTAGGCAACAAGAATCCTCTATTGAATATATTATTCCCCCTATGGGTTGTGCCTCAAGCTAGAGGGAATTGCTGAATGGTGGTTCTATCTCCATGTCTTCTATCTCTTCCTCCATGACGTTACTTTTGCTTTCATTAGAAGGTTCCATGATAAGATCTTCTTCAGGAGCATCTAAGAATATTTTGGGAATGAACACCTTGTAGTATGGAGAATCTCTGGGATCTTCTTGAGTTTCTTCATTGTTGACATGACGAAGTGATTCAAGGTGTTCATACCTACTTTGTAAGGCCAAAGCATAACTCCAAATTTCGTGATAGGCCTTGAAGTTAGAATTTCCGTATATTATTCTTTTAAGTCTTTCCACATATTCTCTTTTCATCATGTTCATTTCTCCATCACCATATGCAATGAAGTCATTGAGAGAGCGACAGAAAAAGGGTAGTGTTCTAAAATTTATAGTGAGCTGTGCGAGAGTGAAAAAATCTGCTTTAGTGGATCCTACACCGTCATGTCTTTTGTTATCTTCTTGAATGCTGATTTGATCTTCATCGGAAGGCTCGAGGATATGATTTTCTTCAATGATGTTCAAGAACCTTTCAGGGATGAAAACCCTGTGGTATGAATGATTTTTAGGATCTTCCTTCATATGAAAAATCTCCTCTTCTTCTTCCTCGCTATGGGCCGCTTCAAGTTTCTCATACATCTCTTGCAAGAATTTGGCATATTCTCGAGCTTCACACCTTATCTTATGTATCTTTTGAATCCTTTCCAACAACTCCCTCCTTTTCTCTTCATTGGCAAGAGGTTATTTCTTCTTTCCTTTGTCTAGATGCATATTATTACTTGAAGTATGAGTCTCTTTTAATGTCTTATAATTTTCTCTTTTGCAAATACTAGTCCGGAACCACAGCTGATTGACAATCTTCTTTTCTCAATCGTGAACTTCTTCTTCGTCATTTTTTCTCATTGGTACTTCGCTCCAATCTGGAAATTTCTTCATGGTGTGGGAAATGAACGTGACACGGGTTCGTTCCTTGACAAAGTTTCCTTTAAAACATGATTTTATGTTGAAATATGATATATATTTTTTGCTTTTTGAATATTTGATTTTTTTGGAATTTTAGACCTTGTGGTCATATTTTGGGTGCATATACTTCCAAGTCTACCCCATGGTAGGAACCAAAAACTGTTGGCAAGAAAACAATTTTGGGGGAAAAACTTATGGGTTTCTTACCAACGCTCTAGGAATCTAAGTACCTCTACTTAAATGGTGCAAATTTTGTATATGCATGCACGAGTAAGGTGAGTTTTATCTGGGTTGGCCTTGTGATCGGGGATCCAATAGGGGCACTTCACTAACCCTACAGAAAAATCTTTGCAGATATCTGCAAGGGAGGAATTTTCTAGGAGAGTAGGAAAGGGAGTGAGAATATTAGATAAGAGAACTAATGCTGGAAGTAGAAAATCATAGTCTTGCATTCATCAGCTAGAAATTTCGTCACATGTATCAAAATTAGGAAGAAAAAACCCTAAAAATGGTAACAAGATGAGTTAAGATTGAGAACTCAAAGTTTCTAAAATATCCTCGTCAAAAAAGGCATGAAACTCCTTCTTGTATTGATGCTCAAACAAAAGTTGTACATAGTATGGAAATGGAAGAAATTTGAGAGTGGGGGGAAAATGGAAGAAAATTTCTTTCTCCTTTGATCTCTCTAAGTACAATACACTCTTGAGTTTACAAAATTGATCACCAACCCTTTGAAATGGGAATGCATTTACAATTTATAGGAAGAGAAAAGAATCTTCATATAACCCCCAATAACTCTTCGCCTTCTTAGAAAAACGTTAAGTCCCTTTTTATAACATAAAGGTGATTTATTACATTAGGAACATTAAGACATACGAAAAAGTGCAACCCCCAACACAAAATTAGAGCACTGAGAAGAGAGAGAAATTTGAGGGGAGAGAAGAGAGATAGAGAGAGAGAAGAATAAGGAAGAACAATACTGACAAAGAAATTTCCTTTGACAAAGTCTGTTGATCCTTCCAGGTGACTCGATGGAATGCTCTGATGTGATGAACCTTGAATCCTTGAACTCTTTCCACATCAAGAAACTCCTTCAGATGACTTATAGACACCTTGGGTTAAGTGTTTAAGAACACTATTGAATGACATCATGATGACCACAAACACGACTCAAGAAGATCCCTTCCAAAGAGATCGGAGTTCAGAACCGATACTGCCAAGTTAAATGAACTATTTCGGTGATGAACGCAACTTCCAATCGACACATATTACTCCTGCAACTTGAGACATGAATTGAGTGTCGAGAGACACTGTCAAGTTCCCTAAGATGAATCTCGAATTCCCTGTGAGAATGATTTTGACCTGAGTAATCATCCCTCTATGTCCTTTTGTGTCAAAACTTCCCTTTGAGTGTTGTTAGTGCAAAATCACAGAACCCCAAATGACCTCTCAGATTTGGTGTTTTAAGCTCATCATTTGATGTGATTTACATAGCATTGAGTTTTCCCAAAAAGTGTGGGACTTTACAAATGTGAAAACTCTCCATATTAACTCTAGTTCCTATTTGTTTGTCTAGGTGCATACGTGAAATTTTCAAAGGATTGATTGCTAAACCTAATCTAATATTTCCAAGGAGACAAGGATGAAATGGATGCAAGAAATTAAAACTAAGATAACCAGGTGATACACTGAAGGAATGATGAAATTTTTTTTTGCTGATAGGCACAAACCAAAAAAATGCATACAATAATCAAGCACAAATAACCAATTTTGCAATGAAAGACCAGATGAGAGCAATGAAGACAAGAAGGGTCAAAATCAGCCACAAACATGTATTATTGCTCTCCAGATTTAATACAATGCATTTACAAAATGGCTAAAAGGTAGAAAACATGTTGCAAACTAATGGAAGGTCTAGAACTCCATGAATTCATTTTCCAGAGGAAAAGGGGAGCCTACAAACTAGAAGAATGTCCAATCCTTTACAATGAGTCTCGAGCTTGCTTTTATAGATTTAACATAGAGGGAAGAAAGAGAAAGAAATGGGAAAAACAGTTTGAAGTTCAACCACTGCTATCAATGCCTCTTGCAAAATCTACCCCCAAATCTATCTTGACTGCATCAATTAGATTGATACTGCATTAATCGATGGATTAGATCGAATCTGATCTGGTTGTTGGGGTAAAATAGATACTGCATTAATGGCCCAAAGACATTTCTCAATTTTTCTCCCACCTAACCTCTCCAAAATTAAAGTTTCAGATCTTCATGGTGTATACAAGGCCGAGATCATTCCAATGGTGCCATATTTGCTGGATTTCGAGCCCCGAGTCGAAAGATATGCCCATTTGAAATTTGAATTGGGTCCGTACAAAATAACGGGAAAACCAGTTCAAAAATGGGGCCCCCTTTTAAACTAGACACGTGGAGGGCTAGTGCATGTCTGAGGGTAGCCTCTATGTTTTACTTTTGGAGTGGATCGGGGTTGACACATGGTTTCCTCTGCAACCTGCTCAATTTCCTTATGTTTTTGGCTAAGTATTTTGCTAGGCGGGGTCATATATCTGACCGGGGACATGCGGCGGTCTGGCACTTTCTTAGAAACCTCCCCTTAATTACACTCTTGAATTAGCACCATTTAGACACTTGGCACCCTCCACTGGCCTATCACAATGCATTGAATATTCAACCTGAGCTTGTCTCTGTATGAAAGTAGACGTGTGGAGGCTCCGCGCTCACTTAGAAGCCCGATCAGAATTTTCCTTTGAAGGAGTGTCGGGTTGACACATGGAAGCCTCCATAGATCTTTAGAATTTTCAACAGCCTCCCTCTTACCTTTTTGGACCCTAGGCAACATGGTGAGCCTACAATCATTTTGGTCTCCATTTTTTTAATTAACTTTTGGAGATGCGCCAAGCTGACGCGTGGTGGCTTCCGCTAACACTTCTATACTTAGTCCTTTTTTAGGCTCGCCCTGTCCATCTTTTGAATTTTAGCTTTGACTCTGCCCCTACTTTGGGCCTGAGACATGTGGGGTCTTGGCACTTGTTCAAATCTCTTTTTGGATTCAACTTTGGAGGTGCACCAGTTGGACACGTAGAAGTGCCCACTGTCTCCTCTATACTTAGTTGATTTTGGACTCATTTTGAACCGTTCCAGAGCCCGAAGACTTCAAACCTTCACTGATCTTTCTCTTTTGATCTTCTAGCTTCTTTGACACTGTCTCATCCTTCCCCAACCCTGCTAGTCCATTTCTGAGCCTTCTTGTAATCCGTTTAATGGGTTTAAGGCATGAATTTTCTCGACAGAGCCATTTTTTGAATTTCTCCTGCATAGGGTTGTTTGATCTTTTTGTGGTCCCACCTCCCACCTCTCCATTGTAGAGTCCCTCTGCAACTTGATTGTAGGATTCAAACATGATTTATCTAGTTCTTTTTATGTGAGGTCATGGCTGATACAATGTTTTTTCTGGGGGCAAAATATGGATAGCAATTTTGGCGACTCGCAGGGGTATCTGCCTACTAGATGAGAGGACCAATTTCCTTGTTATGTATATTGGGAATGGAGTCGATAATGATGGTTTAGTACTGAACCTTCCTATGATCCACGAGCCCGACCATCTATAGTCTCAATTTTCATAAGAAATCTCAAGACAATGGTTTCTGAGAGTAGAAAATTGATTCGACCTGTGGATTTCGCATGTCCTTGAATGGATTGTTTCGAAGATGGATTTTAGTTACTCTGCATTTTTTTATTTTGAAGATGGCAACTATTACAGGTAACTATGAGTTTCCCTACTGTGAATACTGAAAGGGATAGCAAGTCCACTTCGAGGCACGTTGGACTGTGTAACGATGCAACCTGGAGCAACAAATAACCTGTGCCACAACACTTAGGGAAACAAAAAACTACACTACAACAAAACAACGTGCATACGCACTTAGGGAAATAAAAAACCTATGCTAATATTTACAGGGGTGGAAACTTCCTATTCAGTAGCAATGTTTGAGATGGATCCCATTTACTAGGATATGTAAATTTTTACCATCCAATTTAGTCAGCTGGAAGGAATTAATCCTCTTGTAATCTGTGATCATGTAAGGGCCACTTCAAATGGCATCAAATTTGGAGTGTTTTCCTGGCTTTTCCCGATCTGCATCCCATTTCAAGACTAGGTCTCCTTCTTGAAAATTCCTTGTCTTTGCTTTGTTATCAAAGCATCTCTTGATTGAGACTTGATCCTTATCCATTGTTTGAAGTGAACGCTCTCTAGTTTCTTCCAATTCCATCAGTTATGCATACCTGGCCTACATTGGTTCAAACTCAGACATCTCCAGTTGCTTCATGAATTCCAATGCTGGAAACTAAAGTGATATAGGAAACACTGCCTCTTTCCCATAGACAAGTTTGAATGGAGAGCTGCATGTAGACCTTTTGGGTGTTTTCTTATCAGCCCATAAGGCTGATTTGAGTTTTACGTGTCAAGTTCTTTGATTTTCATCAAGAGTTCTTCTGAAAATCCTTAGCAGTTTCTTATTTGTGGACTCAGCTTGGCCATTACCTTAAGGGTAATAGTTTGATGAAGTGCTCAAGTAAATCCCGTTACTAATAGCCCATTTTGTGATTTTGGAACCTATGAATTCCAATGCATTATTTGATATAATGGTTGCTGGCACTTGAAATCTTATCACTATCCCTTCATAGAAATCTAGCATGCTAGACTCATTAGCTTCTTTGAGTGCCACTGCCTCGGTCCACTTTGTGAAAAAGTTTGTTGTTGTCAGAATCCATTTGTGGCCTTGGCTTGAATTTGGATTGATGAGCCCATTGAAGTCCAATCCCCATTACATGAATGATTGGTCAACTGAAATTGGGTGCAATGGAATTGCTACTAGCCTTTTTTTACCTCTGAAGAACACACAGTTGTTGCAATTTTTGATCCATGCATAGTAGTCATTAAACACCCTAGGCCAATAATAACCTACGTTAATGATCTTGAGTGCTGTCACCCGTGGAGAAAAATGGCCTCTAGCTACTCCAACATAGAACTCTTATAACACTCTCTCGATTTGATTTGTCCCAATGCATCTTAACAGAATTCCATTGATGTTCCTTTTGAACAAGACACCATCAATAAGCACGTATGGGATGACATGTAGTCTGAAGTGTCTCCTTTTTGTTTTACTCATTTCTAGAGGGTATAGGCATGTTTGTAGGAAGTGCATAATGTTTTAAGTCCAACAGGGAGTGGGCACATCATCATTTTTTTCCTCTTGACTATTCTACAAGACAACAAAAGGTTCCTTTTCATTGTTTGCTTCATCTTGTTGACTCAAAACCAGTTGTTCACACAATCCCTTCCCATGGACCAGCTTAGTAACCTTGATCTCAATGTCATACTCCATGACACGAGTGATCCATCTTACACATTTTTCATTGATATCCTTGTTGAGAAGGAAGTCTTTAACTTCTGCATGGGAGACTAACAGTTGGATTTTATTGTTTGAAACCAGATGTTTAAACTTATTTAACCCAATGATCACTACAAGGATGTTTTTTTTGATGAATCAGTATCTCACTTCATAATCCTCCAGACCTTGGCTGAAGAAAGCAATTGGCTGCTCTGTACCCTCTTTGTTCTATAATACTAAGATTATGGAAATTGTGTCACTGCCACCAAAGGCATATAGTATGAAGTCCTTAGAGAAGTATGGATTCACAAGAGTTGGGGTTTGTGATATAGCTTCTTTTATGACTTGAAATCTTGCTCTTCCTTTAGCTATCCACCTAAATGTCAAGATCTTATTCAACATCAACATTATTGGCTTGATAAAGGCAGCAAAGTTTGGTACAAACCTGCAGACAAAATTGATCTTTCCTAAGAAGCTTTGAAGAGATTTCTTATGGCTTGGTAATGGTAATGCTCTTATTGATTCAACCCTATTTGGGTCAATTGCTAAACCCTATTTTGACACAATATGGCCTATAAGCCTAACCTCATGGGCCAAAAATATGCATTTTTAGGGTTCAATTAAACCTCAAATCTCTTGCATCTCTAAAATACCTTTCTTAGGTGAAAAAGGTGATCTGCTATATTTTTGGAGAACACAGTGATGTCATCTAGATATAGCAGTACTATTTTGTTGATAAACCCTTTGAATGCCATAACCATTGCCCTTTGGAAAGTGGCTCTAGTATTAGATAATCCAAATGGCATTTTTCTATAGGCATAGGTGCCCCATTTGGTGGTGAAGCCATTTTGAACTGGTCATTGTCTTTCACCATTATTTGGTTATACCCTGAGTAGCCATCTAGGAGGGAGAATCTCTCTGATCCAGACACCACTTGTGAAATATTCTCCATTGAGGGGAGTGGGTAGTGGTCTTTGAGAGATGCTCTGTTCAAGTCTCAAAAGTCTACACACAACCTAATCTCTCCATTCTTCTTCTTGACTGGGACCAAGTTTACAACCCATCTTGAGTGTTTGATTGGAAATATAAAACTTTCCTCTATCAGCTTATTTAGCTCTTTCTTCATCAAAGATTTAATGTGTGGATTGAATGGTCTCTACTTTTGCCTGATGGGCTTAGCTTCTGGATCTAGTTCAATTGTGTGTTGTGCTAGCTTCAGATTGAACCCGCTAAGGTCTTCATATCTCCAAGAAAATACATCTGGAAACTCTTGGAAAAGTTGCATGAATTCATACGTTTCTTACTCAGTGGCCACTTTGCTAATTTGAATTGTTCTACCTTTTCCAACTAGAATTGACTTTGAATCTTCTCCTTTGATTTGTATGTTATCCTTCTCTTTTTGAAACTGATAATTAGGATTGAAGATAGATTCTAATGTCACCAAACCTTTGGGAAGATTGTTTGTATGTAGTTGCACTACTTGATCTCCATATTGCTGCTCTAATTTTTCTTGATTCCTAGCTGAGAATTCAACATCATATTGCAAGAAATTGATGATCTGCTAATCATTCTCAAACACCTGCCAGCATGTGTAGTTATCTGGCACTGCTGGCCTCAAAATTACATGGATATGTGGTTGTCCTTTGTCTCTCTTGATGTTGTTAACCACATTAAATGTTGCTCCAACTACTACAAGCCTATCAACAACTTCATTCTCCTTCTTGGGTATGGATACAATGTTTAAGGCTTCGAAATCCTCAATGAGATCCCATACACTATTCTTGTAACTCTTGAACAGGTCATTCTTGACAACATTTTTTCCTCTGACTTGATTGGAAACTAGTTCAATGTCACCAAACACTTGCAAGTTCTTGATTCCTCATCTTCTCGCCTAATGTAATCCATGAACCAAAGCCTCATATTCTACCGTATTGTTTGAACATGCAAATTGGAAATAGGAAGTTGAGTAGTATTTCATACCTGGGAGTGACACAATCATAGCTCTTCCTCTGGCTCCTTTCCTACTTCTTGAGCCATCAAAGAATAATTTACATACTTTATTGTCATCCTTGTGTTCTAGCTTAATGATGTCAGGAAGAGGATGATTCTTCTCATGCAGGCAGTAGAATCCTAGCACAAATTCTTCCATCTCCTTATAGGGGTCAAAAGCATGTATTTTATTCACCCATTTATTAAGAGTCAAGTTTGGGATACACCCCACCTTGGTATCTGCTTCACAAGTGTTTAGGAGGTCCTCTTGATCAAAAGCCAAATAATTTGCATTTATTGAGCTAGACACATAAGGCTCAATGTGGTAATCTTCTATGGGCTCAGATATGATTGTGGCCTTCCCTCCATACCTTGTTCTAAAAAGCATATGCAATTAATCAACAAACAAATAGCCTCCAATTTTTGTAGTGAAGTCCCTAGACAAACACAATGCAAAATGTGGTGGCAAGTCTATGACTGATACGTTATGTAATACAGTCACATTGGGGCAGGCATGTAGAGTGAGGCTCAGATCCTTGATGACTCCAACAATTGTCACCATTGTCCCGTCTTGTTGTACTACCCCTTTAGAGATGAATTCACACTGGAGACCCAGTTGATCAGCTATTTGTTTGGGCATTACAGAACTACTTGCCCCCGAATCAATCATGAAATTATGCACCAATTTGTCCCCAATGATTAATGAAACATAGAATGGAGGAGGCCTCAGGTTCTTACCTTGTTGTTTTCCATGTTTCCCCTCAAGTTGAGCTACATTGGTAAGCACTTTCTCTTGGTGGTTAGGGGGTGATTTGAGATTGACCAATTGGCCATAGTAGTCTACAACAGATCCCTTTGTCCTGGAATGGCCAATGACTCCCATAGTGAAATGTTCACACTTGTCATTTTCATTTGCTCAACGATATTAAATGAGCTATCCTTATACTGCCCCTTTAATGACACATTTTTCTCCTACACATGGGTTGGTACAACTGGCGCTTGAGTGAATTTGGAAGGTGGCTTATATTGGCTCTACATATTGGGAATTGTATTTTGAATGCTAATACCTTGTGGAGCAATGGAGGATTGAGGATTACCTGATTTTGGAAACTGTCCTTCTATGATATTTCTCTTTTTGGACTGTGTATTGGTAGCTATACTTTGAAAAGGATCCTGATTCATTCCACATAGGTATTCAACTTGTCAATTGACAAGCATAGTTTCACTTGGAGATGCCTCTTGTTGGGCTCCTTGCTACTGATTTTCTTCTTGGCTAGATTCTTGTGACACACCAGTGGTCTATACCATCAAGGCCTAGTTTAGTGCAACATTAAAGAACATTGATTGATTATATGGTAGATTGCATGGGAAAAACCAATCATATTCTTGTGTCATGTTATTTTGTGCTGGGACCAATTCCCTTGATGTTAAAGTTGTGTCTGGATAATATGACCTAAAAGGTCTAGCAGCTTGAGGTTGTCCTTGGTTTTGACTTTGATTTACAGCCTGAGCTGGTGGTCTATTTTGCTGATACGAGGATCTAGCTTGATACTGATCCTAAGGCTGATATGGCCTAGAACTTTGAGCCTGCTGTCTTTTGATAGTTACCAACTCATTCCCTAGGTTCTGAAGCTATTTCATGACCTCTTGAAGTTATTTTGAGGTGGTAGAGGATGAGGTTGAGGCTTTAGCCAAACTTTGATTCCTAGGAGTAGGTATAGGAGCTAATGTGGGTGTCTGGCTAGTGTTCGGGCTTCCTAACTCTGGGTATAGAGGTATGGGTGGTCTAGGAGCAAGTTTTGAGCCTGAATTAAGTGATTCTCAGCTCCTATGGAAAGGTTATAAGTTACAGGGAGGTTGTGCCTCCCATTGACTGAATCATTAAAGCAATATCAGAATTTAAAGCTCTAAAAAAGTATAAGAAGGCACCTTCTTCTGTGGGCTTTACTTCCACTGGAATCCTGTCCTAGTTCCATTGAAATCTGAGGTTGAAAGCCATCAACTACTCGTTCAGAGCTCTCTTGATTGTTTTCAGTTTCTCTAACAAGGACAGGTTATCTCCCTTTTCTCCAAACTGGTTGTGAAGAGCTCTACACAGATGGTCCCAAATTTGAATAGAGCCTACTTTTAGGCTCCTTAACCATTGTGAAGCTTTACCTTTGAGTGAAGAGGCTAGAAACTTGAATGCAATGTCCATCTCAGCGATCTCATGGATTGTATAGACATTTGCAATGTCTTGAACGTGGTATCCAGGAGAAGTCTAGTTTTCTCCAGTGAAATATGGGATGCTCTTTAATGTTGCCACCAAGACTAGATTTTGTGCATTCAGAGTGAGTGGGCTGCTACCAGTGAAATTGACATAAGGATTTTGATGTGCCATCCTGATCAACCTGAGCACCCTTCTTTATTGAAAGAATGGCCTACTAGCATGAAATGTTGATAAGGCTTTTTTTGGTGGAGATAGAGACCTCTGGGATCTTCTTCCTCTTCCTTTCTGTCTGGAGACAAGTGCAGGTGGAAAAACTATCCCTCTTCTCTAGTTCTTGACCTTATTTGTATCATTCTCGTGAACTTGGGAAGCTTGGACTGCTGAAACCAGTGGGTTCTATCCCTTTTGGAGTCACCAGATGTTCAGTTTTTTTTTAAACTTCTTACAAGCTAGAATCATAGCAAGTGCACATAAATCTTAATGTAATAAAGATGGAGATTTATTGGTCCCACTGGGCATGCCAAAACTATTAGTGTAAAATCACAGCACCTCAAATGACCTCTCAGATTTGGTGTTTCAAGCTCGTCATTTGATGTGATTTACATAACATTGAGTTTTCCCCAAAAGTGTGGGACTTTGCAAATGGGAAAACTCTCCAGATTAAGGTTGATTCCTATTCCTTTTTCTAGGTGCATATGTGAAATTTTCAAAGGATTGATTCCTAAACCTAATCTAATACTGCCAAGGAGACAAGGATGAAAGATATGCAAGAAATTAAAACTAAGCTAACTAGGTGATACACTGAAGGAATGATGAACATTTGCTTTGCTGATAGGCACAAACCAAATAAAATGCATACAATAATGAAGCATAGATGACCAATTTTGCAATGAAAGACCAAATGAGAGTAATGAAGACAATAAGGGTCAAAATCAGCCAAAAATATGTATTATTGTTCTACAGATTTGATACAATGAATTTACAAAATGGCCAAAAGGTAGAAATTGTGTTGCAATTTAATGGAAGGTCTAAATTTCCAGGAATTCATTTGCTAGAGGAAAAGGGGATCCTTTAAAACAAAAGAATTTCCAACCCTTTACAATGAGTCCTGACCTTGCTTTTATAGATTCAACATAAAGGTAATAAAGAGAGAGAAGCGGGAAATATAGTTCAAAGTTAAACCACTGCTATCAATACCTCTTGCAAAATCTACCCCCAAATCTATCTTGACTACATCAATTACTGGTTCGATGCCTAGAAGGAGGAGGAAACGACACATCAAATCAAATCTGATCTAGTTGTTGGGGCAAAATAGATCCTGCATTAATGGCCGGAAGATGTTTCTCCATTTTTCTCCCCCCTAACCTCTCCAAACTTAAATTTTTAGAGCTTCATGGTGTAGAAGAGGTCGACATCTTTCCAACCGTGCCAGATTTGCTAGATTTCGAGCTCCGAGTTGAAAGATATGCCCATTTGAAATTTGAATTGGGTCCGTACAAAATAGTGGAAAAACCAGTTCAAAAATAGGCCCCCCTTTTAAACTGGACACATGGCGGGCTAGCGCATGTCTAAGAGTAGCCTTTGTATTTTACTTTTGGAGTGGTGTGGGGCTAACACATGGTTTCCTCCATGACTTGATCAATTTCCTTATGTTTTTGGCTAAGTCTTTTGCTCAGCGAGGTCATATATTTGACCAGGGACATGTGGCGGCCTGGAACTTGCTTAGAAACCTCCCCTTAATTCCACTCTTGAATTAGCACTATTTAAACACTTGACGCCCTCTGCTGGCCTTTTGTAATGTAATGACTATTCAACCTAACCCTATCCCTGTATGAAAATGGACGCGTGGAGGCTTTGTGCTCACTTAAAAGCCCACTCAGAATTTTCCTTTGAAGGAGCGTCGGGTTGACACGTGGAAGCCTCCACAAGTCTTTAGACTTTTCAACGGCCTCCCCCTTACCTTTTCAGACCCTAGGCAACATGGTGAGCCCATGCTCATTTGGGTCTCCATTTTTTGATTAACTTTTAGAGATGCGCCAAGCTGACGCGTGGCGGCTTCCACTAACAGTTCTATACTTAGTCCTTTTTTAGGCCCGCCCTGTCTGCCTTTTGACTTTTAGCTTTAAATCTACCCCTACTTTGGGCCTAGGACACGTGGGGGCCTAGCACTCATTCAAGTCTCCCTTTTGAGATTCAAATTTGGAGGTGCATCGCTTGGACACTTGGCAGCGTCTGCTGTCTCCTCCATACTTTGTTGATTTTGGACTCGTTCTAAACCGTTCTTGAGCTCGAAGAATTTGAACCTTCGTCGTTCTTTCTCTTTTGAGCTTCTAGCTTCTTTGACACTATCTCCTCCTTCCTTGACCCCGCTACTCAATTTTTGAGCCTACCTGTAATCTGTTTAATAGTATTAAGGCACATATTCGCTCAACAGAGCCACTTTTTGAATTTCTCATGCATAGGGTCGTTTGATCTTTATGTGGTCCCACCTCTCCATTGTAGAGTCCCTCTGTAACTTGTTTGTAGGATTTAAATGTGATTTCTCTGGTTCTTTCTGTCCGGGGTCATTGCTGATCCAATGTTTTTTCGGGGGGTAAAATATGGATAACAAGTGTGATTTACCATTAATAGCAACTGTCTAGATGAGAGACTTACTATTTTTAGTAAGATATTATTTTTTCCTCTTCTTGACCATCCTGATGAGATGAAATTCTTCATTTAATCTTGTGCACACTACCTTCGCCTCGGCCACTTCATGGGGTGACTTATGATTTTTAGTAAACACCCATATAGGGAACTTACTATTTTTAGTAAGTGGTCATTTTCACTGTTTTCTGCTCTGAACACTCATTCTGACTTCCTAGTGACCTTCGGTGCACATTATCTTTGTTGCAGTCACTTTTGATGAAGACTTACCAAAGATAGAAAACATGCATAGGAAAGCTTACTATTTTTGGAAAGTGGATTTCAGGTGCTCGGTTTGTAATGAAACATATTTTTTTGGACTCATCTCGTCGTCGTGGTCACGTCCTCTGAATTTCACTTGATTTTTCCCACTAGAATGCTTGGTAATAAATTTAGAATTTTCTGCTGGTAGTGGCTTTAGGCACGGAGCTGCCATGACAACCATTAATGGAGCATACAATTTTCAAGTCTAGTTTTTAATCTCCAATCATGATGAAATCAACTCCATTGTGATAGGTTTATCTTTTAGAGTCCGTGTGCAAGTTTTTAGTTTGTTTCCATCTCCGGATTGATGGGAAATCCGACGAATGTGAACTAGGGCATGAAATGGGATTTTTATTGGAACAAATTATTCAGGGCACAATTCGACCTCCCTTTTATTGTATCTTGATTATCTTGAAAATTGAGGAAGTCTGTAAAAGACGTCATCTCAATCCGACTTGTATTTTGAAAGTTATGAATATTTTTTGATTGGAAGACTTCATGGTTATCTGACAAAAAAACTTCATTTTATATTTTTTTCTCTGTCATTTTAATCTATTATTTTTATGATTTTCAATGTTTTTGGATGTAGAGGAATTTCGTGGAGATGGTTAGGTCCATAAATGGAGGTTTGCTAGATCTCTGCAACTTTATTCTGGTAGTGAGTTTCACGGGAAACAAAGGAGAAGCAAAAAAAAATTGATGAAAGGGACATAAAATTACAGGGACGAAAGGGACATAAAATTACACACCACACCTAATTGTGACACTTGGTAATCATTTGTGTGGCGAGAGGAAGGGATCCACCTAGCTCCTCGGGGCTGAAATTTTGCACTGTAGAAGGTCGCATTGATGACCTAGGGGCCACAAGGGGTTGGGAGAATTTTTATGTCCCCTTTGTACCCTCAGCTAAAGGTATGAAAGAGACATCAGTTTTCACATTGTGCCAGGTTGTGACACTTGGTAGTCATCTGTGCACTATGAGGATAGGCTCCAACTAGCTCTCAGGGGCTAAACTGGCAGTGCAGAGGGTCATATGGGTGATCAGAGGGATAAAAAGGGTTGGGTGAATTTTCATGTCCATCATGTCCCTTTGATAAAGGGACAAAAAGGACATCAAAATGTGCCAAGCTCTTGGAGCTGACATGTGTCCACTTCAAAAATTGGCTAAGTATGGGAACTTGAGAGCAAACTTGCAACGATGATATCTTGAGCTCTTAGATGAATTTCAAGGTGAAATATTATATGAATTTGACTGAACAATGACTTATAATTCCAATGGCGGGGGTATAAACTCTTGATTAATCCATTTAGGCCCTAAAAAATCAGATTTTTGTTCTGGTTCCCTAACTGAGCATGGAAAAATCAGATATAAACCTATTGCTCCAAAGTGTTGTGAAAAATATGATTTCACCATATTTTATATCTCTGAATTCCGTTTCATATGATGTATTTTTTAGCTCTTAAATCCATCTAGAGATCCTGAAATCACTTCCCGAAGCTCAATAGCTCTTTTGGCCTTGTGCACTGCTTATGCCTGTGAACCTTGTTTTGATGAATCTACCCCAACTCCGAATATTTCTCAAATCTTCAAAAATTAATTCAATGATGTTATTCTACCTTAAATTCATCCACATGTTAGATTTGGATCCTTTTTTTTTTCTCCAGGGTGTTGCACCTGTCTTGGGAAGGTTAGTGGTAGCCCTTCCCAACACTATTCAAAATTAACATTCTTCAAGAACTCCTAAAATCACCTAGGGGGTTGACTTGAATTTCCTAATTCACCTAGGGTACTGATTTAACATCCATTGGGATGTCATTGGACTAACCGCGTAAGGACGGTGCTGAGGATGGGTAGACCCGAGGGTGTCTTGGAAAGGTAAAACTTGAAAATTTTGACACAGGGGTATCGTTATCATGCTCGAAAATCATAAATTTTACCATTGCACATTTATATGAAAACACAATAATATGGAGTTATGGGGTGTAATAATTCTTTCCATTCTCTCCATTTGATATTTTAGGTGTAATCTATAGTTCCATTTCAGTCAGTTGGGTTTTAGGTGTAATTATTCTTTGCATTTAAGTCAAAAAAATTATTGTATCTATTTGCTTTCTACTCATTTGGATGTTTTGGGTGTAACATGTCTTGCCATTATAATCATTTATAAATGTGGGTGATTTAATTTAATTTGAATTAAATATGATTGTAGAGAAACTACTGTAATAAATGATGTATAATTTCTAGAATATAGTAAGACACAAGAAAAATACCATGCAAACTATTAAACCTTAAGCAAAGGAGGGAGATAAGATGAATTAGATGATGTCTGAACAATATGGAAATTATTTGGGTAGGGTAAAGTGTTTGGTAGGATGAATACAAGATCGTAATTGATCCCTATAAATTCTGGAACTCATGAATAATAACAAACGAGGGCACACAACATAGGACTGAGGCACTTGGGCGCTGGTGACTTTGTAGGAGCTCAGGATCTAATCTCTTATGTGTTACAAGGGTTTTTCAAATTTTCCCTATTGATAGCCTGATATTTTATTTCTTAATCACTAAAGGTACATGTAACCTATAAAAGATAATTTCACCTGCACATACCCACAAACCACATCAAACCTAAAAACAAAAATGAAGTATGGGGAGTTAGACTGACCCTGGAGGTCACCTTGAGAGTGAACTTACAACTGATTGATACACTACATCTCAAAATCCATGTAGTTCTTATGTGTTTGTGTAGAAATTATGCCCTAGGATGCCCTTATTCAAGTTGCACTTGATAGTAGGTTGTAGCTAGAATGTAGTAATGTAATAATATGTGTAGATGGAATAGAATAAAATTCCCCTTCCTATGACATCTATGTAGAAGTGATACAACCTTTATCCCTTGAATGAGTGCTAGATGGATGCCTTTGAAGTCCTTTAGTGCCTTTGGAATGAAATATTAGGTGATGATAATAATTCTTAGTGCTTGGTCCTTAATTTTGAAAACATAACTATATATTTGTATGATTACCTTATTTGAATATTGTAATTAACAACTGGAGGGTTGACTTATAAGTGAAAAATATGCCCAAAAGATAAAAGAGACCCAAAAAAGTGAGTAAGATAAGAATGGGCCAGGGGTGCCCAAGAGGGACAACAACGCCTGGGCATTGTTGTCTTGGTTGGGCGCTAGTATCTAAAGTCATACAAGATAAATAAGTTAAGTTCTGATTGGGTTGTAGGGTTCGTAAGAACAAATAAAAAGCAACAGAAAAATAAAAGAGGCTAAAGATAGTTGTCAACCACTATTTTTATTTCTTAGGAATCATGTAAATGCTAACATGTTTTTAGGACCTAAAAAATTACCTAAGTGTGTGATTTTGTGTCTACATTTTCCCCCACTTTATGTTGTTGAGTAAATACACGATAACATAAAGTAGATAAGAGATGCATACCTTATGATCCTGTAGAGCGTGTGGTGATTAGCATGAAAAGTGGACAAGTGAAGCATAAAGTGATTTGAAAGCGAAGCATGAAGACTAGGAAAGGGAATTCAACCCTAGGGGTGAAGCATATGTATTGTAGCGCAATGTTGTAACATGCATGTGTTGATTCTTATAAGGATGGACTTGCAAAAGGAGAGAAAAAAGTAATCAAAGTTATATATAGGAAAGCTCTAAATAAAGTATGTAAAAGTGTATAAAAGGAAACTGTGCACCTGATATATGAGAGAGTAAAGGAAAGAAATGTGTCATGTTGCTTGGAGATTGCTAATTTTAATGCTGAAGGTGAGGCTTTTGGGCGATCTCACACCAAGAGCGAGTTTTTTAGGCGATCTAATGCTAAGTGCAAGTTTTTGGGTGATATCATGCTAAGTGTGAGTTTTTTGGGTAATCTCATGCCAAGAGAAAGTGTTGGGGAGAGAATATGGTTTTACTTTGCTTCCGTGACTCTTCTTGATAAGGACCACTGTAGATGGTGTGTCAAAAAAATTTCCGTTTGTCTTGATTTTTCTTCCAAATTAGTTCCAAAATTTTCCAATTATACTGATTGAAGGAGATAGAATATATTCTATAACTAAAGGTCTATGCCTGTGACTGTATAACTTCTATGTGAACTACTGTAGAATTTATTTTACTGAGAAAATGATTTTATCTTCCCCTAGAACATTAACTCCTAGGGGAGGATATGAGTGCCCAAATGCTAGTGGATGATTATGAGTACTGGTGTATATACTTTGTATTAGACCCAAGTCATATTCTGGGTCATTCTATGAATGTGTTCCTTTGTTGTTCCTATACTGTGCTGACCAAAACTGTAGCTCTGAGCTACTATAGGGGTGATTTGTTCACCCTATGCATGCCCACTTCATTTGGGGTACATGTGATGATGGTAGGAGGATACAACCTAAATGATACGGTCTGTATGTTGTTTTGAAGTGGATACCTATAGGGGTAGGTGATGAGCATGGTAGAAACAAAGGAACATGCAAACAAAATATGCTAGGAATATGTATTAGTGTAAGAAAAACATGTAATAGAAAATAATGTAACAAGAAAGTGTGCAAGAAAGATAGACTGTGAAAATTGGTTTTTGAACATGGGACATCACTCAAAATATCACAAGACAATCAAGGCTGAAACGGACACAAGTATACAATGATCACACAAGACATAAGGTATAGCCCGCAAACAATAACATACAATGGAAAACAAGATCATGCAAAATGTGTTAGAAAACCATGGTAGCATATAGTCCTGCAAAGCATATCCTACACATGAAGCACCCATTAGCATGTTAGAAAGATAAATAGTATGTCAAAGCGTGTATATAGTAGCAAAAATTAAAGTAACTAAAATGAGGTGTAACAATAGAACCTGCGTAGTATGTGATAGTAGTGAAAGTATATGCCCCTAACAGCCTCAGTGGGATTGGTAAGAGGTACAATGCTAAACATCATTGTAGCATGTAAGAACCTGTAAGATATCTGTATTCACTGTAAAATACCAAGTGAACGTGCATGTGTATATATAGAATGATAATGACATACAAAGAATTCGTCTAACATGGAAAACAAAGTGTAACATGTAAATATGATAATCTAGAAAGAATAGATGCAACCAAGATATGCAAATGAAATGTATGAGTATGATATACAAAATTTTAAGATTACAGGAGTAGTGTGCCCCCTAGCGGATGTGCATGAGATGAGGTTAATTTATAAATGCTCCCTCAACAGTCAAGAATGAACCATAGAAAAAGAGTGCATCATTAGGAAATGAGTGTGTTGTAAGAATAAATGCTAGAAAGATGTACCATGAAGCACTGAGCTAAAATATGTGAGGTTCATTTCAGAATTATACCCTCAGCAGTCGAGTAGGAACCATGGAGCTAGAGTGCGTCATAGGGTATTAATGATATGATGTGTGTATTAAAGGGTTTGAAAATGTATAAGAAGATTAGGTATAGTGCACAGAGCACAAAATGTAACAGTAGATACAAAATATAACTTATAAGAATAGAAGGGGGAAAGAAACCGTGATTTCCCCCAAGTGTGTGATGGAGTGGAGACTATCTGACGATAGTGAAGGGCGAGGTCCTTCCACCTGAAATCCGAAGAGAGAAAGGCATATGACTATGCTCTAAGATCGGTGGTGTGGGAGAGTAATTGTGTGTATGTGAAGGATACCTATGTGGTTGGGGAGGTGGTGAACACCTATGTGAAAGGGATGCATGAACAAAAAAATTAGGCTAACAATGTGGGCTAAGAGACCGATGAGAATGACAAGTTCATGAGGTAGGTCATGTACGAATAGGAGAACTAGGTGTAGAGTGTGTTTTAGATTTGAGAGGCATAGGAAGCCTAGATGCTATGAGTGGTATATCAGCAAATGTAGGCTGAGGTAATGGTGTTCATGGTGGAACACCTTTGAGAGTGACAACTTGCTTATTTTGAATGAACTTAAGGAATAAATAATTCAAGGGATGGTTTGGGAGGCACGAAGCCAAGAGAGACCTAAGAGCACGTCACAGACTTTGATTGAAGATGTAACGACAAATGGTATAGATATAGTAAGAGTCCCAACTGTGATGGTAAGGCTGACATAGAAAAAATACTTAGGGACAAGAAATATGACACTAGATAGTGAAAAATTTGATAGCTAGGAGGGATTCCAACAGAGCACACATTGGTAAGCGTTGATGGATAGATCATAGTGATATTGACAGTATATGAACCGGTAGAAGCATTGATGTGCAATGAATCAGAAATAAATGCAGCATGCTAATCATGATTTGAAAACATAATGACTGGTGGTGATGCATTGATAGAAGAAAAAAGGAATTCAAGGGGCCCTGATGAAGGAGGAAGCACAACTCGATATGTATGATTGATTAAAGAATCATGAGATTGTGTTTCATGCTTGGCAGAAGGGTCATTAAATATTTTTATATTTTTATTATCATTGACTAGATTAGAATTGGGTGGCTCAGCAATCTCTAGTGTATTTGTATCAATGATATATAGAATGATATGCCTGAGTTTGAAAAAACGGTCAGTAGAATTCCCAACACATTGGTCATAATCATATTGTGCATTTTCATCATAATTGAAGCTACGGGGGTGAGAGGGGTCGAGATTGAGAGACAATAGAAGAATGATAAGATTACTTTTGATGAGCTATGGTAATAAAAATCGAGGTGCATAATGTAATTTGGTAAAGGTACGATGCAGATTTTTCACTTGAAGTGTGGGGGATGGAGAAAAAACATTGATAGTAGTTTTAGCTTCAGTGGGCTTGTGAGATGGATTGAATGAAAATTTATATTGAAACCTATTAGAAGAAGATGGAGGAGTATCATGATATTTTAATATGCCCATAGAGAGTAATTTGAATTTTTGAATATTTAGTGTATTCCACAATTGATCAAAGGATGGAGAGGTCTTGAAAATAAAACTCTCTTGTAGCAGATTAAGAGATTTTGAATAGTAAGATCTTACAATTCCAAATAAACGAGTACATTGATCATCTTAGCTAGGTTATTCTTGTAATTCAAAACATAGTTAGCTAGGTTCTCATTAGATCCTTATTTTATTTGAGCAAGTTGTGCATAAGATATCTTGGTGCTGATATTGATGGAAATGCGAGCAAGGAAAGAATCACCTAGATGCACGAAAAAATTTACCGAATGAACAAGTAGATCATAAAACCAACACATGGTGTAATCTTGTAGAATTCTAGGAAATAACCTAGCTAGAAATGTATGATCATCCACATAGTCAATGCATGCCAAATGAAAATAGTAGATGATTTTGAGGGTCACCATGACCATTGAAGGTGGGCAACTTAGGGGTGATAAAGTTAGGAGGGAGGGGATAAAAATAAATGGAAGGTTTGAAATGAGTATGAAGGAGTAATGAGGAATCAAGCTATGGAGTGGAACATGAAGTAGCTTGTTGTAACTGATAGATTTGAATTTTCAGATCCTAATATAAAGAATATAAGCCATGAGTGTCAGAAGAGGAACCAGGTAGTGTGTTAGAGGTATTGGGAGTGATGTGAGGAGTGCTAGTGGTAGTGATGGAATTAGGAATGTTAAGGGGAATTATGGAGGCCATGACAGGTGAGGAGGAGCCTACAGTAGGGAAAAAAAAAACATCTCAAGAATGTTTAATAGTAATCAAAGCATTGAGAACATGTGGAAATGCAAAGGGGTTGCACGCAACGCTTGACGAAAATTGGTGAGCTTGTCTAGTTGTTCTTAATCAACATTAGTATCCTCAACCATTGAGTGTTCACTATCATAAGCTTCAATGTTCTCAAGAGGGACATTTTTTGAGTTAAACAAAGGGTTAGAAGATTCAACCATTGATTTAGAGGACTTCCAAACATATGAAGGAAGCTCAATGTACTAAAAGGAACCCAAACAACCACTAAGGGTGATAGGCATAAAAGGAAATCCCTAAAAGGAATGTTGAATTCAAATGACAAGTTCACCAAATAATTTAATTTTATTTGAATTAAATCTTATAGCAGAATAACTACTGTAATAAATTATGTACAATTGCTACAATACAATATGAAACAAGAAAACTAGCATGTAAAGTATAAAACCCCAAGTAAAGGAGGGAGATAAGATGACTTAGTTGATATCCGCACTATATAGAAATGATCTGGGTAGGGTAAAGTGTTGGGTAAGATGAAAAAAAATCATCGTAACTTCTCAATTTAAATTCTCAAACACAAGAATAATTCCATACGGGGGTGCCCAATGTAAAAAAGAGGCTCCTGGGCGCTGGTAACTTTGCACGAGCTCAGGATCTAATTTCTTAATGTTGCAAGGGTTTTGTAGTTATTCCCTATGGATCACATGATATTATCTTTCTTAGTCTCCAAAGGTACCTGTAACCTGCAAAAGATGCATGTAGTTATTATGTGTGTGTAGAAATGATGCCCTTGGATTCCCTTGTACAAGTTGCACTTGATAGCTAATTGTAGTTAGAATGTACCGATGTAATAGTATGCGTGGATAGAATAGAGTAAACTTCCCCTTCATATGTACTGTATGCAGAAGTGATGCAACCTTTTTCCCTTGAATGAGTGGTAGATGGATGCCTTTGGAGTGCTTTAGTTCCTTTAGAATGAAATCTTAGGTGATGATAGTAATATTTAGTGCTTGGTCCTTCCTTTTAAAAACATAACTATGTATTTATATGATTCCCTTGTTTGAATTTTGTAATTGACAACTGGAATTCCAAACCATAAGTGAAAAAGATGCCCAAAATATAAAAGAGACCCAAAAATATCAAGTAAGGTAAGAAAGGGTCAGGGGCGCCAAGGAAGGACATGAGTGCCTGAGCTACTGTCCCAGTTGGGTGTTGGTGTCTGAATTAATAAAAGATAAATAAGTTAAGTTCTGCTCGAGATGTAGAGTGTGTAAGACTAAATAGAAAGCAAGAGACAAAAAGAGGCCAAAGATAGTTGTCAACCATTAGTTTTCTTGCTTATGAATCATGTAAATGTTAGCATGATTTTAGGACCTAGAAATGTACCCGAGTTCATGATTTTTTGTCTACAGTGGGGTATCAAATAATTAAGAAAACCTTCCACTCTAGTTGTGTGGAATTGTTTTTGGTAAAATCAGCCATTCCATCCCATTCATTACCGGTTTTTGGGCACATTTTTCCTTTCCATTCCACACATTGGGAATTTGTTAGTGTAATCATTCATTCCATTCCCATGCTTTTGAATTTTTGGGTGTCATCAGTATTTCCATTCTAGTCATGCGGGTTTTGTTGGTATAATCAGTCATTTTATTCTATTTATTTTGATTTTTTGGGTGTCATTAACATTTACAATCTATTCATATCTTCTTGAAATTATTTGACTTCAAAACATGTGGGGAGATGTATTTTAATCCATGAACGATTTTATTCATCCTAAGATTAAATCGTCTTGTGGTAACATCTTCTAGTAGATTAAATAATCATTTATTTATCTAGAACTCACATTGCTACGAGTGTTAAGACCACCTTCAAATTCAAGAAATTTTTTATTTCTTCATCAAGGATAAAAAATTCCATCTAAATAGGGGTGCGCATACTCAATTTCTTATTGAGAAAAACATGAAAAACATTGTTCCCTAGACATAGACTGGGTAATGCACAACTTGTAGGACCAATATTTTAACTTATCTGTAATGGTCCATAGAACATTTGTGATAACTTGAAGTTTTGACCACACTGGTTCAATGAAGTTTTCTTGTATGGTTGAAGATGTTTATAACCCACTTTCCTTCAAATTGTCATTTTTTTTGGTGTTGATCACCTTACAACTTCATATGATTTCAAGTATATTTCAATTTTTTCTTAATGATGTGGATATTCTTTTAAGGTTTTTCAAAATATTTTTTAACTATTGGTTCTTTCACATTAGTGTCCATGAAATCCTTAATCTATGGTGGTTGTAGCCACAAATGGAAATTAATAGATTGATCTCTGTAGACATAGGATAATTGGTATTATACCAACATTATGAAAAATACATACATTTAAACCACTGGTTCTATTTGTGAGAGGAAAAACACCCACAAATATGTAACTATATCAATCCATTAAAGTCCATATACTAAACCATCTAAATCAATTACGCCACAACCATCCATCAATGAGATCAATAACCATGAAGACAACATAATATATCAAAAATATCATTCAGGTAAGTCTAATATCACTAATATCCATAACATCATAACTAAATCAAGTAAAAATAATAAAAGTAGTAAATTAGCATTGCATGCCTCATATAACATCTTTCTAGGAACAAGTTGGAAATTAAGTGTTAACATTACAATAAAATTGTAATTATTAGAAATCAAAGAGCTATGATATATCAATTTCAATGTCTAAACAAGAATAACTCATGGAATCATCGTCATCAAAGGGAGATAAATTGGTGGGAAATATAGAATGTAATGAAGCTCTTATCTGTCATTCAATTTCCTCACAAAGAGAAGAGCATATAAAAATAGGTTATCTCACACAAAGTGATCATAATAATAATGAGGCACCTTATCTATAACTAATTCTTTTATGAGTAGTTCAAAAAACATATTTGATAGGGGAAATAATGACCTGTAATTTTAAGCCAATACCTCCACCAAGATGACCCATGGAATGGGGTGTGCATGAATCAAATCTAGTTGTGTGCTTCTTAAATGAGCCAAACACAATTGTACATGCATATGATGAAGGGATTGTAATAGGTGAAATAACAAGTGCATCACATGCAAACTATAGGTCAAAATATGATGAATCATTGTTTAAAGTTGAATAATTAGTCACTATATGTGCGGTAAGCTCAATTGAAGGTGTTTCCAATAATTCAATATGGCAGTGAAAATTTGTTATTATGTCATGAAATGAATGAACAAGATAATACTTCAAAAATAAAAGAGAGAGAAATAGGGAATTACATTACTTGATTTTCCTATTCTCATTTACAAACTTAACCATATATTCTTGAAATGCATATACTAAAGAAAAAATGTTCATTTTTCTAATTGTAAGTTTTTATTTACCCATGTGAGAGTGTGAAGATTGTGGTTTGAATCCTTAATAATGTTACAAGCTAAAAAATTATGAAAACATTTATCTTAATGAAAACATTGTAAAAATCCTCAACTACTTATAATTATACATATTTACATTTTTTTTTTAATATTTAGGTCACAAAAATACCTCTTATATATAGAATTATAACTTTCCCCAATATAAAACTTTGTTGTAATGTAGAGGCGTATCTTGACATAATTTTTTTGAGAACTTTAATTTTTTCATGCTTTCCTAACAAGCTTAAAAATCGGTGTTTAGATTTTGATTCAACACTCGATGCAAAAGGAATAACTATTTTTAGGTCAATATTTACCTTATTGTAAAAGATCAGGTTGAACATAAAACTTTTATTTTTATATGAATTTTTTTACCCCAAAATAATTCTTTAGATGTTGATTCAACACCCAATTGTAGTGCCAAAAATTTACCCCAATAAAATCCAAGATAAAACAACATAAAGGAGTCCTAATTTTGTGAGGAAAAAAAATGTTTAAATATTGCATGTCGTAAAAAACGTTATTTCATTAATTATTCTTTCCGTTACGCGCTTAATGCGAAAAGTTATGGACACTATTAAAATTTTAAAGTAGCCAAGGTTTCCAAAAACCATGGGTGATGGGTTCGGGATTTGACGACAACATGGGTCATAATTTTTTTATTTATTTTTCATTAAAATTTTGAGACCTAGGTTTAAACCTAGCTCACCATTTCGCAAGGGTAATCCTATGGGTCACAATGACATGCATTGGCGGGAGCGATTTCCCTTTGCTAAGGTATCCTCGCTAGGATCATCATATTTACTATAGTTTAATTATTCGATTTACCAACCAAATTTTATCTATTTTTTATTTTATTTTATTTATTATTATTTTTAAATACTTGTGAGCAAAAAGGGTCATGGGATTCCATTTATCCCAACCATATTAATCCCATGCCCATAAATTTTAATCCCAAAATTATAACCACAAATATTATTTATTTATAAGTCCATAAGGTTCTAATAATTTTCTTTTAATTCAACCTTGGTTCTTTCCCCACCAAAATCCTAAAGTTTGAGGGTTAATTAGTGACCCTATGATTAAGTGGATTTGTGCCTTCAGGATATAGGGTTGTCCTAAATCCCTTAATTTCTTCTAAATCACATTTCATTTCCTTTTGTTATATATATATATATATATATATATATATATCACCCTCTACCCTAGGTCGACTCCATGGTGAGAGAAGATCAAGGATTAATGGAATCATTCTCTTGTGTTTGAATGGATCTTTTTGGTTATATGCAGAGTGGCCATGCTTGGGGAGAATATATTGCAAGGTTCTTCTGAGAGAGAGGGTGAATAAACCAAGATTGGGGGTGGATTTGCAGAGGTTGGGAGCGGTTGTGAGTGAAGAGGGAGGATGCATGGTAGTTGAGGGAAGTGGGGTGGTTATAGTGGTGGGTGGGTCATTCCCATGCCAACAATGGAGTGGGTGTAGGATTTTGGGGGAGGGGTGCACATCCCGAATGCGACTCCATCCTCAAGTATGTGTTTCCCCAACCCAAATGCCATTATTTTTTGTTATTATTTTTAATTTTAATATATATATATATATATATATATATATAGGTTCCTCCCAAATGCGTAGAGAGGGGAAAATCATATCCAAAACATACATACCAAAAAATGTGTAAAAGAAAAAAATCACATTTAAATATATATAAACACGCGCTTGTGCATGTGTATGTGTGCGCGCATGCGTGTGCATGTGTGCGTGAGTGTGTGCATGCATGGGTGTGTGTACACATGTGCGCGTGTGCGTGTGCGCACTTGTGCATGCGTACGCGTGCGTGTGCACGTGTGTGCATGCATGTGTGTGTGTGTGTGCGTGAGTGCGTGCATGCATGTGTGTGCATGTGCGTGTGCGTGTGCATGTGCATGTGCGTGTGCGTGTGCATGTGCGTGTGTGCGTGTGTGTGCATGCGTACGCATGCGTGCATGTGTGCGTGTGCGTGCATGCGTGCGTGTGCATGTGCGTGTGCGTGCGGGTGCGTGCGTGTGCGTGTGCGTGTGCGTGTGCGTGTGCGTGTGCGCGCGCGCGCGTGCGCGTGCGTGCGTGCGTGCGTGCGTGCGTGCGTGCGTGCGTGCGTGCGTGCGTGCGTGCGTGTGTGCGTGTGTGTGTGTGTGTGTGTGTGTGTGTGTGTGTGTGTGTGTGTGTGTGTGTGTGTGTGTGTGTGTGTGTGTGTGTGTGTGTGTGTGTGTGTGTGTGTGTGTGTGTGTGTGTGTGTGTGTGTGTGTGTGTGTGTGTGTGTGTGTGTGTGTGTGTGTGTGTGTTTATATGCATATATGTAATGCTTAGATTTAAAGGATCAACAATATGCTTTCCTAAGGGGTGAGAAGGTAGCTTAGTTTTAAAACTCATATATACATGTACACACACACAAAATACAAATTATCTAAAATGTCTAAATAATGGCATTTTCTTACTTAAATGAGTATACAAGATCTTATTGCATACAAGAGAAAAAAAGGTGCATAACATACTTTTAAAAATATATTTTTCCTAACTAAAATTGCCTTATATAATTTCTAGATTTTATATTAAACCATAAGACAATACAACTAATAAATTTCTCTCAATTTTTCCAGAACTCACAATAAAGGAAATGTTATTGGAAAAAGAAATGGAAGCATGAATGAAGTTTTTTTTTTTCTTACAATAAATTAATTCAATAAACTAAGAGTAGTAACTCTATTACAATTATAATAAAATTTCATTTACATCATTTCCATGATTTAAAAAGGGAATAAACCTTATTAAGTAAAACAATAAGATAATGAAGGGGAAACAACTTAGGTAGACAATACAATGCAAAATAATTAAGAACTTCAAAACCCTTAGTTTACAATATCTACAACCTTCCTCTCAAGAGAGAGTTACATATCCACAATATTTTCTTAACAATAGAAATTAACAAATAGAATGCAAGTATAACAAGCCTCCTAATAAGGGAACAACATGCCCAAATTTTTAGGTAACTTTCCAGCTAGACAACCCTCCAAATGACGTCCACAAACAACTCCAATCTTCACTTTCATCGTGCTCCAAGAAACAAAAAACAAAGGCCTAATATGCCTCCCAACCTACAATCATCATCACATGACTTCTTCCTAAATTAAGAGCATGCTAGTCTCCCCCAAGCCCATGGGAAAGAGGTGTAGCATGCTATAAAATATGCCAAGGGAAAACAGGCTTTTAAAACCCTAAAACAAGGATGACCAAGAGGAAACAAATTACAACTTTAAAAAATCCAAATCCACCAAAAAAACCAGGAACAAATGAGAAAGGGAAGAGGGGATAATAATCATATAGAGCCAAAATATATGATATCAAGAGTTCTAAAAACGTCCTCTAAGAGTATCTCCAAGAATCATCACAAAATCCCAAACCTCATACCACCATTATCTCTTTCTGTGATAGGAATACATTCATGGCTTCCCCAAGAATCCATGAAGATGAGGGTCCCATCACATTCCCAAATCCACACCCTATTGAAGTGGAGGGGAAAAGAAAAACCAAGGTATAAATTTCAAAACAAAACAAAAACTCAAGAACTAAAATCCCAAAACCAACCCAGAATTCAAAACCATTACCAACCATCACACAAACCCATATAATAAAGTTTTCTAAACCAAAATAAAATGAGGTGTGATCCCTACCTCACACTCTAAGCTCAAGTCCATAAGCTCCTAGCTCTTTGTCTTCTCAAGCTCCTAAAGCTTCCGACTAAAATTTCTCCCCTCAAAACCCCCCAAACAAACATAAACAAATTAAACACCATTGCACAAACCCATGGGAGGGTGATACATATCACCCTTCCAACTAAGAAAATCCTTCATGTCACGCAAGTCAATTTCCATGCTCCCAATTAGCCTCCAAAGCCCACACAAAATCCCAAGGTCAGACATGTGAGACAAGGAAATTTTTTTATATAGTGACTTGTCAGAGGATGACGTTACGAAGGGGGTTTTTGGTTCACAAAATAATTCCCCCACTAAAAGGTTAGGTCCCATGGACCATTTTAAATATAAATAATACCCTTACCTTTTAAAACAAGCCTTCAAAAATGCCCTTAAATGTTAAATTCTAGATTTAGGGTTGAATGAGAGAATCAAGGCAAGGAATGGTCCCCACACACTTGTTTATCAACTCCCAAGAAATCCCTAAACAAGTTGAAGACACTAAAACACCCCATAATAAAAATCATCCTAAATGACCTTATTAGCACAAATAAATCCAAATTCGGTGATTAATGAAGTAAATTAAATTCTTACCATTGTGCTCTAGGTTAGGTAAATAACAATATTAACAAATAAAAATTACATGTAAGAATCAACCAAATCCCCCAATTTCAAACAACGGCCAAAATGAAACAGGGTGAGATAAAGGGTTCAACAGGATGGCTTAAACATCCTTTATAGTGCTACAACTGAGACCCACGTTCACCAAGTGGTGTAGCTGCAAATCCTGCACACTCAAGGAGAACCTCAAATCTGCTTGACATGATAAAATATCCATATAAATCATAATAAAAAATGACTAAACTATATTAGCCAAATAAGTTTTTACCACATCTATTATCCAACAATACATAGAAGTATGATCCAATATCAAAAATATATAACTGAAAATCACGATCATCAGTGAATATCATATAACAACATGATCCATCAATCTAAAACATCATAATATCATTATCTCAATAACATTCATCACAAAACACAAAGTAATGACAATAATACTGGTAATGTGTGCCTCATACGTAACCCGTCAAGTCAGGTTAGCATATTCCAAATAGAGATGACAAGTTAATATACATGTATTTTAGAAATTAACCAATATAAACATTATCCAAATATAATTTGAGTAACATTAGATCACTAATATCCACCACACTAAATCAAAAACTAGTGATGAGGGTAAGGGCGGTACGTCATCTTTATGAGCCTCGTATAACCTATCAAGGCACGGTGACAACAAGAGATTCAACCAATTCAATGTAATTTAATTCAAATAAATCATGATACTATTTTCTTAGGTTTTCTCAAACATGAATCTATCACCAAATCGATTGCTAAGTAAAGGAGCGAGACGGGGAGGGGCACTACACCAACACAGAAAGATATTTTGTTGAAGAGAATGATAAATTTATTTTTGGTAACTTTTTAGGTCAATTAGATACATTTAATTTTTTTATGATTCCTAACGGTGGCCCAAAACTGTCTAATTTAGAATGAAAAAATTTGTGATGGTTTGACCAAAATAGCTAAAGTTGGTTTGAAACACTAGGATAGGGATTATTTGATCTATAGGCTTTCGGATATATTCATATCATTCATATATAGTGATTCAAACAAAATTTTCAAGCCACTAACTATAGTCATTTATACCATACCCGTAGTTGCACTATCCCGTTTACAAAGTACACATATATTAACTTCCTGGGGATAACTACTTATCTATGCATGAAAGAATTAAATGGATGAATGGATTCCTATAGCAAAAAAATTAAAAACCTAGGAACTTACTATAAACCATGAGCTATGTGTAAGCTAAATTTTGTCTACATGTTGTCTAGGTATGGATATTAAGAGAATTTGCCTAAATTTATGGATAAAATGTGTCCACTTAGCCATTAACAACATATTTTTCCGAGTTTTAAAATACCAAAACATAGTATACGACCTCAAGGATTTATATATAAAAATAAATTCAACTCTTATTATCCCGCTATGTTCACCAATTTTTTATCAACCAATATCTATAAAGGTCAAGGCGAGATAATGAGATTAGTTATTTGCAATAGGCCACTAAGAAAATTGGGCTTAAAACTCAACATGTATGAAAAATAAAAAATGCACTAACCTATATACTAGAATGTTTCATGTGGTGAAGATCTATTAGATCTAATACCAAGTAAAGTTTTTGGACATGTGTCAATATTGTTGCACTAACAAAGATAAACACCCACATGCATGCAAAATAAAAATCAATGAATATATCCAAGTAGCCTTACTACCTCTTTATATTAAATAAATTATAATAGAATGTCAACATTACAATAGTAGTTATCATCCATATAAATTTTTTAATCATTAGACCTCTATTTCCTTATATAGATAGGAAAGAGGCTAAGATTACATTTGGAGATTATTTTACTTGTTAAACACATATTCTTTAAAATATGATTTAAAGTATACTCTCCTATGGATATACAAATTCATTCAATTCAATTGCTTAGCTGATAATCTTCTCTAATTAGAGGATATGGATGAGTGTGTGCACACATTGCCTACCCATATGATTATATTATAAATAAATAATACAATTACATTTTTAAACCATAAAAAGTATATGAGTTAATAAATACAATACCACACAAGTAAATTACATGTATAAAATCTCAATTGTGATGTGAAATAAACATATTAAAATTTTAAATATGCATAGTGAAATATGTATAGAATGACTACATCTAATTAGACATTATGAGATATGCCTTAAATGTGTTATATGAAAGTGTGCAATAGATTCCCCCCCATGTTGTATGGTGTAAAAATGATGTAAGTGATGTAGTATATCATGTGAGATCATCCTTAGGATGATGCAACTAGGTATTAATCTTGAGTTAATTAAGAGATAGTGTGCTGGTTTTGGGCTATCGAAAGAGCTAGATTAGTCCTGGGCTACTGAGAGATCTAGATCACTTTTTTGAATTTAAGGGTTGCAAATAAATTTTGTGCCATTAAGGGAACTAGATGTCATGTCTGTGATATAATTTTCATAAATATTATTTGAATGTGACCTACTGGCCAAATTTTGTTAGGTTGTGGAGCTAAATGACTTCACAAATAACATGCTTTACAAATTTGTAGGTTTACACAGTCACCGGCATCGGTCACCTAGGAGCACATGACATCGGTTGGGTAACCAGCGTCAATCACTTGAAAACAACGGACATTGATTGGGTAATCGACATTGGTTACCTATGTATTAATGTTTTATTTAAAACGTGCGATTAGATCTAACCTTTGATTAAAAGGTGATGTAAGGGTTTTAATTGTATTGCTAAAGTGCCCTATGTTTGTATATGCTTATATAAGCTTGAAAGCTAGGGTTAGAAAGATTAGATTATGAGAGATTGATCATAATTTTAAGAAGGAATTCTTGGAGAGAAAAAAGAGAATCTTGTGAAGGAAAAGTAATGTACATCCAAAGAGGTGTGGAAGATTGCAAATATTCATTGTATTTCCTTTGTAAAGAAAATATTAATAGATTGGTTGCTTCTTGGTGGACATAGACCACACTGGGTGAACCATGTTATATCTTGTGTATTTATCTTTTGGTATATTTCCGTGTTTTATTTCTTCAATGCTTAATTTTGATTATATATCTATACAACAAGTGTGTGCTAACCCCAAAAACTGGTATCAAATATTTTTTGTTGGAGGGTTTTTTGTGTTGACAGAGTTACCCACAGATGGATTTCTGATTGAGTGGGAGCTACAACAATGGCAGAAGATGGCAAATATAGAGTTGAGAAATTTGACTACCGTAATTATCAATTATGGAAGATACAGGTGGAATATTTTCTGTATCAAAAATATTTATATTTACCGTTGGATGTGAATGAAAAGTCTACAAAGATAACTGATAAAGAATGGAATATTTTTGATAGAAAGGCTCTAGGATCTATAAGATTGAGCATGGCAGAATCTCTAGCTTCGAATATTACTGAAGCAACAACGATGGTAGAGTTGATGAAATCTTTAGCTAATTTATATGAAAAACCAAGTGCTTCAAATAAAGTTTATTTGATGAAGAAATTATTCAATTCTAAAATGCAAGAAGGTGGATCTATATTAAACCATTTGAATGATTTCCGTTCCATTCTAAATCAACTAAAATCAGTTAATATTAAGTTTGATGATAAAGTGAAAGTACTTTTATTCTTGTGCTCTTTGCAAATAATTGGGATAACTTGGTAATGATTTTTAGTTATACATCATCTGCTACTAATATTTTGAAGTTTGATAATGTGGTTAGTATAATCCTGAATGAAGAAATACGTAGGAAAAGTATAGGATAGTAATCATCTGAAAATTCTTTGAATTTAGAAAGTAGGGGAAGGTAGAAGGAGAGATCCAAGAAAAATAATACTGGGAAATCAAAGTCCAAGAATGACAGATTAAATCCATAGGTAGAGGAATAAACTACTGGAATTGTGGAAAGAAAAGACATGTAAAGAAGGATTGTTGGTGTAGACACTAAAATTAGGCCACACTCCCCTTTGGTCCCTCGACGAATAAACACCCTTCATCACATTCACCTAGCCATGACCCCCTTCACCCCACTAATATTAATTTAATTAAATTAATACATTATCCTCACTATATTTATTATTTAAATATCTTATTTAAATAATATCCACACATACAGTTCACTTAGACGCATCACCAAGCCAACTCACCCTAAGACCTATTCTTAGTAAGTTACCATAACAAATTAAGACTTACCCAAAACCTAGAAATCAATGCCTACATTCCCTCTAACCACATTCCCGCATGATCACAAGAAGCTCCCATTCTAATCCACGGGTTAAAAAAGCGAGATCCAAGGAAATCAAGAGGATCTCCCTAGTTTAGTAAACCTAGGAAATCCCACCTTGACTGACGCCGGTTACCCCTAACCATCACCAGTTAAGCCGGAACCGCTGTCGGTTACCCTTTCAACCCCAAAACAACCTTATTTTCAAAATTGGAAGTTGGAAGTTGGAAGCAAGAAGTAGAAGGTTGGTGAGCATTAACACATCTCAGAGAGATAAAACATCTTCAGAGAGTGAATTCCATCGAGAATCCACATGCAAGGAAGGAGATCAAACATCTTTTCCTGCACAACCATCCCAGCCATGATCTGATCTAACTAAGCAAAGAGGAATGTACATTCAGTCCATGCAGAAGCTTTCCTTCAATTGGTGATCACTTGAAACCTTCAAACCTCTCATCATCACCTCCATCCCTCACTCACAGGCATTCAGGACCGGAATCCAAGTAAGTATAACGTCATACTTTTCTGGTTTATTTCATTCCATCATCATTTTATCATCTATTGTTTACCTAGCCACATATTGACCTTATCTAACATTTCAACCTCCATATACCCATTAAAAACTTTGCCAAATTTTACTCCAGTCACCCAATACCTTGTCCTGACCAACCAAAGTCCTTTGTACAATAAAAAAAGAGACCTAAAGCTTATTCTGTGACATTTCCATTTTTCACATTAACTGACACCGGTCATACCTAACCGCTGTCAGTTACCCCTGACCGACATCGGTCTCTGTATTTTCCCATACAGCCTAGAACAGAGACCTACCCACTAAATTTCATCTCACCCTCATCCACCTGTGATCTACTCGAGACCTCTGTCAAACCTACAGAACCTAGAACCAATGATTTGACCTTTGGATTCTATTCTAGCTTAGCTTGTTAGATTAGATCTATTTCTTATTTTGTTTTGAGTGAGATACCTAAATCATTTTAAATTACAATAGGATTTACTTTGTTTACAACATTAAATTGTTTAAAACAGTCGACTGACAGCCATCTAGTAAGTATCACACTTCCTGAATCTAGCATACGCTAGGCAGTTGACTGCCCATATTGTTTAATTCCTTCTGGTGTTCTTGCTTTGCATTACAGGTAGTTCCACCTAGCCAAAAGGAAGTTCTCACAATCAGATGTGGATTCGGAAGTCATACGCGCACAACAACCCATCAACCAACATTTGAACAGGTATTGCTCCTACGCCCGTTACCCTATCTATTTCGTCAACACTTCAAAGAAACGATCTAAGAATCAGGTAAAACATTTTGGCATGCCTGGTGGGACCCATCCGGGGTTCCTTGCATTTCATTCATTACTAAGAAAAGTTGTGTGTTTGTTTCCCTTCTGTAAAGCGTACAAACTAATTTTCTTCCTTGGTAACCCACCTCTTCTTTCTATTTTCTCTAAAGGAAACTTTTCTTTTGGTGTAATTAAAAAGAATCATTTCTTCATGTTTTCTGCATTGTAGTGAAAGAGCATCCCTCTTCCTCTTCATCTTATTGTGTCATCCAACTTCACATTTCAATTTGGGCTTAAAAATAAATACATTCCATTCTGATTTATTGCATTAGCTCACATTAATTGAGGGTAACCTATACACTGGAAGTCATGCCCAGTTGATGGTTGACAAACGAATCATAGAAAAACACTTCTTTCCTTTTCTCTTTCTCCGAGTCTTACCAAACCTCAAAAAAATTAAAAATACATACATTCTTAAACAACATCCTACCTAGAAGAAGCTATAGGTGATCACACGATCATGACATAGTGGGCACCCAGCTCACTGCTCTGTCGAGTCATACTTTAGAGTGAATCTGTATGATGGAAAAGTGACAAGAGAGCATAGGAATCTACAAGTAACTTTTCCTGGCACTCAACCTCTCGAGGTCGTACCAAGACAGCCAGTGGGGATTAAGTATGTGTGGGATGCAGACAAGCTAATTGGGTAATCTGATGTCTTCGATGCGCACTAGTGGAAATTTTGAATCTAAGGCAAAGAAGGCACTCCTAACCTGAAATAGTGTGATAGATCGATCAGCAAGGATGACTGCTCGAAGGCTCCAATCAATATCGAGCTCTGGCGTGATTCGGTCTATAGGTTGTGGAATACGTGGAAAATGACTTGGGATAGTTTCATGTATATCTCCAGATAAGGTCATAGGGCGGATGGTAAATATAATTGACTCTATGGGCGATTCTCTGGCCTAGTCCAAAATTCCTTAGCTTTGTTAGCTACTGTGTCTAGCAAGGATAACTGTTCGATGATGATAGGTGGAAGTGGAGTAGATCTGAATACGAGTGTACGTAGGCCATCATCTATGTCTGATTCACCTATGGACTCGTTGGGCTGTGGGATTTGTGGGTCACAACTATAGATTCATATTTGTTGTGGTCCTGCTATGGTCATGTGTGGAATCAATCCCTAATCCCTAGTATCTAATAGTCATATGCCTTTTCAGCTTCTATATTCAGAATTAATAATTGTGTGATCTTCTCAGAATATCTTACAAGCATTTGTGCAACCTGAATTCTCAAGCTGGTATCTATATCTGTGAGAGTGTCTCCTGCATCTGGCTGTGGGACCAAAGGATCACAACCAAATGTCTGCTCTCTTTCAAACCCTTCCACAGTCATGCAGATATGAATCTATGGTAATCTGTAGTTTGGTTGATTTAACCAAAATGTGTGTGTTTGGTCGTCCTCTATGTTTAACCCGTGTAATTGGAAACTGATTTGTTGTAAGTTTATCGTTGTTCGGAAGACTTGGATCTTGAGATTCTGATCTATATCAGTTATGGCTATGACGAGATTGGGTTGGGGCATGATTGGCTCGAATATGTATTCCCTGGGATCTCTAGGTCCCGTGATTGTCATACAAAAGCAATAATGTAAACTAAATGCAGCAAAATAAAATTAACTATGCGAAGTATGTCTATAACATATATAACTTCTATATTTTTGTTATTTTCTGATGAATTTTATAAATGAATTTGAAAGAGAAGCTATTTTAATATATCTAGAAATTGACAATTAACCTAGTGTCAAATTTTAAAACAAACAAAGTAACCGAGTATAGCTACTTGCATGTGCAGTTGTAAATCTATTCTAAATAATGAAATAACTGATCTAATCTATTTGAAAGACTCTCGATCCTACCTTAGAAGTGAGGAAAGAATCATAGTCTCTCAGAAACTATCAATCCCCACACCTTCCCTGGCAATATCGAAAGTAATATTGACTGAAATAAAGTAATTAACTACTGTATTTGATATGATTCTAATTAGAACTTTGAAAGCTAGAACCTGGATTCTGCAGAACAGTGGCGAATCCGATGGTGTGTGTGATCTTGTCCCCTCAGTGTGATCTCCTCGTTTCTTCGTGTTCACGTGGATCCAGAATAGCGTGTAATGCTAGCATCAACAAAAGTAGATATTGGGACAAAGGTAGCTTAGGATACAGACTGAATACAATGCGAGTAGGAGAGAGATAGCGCAAGAGTACAGAGCTTGGCTTATGCAATTCCTAGCGGGATTTATTGTGATTCATGCAACATAAAACATCTAGAACCTGAAACTATCCTTTTTGAAGAACAAAACCCGAAACTTTAATGGCTTCCTATTGAAAAAAAACTACTCTACTCCAATGGATTGGATGAAATATCAACAACACTTGCACAAGATGGATATGTGGCTTCCTAACAGCAAAACAACACTAACTAAGCATGCAATGAAAGAAACTAAGAATTCTAAGTAAAATGAAAGACTAATTTATTGCAATGATAAATTTAGAGGAAAATTTGAGGGGCCATTTGCTTGAGCACAAGCCAACTATTTATAGCATTTGCATTTACCCAAGGTAAAAACCAAATTGAACTCTTAAACTATAAACAATGGCAAAACACTATTCCAGGGAACCAGAATCATTAATGCAAGCCCAAGGCGGTGAAAAAAAGCTGGTAAACGTTGAAATTTACGTGAGTCGTATTAAAAGAGCATTTTTGAAAATGTGTAAAGGACTGCCGCCCTGAGAAGGGTGGCGGTCACGAGACTGCCACCCAGTCAAGGCGGCGGTTTCGTAACTGAAGAGAAAAAGGCCAAGAAAAGAGGGGAAATGAGAAAAACAAAGCACACGGGGGCTAAGCAGGGCATGCGGGATGTTAACGCACACTTTGGGAGCTTTTCTGGATCCCGAACACCTTTACGAGGAGACCTGTATCATCATTGGGGCACGTGTTACATTGTTCCGACGGTGCAGTACCCTACAATTTTTTGTACGTACATATTGCCCCCTCAGAGAAGATTTTTAGCCATGAAGAGGCGTAAAACGGTGGGTCCAAGTATGGCGGTCCTGAAATGGGAAGTTGGAAGTCATACCTGATACGTCCGTGTGTCGAAATGACGCCATCAAAAATTCTCGATCCCTGCAAAACAAAAAGAGAACTCAAGTGTAGATAGACAAGATAGATCGGAAAATAAATGATAAAATAATGGGAAATGAGGACGTACCATTTGTGTGGGGGTAAGAACTTACCTCCGTCGGCGCTCCAAACCTACGAAAAAAAAAAATTCAAAACAAGTCAGGCTGCTATATATATGAAAGTGAGCCCATTTTCCTATTCATTTGCGCGTGTTGATTTGATTGATTTTGAGCTCTGGGACCCACGGTGACAGTTTCTTATGAGAGTAGAGTCAAAACGTTCATGGCGAGATAGCGATCATGCCTCCGTGTGTAGATCATCGACTCGCGAGATCACATGTTAGTTCTCCTCAATTTATCATTTTTACCTTCAAATTTTTAAAATGTTAAAATCTTGTTCGTGGGGGGGTTATTTTCAAAAATGTTAGGTTCAAAAGGTCCATCTAGGGGGGGCACCTACTGGGTAGGCTTTGTTTTTAGCTAAAACGGTCCTTTTTTGGTGTTTTAAGGCTTTTTAAGTTATAAAACCCGCATGGGTTTTCGGGACAGGATCGCTGCCCTGCTCAGGGCGGCGGTTACACAACCGCCGCCTTGTTCAGAGCGGTGGTTACAAGAATGCCGCCTTAAAGGCGGCGGTTGCGAAACCGGCACCCTACTCAAGGCGACGGTTCTTTACAGAATGTCAGAAGAACACTTGTTTGAGGTTGTTTTTGCATTTTTAGCATTTCTATGTGTATTCATGATTTTTCTGATGTCACTTGGATGCTGACTTGCTTTGTTTTATGTGTTTTTGGGTGTATGCAGGTGAGAGAGGAGTACATTCGGTGGAGCCGAGAGAGGGAGTGTGACTGGCTCCCAGCAGTGTTAGATGCCCTTTCACAGGACGAGTAGGATACTCTCCAGAGGGCTGGTATACTACGTATATCGCGGGTCTCCCATGTTGCACCATCCAGTCACATACTCTGTGACTTATTTTCCTACTGGGATGCTGATCGGAACACCTTCCGATTACCAGGGTTCCGAGGTGAGTGGACCATCACACTGGAGGATGTTTACTGTATCCTGGGGGTCCTGATCATCGGGAGGTGACTCACCCTCGAGACAGTAGGTTCACGGGCCCAGATAGCACAGTGGGCTTCCTTCATGGGAGATGCAGTCATCTCCATGGGTTCGAAGAAGGGGTTCAGAGTTCGATCTATTCCTAGCTTTCCCATCCCCTTGATTCGCCAGGCTATTATGGGGATCGCACCAAGTTTTCTGAGAAATGATCTGATTCTAGATTCATCTGAAGGTGGGACCATTTCGAGAACAACCTTAATTTTGGTTGGGTCAACATCGATCTCGCGTGATGATATAATGTAACCTAGGAGCTTCCCTCCTATCACAACAAAGACACATTTTTCAGGGTTTAGCGTGACTCTGTATTCTATCAGATGTGAAAGCATGATGCGAAGCACTTCCAGATGGTCACAACATTTCTTGGCTTTAGCCAGCAAGTCATCTATGTAGGATTCCACAATTTTATGAATAAGATCATGAAATATATACGTCATAGCCCACTAGTATGTAGCGCCGGCATTCTTGAGACCGAATGGCATAACAACATAGCAATAGGTTCTTCAAGGAGTTATAAACGTGGTTTTAGCTTGATCTTGTTTGGATATTCTGATTTGATTGTATCCCGACAATCCATCCATGAGAGATAAAAGCTCAAATCCAGCTGTTGCGTCAACGATGACATCTATAGATGGTAATGGGAAGTCGTCTTCAAGACATGCCTTGTTAATGTCTCAGAAGTCTACATAGATGTGTATCTTCCCATTCTTTTTGAGAATGGGAACGATATTAGATACCCACTAAGAGTAATGGACTGGTTTGATGAATCCTAGTTGGAGGAGTTTCATTACCTCCTCTTTCACCATAAGAGCTACCTTGGGTTTCATTGGTCTTGATTTTTGTTTAATCGGTTTTGCATCAGATTTAGTGACGAGGTTGTGCACCGCAATGTGTGGTGCAACCCCTGTCATTTCTTTATAATTAAATGCAAAATCCTTCTGATGTTCCTTGAGGATCCAAGTGTGTATTTATACTTCTAATGGAGTTAACGAGGATCCTAACTTCAATATCCTTGGTTCGTCTTCCGTTCCGATGTTAATATCAATTGTTTCTTCGATTAAAGAAGCGTTACCTTCTTCAAACTCAGGTGGGGTTGGAGGTAGTTCCAGATCATCTCCGTTCTCGACTGTGTATATGCTGAGTTCCTTTTGCGGGGGAAGCTCTGTCATGGGATTCCTGAAGTAAGAAGATGAATGTGGAATTAAAGACAAATCTATTACAGGATGGGCGAGATGTAATGCCGCATAGGTGTTTAAGAAATCAAGAGTGGTTGTATCACTATCAATGTGGTCTAGGATTGTAGATTTGTTTTCATTTCTATTTAAAAGAGGATTTGACATTGTTTTTATCAATGGTTCATGACAAAGGGATACCATGATATGGGTATCCTCTAACCTACTATTTGGGGTAAAGCGTGATGCTGAGGTTGCTATTGAATCGGAGAGAATATTTTTTCCTCACGGAATTGCTTTGATTGATATGAAATCAAACTCTTTGCTTGAATTTAGTACAGCTGTTTTATAGAGTTGTAAGTGCTCGACTTTGGTTTCATACATCTCAGCAACTTGATTTGCTACGAATTGCGAGTCTCCTAACACTCTGATGCTATCAACACCGATTCTCTTAGCTACAATGAGGCCAAGGAGGAGGGCTTCATATTCAGCGTTGTTTTTTGTGCATTCAAAATTTAGTTTAAAGGAAAATGGTAGGACTTTTCCTTCGGGAGAAGTAAGGATTACTCCTGCACCAACTCCGTAATGACATTTAGTTCCATCGAAATGGAGAGTCCAATACTTAGCTGGGAATATGGGTGCTGGGATATTTGTTGTGTTAACATCTTCTACCTCTACCATGCAGAGATCTACTACTGGGAGAGAACCGACACCTAGGGTGCACCCCATGCCTATAAAATCAAATGGTAGGAACATTGGTAGATCCTGTTCTAGTAATTCAACAATTTTTGTAGTAGTTCCTAATGATATTGTTTCTACAGTGTTAGCCTCATATTTGGGGGCTCGGGTTGTCTTGGCTAGGCTCATAGTTTCAAGATCTGTCGTAGGTACCAACTTTTCTTCTGGTTTCACGTCGATAGGTTTATTAAGCTGGTTCGTTGGGAGTTCAAACTCCGAGTGCATGCCTGGTCTTTTCTTTAGGTTAGCCAGGTGTACATCGAATGGTTTTGGATCACCTTTGGCTATGAACACCTTTCCTAAATGTAAGAATCTTACTTCTTGAAAGAGCATAGAAGGGATTGCCTTCATACGGTGTATCCATGGTCGGCCAAGAATCATATTATAATTAGTTTCCCAATCTATAATATAAAACTCAGTCAGGATTGTTTTGGGTCCTAAAGTGACCGGTAGTATTATAGTTCTAATTGAAGTGGTTTTAAGGTTGTCATTGCCTCTTAGTGTATTTCGAGTTGTGGAATAATTAGTTTCTCCATACCCTAGCTTTTGAAGGAAAGAGAAGGGGACTATATTAACTGCTGCCCCATCGTCAACCATCGCGCGTTTCACATAATTGTTATAAACCCACACTTGCAAGTGTAAGGCCGGATCACCTCGGCGTGCAATCTCAGCGTCTGTTGGCATTTTGTTTATTTTGAATATGAATTCGGTGTCCCTATCCGGCTGCCCTAGAGGGTGGATATCAAAGTCTATATGGTTTACCTGTGTTTCGGGAGGTGGAGTGATGCTAATTAGATGACCTAAACCCAATGCTTCTAAAAGAGCAGCCCTGTGAGTAGGGGAGTTCTTTAACAAATCCAAAAAGGAGATGTGTGAGAAGGTTTTCGTTAGATCATTAATTAAGTCGTAAGCACCCACGGGTTTTATTAATACTCGTTGGATATTGTCTGTTTCTAGCGGGTAGCTTGGACTTAGCTGAGAGGAATACTCTCGTGTCCTTGTTATAGCTTTTATGGGTAGTTCGGCATCTAACTCCACTAAACCGACTATCTTAGGTCGTGGTTGACTTCCTAGTTGTGGCGCAACTAACGGATTCAGTGAAGTTGAGGCTTCATGATCATTGTTTCCTGTAATTACACCATTGTTTTTCCCATTTGGATTTATCTTGTTATTCTTGTGATTTGGAAGTGGATCATTGAAGATCTGGAGGGGTGCATTTTGAGGGGAAACTGCCCCTGTAAAAGTATTTGGTGCTGGTGACGTAGGATCTGCCAAGAACATATCTATAAAAAGTTGTCTTTGTTCCTCTGGAAAACGTTGCATAAATTTATTGTAGTCACGACACGTTCTAGTGTCATGGCCTCGGATTTTGTGAAAACCACAATACGAGTTAGGATTGTAATTCCTAGTTTGTTGGCTTGGTGTATATTGTGGCCTGAAACTCTGATCAAACCATTGCCTATTAAAGTTTTGGTGTTTGTTGTTTTTGGTTTGAATTCTGGTTTTGATACCTAGTTGAATTTTGATTTGGATCCCTTGTAGGGCTTCGCTGTTGTTTTTGTTGTTGTTGTGGATGATTAAAATCCACTGTATTGATTGTTGGAGTAAAGTTATTGTTTCGTTGATTGTTTATTTGTGGTGGAGTATTAACAACATTTACCTTTCTAGCCTGATCAGTTACTCCATCCGTTGTCACTCTGCAATTTTTATTAAGGATTTTAGGTCCTTGATTGACATTCGTGGTAGTAGGATAAGTTGTAGTGTTCTGGTTGGAAGTGATTAACCTCCCATTTGCTCCATATGTTTTGCGACCACTATCAATTACCGCTTGATCTATTTGGAGAGCACTCTCAAGTACTTCATTGTAAGTTTGTAGTGGGAACTTCTGGACTTCTTCCTTCACCTCTTTGCTAAGAGAATGAAGGAATAAATCACATAGTTCCATCTGATCCATATTTGGAGCACTTGCCGAAGAATAAAGAATTGTGCGCCACCTCTGGATGAAATGGGCGACAGATTCATTGTGTTCTTGCTTGATGTGTAAGAATTCCCTGATTCCTGTCCTTAATAGTTTGTTCATGTCAAAGGCCTTGATGAACTCTGAAATGAGTTGCTTGAACGAATGGATGGAAGCCTCAGGTATTCTATAATACCAATCGAGAGCGATACCTTCCAAGGTTTTGGGGAATATTTTAGCAACAACCCCATCCCAAGGGAGTAATTCTCGGATGGCTGTGGCATAAGCTTTGATATGTGCATTCGGATCTCCCTCACCTTTGTACTTGGGAAAATCAGGAAGAGGTCTTGGAAGCATGACGCTTCGTATGGTGAAATCTAAGGGCTCTTTCAAGTTTTTTGAATTTGTCCCTATCGCATAGGTTTCGACCATTGATGGTGCCTGTTAAGGGAGTGGAGGTGGAATGGGTTGTTGATATGGCGTAGCGTACGTGTTGGCAGGGGCATAAGGAAACCCTTATGTTTGAAGAACCATGCTGGGAGAGGAGAACATATCCCCTTGTGGTGATTTGGAATACATGTTTAAGTATGAAGGGGTATTGTCCAAGAATGGATTATTTTGTACCAGACCGGGAGGTATTGGAATGGTGTTATAAATGGTGGTTCTAATTGGAATTTGTTGTGAATACTGAGGAGTCATGCCTAACGTGCCTATTCCTGTGAGGAGGTCTATTTGGCTAGGGTTGGAATTTCCTGCCCACATGAGTTGAGAATGGTGATTTTCCTGAGCAAGTTCTAACCCCCTCACTTTTTCTACTAATGTTGAAATGACTTCATTTGGTGAAGTCACGGTATTTTTCCTTAGAGGTGTTTGTTGTATATCATGGTGTTGTATAGGCATGTGATATCCTGATATGAATTGATCGCTGGCCTGCCAAGTTTCCCCGAGGGCATTTCCTGTATGTAGTGGTATGAAGGTATTTTCTTAAAAAGAAACCTCAGGTTGTGTTTGTGAACCTCCTATAGGTGGGTACATACTTCGAGGACTTTGTTCATTCCTGGTATAACGTACCGAACGTTCATCATCTAAACCTAGGTATGGGTCTGATTGTCTGCTAATTTGTGGTTTAAGTAGTATCTGAGGCGATGAACCAGATTCTCCTGTGAACGTCATATTTTTTGAGCCTGAAGGCTTTGTTTTTTGTGTTTGAGTGAACTGATCCAACTCCTCTATTTGGAAAGGTGAGCTATATCTGACCCTTGGAGTTTGTGTTGACAAATGGTTAGTTGAGTAGTTGTCACCCCATACTAAGAGTGAGGGTGATGATTATTTATTCAATTGAGCGTAATATGCCTCAAGTCCTAAGAGAGGCCTACCATATGCATCGAATCTTGACATATTCGGGGGGTATATGAATACCCATAGAATAATGGGAAGGAGCGAAGGTGATGGTGAAATATAATGAGGTATTAAAGATGAAAGAGTCGTTTTAATTTAAAAGAACTAGTAGAAATCTGACTCCAGACTAGAAAGTAGAAAGTTTCATGTTGGGTTCACCAATTTTGTACAATGGAAAAGTGACAAGTGAGCATACGAATCTACAAGTAACTTTTCATCGCACCCGACCTCCCAAGGTCGTGCCGAGACAACCGGTGGGGATTAATTATGTGTGGGATGCAGACAAGCTAATTGGGTAATCTGATGTCTTCGACGCGGACTAGTGGAAATTGTGAATCTAAGGAAAAGAAGGCCCTCCTAACCTGAACTGGTGTGATAGATTGATCAGCAAGGATGACTGCTCGAAGGATCCAATCAATATCGAGCTCTGGCGTGATTCAGTCTATAGGTTGTGGAATACATGGAAAATGACCTGGGATAGTTTCATGTATATCTCCAGATAAGGTCATAGGGCAGATGGTAAATATAATTGCCTCTATGGGTGATTCTCTAGCCTAGTCCAGAATTCCTTAGCTTTGTTATCTTCTGTGTCTAGCAAGGATAACTGTTCGATGATGATAGGTGGAAGTGGAGTAGATCTGAATACGAGTGTACGTAGGCCATCATCTATGTCTGATTCACCTATGGACTCGTTGGGCTGTGGGATTTGTGGGTCACAACTATAGATTCATATTTGTTGTGGTCCTGCTATGGTCATGTGTGGAATCAATCCCTAATCCCTAGTATCTAATAGTCATATGCCTTTTCAGCTTCTATATTCAGAATTAATAATTGTGTGATCTTCTCAGAATATCTTACAAGCATTTGTGCAACCTGAATTCTCAAGCTGGTATCTATATCTATGAGAGTGTCTCCTGCATCTGGCTGTGGGACCAAAGGATCACAACCAAATGTCTGCTCTCTTTCAAACCCTTCCACAGTCATGCAGATATGAATCTATGGTAATCTGTAGTTTGGTTGATTTAACCAAAATGTGTGTGTTTGGTCGTCCTCTATGTTTAACCCGTGTAATTGGAAACTGATTTGTTGTAAGTTTATCATTGTTCGGAAGACTTGGATCTTGAGATTCTGATATATATCAGTTATGGCTATGACGAGATTGGGTTGGGGCATGATTGGCTCGAATATGTATTCCCTGGGCTCTCTAGGTCCCGTGATTGTCATACAAAAGCAATAATGTAAACTAAATGCAGCAAAATAAAATTAACTATGCGAAGTATGTCTATAACATATATAACTTCTATATTTTTGTTATTTTCTGATGAATTTTATAAATGAATTTGAAAGAGAAGTTATTTTAATATATCTAGAAATTGACAATTAACCTAGTGTCAAATTTTAAAACAAACAAAGTAACCGAGTATAGCTACTTGCATGTGCAGTTGTAAATCTATTCTAAATAATGAAATAACTAATCTAATCTATTTGAAAGACTCTCGATCCTACCTTAGAAGTGAGGAAAGAATCATAGTCTCTCAGAAACTATCAATCCCCACACCTTCCCTGGCAATATCGAAAGTAATATTGACTGAAATAAAGTAATTAACTACTGTATTTGATATGATTCTAATTAGAACTTTGAAAGCTAGAACCTGGATTCTGCAGAACAGTGGCGAATCCGATGGTGTGTGTGATCTTGTCCCCTCAGTGTGATCTCCTCGTTTCTTTGTGTTCACGTGGATCTAGAAAAGCGTGTAATGCTAGCATCAACAAAAGTAGATATTGGGACAAAGGTAGCTTAGGATACAGACTGAATACAATGCGAGTAGGAGAGAGATAGCGCAAGAGTACAGAGCTTGGCTTATGCAATTCCTAGCGGGATTTATTGTGATTCATGCAACATAAAACATCTAGAACCTGAAACTATCCTTTTTGAAGAACAAAACCCGAAACTTTAATGGCTTCCTATTGAAAAAAAACTACTCTACTCCAATGGATTGGATGAAATATCAACAACACTTGCACAAGATGGATATGTGGCTTCCTAATAGCAGAACAACACTAACTAAGCATACAATGAAAGAAACTAAGAGTAAAATGAAAGACTAATTTATTGCAATGATAAATTTAGAGGAAAATTTGAGGGGCCATTTGCTTGAGCACAAGCCAACTATTTATAGCATTTGCATTTACCCAAGGTAAAAACCAAATTGAATTCTTAAACTATAAACAATGGCAAAACACTATTCCAGGGAACCAGAATCATTAATGCAAGCCCAAGGCGGTGAAAAAAAGTTGGTAAACATTGAAATTTACGTGAGTCACATTAAAAGAGCATTCTGGAAAACGCGTAAAGGACCGCCGCCAAGGCCAAGAAAAGAGGGGAAAAGAGAAAAACAAAGCACGTGGGGCTAAGCGGGGCATGTGGGATGTTAACGCACACTTGGGGAGATTTTTCGGATCCCGAACACCTTTACGAGGAGACTTGTATCATCATTGGGGCACATGTTACGTTGTTCTGATGGTGCAGTACCCTACAATTTTTGGTATGTACAAAAGCCCGCCCCCACCATAACATACGTGAAACCACACCTTTTAGATCTCCTTCTTTGTAGGAAGCCATCCTCACCAAGAACTCTATTTCACAATTCATGTGTTAGTCCCTAAATAGCATAAGCTAAACAAACATAATAGAAAAGGCATTCCTAGGATCACATTTTCTTAGTGTTTTTGTTTGGCTTGCATTTTGAGGTGAGAGATCACTTTCTTCACTTTTTTTACTCATCGTTGCATGCTCCTCATCACAACTGGTGTATTTCATCTTCACCTGAGTGTGCCTGGGCCATATCATCATCATTCTCAGAATTTTGGGTCTGATTCTACATCAGATTTTAATTCACAACCACTTTTCTTTCATCATTGTTTCAATTTCACAGTAACCGTCGTCAGTTATCTCTGACCGTCATCGGTTATACCCAACCGACGTCAGTTCCAGGTCCTTTTGCTAACCTACTCAAAAGGACATTTTTATTCATTTTCTTCTACTTTTCATAGTCCCTGTCACTGTCATCATTCTCATTGGTGTTGTAAACATCATCAGATTTGGCATACCTGTCAAATTTTACCTTCTGCCTTGTTGTTCACTCATTATCCATTTTCTACAGTAATCGGCAATGGTTAACCCTGAACGGACGTCAATTTGCCCTATCCATCATTGGTTAGCTTGTTTCACATTCTAGCCATCATTTGGTACTTAATCTACTTTTTATTGCCAAATTCACCTTTTCCTGTTGTTCTCTGTGTCATTTACAGAGAAGTAGCCCTAGTTGATCAGTATTGGTTCACATGGTGCTGACCCAAAGACAAGGAAGCACACTCATATTTCACGCTAGTTGTCAACCAATCCCACCTAGTCCTTCACCACCTTCCATTTTATCACCAGCCATCAATCCCATTTAGCCTATTACTATCACTACCGGAGATGAGGAGTTCACATGACTCCTTAACCAACACCCTGCCGCCTTACAGTTTTACCTTTCCCACTCATCCACTCAAGATGCCTCGGGTCAGTTGATATATGGCATGCCTGTATCTATCCTCCTAACTCTCACACCCACTCCCACTTCGGCCCCATCTGGCTCCGTGCTACCCGCATCTACCTTACCCCCAGTCATTTTGTAGTTAGGTCCTATACCCGTTATGACTGCCATGTCTGTTACCTCCGTGGCACCCGTTACTTCCACCGTACCCTCAAAAAACTACCCTAAACACAATCTCATCCACCCCTAATGTCTCACACATACCCGTAGCTACATTACCACCTCCAGTGTCGGTGACCCCTACCCCATTTCAGAATGTGGTCCTTTCCATTCCACAATCATTAGCCCCTATTGCCACTAGGGTTACCATGACCCTTCCACCCCCATATACATACTATCAACAACCTCCCGTTTCATCCATTATACATTCCAAGTACGTACCCCCTATTTCACTACCTTCTTCTCAATCAACCTACATGGAAGCCCCATACACTGGAGTTTCACCCCTGTTATATGCCCAAAACCAACCCTCTTATGCTATTGGAGGCACCCAATCATCGCAACCCACCAACGACCTAATTAAATTGATGTTGGAGAAGATGCAAACATTGAAGGCATCAGTTTCTGGCTCCTGCAACACTCACCTATGATGAGATTTGTAAAAATCCCATCCACCCATCCATTCCTATCCACTCATACCCTGTGCATTGAGAAATGTCAAAATTCAATCATTTCAATAGCAAAGAAGACCCGCAACAGTATTGCAGTTGTTCAAACATGGGTGTTCTCTGACTGCTCATGATGATGCCTTGCTCTTGAGAACCTTTCCCATGTCCCTCACTGGACTTGCATTATATTGTTATAGTGGGTTACCTAAACACTCTATATTCTCATTCAATCAGATAGCCAAAGCCTTCTTAGATAATTTCTCTATCAATATCGTCAAGAAGGTTACCATGACTGATCTATATTCCACACATCAATATGAGGACGAATCTATCACAGATTTTGTCGCTCAATGGCGCAGCCTGATCAACCAACTTACCTTCCAACTGCCACAAACTGAACTCATCGAGTTCTTCACATGGGCTTGTGCTAAACATATTTCACCGACCTTGCAGGTCCAAACCTTCCGAACATTCGATGAGGCATTCACTATGGCACAAAATTTATAGATTCAGGCCATCGAAGAGAAGAAAATTCAATTACGCAATAAGAATTTGGCATTCAACTTGAATGATACCTCTTCTTCTTCCAAACCACAAACCAATTATTCAAAAGCTAAGGGCACCGCTAACGCAGTGGTACTCAAGGCCGGCCCAACTCATCTGTCAAATTAGGTTACCCCCCTCATCTAATCTCTCACTTGTCTAGATTTTTCAATTCAGACGAGAGCAACAGAAATATACCCCAATCGGGGAGGCTTATTCTTCTATCTTAGAAAAGCTTATCAAAGTCGGAGCCATCACCCTTCCACCTATAAAACCACAAACTGGTTTTGACCCTGCTCGCCCCATGCCTGCATGGTATAAAGAACATGATTTCTGTAACTATCATCGAGTAAAGGGTCATAGCCATGGCAACAGCATCACTTTCAAAAATATTGTCCAAGAAATGCTTGAGAAAGGTGAATTAACCATGGATAATCCTAATGCACCTACTAACCAAAACCTACATATCTTCAAGAAACCATTTCCCAACAATGCCCCTTCGTCTGATCAAACTAGTGAGACCTCAACTCACGATACTATATGTACCCAAAATTATATGTACTGCACCGCCGAAAAGATGTTACACATACCCCAATGATGATACATGTCTCTTTGTAAGGTGTTCGGAATCCAAAAAATCTCACCAAGTATATGTTTCTATCTTGCATGCCTCTCTGGGCCTTTGCATGCTTTATTTTTCCCTCTGCCCCCCTTTTTCCTTGCATTTTGGTCTTCAGTGACGAGACCACCGCCCTGCATAGGGCGGCGGTCATGTTTGCATTTTCCAGAAAGTTCTGACGATCGCGTCAAACATAAATCTTCAACTTCTACCCACATTCTTCAGCTACTTTGCTTTGCATTTATGTTTTGTCCGCCCTATGAATAGTGTTTTCACTTTGTTTAATGGTAAAAGAGTTCAATTCCAAGTTACCTTCTAGTGAATGCATTTGCTATAAATAGCCAGCTTGTTTTCAAACAATGGCCCCTCTCCTTCTCTGTTTAATCATTCAGTATTTGAATTTCTTGCCTAGAATTCTATTAGTTTCATGTTTTGCTCCCATTGTTAGTTTACCTTTGCTGTTTAGAGGTCATTTGATCTTCTTGCTTCATTCTTGCTTCATTAGTGTTCCATGCAAGTCAGCTTAGAGTAAAGTAGTTTCATTTATAGATTGGAATCCATTAGAGTTATAGGTTATGTTCGTCACAAAGGATAGTTTCAAGAACTCTTGACGTATTTGTGTTGTATTCCCGTAATAAATCCCGCTAGGAATTATATAGTCAAGCTCTGTTCACTTGTGCTATCCCTCCCCTACTCACATTGTATTCGGTCTATATCCAAGGCTGCCATTGTTTGAATACCTTCTTCTGTTGATGCTATCATATACATGATTTTTTGGATTCACGAGAACATGAAGGAATGAGGAGATCACATTGAGGTGATGAAGTCACACACAACTGGATTTACCACAGTTCTGTAAATGCCAGGTTTGAGCTATCAAAGTTCTAGTTACAACGTATCAAATAGAGTAGTGAATTATTTTATTTTAGTAAAAATCTTGCTCTCGATATCGCCAGGGAAGCTATGGGGATTGATATTTTCTGAGAAATTGTGATTCATTCCTCACTTCTGGGGTAGGATCGAGAGTCTTTCAATTTGAAATAATTAGTTGCAAGATATTTAGGATAAAATCACAACTGCACAGGAAAATAAGCACATCAGGCTATTTTGTTTGTTTTAATTCTGTTAATAGATTAGTCATCCATTTTATAAATATATTAGAATAGATGCTCTTTAATTTCATTAAAATACTTAATAAAAAATACAACAATTAAAGAATACATGCATAGTGTAGATACATCTTTCATAATTAGTTTATTAATCTTAGTTAAAAGTTGAATCGTTTTGTATGACAATCACGGGACCTAGAGAGCCTAGAGAATATATATTTGAACCAATAGTGCCTCAACCAAATCTACCCACAACATTAGCTGATATAGATCAAGACCTTAGGATATAGGTCTTTCGAGCAACGACAAACCTACAAGCAATTAGTGAACAATTGAGAGGGTTAAATATCGATAGACGACAAGGCATACACATTTTGGTCAAATCATCTTAACTATAGATTGCTTTAATAAAATATCTGAATGAATGTACAAGGATTTGAAAGAGAACAAGTATTTTGTTGTGATCCTTTAGTTCCATAACCCGATGCAGGAGACCTCCTCGTTGACATAGATACTAGCTTACGCATTCAAGTTTCCAGAACACCTGTAAGGTATTTTAAGAAAATTATACAACTTCTAGTTCTAAACATAGAGGATGAAAAGGCGTATGATTACTAGATAGTTGGAGGAAGGGATTGATTCTCCACATGACCACAACAGGTCCACAACAACCATGAACTCATGGTTGTGACCCCCAAGTCCCACAGCCCAATGGGCCTGTAAAACAATTAAGTATTGATACCGGTTTATGAACGTTGGTATTTAGATCCTCACCACTCCCGCTAGATATCATAACGCAGTTCTCCGTATTAAATATAGAAGCCAATCAATCTAATATTTTCTGGACTAGACCAGAAAACCACCCATAGTTCACTACAAATCCACTAAAATCCTATCACCATTTTCATGACCTTGTCTGGAGATATATACGAAACTCCCACAGGTCACTTCCAATGTATCCAACAACCAATAAACATGATCTCGACAGAGCTCGACATTGATTGGAGCCTCCTAACAGCTATTATATCCAAGCAAACCATTAAACCAATTTAGGTTAGGAGGTCCTTCTTTGCCTTAGATTCGCATATTCCATTATTGCGTATTGAGGATATAAGATTACCAGATTAGTTTGTCTGTATCCATTTATATTCCACATTCTCCGGCTGTCTCGGCACGACCTCGAGAGGTCGGGTACGAGGAAGAGGTACTTGTAGATTCCTATGCTCGCATGTCAAATTTTCATCGTACAAAATTGGTGAACCCAACATGAACAAATAGATATTCCCCTTTTGTTTTCATTTCTTTCATCCACCTTCACTCTTTCCCATTATTTTGTGGGTATTCATATACCCCCCGAATATGTCGGGATACGATGCATATGGTAGACCTCTCTTAGGTCTTGAAGCAAGCTATAGTCAAACAAATAGACAACCATCACCCTCGCTTTCTGCATGGGCCGATAACTATTCAAGTAATTACTTTTCATCTCAAACTCCCTCTCACAGAACTAGTTCCAGTTCTTCGTTCCGAATTGAGGAGTTTGATCAGTTTGCACAAACACAACAACCAGAGCCCTCAGGCTCTAATAATATGACATTTACTAGAGAATCCACTTCATCTCCTTGGGTCTTGTTCACACCATAGATCAGTAGACAGTCAGATCCACTCCCATTTTTGGATGAGGAGTACTTAGCATGCACAACGTTTCCAAAACATGTATCCACCTATAGGGAATTTACAAATAGAATCTGATACCCTATTCCAAGAAAACATGCCCATTCCTTCACCTATGGGAAATTCCCTTGGTGAAGCTTGGTGGGGTAATGATCAACTCATAACAAGGTATCATACCCCTTTACAACCTCAAGGTATACAACAAACGCCGTTAAGGAAAAACACTGTGTCTTCACCAATAGAGGTCATTTCAGCCTTAGTTGAAAAGGTTAGAGGGCTAGAACTTGCTCAAGAAAACCAAAATTCATATTTTGGGCAAGCATGAATCCCCAACCCTCTGCATCACCCCAGTCAGGTTGACCTCCTTACATGAACAAGCATGTTAGGCATGCCTCCGCAAAATCCTTATAATTACCCACAACAAACACCAACTAAGACCACGCTTTCAAATGTCACTCCAGTTGAAAACATGACACCTCCTGACTTGACACCAAACACCCATACCAAAACAATGCTCCTCCTTACTTAAACATTAATTCAAAGTCACCAAAAGGAGACATGTTCTCTTCTCCCGGGATGTTCGTTCAACCACAAGGATTCCCTTATGTCCCTACAAACACATATGCTATGTCATATCAACAACCCTTTCCACCTCCCCCCCTCAACAAGCACCATCGATGGTCAAGGACCATGCGGTAGGGACTTATTTAGAATATTTAAAAGAACCCCTAGAATTCACCATAAGAAGTGTTATGCTTCCAAGACCTCTTCCCGATTTACCCAAATATAAAGGGGAAGGGAATCCAAATGCACACATTAAGGCCTACGCCACAACCATAAGGGAATTACTCTTTTGGGACGAGGTTGTTGCTAAAATATTCCCTAAAACCTTAGAAGGTATTGCCCTTGATTGGTATTATAGAATACCTGAAGCCTCAATACACTCATTCAAACAACTTGTGTATGAGTTTATCAAAGCTTTTGATATGAAAAAATTGTTAAGAAGGGGAATCAGGGAGTTCTTACATATTAAACAAGAACATAATGAATCCGCTACTCATTTTATTCAAAGATGGCATACGGTTCTCTACTCATCAACAAGTGCTCCAAACATGGATCAAATGGAACTATGCGATTTATTCCTTAATTCTCTCAATAGAGAGATAAAGGAAGAAGTCCAGAAGTTCCCACTTAGAACTTACGATGAATTACTCGAGAGTGCTCTCCAAAGCAGCGATAGATAGTGGTTGTAAGACATATGGAACAAATGGGAAATTAACCACTCCCAATCAAAACACTGCGGCCTATCCTAATACCGAGAACGCTAATCAAGGACCTAAGATCCTTAACAAGAACCGCAGAGCTACAACAGATGGAGTAACTAACCAAGTTAAAAGGGAAAACGTTGTAAACATTTCGCCACTTGTTAATAATCAGCGAAATAACAATTTTACTCCAAAAATCAACGTAGTGGATTTTAATCGTCCACCGTGACCACAACAACAACGACAATGAAAAATCCAAGCACAATGTCCAAATCAAAACCCAACTAGATATCAGATTCAAAACCAAAGGAAACAACCTCAAAATTTTAACTCTAATAACCAGCAACCTTATTAGAATTTTAGGCCACAACAGGTTTTAAATAAACAACCTCGAAATTATAATCCCAATTTGTATTTTGGCTTCCACAAGATTCAAGGCCACGATACTAGGACTTGTCGTGACTACAATAAATTCATGCAGCACTTGCTAAAAGATCAAAAGCAACTCTTTATAGATATGTTTTTAGCAAATTTTGTAGTGCCCACGCCAAATGCTTATACAGGAGTAGTTTCCCCTCAAAATGCACCCCTCAAGATCTTTAATGATCCACTCCCAAACCATTCTGATAATAACAGGCTAGATCCTAATGGAAAAAACAAGGGTGTTATAATAAGAAACAATGATCACGAAGCTTCAACTTCTTTAAATCCACCAGTCGTACCCCAACTAGGAACTCGACCCCAAACTAAGATAGTTGGTCTGGTGGAGTTAGACACCGAGCTACCCATAGAAACCATAACAAGAACACGGGATTATTCTTCTCAACCAAATACAAGTTATCCATTAGAGAAAGACAACATTCAACAAACGTTGGTAAAACCCATAGGCGCCTATGATTTAATTAACGACTTAACTAAAACCTTATCTCATATTTCCTTTTTGGATTTGTTAAAAAACTCTCCTACCCACAGGGCTACCCTCTTAGAAGCATTAGGCCTTGGTCATTTAATCAACATCACTCCTCCGGAAACGTAAGTAAACCATGTAGACTTTGACGTTTATCCTCCGGGGTAGCCAGATAGGGCTACTAAATTTATATTTGATATAAGAAAAATGCCAACAGACATCGAGATTGCATGAAGAGGCGACCCAACCTTACATTTAAAAGTATGGGTTTACAATAATTATGTTAAACGTGCAATGATTGATGATGGGGCAGTAGTTAACATAGTCCCCTTCACTCTTCTTCAAAAGTTAGGATATGGAGAGACACAATGTTCCACAACACGAAATATGTTAAGAGGATATGCTAGCCTCAAGGCCACTTCAATTGGAACCATAGTTTTACCATTCACTTTAGGACCCAAGACAATCCTCACTGAATTTTATATTATAGATCAAGAAACCAACTATAATATGATCCTTGGTTGGCCATGGATACACCACATGAAGGCAATCCCTTCCACATTATTCCAAGAAATAAGATTTCTACACTTAGGGAAAATATTTGTGGCACAAGGTGACCTAAAACCCTTTGATATACACCTAGATTATTTGAAGAAAATACCAGGCGTTCACTTCGAGTTTGAACTCCCAACAAATCAACTTATCAAACCAATTAATTCAAAACCAAAAGAGAACTTGATACCCACCACAGAGTTGGAAATTACAAATCTAGCCGAGGACATTCCAGCACTCAAAAATGAGACTAATGTCATAGAAACAATGTCACTAGGGACTACCGCAAAAAATGTCAAGTTTCTAGAGAAAGACTTACCTTTTCTCCTACCATTTGATTCTATGAGTATGGGATGCACCCTAGGAATTGCTTCTCTTCCATCAGATGAAGTTTTTATGGTAGAAGTAACCGAAGCAAAAGAAATAGATACGAAGACTATCCCAACATCCATTTTTCCAAGCAAGTATTGGACTCTCCACTTCGATAGAGCTAGATGTCGCTTTAGAGCTGGGGTAGGAGTGATCTTTACTTCACTTGAGGGAAAGATCCTACCTTTTTCCTTTAAATTAAACTTTGAATGTACAGACAACGGGGCCAAATACAAAGCTCTCCTCCTTGGCCTCATCCTAGCCAAAAGAATGGGCGTCGATAACATTAGAGTGCTAGGAGACTCGCAACTAGTTGCAAACCAAGTATCTGAGGTATATGAAACTAGGGCTAAGCATTTACAACTCTATAAAACAATGGTATTAGATCTGAGCAAGGGATTTAACTTCATATCAATTGAAGCAATCCCACGAGAGTAGAACCTTCTCGTAGACTCAATAGAAACCTCAACTTCCCATTTCACTACAAACAACGAGTTTGAAGATACAAATTTCACAGTATCACTTCGTACTGAACCATTAGTGTGTAGAATACCAAAAAACTCACTCCTGACTCATGGAGAAGTTGAGGATGATTTTTCTATCATGGATCACTTTGACGATGATAGAGTCACTCTTGAATATCTAAACGCCTATGCGGAGCTACATCTTACTCACCGCATAGTGGATCTTTCCCTAATACCACATTCCTCTTCATATTTTGGAAATACCATGGTAGAGTCTCCTCCATAGAGAGGATCTTGATATCTACGAGATAGAAAATGGAGAAATCTTGGAACTACCTCTAGCCCCACCTGAATTTGAAGAAGGTAATACTTATTTAATAGAAGAAATCATTGACATAAACATCGGAATGGAGGAAGAACCAAACATTTTGAAGTCAGGATCCTCGTTAACTCCGGAGGAGATATAAAGACACACCCAAATCCTCAAAGAACATCAAAAGGCCTTCACATTTAACTGTAAATAAATGACGGGCATTACACCACACATCGTAGTACATAACCTTGTCACTAAACCAAATGCAAAACCAATTAAACAGAAGTCAAGACCAATGAAGCCAAAAGTGGCTCTCATGGTAAAAGAGGAAGTAATAAAACTTCTCCAAGTGGGATTCATCAAACCCATTGACTATTCACAATGGGTATCTAATATCGTCCCTGTTCTAAAAAAGAATGGGAAGATACGCATTTGGATAGATTTTTAGGATATTAACAAAGCTTGTCCCAAGGATGACTTCCCATTACCATCCATTGACATTATCGTTGATGCAATAGCTGGATTTGAACTATTGTCCCTCATGGATGGGTTCTCAGGGTATAATCAGATTAAAATATCTGAACAGGATCAAGCCAAAACTACATTCATAACTCCCTGGGGAACTTATTGCTACGTTGTCATGCCATTTTGTCTTAAGAACTGCCGGCGCTACATATCAACGGGCAATGACATACATATTCCATGATCTCATCCATAAAATTGTGGAATCCTATGTGGATGACTTATTGGCCAAGGCCAAGAAGTGCTGTGATCATCTAGAAGTGCTTCGCATATCATCCTCTCACGATTAATTAAATATGGCATCACATTAAACCCAAAGAAGTGCGTGTTTGGTGTGACAGGAGGCAAACTTCTGGGCTATATTATATCTTCACGAGGGATTGATGTTGATCCAGCCAAAATATGGGTTGTTCTTGAAATGATCCCACCATCAGACGAGTCTGGAATCAGGTCATTTCTTGGAAGCTCGGTGCAATCCGAAGGTTCATCCTAGATTTAAGTTTTTCCATTCATCCAATCAACAATCTATTAAAGAAAGATTATAGCATTAATTGGACTGAAGAATGCAACGAGGCCTTTGAAGCAGTTAAACGCTTTTTTTTGTCTCCACCCATGCTAATGCCTCCCAAAATAGACCGCCCTTTGATCCTATACTCACGAGCCACTCATGTCTCGCTAGCCTGCATGTTGGCTCAAGAAGACAATGATAAATGGGAACGTGCAGTCTATTTCATTAGCCAAATGTTGCTCGATTATGAAACACATTATACACAGGCAGAGAGAGAATGCCTTGCCATAGTCTTTGCAACAAAACATTTAAGACATTACATGTTAAACCAAGAAACAAGGGTCATTGTAAAGACAGATCATTTACAAACATTTCTCATGCAAGGGTCTTTATCTAAAAAGGTTGGATGTTTCATAACCTTAATGGGTGAATTTGAGTTGACATTCGTAAACAAAAAATCCATTAAGGGACAAATCATTGCAGACTAGTTAGCTGAAAATCCACTAGATGGAGGTGATCTGGTAAATCTGGACTTTCCTGATGAGTGTGTATACTTCATCGAAACTAGGCCCCCCATCTCTACATGTCCCTAGTACACTGATATCATCAATTTTATCATAGACCACACATACCCGGAAGGTGCCACATCACAACAAAGAAGGCGGTTACGCATTATCACCGCTAAATATGTTGTTTTAGAACAAGTACTCTATCGTAAAGCCTTTGACGACATGCTTCTAAGATGCGTCGACACAGAAGAATCCAAGAAGATTCTTCATGAATCCCACAGTGGGATATGTGGAGGCCACTTCGGTGGTCACGCCACTGCTCATCGCAAAATACATCAGATGGGCTATTTTTGGCCCACTCTCGAACATGACGCAGTAGAATTTGTACGTAAGTGCCATAAATGCCAATAATTCTCTCACGAGATTCACATGCCAGCACAATCCCTACAACCAATAGCGACCCTGTGGCCCTTCTCCATGTGGGGTCTGGACTTGATAGGGAAATTCTCTCCCTCATCAACCAATGGCCATAATTTTATAATTACAGCCACATAATATTTTACCAAATGGGTGGAGGCCATGCCTCTCACCACAATACCAGGTTCGGTAATTGCCAAATTCATTCTAAACCAAATCATTTGCAGGTATGGTGTCCCACAAGTCATTATCTCAGATAATGGCACATCCTTTAAAAATGACGAGGTCTGTGAGTTATGTAGCAAATTTGAAGATAAACCATCACATGGCCTCTCTTTACTACCCTCAAGCCAATGGGCAAGCTGAAGCAACAAACAAAACATTAAAAGCTATTCTCCTCAAAACAGTCAAGGAGAACAAGCAAGATTGGCATTTAAAACTATATCGGGCCTTGTGGGCCCATCGAACCTCAATAAGAACACCAATAGGAGCAACCCCTTTTTCGTTGGTATTTGGGGCAGAAGTAGTTCTCCCACTTGAGGTTGAAATACCTAGTCTCCGCATCTCATTACAAGGGATTTTGGATGAAGAAGCTTATAGGAAGGCACACCTCTCTCAACTGGAAAGCCTCGATGAGGCCAGGCTAAATGCCAAACAAATGACACAGAGCCTATGCTGACCAGATGTGTTGGACAGTATAACAAAAAAGTCTATGAGCAGAGAAATATATGAGGGAGATCTAGTTCTAAGACTAGACAACCAGATTGATAAGAAAACTTGTGAAGGAAGGAAGTTCCAACCCAAGTGGTTAGGCCCATACTGAGTTATGAAAGACTATGGAAACGATGTGTATCTTTTGTGCACACTAGAAGGTGAGGAATTCAGTGAAACTATCAATTCCTTTCATCTTAAACAATTTTATGCATGAGAAATCAAAATCACCACTTGTACATTATGGCTACCTACATTGCATTAGTCTTTTAGTTGCTTCATTATGTCTACTCATTTCGTAAAAATTGTAGTCAAGGAGCTTACTCTTAAGATGATCCTATTACAAATTTCTAAAAATATTGGCAGAAGCATTCAAAACACATCTCTTCAAACATCATCAAGTATTTTCAAATCTTCTCATCAAGTTCGACAGACAAGTATTGACGAAAACCATACCAAGGCTTGCATACTTGGTTTTTCTCTTTCTTTATACTATGTGGAGTTGTCCTTACCTACGGTCTGTTCTAGAATCTTCTTGGTGTCACATATATCCCTCTTAAATATCATTGAAAGAAAGGATATCCCAAAGTTACAAGTTCAGAAAATTCAAAATCAAGTGGAATCAAAGGCACCAAGCAAACAAAAATATTTTATCTTACACACTTATTTGCCCCATCAACCTTCGGTTATAAGCCCGCATCTCTTACTGGTGGTGTGGGGTTGGGAAAGGAAAGAAGTGCCCTTACTCACCTATATCCTCGCCTTTGGTGACAAACCCGTGCCTCTTACTAGTGGCATGCGGCAGAATATTGGGGGTCTATTCACACAAGTTAACAAAATCTTGGTATGCTAGAAGCATCACAAATAAAATTATATTAAGAGAAAACAAATGTCCAAATTCAAAAGATATCAAATCCTCAAAACTAGATTTTGTCAACCATGGTTTCCATTTATAAATCTAAGTCTAGATAAATTGGAAAGTAAATGGCCTTCTAAGCTTGGTAGTAGTTTTGAGTAAGGTAAGTGTGTAGGTATAGGTTTGGTTTCTGATACTACTTTGTTTGTCTCTCTATTATTCCATTCAGTCGAGCTCATACAATTTTTGCCCTTCCTAGCTCTTGGTGTAGAGCCCTCGCATCTTATTACTTGTGCGGAGCTAGGAATGGGGCAAATCCATCTCTTTATCACTATACATTCATCACGTTTTTCCAACATAAGAATAAATCACAGACACTGCCCAAAGAATTCAAAAGTTCAAAACTATAATGTGTTTGTATCATCGCCATATTAGCATTACAAGAGCAAATAAGAGTAGAGACATTCTACTCAACATTTTTTTATCATTTTTCATCCATTGCATTACGTACTAAAAAACATGAAAACAAGTTCTCTAAAAATATCTAGTAGACATGTCGAAAAAAGTCACAAAATTCTAGGAACCAAAAGTCTAGATCCAAATATATATGTATATATATATATATATATATATATCAAGTTTCGTATACAATGCCATCATGCACTCGGCATGGTCAAAACACTTAATGAGCCCGAAAAAATACAAAAACACTCATATAGATGTCTAAAAAAAACACTACAAAAATGGCCTATCAATCCCTATGTAATCCCTCAAAAGGTGCACACGACCACATCTAGGACTCTGGCTATGTTGGCGCTCTGAATGCACTGAGGACTCACATTCATGACCAATAGCTGCCATATCACTATGAGAATGAATCCTCCTCATCAAGCGCTCGGTCGTTCCTATATCTATCTACCTCAATATAGAGAGAATTCATGATCTTTTCCGCATGCCATACAGAGGAAAAAACATCAATATGCCTATCGGCTTACTAAAGGTTCCACCCACATCCATAGAAAAATCAACATAAGTCTTCTTCAAGGGGAGTAACAAAGTATCTGTATATACTTGGTGAATCAAGTCTCGTCACTCATCAGTAGCCTCTGCAAATAAAGGAGAAAATAAGTTAGAAAACGATCAAAGATCAAAACCAAGAGTATAGACAAAACAAAAATAAATAATAACTAAGACAATTCTAACTAAAACAAAGTCAAGAGAAGAGTAGACAACTCACTTAGATCTGCCAGGCCTCCAAGAGGGATCTCTAGGATCTGCACCTGCCACTGATGCCACCAGCTGACTAGTGCATCCCTCTCCCACATCTAGGGGCAATGTGACAGCCTGCAATAGACTCGCCATCTCCCCCTAAGTCCTAAGAGAGCAACTCCTCTGAGATGAGAGTCACCCTCTCTATGCTTTGCTTTGCCCTCTCAACCCGTAGGATCTCCTGAGTATCATGCCACTCAGAATCACTATCCTCCTCCCCCACCCATCCCACCAATATCCATCTCCTCTATCTCCTCCTCTGTCTCTACCCCTGTAAAATCCTCAAATTCGGAGTCCACGTAAATGGGCTCATCGTTGCTATGGGTGAGACCAGCAGAAATCCGAAGTAAAGATTCCTAAGGAGCACTAGCTCTCCCTCGAGCACATGCCACCCTCCTGGTCGTGAAGGGAACACTAAGGGTAACAATGGTCCAAACCCCAGCCTCTAGGACCTCCCTGAGTGCCTCATGAATAGATCTATACACTGGCCCCACTCAGAGGAAATATTTCTATGTAGGGGAGGCTGAACTACTGTCGTACTCTATCAAAGGGGTGGATCTCCAACCTCCCCACCCTATCTACTAGCTGACTGCTAGTTTGACAAGAAATCAACGTGATAGTATCCTTTCCCCATAGCCCTATCATGGCCTAATAAGGAGTGGCCTCCATAGTCTACAGTAGTCAAAAAGGCCACTAACTGGTGGGGTACTCTAAGAATAGTCATTCTTTTCCACCTCGCTACCTTGATAGCCCCAAGATCCTCTACCTCCACACCTTTCTCATACATAGTGATATGCTCATACACCCAATTCATAAAAAGAGTGGGGTGGCTCAGTTACTATCCCTATAGTTAGAACGCCCTTTACAAATCATGGTAGGTGGTCCTGAGTATGTATGTTCCCCAAGCATAAATGCGTCCATGGCCCTCAATCTGTGCAATAATGGGGGCCCAACAATATAAGAGAGTGTCTCCTCCCTTGTCCCCAATCAATCTTGAAGCAAGGATGCCCATGATGGCCTTGCAGAAGCACAAGAATTTTTGTCTCAAAAATAGAGTCGGATCCTCACTCCCTTCTTCGACCCCATCAAAACAATTGCATCCACCATATATGTGGCCCACTAAACCACTTGATATCTTGAAATTATTGTTTTGAAGAGACAATTTCCACCCAAGGATCGAAACCACCAGTATACGGTAAACATCCTTCAGGGTGATGGTCCACTCACCCCTAACTTCTGGCAATCAGAAGGTGTTTCGATCCACATCCCAGTATGAAAAGAAGTCACATAGTATGTGACTAGCAGGAGTAATGTGAGGGGACCTATGTAATCCTCCAGATTCCAGCCCTTTGAAGGGTATCTCGCTCTACCTAAGAGAAAACCTCTAACACTGCTGGGATCCAATCCCACTCCATCTCCCGGCTCCATCTAATATACTCCTCATTCTTCTGCATACACCCAAAAACACAAAAAAAGGAGTAAGTTAAAATCAAAATCCGATTGGAAACAACTATTAAGAACATGGAAAAATGCTAAAAATACAAATATTAGTAAAGGAAAGCATTGTTTTTTGTTTTCATTTATGAACCACTGCCCTATGTAGAGAGGTGGTTCTATAACCGTCGGTTTCTAAGGTAGCAGTCCTATAACCGCCGCCCTATCCAGGGTGGTGGTCCTATCCCGAAAACACAAACAACTCGGAATGCCCTAAAATGCCTAAAAAGAGGCAAAAAAACATCATTTTAGCTAAAATAAAGAAATACCCTATGGGCGCCTCTCCCCTAGAGACAACATTTAAAACTAGTATTTTCAAAAATACCCCCCCAAGACAAATATTTTATCATTTCTACATTTTAGGTTTAAAAACAATAAATTGAGGAAGAACTAATCTGAGACTTCACAGGTCGATGTTCCACTCTCAGAGGAATGATCGCGATCTCACCATGAACATTCTGACTATACTCTCATTGAAAACCATCATTGTGGGTCCCAGAGCTCAGAAAATATCAAATCAATCCACGCAAATGAATAGTGAAATGAGTTTGTTTTATATATATAGCTTTCTAAAATTGATTTTGAATGCCTTTCACAGGGTTGGAGTGTCGACGGAGGTAAGTTCTAAACCTTGCATAGATGGTAAGTCCTCTTTTCATATCAATTTAGCCTTATTTCTAAAATTTTTTTATCTAGCTGCACTTGAGTCCCTTTTTTCATTTTGCAGATAATGGGATCTTGGATGGAAACTTTGCAACACACGGGCGTTGTCAGGTATAACTCCTAACTCCCCATTTCAGGACAGCCATACTTGGATCCACCATTTTACACCTCTTCATCGCTAAGATGCTTCTTCGAGGGGGAAATATGTATGTACCCAAAATTGTAGGGTACTGCCACTGTTGAAAAGATGTTACGCATACCCCAATGATGATACAAGTCTCCTTGCAAGGTGTTCGGAATCTAGAAAATATTGCCAAGTATACATTTGTATCCCGCATGCTTCACTCAGCCTTTGCATGCTTGTTTTTTTCCTCTACCCCCCATTTTCCTTGCATTCTAGTCTTCAGTGATGAGACTTCCGCTTTACCTGGGTAGCGGTCCCATGACCGCCACCCAGGACAGGGCAGTGGTCCCGTAACCGCCACCCTGCACAGGGTGGCGGTCCTGTTCACATTTTCCAAAAAGTTCTGACGATCACATCAAATGTAAATCTTCAATTTCTACTCACATTATTCAGCTACTTTTCTTTGCATTTATGTTTTGGCTGCCCTATGAATAGTGTTTTCCTTTGTTTATAGTAAAATATTCCCATTAGGAGTTACCCTCTGGTAAATGCATTTGCTATAAATAGCCAGCTTGTTTTCAAACAAATGGCCCCTCTCCTTCTCGATTCTATTATTCAATATTTTGAATTTCTCAATTAGAACTCCCATAGTTTCATTTTTTGCTTCCATTGTTAGTCTTCCTTTTTTTTTTTAGAGGTCATTTGATCTTCTTGTTTTAGTCTTGCTTCATTGATGTTCCATGCAAGTGAGTTTAGAGGTAAAAATAGTTTTCATTTGTAGATTGGAATCCATTCGTAGTTGCAGGTTCTGTTCTTCACAAAGGATAGTTTCAAGAATTTCTCAATGTACTTGTGTTATATTCCTCGTAATAAATCCTGCTAGGAATTGCATAGTCAAGCTCTGTTCACTTGTGCTATCCCTCTCCTACTCGCATTGTATTCAGTCTACATCCAAAAGATTCCATTGTTTGAAGTTCTTTATTCTATTGATGCTACCATATACATGCTTTTTTGGATTCATGAGAACATGAAGGAATGAGGAGATCACAATGAGGGGATGAAATCACACACAACTCAGATTTACCACTGTTCTGTAAATGCGCTAAGTTTGAGCTACCAAAGTTCTAGTTATAAACGTATCAAATAGAGTAGTGAATTATTTTATTTCAATCAAAAGCTTCACTCTCAATATCGCCAGGGAAACTGTGGGGATTGATAGTTTATGAGAAACTATGATTCATTCCTCACTTCTAAGGTAGAATTGAGAGTCTTTCAATTTAAAATTATTAGTTGCTTAGATATTTAGGATAAAATCAAAATTACAAAGGAAAATATCCATACCAGGATACTATGTTTGTTTTAAATTCTGTTGCTAGATTAGTTGTTCATTTTTCTAAATATACTAGAGTAGTTGTTGTTTAAATCCATCAAAATACATCATCGAAAATACAAAAATAGAAGAATGCTTGCATAGTGTAAATACAACTTTCGTAATCTAGTTTAGTAATTTTAGTTAAAATTTTAATCACTTTGCATGACACTCATATGACCTAGAGAGCCTAGAGAATATATATTTGAACCAATAGCTACCTCAACCAAATCTACCCACAACATTAGTTGATATAGATCAAGACCTCATGATAACAGATCTTCCGAGAAAAGAAAAACCTTCAAGAAATTAGTGAACAACTGAGAGGGTTAAATATTGAAGATGACAAAGCTTACACATTTTTGTCAAACCATTCTAACTATAGAATGCCTTGATAAAATATTTGAAATGAACATGTACACAGGGACTCGAAAAAGAATAAGAATTTCATTGCGATCCTTTAGTCCCACAATGTGACATAGGAAACCTGCTGATTGACATAGATACTAGCTTACGCATTCAAGTTTCCAGAACACATGTAAGGTATTCTTAGAAAATTATACAACTTCTAGTTCTAAATATAGAGGCTAAAAAGGCATATAATTACTGGATAGTCGGAAGAAGGGATTGATTCTTCACATGACCATAACAAGTTCACAACAACCATGAACTCACGGTTGTGATCCCCCAAATCCCACACACCCAATGGGCCTACAAATCAATTAAGCATTGACACTAGTTTACGAATGTTGGTTTTTATATCCTCACCACTCCCACCGAATATCATCACGTAGTTCTTCATTATTAAATATAGAAGTCAATCAATCTAATATTTTTTAGACTAGACTAGAAAACTACCCATAGTTCACTACAAATCCACTAAGCCTCCTATCACTATTTTCATGACCTTAGTCTAGAGATACATACGAAGCTCTCACCGGTCCACTTCCCACATATCCAACAACCAAGAAACAGGATCTCGACAGAGTTTGACATTGACTGGAGCCTCCGAACAGCTATTATATCTGAACAAACCATTACACTAATTCAGGCTAGGAGGGCCTTCTTTGCCTTAGATTTGTAGATTCCATTATTGCGTATTGAGGATATAAGATTATCCCGATTAGTTTGTCTATCTCCATTTATATTCCACATTCACTGGCCGTCTCAGCACAACCTCGGGAGGTCGGGTACGAGGAAGAGGTACTTGTAGATTCCCATGCTCACATGTCACTTTTCCATCGTACATATACCCATACCCACGAGGTTCACGCTATCTTTAATGATGTACCTGTTGCCTCCCAATTACCCCATATTCCTTCCATAGAGGAGATCCTAGCCTGAAATCCTCCTTCCATGTTGGAACCAACCTCCCTTGTTCCTTCGCCAATAGAGGAACACCTTTCATCTCCTTCGTCACCTACGGAGGAATATTTTGCTAACATTGAGACCATCTCACCCCTAGCTTCACCACTTAGAGAGCCTTTAGTTACAGTACCTCCTCCACCCATAGAGGAGCACCCATTACCTCCTCCAGCCATAGAGGAACACCCATCATCTCCACCGCCTATCATAGACCCAGTTGAGATACCTTTGCCTCTTGGCGAGCATTCTCCATCAGCCACCCAAAATTCTACAAACCTACTTTCCGTTCTCTTACCCACAAAAGCTGAAGCTAGCCAATTCCCCGTCTCTAAGAAACATTTTACGGGAATCACCATTAGATCCTCACCAACTCCACCTATAGACGTTTCATTCTCATGTTTGGCTGATCACTTAGATTATGTGGATAGGGCTCTACTATGGGGGTGCCTTTTACTTCCCATCTCAATACAGATGCAGAGATCCCTTGCTGATACCTCCATTATCTACCCAAAAATATTTTGACCAATCAAACCAAACCCAACCACCTCTATCACAACCCCTTCCACAACACTTATTATAGCTCAAATCCTACCCTTACCCATAACTCAACCTACACCTAAACCCAAACCCATACCTACAACATTTGCTTCAACTAAATCCATTACCACTAGCCTTACTCATCCACCTATCAAACTGGATTTGGCTACATCCTCCAAAGTCAACACCATACCTACTTTGACACCCAAACAAAAGCACCAAACCCATAGAACTCATACCCCGGCTGTGCCAATCACACCTGCACCTGTCTCATCTGTCTTAGGATCTTAGCTTCCCCATATGGTCAAGAAACCTCCACCCATCAATAAACCAAAAACACAACAGCCCATTTCTTCCTCACAAACCTCTAACCTACCCAGACACACAAATCGACTTACACCTACACCTGCAGCCTCTTTACCACCCATACCTGCAATACCCTTAGTTATTGCTTCACTACCCACTACACTTCAGTCGTTGTCTTACACACCTCAAGCATGACCTGCATCATCTACCTTCACAGCACCCCCATTATCCCCATGGGTAACTTGCTCTCTTCCTCCTTTGGCTTTTCCTTCTAGACCTCGTACACCCACATCACCTTTATCCAAGAAGGTGCAACCCAAAAACAAAACTCCACTACCCCACAGTAAGGTAGTCAAAACGACCACACGCCCTCCTATCCATCCATCTACTATACCCATACCTAAACAAACACGACGGACACCCAAAACCATGCTAGCACCTAAACCCATAACTTGACGCCCTCCTCTTCTAAAGACTATTCCTCAACAATCACCTACACCTACACCCAAACCCACGTTCACTTCCCATTGTGATCCAGTAGCAGGGTCTTATGCCAAAAATTTAACCAACCTCCTTGAGACCTTTGTTATCACATTACCACCACTCATACCTTACGACCCCCTCAAACCCAAGACAAAAGGGTTTGATGATACTAAAATTTGTGCATACCATCATGTGCCAGGACACGATGTGGAGAACTGCAAGGCCTTGAAAACCATCCTTATCCAATTGTGTCCACCATAAACCAACTTTGATGATGATGACCTTCTCAACAAGGATCCTACTTCACCGAAACCCATTCCCACACTGCCCACTCAATGACCACAACCTCCACCCTCACCTTTCCTAGAGCCACCCCCAAGATTTGAAATTAACATGGTTCGCATCAGAGATTTTGCCATACCACCACCTAAATTTCGTTGTGCCCAACTGACCTCACAAGGTTTTTCTCCTCTGGTTGGTTTTTTCTCGTTGTGTCATTATACCACTCACCCTACACCTTCTCCATTTTCTAACTCCCCTCATATCAACATGATACACGTCACTAGAAGTGCTCAGAAGGATAAGGGAAAAGAAAAGGCAACTGACCAACCAACCAATCCTATACCCAACATACCATCTGCACCCATACCTAAAATAACTATCCACAGCCCCACATACCCCATTTCTAATGGTGTCACACATCGCACTATGCTCAAACAATTACACCAATCACCCCTCAAAATGTCCTTATATGACCTCATCCAAACCTAGGAATCTCATCATCAAGCTCTCATGGAGGTTCTTCAATCGATTGAGGTTTTACCTAATGACCCTACACCCGTAGCCTCCAATATCACACCCCATCATGTAGCCTCTCTCACCAAATTACCACCTTCATCTTCACCCCACCTTGTTTACCAAGTGGCCTCCCTTAGCTTCTTAGAGGAAGATATCGTGCCACACCAAAATGATGACCCAGACTCAACCCTCTTCATCTCTATCCACATCGATGACATACTGGTATGCCGTGTGATGATTGATAGGGGAACTACCATTAATATCATTTCATCCCATGCATTCGCTCAAATGCGCATACCTGACAATTACATGCATAAACACTAGGTCATGTTACATTCATTCAGTGACGCTATCACCTCTACACTAGGCACCATCATCCTCCACATTCACGTGGGCCCCTGCACTGTTCCCGAATTGTTTTACATTTTGGAGGGGGAATTCCAATTAAACCTGTTACTTGGTAGACCCTGGATCTGTGTCATGGGTTACGTTCCTTCCACTTTACATCGTTGTGTAAAGTTTGAACACGAAGAACACACCTATACCATTCTAGCTGACCCATCACCTTTTAAAACATGCAACATGCTTTACTGACCCAATGATGTGCTCATACCTGTCAAGTCATCTACCTCCGCGACCACTACCACTTCACCTACACCTCTACCTACCAGTACAACCACTACTTCTACCACACATACCTCCTCCATTCCTACCATTGCCATAACCTCCATGGCTACCTCATCAGCTTCCCAATCCATTAAATCCACCTCCGCATCGACCTTCGCCACATTATCCATACTGACTACCTACATAGCAACCAATGACCCCTTGGAAGGTGTTTTTTAATGCCTCAGTCTAGGGGAGTACCACCTATATAGTGTCAACACATTTCTTACTCCACAAGAGTATGGAAGACTTCACCAACATCCTCGCTATGATCACCATATATGAGAACGTCTCCTTTATGGTCCTCCCCACCTTCGTACTAGTCTCACCTATGGGGGACTTGATACTACCACTTACACACCTGAACCATCATCACAAACCCGCCCATTTTCCGTTGACTTCCAATCACTTACCAATCACCGTTTTTCTTACACCTTCCTGCACCAATGTGCGTGGAAGGGTTTTGGTTTTGGATTTTACGAGCAAGGCCACCATACCGTTATTCCATGTACCACCCACAAATATAACGACTGTAGTGGTATCGGATTTCTCGAACCACCTACCAACCAAGCCCTCATTGAACTCATTAAGGACACTAGCCCTTCTCCACCTTCTTCACCTGGTCCACCTTCATCACCACCTTCACCGACAGAGTCGATGGATCTTGAATCTATCCCTCCTAACTTTTTTTTTCATAAACACCATTTCCTTGGGGCCTCTGACTTATCAACGCAAGGGTGAGGCCCCTTTAACTCTTCCCTTCCTATATCCTGAGATGATCGATGACGACACACCTTCAATCAACCTCATTCAATGTCAGGATGATGAATCCATAATCACCTACCTTGGTGCAGAAGACTCATTTATTCATCGGTTGTTACCCTTTAAGACACAAACCATGTTGAATGAATCGACTATCGAGATCAACATTCATACTCAGGATGACCCGCACATCCTAAAGATCAGACAATCTTTAGATGTTACTGAACAAGAAGCCATCACTTCTTTTCCCAGAGATCATAACCACACTTTTGCTTGGTGTTACGTAGATATGCATGGTATTGACCCCACCATAGTGGTCCAAAATATCGTAACCGTTCCCGATGCCAAACCCATTAAAAAAAAGCTGAGGAAAATGCACTCTCGCATTGCTCTTCTTGTCAAAGAATAACTCTAGCGTCTTCTTTCAGTTTCCTTCATTTTACCCATTGATTGTCCTTGTTCGATTTCTAACATTGTCCCTATCACTAAATCAACAGGGGGACTCTACATTTACACAGACTTCCATGACCTCAACCTAGCCTACCTGAAATTTGACTTTCCCTTACCTGGTATTAACCAGTTGGTTGACCTCACCGCTGGTCATGAGATACTATCACTCATGGATGGCTTCTCAGGTTATAACCAAATTTTGCTTGTCCCAGAGGATCAACACAAAACCTCATTCATCACCCATTGGGGGACCTTCTGCTATTGAGTCATGCATTTTGGCCTTAAAAACGCTAGTGCCACATATCAATGGGATATGACTTACATCTTCCATGACATCATGCATCGCATGTTGGAAGATTATGTGGATGATCTCTTGGCCAAATCTATATGTAACTCCAAGCACCTTGCCATCCTCAAAACCATATTTGACCACCTCATTAAATATTACGTCCACCTTCAGCCTAAGAAGTGTGTCTTCACGGTTCTTTCAGGAAAGCTCCTGGGATTTATCGTTTCCCTCCGTGGTATAGAAGTTGACCCTGCTAAATTCAAGGCCATTCTTGAAATTCCTCCACCTAATAATCTTTGACAACTCCATAGCTTGCAAGGTAAATTGCAGTCCATTCGCCATTTCATTTCACAGTTATCTGATCAGTGTCAACCATTTCATCATCTGCTCAAGAAGGATTTCTCCTTTAAATGGGATGATGATTATCACAAAGCTTTTGAGGCCTTAAAATAATACTGTCTCCAACCACCCGTACTTATCCCACCTAAAGACAATCAAACTTTTTATCTATACATATTCGCTACCGATCACTCCTTGGGAGCCATGCTCACTCATCACGATGAACAACATAGGGAGCAGGCGGTTTATTACATCGGCTGTACTCTTTTGGAATACAAAACCTGATACACCCATCCTAAATTTTTTTTCTTATCCTTAGTTTTCGTTGCCACCAAACTCCGTCATTACCTAGTCAACCACAAAACCTATGTTGTGACCAACACCGACCCCTTACACTTCATGTATGCCAAACCTTATCAAAATCAGCATGCCACACAATGGCTTATGCTTTTAGCTGATCTTGACCTTGAATTCATTCATCAAAAGTCCATGAAGGGCCAAGTTATCACCGACCAATTGGCTGATGCACTTATTTCTGGGGATCAACCCTCTAATTTTGACTTTCCAGATGAGTCGATTGCTACCCTTTCCCTGGACGAACCTCCTTATCAAATGACACTCTTTTTTAACGGTTCTAAGTGTCAGCGTGGGGGTGGGGCTGGTATTATCCTCATTCCTCTTGATGGAGAACCCATGCCTTTGTATTTGAAACTAGATTTTGAATGCACCAACAATATTTCCAAATACGAAGCACTCGTACTAGGTCTCCAAGCCGCCTATTCCCTAGATGTCAAATCAATCAACATCTTTGGTGATTCTCAATTGGTCATAAACCAAGTCAATGGTATGTACCAATGTCATAACGAGATACTTCAAAAGTATAAACATCATGTAGACATACTTTTGACCACCTTTGATCGTTACACCCTTCAAACCATCCCACGTTCCACCAACAAATTTGTATATACCATGGCCTACTTAGCTTGCCAAATACCTGCTTCACCCACTGATTCCAAAATCTTTGTCACCGTACAACACCTCCATTCACCTTCTTATTTTCCTCATGATGTTTACTCAATTGGAACCAATAACCATGACCTGAGTGACCTTTGGTATAAACAATACTCCGACTACCTTTCTTTCTCCATCTTACCTCCTAATCTCACCCATAATGGACAACATGCCTTCCTTAAAAAATTCTCTCGTTACGTCATCCTGGGAGGGCTCCTCCATAAGCGCAACTTTGATGGTATTCTCTTATGATGCCTCACAAGTTCTGAAATTCCTTATACGATTAAGGAGGTTCATGATGGCATATGTGGAGGTCAATTTAGTGGCCTTGTTGTTGCTAAGCGTATTCTTCACCTAGGCTATTACTGGCCAACCCTTAACCATGATTGTTGAGACTATGTCAAACGTTGTGTAAAATGTCAACAACATTCCAACCTTCATCATACACCCAGTCATGCCTTATAGGTCACTCGTGACCTTTGGCCCTTTTCTCAATACGGTTTGGATCTTGTCAGAGAAATCAATCCTCATTCTTCCTTATGCCATCAATGGATCATCACTGCTACCGAATACTATAAAAAATGGGTGAAAGCCATACCACTCATCTCCACGAAAGTTGATAAAATATGTGAATTCATTAACCACCACATCATTTTCTACTTTTGTGTTCCTCATCGCCTCATCATTGAAAATGGAAAACAATTCAAAAATAAAACATTGCAAAAACTTTGTGACACCTTCGCCATTCAACTTAGTTTCTCATCACCCTACTACCCAAAAAACCAATGGCCAAGCCTAATCCACTAACAAAACCCTCAACAAAATTCATCATGAAAGTGGTTGACGATACTGGGAAGGATTGACATACACATTTTCCTTTTGCCCTGTGGGCATAACGCACTAGTATTCACACTTCCACTAAAGCCACACCCTTTCTCTGGTCTACGGTACAAAGGGTGTTCTGCCTCTTAAAGTCCAGATCCCCTCACTCCGTATTTATCTCCATGACATGTTCACTAGTGATGAATTTCGTCAGGAACACTTAGCACAGCTAGAGTTATTTGACGAACATCATCTTAACGTTATGGATCACCTTCAAGTTTACCAACAACGTATCAAAGGTGCCTATGAAAAACGTGTTCATAAACAAACCTTCCAAGTTGGTGACCTTGTCTTGAAAGAAAATCAACACGTAACCAAAGAAGAAAAAATTAAACGAGGAAAATTTTCTCCTAATTGGCTTAGACCATACATCATGACTCATACCTATGAATCAGGTGTTTATCGTTTACCTTCTCTTGATGGTAAACCTAAGCCTGAGCCCCTAAATGCCTTGCATCTTCGACCATTCTATTGTTAACTCATTGTCCTACCTCACCATTTGTCTCTCTCCAGGATCGTCCCTTGAGCAGCTACCCACTCCATACACCTCCTTAACGATTAAACCAAAATCATGTGAATACCTGTCACTTGTTATCTTCCCTTGAATATGTGTACCATGGCGCTACACATAGCATGATTCTCATGGATACTTTTCTTCTACCTTTAGATGAGATCCCATGGTCATTTCACCTTGCCTTTTGAACAAGAGTCCTATCCTCCACCTTGGTCTTGTCCATGACTTCAAATACCTCACATGGGACCAAACTCCTTGAGTCAAACTTCTCATAAAAATATGACTCCCTCAAAAGGACATCTTCCTCTTGACAAATTGCTACTATAAATAGAATACTCCCTCGAAGAACAACTATGTGAAGCTCTAAAAATAAATAAAAATGAGAGCAACCGAAGCTTTCCGCATCGATCAACTTCACGAAGACCTCAAGGAGTTCCATATTATTTATCTCGTATAGACTTCCCGCATCGATCAGTCTATCAAAAAAAAAAATAGTCATGGACTTTCCCGTTGTGACCTAGGACCTCTTTCCCAAAGGGCCTGCTACCTCATACCATATAAAAATTAATTACCTTTCACCCTTCTTACCATTCCGACTCATCATTTCCTCATTGCCTCAAGGGACATCTTAGAATTTAAACATTTGGTGATCCTGTGACTACTTTTCATCGTAGAACATGTCAATTATGCAATGTCTTTAGGGTCTTATGTTCATCACCTCCTCCAAGGTATGATCTACTCGGTATTATCCTACCCAATCAGGTGGCTTTATTGTCCCCTCTTATCTTTTAACCATATTTTTTTACATTTTGAATACCTTATACAGGACTTGGTCCTCGACGATTACCTTTGGGGTAATCCTCCTCTTTCACCATAATCACTTTCACCTACATCATTTTACCTACAATCTACCCACACCTATCAAACCTAAACCCACAACATGCCCAAAAACCTACCATCTCATTTTCATATTCTTCCCTAGCTCATAGGAGAACTACATCGGCCTAAGGTCCATTTTTACCAGAACTATGTAGGCAACACTCCAAGAACATGGGGCCCTTGGAGGTTAGCTCGGCCATTCTCTACCCTAAAAAATTCATCAACCATGCCTAACTCACCATTTACATCACATTTCAATTAGTTCCCCTTTTATATACAAAATTGGAAATTAAGCTACATACATAACAATTTGCTACATATTTTATACATTTATTACTTCTACCAATTCTCTATCATCGCTATGCATGGATTCTACCACATCTCACATATGACCCATAGTATCATTCATATACAAAAAATAATGAATCACAACTTCACCTACTTTCAATATATCCATGCCTAATCACCCTGACTCAACCATGCCTATAACATGACTCGATCCATGCCTAAACTGACCTGACTCCATCATGCCTAATTCACCTAATTTCCATCCACATCAAAGTAACAAATCCATATCTCATCTAACACAAGGCATAAACCAATATTTCATAAACACATCAACAAATCACAAAATACCATGTATCTCATCATATAAATCAATCAATATGTATCTCAATATACATGCCCATCTCATCATGTCCATCATCTCAAAAATGTTGGCACGTAGGCCGATATACAATACAAAATGTCATCGACACGCAGGTCAGTCTCATATATACAAAAATGAATGAATCAATACAAAATATCTTCGACACGCAGGCCGATATATGCTCAAAATATACAAATCACTCATACATCCTCACTATCTTCAACACGCAGGCCAGCATATATATCAAAAAATAACTAATATACATCAAAAATTAGGTGACCACATATTAGGCATCTTGCCAGATGTCCTCCATCTCTATGTCACCTGTACCCTCAGCCTCCTGTGTCCCTGCTGGCACCTCACCTAACTCTAGTCACCACACACTAGTGGCCTTCCTTGATCATGCCTTGGAGCTCATTGACCTCCTGTGCTCTCCACACTATGAGTGTGGGATCTCATCCTCTCACTAGACGCCTGTTGTGCCCTGTACTCGGCATAGGAGATGAAATCTATCCCAGCCACCATAAGCTAGTCTTGATAGTATCTCAACTCACCTAGAGCATCCCGTAACCTAGATACAGGCACATTATGTGGTGGTCCCATAGGTCTCGACCCCTGTATCGGCCCTATAGCAACCTGCCCTGTGCCTGCCTGTGAACTGAGACCTGCTCCTTGTGCCTGTGGTGGTGCCCCCTACCCCTGTGCCTATATCTAGGTTTGTAAGCCCCCAATCTATGCGTGGGCTATGGCCTGTAAACCTACCACCCGAGCCCGTAAGGCTACCACTTGACCATCCCCCTCCTCTCCATCTCCATCTCCTCTACCAGCCATCTGGGCCTACTGACTGGTCACCTGCACGCATAGCTCTGCTACCTCTACCTCTGAACCCTCCAGCTGTGTTTGCAGTATACTTAACTAGGTAATCAATGTAGATACCTACCCCTGTAGGGCGTCTCTCTTCACTGTAATGGTAGCTAGGTCTGGCTCAGGGATAATTTTAGCGGCGAATATTCGTAATATGGCGAAAATTTCATTTTAGGAAAATTTGAAAAGGCGAATTATTCGGAGTGGGTCGGTGTCCTGTTCGCCTAAAATATATAGTATATTTTTTTTGGGGGGTCGGCTTCGCCTTCATTTGAAAACATCTCCTATAAAAACCTAGGTGATTCGCCGGGTAGTATACCTCAAGTAGCTTACCAAATTACCAATACTGTGAAATTTGAACTCGCATACCCTTGAGCACCAGAGATTCATATTACTGTTAGCCTGTGATTGTTGACGCGACAAATGCAGTGTTGACGCGCGACAAGGGCATTGTTGACGCGCGACAAGAGCTGTACTGACGTGACAAGAGCTGTAATGACGCGTGACAAGAGGTGTTCTGACGCGCGACAGAGGAAGTGTTGACGCGCGACTTGGGAAAAGAAGTGACGCGCGACAGAGGAAGTGTTGACGCGTGACTTGGGCAGTGTTGACACACGACAGTATATTAAGATAGTGGACGCGTGACCTCAGACAGTGGACACAAGACCTCAGACACTGGACAAAGTCGCTACTTGGTTCTTTTGCTGACGCAGGACTCTTTTCAGAATAATGGAAGGTGCCAGCTCAAAGAATACGAATAACCTAAAAGTAAGTAAGAAATCTCAGAAATCACTCTTCAAGTATTTTGGAAACTCTGCAGATACAGATATTGTAAATACCAATCATATAGATGCCACCACAGAGAATCAGAATACTGACTTTGTGGAAGGTATTATTGAGGTGGACATGCATTCTGCACAGTATCAAAGTCAAACAAATGAAACCTACGATAATATGCCAGATCTTGAAGATATTGTTCCTGTTGGGGTGCAACCAGAAGTGCAGCTAGATATCACAGATACAAACACTCAGCAAAATGGAAGACAGAAATCAAAATCAAACTCTGGTCCAAGAAAGAGGAAACCAGGTGATTGTGATATTGCTCAAAATTCTACTCAAAAAAGTAAAGCATTGAAAACGAACAAGAATATGTGGACCATTGGCAGGACATACAAGTTTGATTGGGCAGCTAAATTTCCATTTATTGAACCTGTACAATCATCTAATTCTGAAGAAATCCCATCTGAATGTACATGTAAAATATGTACGTGGAAATTGGGAAAGCAACAAAAAATGCAACTGAAGCTGGACACTATAGAAAAACATTGTGGAAAACAATATTTAACTGTAACAGGGGCGGATGGCCAGAAAATCAAAACACATAGGTGGAAAACTGAAAAAGAATGCATGCATGTTAGATACGCAGTGGAATATGAGGCAGAGCAAGAAAAAACACAGACATCTGTTGGAAAAGGGAGGAACGATCACATCGCATATTGGTAAGATGAAAGAAACAAATCTACATGCAAAATTCATACAATTCTCTACTCTTTTTCAAATACTTAAAAAAGGAAGAGCGATTTCGGATTTCCTCGATTTCAAAGTTTTGTATCAATTTAACGGAATGCTGAATGTACCTCAGTCTCATTGGTCTGAGAGTAGTGGATGGGAAATGGCAAAATGCCTCTCGATGATAGAGAAGGAAGATTTGAAAGAGAATGTAAAAAAAGCAAACTTTATCTCTCTTTCAATTGATGAAGTGACAGCAGTCGACAACACCGCATGGGTATGTATCCACATCTATACTTTAGAAAATCATATAAGGACACCTCATCTGTTGGGTGTTATGAAAATGGTTGAAAACTGCAATGCCGAAAACCTATATAAAATAGTTGTTTCTCATTTGAAAGATGTTGCTGGTATGACTGATTATGAAATTGCTACGAAGTTGGTATGCGTTGGAGCAGATGGTGCATCTGTCATGCAGGGTCACCGAACAGGGCTCTGTGTTAGATTACAAACAACAGTGGCCCCATATATGCTACCAATTCACTGTATGGCTCACAGAATGAATTTAGCGTATAAAATGGTAAGCAACCACGAAAATGTTGCTAAATTAGAAGACCTTATAAGAGAACTTCATGCCTATATGTCAAGCAGCCCAAAGCGTTTTCTCGAGTTCAAAAAATTTGCAATTGGAATTACAGATGGCAAAAAACTTCTGAAGGATGTGGAGACTAGATGGATCTCTTTGTATGAACCTGCATGCAGAGTTCGTGAGGAGTATCCTTCATTGGTTGGTTTCATGCACAAATACCGTCATGAAGTTGATAGGGCAAGGGACTTGTTGTTCCGTTTAACTGATTTGGAGACATTGCTTACATTGGTTGGTATTCTTCCAATGTTAAAGGAGATCAATACACTGATGAAGCATGCACAGGGCAGATTAATCTATATTGTGGATTTTATACGGATGAGGAAAATGGTATGTCAAAGTCTTGATATATTGTACTGTTCCAATGATAGTTTTGATGCACCTGTTTTTGAAAATTGGAGAGATTTATTAGATCTTAAAAATCCTAACACCTTTTTGAGATTTAATATCCACGATCACCTCTGCATCACTGTTAATGGGAGGGAAATACCTGTGCACATTTTGCAAAAACGTCAAGATATTACAGGATCGGAACGAGAAGATGTTCCCGTGACACGTAATTTGTTTGAGTCTGTTATAGTTGAAACAAGAATAAAGCTTAAAAAAATTTCAGAAACCTTGTCATCAGAAATTAGGGAACGTTTCTGTAAAGATAAAATTCTGGAAGCCATGGGTGTGATGAATCCTAATTTTTGGAATACTGAAGGTGGCCGTGCAGACTTTGTCAGTAAGCATTTCCATAAATCAATGGGTACAATAATGGAACAATTTACAAAGACGTCAGAGCTCAAGGGTGTGGAAATCAAAGGTATACTGAATGCCGATTTATTAAAGTTTCAGTCAACAAATTTTGCAACAACAATGAGGAACCAATATAAGAATTTAGATCAACCTTCTGAAAGTGGTGCTATTACAAGGCTGTGGCGAGGAATCTATCAAAGTTCTATTTTACAAGAAGATATCAGTGAATATTTCAGATTATATGAGTTATGCCAAACAATGATTTTGGGGTCTGTGGAGGATGAAAGGGTTTTCAGTGCATTGTCATTTATAAAATCAAAACTGAGAAACAGGTTGGATAAAAATCTGGAAAGTTGCATGAGGTGTTATGTTTCTCGATACTCCATCGAAACCTTTCCGTTCGACAGAGCAATTGCGCACTGGAATTCCCTTTGCGAAAGAAGAGGTGTGAATAATACAGCTACAAGTACAAATATTCCCAACCTTGAGAGTGTAATTGGCTCTTCGTCACATTCTACAGAAGACAACATCGACTTTGATGAAGCTATTGATAATGGATTGTTTCAACTTTAAATAGGTATCTTCTTTATCTATCTTTTATCTTTATCATTAAAGATGTTACAGGTCTATATACTAAAAATGTCAGGCAATTCACCCATCTATCTACTAATACATTTCTCGTGTTGGGTTTTTTTAAAACACAGATCTAGCTCATTACCAGTGGCAATGATGATTTCAACTTTAAGGAGGTATCTTTTTCCCCTTAATCTTATTGTTTGTTACTATTCATTTTTTCAGCTCTGGTTATCATTAAAGATGTTACAGGTGTATGTATTTACATTTAGTTAAATACAATATTTTTATTTTTTGAAAACGTGGGTTGACATCCGTCCGAGGAAGCTGTTACTTCTCGGGACTGACAATGTCAGGCAACTCACCCATCTATCTACTAATCCATTTTTTGTGTTGAATTTTTTTAAGACAAAGATCTAGCACATTACCGGTGATGATTTCAATTTTAAATAGGTATCTTCTTCAACATAATCTTATTGTTTGTTACTTTACATTTTTTCAGCTCTTGTTATCATTAAAGACGTTACAGGTCTAATTCTATATATTTACATTTATTTAAAGATATTGTTGGTCTATATATTTAAAGATGTTGCTGGCACTTCTCAGGAGTCAGGACTGACAATGTCAGGCAACTCACCCCTCTATCTACAATGTCATGTAAAACAAAGATCTAGCACGTTACCCTTGATGATTTCACAGCAATCTAATACGCAAGAGGTAAGCTAAACCCTAGCATATTTGCAATTATGTTTAATTTCTTACCAGTGATGATTCTTTCTTGATTTCTCAGAATTATATTTAATTTATTTTTAAATATAAGTCCACATAAAATTCCTCATAAAATTCACATAAAATTCGGGATAAACAATACATTATACGATTTTAAATATAAGTCCACATAAAATTCCTCATCATCCATATATATCATATCATCACCATATCATTATCATATCCTGAGTCCTGACACTACAATTATTATTAATACAATTATTTATCTAATTTTAAATTTATTAAAACAATTTCATTTTTTAAAATAATTCATAATCATATCATTACAATTCTATTCGTTCTAATGTCATCTATATCCATTCTAATCATTAATGTCATCTATATCCATTATAACACATTCCATTTATTTATCATCTATATCCATTCTAATGACATTATGATCATATCGTTACAAGTGTAGAGAATAATTATCTTAAAACAAGTTCAAAAGTCTAGAGAAGAAGAATTACTGTGCTTGATGATAAATCTACGTCCACATTAAATTGATCATCGTCTTTCATCATCATCTATCATTAATTATCAATTATCATCATTCATCATCTACGTCCACATACAATTCATGACAATGCAAGTAAACAAGAAACATACATATAATTCATGATAATCACCATCTAATGCAATTAAAATTAAAGATTGTATATAAATCCATATAATTAAATTCAAAAACCATAGTACATACTCAATAGTAGAAGTTTTCAAATTCAATATTTAAAGTTTCCTCAATAATAAAAGTTTCTAGTTTTCAAAACCCTCTCTTTCTTTATCCAATTCTACTCCTCTGCACTCTTCCCCAACGGCTTCTTCCACTGTGGCTGTACCTCTTTCCCCAAAACCAGAAATCTCCATGCGACAGCAAATTTGGATCAGCTGCAGCGTATAAACTATCCCGTTGCCAATAATTTTCATAACGACTAATAATCTCATTGATAAGAACCTTAGCCCTTCTGTCCCATTCTATAAGCTGATTGATATGAGGAAGCATCTCCATCTTTCTCATCAACCCACACAAAATATTTTTTGTGCTTGTCCAGATCTATGAAATACTCCTTGCCCTCTTTAGAAGTACTTGTGCCAAAACCCTGTATGGTCCAAGCAACAAGTGATACCTAATCAGCAAGTGAACAAAACCAGAACTTGAAAACATATAAAGAGAAAACAAACTAGCATTACTTTGTAGTACTATATGGTCCAGCCAGTTATCGATCCACTCAATGATTCTCTCCAAGCTTCATACTCAGGAATTGTGTAAAAAGATAACACATTTCCATTTTTGTGAGTTGCCTACATCAACATGTGCCAAAATTAGACATGGAGATACATAACATCTGGAGGCTTAAAAACAAATATAAAGAGTCTCAATACACTCAACCAAATATACAGGGGGAACATTTACCCTGACAATAGGAGTGATAAATTCCACAACAAATGAAGGAATTTTAAGCAGTGATGGCCAGGTATGGTGTATGAAATTGATCAGCAATCCTTTGATGTGGGAACCATCATGGTCCTTTAAGAGACAAAGGACAAGTCAAAAAGGATCTCACTAGAAAGGATGTGTCAGAATTAAGCAGAAACTAAACAGCGCTATACAAAGATCATGTACCTGGTCTGTCATTATCATCAGATGGCCATATCTTAAAGATTTAATGCTGTCATATATTTTATCTTCCTGTAGACCAAGGATTTTTTTTATATTTACTATCTCTTTATTCTCCATTTGTTGGTGAGTGGTAGCTTCCCTGACATTGAGCAGCTTACCTCTGAGAGGAAACACGCCATAATAATATTGACCAACAATAGATATTCCTGCCACCTGATAGGATAAAGATAACTAAAATAACAAAAAATTAAATTGGAAAGTGATGTCGAAACATGTCACAATACTACCAAATTCAGTATTCACATTTCCCTGATTCAAGGCACAAACACTTACAGCAAGAGCCTTGGCTGAGTCACCCTCCGTTAATATTAAAGTACATTGATCAGAATTCTTCCCCCCTGCTTGATTTGCATCATCAAGTTTGGGAACATCAATTAATTTCCCCTTCTTGGTTCCATCAGTTTTCTTAAGATCTTTTTTTTGTTTAAACTTTTCCACTGCACTCATCAGGTCAAACAAAGTTACAAAGCTCATCTTAGACACTAGCATTGCAAAAATTACATGTACTCAGAAATGCTACATATTAGACACCACGCCTTTATTTATTGACATGGGCTGCAAATGCGAAACAGTGAAAATTACTATAAATTTATAACAACAAATTGTATCAGAATAAAAAATATGAATTAAAACGAATTATACTTACAATCAACATGGAAACCGAACGTTGATTCGAGAAAATTCTTTTCTTCCACGAGTGTTGCCTTGGTTGTAACAATTGGTAAATTTTTGAACGGAAGGCCCGTAAACCGATGGATGTCATTTGCTTCGATACTGAATTGAAAAATTCGGCCATCGTTCAGAGTCACATAAAAAATGCCGTCCTCTGAATTGTAGGATGACAGAAAGTAATTCAAAATATCCGGATCTGTTTCGAAATGGGGCATATTAACGAGCCCTGTAAATTCACACGCATCCATTAAATATTTATATTCTGAAGACATCTTTAAAACAGTATGGATGTGAGGGCATAAGGGACATCGATTGAATTGGATTCTCTTGATTTTTGTTACTGAACTTGCAGTTGGGAAGCATTGAGACCTGCAAAAATTCAAGAGCTGGAAGGTGAAAACGAGAAAATGACCGGTTGAAGGGTATTTATAGGCTAAATCAGCGTCAATGGCTTCACTTGACGCGCGTCAAAGGTCCTAGCTGACGCGCGACAATAGTCCTAGCTGACGCGCGTCAATTGGATCCAGCGACGCGCGTCAATAAGAGCAAGCGACGCGCGTCAATAAGATCCAGTGACGCGTGACAATAGGAGTCAGCGACGCGCGTCAATAGGAGAAAGTGACGCGCGTCAATAGAATCCAGTGACGCGCGTCAATAGGAGTCAGCGACGCGCGTCAAAAAGAGCCAGTGACGCGCGTCAATAGGTGCCAGTGACGCGCGTCAATAGGTGCCAGTGACGCGTCAGTAGGAGCCAATAGGAGCCAGTGACGCGCGTCAATAGAGCCAGTGACGCGCGTCAATAGGTGCCAGTGACGTCGTCAATGGCAATTGACAGTGTCGTGCGTTCAAGACATTGACGCGTCAGGAGTGATGAGTGACTAGATGGATCTCTTTATGCACAGAGAAAGCCTGAGACTACCAAATAATTGATTTCTTATCCAAAATTTAATGGAATTCGAAGTTTTCACCTCTTTTGCACTAGAGGAAATTCCCTTCATGTTTGCAATGCAGCCAATTGAGATGAAGCCTTCAAATTTATCCCCAGACCAAAGAAACAAACAGTGTTTGGTGTGTACTTGATGATGATATAGGGTCTTGTTTGATAAGTTCAAAAAGAAACTTCATGATATATGCTAAGACTGAGTTTGAGATGAGGTACCAGTAAGGCACTCTTGACAAAATTTACACAATGTTACCTTTTTAAGATGATCCAACCTTGCACAGAGAACTTTATGTTGAGCTGTAAATTTTTTTTCAATATTTGAGACACTTGATTTTATCAATTGTACTTCAAGAAGATCATGATTAATCAATTCAAGGCATAGAAATGGGGGAGCTTCAAGAAAATTGTCTTCAAACATACACTTGAACATTGTATCTTCAGCAAAGGAAAACAAAACAAGGTGGTAGCAGGAATTTTATACTTTGATACTCATTGCAAGGGTCAACCAAGTATTTCATCAGCTCAACAATGATAATTAGAAGAAAGTAAAAACAACTTTCCGTTACACACAACAATTTTGATCACTTTACCCTTATTGTATCTTTCAAACCTCATACTTGTGCCTGAATATCCTTACATAGGATGAGATGAATCTACTAAAGGATCAAAGATTTCAAGTTCATTCTTGTAACTAATATGATATGTAAACAACCTTATTGAGCTATGATCATATGCACCACCTTAAAAATTTGAAAAAAAAGAGACATATTTTAATTCAACCACTCCAAGAAGCAGTCCTGAAGAGAGAATCTCAAGATGTGAATCCTATACAACATATTTTGATACTGATCCATTTTCCCCAAAACATTTTACAATATCTCAAGATGTGAATCCTATACAAAATTAACTTCTATGATTTATCTGGAGAAGGCACTGTATTTTTTCTTGGATGCTAAGAAGACAGGTTGTTTAGTCTGCATTTCTAAGCGATCCAGTTTTATAAAAACTTGAATAAGTTTAAATACTCATTTCAAAATCTGATTAAATTTGGCATGAAGCACTAAAAGACACTCCTATACACATTTCATGTTTTGGTTAACCATGGGTTTTCCTAAAGATGTTACAGGTCTATATACTAAAAATGTCAGGCAATTCACCCATCTATCTACTAATCCATTTCTCGTGTTGGGTTTTTTTAAAACACAGATCTAGCTCATTACCAGTGGCAGTGATGATTTCAACTTTAAGCAGGTATCTTTTTCCCATTAATCTTATTGTTTATTACTATTCATTTTTTCAGCTCTGGTTTTCATTAAAGATGTTACAGGTCTATATACTAAAAATGTCAGGCAATTCACCCATCTATCTACTAATCCATTTCTCGTGTTGGTTTTTTTTGAAACACAGATATAGCTCATTACCAGTGGCAGTGATGATTTCAACTTTAAGGAGGTATCTTTTTCCCCTTAATCTTATTGTTTGTTACTATTCATTTTTTTCAGCTCTGGTTATCATTAAAGATGTCTATGTATTTACATTTAGTTAAATACAATATTTTATTTTTTGAAAACGTGGGTTGACATCCGTCCGAGGAAGCTGTTACTTCTCGGGACTGACAATGTCAGGCAACTCACCCATCTATCTACTAATCCATTTTTTGTGTTGAATTTTATTAAGACAAAGATCTAGCACATTACCGGGGATGATTTCAATTTTAAATAGGTATCTTCTTCAACATCATCTTATTGTTTGTTACTTTACATTTTTTCAGCTCTTGTTATCATTTATTTAAAGATATTGTTGGTCTATATATTTAAAGATGTTGCTGGCACTTCTCAGGACTGACAATGTCAGGCAACTCACCCCTCTATCTACAATGTCAGGTAAAACAAAGATCTAGCACGTTACCCTTGATGATTTCACAGCAATCTAATACGCAAGAGGTAAGCTAAACCCTATCATATTTGCAATTATGTTTAATTTCTTACCAGTGATGATTCTTTCTTGATTTCTTAGAATTATATTTAATTTATTTTTTATATGTGCAAAATCCTTTGATATATTTTTTTAACTGCGGGATAAACTATTAAACAATACATTATACTATTATAAATATAAGTCCTGACACTCTTCCTAAAATTCCCTGCTTTGTCATAGATCCATCACTTCTTCAGATTTCTCCATGAAGAAATAGATCTATTTTTAGACTTATAATGATCATCCTCTAACACGAAGTTATTCAAACTCAATTCTAATGCTATCTTCCATATCCTATAGTCACCCACCCAAATCTACACTAATCCAACTATTTAAATCAAATCTACACTTAATCACAACTATTTAAATCTTGACAGAGTCTTTATCTAATAAAAATCCTTTCTAGTAATAAAACTGACTCTACATAAACTATCCTGCAAATGTAGTGTGCCTTCTTCAAGGCTCTACATAAATACTTACACACATAGTTTACTATGATCTAGTTTACAACCTTCAATATTTTCTTACACACTCAAAATTATTCCAACTTATAGCCTCCCAGTTCTAATCCACAATTATTCTTCACCCTTATCAAATATAAAAAAATGATAGGATTCTTCAACCTATGAACTTGATCTATACAGACTAATCTTCATGATAAAAACCTTATATGTTTTACATTAAACTTCAAAGTTCTATATCGAGCTTGACCTATCTTTTAATCACATGGTTATTCCAACTTTGGTTAATCTAGCCTCCATAACCTTGACTATTTACAGCAACTTGTCAATCTACTCTACACAAAACAATATCCATGATAACAAAACCATATCTTTTAAACCATGGTCTTGATTATTTCCCAAGCTCTAATTCTTATGGCCTGGAATTTAACTATTTCATAATTGGCTAATCTAGCCTCTACATCAATGATTGTTTCCAGCAAAACGTTATTTTCTGACAAATGGTCTTGACTATTTTGGATGTCAAACAACCTCTCTAATGAGAGATTATGCACTTATATAGAGGTGAATCTCTTTAAAATAGAATTTTCCTACACCATAAGTCTATTAAGGAGAAATCCTAAAGATCTGTTTCAAATCTTAGTTGCTATTTTTTCCCAAAGACATAATTTTCAAGATAATTAAAGTCCCACAAGATATTTAGGCACTACATTTTACATTATACACATTAAATTGATCATCGTCTTTCATCATCATCTATCATTAATTATCAATTATCATCATTCATCATCTACGTCCACATACAATTCATGACAATGCAAGTAAACAAGAAACATACATATAATTCATGATAATCACCATCTAATCACCATATAATTAAATTCAAATACCATAGTACATACTCAATAGTAGAAGTTTTCAAATTCAATATTTAAAGTTTCCTCAATAATAAAAGTTTCTAATTTTCAAAACCCTCTTTTTCTTTATACAATTCTACTCTGCTCTCTTCCCCAACGGCTTCTTCCACTGTGGCTGTACCTCTTTCCCCAACACCAGAAATAACCCCTGAACTTATAAGATCTTCTGCAGCACTGTCCAGATTTTTTAAAATTCTTTCTTCTTGATTTGTTGCATCTCCATGCGACAGCAAATTTGGATCAGCAGCTGCTTTGGCTTTGAATAATATGTCAGGGTCGAGACCATGCTCTTTAATTATCCGCTTTAGTGTATTGTTTTGTTTGTTAACCAAAACAATATTTTGCTTCAAATTTTTTGCTGCGGATAAGCTGTTCTTTGCTGTTTCCAAGTGAACTTGCAAAACCTTCGCCTGACTCTTCAAATTTTCATATTTCAACTGCACAAAAAGAGTAATGTCAATTCAAAATATTAATGTAAATTCAAAATTTCAAATTAACAAAAATGATTGTTTGAATGTAATAGTACTTACAACCGCTCTATCTCTTTCGGCATTTGCGATTGATACCAAATCCTTGTCCTTGGACCATTTGTTAAAATATGCCTGGGCCTCGGCACTAATATTTTCCAATTTGTTTAGTGCCTTATCTAAAATGTCGTCTTTATAGTTGTTGTTAAACGTGACAGTCCCACATCTTACTTGGGTAAGTAAGGAATCCATCTTCGCAGGTTGATTCTGGACTGCAGCGTATAAACTATCCCGTTGCCAATAATTTTCATAACGACTAATAATCTCATTGATAAGAACTTTAGCCCTTCTCTCCCATTCTATAAGCTGTTGGATATGAGGAATAATAAACTCACTGACATGGGATTGACAATCATAACCAATTAAGTTCTCCAAAGGAAAACGTGGCAACTGTTCACTATCTGAATCTGATGCAGACGATCTTGCTGGAGAAGTATGGGGGCTTTCACCAAGATCAACTGCTCCTTGTTTCTGCCTTTGGGTGGGCTGATCCTGTTTTTGAAAAAATTAATCAAGATTTAGATAAATAAATTTAAATCAGAATGTAATTCAAAATTGTAAAGCATATTAAAATTGAAATTTGAAGTATACCTGCTGGCCTTGAATCATCTCGCGGGTATCGAAAAAACCAGTTGGGTCATTGCTATCAATGCCCAAATAATCTTCATCTAAATTTATATTGTTCAAAACAGATATGCCCATTGCACTGGGCAAGCCACCAAGTGATAGAGTTGGAATTCGAAACGAGGAGGCAAGGTTTAGTGTCCCACTAGGGGCCGGAGCAAAAGGCATGCGTTTACCAATGTTCTTTTTCACTGTTCCTCTGGTTGGCATTTTAAAAATTAATGGTTGAGTGGGTGTCGGTGCTGTGGTTTGATCATGACTGACATGTGCTGAAAAGTACAAGAAAAAAATGAAAAATATTAAAACAATTCATAAAGTCAAAACTACGAAATTAAACGTACTATAGAAAAGTTGTACCTTGTTGTCGAGGGGTTGTTTTTCTCGGTGCTACGGGTGGCCTTGTAGGAGTTGTACTCAGTGGCTGTTCAGAAGATATGAATGCATGCGACTGTATGGAGTGAGTTGGGGAAGAAGGTTCCAAAGTCCCTGCAATTCATCAATATTAAATGTTGTCAATTCATTTGGTTAAAATTTAAATTGAAAAATAAATATGCAACTTTGGAATTTGTAAATAATATATGAGAATGTATTACTTCTCTGGCGTTTAACGAGTTCAAACTGTTGAGGGTTTGGAGAGGAGTGAGCTTCCATTTCAGATTGGGAGTCCCCCGAAGCCTCCGCGTGTTGTTGGCCTCTTCCTCTCGATAACTTCTTTTTTCGGGGAAGGGCTTCAAGATATCTTCTCTGCAAAACATTAAAATTTAAGTTTTAATAACTGTGCACTGTAATGTCGAAAATTGAAATACAATTACAAACTAAATAGTTTATACCTGTTGTTCTTCAAATGGAATTGAGAATTTCTTCAAAGCCTCATCAGAGCAAGTAGGAATTTGTTTATCTTTTAAATTTAAAAGTGCCTCATAGTAGAAGCCGAGGAGATAGTTTGTTGAATAAATGAAAGGTTTATCTGAGAGTTTTGAATTTGTTATGTCAGTTCTTATTTTTTTGGATAGATATGTGCACCAATCGAATTTTCATTTTGAGATAGTGGCACAAATGTATGCAATGGCCCAATTTGGTATATCTGTTTGGCGACCCTGCAAAACAATTCTGGCTTGAAAAAATGAAATAAGTGCAGCAAGAAAGTGGTGTGCAATTGATTGTGTATCTACACCACGCCTGGATTTATTGACATGGGCTGCAAATGTGAAACAGTGAAAATTACTATAAATTTATAACAGCAAATTGTATCAGAATAAAAAACAGAATAAAAAATATGAATTAAAACGAATTATACTTACAATCAACATGGAAACCGTACGTTGATTCGAGAAATTTCTTGTCTTCTTCCAGGAGTGTTGCCTTGGTTGTAACAATTGGTAAATTTCTGAAAGGAAGGCCCGTAAACCGATGGATGTCATTTGCTTCAATAGTGAATTGGAACATTTGGCCATCGTTCAGAGTCACATAAAAAATACCGTCCTCTGAATTGTAGCATGACAGAAGGTAATTCAAAATATCTGGATCTGTTTCGAAATGGGGCATATTAACGAGCCCTGTAAATTCACACTCTTCCATCAAATCTTGATATTCTGAAGACATCTTTAAAGCCGTATGGATGTGAGGGCATAAGGGATTCCTGTAGTTGATCTTGGAAATCGATTGAGTTGGATTCTCTTGATTTTCTTGCTGAACTTGCAATTGGGAAGCATGTGAAGTCGACATTATAGCTGTAATTGCGTCTTTGACAACGATTTAGACCTGCAAAAATTCAAGAACGGGAAAACGAAAAACGAGAAAATGAGCGGCACAAGGGTATTTATAAGCTAAATAGGGCGTCACTGGCCCCTATTGACGCGCGTCATTTGCTCCTACTGACGCACGTCACTGGCTACTATTGACGCGCGTCAGCTAGGACTATTGTCGCGCGTCAGCTAAGACCTTTGACGCGCGACACTGGCTCCTAGTGACGCGCGACACTGTCCCCTACTGACGCGCGTCACTTCCTCCTATTGTCACGCGTCAGCTAAGACCTTTGACGTGCGTCAACAGGTTCCAGTGACGCGCGTCAATAGAAGACAGAGACGCGCGTCATTAGGGTACAGTGTCGCGCGTCAATAGAAGCCAGTGTCACGCGTCAAAGGTCTTAGCTGACGCGCGACAACAGTCCTAGCTGACGCACGTCAATAGGAGCCAGTGACGCGCGTCAGTAGGAGAAAATGACGCACGTCATTAGGGGCCAGTGACGCGTGACAGTAGGACAGTAGGAGGCAGTGTCGCGCGTCATTACGAGCCAGTGACGCGCGACAGTAGGAGACAATGTCGCGCGTCATTACGAGCCAGTGTCGTGCGTCATTGGGAGCCGGCGTCGTGCGTCATTACGAACTAGTGTCGCGCCAGTGACGCGCGTCAGTCTAGACTGTTGACGTTCCATTGACGCGTGTCAGGAGTGGTTATTGACGTCTTGTTGTCGCACGTCACTGATGGAGCCATGAAAAACCAGGTGAAAATTTTGTTTTTGAATACTGTCAAATTCACCTTTCGCTGAAACTGGTTACGGGGATATTCGCCAGGTATTTTCCACCTTCAATTTTATAGGGGTGTCTTAAAATGGTATGGCTTGTAACTGAGCCGCCCACCACTTCTTGTACATGTCTGTACATCCATTATCATCTATCCGCTGATCCACAAGCTGATCCTCCCCCCTGTGGGCACTGTAGGCTGTGGTAGAGGTAAGGGCCTCTCCACATCATCTCTCTGATATTATGGGAAGGGCGGAGGAATGTTCTCTAAGAGCCTAAACTACCATCAGAATCTATCTACCGGGATCATCTCATCCTCCCCGGCACATCGACCCTATATCCACCTCTCTAGCTTGAGCTCAGCTAGCTCCTCATGCATATGCCTATACGAGGGGAATCCCACATATGGCCTCCAGAAAATCCCTCTAGTAACTACCAATAATGGGCGACAACATGTGTCAGCCTATCTGATCTCTGCTCTCCTATCATTGGCACCCATCTCCTGTATCCCAACCAAAAAAATCTAGGTGGGAATGCATATGCTCGGGGCATCCCTATAGGCCGCACACAGACTATGTGTTCGTATGCCCAACAGTGTAGTATAAATTTACAACACAAGCTACACCTGTGTAATCACCCATATGCCCACAGCTCTCTATATAACTACACCAAGAATGTTGGTGCCCATGTAAAGCATGTCTCATGAACCATCATCTCGTGGAGTACCCCCATCAGTGATCGGGGAAAGCATCCACCCTCTGCATCTGGCAGTGCATAGCAACACACTAACCTCCATCAACAGAACCACTAGCCTCATCTCATCCAGACGGGCTAGGTACATCTCTCCATAGCTCAAACTGGTGCTATGGAATCTCATATCAGCCGTTCCCTCACCAAAAATAGTCCCAATCAACTCCTCTGAGGCCTCGGAGGAGATAAAATACACCTATGCACCCAATATGGGTAACCACAAAATCCGGAACATGTCCTCCAGGGTGATAGTCATCTCACCTGTTGGAAGGTGGAATGTGTTGGTCATGGGATCCCATCTATCGATGAGTGCGACCATCAAGCTGGGTTATCGAACAACATGTCGGTAGCAAAGAATCCCACTCAAGCCCACTGCCTCCACATGCTGCAGGTCTAAAAGGCTCACTATGCCACGTAATGTCACCAGTAGAGGCGGAACCCTCTCCTGCATATGTAACTGCGCTCTCCCCTGCATCCAATCTAAGCACGACAATAATCCACATTTACCATGACCATATTCACCAATTATCATTACCCTCCACCCTATTTTCACTCTACCCATCACAACTACCTAGCCCACATCACTTTTGGACCCTTGTGCCTCAAATCCCGACCAGTGCTGGTTCATCCTAACTGACTCCGGTCACCCTTAAACCGGCATCGGTCACCTGTTTGGTGATCAATATTGGTTCACCCTTACCGACCACGGTTACCCCTTAACCAGCATCAGTCAACTATTTAGTGACCGATACCGATTCTACCCAACCGATGCCGGCCAAACTTGACTGACGTTGGTCACTGTCACGGAAAATCCCACGACTTCCCAAAACCCCCATTTTCTAAAAATCACCCCCCTTCCTCTTTTACCCCCACCTACAATGACCTAAACTACCCCTGGACCTCTACTCACCCCACCTATACCATTTACTACCCTTCCCCTCCCTCTTTTTTCCTGTTATTCCCCCTATACCCAAATTTTATTTTTACCCACCCACAAACAACAAAAACCCACAATAACCTAAATTAACAATTATCCAAACCTCTAACCTATGCAAGTAACAATGTAGAGTTGGGCGCTTACCTCGTAGCGCTGTCGCCATCTAGCCATTGTGCCGATGGCCCGCCATATCCCTCTCTAGCCTCTGCCATCACTGAATAACTACTCATAACCTCCAACCAATCAAATCTCTCACCCTGATCCTGTGGACTCACTGATCACCAACTTAACCCTCATCCAATCACACTGCTAGCTCACTGTCCCATTTCCTCCTGACACTTTTCTCTCTTTTCTCTCATTTTCTCACTTTGCAAATAACAAATGAATAATAAAAAACATGGATTTTTTATTTTTATAACCAACCTGACCTAACCGATGTCGATTACCCTTGAACGGCATCGGTCACGTGCCCTACCTCACCATCGTCAATTTTTCTATACCGACGTCGGTTATCCATGACTACCATCGGTCAACCCCATCTACACATTTCCCTCAATTTTGTCCTTTTACCCCACCCTTTACCTTGATCCTTTATCCCACCCTTCACCCTGATCCTTTTCCCAACCACACCTTTACCCAACCCATTTCCCTTACCTTTCATGACTTCATCATTTACTACCTCCATTTTTCCTCCTTTGGGCACTCATTATTTTACCCCTACCTTGGCCTTACCTATGCCACAACCTAGATATTTAGACCTGGACCATCGCTAGTGACCTTTGACCTTATGTGTTTGCTATACCTTGCAGCACTGTTACCTGTGTTGATTGACCTGATGACCTTACCTAGCCTATTGTCGTGACCGTTTATCCTAACCCTACCTTTGGTGTACCAGAACATACCTAAACGTTCCTACACCTAACCTATGTTGTGTTTCCTGACCATATCCTATACCTTGGATATCGGATTCACTTCCACCTTGTTTGGATAAACCAATCGACCTTAGACGATGTAGAGTTTGCCTGCTCTTCAACCCGGTAGCAGGCTATAGTTTATTCATGTGCTTGCATTTGACTGTTGCTACCTATGACCTAGACCCATTACCTAGATTGCCCACGTAGACCTTTAACCCTTTCTCCCTCATGCCCACCTCCCTCTTCCTCCCATTTACCTTTTATCAAACCACTCACTGATTCTCCCTTTTGCCTCGTTAGTTCCTAGTTTGAGATGGATCACCTTCACCAACACATGGCGCAACCACATCTTATTTTTGTTAGCGTTGCTTACCAATACAAGCTACACAACAAAAAGGGGCAAAATGTAGACACTAAAATTAGGTCACACTCCCCTTTGGTCCCTCAATGAATAAACACCCTTCATCACATTCACCTAGCCATGACCCCCTTCACCCCACTAATATTAATTTAATTGAATTAATTCATTATATTTATTATTTAAATATCTTATTTAAATAATATCCACACATACAGTTCACTTAGACATCTCACCAAGCCAACTCACCCTAAGACCTATTCTTAGTAAGTTGCCATAACTAACTAAGACTTATCCAAACCCTAGAAATCAATGCCTACATTCCCTCTAACCACATTCCCGCATGATCACAAGAATCTTCCATTCTAATCTGTAGGTTAATGACATGAGATCCAAGGAAATCAAGAGGATCTCCCTAGTTTAGTAAACCTAGGAAATCCCACCTTGACCAACGCTGGTTACCCCTAACCATAGCCGATTAATCCGGAACCACTGTCGGTTACCCTTTAACCCCAAAACAACCTTATTCTCAAAGTTCGAAGTTGAAAGCAAGAAGCAGAAGGTTGGCAAGCATTAACACATCTTAGAGAGATAACACTTCTTCAGAGAGTGAATTCCAGTGAGAATCCATATGCAAGGAAGGAGATCAAACATCTTTTCCTGCACAGCCATCCCAACCATGATCTGATCTAACCAAGTAAAGAAGAATGTACATGCAGTCTATGAAGAAGCTTTCCTTCAGTTGGTGATCACTTGCAACCTTCAAACCTGTCATCAGCACCTCCATCCCTCACTCACAGGCATTCAGGACTAGAATCCATGTAAGTATAATGTCATACTTTTATGGTTTATTTTATTTCATCATCATTTTATCATATATTGTTTACCTAGCCACCTATTGACCTTCTCCAACATTTCCACCTCCATATACCCATTAAAAACCTTTCCAAAGTCTACTCCAGTCACCCAATACCTCATCCTGACCAACCAAAGTCCTTTGTGCAATCACAAAGGAGACCTAAATCTTGTTATGTGACATTTCTACATTTCATAGTAACTGGCACTTGTCACACCTAACCGCCATCAGTTACCCCTGACTGACATTGGTCTTTGTATTTTCCCATACAACCCATAACAGAGACCTACCCACCAAATTTCATCTCACCCTCATCCACCTGTGATCTACTCGAGACCTCTGTCAAACCTGCAGAACCTAGAACCAATCATTTGACCTTTGGATTCTATTCTAGCTTAGCCTCTTAGATTATATCTATTTCTTATTGTGTTTTAAGTGAGATACCTAAATCATTTTAAATTACAATAGGATTTACTTTGTTTACGACATTAAATTGTTTAAAACAGTGGACTGACAGCCATCTAGGAAGTATCACACTTCTCGGATCTAGCATACGCTAGGTAGTTCACTGCCCATATTTTTTAATTCCTTATGGTGGTCTTGCTTTGCATTACAGGTAGTTCCTCCTAGCCAAAAGGAAGTTCTCACAATCAGCTGTAGATTCGTAAGTCATACGCAGGAAACAACCCATCAACCAACATTTGAACATGTATTCCTCCTACTCCCGTTACCCTATCTGTTTCATCAACACTTCAAAGAAACGATCTAAGAATCAGGTGAAACTGTTGGTTCAAGGAAAAAAAAGAGAATGTACTAGATAAAGGTAAAGATGCAAATGTTGTATAAGAGGTAATGCAATATTCCCTTATTCTCTCCTTGCATAATAAAATAGAATCACGGGTTTTAGATTCAGGAGCTTCTTTCCATGTTACCCCTAATAAGGGTTATTTCAGAAATTATGTCCAGAGTAATTTTGGGCATGTTTATTTAGGAGATGATGAACCATGTAATATTACTGGTAAAGGGAAATTTCATCTAAAATTACAAAATGGAAATACATGGATATTGAAAGATGTGAGGATTGTGCCTAGCCTTAGGATAAATCTAATTTATATAGGATAACTAGGTGAAGCTGGCTGCATGGTTACATTCATAGCCGACTCTTGGAAAGTTACCAAGGGAGATCTTGTTGTAGCAAGAGGAAAGTAGGTAGGAACATTATATTTTTCTACTTGTATTATTGATTCCTTTTCTATTCTTTCTACTTTAGATTCAGATGCAAGCATGTGGCATAATCGGCTAGGCCATATGAGTCAAAAAGGAAAGTAGATCCTAAAGGAAAAGGGTAAGTTATCAAATTAAAAATATGTAGATCTTGATTTATGTGATCATTGCATATTTGGAAAACAAAAGAGAGTGATATTTATCAAAGTTGGGTCAACAAAGAAGGAGAAAAAATTAGATCTTTTGCACTCAGATGTGTGGGTACCAGCCCAGGTAGCTTCTCATGGAGGATCCCAATACTATGTGACTTTAACTGATAATGCCACAAGAAAGGTATGGGTTTATTGAATAAAGTGTAAATATGATGTTTTTGAGAATTTTAAAATTTGGAAAGCCCTTGTGGAAAATGAATCAAATTTAAAATTAAAATGCCTTAGATTTGACAATGGTGGTGAGTATTGTAGCAAGGCTTTCAATGATTATTGTTCAGTGAATGGAATACACAGAGAAAAAATGGTTCCTAGAACACCACATGAGAATGGTGTTGCAGAAAGAATGAACATGACTATCATGGAACGTGCAAGAAGCATGTGGACACATGTTGGATTGCCCTTGCAGTTCTGGGTAGAAGTAGTAGACATGACAGTGTATTTAATCAACTGCATCCCTTCAAGTGCATTGGATGGTGGAATATTAGAAGAAGTTTGGAATGGAAAAGAGGTAGATCTTTATTTTCTTAGAGTATTTGGTTCATAAGCTTTTGTGCATGTTGATAAAGAAAATAGAAAAAAATTAAATTCTAAAGCAAATAGATGCACTTTCATTGGTTATGGCTCTAGTGATTTTAGATTCTGTTTTTGGGATTTAGAATATTTTAAGATTATTAGGAGTCATGAAATTTAATAGAATGCAAAGAGAATTTATAGGGATCAAATTTTGATACCCAACGATGAATTGGTGGAAGATTTTGTGAAATAAAATTCATTCTTAGATTTAAAACAATCATCTATAGGTACCAACATCAGTGAGGGAAACCGATGCCAAAAAACACATGACCGATGTCAACAACCAGAACCGACATCATCTATAAAAGATCCAGACCAGCGCCAGTCACCTTGACCGACGTCGGCTATAGGTGACCGACTTTGGTCATTTTCAAAGGTGGATACTAATGTACATGATGTAAAAATTGAGCCTTCGGCACCCCAGATTTTAGTAAGAAGGTCACAAAGGGTAAGTAGACCTCCAAAAATATTTACACCTTCCTTATTTTATCTATTATTAACTAATAGTGGTGAAATAGAAATTTTTGAAGAAGCAATGCAGAATGAGACCCAAAATCAGTGGGAGAATGACATGAATGAGGAGATGGAATATTTGGAACAAAACCAGACATGGGATTTGGTTAAGTTACTAGTAGTTAAAAGAACATTACAGAACAAATGGGTTTATATAATCAAGGAAGAAGAGGGTGGATAGAAAAGATACAAGGCAAGTCTTGTGTTAAAAGGATTTACACAAAAAGCAGGTATTGAATTTGGTTAGATTTTTTCTCCTATAGTAAAAATGAATTCCATATGTACTGTTTTGAGTTTAGTTGCAATAGAATATTTTAACTTAGAACAACTTGATGTTAAGACAGATTTCCTTCACGATGATTTGGAGGAAGAGATATATATGCATCAGCCACTTGGTTATGAATTCAAGGTTAAGGAGAAACTTGTGTGTAGGTTGAAACAGAGCTTTTATGGGCTCAAGAAAGCCCCAAGGCAATGGTATATGAGGTTGGATAGTTTTATGCATGAGCATGGTTATATGAGATGTGAATATGACCATTGAGTTTATTTCAAGAAGCTTGGAAATGGAAGCTATATTATTTTGTTACTGTATGTAGATGATATGCTTATTGAATGATCGAGTATGCAGGACATTATTGAGATTAAAGAAAAGTTAGCTCATACATTTGTAATGAAAGATTTAGGAGCTGTAAATAAAATCCTTAGTATGAAAATTCTTAGAGACAGGAAAAATAGGAAACTGTATTTTTCTTAGGAACATTATATCAACAAGGTGTTGGAAAGGTTTAATATGTAGAATTCAAAACCTTTAAGTACACCTATGGCTAGAAACTTAAAATTGAGCAAAGATCAGTGTTATACATCACATGAGGAGGTTGAGTACATGGTACAAGTTCCATATGATTCATTAGTTGGAAGTATTATGTATGCTATGGTTTGTACCAGACCAAACATTGCACATGTAGTGGGAGTTATGCACAAATTTATGGCCAATCCAAGTAAAGAGCATTGGAAATAAGTCTAATGGATTCTTGGGTATTTGAGAGGGAAATTCAACATACAATTATGCTATGGAGGATCAGATACTTATTTATGTGGCTATGTTTATTCTTATATGGCCGGTGATTTGGATGATAGAAGAAGCACCACTAGATATGTATTCACAGTAGGTGGGATGATAGTTAGTTGGATTTCGAGATTGTCGAAGGTTGTGGCCTTGTCTACTACAAAGGCTGAATATTTTGCAGCTAAAGAGGCTAGCAAAGAGATGATATGGATGATCAGGTTCATGTAAGAGTTGGGAAAGGGGCAAGAGGATTGTAGATTGTACAGTGATAGTCAAAGTATGATTCATCTGGAAAGAACTCAGTGTTTCACTCAAGAAAAAAACACATTCAGTTGAGATATCAGTTCATAAGATAGATGTTGGAGGATGGGAAGTTGAAACTGGAGAAAATTCATACAAGTAAGAACCTTGCGGATATGCTAACAAAGTCATTGGAAATTGAGAAGTTGTATCTTCACTCTAATTATGTTGGTCTTTGAGTTTGAGACTGAAAGAGGAAGAAACAGGCCAAGGAAAGGATCCAAGGATGAAGTTGTACGATACAATGCAAAAATTTATCTCCAAGTGGGAGATTGTTAGGTTGTGGAGCTAAATGAATTCACAAATATCATGCTTTACAAACTTGCAGGTTTACATAGTAATTGACATCGGTTGGGTAGCCAGTGTCGGTCACCTGGGAGAAACTAACATTGGTTGGGTAACTGGCATCGGTCACCTGATAGCAATCGACATCGGTTGGGTAACCGACATGTGTTACCTGTGCGTTAATGTTTTTATTCAAAACGTGAGATTAGATCTAACCTTTGGTTAAAAGGTGATCTACATGTTATAATTATATTGCTAAAGTTACCTAAGAATGTATATGCTTATATAAGCTTGAAAGCTAGGGTTAGAAAGGTTAGATTGTGAGAGATTGATCATAATTGTAAGAAGGAATTCTTGGAGAGAGAAAAGAGAATCTTGTGAAGACAAACTATTGTACATCCAAAGAGGTGTGGAAGATTGTAGATCTTCATTACATTTCCTATGTAAATCAAAGATTAATAGATTGGTTGTTTCTTAGTGGACATAGCCCACACTGGGTGAACCAAGTTATATCTTGTGTATTTATCTTCTAGTATATTTTCATGTTTTATTTCTTGAATGCTTAATTATGATTATAAATTTGTACAACAAGTGTGTGGTAACCCCAACAAAGTCTGTATAAATAAGCCTATGCAAATTCCATGTAAATGTGATCTAAAATGAATTTATAATGAAATAGATGAACCTATGTAATGAATATAACCTAATTGGCCATGTCTACATCAATGAACTATTTCCAATTCCTTGTAAATTTGATATGAAATGAACAAATAATATTAAAATATTATATAAATCATGTGATTCTCGTAATGGCATATAAATCTTAATGATAATTGTATCAAGTTCATGTAAATATTCTCTTAATCATATAATCTCTTTATCTAAATTGTGTAAAATTATATAACCATGTATACCTTATGACGCTTTGATATTTTTGTGTCAACTTATAAGAATCCCAAAATATACCCTGATTTTCAGGTGAGTGACACCTAGAAGCATCCCTTAATTTAAAAGAGAAAAGTGGTTAAGCTATCAAAACATCTATTATGTGAGCCAAATAAAGCACATGTAGTAAACTTCGATGTAAAAGTAGTATCTTTTGTATCTGATAAATAGGGAACAAGTAGTATATGTGTTATATCTCAAGGGAAAACATATTTTAAACATGTCCAGTAATCCATAGAAATAAGTATTTGAGATCATATTAATGAATGCCATATAAATATGTTAGTAGATACACAAACTGACACTAAGGGATCACTTGGGATTTGAGACATGACATAGAGAGCCAACCAATAGACTAGAAGATTGATAAGTTTTCACAATGAAAAATTGACCAATTTTAGTAATAGTTAATTTTGTGTGCAAATGAAGTATGTGTCAAAAAAATAATGTGTAAAATGGCATGTGTATAAACCAATTATGCGTTGTGCAATAATATGTCAAGTAATAATCAAGATGTCAAGTAACACATTTCAAGCAATATGTATCAATAAATATGTGTGACAAACAATATATAAAATAATATGTCTCAAGCAACATGTTTGTTAAGAAATAAGTAATATGTCTCAAGAAATATGTGTGTCAACCATATATGTAATAAGACATATGTGTGCAAGGAACCATGTGTATAAAACAAGTATATATCACAAAGCTATGGGAAAAAATAAATCAATATAACAGGAAATATGTGTGATGAACAAGAAATAAGGAAATGTGTAGGTAAAACTACTAATATATCATAGAATATTTGTAAAGCAAGTAATTAATCATATGTGTGTGGAAATTTGGTAATTTATTAGGTAGTGTGTGAGAGTATAAATACATGCCATAGGCACATAGTTGTTAGATAAGTAGAGAAAAATATTATGAATAAATAATAAATCTAAATGTGAAAATTTTATGATCAACAACAAGTAAGCATGGAGTATATGTTAAATCATTACATAGAATAAAATAATGTAATCATTGAATGAAGAACTCTATGAAACATGTTCTAAGATATAAGGCAACACAAGATAAGTAATAAAAGATCTATGTTTCTAATGGATGAGTGTAAAATATATAACGTAAATAAAATTTATATGTAAGATACCTCTAGTGTAGGCATTACCCAAGGTGGAAGGTTTTCTTGTGGGTGTAGGGTGTACAAGTCCACAAAGAATTTTTATGAGTATCCATGGACTATGTGTATCTATGATTTTCTTGTGTATAATATAAGTATTAATTGCATAAATAAGTGGCATATATAAAGTCTTAAACCTTTAGAGTGACAATGTATAATCCTATGTAATGAATAAGCCCATCACACGGAGTTTTAGAAGGTATATTAACATCATTGAAGGGTTTGCCTAAATCTTTCTTGATCTTTGATTTTTGAAATTTAACCATCTATTATAGGATTTAACTAGCACTATTGCTAATCCATCATTATGATTAGGTTTTTCCTTAAGAACTCTACTAAATACATCAATAGGAATTTTAGGTGGGATATTTTGAATGATCAGAAATTGTTTATGATTGGTATTGTATTGGCCTCCCTCATGTTCATACATTGTCTCAATGAAAATAATATCTTTTGTAATATGTGTAGCATTCCATAAACATTATCAATATTTTTTTACTGGTATCCACATAAGAAAAACAAAAACATCAATTATATTCAACATTTTCTTAAGAAAATTTGGAACTAAGGGTATTTGAATGTAATCAATGTGGATAAAAACAATCGAGAACTTCAACAATCTAGGGTGAGATACCTAGATTGGTTAGATTGCATAAGAGAATAACATTTAAAAATGCACATTAAGGTTTAAGGGTTTTGATTAAACCCTAAGATTAGGAACATCATGTATAAGGTCAGAAAAATTATGTTCAAATATGAAATCGTAAGTGTAAGGAATAAAATCGTAGGTTGTATAAATCAAAATATAAGTGGGTTCATAAAAATGTAATATGAAATTTTGGTTTATGTTCCTAATTATATATTACTTGTGTAAATATAATTTAAAATACCATAATAATATTCCTAACTATCCTAAATTATGAAAAGAGATCATACCAATAAATATGCAAATGAATGTATGGTTATGGGTTTAGAGTTAGAAAAGTGCCACCATGGAACAAGTTTATAATGAATTGAATTTTGGTAAAACTAGGTACAAAATATGGAATGAATTTCATCGAGCTTCATATAAATTCTAGAGACCTAAAAGTGTGCATACAAGAGGTTCATCCGATTAAGGATATGTTCATGGTCGAACCTATATATGTGTATACCTAGATTTGGATCACCCTTAAGATGTGTGAGTTGACATTAGATTCTCCTGTTATCCAATTTTGCCCCTTGGAGTGAAATTAGAAAACAAGAGCAATTGTACCATGGGAATGGAAAAGCCCTTCATGAACACTCTGGGTCATTTTGGGTAAATTTTGTGCTTAGGGAGCATTTACGATATTCCAGGAGGTTTTGGGATCATCTCAAACTATTTTCCCTTTTCCAGGTATTAGGGTGAGGAAGTGATCCTATGACGAGTTCACATTCGTTTGACACTAGCAAAAAATGATTAAAATTGATAAGTTGTGTTTAAAAGGTCTTATTGTTCTTTTATTACCTCACCAATTTCGAGAAAAAAAACTCATGAAGTCTAAACACCAAGGTAAGATCTAATTTGGAGGGGAAGATGACATTGATCAAAAACGAGCTCGACGAGCTAGAAGTGAGCTGTTTTGTTTAACTCGGCGTTGGGGTGAAGTTTGAATTCGGTGGGATGATTCGTGGGATGTCCAATGAGTCATAGTAATAGAGGAGTACATGAGAGTAACCAGGAGGTTGTTTTGTACGTGCAGGTTGAGCTTGAGGGATGATGCTGACAAAGTGAATGGCTTGGAGGGTTTGCAAAGGAGAGTCAAGTCATAAAAGATCACGTATCAGGAACTCACCAAGGGACTTAGCTCGATTTGTTGAGCCATGTAATGGCCAAACCATCGTATAAAGTAGCTCAGACATCAAGCTAAAACATGGGTTTGAGGAGCTCGCCATAGTAGGTCAAAGGAAAACAAGGAGATGTGGGAGTATTGAATTAGAATGTCTGCAGAAAAAGAGAGACAAGGCAAGTTGAGTAGACAACTAGTTCACTCCATCAATCCAGGAAGACGGGATGAGTTGGATATTCATAGGGGGTATGATTTGTAATAAAATGGTTGGCTAAATCTATAGAGCTAAGTCGATATTAGCTCATCATTGACGAGGAATCCGCGAGTTGAGCAGAGGAACAAGCGGCTAGGGTCACATTCAGGGTAATCGATGGCTCAAGACGACGTTAGTTTAGAAAAGAACTCAACACATTGCATGGCTGAGTCCTTTTGAGAGCTAGAAGAATCTGATCTTGCAAGATTTAATGCATGGCCTAATGCATAGACAAATTAGCATAGCGGTTAGGCTCATAGATAATTTTAGGGAAAAAATGGGCGAGGTGTTCACAGTGACACCGAGGCCGAGCTTAGGCCAAGATTTTTGGGTTGTTATGGTGCACATATTGAGGCAAGGGACATGTTCCATATTCTCAGACCCGAGGCACTTCGAAGGTGAATGCGATTCAGTCATGGTCATAGCTTGATCGACAAAATAATAGTTCAGGCTCATCAATTACATTAGCAGCTCAAAGAAGGCTTGATATAGGACAACTCGATAGGTATACACATGTTCAGGTTTGGAGCTTGAGCAATGGGGAATTCATCAAGCTGGATGAATATCGCAACCCATGTCTCAGATCGAGTAGATGGAATAAAAACGTCATCCAGAGAAGCTCGGTCAAGTAAAGAAGGAATAACTCGACAAGGAGGTCGACTCAAAAATCTGTGAGAAACTCGTAAATTGATCACAGGAAAGGAGTTCACACTAAGTCGAGGTGGTAAGTTATTTGCGCACATGGATCACCAAAAAAAGAAAGTGAATGGATTAGTGGGTCACGTGTATGAGAAACATTACAGAGGGAGCTAGAACTAGAATCGCAGGAGTGTCAGAGTATGCAGTGAGCTCACAGACAAGGTAAGCCGAGTTCGAACTGGAGGGAATTGTGAGTTCCATGAAACTCAATAGAAAGTTCACGAAGTCCACGGTGATCTTGTAAAATGGGGAGCCTCAAGAAACATCGTCATAATGGTGAGAGAGTCGTTGGCTAGGTTGGAATAAGGTGAGCGAAATAGCGTATCGTGCCATAAATGAAAGATCTATATAGATAAGAAGTAACTTGATATATGTTTAGAGGGATGAGTTATAAGAATACTAGACTAGATGTATTACACAGGTCGGCGAGCTCGTATAAGAATAGATCTCATCTCGAGCAAGCCACGAAGACGACTTGGGTCAGAGTATGGTGATTTTGAGGAAAGGAACCCATATGGCCAAATCGCTTAGTGGCAAAGTGGCCTCGAAGATCTGTAACCATTTATAACTTACGGATTTTTGTGATATGAAATCCATGTCGTGAATGGAAAAATGGTCTTCGGGTCCCGAGATCCAAGTTTCCAAGATGTGAGGATTTGATTCGTTTTAGCAAGGGTGTTCAGGGCTACAACGTTCGAGGGAGCTCGGGCCCGCTGGGGAAATTTTCCAGCAAATGGGTAAAGCGGTGGAACGCGTCTTGTGAGTTAAGGACGAGTCATCCAGTTGATGGCTCCCAATGCAGGCAGAAAAATAAGCCAAGTCGAATGGCGAACAACCTAAATAGAGGGGAAGTGAAAAGGAAACAGTTAACGCAATGCGGGTTAAAAAATTTGAGACATGTTGAGTTGGTGGTTTGATGAAGGTGCAACATGGAGCTAATTAACTAATGTCTGTCGATAACCAAGAGGAGCTCGACGTGGCGTAGTGAGATAAGTGGTCAATATGGCAAAGATCATACAACAAGTGGATAAACCAATCATTAAATTCAACGACTGAGTCAGCCAGTTGGTTGGAAAAGTGTGTATGGCTCTCCAATGCGAGTTCAGTGGATGTCGTGTGGGAATGAGTGGACATTTGAGTTGGCAAAATTTGTGTAGTCGAGTGTTCAAGCCAAGTTACGTGGTGAGTTCTGAAGGATTCCAAGCGGTAAGACGCCAAGACATTGGGGAGGTTATTGAAGTTAATGGAGCACGTGAATATTGGGTGATGCATCGAGATGGCTTTGTGTAGTCGAGGATGTTATAGAGACAATGCCGAGGGGCACAGGTAATGGGTCTAGGAAGTGCAAAAGTGTTGGCCGAGCCGCCATTCAAACCCCTCCAAAGCATAGTGTTGGTCTAGGTGTTGGCGTTAATTTAGTGGAGAATAAAATTCAATTTTTTGAATTTATACCATAGTGATGGAATGTTTTTAAGTGGTGCAATTATTGATGTAATTAATGGAGGCCATCATGTGTCATTATTCATGCCTAAGAATTTAGGAATCTCTCCTCTCTTCTATCACATGGATTTTTCTATAAATGTAGAGGAGGAATTCATTCCAAGGGGTTGGATATTTTTCAGTATTTCTCTCTCTCTCTCTCTGCTCTCTCTCTCTCTCTCTCTCTCTCTCTCTCTTCTGCAAGCTAGTCTATTGTGGATTGTGGGGACTTTCAAGCCTCTCTTCCAATATTGTAATGGAAAATTTTTTCCTCTTCCTCATGTAATGATGTATTATGCACGTGATTAAAGTAATAAAATTGTGTTATGTGGCTAATTATTGGTCCTTTCATCATTCTAGCTACTTCTTTATGTCTTTCTCATGTATGTAGGTATATTGTGTAACTTCAAGTTTACTATTGTAGGTTTTGGGAGTTTTTTGCTTATCTGAGAGTGAAGCTTTGTATGTGGTTGAGTTTTTGTGGTTGTTCATCCTTCTCATTTTCATCTTCCTTCACTAGAAAACTGAAAACTTTTCTAGCAACAAACCTTTCTTGGTGCATCACCACTTTTAGTATAGGTTTTATTTCTTACAAATATCTCTCCCTTAACCCCATGAAAATGTTAGCATAGGTCTAGTTAGTATTTTATTGCATTAGAAGTAGTGTTGTAATTTAGTTTAGGAAGAGGAAAGTCAGCCTTCTTTGGAGGTTTACCTTGAGCCCAAGTCCCATAGCTTGAGAGGTGATCCCATGTTACCCAATCACACCGAATTCCCTATTCATCACCTAGGCCATTTGGAGGGTGTAAATGATTTGGTGATAATAGTTTTTGGCATGCCTGGTGGGACTAGAGTTGGTACTTCTCTTCATACTTGCATGAATCAAAGTACGCGATGACTCCATGTCTCTCTGGATTTCAGATCTCAGTGTGTTAACTTATGTGATTCAGATAAGAGCTTCTGTGAGACAAGAAGGAAATTATCAACATATCAAGTTATCCTTGTCTCCTCCAAGGAGAAGGAGAAGAGGTATTTCAACATCACCTTGTAGCATCACCTCACAGGGGTCATTTAACTTCCCCTTACATAATATTTCCTCCACCTAGGGAGAATCAACCTTTCGTCACTATGGCAGCCCCTGTAAAGAACCAAGTTTTTCCTCCTTTCAATGCAAATAGTCTTCTCCATTTGGCTCAACATGATCCTATACCTGGTGAAACTCAAAATTTTACCCTTTTACATATGGGAAACTCATATTACTCATGTGGAACATATTCTTGATGTAACCAACATTTGTCGTAGTACATAATATTACAGAAGACAATGTTGCGGTTAGACTCCTTGCCACTTTCTTCAAGGGAAAAAACTTCAGTGGTTTCGTGGGTTAGAAGCTAGTACTATAACCACTTGGGATGAGTTGGGAGAGAAGCTCTGCAAATAGTTTGAAGACAAGAGTGACCACCTGTCACTCATGGAACAACTCACTACCATAAAGAGAGATCCTCAAGAATACATGAGTGATTTCAACTTCCAATTCCAAAAGACTTGGAATAGAATTATGGCACTCATAAATCCTTCTCCTAATAATGCATTTTTGTATTATTTATGAGCCTTGAAAAATTATGTGGCAGTTATGATCCAGTCTATGGGAGGGACTACACTACCTGATGCCTACGAAGTTGTAATAAGAGTTGAGAATTCTTTGATCCAAGAAGGGAAGATTGTACCTAGACCTCCCATGCCTTTGTTTGCTGAACTTTCAAGTAATCAACCAACCATTACCCTTGTTCCATCAAATTATAGCCAACCAATTTTGGTTGCATCAGATGTGTCTTCACCCTCCCCTTCAAACAATTTAGTTGAGGTCAAGTCACTACTACAAATTTTGGGAATGAAACTCGTAGCACTCAAGAGGAAACAGTATCAATATGCTTGTCCTTACCAATCCTAGAATCAACAGTACCAGGCTAAATGCCCACCTTTTCAAGGAAATAATCAATCTAAAAATCAAGTTAACTTGTGAACGTCAAGCCTCTAAACTTTAGGAACCCATCTTGCCAGCTAGCTCTTCTAGAGCCATTGTACCCTATCCAGAATAATCTAGTTCAAGACAATGAATGGTACTACCCTTATTCACAACCCTCACAATCAAAATATTTTCCCCAATGGAGTTCTTATCAGGCCTTATGATTCAAAGTGTATCTTCTCCACCAGAGTCAATATAAATTTCATCTATATAGGAAACAACAGATCAACCATAGGCACCTGAAGAAACCACTTTGCTAAATTGGATCAAGCAGAATTATTTTTGCTGTTGAATACAAATTCTTCATCAGTGGCGGAAAACACTTCATTCCAAAAAGAGGGCAATGGAATCTCAACCTTCCAAAGATGATCAATCATCCACTTCACAACCTCAAACCACAAGTGAAAGTTGATAAATATGCAAGAAAGAAACCACCAAAAATGCATGTTAGCCAAGCTACAAGGAAAGAAGGTTCTTCAGGCATCACAGTACCCAACAAGCACTTTCCAAAAGAGGATTCTAACACCCAAATAAATGTTTGAAAAGTAGGAGAAATCCCTTTTTAGTATTGTAGAACAGATGAAGAAGACCAACCTAAGTGTTACCATGTGGGACACACTCTAAATTCCTTCTCAAAGAAACCTGTTGCAAGAGGCTCTGAAACGTTTTGGTACAACCGATGGATCATAGGTCATGGGGTAGAAACTGCTACAATTTTGTGTCAACCGAAAGGGAAAATTATTCCTAAGGTGAAAAAACCACCACCATTCTATATTTCCCTAATCATTGGTGATCATTTGGTACATAATTACATGATCGATTCTGGTGCCAGTAGCTTAGTCATGCCCAAGAAAATTGTAGACGTGACTAGGAATCCAATATACACCAGTCTCCAGAGGAGTTATTCAGTTGGATGGTACAATAGTTCAAACTCATTGGAATCATCAAAGGACTCCAACTTACTATCCATGCATGTCCAAGTTTTTCATTCACACAAGACATATCGGTCATTGATCTTCCTCCTCTCTTCACCATTTTCCTATCATGAGATTTCACTGCCAAGATGGGTGGTTACCTGTCAGCATGATTGATCATCATATGATCCTTAAGACTCAATACGGAACTAAAGTGACTATAATGGCGGAACCAATTTTCATAATCATGTGGAGCCTTATACCACTAGTCCTATAAATGGGAATTATACCATTCATGATCGAGAGGAAGAAGTTGTTGATCATGAACAAACCACTCACTCTTGTGGAATAATTCCCTGATACTGTGCTGGATGAGGTAAGTGTAGATCATTAGTATGATCCCTATGTTGAGGAATTAACAAGAAGAAGAAGTTGGTTTTTTGTTTTTAGAAGAGACAGGGTTGGGTACGTATTGTATCCATGAAGAAGGTGTAATCATACCACAACTTGTTAAGACCCAAAACAAATCTAAAGGACTTTGGAAACTATTTTTTGATGGTTCAAGAAGTAAAAATGGAGTAGGTGCTAGTGTCGTATTAATTTCTTCAGAAGGAGATAAGTAATTCTCATCTTTTCAACTGCAATTCAGCTACACCAAAAATGTTTCCAAATATGAAGCTCTTGTATAAGGAATTCAGTTTTCTCAAAAGAAGGGAATCAAATATTTGACTATTTTTGGTGACAATTGAATTGGTTGTACACCAAGTAAGAGTGTGTAGCGCATCCAAAAATGATTTTCGATAAGATCTTACAAGAACCGATTTTGGGATTTGATTGAATATTTTGAGGCTTTTGGGATCCACAGGGTCCCTAGAAATCAAAATCAAGATGTTGATAGGCTTGTCTACGGTTGGCTCACAATATGACGTACCCATTGATATCATGAAAGAAGAGAAACAACCTGTTAAAATGGTCATTCGACCCACAGTTCCTGATAATGTGGGTAGTTGGAAATTTTTCGATAGAGACAAACAAATTATTCTTTTTCTGCAAGAAGAAGTGGAGTTTGCTACGAAAAACCAAGATAAGCTACAAGAATCATATGGTGACCAAGATTGTACAATTGAAAATAAACAAGCTACCAAAAGGCTTGGTTACTCTTGAGTCCATTTTTAATTCAGACGATCAGGATAGAAGACAGATTTCTAACATGGTAATCAAAGAGGATGATTTTGAAGAAGTTGAGTAGAAATGAAAAGTTCCTAAATATTGGCAAAGTGTGTACCCCAGAAGAGAAAGAGGCTTTCGTCAAACTTTGTCAAGAATATAATGATGTTTTTGGTGGAGTTATAAAGATCTGTGTGGCTTCAATCCATAGGTCTAGCACAACATACCATCAAAATTGATCCTAATGCCAAGCCATAGTCCATCAAAAATAGAGGCCGGTTAATCCCAAAATTGAGCCATTGATGAGAAAGGAGTTGACCAAGCTTATTGAGGCTTGCATAATTTTTCCAATCAAGCATTCCTCTTGGGTAGCTAATCTAGTTCCCATGAGAAAGAAGAATAGAGAGATTCAGTTATGTGTGGACTTCAGGGATTTGAACCATCATTGAAAGATACCATTATCCTCTTCCATCAATGGAGAAAATCCTTCAAATGGTGGTAGGAGCGCAAAGGTTTTCTTTTCTCAATGGATATTCGGGTTACAATCAAATTCTAGTCAAAGAATCTGACCAGTTCAAAATGACTTTCACTACTAAGTGGGGTACATACACCTATAAAAAATGTCATTTGGATTATCTAATGCCGGAGCTAATTTTCAACAAGCTATGGACATGGAATTTAAGGGATTAATCAATGAAATCATCTTGGTGTATCTTGATGATATAACCATCTACTCCAAATATGCAAAGATCACATTACACATCTGAGGAAGGTTTTCAAGAGGTGTAGGGAATTTGGGGTTTCACTCAATCCTAAGAAATGCATTTTTGCGGTGCATGAGGGAAAGTTACTGGGACATATTATTTCAGTGGAAGGACTTCAATCGATCATGCCATGATTCGTTCAATTATGTCCCTATCTCTCCCAAGTCATAAGAAGGGTCTTTAGAGTTTTCTTGGGAACTATAAATTTTGTGTGAAGATTCATCCCTTAGTTTGTGACATTTGGTTAAACCATTAACAACCATGTTGAGGAAAAATATTCCATTCTCATGGATGAAGGAAGGAAAGGATAGATTTGAAGTCATTAAGACAACCATTTCTCAAGTATACATGTTAGTGAATTCAAGGTTTGATAATGATTTTATTCTTTATGCTTTTGCAAAGGAGAGCATTTTAGGGATCCTCACTCAACAAAATGATGATCTAATGGAACAACCAATTACTTTCTTTATCCAATCCCTAAAAGAATATGAGCTCAAATATTCATTTGTTGAAAAACAAGTTTTTCTTGTCATTCAAGCTTTGAATAAATTTAGGCACATGTCCAATGAAAAAATTCATCTGATGGTGTTCTCATCCAGGCGTCAAGGAATTTTTGCTAAAAAATAGATGAATGAGAAGTGTTCTGGGTGGATGACTAAGGTGATTGAGTATGATGTGGACATCAAGGTTACTAAGCTTGTTAGAGGTAAAGGTTTGTGTCAAAAACTTGTCCATAGATTGGAATCAAAAGGTGACGAGGACGTGATGCTTCTAAACGATGATGAAAGTGATGATTAGGTTGACTGATTATCCAAAATGAAGATTTTCCTTTTCTCAGGAACATACCCTGTTGACATGGATAGGACTAAAAGGTGGACCTTTCGTCTTCAGTCTACTCCTTATATTCTAGTAGATGATGTTCTCTTCCAAAGGGATTTGAATGGTGTTCTCCTTTGGTGCATAGGGCCGGAACAAGTAAGTAAGATTATGGAAGAATTTCACAATGGAATATCAAGAGGGCATTACTCTGCATGAACAACTACTGTAAAAATCATGAGGGCTGACTAATATTGGTTAGATTTGTTCAAAGATGCCCATCTTTGGGTAAAGAAGTGCAAGGAATGTACCTTTTTCACCAGAAAGTAGAAGTTGGTAACTCTTGTGCCTACTATCCAATTCATTTTGAGATGATCAACCCATTATTCAAGTGGGGGTTGGATTTCATTGGAATGATTTTGTCCTTCATCTAGTGATATACTTGTAAATGGGTCCTTACTGCAACGAAATATTTTACTCGATGGATAGAGGAAGTATTTCATTAAAGGAGGGTAATCAAAATTTTGTTTTAGATTTCCTATAAGGTATAGTGAGCATGTTTGGAGTCCCATTCATAGTCATTTTAGACAATACAATGGATATTGGTTTGAAGATGAGTGCGTGGGCTGTTAAGAATGGATTTCTTGCCTTAAGACTTTATACAATTACTATCCACAAGGAAACGAGTTGGCTAAGTCTAGCAACAAGAACCTCATAAGGATTATCAACTGTACAATAGATACTCCATAAGAGAAATTGGATGACACACATCTTAAGAATCATGCTTATGGGAAGATCAAATCACACCTAAAGGGCATCAAAAATTCATCCTTTCATGCTTGGAGTAAAATTGGAAGAGAAGAAAAAATTCCACTATCCTTTGAAAATATCTTCATTTAGACTTTGGCTCATCAGCTTGATGTTATGTGCTTAGAGTGATCATTATAATGGTATTCTGGGAGGTTTGCTGAGCATCATCAGAGTTAGAAGAAGTGTGGAACAAGGAAATGATCGACTCTGGAGTTCACATTCGCTTAGGTTAATAAAATGTTTGACAAGAAGGTGTATTAGTAGAATTTTAAAGAGGGAGACTTAGTTCTCAAATGGGATACCTCACCAGGGCTGAGAACCAGGTATGCATGCCAAGTTTAAACTCTCTGGAGTGGGACATAAAGTATCACAAGTTGCAAGGAGGTGAATTCATTTCATCTATCAGGCTTAATAGGGAAGAAAACCACATTCATGTGAATGGGATATATCTCAAAGCTTTCTTTTGAGATAGAAGTTTTCCCCCATGTAAAACTTATTTTGGTGTTTTCCTCCAAGTTCTTTTCACATTGGATGGTTTGTCATTGTTGTTGAGCCATTTTTATTTTTAGTACACGTGTGTTGCATTTTTTCGTTGTTTTTGCACATTGCGTCAATGAGTGGATGTTTATCAGGAGAAGAAAGGTTCAAAGTTTCAAAGAGAGTTCAAGTCATATTCCCAATTCTTCAAATGTTTCATTCAAAACTTATATCAGTTCCTTGAGCCATGTAATGTCAAGACATTCTTTAGATTCTCATATATTTGCTACCTAATTTGAGGATACCACAGTAGTTCAAGATCAATAATTCCTAAGGAGATTTGGGATGTATCGAGAAGATCGAATATCTTCAGGATTCCAACATTGAATCCATGCCGAATGGATGACTTAAGTCACTATCGAGCTAGAATCATGGATTAGTAGGAATCATCCCCGAGGAAGTCACATGTGTAAAAATGTTATCCAATTTTAAGTACACTATTAGCAAAACATTAATGATGAATCCTATTGAGCTGAGGACCAAAAAATTCCTAGAGTCACATTCTAGGGTCATTATAGGAAAAATGTTCATTTGAGAAATACTAATGATGTCTTATACATTGCATGGTTTTCTAATGTTGAGAGCTAGAAGAATCTGGTCTCTTCAGGATTTAACATGGCCTAATGCTTAGGTGAATTAAATAGGCGGACTCATAGAGCCCCACTTTTAGTTAAAAATGCGTGAGAAGTGATTGACAATGACATCAAGGCTGAGCTTGGGCATGAGGATTTTCAGGTTGTTTTGGCTCATGTTCCAAGGGACTGTTCCATAGTTCAGAGAGGAGGCACTTTGAAGGTGAATCAAATTTTGATTAACCTGAGTTGGGGGTGTAGATGAATTTATAAAAAGAGGGCATGATGAGTAGGAAGACTCATCAAGCCAACATCAGTTTAAATAGAACCAAGCTCATAGCTCATGTAAGATGATTTTGGAAAATGTCGATCGATTAACCAAGCTCCTTCAGCTTAGATGAATAACCATCACATGGTTGGCGTCAGGGTCAATTAGGAGAGGCCAATAGATGAGAGCATCAGTCTGGAGAAGCTTGAGTCAAGTTAAAGGAACGTCACTGAACTTGGTGGTCTTGCTTCAGAGTGATGTGAGAAACTGTAAGGCTAACTTGGTGTTTGAATCAATAGCTCGGTAATTTGAGCAAGGAGTCAATAACTTATAGGCATGGCTCGAATAGTGAGTTATTTAGGAAAGTAGAGGGATCTCAGTACATGGAGAATGGGTTCAGAAAGTTGATCACTTCAAGTGAGTCACAACAAAGAATAGAGGTCAAATTGGCATTTAGAGGATAGCTTAGTTGATTGAGAAAATAAATATTAATTTCAAGAGAGTTTTTTAGTTCATCGAAGACTTAGCCATCCAAAACTACGCATACTTGGAAACCAAAGTATTCGCAACGGGTGGCGATTCGTGAGTCAGCTTGATATAAACACACAAGTGATGGTCGAGTCATAATGTATACATGGAATTGGAGAGAAGTTTGATGATCTCACAGATGGGGTGATCCGAGCTCAACATGATGTAGATGGAAGTATTTGAAGCTCAATGGATTGAATGTTCAAACCATGAAATGGAAATTTGGATCATGTTCAAGCAAGATTTGGAGTGAGTCGTTTGGTCCTTGCTGAGTTAGTAAGGATGAATGCACTTCAAAATTGGAGAGTCATTCAAGCTCAAACATGATCTCATTACACAACATTAGGTGATACAGAATCAACATGGTGAGTGCATCGAGTTAGAGGAAGATCTTGGAATGCCGAGATAAGGGCCACACTAATTTTGTGGGAAAAATCTAAGTTGGAGCCAAGTTTGGATATCTGAGGATGGCATGCCATGGAGTGGATTCTCATGCCCAAGGATAAGTGTATGGATCGATGCAATTCATCATGGAGAATTGGATATCGGGGGCCAATTCACCAAGTTGGTGCATTGGTAAGATGGCATCTAAAGCCACAAAGGTAGAATTTGGGAAGAATCGAGCTAATGAGCCATGAAAACTCGTAACTCCTTTCCTGTCGGGAGCGTAGAATCTTCAAAGGGGTTTTGCAAATAAGATTTGTGACCAAATCAAGGATGGCATGCATGCTAAGAAAAGGGAGAGACCAAGTTGGATGTCAAGACATTCGACTAGTGCATTGGTAGACTAATCTTCAAGGAGAATGGGGCAAGTTGAGACTTGTATTGGAGAGGTAGGTTAGTACATGTCATGAATTCCATGTAGGAAATGGGAGATCCGATTATTGAATGTGATGGGATAATTATGGTGAAAGGAATTTCATAGTAAGGGGATCATGACGTTTTGAATTGAGTGAGTTGCTCAACATGAATATGGGATACCAAGCCATTGAAGTGGCTCACCATGCATATAAACCAAAGCATTTAGTTTGAGCTGGTTGGCCAATCACAATCCAAAACCCTCTAAGACCAAATCAAAAGGAATATTTTATTTTTATAAAAATATTTTAATAAAATATAATTTTTATTATAAACATATTTCATTAAAAATATTATTTTATTTAAATGAGGATAAGTTCAATTTTGAATTTATTAGACATGAAAGAGTTTTTTTAAGTGGTGCAATTATCGATGTAATTAAAGGAGGCCATCATGTGTCAATATTCATGCCCAAGAATTTAGGAATCTCTCCTCTCTTCTCTCACATGGATGTTTCTATAAATGTAGAAGAGAAAATCATTCAAGGGGCTGGACATTTTTCATTGTTTTTCTCTCTTTTTGCAACCTATTTTAGTGTGGATTGTGGGAAATTTTAATCCTTTCTTCCAACATTGTAATGGAAAAATTTTCCTCTTCCTAATGTAATGAAGCATTTTGCATGTTATTGAAGCATTAAAGATTTTGTGTTTTGTGACTAATCATCATTCCTTTCATCGTTTTTGTCTCTTCATTGTGCCTTTCTCATGCTTGTAGGTGTACTACGCAATTTGTAGTGTCTGTTAAAGATTTTGGGAGTTCTGTGATTATATAGGAGTGAAGTTTTGTATGTGATTGAGTTGTGGTGCTTGTTCATCCTTCTCATTTGCATCTTTCTTCACTAGAAAACTTAAAACTCATCTAGCAACACCCTTTATTTGTGCATCATCACTTTTAGTATAGGTTTTACTTCTTGAAAATCTCTCCCCTTTAATACCATGAAAATGTTAGCATAGGTCTAGTTATTTGCATTAGAAGTAGTGTTGTGTTATTTTAGGAAGAGGAATCAGGCCTTCTCTGGAGATTCACCTCGAGCCCAAATCCCACATCTTGAGAGGTGATCCCATGTTACCCAATCACACTGAATGCCCTACCCATCAACTGGTTATTCACAGGGTGCAGTGATTTGGCGATAACATCTCCAATTCAATGCAACTAAAAAAATGGGCTTACACTACCATTGAAAAGATAAGGACAATCATGGGTTATTTTTAATGAATAAAGTGGGTAATCTTCTTGATTTGAATTTATAACCTACACACAAAAACACAGAAAAATGTTATATGTTTTTGTAGGTTAGGGAACCTACCTCAGTCATATCCCTAACTATTTAATGAGATAAAAGACATTTTATTGAATAAAAATGAAAAAAAAATGCATGAAAATGAAAATTATACCTAACTCAGTTGCAAACCAGTCGTGGGTGTGATTCACTAAAAATTACACTGAGGTTGCAGTCGAGTCACATTCATGATTGACACATATGTTTAAATTTATCCAAAACAATGATCATACAAGGTACACTAGTCCTTTGTGATCCACCTTCACATCTCTAAAACCCGTAATACCGAAATATGCGAGAAAAGAAGAAAAAATTCAAGTATGGGCTCACGGACATCAAGAATAAAGGAAGATCAAGATGGTGAAACGATGGAGGTGAGTGGTGTTTTAATTTTTTTGGAGTGCATAGAAGATTGTGACATATATGGGTGTAATGTGCATGGATGGGTGAGATGATAAGGGTCCATAGTGCATTTGACATGCAAATGGGTAGGTGAGATGGACAAAATTAAATGTGAGTGGGGTGAGGATTAGTAAATGAGTGATGGGGTGTCGTTTATAACCATTTTGAGGGGTTTTCTTATGTTTTAGTTACTTTTGTGGGATTATTTGAATTTTTGGGATTATTTTTTTTTATATTTTTTTTGGTATTTTAAAATAGGACACCTCATGTGCAAGGTGTGTTTTATAGTCTCTACATTTCCCCCCTTTTGGGCTATGTATTACAACAAAAACTATGCATTGCAAAAAATGAAGACAAGATAGGGATCGTCTAACCTTATAACAATGGTTTGTGAAGTCATGGGATTATATGGTTTACTGGATAGATACAAAATTGGACATGCGATTGATGGGCTATTTCATTTGGAGTCTATGAAGAGATCGATAGGTTGATTTTGTAAGGTGAAAACTATTGAGTCAATTGACTACAATGTTTTGATGATTGGGTGTCATAAGATTTTATGAGAAGGGTTTGATGTAATATTCCCCCTCAAGTGATAAATTTTGGAGCTCGAGGTTTCCCCAGCATAACACGAGATGGAATGTGGAAATTGATAATGATAGAAAATAAACCTTGGCGAAGGAATGATGAGTAAAATCAAGGACATTGTTGCTCTATCCACGTGGTGTTGAAAATGTAATGATACGTATGTACAAGAATGGATGCAGGTTAGAGAGTGTGAGTGCAATGTTGCTCCAGTCTAAAGTGATGAGAAATTATTGCAAGGTAAATGACATTAAAATTTACGGGTATGAAAAAGTGTGTAAAAGGCAACAGATGCACATGGATGTTCATGCCAAATGAGGTGGAATATAAGTATGAAAGTTACATGGTTAAAATAATGGTGTGTAAGAGGTGTGTAGGTGTATGAACATGGTTTGTAACAAGAGTGTTGGTGAACACATGATGATCTGGAAGACACTAGACATGAGACAAAAAGTGAGCTAAAATGGGAGTTTGAATAAGGCCTAAACATAAAAATGGTGACATACTATCCTTGTGTCTCATTGGGATTTTGTGTGTACATGTGAAATTTAATTTCTACTTGAAGTTAAGACCTATAATACAATGAGTGAAAACACAAGCCAATGTGTATGTGTGATTGAAATAGGTGATTGGTGATGGATGGAATGGAAGGAAATTATAAGTCATGCATTTCTCCTCTATCATCAAAGCATCTATAACACTAATAGAGATACATTTGATTTTATTTGTAAAATTTATCTACTACCATCCATGAGTCCATAGCCCTAGTAGAGATACTGGAAAGACACTTGAGAGAGAGTGTTTGATAATTATCTTTTTTTATTTTCTTTTTTGGATTTGGAATTTTACTTTTGATTTTTAAATTTGATTTTGGCATGATATTTAACTCTCTGATGGGGGTTTATAACCAATATGACTCGACGGAGGAGATGAGAGTGCAAATGGAGATGTCATTAATAAGATTCAACAAATAATTCCCTAGGGCCTTGAAGACAAGTTGTTAATTATGTAAGAGTGCATGGATGTATAATAATATAGTCATTATTAATTCGCCAAGTAAGGAGATACCAAGTTCAAGAAATTGTAGTAGATATTATTGACTCAAAAAACATGTCAAAAAGATAATCAAGAGTTCACCAAAAGTTGTGAAATAAGCCAATACATGGAATGCAAATGAAATGTAAGTGAAGTATGTAGTAATGAACCAAGAGATGGATTGAAATATGAATCAATGGAGAAAATGTGGAAGAAAATCTATGAGTAAGCGTTGTTTATTACAATTTTTTGGGATATATATGGAAATATGTTTAGTTATGTGGGGGATGTGTATTCATAGATCCGTGTCAATGATGATAGTGTAGGATACGTGGAAAAACAGGACATGTTTCAAATCTAGGATGAATGAAGAGAAATGGAATGTATGGAGTGCGTATAATGTAGTAATGAAGACAAATGAGAGTCCCCTTGTCCCGTAGGGATGATAAGAATGAGATACATGATGCATATAATAATATGACAGATGAGAAATATAATTGAATTAGATTGTATGATGTGGATGAAGAGTGAATAAATGATGGAAAATAGAAGCCACTTAATGGTAGTGTGTGGAAGACGTAAAAAAAAATATGTCGAGTGTGGTGAATGTGTGATAATGTCGGGTGGATGAGGACATGAATATATATCAATGGTAGAAGATAAAGTGATATAAATCATGGTACTAGTGATGATATCATGCAAACAAGAAGTGGAGAACATATTGATGTATGAAGGAAGCATGAGAGCTAAGGGTGTTGTCTTGTGATGATTGATGGGAGGATGATTGCATCGAATTTAAGAGTGGATGTCAAACAAATGAGAATGTGGGATAAATTTGAAATGATTGGAAAGTGTAATTAGATGTGGAGGAGGATTGTAAGGAAAATGTGTAAGAAAAAAAGTTGTGTGGTCTCAATAGAGGATGTGAACAAAGGAGGATCTAGTAATAATAAAGGTTCTTGAAAAAGTGGTGATGTGGAATAATGCTCCAAAAGAGGTGAAGAAATGAGAGCAAGTGTAGGTGATTTGTGAATAAGATATATGAAAAAAAGTACATATGAATGATGGGGAATAGATGGAAGAGGAGTGTGAAAGAATGCAATAGATGGTATAAATTTGTAATATGTAACGGTGGTGTTGGTAGTAAGAGGGGTTCCTGAATGAGTGATGATGAAGGAAATAATATGTGTGTGGAAAAGGGATTTGAAATAGATGTAGTGATGAGTGAATTGAAATGTGATGAAGAGTGTAATATAGGTGTGATAGTTGGTTGTATGTGCAGCGAGGTGTATATGATAAAAGTAAGTGATGAATTAGACGAGGTGGTTGTCAAGAAAGAATAATATGATGATATCGATGGTGGAAAGATAGATAGATGTGGTGAAAATTTGAAGAAATCCAGAGAGGATGAGGAGGAGGAAAAATACAAAGTGGAAGCACATGAAGGAAAATATTGAGAAGGGGATGATGTGAAGGATAAGACACTAGGGGATCACGATGGTGTGAAGTCCAAGGTGGAAGCATGTGATGATGTGGATTGATAAATGTTTAGTTTAAATAATGAAATAATAGGTGCACATGGTGATTAAGAGGTCCGGGGAAATTATAACTCATATGATGGAGACATGACGTATGGAGAACATGTGGGAATAAAAGTAGTGCGGGAAGTGATTAGATTCGTGTTAGTAGGTGGAGTAGTGGGAGATGGAGATGCGATGACGATGCCACCCTTGTTGAGAATATCTTGAATGATTTTGTGAAGTTGAGGACGTGAGTCAGTGGAATGACTCTCAATACAATTGTAGGAACATGTTTCATGAGAGGCATTTCATAATAGTGGTGGTACGGGTGGGATAATGACTAAATTGGCATAAAACAACTTGTAGAGAATAGAGGAAATTGACTCAGTCAATGGATTCAATTTGTGAGGGGTTGGAAAAATAAATAATCCTTAGTATATCATGACGAATGTGAATATATGGGTGTAGAGGGTGATTAAATGTGATAAGGATTCAGTTGAATGAAATTGTGAACATGTAAGTGTGATGGTTTAATAGGTGGGGAAAAATAGAAATGTGTGACAAGAAAGGAAGATTGTTGAGATGGATATCCTCGAGGCATTGGGTCATGTGCATGGCCTCATCACATGTGTGTAGTAGATGAATTTGTAAGTGGTGTGAGATGTGAGGGACAATTTTTTTTGTAAAGAGGTAAATGAGGTTGGATTGTGGGAGTGAAAATAAGAGACGGTGAATAAGTGCATGCCAATGCATAACAAGTCAAGAATAGACTCATTACGGGATTGTCGAAGCATGTGAAGGTCAATTAGTTCTATTTTGGGTGTAATATGGATGAAGAAGTGGGATAAGAATGTATCAAAAAGTTGTGTGGATGTGTAAATGTTATGTTTTGGGAGGTGGGAATAGCAGTCAAGTGTATGCCAAGTGAGTGAAAGGGGGAAGGTGTGTAAGAGGAGTTCATCGTCATGTTGAATGAGGTGGCATGTGTAGAAGAAGAGATGTAAGTGGTGTTAAGGGTCCTTGGTGCCATCAAACTTATCAAATGTGGGAAGTTTTAAATGTAGTGGATAAGGGTGGCATGGTATCATTGATTGATTGGGCTCATCACAAATAGTGTGATAATTCGGTGTGTGTGGAAGACCCCCAAAGTAATGGAACTCAAGCTTGGCGAGGTGGTCGATGAGGTATTCGTGGAGCAAGTTGGGGTGTGAATGAACATGAGGGTGAGTAGAATCTATGGGGAAGAACTAGGTAGAAGGTGTAGGTGGAGAACATGTAAGGGTGTAGAACATGCACAGAGGGGACTGGGGTACATAAGGGGTGGAATGTGTTGGAACATAATGATTAAGTGGTCTTGCAAGCCTTAATTAATATGGGTCCATCACTATTATATAGGTTAAATATTTAATAATATGAAATACTTTTCTATTATTAAATATTCATACCTAGGTAATATACATTAGGTAAGTATTTAATAATGTGAATCATTTATTTTTCTATTTATTAAATACACTCACCTAGGTATATGTGTCAACCATTTTAGGTTGAAAAGGTGGGTCGAGAGACATACCCATTCACCTTATATAAAAAGGACTTTAGGTCCTCATTTGATATATTCGGAAAATATATCAAAGGTGTACAAATCAAGTGATTTGGTTTTACCCTCAGTAAATAGGGTTTCAAAGGAGGAGGTGATCTTACTGGATGTAAAATAAGTTCTCTAAAGCAAAAGGTTATTTTCAATGTGGTTTTTACCCTATTAGGGTTTTCCACTATAAATATTGTGTCACATGTGTTATTTATTTCTTGTAAGTATTTATTTATTTATGTTATGATGTAATGTTTATTTAAATATTTATTGTAACATTATATAATATGTAAGTTGATTACATCCATATTTATTAGAATCCTAAAATTCTAACATGGTAACAGAGCGAGGTAAATTAAATAAATTAAGATCAAATATTTTGTATTTTATTTATTTAGTTTGTACGGGTTTTTTAACCAACCCAGAAGGGTATTTAAAATAACCTGCCCCTTCTTTCCATTGTGTAATGAAGGGCCCCCGTAATAAGGGTTAAATGTGTTTTTTTAAAAATATATATATACTATAGTTTATAATTTTTTATAGACTATAAGTTGTTTTTTATTTACATTATATAAGCTATATACATCTTTTTTAAAAGTGAATTTATTTTTACATTAAAAATTATAATAGGTTATTATAATTTATTAAAATATAACCTCCCTAATATTATACAGAAGAAGAAATTTTAGAATTTCACATTCTGGAAATACACAAGTTTTGGCTTCATTAAATTTGACAATTAAATGACCGTCACGGTAGACCAAACATAAAACAGTATGACAGTCATTTAGACGTCACATTTAAGCTCGTAGGTTCTAGAAAAATTTCACTATGTTAAAATTGATGGTCAAATGACCATCATGATAGACGCAAAAATAAGGCATTATGACGATAATTTAGACATCAAATTTAAGATGGACGGATCTTTTTCTACATTATTTTTTTTCCAGAAATTTGAAGTTGTTTTGCATTCTTAGGGGTTTCTTTTTCACTTCTATATGGTCGGAATTTTTTTTATATAAGTATGGGGTATAATTCAAAGCCCTTTATAGTGCGGGTTATTATTTTGATCATGGGAGGTTAATTAATATGCATTGTAATGGCATAATTAGTTACAATTAAATAGTTTATGGAGATCTATAAACTTTAGATATGATTCTATTAAAAGTGTTACTTTTTCTATAAATATGTATCTAACTCTATGGTACATTGTATATTATAATGGGGTGTGTTTTACAGGTTCAAGTAAACAATGGCATCCAGTTATTTCTATCTTGACAAAACTCAAATCCTGAATGGAACCAACCACAACATTTGGAAGATCAAGGTCAAATTAGAACTTATGGTGAGGAAACTCTAGATAATTGTTTATGGATCTGAGGTTTCTCCCACCGGTCGTCAAGAAACTGTAGACAACATGAATGCATTCTTGCAATGAATGCAGGAGGCTCTTTCCATGATTTTGCATAATTGTAACAATGAGTATCTTCTACACATTGGTAATATCAAACATCCAAAAGACGTATGGACGTAACTAGAATCCATGCATGTAGGTACGTGTTTATCTAAAGTTATTAAATTAGTTTTAAAATTTCTTACAACTCCTATGAAAGGGGATGAAAAACTAGTTAATTTCTTAGCCAAAATCAAAAATATTAAAGCACAATTAGATGGATGCAATTGTGATTTAATTGGTGAAAAATAAATCTACTTTATTGTTCATTTAAATATATATGAAAGATTTAGGAATTTAATTTCTATCTTGAACTCTAAATATCAGAACAAAAATGATCTACCTAATTTAAATACCTTGAGTTCACTTCTAATACAGAAAGAGCAAGTGATGATGAACTTTGACTCTAAGGAGAATGCCTCTCATGCACTTCTTGCTCAGAATTCAAAGTTCAAACCTCACAAGCCCTTCTCAGATCAAAAATTTAGATCTAAATCTTCTTTTGTTGATAATAATTTTTTTTCTTCTAATCAATTGCGTGTTAGCTTTAGTGGTAAATGTCACAAATGTGGTAAATTTGGACATAAAAAGGAAGATTGCAAAACTAAGAAACTTATCCATAAAAATAAAAAACAAATTGTTTCTTTTAAATACAATTTAAGGAAAAAGGATGGCTCTAATTATATTCCTAAAATTGTTGCATTATATACCTTGAATTTCATTGATGATTTCACTCAGATGATTTGGTCATATTTTCTTAAAAATAAATATGATCTACTTGGAAAATTTAAGGAAATTAAAGAATCTGTTGAAAAATCTTCAAATTATAAAATTAAGAGACTTAGAACAGATAATGGGGGTGAATATGTTAGCAAAGCATTTGAATTTTTTTATTGGTTGTGTATTAAAAGGGAATCAACTTCTTCTCATTCTCCCCAATCTAATGGTGTTACAGAATGTAAGAATATGGCTATTATAAATATGGCTCGCACTATGCTTCATTTTGCTGATATTCCCAAATTTTTGTGGACAGAAACAATGAACACAAAATTCTACATTCTAAATAGGGTTCCCACCAAAGCTATTCATATTTCAAATCCTTTAGAAAAATGGTCAAATCAAAAACCTTATATTTCTCATCTAAAAGTCTTTTGGTTGTCCCACTTCTTTATACATTCCTAAAAATAAAAGAAAGAAACTTGATATGACTTCTTTTTCTTGTGTTTTCATTAGATATGGTATTAACATTGCACGTCTAAGGATTTACAACCCTACAAAAAGGGAAGTAACTGAAAATCGCAATGTGGTGGTTTTAGAAAAATGATTTTGTTCATCTGATAATGGTAAAGATGTTTCCAACTATGTCAATATTTCTAATGATGGTTATGATTCTAATAATAAGAATATAGTAAATGGTTATGATGATGTTTCTTGTGTTGATACTATAGATACTTCTGAATCTCCTAACTCCCTAGTTAAGAAACCAAAATGGGCTCAATATTTGTTAGAAAGTTATAATCTTATTGATCTTAGGAAAATGACTAGAAGCCATCATATGTACCATGCATTAATGACCTTATATGAACCTGAGCCACAAAGCTTTGAAGAAGAATTTTAGGATTAGAAGGTGATCAACGCAATGCAAGCTGAATATAATTCCCTAATTCAAAATCAAACCTGGGAGTTGGTTCCACCTCTAGAAAAAATAAGTATTATATGGTCTAGGTGGTTATACAAAGTAAAATATAATGGAGATGGTAGCATTGACAAACATAAGGCTAGACTTGTTGCTAGTGGTTTCAATCAAAAACCTGGTATTGATTATGTTGAGATATTTGCCTCCATAGCTAAAATGAGTACTGTTAGGACCTTATTTGTAATTTCCACTCAATTTGGGTGGGAAATCCACCAAATGGATGTGAAAAATACCTTTTTGAATGGTGATTTAAAAGAAGAACTTTACATGTCTCAACCTAAAGGATTTGAAGAAAATGGTAAAGTAAACTATGTTTGTAAATTGAAAAAATCATTGTATGGTTTAAAGAAAGCTCCTAGAGCTTGGTATGTGAAAATTAATTCTTTCTTTAAACAATTAGGATTTGTTAATTATTCTTTTGACAATGATCTATTCATTAAGCAAGAAGGATCACATATTATCATTTTTTGTATATATGTTGATGATTTGCTTATGACTGGTGATAATCCTACTTTAATTTGTAGAATTAAAGAAAAATTGAAACTATAATTTGAAATGACTGATTTAGGTCTCTTACATCATTTTCTTGGCATGGTTGTATTTCAAGATAAAAATTCTATTGTTGTTTCTCAAGAATAGTATGCAACCAATGTAATCAAATTTTTTAACATGATTGATTGTAAACCAATTTCTACTCCTATGGAAGTTGGACTAAAACTTGATCCTAAACCTACATGTGAAAAATTTGATCCTACTTTATATAGGAAGTTAGTTAGTAGTTTGATTTATCTAACTATCACTAGACCAGATATTTACTATGCAGTGGTAATTGTTTCTAGGTTTATGCAGGAACCTTATAGAGATCATTGGAATCTTATAAAAAGGATTCTTAGATATATTAAAGGCACAATTAATTATGGGTTACATTATACTAAGAATGAAAATACTAACTTATATGGATTTTGTGATTATGATCATGTTGGTGATGTATTGGATAGAAAATCTACTTCTGGTTATGTGTTTAAATTTGGTGCAGGTGTCATTCTTGGTGTAGCATAAAGCACCCAATTATTTCTATCTCTTCAACAGAAGATGAGTATAGAAGTGCAATGGAAGTTGTAAAAAAGGCTCTATGGCTAAATAGGATTCTTAATGAGATAAAGATGAAGGATCTAATTATATTATTCTTTTTATGAATCTTATGTTAAGTATTTTGTCTCCATACTCTAGATGCCCTCGGTTGATCAAAAGCTAGTAATGACTAAGTATGAAATGCTCGCGGTGGTTACACATGTCTCATAGGAACATCCCCAACTTTGAACATTCAAGCAGGTTCTGAAATTCGTGCAGACTCTCCATGTTTCTATCTGAAACATGTTTGATATAGCCCAAAAGGAAGAAGGACCCTAAGTGAGAATGAGTCCTCCATGTGGCCCAAATGAGGAGTCTAATCAGACAAGGACTCAGTGGATATACCAATGAGAGAGTAGGTGCATAGATTTCCATAAAGGGATGAAATATTTATTCTAAAACCATGAAGGTCAAATATACAAATTAATAGGGAAGAAAGTGGCGATGTTGCATTTAAAATACTAGGAACATGAGCCAAAAGGATAAGTGCAAGGCCTTATCAAAATTGAAGGAAAAGGGTGGTAGCTGAAAGTGACAGAGAAAAAATGTTTCCTATAAAAGGAGGTGAGATACAAGATTAAAAAGGGGGTAGAAAAAAAGGAATTATGAGCCAAAGAAGAGGGAGGAGGAAAGCGGAGAGTTTTGTATGTTTTATCTAGCCTTAGCAAGCCTTTTTCATAGAAGAGAAGTGTAATTTGTGATTTCATGGGCCTTATGTACCCTTTCTCTATATGAATAAAGAGTTCTTATTCTGTGCAAATTGGATTTTCATATGTTCTAAACTTTCGTTTCTTTTATGAAAGGTAGTTATGAATGAGTCATGAAATTCATTGTGCTTGATTCCCTTAGAATTTCTTTGTTTTGTTTATTATTATTTGTTTTAGTTCCTCATATTTTTGCGTTATCATAGTAGATCATGTTGTTTAGCCCTTCAGCTGTTGTTGATAAAGATCTCAGATATTCTGTCATTTCTTTTTTAAAATTTGGTGTATCATCTATTTATTTTAGTCATTTACATGCTTTTCCTAAACCTAATCCTAAAACTAGAGAAGAGCCAGCTTCTTTAATAACTGGAGGTCACCTTACGGTGCACGTCTCACCAACCTAAGGTTTCCTATGAATATGATGGTTCATCTATAAAGAAAATCGTCAACAATTTTCCTGGAACGCTCAGTGGGAGATTAATCTTTCTTATAGGTTAAAGCATCACCCAAGATTTATCAATGAATGCGAATGAGATCAAAAGCGAGGGAAGAAGGTCTCATTGACTATTTACAGCTATCCCCTCCACGACACAAAAGAGGAATATAGGTTCAAAGATCTTCGTCCCCTCCAGACCGGACTCTCTCAACCCATCCACTAGGTAGGCCCTTCACTCAGTTGACAAGGACCTTTAGACCTATTGTTATGGCACACCTTCAACCTCTATTTTTGAGACCATTTGTTTCATATGATCAGCGAAGAACACTCATTTTTATCGTACCCCCGGTGGTATGGAATCCTATTCCAGATAATACGTTGAAAGTGTTTCCCAAGTTCAGTGGTGAAGACTTCAAAACCCCTGAGGAGCATCTTCAAGACGTATTAGAGATATGTGTGGTCTATTATATAAGGGAGCAGGATGTTGCCCTACGATTACTCCTTGACTCTTTCTAAGGGAGGGCCCTAGAATGGTACCGAGCCTTGACCCCTAACACTAGCGGTACTTGGGACTAGTTGGGAACACCATTTGTAGCAAGGTTTAGTGAGAAAGGGGACCGATCATCACTCCTACAACAATTGATCGGTATAAAAAAGAGTCGGCAAGAGTTGATAATAGATTTCAACACCTGGTTCCGCAAAAATTTGCAAAGGATTCCAGTCTTGGCTAGACCACCTACAGGTATGGCTATTGTTTTCTACTTAAAAGCCTTAAATTAAGATATTTCGGTAATCATTATGTCATTAGGAGGGGATTGTTTTCCGCAAGCCTATATCCTTGTGGTCCAAGCTGAGAATAATCCAATAGACACAGGGAAGCTCCCTCCCATAACTCTTTTGCCTATAAATCCTAGGATAGCCCCCCTTCCACAAGTAAAGGCCCAGAGTTCAGCCTCAATCCTTGCTTCTCTATACAATTACCCCTCGGTAGTTGCGACCCCCTCTCCTACCACTACCACCTCATCTTCGTTCCCTGAGATGGATGAGATGAGAAACATCCTAAGAAGTCTCTCAAACGATATAGTAAACCTTAAGAGAAATCATGCTGCTTATCCAAAATAAAATTATCAGAATGTCCAAAATAGCCGACCCACTTACCCGTCCACATACCAGAATGTTCAGAGGCCACCAACCACTCACCCATTGAATCAAATAGTCCCTGTACCCATGTTTCTTCGAACCAATCCCTCAAATAGTAGTAGAGAGCTCGTCCCCAGAAAAAATCATCTGGCCGAGGAACCCAACACCTCATGCTTCCCTTGTAATAATATTCACATACCGAAATATTGTCCCCAAGGGAATTTACATATAAGGATAGCTGAGCAATGAGAAAGGGAGGGTTATGACATAGGCACAGTTGGACCTCATCAATCTAAGGGAGCCCAAAGCATTGCTTTCATCACCCAAATGCAAGGAATGTCTTTAGAACAAGAGGTCAAGATTGCATAAGAGAATGCCCTTTTCTCCTAGGTAGAGAGGAATGAGTTTGTTTATATAAATGAGGTATCTGTTTAAAAACCTTTGCAATTTAACTAAAATACTCACTTCAAGAAAAGGATCATTGAAGTAGACACACCAGCTTCTGGTTCGATCGACAAGGTGTACAAAGAGCCTCCTACTATTATAAACGTGTCGTTTCCAAAAATGAAAGAAGTTCCTCAACCAACTATATAGGAGAAAGAGGTCCATCACCTTGAGAAGGAGAGGACAAAGCATCAACACCCTCTTAAACCATCACTAGTTGGACCCATCAACGTAGTCCAACAGCTGAAAAGGTTCCAACCAATGCATCCTTGTGGGATATCTTAAGCATTCCCAAGTAGAAAAGGATGCTCCAAGGGGTGTTAAGATTGGAGGAGGATGTGACCGTGGCAGGTCCCATGAAGGAACAAGTCAAAGATGTTAGGTTATGGAGCTTGTTTTCATGTGAGAAAGTGTTGAAGACTGTACACTAAGAGTACTATACACTTTCCACAGTTGTCTCGTCAGGGTTCAAATCCTTGGTATGAGGATATCTCGGGATAGGAAGGAATGGAAGCTGACTTTATCTCAGGAGGAGTAAATTAAGAAGGTCTTGGAGAGGTTTAATATTTAGGATGCTAAATTGGTTGGGACTCCTTTGGAAGGCCATTTCAAGTTATCAAAGGAGAAGTGTCCCAAGATAAAGCAGGAGAGAAACCAGATGTCCAAGGTACCTTACTCATCATCGGTTGGTATTTTGATGTATGCCATGGTTTGCACCAGGCCTGATATTACCCATGAGTGGGAGCGGTGAGTAGATTTATGAGTGATCTAGGTAGAGATCACTGGCAGGTAGTAAATTGGATCCTTCGATATTTGAGAGGGACCATGGGGACAGTTTTGTGCTACAGTGGATCAGACACCACTTTGTGTGGTTATTTAGATTTAGATATGACTGGAGATGTAGATAGCAGGAGGAGCACGACATGTTATGTTTACACTGTAGGTGGGACAACAGTAAGCTGGATTTCACGAATAAAGAAGATGGTAGCTTTGTCAACCATGAAGGCTGAGCATGTTGCTGCCATAGAGGAAAGCAAAGAAATGATTTGGTTACAATAATTTCTTGAGGAGTTTGGGCATAAGAAGTAATAAGGAAAGATGCATAGTGATAGTCAGAGTGTTATACACCTAGCTAAGAACTTTGCCTTCCACTCTAGGATGAAGCATATACAATTAAGGTACCATTTCATCAGGATAGCTTTGAAGGAAGAGAATTTGAAGCTGGATAATATTCATACCAATCAGAATCTTGTAGACATGATGACCAAGGTGATCACAAGGGAAAAATTGAAGTTATGTTCAGTTTTGGTTGGTCTTCACGGAAACTAGTGAAGGGTTGAGAAGCTTGCTCAAAGGAAAACTAGTCTCCAAGTGGGAGATTGTTAGGTTGTGGAGCTTGTTTTCATGTGAGAAAGTGTTGAAGAATATACACTAAGAGTATTGTACACTTTCCACAATTGTTTCATATGGGCCTTAAAACGTGCCCGATATGCTGGGAAACGTGTTTTTCTCATATGGGTGGGATTTTGACCCCTAGGTTTATGGGACAGTTTTGGCCCATGGTTTTAATACCCGTGGTTTTGTAAAATCTATTTAAGCAGTTGTCTACTTATATGGATTTGTGCATATGGTAGGTATAATGTAACATTGCAGATGTGTTTTGAATTTGGGTGTGAATTCTATAGGGTTTGTTGAGCATAGATCCAAACAGATATGGGTATTGTATTGAGAGAGTGGTGGCTTGTAATAAAATATGAGCAAGTGATTCTTGGTGGACGTAGCCCAAATTGGGTGAACCATGTTAAATATGGCATCTTTGTATTGTGTTATTTTATTCTACACTTTTATTTGAGATCTGTAATATTTTATACATATTAGTTTCTATTGTTGCGATTTTGTGACGGATTATTCCACATATTTTATCCCTTATTTCCTAACAAAAGATGCACGTGTGCCTTTAGAAGTCATATTGCTAAATTAAAAGGAAGAGGTGAGTATTCTTTTTTACTCTTATTATAGGAAAGAAGTTACTACATAATTCCGTGATAGATTCTGGCAGAAGCACTACTGTCATGCCTCAGGAAATAGCATATTCTTTAGGAGTCCAATATGAGCCCTTGAAGAAGGGGGTTATGCAATTAGATGGGAAGTCTGTGCCACCATAGGAATTATCAACGGACTCCCATTACAACTCTATTCTTGTCCAAATATAACTATTCGCCAAGATATCATGGTGGTTAATGTCCCACCAATATTCAGACTACCTCTCCCGAGACTTCACAGCTAAAATCGATGGGTACATATATTTGGATTGATCCCACTTAATCCCATGCACTAAGTATGGATCCAAGATTAAGGTCTTGTTCGAACCACTCTCCAAGGAACATATAACAGACCAAGTACCTTATGGTTTCGAGGCCTCTCGTGCTATGATCACAAGAGAAGAAGAGCTATATACAGAGGGCAGAGAACCCTAGGAGGGTGACCATGTATCTAATCTTCCCCTTGGAGATCCATTTGGAAACTTAGATTCAACCAGCCTGGGCACTTACGTCATTTCTAACAAAAACCCCACAATCTTAAAGGTAAAAAGTGAGGGTGACGAACCAGGGATAGTCTCTCTTGGCGACCCTCCAATATGGAGCTTATATTTTAACGGGGCCAGAAGTAAGAACGTCTCAAGAGCTGGAGTTTGCCTCACCTCTCCAACCGGTAGGAATATTCTCCAGTTGATATGTTTCCAGCTCTCTTATACTAGTAACGAAGTGGAATATGAGGCCTTGGTGCATGGTTTATGTACCGCCTAGAAGGAAGGTATCGGGTAGCTAAGGGTATTTGGTGATTCAGAATTAGTGGTCACATAAGTAAGGAATACTGCCACCACCAAGAACCTAAGGATGAGATCCTACAAGCATGTGGTCTGGGATCTAATAGATGATTTTGAATCTTTCAACATTAAGGTAGTTCCCTGTGAGCAGAATGCAGAGGCTGACATAATGGCTACCATTGGGTCTCAATTTGACCCAGCCCAAGACCTTCTAGAAAATAAAGACCCCATAAAGGTAATCATTTTCCCCTCGATCCCTGACAATCTCCATCATTGGCAAGTGTTTGATAATGATTGATAGGTCATATATTTCCTCCAACAATCTTATCAATTTGTCAAATAAATTCCAATCCAAGGTTGAAGAAGCATATGGAGACTAGGTAATATGGTTAAAGACAAATAAGCTCCCAAGAGGATTAATTATGCTTGAAAACATTTTCGACTCAAATTATGTTATCTCTGAAGCGAAGGAGGTTCAAAAAATTAAAAGAGGACTATGCAGAGATGGAAATAGCCAGGGACAAATGACTCAAATTCAGCAAGTTAGTAAACGCAAACTGATAGAGACAAAATCATGGCTTTCTGTAAAAAATGTAACAAGGTGATGGCCTAGACATATGACGATCTTCACGGCTATGATAAAGATACTATCTAACACACCATTGATCTAGAGGAAGGGGATAAACCTGTGTCGACAAAAATAGAGACCTATGAATCATAAAGTGGAGGCCCTCATGGCTAAGGAGTTGGATAAAATTATTAGAATCTCGCATCATTTTTACAATTAAGCACAAAATGTGGGTCTCTAACCTGGTTCAAGTAAGAAATAAAAATGGTGAAATTTGACTCTACGTAGATTTCAGTGATCTGAATAGAGCATCCCTAAAATACCATTATCCCATACCCTCTATGAAACAAATTTTTATAGAACGGTTACAGGATCTGAGATATTTTCCCTATTGGAGGGCTTCTTAGGTTATAACCAAATATGGCTCACGGAAGGGGATCAACATATAACTACCTTCATGAATAAATGGGGATCTTTCACCTATGCAAATATTATCTTTTGGGCTCATAAATTTAGGGTCTACTTTTCAAAGATACATGGACACCACATTTGGGGAGTTGATAAACAATATAATCCTCATATACACTTGATGACCTTACTATGTTTACCAGAATGGATGAGGATCATTTTGATTCTTTAGAAGCCATGTATTAAAAAGGTCAAGATTTTAAGATCTCTGTGAATCCCAAGAAAATGTATTTTTGGCATTCCCTAAGGAAAACACTTAGGACATGTGGTGTTGAAGGAAGGAAGTTTACAGTGATCCTGAGAGATTCAGGGCCATTTTGGAGCTACCCCTACCGGTCAACAAGATGGTTTTTCAATCCTACTTAGGAAATATCAACTTCATTAGTAGGTTTATATCAGATTTTGTGGGGACCGGTTCGTCCCATTATTCTCATGCTAAAGAAAGATCTAGTTTTTTAATGGACTGAGGAAGGTTGACAGTCTTTTGAATTAATCAAAGAGGCTATTGCATCAGCCCCTGTACTTCACAACCTTGACTTCTCACAAGATTTCATTATGTACGTATACGGGGGTAGAAATAGCATAGCATCTATGTCAATGCAAAAGGGAGAGTGACAGGGGTAGGAACACCCCATAACCTTCTTTTTAGAAACACTTCACGACTATGAAACAAGGTACAAGTTTTGTGGAAAGGCAAGGGCCTATGCCATAGTTAAAGGTTTAAATAAATTAAGGCACTTGCTCACACACAACAAATATTATTGTCATGTTGGCTCACCCCATTGTCAAAGAGTATATAATGGAGGGTGATATAACTGAAAAAATAGGAAAATTGGATAGCCAAAATCCTAGAATATGAAATAGAAATAAAGCCCATGAAGCTTGTAACAGGCAAGGGACTATGTCAATATTTGACACAGGAACTGGTCCCCTGAAACAATTGAGCGAGTCGGAGAAGATAATGTACCTACATGAGGATAATTCCGAGGGGTGGGTCTCTGACAGAGTTGGTTTTATTCATACTAGAGAGTACCCTAGCCATCTCCCCTTGAAAAAGAGGAGGTATATAACAGGTAATAAGGGGCTCAATTCGCTATATTTAATGGCTTCCTGTTCAAGATAAATTTTAATGGGTTGATGTTGAGATTCCTTGAGGGTGAAGAGGCCAAAATATTTTTAAGAGAATTACATCATGGAGACTCAGGTGGTCATTTTTCGGACTATACCACTACTATAAAGATATTGTAGGAAGGATAGTTCTAGCCTAGCTTGTTCATCGATAGCCACGCGGAAACCAACAAATGTAAGGTTTGTCAAGTTTATGCACGGGTTTACTGAAGAAACTTCAGCATTTCCCCTCAACCCCATTTTAATTGAGGAGCCTTTCACACAATGGGGTCTTGATTTTATAAGAATGGTCAATCCGAATTTAAGTGTCGGACACCAATGGAATTCTCATGGAAATGGATTATTTCACTTGGTGGATGGAGGTAGTCCCACTTAAGGAGTCTACTAAAGACGTGATCCTAAGACTCTTGCAGGATATTGCCACTCATTTTGTTTCCCCCCGCACCATTATATCTGACAATGCGAAAGCTTTCCTGGGAGCTAAGGTGGGTGTCTGATTTTGCAATCAAACACAGGATATATTTAAAGACATATTCCACCTATTACCCACAAGGGAATGACCTAACAGAGTTTATAAATAAGAATATGATAAGACTCATTAAAAGGATGGGACATGAGCATAAAAGGTTATGGCATGAGCATGTTAAAACAACCTTATGGGCCGATCACATCACTCCAAAGTAGATCCTAAAAGCTTCACCGTATGAAATGGTCTATGGAAAAAGTGTTGTGATGCCAATCTTTGTGGAGATTCTCGCATTACAACTGTTGAAAGGATTTGAGATAAAGGAGGATGGAGAAATCTCAGTAAGGCTCACCAAGTTGGTAGAACTCCAAGAAAATCATGAACTCACCCACAAGGCCATGATTAATCACCAAAAAAATAGTTAAGACAATAGAGCCAAACTTCCAAATCAGAATTGTCATTTTAAAGTGGGATGCTAGAGTAGCTAAACCCAGGAACCATTGAAAGTTTGACCCCTTATGGACTGGACCATTCATAATCAGTGCATGCAAGATACATAACTCATTTGAGCTTGAAACCATGGCAAGAGATCCTTTGGTGATTCCAGTAAATGGGATCCATCTGAAGCCTTATGTTTAAATATCTTCTAAAAATTGTATAATATGTATATACTGTTACCTATTATGTAGTTTTAGTTTTGTTTTGAGCCCCTACTTTCATTGGATTTTTTTGCCATGTGCTTTACTGCCCCTATCCACGTCACTTTTGATACATCGAGGAAATCATCCTACTCGTCTTCTCACATTAAAATTCATCATCAAAGTTAAATATATATTTCCTAAATAAAAGTTCCATAATCAATGCGAAATCTATCAAGAGCACAAAGTCCAACACCTCGAGGTCTTTCACTTAAAGGGAGCATTATGAGAAATGACTTCGGGAACCTATGATTTTTTACTCCTAGGGTTAGCAACAGACTATTAAAGGCCTCTCAAGTTCTGTTTGACAGGATGATTATAAGGAATTTTAGTTTTTATTGGTGAATATCAAAGTTTTCAAAAGATCCAGAGTCATTCAAATAAATTAAAATCTCCATGGCCGACACCACCTCCAGCTCTACTCAAGGTAATGAATTCATATGTAGGACAACCCATTCCTCCTTAAAAACACCATCCAAGGTTAAAATACCCATACTCATTATCTCGATATAGTGATCCTTCGTTGGTCATCCCACACCACCAACTGATATATTTAATCCCAGTTTCAACAGAAAGGCCTGAATCTTTGAGAGAAGTGACATGTGATAGGTTCAACCTCTTTGGAAGACTTGGAGTCATTTGGCACTAGGATCTGGAGCACTAATATTTTCCCAATACATGGTTCCCCCTATACACTCGTGCCTGAAAACTCATACAAATGTGCATGTGACATGTTTCAACCCAAGAACCCATATCATCAAGGGTCGGAATATAGTTATTACAATCACACCACAGGCCATTAATGACATGTTAACCTTGAACTATGATCAGTCGGCTAGTTTATATGATATAGCCAAGCTTTGAAATGTATGGGTCTAATTTCCAAAAAAAGTTTGTGGTGATTACCAAGGGAGCTGAGACAGTTAGACTCCAATGCATCAGGGGTTCCCTGGTTTCCCCATCCCCTTAAATTCCCTCAAGCCTAACACTCAAGATGTCTACTCTATGTTGGATTTTATTTTCGGGAAGTACTTTGACAAGGACATTGAGGACTGAAAGATGACAGCTACATTCTCAGATGAAGACCATCAGCACAAAGTAAAGATATAAATTTGACTTTGTGGAAGTCATATTATGGTAAATTTGTGAACAACTCGAGCATTTATCAATGACGTCCACCTTTAGGTCTTTATGTTTCCTTTTTCACCTTATTCTATACCAAAATGCTTAGTATTTTAGTCAATTCATGCCCTTGACCCTATGGTATGTGAAGGTCAATTCAACAAATATTATCCTGAAATTTGTGTGGGCCCATGTATTATCTTGTTCTTCAGATGTCTATGATTTTTTCAATGCTTTTGTGGAGCCTCTTTTTGCTAGAGCTCGATCCTAAAGGGATCGCTAATAGAATGAATGACTATGCACAATCTATCTTCTCAGATCCATTACATCTCATCAACTACTTCTTTTCCAAAGGTCATTCTAGGATTTGAGTTCATGGATTAAAAGGAAAATCTTTCATGGTCTGGAGGATCCTCACACATCGGTTAGTAGGTCTCAAGGTCACCCAGGAGATCATCATGCTAGACCGGGAGGTCAGCTTGACTAGAAAGAAGAAAGAAATCTATGACCTTCCTTTTAGTATGGGAGGGATTGACTGTAATCAAGAGACAGGAAGACCATTATCTATCTCATGGAAGTTAGCTTCCTATGGCTTTGCCTTGATTCAAGACACATGGAGGTATGATTTGGATAAAAAAATAACTTTGATCCAGTCTACAAATAAAATCAGAGTTCCATTCAAGCATGAATCAATACTATTTTTCGATTCACAGGTGAAGCCCCAAGGCTGAAGCACCTAAGATCTTCATCTAAACTCTAAGATATCCCCACTCTGGAATTGGAGTCATTTCATCAAGTGAAAAAATTATTTGAACCTACTTCTAATGATTCAGATAGGATTGAAAGAAGCCTTAAAAAATAAAGGACCAGAGTCCGAGGAAAGATAGAGGGCTTTTGGAAATACAAGAAGGAAATCGGCCAAACCACATAGAACTTTGAGGAATTTGCCTACTAACACAGCCATGGGAGGAAAAGTGGGATGTGGAGCATGAATCTGATGTGAAGAAAATGAGGATATACTTATCCTCACTTATGAGTAACCTCTTAAGTCAATCACTGGGTACTCTGCGCTACAGCAGCAAATACCTAGGGATACCTTCATCATCCACTCATTTCTAGACTCCTCAAATTTCTCTATCCCTTGATACTCTTAGAAGTTATGCAGTAGAGGGAGAGCCTCTCTCCATCCCAGCCTGAAAGAAGCTAAAATCAATTGTGATTCCTAGAAGCCCACTACTTGAGTCTTCACTCTATGTAATGCTTCCACATCCAATAACCCATTCAGAGGGAATCCTTTACTATATCACTACATCCTAGCCCCTTCCTTTTCACGTGGTGCCCCCTTTACTTCTACAGTATGCTACAACCATTCTAAGCTTCTCACGTTGCATCACCACACCCCCTTCTTTATCCCTGGTAACTGTAGTATCTCAAACACTAGTGACTTTTCCATATAGCTTGCCACTTGGTTTTCCATTTTTGGGAGGGATGGTCTCTTCTCCTAATAAGTTTTAGAGTCAAGTGGAAGCCACCAAGACAGCCCAAGATCAAAGGATATCAAAACAGAGAAACAAAGGAGATGGTGGCTTAGTCGAGTAAGTAGGTTTGATCCCTGTATGGTCATTAATAGGGATCTTTAAAAATCGCTCACCTTGTCCCTCGAGTTTCTAAGCTCGTAGGAGCAAATACGCCATGTTGAATATTCCATTAGCACTATTGCAATGGACCTCTCTGAATTCCAACCTCAAGAAAAATTTGAGTTGATGAATGAAATGGTGGTGGTAGTCACTACCGGCTATTTAAAGCTCAGCAATCAGCTGAAAAAGGCACGGGCCAGCCTCCAAAAGGTAGAAGCTACGACAGTAGGCTCACATGACTGAGCTTAAGGCCAAGGACAGAGAGGTAGACCAGATCAAGAGGGATTTAAGGGACACATCGACCAAGCAAGCCCTCGTCAGCTTCTCAAGTAGAGGAAAAATCTCTGGAAGCTAAGCTCACCACTACTAAGGCCCTGATCAATTTGCTTTCACAGGAAAAAGATGGCCTTCAGGCCAAGTTAAAATATTCTAATAAAACAGTCAAGGACTTGACTGACCAATTGATTTGGTTAAGAATCTCAAAAAGCTGGAATTATATCATTAGTACAAGGTCTATATGCCTCTTGTTGTGACAGGATCGCCACCACTAGCAGAAAATCTAGCCCCGATGCTTGATATTTATATCCAATGCACAGGAATTGTGCTCTAGGGTATGGAAAGTGTAGTCTCTACCATCAATAACATCCTTATCTGCCAAGGTCTAGGAGTCAAAATTCCTAATTCAAAAACTCTACGATGCCTCAGATCTCGCTCTTCAGAACACAGGAATCATTGACAGGTAGTTGACAGCGGCAAAGATCAATGAGATTATGAGTTGTGACAAAGCTTCTATCAAATGTTAGAATCTCTTAGCACAGCTTTGCCAGGGTATGAGGGAAAGAAAATATAATATCAATGAATTAGTACAGCTTGGTTTCCCCTCTCCCTTCCCAGATGAGTCTACAGTCTTATCCAAAGACCAAATCTAGTAGCTTCTGATCACTAAGCCCAAGACAAGATGATCTTCTAGTCTTTGAAGGAAGACTCCAGTGTCACTGAGGTCAAGGTCATCATTAATCCTATCATACAGCTAGATTTCCACTTACATGTGGTCATGCAGAGCCTTCAAGGTTTCTCCCACAGGGAGATAATTGAGTTGGACTGATATTTTCAAGCCTCGCAGTAAAGAACCTACCCGACGGAAGAAGAATGGCTCAAGTATCAGGATTCTTTGTGAATGCTATAGGAATACCTGTGGTTAGCCATAGTTTTTGAAATTTTGGGAAGGCATGAGATATCAGATTCTTCCATGGCAGGCACGGAGTCCCTTGGTGAGTCGCCAAATTGATTATATTATTTTTTTGTGACTCTTTTGTTAAGTATTTTTTCTCTAGACTCTAGATGCCCTCGGTTGATCAAAAGCTAGTAACAACTAAGTATGAAATGCTTGCGGTGCTCTCCACGTGTCTCATAGGTGCATCCCCAACTTTGAACATTCAAGTAGGTTCTCAAATTCGTGCAGACATCTCCATGTTTTTTTCCAACTCATGTTTGATATAGCCCAAAAAGAAGAAGGACCCTAAGCGAGCATGAGTCCTCCATGTGGCCCAAATGAGGATTCTAATCAGATAGGGACTCAGTGGAAATACCAAGGAGAGAGTAGGTGCATAGATTTCCATAAAGGGATGAAATATTTATTGCAAAACCATGAAGGTCAAATATTCAAATTAATAGGGAAGAAAGTGGTGGTGTTGCATTTAAAATACTAGGGACAGGAGCCAAAAGGATAAGTGCAAGGCATTATCAAAATTGAAGGCAAAGGGTGGTAGATGAAAGTGACAGAGAAAAATGTTTCCTATAAAAGGAGGCAAGATACAAGATAAAAAAGGGGGGAGAAAAAATGAATTCTAAGCCAAAGAAGAGGGAGGAGGAAAGCGAAGAGTTCTGTATGTTTTATCTAGCCTTAGCAAGCCTCTGTCATAGAAGAGAAGTGTAATTTGTACTTTCATGGGCCTTATGTACCCTTTCTCTATATGAATAAATAGTTCTTATTATGTGCAAATTGGATTTTCATATGTTCCAAAATTTTATTTATTTTATGAAAGGTAGTTTTGAATGAGTTAGGAAATTCATCGTGCTTGATGCCCTTAGAATTTCTTTGTTTCGTTTATTATTATTTGTTTCAATTCCTCATATTTTTGCATTATTAGAGTAGTAGATTGTGTTGTTTAGCCCTTCAAATTTCTTGATAAAGATCTCAGATATTTTGTCATTTCTTTTTTAAAATTTAGCGCTTCACCTATTTATTTCAGTCATGTAACACCCTGAACTATTGTTACTTCCTCCTGAGCATTCAAGTGTTGATATATGATTTCTTCTGTAAAAGGATGTGTTCCTTTGATTGTGAAGTCATGCTTGATATAGATTGTATCTTCTTTGCATTTGAAGATCTTTGACTGAGCCAGGATATGCTTGGACTCTTTTATTTCTTTCATTTTTACACCTGAGTTTAATCTGATTTCGGAATGAATTGTGGATTTACCCGTCTATATGACTCAGCCTTGGATCAGTGGCATTGATCCAAGAGATGTTTTAAGTTTATTCGGGATGAACAAAAATTATAGACCTTACGAAGGTTGCAAGGTCTGAATGTGTTGAATAAGCAATTCCGGAGTCTAACTCAGGTTGATCGTGTTAAATGAATTGGTTCCCGATATCGTAATATCAGGAAGGTCTAGACCTTGAGCCAGGTAATAAATTCTGATATATTTATTGCTAGCTTATTATCAACGCTGGATTGAATCCATTTCGGGAATGTATCTGTTGGTTCTTATACTGAACGATTCTATTTGTTAGACCTAGACTGGTTCTATTAAGGTTAATAACCTAAACCTAAACTATAACCTATGAGTTGGATTAGTGCTAATCTAACCTAGCCCTAAACTATAAGCTAAATGTTCTAAGGTTAGTGACCTAGCGCTAAGGAGGTTAGACTAAGTATCACCTTAAGGTCTAACCTATGTTTCTAACCTAACTAATGATCATGGATGAAAGGGACCTATGAAGGGGTGCGAGCCATGGGTGGTAGTTTCTATGGCATTAAATGAGATGGATAAGTATGAAGGACGAGGGATTTGGTGGAAGTTTCAAACGGCTAGTGAAATCCGACGTGGCAGAGTCGCCAAATCTGGAAATGGTCTTTGGTTTGTTTTTGTCCATCGCCAACTATGGCGGTCGGTGGCAATGGAGATTGAGCGGGAATTTCGGAGTTAATGCAATTAAGGAACTCGATTTCCGAGCACGGATTGCTCGGGAAGGCATGCAAAATGGAAAACTAGTTGTTTGTTTGGTTTTCCATGCGCTCCGGTTTTCTCTCTGTTTGATCACTGGTTCTTCGAACCAGTCTACTTGGTGTTGCATGGCAACTATGAGAATAACTAGCTCTTTTCTCTGTCGAGGAAAGTTTATAAGGCATGGAAATAACAAATTATTGTTGTTGAATCTAACGTGGAAGAAGAGGAGAAGGCTCGAGCTCATTCAGAGGTCTTCTTCAGATTTTTAAGCAACATTACCAGGCATGTTAGGCCCTAACTTTTAAAAATCTTGCTTTCCTTCAAATGATTTCATTAGAACAACTCTGTTCAGATGATTTTTGGTCCAGTTGGTTTTTATGGTAGCATTGTATGAATTAGTTTGTTGTATCTTCATGCTGGTTCGATTATTCAGTTGAACCCTTGCTGGGTGTACATTTTGTTTCGTTCGGTTGAATTATCTTGCTGTGTTTTGCATTTCGGTTAGATTTCGTAGAAATGCTTGCAAGGGTAATGTAAGAAACAGACTCTGTTGGAGTCCATGAAAAGTTTTCTTGGTTGATATCGACTTCTGTAGAAGCCTTGCTGTTTACACTTGTTGAGACTGATACTGTTGGAATTCTTGAAATGATAGTATGTTTTGGCTTCTGTAGAAGTTTAGTCGTGAATGCTATATGTTTTTGGATATTGTTGGAATCCTTGAATAGATAGTATTTTTAACTTCTGTAGAAGTTTAATCGAGAATACTATATGGGTTCGATTCCTTTTTGAGTCCTTGAAAGGTAACATACGTTTCTACTTCTGTAGGAGTTCAGTCGTGAATACTGTATGTTATTGATATAGTTGGAATTCTTGAATTTAATATGTATCTTGTATCTTTCTACTTCTGTAGAAGTTTATTTGAAGAATACTACATGGGTTCGACTCCTTTTGAATCCTTGAAGCGTATATTATGTTTTTCTCTTCTGTATAAAGCTCAGTTGTGAATACTGTGGTTATTGACTCAGTTGGAGTCCTGGATATGTAACCAGTGTTTTGACTTCTGTATAAGCTTGGTTGTGAATACTTATTGATATTGGCTCTGTTGGAGTCCTTAATATGTATCTTGTATTTAGACTTCTGTAGAAGTTTAGTTGTGAAGACTGTTGGTGTTGAATTAGTTGGAAACCTTGAATGTTTTCGTATGAATTCGACTACTGATCTAGTCCACGCTGTGTTTACTTTTTAAACTCGACTCTGTATGAGTCCTTGCTGTATTCGTATTATCTCGGCTTGGATGAAACTTTGTTGAAAATAATGAAATGATGATGACTTTTATGAAGATCTTGTTGAGGTTATTATTTCTTGAAAACGACTTCTAATTTACACCCATGTTGTATAATCGTAGGGATTTGCTTAGTTGAATGAAGCTGTGCATATTGTGTTTCGACTCTGCGTGAATGTCACTGTATTTCAAATGGAAACGTTAATTGTTTTAATGTGATCTTGTTTCAAGTTTGACTGAAACAAAGAGCTCTTGGCTGTGCCATGACAGGCGATGGCGTTGGATATTTTTCATGTTTGTTGAATAATATGGAAAGTTTTATTGAGCCTATTGGAGTTGGATTATTTATTAATGCTTGTTGCGTGAACTCTCGAATTGTTTAGTAGCTACAGGTGACCTTTATATTTGGAATTAGATGGAACTGTAGCTCTTCTTGTAATTTCGACTGTTTAGTCGCATGCGTAAATGTATTTGCATTAATCGGTACAGTTCAGAATGTTATTGACTTAGGATTCTGATGGACTCTGTTTCTTTCTTCTTGACTGTAATTTATATGTTGATATATATGGTAAATGGAATAGGAAAAATCCTCTCTCTCCTAGACAGGAAAACTTGTGTGCTTTCTTCTTGCATCCTTTTTGCGATCTCTATGGTAGGGGCATAACAAGAATAAACTGAGTTATTGTATGGAGAGACTGGTATAAAATGAGTGCTGCTGTATAAATAGGTATACTTGTCAATACCATTGAAATGTGTTAGGATGATAAAAGAATTAAGACTGTGGGATTGTTGAATGTTTTAACTGCCATGAGAAATTGTAGAAACAATCTTGTAGGAATTTTGTTGTCTTAAGAATGGCTGTATTCATATGTTCTTAGTCTCTAACATATAGGATGGATAGCCTGATTTAAGTTTGCAATGTGAAGAAATGATTTCATTTAAACAGGTTGTTTGATGAAAACAATTGGTGGATTGCATTTGTTTTAAGAATTAGTGCTTATCATGCTCAGTTCACCGAACTGACCCGTGTTGACAATTTTTGCAGATGATTGCCGTAAGTGGTAAAGGCACGCAGATCTGATATGATGTTCAGATTGTTTAATTTGGTTTTATGATGAATTACAGCTTGATTCTCTAAATGTACTACTTGAAGAAAGATGTTCTTTTGCTGTTGAGTATTGTATCAAATATGCTGAATGCATAAAATGTATTTGATTAGCTTTGAAATGAATAAACTGAGGTATTTGTTACTTATGTGTTTGCATTCGTATCTTGATGGTTTGATCTTCTTCGGTTCGAATGATTTTAAGACCATTGTTATTATTGTACAACTTGGAGACGTTTGTGATTATCTAAGTAAGCGTTGCAAGGTTATGTGACTGAATACTTATGATTGTTTAGTAGTTCTATTATGTTCTATTTAAAGCTAATTGTAATTTAGATCACTGATTTTTGAGAAGCTAAGGTTAAAATAAACCCTTTCAAGAAGCTGAACGGGAAGAGTAATCTGTTACTCTCTAACCTTGATCTAAGTCAAGACAACGTAATGAATGTTTTTAAAATCACTATATCTTAACACTAATAAGTAAGATATATTTCAGTTTTAAAGATCTGGAATAAACCCAAAAGGGATAAGTTAGCAATCTTATGAGAAGACTTGGGGTTACTACCCAATTTCGTAGATTAAGATTATTGTGAAACAATGATCTCCTTGTTGAGACCTCAATCTTATTAAACTTCTCTTTGTGGAATGGGTCTTAATACGAAAGGCAATTTTAAGATGAGGAACCCAGGGGTTGGGAAAAGACTACCCTAAAAAGGAGTGTCTTAAAGTATAATTTAAACTCCACGTAAGTAACACCTTAAAGTTAATTAGATCTTTTCGAGGCGGATTTGAAGGTTGATGGCACAAGTCGATTGCAGGGTTGTACCTTTGAGAAGATTAGGATCTTCTCGAAGATACAACAATGCAGGTGACTTATGGCGACACCCTTTGCATTGATCGTTAAGATTTACTCCTTAAACTCGAACAAGTTTTACTCCGGGACTGGTTACCGACATGGTCATGTTATGAGGCTGCCCCTGGAGACTCGGGGTACCTTGACACACAGGGTTAACTAGGGTTGACCCAGTATGTCAGAGTATCCCTAGTTCTCGAGAGCATCCTTATAACGTTGCCATATTATTAATCCATTTCTGAGTGAATAACTTGGGGCAGGAGAGACTGACAGAAGTCAGTATAAGACATTCTACATAACAAAGGAATGGGGTGAAGGACGTATTCCAGATTGACGAGTATGCCGTCAAGGAATACGAGACATAAGCAATATGTTTCAAATCTTTGGCCAAAGTATCGCAAGCTGTTGATTGTGTTGTCCTATGTCACCTAGTCTAAGGGACGAGATGCCGATGAATAATGGTAACAATTATTCAGATAGGTTCCTTGGACAGAGCATTCTGAATCCCAGATTAGGGAAGAGAACCGCAAGAGTGATGTGTTAAAATAAAAATGCCAACTCTTGATACTCATGAATAGATCGGTAGATTACCGAGTCATGGAATGAATAGATCGGAGGTACTCCGAGTCATTACAGCTGCATATGGTTATCTGTTATAAGAATGGTTGTTTTGATTTGTGAGTTCTAAATTATGTATTTAGAACCAGGAAGCATTTATCAAAAAAAAAAAAATTACTTGTTCTAATGTATAAAAATGAGGATGTTACATCTTGGTATCAGAGCTGAAGGTTGCAGCTCTTGGACCTATTGTGTCCATAATCTGATAAAAACCTGAATTTTCTTGTAACAGAAAATGGTTAGAACAAGGGGGAACGTTGCGAATAATGCTCCACCTGAAGGAGGGGCAGCAACAACCCAAAAGCTTGATGAGATCCTTGCTGCCCTATTGGACACAAGAGATCGTTTGGCTGTACTTGAACAGCAGGTGATGGGAAATGAGGAGGAAGATGAAGCTGGTAATAACAATCAGCAACCTCCTGAGGACAACCCCGATATGGGTGTTGATATTAATGCTGGAAATGCACCTGTCCAACCAGAAAACAAAAAGGCCAGGTTGGCAGTAGAACTCACTAATGATATAAAAAGGATAAGCCCACCTAAATATGATGGCACCACATTAGGTGATGGAGCTGAGAACTGGCTCAGCAAAATGGAGAAGTACTTTGCAATAAGAAACTTCTCAGAGGAAACCAAAGCTATTTGGGGAGCCTATCAGCTTTCCCATGAAGCATCTTCGTGGTGGGATAGCCGTAAAGCCGAGCTAAATATTGATGAGACCAATATTACTTGGGATCAATTTAAGGGCTATTTTAGGCAACGTTGGCTGCCACAACTTTTCTATGATCAGAAAATGACAGAATTCTAGAACTTAGCTCAAGGGAAGCTAACGGTAACTGAATACTGGGAGCGGTTTACAAAACTCCTCAAGTATGTACCGCAGTATCAAACTGACGAGAAGTTCAGAATAAGGAAATTCATCATGGGATTGAATCCCGTGATAGGGGGAGAGGTCGATGTTCACAGTCCAACCACTATGGAAGGAGTTGTTGAAAAGGCCATAAGACAAGAACAGAAATTAAAGGCTATTTCTGCTCATAAAGAGGAAGTGCGGAAGAAGATTGCAAACCCTTCTTCAACTTCACTTGCACCCAAAAAGGGACCATGGAAAAAGTTTGGAAACAGAAGTAAGTTTCCAGGGGATAATAGTAAGAAAGCAGTAGCGAATAAGCCTGCTGGAAATGTAAGGGATAATTTTGCCAAAAATTATAACAATGGGCAGAAGCCCTATGGAGGACAACGTGATAATTACAAGGCTGGAGGAAATTTTGAGCCTAAAAAGGGACCTGTAGGAGGCTGCTACAATTGTGGCAAAGACCACTACGCAAATCAGTGCCCTTTGAAGAAGGATGATCGTATTCAATAGCATAAGATACATGCTGCAGTAGCAGACAAGCAAGCTGAAAAGCAGGTGACACCTATAGAAGTTCCGGGTAAGTTATTTGGCATACCTGTCACTATTCTTTTTGATACAGGAGCTACTGAATGTTTTATTTCTAGTAAACTTGCTTCTAAACTTAAGAGAAAAGCTGGAAAAATGGATAAATCTTGGACTGTACAGTATGGTAATAACTCTGTTCATACAGTGTGTATGTGTCTTTTTGGGGCAGTCCTTGACTTACCTAACTTTTCCATGGAAGTTGACCTCTATGTTACACCTTTGGGATCTTATGACATTGTCATTGGTGTCAATTGGTTAGCTGACCATAAAGCAAAAGTAGACTGTTATGAAAATAATATAAAATGTTTAGATGATCGGCTGGAAACAGCAGAGATTCAAGGGGTGAAACGGGAAATTTCAGTTAGAAAACTGTCAGCTATGCAGCTTAAAAAGGCTAAAAACAAAGGATGCACCCTTTATGCAGTAAAGATATCTAAATTTTCAGAAGAAGATGGTGATTCCATGAAACGATTTCCTCTGCTACAAAGTTTCAAAGATGTTTTTCCGGAGGAATTACCAGGGTTACCACCCAAGAGGGAATTTGACTTCACCATCGAAATCAAACCAGGAACGGAACCTATTTCCAAAGCACCTTATCGGATGACTACTACAGAGTTAGTCGAGCTTAAGGCACAATTGCAAGAACTTTTGTCTAAAGGTTTGATTAGACCAAGTGTTTCACCTTGGGGAGCACCAGTAATATTTGTGAAAAAGAAGGATGGAACACTTAGGCTGTGTATTGATTATCGGATGTTGAACAAAGCAACAATCAAGAACAGATACCCACTTCCAAGGATCGACGATCTATTTGATCAGATGCGTGGGGCAGTGGTTTATTCTAAGATAGATCTTCGATCTGGTTATCATCAGTTAAGGATTAGAGAAGAAGATATTCATAAAACAACTTTCTGAACAAGGTACGAACATTATGAATTCACGGTTCTACCCTTTGGATTAACGAATGCACCCGCAGCTTTTATGAACTTAATGAATAATATCTTTCAAGAATATTTGGACAAGTTTGTACTTGTATTCTTGGATGATATTCTCATTTATTCTAAAAGTGTTGAGGAGCACAATGAGCATTTGAAGATAGTTTTGGGAATTTTGAGAAAAAGAAAGTTGTATGGTAAGTTATCCAAATGTTCTTTCTTTGATTCAGAAGTTCACTATTTGGGTCATGTCATTAGCAAGGAAGGAATTGCTGTGGATCCTTCAAAAATAGTGGCAATAACTGAGTGGCCTGCACCAAAGAATGTGCACGAAGTAAGAAGCTTCATGGGTCTTGCTGGTTACTATAGAAAATTTGTTAAGGATTTTTCTAAAGTGGTTGCACCGATAACTTCATTGCAGAAGAAGGATAAGAAATTTATTTGGAATGATAAGTGCGAAACGGATTTCAAAAGTCTGAAAAGCCAGTTGACTTCCGCACCTATATTAGCTGTACCAGACCCTAATGGGAGTTTTACTGTTGTAACGGATGCTTCTGGGGAAGGCCTTGGAGGTGTTTTGTTACAAAATGATCAAGTCATAGCATATGAAAGTAGAAAACTTAAGTTACATGAGCTGAATTATGCTCCTCATGATTTGGAGCTTGCTGCCATTGTTCATGCGCTTCAAGTCTGGAGACACTATTTACTTGGGAAACCTTTTGAGTTGAAAACTGATCACTTAGGACTGAAATATATTTTCACTCAGCCTAATCTAAATGCCAGACAGAGAAGGTGGTTAGAGTTTTTATCCCAATATGATTTTGATATTAGCTACATCAAAGGGAAAGAGAATAGAGTAGCAGATGCTCTAAGTCGTAGGAGGCACATTTCTGCTCTTATAACATTAAGAACTCAGTTTAAGGATGAGGTAAAAAGTGCCTCAGAATCTGATATATAGTTTCAGCAAGTAAAAGTAACGCTTGCTACAGAACCTAATGATGAAAGGTATAAGGGCTTTCATTTTGATAATGAAGGAATCTTACATTATGAAAACAGGGTATACGTACCTATGCTGAATGATTTGAGAAAGAAGTTGTTAGTTGAATTTCATAATTCACCTTTCTCTGGACACCCGGGTATCACAAAAATGCTTGCTGATCTGAAACAACAATACTTTTGGAAAGGTATGAAAAAGGATGTCATTGATTTTGTGACTCATTGTCTGGAATGTCAGCGGGTTAAGGCAGAACACATGCACCCTGCTGGACTATTATATCCTCATAGCATACCGCAGTACAAATGGCAAGTAATAAGCATGGAATTTGTACAAGGGTTACCTATGTCCAGGAATAAACATGATGTTATCCTGGTAGTTGTAGATAAACTAACTAAGGTAGCTCATTTCATCGCTGGAAATCTAAAGGATGATTCACCAGTGCTGGCCAAAAGATTCGTACACAAAATTTTCAGGTTACATGGTGTACCAGAATTGATTATATCTGACAGGGATCCTAGAATGACGTCAAGATTTTGGCAAACGCTTAATACAGCTCTTGGAACGAAACTAAACTTCAGTTCTGCATATCATCCGGAAACGGATGGACAAACTGAGAGAGTAAATCAAGTGTTGGAAGACATGTTGCGAATGTATTGCATGGATCAACAGTATAAATGGGAAGAGTATCTTCCATTAGTTGAATTCGCATACAACAACACTTATCACGCATCTCTTAAAATGGCACCATTTGAAGCACTTTATGGAAGGAAGTGCAGAACCCCTGTTAGCTGGGATAGTGTTGAGGATAGAGTGGTAATTGGACCAGAGATCCTCACTGAAATGGAACAGCAAGTTAAGCTGATTCGTGAATGATTAAAGGAAGCAACAGATAGGCAGAAGAGCTATGCTGACCTTAAGCAGGTTGATCGAAGGTTTGAGCTTGGTGAGAAGGTTTTTCTTCGTGTTAAACCCAGAAAGAGTTCTATAACTTTTGGCAAGGCTGCCAAGTTGTCACCTCGTTTCGTGGGACCTTTCGAAATTGTCAAAATAATCAATCCTGTAGCTTATCAATTAGCATTACCACCTGCTTTGTCTCGCATGCATGATGTTTTCCATATTTCTTTGCTTAAGAAATACGTTTCAGATTTGTCACATGTCTTAAATTGGAATTCCTTGAAGGTCCAAGACCCAGGAATAATCGTGGTTAAACCCACACGAGTGCTGGAAACTCGCCAATTGCATTTGAGAAATCGTGAAATACAGCAATGTAAGGTCCAGTGGGACCAGTTTAACGAAGAAAGTGCAACTTGGGAAAATCTGGAAGAAATGAAAATTGCTTTTCCTTTTCTTTTTCAACAGAATGAAATCTGTTGACAAAACATTTTTTTTTATGAACTTATCTTTTTCATGTTGATATGAAAGCCAGATTGAGGCAAACATTATTCAGGCTGAATAAAATGTATCGTGACATTGATTTCTAGAACTATTCAAGTTGGAAATAGTCACATTGTTTTGTGAACTAATAAATTGGTTGACCTGAAGGTAAATCAAATATGTAATCATCGGGACGATGAATCTTTTAGGAGGGAAGCATGTAACACCCTGAACTATTGTTACTTCCTCCTGAGCATTCAAGTGTTGATATATGATTTCTTCTGTAAAAGGATGTGTTCCTTTGATTGTGAAGTCATGCTTGATATAGATTGTATCTTCTTTGCATTTGAAGATCTTTGACTGAGCCAGGATATGCTTGGACTCTTTTATTTCTTTCATTTTTGCACCTGAGTTTAATCTGATTTTGGAATGAATTGTGGATTTACCCGTCTATATGACTCAGCCTTGGATCAGTGGCATTGATCCAAGAGATGTTTTAAGTTTATTCGGGATGAACAAAAATTATAGACCTTACGAAGGTTGCAAGGTCTGAATGTGTTGAATAAGCAATTCCGGAGTCTAACTCAGGCTGATTGTGTTAAATGAATTGGTTCCCGATATCGTAATATCAGGAAGGTCTAGACCTTGAGCCAGGTAATAAATTCTGATATATTTATTGCTAGCTTATTATCAACGCTGGATTGAATCCATTTCGAGAATGTATCTGTTGGTTATTTTACTGAACGATTCTATTTGTTAGACCTAGACTGGTTCTATTAAGGTTAATAACCTAAACCTAAACTATAACCTATGAGTTGGATTAGTGCTAATCTAACCTAGCCCTAAAATATAAGCTAAATGTTCTAAGGTTAGTGACCTAGTGCTAAGGAGGTTAGACTAAGTATCACCTTAAGGTATAACCTATGTTTCTAACCTAACTAATGATCATAGATGAAAGGGACCTATGAAAGGGTGCGAACCATGGGTGGTAGTTTCTATGGCATTAAATGAGATGGATAAGTATGAAGGACGAGGGATTTGGTGGAAGTTTCAAACGGCTAGTGAAATCCGACGTGGCAGAGTCGCCAAATATGGAAATGGTCTTTGGTTTGTTTTTGTCCATCGCCAACTATGGCAGTCGGTGGTAATGGAGATTGAGCGGGAATTTCGGAGTTAATGCAATTAAGGAACTCGATTTCCGAGCACGGATTGCTCAGGAAGGCATGCAAAATGGAAAACTAGTTGTTTGTTTGGTTTTCCATGCACTCCAGTTTTCTCTCTGTTTGATCACTGGTTCTTCGAACCAGTCTACTTGGTGTTGCATGGTAACTATGAGAATAACTAGCTCTTTTCTCTATCGAGGAAAGTTTATAAGGCATGGAAATAACAAATTATTGTTGTTGAATCTAACGTGGAAGAAGAGGAGAAGGCTCGAGCTCATTCAGAGGTCTTCTTCGGATTTTTAAGCAACATTACCAGGCATGTTAGGCCCTAACTTTTAAAAATCTTGCTTTCCTTCAAATGATTTCATTAGAACAACTCTGTTCAGATGATTTTTGGTCCAGTTGGTTTTTATGGTAGCATTGTATGAATTAGTTTGATGTATCTTCATGCTGGTTCGATTATTCAATTGAACCCTTGCTGGGTGTACATTTTGTTTCGTTCGGTTGAATTATCTTGCTGTGTTTTGCATTTCAGTTAGATTTCGTAGAAATGCTTGCAAGGGTAATGTAAGAAACAGACTCTTTTGGAGTCCATGAAAATTTTTCTTGGTTGATATCGACTTCTGTAGAAGCCTTGTTGTTTACACTTGTTGAGACTGATACTGTTGGAATTCTTGAAATGATAGTATGTTTTGGCTTCTGTAGAATTTTAGTCGTGAATGCTATATGTTTTTGGATATTGTTGGAATCCTTGAATAGATAGTATTTTTAACTTCTGTAGAATTTTAATCGAGAATACTATATGGGTTCAATTCCTTTTTGAGTCCTTGAAAGGTAACATACGTTTCTACTTCTGTAGGAGTTCAGTCGTGAATACTGTATGTTATTGATATAGTTGGAATTCTTGAATTTAATATGTATCTTGTATCTTTCTACTTCTGTAGAAGTTTATTTGAAGAATACTACATGGGTTCGACTCCTTTTGAATCCTTGAAGCGTATATTATGTTTTTCTCTTCTGTATAAAGCTCAGTTGTGAATACTGTGGTTATTGACTAAGTTGGAGTCCTGGATATGTAGCCAGTGTTTTGACTTCTGTATAAGCTTGGTTGTGAATACTTATTGATATGGCTCTGTTGGAGTCCTTAATACATATCTTGTATTTAGACTTCTGTAGAAGTTTAGTTGTGAAGACTGTTGGTGTTGAATTAGTTGGAAACCTTGAATGTTTTCGTATGAATTCGACTACTGATCTAGTCCACGCTGTGTTTACTTTTTAAACTCGACTTTGTATGAGTCCTTGCTGTATTCGTATTATCTCGGCTTGGATGAAACTTTGTTGAAAATAATGAAATGATGATGATGACTTTTATGAAGATCTTGTTGAGGTCATTATTTCTTGAAAACGAATTCTAATTTACACCCATGTTGTATAATCACAGGGATTTGCTTAGTTGAATGAAGCTGTGCATATTGTGTTTTGACTCTGCGTGAATGTCATTGTATTTCAAATGGAAACGTTAATTATTTTAATGTGATCTTGTTTCAAGTTTGACTGAAATAAAGAGCTCTTGGCTGTGCCATGACAGGCAATGGCGTTGGATATTTTTCATGTTTGTTGAATAATATGGAAAGTTTTATTGAGCCTATTGGAGTTGGATTATTTATTAATGCTTGTTGCGTGAACTCTCGAATTGTTTAGTAGCTACAGGTGACCTTTATATTTGGAATTAGATGGAACTGTAAATCTTCTTGTAATTTCGACTGTTTAGTTGCATGCGTAAATGTATTTGCATTAATCGGTACAGTTCAGAATGTTATTGACTTAGGATTCTGATGGACTCTGTTTCTTTCTTCTTGACTGTAATTTATATGTTGATATATATGGTAAATGGAATAGGAAAAATCCTCTCTCTCCTAGACAGGAAAAATTGTGTGCTTTCTTCTTGAATCCTTTTTGCGATCTCTATGGTAGGGGCATAACAAGAATAAACTAAGTTATTATATGGAGAGACTGGTATAAAATGAGTGCTACTGTATAAATAGGTATACTTGTCAATACCATTGAAATGTGTTAGGATGATAAAAGAATTAAGACTGTGGGATTGTTGAATGTTTTAACTGCCATGAGAAATTGTAGAAACAATCTTGTAGGAATTTTGCTGTCTTAAGAATGGCTGTATTCATATGTTCTTAGTCTCTAACATATAGGATGGATAGCCTGATTTAAGTTTGCAATGTGAAGAAATGATTTCATTTAAACAGGTTGTTTGATGAAAACAATTGGTGGATTGCATTTGTTTTAAGAATTAGTGCTTATCATGTTCAGTTCACCGAACTGACCCGTGTTGACAATTTTTGCAGATGATTGCCGTAAGTGGTAAAGGCACGCAGATCTGATATGATGTTCAGATTGTTTAATTTGGTTTTATGATGAATTACATCTTGATTCTCTAAATGTACTACTTGAAGAAAGATGTTCTTTTGCTGTTGAGTATTGTATCAAATATGCTGAATGCATAAAATGTATTTGATTAGCTTTGAAATGAATAAACTGAGGTATTTGTTAATTATGTGTTTGCATTCGTATCTTGATGGTTTGATCTTCTTCGGTTCGAATGATTTTAAGACCATTGTTATTATTGTACAACTTGGAGACGTTTGTGATTTTGTTGAATGTTTTAACTGCCATGCGAAATTGTAGAAACAATCTTGTAGGAATTTTGCTTTGTCTTAAGAATGGCTGTATTCATATGTTCTTAGTCTCTAACATATAGGATGGATAGCCTGATTTAAGTTTGCAATGTGAAGAAATGATTTCATTTAAACAGGTGTTTGATGAAAACAATTGGTGGATTGCATTTGTTTTAAGAATTAGTGCTTATCATGTTCAGTTCACCGAACTGTACCCGTTGTTGACATTTTTGCAGATGATTGCCGTAAGTGGTAAAGGCACGCAGATCTGATATGATGTTCAGATTGTTTAATTTGGTTTTATGATGAATTACATATTGATTCTCTAAATGTACTACTTGAAGAAAGATGTTCTTTTGCTGTTGAGTATTGTATCAAATATGCTGAATGCATAAATGTATTTGATTAGCTTTGAAATGAATAAACTGAGGTATTTGTTAATTATGTGTTTGCATTCGTATCTTGATGGTTTGATCTTCTTCGGTTCGAATGATTTTAAGACCATTGTTATTATTGTACAACTTGGAGACGTTTGTGATTATCTAAGTAAGCGTTTGCAAGGTTATGTGACTGAATACTTATGATTGTTTAGTAGTTCTATTATGTTCTATTAAGCTATTGTAATTTAGATCACTAATTTTTGAGAAGCTAAGGTTAAAATAACCCTTTCAAGAAGCTGAACGGGAAGAGTAATATGTTACTCTCTAACCTTGATCTCAGTCAAGACAACCATAATGAATTTTTTTAAATCACTATATCTAACCCTAATAAGTAAGATATATTTCAGTTTTAAAGATCTGGAATAAACCCAAAAGGGATAAGTTAGCAATCTTATGAGAAGACTTGGGGTTACTACCCAATTTCATAGATTAAGATTATTGTGAAACAATGATCTCCTTGTTGGGACCTCAATCTTATTAAACTTCTCTTTGTGGAATGGGTCTTAATACGAAAGGCAATTTTAAGATGAGGAATCCAGGGGTTGGGAAAAGACTACCCTAAAAAGGAGTGTCTTGGAGTATAATTTAAACTCCACGTAAGTAACACCTTAAAGTTAATTAGATCTTTTCGAGGCGGATTTGAAGGTTGATGGCACAAGTCGATTGCAGGGTTGTACCTTTGAGAAGATTAGGATCTTCTCGAAGATACAACAATGCAGGTGACTTATGGTGACACCCTTTGCATTGATCGTTAAGATTTACTCCTTAAACTTGAACAAGTTTTACTCCGGGACTGGTTACCGACATGGTCATGTTATGAGGCTGCCCCTGGAGACTCGGGGTACCTTGACACACAGGGTTAACTAGGGTTGACCTAGTATGTCAGAGTATCCCTAGTTCTCGAGAGCATCCTTATAACGTTTCCATATTATTAATCCGTTTCTGAGTGAATAACTTGGGGCAGGAGAGACTGACAGAAGTCAGTATAAGACATTCTACATAACAAAGGAATGGGGTGAAGGACGTATTCCAGATTGACGAGTATGCCGTCAAGGAATACGAGACATAAGCAATATGTTTCAAATCTTTGGCCAAAGTATCGCAAGCTGCTGATTGCGTTATCCTATGTCACCTAGTCTAAGGGACAAGATGCCGATGAATAATGGTAACAATTATTCAGATAGGTTCCTTGGACAGAGCATTCTGAATCCTAGATTAGGGAAGAGAACCGCAAGAGTGATGTGTTAAAATAAAAACGCCAACTCTTGATACTCATGAATAGATCGGTAGATTACCGAGTCATGGAATGAATAGATCGGAGGTACTCCGAGTCATTACAGCTGCATATGGTTATCTCTTATAAGAATGGTTGTTTTGATTTGTGAGTTCTAAATTATGTATTTAGAACCAGGAAGCATTTATCAAAAAAAAAAAAATTACTTGTTCTAATGTATAAAAATGAGGATGTTACAGAGGGTGTGTGTGTATGACAATGTCACCTCCTAATGGAACTTGGTTTTTGTAAAAGTACCTTCAGGAATTTGTAAAAGACCTTCAGGTAAGTGTAAAAAAGACCTTCGAGCAAGTGTACAAAAACCTTTGGGAATGTATACCTCCTCGTATTATTTCTTAGAAATAAGTGTAGAAAGATCTTAAAGTTGGTCTTCAGTAACTCTTTAGTGCTATTGAGTTTACTAGTAAACATCCAGTACAAGCATATTATTAAGGAGGTCCTTGGTTAAAAAAGGCTCTTATATGCTTGGGTTCAATAACCTTTTATGAGAACCTGTGAGAATATGTAAAACTCACAAATCATACTTAGCCACTGATCATGGGATGATCTTTAGGATTCAAAATCCTTTTGTCCCAAAAGGTAACTTGAGTATGATGGAGGTTTTATAATTCCTTCACTTGATATGCTATCCTAAAACCTATATGGTTTAAGGATTGTAAATCCTGTAGTGTACCATGGGCAGGTAATCTATTGGCATATGATATCCCACTTAACATTAAGGGTGAGTGTTGAAACATAATGATTAAGTGGTCTCACCAACCCTTAATTAATACGGGTCCATCACTATTATATAGGTTAAATATTTAATAATATGAAATACTTTTCTATTATTAAATATTCATACCTAGGTAATATACATTAGGTAAGTATTTAATAATGTGAATCATTTATGTTTCAATTTATTAAATACACTCACCCAGGTATATGTGTCAACCATTTTAGGTTGAAAAGGTGGGATGTGAGACATACCCGATCAACTTATATAAAAATGACTTTAGGTCCTCATTTGATATATTTGGGAAATATATCAAAGGTGTGCAAATCAAGTGATTTGGTTTTACCGTTGGTAAATAGGGTTTCAAAGGAGGAGGTGATATTATTGGATATAAAGTAAGTTCTCTGAAGTAAAAGGTTATTTTCAAAGTGGTTTTTACCCTATTGGTGTTTTCCACTATAAATATTGTGTCACCTATGTTATTTATTTCCTTTAAGTATTTATCTATGTTATGATGTAATGTTTATTTAAATATTTATTTTAACATTATATAATATATAAGTTGATTAAATCTGTATTTATTAGAATCCTCAAAGTCTAACAGAATGTAGGAAAGTGCAAGGTAGAGAGAGCACGTAAGGACTAGATTGTTTTGAGAGTGAGATGGATGAATGAGCGGACCCTCCCGATCATGCTAGCAATTGGGAAATTTTTTTGGGGGTTGTTTGAATGCTGATTTTTTAATGGTATTTTTTGTTTTTTGTTTTATGAGGCTAGTCGTTATAACAACTAGCTATCTAGTTGCTGCCGTGACTAGAGTGATGGCAAAGATTTTTCCCAGTCATGGCTACAATTGGGTAGTTGTATTTTTATGTTTAATTTTGAACTTTTTTGAGGGGTCAGTCGCTATAACAATTCGATAATTTTTTATTTTATTGTTTAGGATTTTTGTTGGTTTATGTGTTTGTGATGAGGGTGGAGAGGGTGGGATGGGTTATGCCCTGGTCACGAGCATGAATGGGTAGGTTGGGAATCTAGAGGGTGCAAGAGAAGATGGGGGAGAGGGATTGGGAGTATGGATGGAAATGGTCCTAGTTGCATGTGCATCCGGGTGGGGGAGAGAGGGGGTGGGGTATTGGGATAAGAATCCCAGTTATTGGGGTGAACGAGTGTAGGAGTTAGGGGTTGGGGAAGGGGTTGGGTAGGTGGGGAAGGGGTGGGGTGGTTTGAGGGGTCGCGTCCTGATCACAGGCATGACCGATGGGGGATAGGTGGGGTGGGGGAGGAGTAGGGTAAAATGTAGGGTACGAGAGGGGTAGGCTAGGGTAGGGGGAGCTAGCGGTTGTTGGGGGGATATGAGATAGCAAAACAAGGGATTAGCTTGGTCATGGGTGTGAATGAGAGTAGGGTATGATGGTGGGGGTGAGCCCACGAGGCATGGTGCACGAGGCCCGGTCGTGGGTGTTACCGGGCGTAGCGGAGGAGGGGGAAGTGGGATGAGTGTATAGAGGTGATTATGAGGTAAGTGAGGGGGAAAAATTTTGGATGTCAGGACACAGAGTTTGTCGCAAGTGTGATTGCCTCAGGCTTGAGGGAAATGCATTTTTGAAATTTGTGTGAATTGAAATTAGGTTGGATGAGGAAGCGCTAGATAGTATTGGATGTGACTGAAAGAGGGTATGAGGTAGATGGTATATTTAGATGAGGTAGAATTTTTAGACGAGTTGCAATAAGGTTACTGTACGTACCCAAAATTGTAAGGTACTGTACTGCCAGAACAATGTGGCACGTGCCCCAATGATGATATAGGTCTCCTCGCAAGGTTTTCAGGATCCAGAAAAGCTCTCCGAGTATGTGTTAACATCCCTCATGCCCCGCTTAGCCCCCGCGTTCTTTATTTATTTCCTTTTCTCCTCTTTTCTTAGCCTTTTTCTATTCAATGATGAAGCCGCCGCCCTGCCTGGGCGGCGGTCTCGTGACCGCTGCCTTGAACAGGGTGGCAGTCCTGTAACCGCCGCCCTGCTTAGGGTGGTGGTCCTTTACGCATTTTCCAGAAAGCTCTTTTAACACGACTCACATAAATTCAACATTTTACCAGCTTTCTTTCAATGCCATAAGCTTGCATTTATGATTCTGGTTCCCTAGAATAGTGTTTTGCCATTATTTATAGTTTAAGAGTTCTATTTGGCTTTTACCTTGGGTAAATGAAAATGCTATAAATAGTTGGCTTGTGCTCAAGCAAATGGCCCCTCAAAATTTGCCTCTGATTTCTCTTTGCAATAGATTTAGTTTTCCTTTTTCTTAGAATGCTTAGTTTCTTTCATTGCATGCTTAGTTAGCATTGTTTTACTGTTGGTAAGCCACATATCCATCTTGTGCAAGCACTGTTGTTATTTCATCCAATCCATTGGAGTAGAATAGCTTAGGAAGCCATTAAAGTTGCAGGTTTTGCTCCTCAAACAAGATAGTTTCAGGTTCTAGACACTTTATGTTGCATGACTCGCAATAAATCCCGCTAGGAATTGCATAAGCCAAGTTCTGTACTCTTGCGCTATCCCTCTCCTATTCGCATTGTATTCAGTCTGTGTCTTGAGCTACCTTTGTCCTAATACCTACTTCTGTTGATGCTAGCATTACACACTTTTCTAGATCCACGTGAACACGAAGGAACGAGGAGATCACACTGAGGGGACAAGATCACACACACCATCGGATTCACCACTATTCTGCAGAATCCAGGTTCTAGCTTTCAAAGTTCTAGTTAGAATCATATCAAATAGAGTAGTTAATTGCTTTATTTCAGTGAATTCTATTCTCGATATTGCCAGGGAAGCTGTGGGGATTGATAGTTTATGAGAAACTATGATTCACTCCTCACTTATGAGGTAGGATCGAGAATCTTGCAAAGATAAGCTAGTTTATTGTTTAGAATAGGTCTACAAATTGCACAGACAGATAGCTACACTCAGTTATTTTGTTTGTTTTAAGTTATTATTTTGGCTATCAATTCTAGATATTTTAAATAGCTGCTTTCTTAAATTCGTAAAGTTCATTAGAAAACACAAAAAAATAGAGAAATCATATATAGATATATTCGATATAGTTAAACTTTATTTTACTGTAGTTCGCTTTACTTTGTTGCTTTTGTATGACAATCATGGGACCTAGAGAGCCCAAGGAATACATATTCGAGCCAATCGTGCCCCAGCCCAATCTCATCACAGCAATAACTGATATAGATCAAAATCTTAGGATTCAAGTCTTCCAGACAACGGTAAGCTTGCAACAAATCAATTCCCAGTTGAGTGGAATAAATATAGAAGACGACCAAGCACACACGTTTTGGTCGAATCAACCGAACTATAGATTATCCTAGGCAACACTCATATGACTGTAGAAGGGTTTGAAAGAGAAAAAACATTTGGTTGTGATCCTTTGTTCCCACAGCCAGGCGCAGGAGACACTCTTCTAGATATAGATACCAGCCTAAGAATCCAGGTTGCACGAATGCCTGTAAGATATTATGAGAAAATCACACAGTTATTGATCCTAAATATAGAAGCTGAGAAAGCATACGACTACTGGATATTAGGGATTAGGACTTGATTTCACGCATGACCATAACAGGTCCACAACAACTAAGAATCTACGGTTGTGACCCACAAATCCCGCAGCCCAACGAATCCATAGGAGAAATAGACATAGACACTGGCCTGTGCACACTAGTATTCCATTCTACCCCACTTCCACCTATTATCATCAAACAATTATCCTTGCTAGACACATCAGCTAATAGAGCTAGGGAATTCTGGACTAGGCCAGAGAATCGTCCATAGAATTGACTACATTTACCATCCACCATATGACCCTGTCCGGAGGAATACACGAAACTATCCCAGGTCATTTTCCACGTATTCCACAACCTATAGATCAAATCACGCCAGAGCTCGATATTGATTGGAGCCTTCGAGTAGTCATCCTTGCTGACCGATCTATCATACCAATTCAAGTTAGGAGGGCCTTCTTTGCCTTAGACTCGCAAATTCCGCTAGTGCGTATTGAGGATATTAGATTGCCTAACTAGTTTGTTTGCATCTCACACATATTCCATACCCACCGGCTGTCTCGGCACGACCTCGGGAGGTTGGGTGCGAGGAAGAGTTGCTTGTAGATTCCCACGCTCGCATGTCACTTTTCCATCGTACAGTTACACATTGGTTACAGGTTGGTTTTCATCCAGTCGCAAAGACCAAAGTGTGCAAGGGGTAGACTAAAGCACAGAACGGATTAGATTATACAAGGGGCATAACAAGGCACACAAAGGACCAAATCACACTAAGGAATGGTGGGCATAAGGGGAAAACCAAAGAGCACAAGGTAAAGTTTGGAGTGCATAAAGGATAGTGTGAAATATGAATGATCTGGATGACCAAAATGGAAGAAAAGGGTTCAAAATCATTTGAATAAAAAATTGTATGGCAATCTCTCCTATGACCGGCTCTGGGTATATTTTAAGAATGATAGAATATAGGAAATGTGATTGATGGAAAATCATAGGTTAGTCGCATCTATGACTAGCTTTGGAGAAATTTGGGGTTGAAAAATCGTAGGGTAATCATACCTGGGACTGAGGTTGGGAAAATCATGACTCATAATGACAATCGGAAATGAATATAGAAGTGTGAAATAATATTGTTAAAATATAAGCTTTCGCATATGTAACTCAGATACAATGGAAATTGAGATGAGGTGTTTGATTAGGATAATGATGTTTTGTTTATTTTTTAGGTTGAATATGGGCCTGGTTAGTTTTGATTCCTATTTAAAGATCTCTCTCTATCTACCAATGGTATTTGAATAAGTACCATTCACCATAACATTTATAGTCATGGACATTAACCCTTAATAAAAAAATATGGGTTTGTTACCAAAAACAACATTGGCTCTACCTCGATGTTGAATGCTAAATGAAGTGATGGGAATGGCGAAAGGGAAGCAGAAGCCTCGTGGACAAGAATGGTCACTTTTTTTTAATCTTAGCCCTTGCAAACGGTCACACGGTTTCACCTCCCCGTGATGCAGCGATAGTGCCCCCTGCTGGCCAGGGCCTGTCGAAAGCCTTGCAGAAGCGTCTGGGTCCCTGACGCCCTATGTTGGGTAGTGTGCTAGAAGGTATTGACAAAAATTTCCCTGGTTTGCTACGTCCCCCCACGGACCCATCCATCTCTGTTTCTGTGTCCTTAGAGGATGATGTTGTTTTAGCGGCCCAAACAAAGCTTCTCTCATCTAGAGCAATCTTTACAAAATTTGTTGGTCGTAGGTTGGCTGTGGAAGGCATTCAAAATTGGTGTGAAGCGCAGTGGGGTAGTGGCCTGAGTATTTGTTTCCTTGAAAGGGGCTTTTTTCCTGGTTTTATTTCATAGCACCACTCAGAAGGACGACACCATGGTGAGGAAAGAATTTCTTCTAGCTGATTCAAGCTTGGCAATTCATGATTGGGAGCCTCACTTTGACACAGCTAGAGCATAAACGGAAGGATTACAAGTATGGGTTAGACTCTATTCACTGCCAAGTGAGTTTTGGTCCGCTCCCATTCTCAACAAAATCTACTCAAGTCTGGGACGTGTTGTTCGAATCTACCCTGTCACTCTGGAAGGTACCCTCTCTTCTTTTGCTAGGATTTGGATTTCCATCGATCATAATCAGAAGCTTCAAGACATTATTCTCATCTCCACCCAGTCCAGGCTTTGGGAGAAAAAGGTGGATTATGAAGGCATCTCTAACACCTGCTTTAAATGTAAAAAACCTGGTCACTTCCGTAAATTCCAGAAAAATACCCCTACTTCTAGCAAACTGGAATGGAAGAAAAAATCCTCTCCCCCCCCTCCCTCCTCTCCATCCGCTCCCTCTCATGTAATCACGCCTCATCCCACTCAAGTGGTCTCTTCTAACCCCTCCCTTGCTCTTGAGTCCTTAACTCTGGACCCTGGTACCATCTCTTTGGTAAAAGAAACGACAGCTGTGGTTAAGGACTCTACTAGGATTTTATCCCTTTTTCATGATGGTATCTCTCTTGGCCTGGGAGGGAACGCCACCTCTCTAGAAAAATGGGTAAATGAAAAGGAAAAACTACTTCAGTCTAATGATGGTGACTCCATTGGTTCACATGAGGCTAACCACGAGGCTCATTCTTCTGGTAATTTGCAGCTATGTTCGATTCTCCCAACACCTCCACTTCTTGACATGGATCTTGGTCTGAAAAGCATTCTAGGTCACCCTTTTAAGAATAAAATCTCCCTAAATGAAGTTGCAGCTGGGAAGCAACTTCAAATTCATTCCTTCTTTCCCTTTATGAGTATGAGAGGTGAGTCCTCTCTGAAGATCAAATGATCCTCTATTCTTGGAACATTAGGGGCCTCAATGCCCCTAACAAATAGCATCTGTTAAGACGTTATGCTTTCGATGCTACTGTTGATATTTGCCTTCTACAGGAAACTAAGATGTCAGAGGATGGTTGCAAGAATGGATGGTTTCGAAGATGGAAAAGTTGGGAAGGTTGCTTTTTTGATTCTTCAGGTGCCTCGGGTGGTCTTGGAATTCTATGGAAATCCAGCTGCTGCACTCTTGAGCCTATTCTCTTTGATTCGAATTTCATTTAGTGCAAGGCTTTTATTAAACATTCTGATGAGTCCTTTTTCTTATGCAATGTTTATGGTCCCTCTAATCTGATCAGAAAAAGAGATCTTTGCTCTAAACTTCATCTAAACCTTGATTCAGCTGTCAACTCCAAGATTGTCGTCGCTGGCAATTTCAATGCTACTCTTTCTGATCTTGATAATCATGGAGGTATTTAATGGCAGCCACGTTCACAAGTGGACTTTACCTCTTTTGTTTCTTCCACCAATCTAGTTGATATGGAACCTAGCCAGGGTTGGTTCACGTGGAATAATAGGAGGCCTGGGTTCAGTTCCTTAGCAGTGCGTCTCGACAAATTCCTTGTTTCTGAATTTTGGTTGCAGAACAATTTCCTTCTCAAATGCTCTGTTCTTCCCCTCTCAAGCTTGGATCATTTCTCGATCTCTCTTAATATTTCCTTCAACCTGCCTCCTCGACGTTCGCCCTTCAAATTCGAAAACATGTGGTTGTAGGATCTGTCGCTCAGGCCTCTGATTAAATTCTAGTGGGTTTTCCTTCAAAGTTAATGGGACCTAGATGTTCCAACTCTCCAAAAAGTTATCCCTGCTGAAAGATAATCTTTGAAGCTGGAATATTTCAAGCTTTAAAAAATATTTTTCAGGGAAAAACAGGGAGTTGAGAAGGAGCTCCTTATTCTGAACGATTCTATACTCTCACATGGGATGCTTCGGGCTGATTTCTTCAAAGAAAAAATCACTTCTCAAGGAATTGGGAGATCTTCTTCTAAAAGAGGAAACTTACTTGGCATCAAAAATCCAGGGAAGTATGGCTGGCAGACATCGATAAAAATAATAAGTACTTCCATGCTTCTGTAAAAGCCAGAAGAAATTTCAACTACATTTCATCCCTCCAATTAGATGATTTTATCTGTTGCATCCACTCAATCTTAGATCAAATCCGAAGTAGTGTCCTACTTCAACAAGCTCTTGAATGGTGACTCGAAAACCCCCCTTGGTGAGCAGTCTTCCTTCTTCTAATAGATCCCTGCCTCGGTCACAGATGTTGATAATGAATTGCTTCTCTCTCCATTCTCTGTTAGGATAAATTTTATTATCCTAATATTTAATTCTGCATAGTTTAATTATTTAATTTTATTAATTAAATAATAGAATTGTTATTTTGTTATATGGTTAATCAACCATATTTGTCTGTATACATACTGTTATATTGTTTTCAACAATATATTTGTTTTTATGTAATTGTTGCTTCCCGGGTGTTATTGGAAGCTTGTTTATTCTGGCATTTGGTTGCACCTGTGCAACTCATTCTCCCGGATGTATTTGGCTGTGCAATATCTATAAATATTGCAGCCCATTCTCTGTAATTTTTTAGTTGATTGAGATTAATAAAATTACACAGGCTTCCGTCCCTGTTTCTCAATCTACATTCTCCAAGGAGGAGGTTTGTAAAATTGTTTTCTCTATGAAGAGAGAAAAAGCACCCGGTCCTGACGGTTTCCCCACCTCATTCTTCCAGGACTTTTGGGATGTCATTGGGAATTCTGTTTGGAATGTAGTTGAGGAATCACGGAAGATGGGCAAGATTTTAGGTGCTCTCAACCACACTCTCATATGCATGTTTCCTAAAAAATCTCCTGCCGAGACTTTGGATGATTTCAGACCTATTTCCCCTTTGCAACACGACTTACAAAATCATCTCCAAAGCTATTGCAAACAGATTGAGTCCACTTTTGTCAAAATTGGTTACTCATGAACAAAGTGGCTTCATCCTTGGTAGGTCAATAACTAATGGGATCATCATCTCTCATGAACTGATTCACAAACTTCATGCCTCCTCCGGGGTTGGCATGATGCTGAAACTGGATTTTAGCAAAGCCTACGATCGTGTCAACTGGAGGTTCCTCATCAAATCTCTTCAAGCCATGGGCTTCCGTAGGCAATTCTGTAATTGGATCTTCAGCTACATAGCCACTCCTCAATTCTCTATTTTGGTTAATGGTTCGGCTGAAGTCTTCTTTTAAAGCAGCAGGGGATTGAGACAAGGCGATCCCCTCTCCTCTTTTCTTTTTATTTTGGTCGCCGAGGCTCTTAGCCGAAGCATCAATTCAGCGATTCTGGATGGATCCCTCAAAGGCATTCTTATCACCTCTAATCTTCCAACCCTTTCACACCAACAATTCGCAGACGATACTTTTCTTTTTAGTCAAGGATCTATCCTTAAAGCTAAGCGCCTATCTTCTATTCTTGATTCTTATTCTTCTGCAGTAGGACATGTTATTAACTTTCATAAATCTGTCATTTTCTTCTTTAAATGTTGCCCCTAGATTACAATGCAGGATCAAAGCAATTCTCGGCTTTACAGTGGGAGTTCTCCCGCATAAATATCTAGGTATTCCACTTTTTCATGGGAATGGCAGAGCGCATCTTTGGGACGGGCTTTTAAACTCCATCTCTACTAGACTTCTCTCATGGAAAGGAAAATGGCTATCCTTGGCTGGTCGAGCCCTTTTAATTAATTCATTTCTCCTTGCCATTCCAATATTTATGTTGTCTATCTTGTAGATCCCCAAATCTGTTTTGCTCAAGATTGAAAAGATTGTTAGAACTTTCTTATGGCAAGGAAATAATAAAGAGTGCAAATTTCACCTAGCAAACTGGGAATTGGTCAAACTTCCAAAATGCCTCGGAGGGATGGGAATTTTGGACCTTGCTCTCCAGAATTCTGCCCTCAGAGCAAAATTTGTTTGGAACTTCATTTCCGATGTCAAACAACAGGCTTTCCAAGTTCTTTCACATAAGTATCTCGGAGGGTATTACCCCGAGTTATTATTATCTAGCTCAAAGCTCCCTAAAGGTTCACACATCTGGAATTTCTTTAGTAAGTCCAAATCCTTGATTGTTGAGTTGGTCTCTTGGAACATCAACAGCAGACAACTCACCACCTTCTGGGATGAAAGTTGGAACGGCTCCCCCCTCTTAATCTCACGTCTGCTCTTAACAGAGTCATGAATTCGGCCAAGTTGTCCTAGGGATCTTTGGTTGCTGACTATGGCCGTCAGAGTCTCGATGGCTCACCGTCCTGGATATGGAAGGATGTCTCCATTATTGGGGCTAATGCACAGGAGTCCAACCTCCTTAAGGATGTCATACAAGACAGAAACGTGCACTTTCTCAATGAGGATGACTGTTTGATTTGGCTTGGGGATGCATTTGGTTCTTACTCTGTGAAAGCAGGTTATAATATTCTCATCTCTCATTCTGGCCATGGGCTTCCTTGTTCCTATGGCTGTTGGCATCCCAATATCTCTCCTAAAGTGGCTATTTTCGGTTGGTTGGTTTTGAAAAAGAAGGTCCTTACCCAAGTCAAGCGGAGATCTTGGGGTTATGATGGACCTTCCATGTGTGTGCTGTGTGGTGCTGCAGAGGAGATCTTGATCACCTCCTTTTATTTTTCCCTTTTGCTTCTAGCTACTAGGATTGTCTCCTGAAAAAATTAAATCTAGCATGGGCTCCTTGTAATAATATTGGAGCGACTCTTCTTTCCTAGCCATCCTTTAACTTTAACAACACCCTCAACTCTATTTGGTGCATTGCTCCATACTTCCTTCTCTGGCACATTTGGTGGGAACACAATCTTTGTCTCTTCAGGGAACAATCTGCTGAGCTACCTACTTTTCTTAACAAGTTGGAAGTGGCCATATCTGAGAGAGTTAGTGCTAAATGTTTATCACACTCTACTTTCTCCTCCAGGGATTTCATTATTATGCATTCTTGGCCCCTCATAGAGCAACTCAAACCAGGCTCAATAGTTAAAAAAGGGCTTTCACAAGTTGAAAAATTAATTCGAAGGAAAAGGGCAAGGTGGCAACCCCCTCCGAAGGGCACATGGAAACTTAATTTTGACAATGCCTTTAGAGGGAATCTAGGTAAATTAGGTGCAGGTTGTATTCTCAGGGATGCACTTGGTAATCTTATTAGAGCTGGCTCCTTCCCACTAAGATATGGCTCGTGCAATTCTGCTGAAACCCAAGCACTCCTGGAAGGAGTCAAGATGGTTGCCCAATTAGGTTGTCCTCATTTATTCATCGAAGGGGATTCCCAAATTATCATATGTGCAGTTTCTAGAGGCTTATCCCCTTCGTGGAAAATCAACATATTTATCCCTCAAATTCTTTATTGGTTAGATAAAATTGGCACATGGAATATTACTCATAACTTTAGAGAAACTAATCAAGCAGCTAATTTTCTTGCAAATTTTGCTATCGATCACCCTGCCGCCATCATCACTTCAAGAACAACTCAAGATTGGGTTGGGCTATCAAACTTAATTTCCCACGAGTGGGCCAGCTCATCCTCTTGTTGGGAAGTGGCCTCTCGCGCATGTAGTGTTCCTTTTAAGTGTGGGAGCATCCATCACTTTTTTCGGTAGCGGATCTTCTTGCCACTCTTGCAATCAACTATTCACACAGTGCTTTTGTCTCTAGCATCATTTCAGCCTAGATTGGGCTAGCGTCATTCCTTTCTAAAGAATTTTTCCCCAAAAAATGTGAGGCTTGGTTTCTATAAATGCCGTTCGTGTTTTCTTCCTCTTCGTCTTTTGTCTGGCTCATTCCCCTGGTTAGTTGCTTTCGGCCTCCATGTCTTTTGTTGGCTTCCCATTTGTCGCCCTTCATGGCCAATTTAGAGAACTGGCAAACTCCTCTGCCATTGATCACCACCGCCTCTCCATCATTTTTAAATATTCCTCACAGGAAGAGGCAGAAGCCATAGAAACCATTCTCGATGATTTCTATTGCTTCCAAGCTAGACGACGAAGAACGGATGCAGATATTTGTTCAACATTCATCTCATTTTGCCTCCTTCTTCACCCCAATCCAGCGGTGGTAGAATTCGTTGCTGTGGACGAAATCTATGTCATTCATACGGTTGGTTTGCATGATCAATTGGTGAATTTCTCTCTCCTGGATCCTCTTCTGTGGGTTAAGGAAGTCAACGAGCTTGCTCTTGGTTCAGGTCGTGGCATCTAAAGGCTCTGCGGGAAGTACAGAGACCTGGTTACCTTCACTCAGAACTTCCACCCTTCTTTGGACCAGTGTTTTCTTTCGGTGGTCGACATTGACACAACGCTCTTTCCGGTTCACTCAGTAGTTGATCACCACAACGAACTCAAACATCGAGCCAGTGTTGCCTTTGAGTTACTGCTCAAGGTAGCCAATGAGCTTGCAAGTTCTTCCTTTGGTTAGCCTGTTCGGCCTTTTTGTGCCTTTTGGTGTCTAGGTCGTTGTTCTGTCTTCCTTCGGTGCTCTGTCCTATTTTTAGCGCTTCTTCTCTTTCTTCTTCCTTTCCATTCGCATGTTTCTCCCTTCCTCTCTCTTCATCTCTTCTTCACTTCTTCTATGTTGTAGGGCGGGGGCCCCCACCCCTCCGGTTCATAGCTCTAATCAAAAGTGTTTAACAATAAAAAAACATTGGTTCTACCTCATAGGAGGAACTACTTAATCAGGTTGGGTCATTGACCCTTTTGTTGGTACATCCTCTCAATCTGCCACCTACTTCAGGATTCCAGTGGTACTTCTCACAATGTTATTTATGACTTATGCCCAAGTACTTCCCACATTTATGTGGATGGGTATTTGTCTGTATCCAAACCTATATTTAATGTGTATTCATTCCCAATTCATTCCCTTAAGAAGAAATAAGTATTTTTATGTTTTTTTTGCAAAAAAAAATTATAGAATAGTCGTGTTTATGATTACCCTACAACTACATTGTTATATTTTAGGAATAAAAATTGAAACATGGTCATGCTTGTGACTAGCCTACGACTAGGTCTTTTTTGTATTTTTAACAGATTTGTAAAACCAAGAGTCAAATTTGTAACCAAAATGTTAGGTAAAATAAAATGAAACTGAAAGGACTATAAAACCCTAAAGAAGACACAATTAGATTCAAAAAAGAAAGAAATTTACCCATACCCAAAATGGTCCCACGGTGGTTGCTAAAATGTATGCCTAGATTTGGATCACCTATAAGATGTGTTAGTTGATATGAAAATCTCTAAACCAATGCTACTAAATAAATGGGCTTATGCTTCTATTGAAAAGAGAAGGACAATCATGGGTTCTTTCAATAAATAAATTGGATAAACTTCATGATCTGAATCTATAACCTACACACAAACACACTTAAAAAAATCTTAGGTTTTTTGGGTGGTTAGGGAACCTGCCTCAAACATATCCCTAACCATTTAAGGAGATAGAAGACATTTTATTGAATAAAAATGTCAAAATAATGCACGAAAATGAAAAGTAACCTAACTTAGTCACAAACTAGTTGCCCGTTCAATTCACTAAAAACCACATAGAATTTATAGGCTAGTCACAGGTGCGACTGAAACTTGTGTCGAAATTTCACTAAACGAGTGATCTTACGAGTTGCACCAGTCCTTTGTGATCTACCTTCACCTCTCCAAAACTTGCAATACTGAAATATGTGAGAAAAAAAGAAAAATCTCAATTATGGGCTCAAGGGAACTAAGATTCAAGGACAATCAAGAGGGCGAAATGATGGGGGTTCATGGTGTTTTACAGTTTTTGGAGTACATATAATATTGTGATACATATGGGTGCAATGTGCATAGATGGGTGAGATGATAAGGGTCCATAGTGCATTCGGCATGGAAATGGGTAGGTCGAATGGACAAAATGAAATGTTAGTGGGGTGAGGGTTATTAAATGAGTGATGAGGTGTATTTTATCACTATTTTGTGGGGTTTTATACTTTTTAGTTGATTTTGTGGGATTCTTTGATTTTTTGGGATTATTTTGTTTTATGATGTTTTGGTATATTTAAATAGGAGGCCTTATGCATAAGTTGTGGTTTCTAGTGTATACAATTTCTTCTTGACTTCATCTCTAAGTATTTATAAAAAATATTTAACTTGATCCAAGTCATAATTAAGAAAATATAAAAAATTCAAGCTCATCATCCTCGTTAAAGACATGAATTTCATCATAATTTAATGAGAGATGTGGAGGCATGTAGTATTAGGATCCATGTGAAAAATACCGAGTCACTAAAATTACATGGAATGTAAGCTTCAACAGAGAAAATGATCTTGTTCTAAATATTTCAGGAGTTTTGGGAGGATTTAGGAACTAAACAGATAGTCAATGAAAATATCTTAGAGTCCTTTGCATGGTAAATGTATCAATTTTTATTATAAGCCTCACTACTCTCCATGGTAGTCTGGGTCACTGTTGATGTTTACCTGTGCCAAAAGGGTGACTAGGCCTAAACCTCAAAGTGAAATCAAAATCAGGTCCTAAAAATGGTGGGGGTGGATTTAGTGGGTGTTTTGGAACTAAAATCATATATGTTTGACCATATAGCTCCAAGTTTTGCTCCTAAGGTGGAAAAGGAATTCCCTTGTTATAGTTTTGCATTGACATGATGACATTAGCACACCACTTAAGTGAGTGGCATGCTTTTTGATTAAATAAAATTAAACTAAACTATAAGAAGTATAACAAACTAGTTAATCTAATATAGGAGGACAAAAATGTTGTAACAATGCACAAAATTAGAATGGAATGATTTTAAGTAATTATTTAAATGAAATAAAACCCTAAATGTGCAAAGATGTAAAAGGACAAGAATTAGCTTATTGTTGGAGACTATCACAGGATGTCACAGGTATGAAGGTAAAATCCAAGAGTGGGAACGATTACTTAGTCTCGAAAAGGATAGATCAGGAGGATCTGAGCAGACAAAGGTGCCCAGGAAGATACTAGGGTGCCCCGAGGTGCCCTGGTTTGTAAAATAAATGCCCTGGTCTCTATAAAAACTTAGTATCTAGTTTTCTCAGGGTCACAAGATGATCTCGAATATTGTATGTCTGTCACATAGTATCTGCTGAGATGCACTAAGTGTGCAAAATAATGTAAGATGAAGGAATGACCTATAAAAGATAAAGAAGTATCAAAACCCTAAAAATAAAAGATGCAAAATGAATGGTTCAGGCTAACCTCTTCCGCCACAATAATGGGGTTACTAATCTTAGTGTTGTACTATATTTCAGACCCAAATGTAGTTTTGGTGTGTGTGTTCATATTCTTCCCTAGGATATCTTGTGTCAGTCACACTTTGTGAAGTATCGAGCAATAATAACTATAGAAAATGTAACAACATGTGTGCATGAAATAGAATACAATCCTCCCCCTATGTTGTGTGTGTTGATGTAGATCTCCTAGCCTTGATGCATAAAACTATGTGGATGCAAGTGATGCAATGGATGTAACTCTAGATGGAGTGATAGTAGTATGTGACCCTAGGACCCTCATTATGGTCTCATAACTTTATATTTATAGGGATATCTTTCTCTAATTTCATAATTAACCTCGACATGTATGACTAGGAAAAATATAAGGATGAAAAACATCTAAAGGATGCCCAAAAAGAGGCAGGAAAGAAGAACATGGATTGAGGCACCTCAGGTGGGACCAGGGCACCGCGGGGCACCCCAGTACAGGCCTGAACACCCTAATTTAGGCTAAAATGATGGATCAGTTATGAAATAGGTGGGAATGGATAGGAAAATAAGTAGGAATGATGAAATAAAAGGTAAAAATAAGATGGCCAAAAGTTGGGATAAATTAGTAATTTATTCACTTGAGAACCCTCTAAAGAGTAGTACAAGACCAGGTTAAATAATGCCTAAAGTGCATGATTTTGTGTCTTTATTTTCCTCCACTTTATATTTGTGAGAGGAACGCTCAGTAACATAAGGTAGATAGATATGTGCACCTAATATCCATATAGAGTGTAGTAGAAGACATGTTGATGGACTAGACTCAAGCATGGAATGAAAAAAAAATGTGGAGGGGCGTGGATTCTAAGAATGAAAAATGTGCATAAAAAGTGATGAGAGTGAACCTAGGGCAGAACACATTTGTAGTTGTTGCAATGTGTAGTGTACTTGCATGGTTATTAAAGGCAAGTTTCATCACTATGTGTTTTTATTGTTGTTGTTGTTGTTGTGGTTGCCCCTAATTTGACCACTTGTTTCTCATACGACTGGACCTAAAAGGAGAAAATGATCAAGTAGTCAAATATATATGTATGTAAAAACATTGTGTAAAATACACATGTGTATAGAAATGTGTAAAGTAAGAAAATGTAAAATAAATGAAAATAAAACGTGTAAATGGAACATGTGCACCTAATCCATGTCGAGAGAAAGGGTGTAGAAGGATATCTTGTACTGTTGCAAGTTTTTTGGGTGATCTCATGCCACCATGATTGAAGAAGTATAGGGAGGAAATGCTTCGTGTCCTCCAACCTTTAACCACTTCTCCTTAAATGTGTGAAGAGATCTCTATAATATCCTAGTTTTTTAGGTGATCCGATGCCACTGGATGAAGTAATGTAGAGAGGCACACCCACTGCAACCTCCAAGCCTATAAATGCTCCATAGAAATGCCAAAGGACACCATGTCTTGTACAGGCCGTTGTGTATGGAGTTCATAGACTGGTATGAACTCACTCATAGTATGTAAACCCACAATGCCAAGGTTGGAAAGTACATTGTACTGAACCGGCATAAATACATTATTTTAGTATGTAAAACCCTCAATGATGCCCCCCTCTTTGGGGTCGCATGCGATGTTGCTGAAATGAGAATGTGGCCCCAAAAGAGGAACTACTACAATCTAACCTTTAGAACTATGCCCTGCTGGGGGAAAGGGAAAGCACTTGGTAGAAACCAAGGCACACATCAAAGGGGATGGCTAGCTAAAACAAGTATTAGTCTGAAAACACATGCATGCAATAAGACAAGTGTAAAATACGTAGACAATGTAGTAACTATGAAACCAAGTAGTGTAAACATGTAAGAAAACAAGTAGGCCACACAAATTGGGTTGAAAACATGGGACATCACTCATGATGTCACAAGACATGCAAGGTCGTCATGGCTGTAAACAAAAAAACAAGTGTGGATACAAGCAAAGGGAACAACCTGTATACAATGGAAAACAAAGGCATACAAACAAACAAGGGGTCATGGAGATGTATAATCCTACAAAAAAAGTGTTGCACATGGAACACCTGTTATCACGTTAGGGCGATAACCAATATGTCAAAACATGTATGAGTTAGTAATATAAGATGCTAAGTAAAAAATGAAACAATAACACATGAATAGATGAAGGTGAATGCCCCCAACGACTAGTATAAGAAGGGTATAAGTCAAGCATCCATGTCACGTGTAGAGTTATGTTTCTGCAACCACATCAAAAAAAGTCATGAATGCACATGTGTGTATGATAAAGATACTGACATATAAGAAATCAGTCTAACATGTGTAGTAAATTGATCATGTAAAAGACAAGAAAGAAAAATTAAATGCCCCCAAAACAATGCATTATGTTGTGGATGGAATGATAGGAGAAATGTGTCCCCTGAGTGGATGGAAATGTATGTAATGAGGTTCATTTTTTCCCCCTCAGTAGTCAAGAATGAACCATACATGAGAGTGCGTCATCGGGAAATGGTTGAGTAGTGTTGGGTGTGTCTAGCTTGTTATGACGAGTATGTACATGTAATGGTGATGATATGTGACATGTGGAGAGATGTGCATGAACCCTATAACCGAAGCATATATCACGACTTGTTGAATGGATGAGTGATGATTTAGCCCTAAGTGTATATCACTATGGGATGGAAGTGTGAGTGATGATTAAGCCCTAAACGTATATCACTATAAGATGTAAAGAGGGTATGGTGGTGTAATCTAAGGTGTATACCACTAGAAAATGATGGAATACGTTATTATTTAGTCTACGGTATATGTCACTACGAGATAAATGATAAAGGAGTAGTGATGTAACCTAAGGTGTATACTACTAAAAAATGATAGAATAGGTGACGATTTAGCCTAAAGTGTATGTCATTAGGGTGGAAATGTCACATGAGGAAATGTTACATGGTAAGTGCAAGGTCCATTTGATTGGTAAACCCTCGACAGTCAAGTATGGACTGAGGAACTAAAGTACGTCATAGGATGGTGAGAGCACCACATAAAAGGAAACATAGAATAAATGAGCGAGTGATGAATAGGGTATGTGAATGTGCGGTGTGGGAAATGTAATATAGGATGGGTGAGGTTTGGTGTAATGGTAATCCCTCAACAGTCAAGAGTGAACCAAAGCACAAGAGTGTGTCATTAGGTAATGGGGGTTCTATGATGTATGATATGATATGCTTATAGGAAAGAACACTAAATGAGAAATATGAAAGGTGAGACTATGTAGCTATGTGGAAACAAGAGGGGGTCGAGTGTGCAATGTGATATGTCCCCCCCAACAATAGTGTGCTAAGGTACTATGTAAAATTTTCAAGAGGATCATAATCCTTCCGATCGAAATCGAATGGATATGCATTAGAAACTTGGTAAGCTATAATGGTAGGTTAATCATGTAATGAGCATTTGAGACGTAAGTGATACATGCCCATAACATATTCCTCATCAGTGAATGGAGGGAAGGGGAATCCATGTGTGTACCAATGAGTGATATTTTTTTAATAACCTAGGAAAGAGCTATTACAGATGATAGCACATCTAAAAGGAATAAGAAAGGACATGTCTGTATGATCTAGATCTAAGGTGCTCAAAATATAGTCTAGCTAGGACTGTCCTAATGTGAGTGGTGTAGTAGCAGGAGTACAGGTAAGAAATACATCAAGATGTAAGACACAAAGTCCATAAGTAGTTATGACGTGGACCAACCCATGGTATAAATGAATATGGTATGGCGGTGGATGAATATGAGCAACAGAAAAACCTAAGTGGGCTAAGTCATCATGCGTACACATGGTTTCAAGTGAAGTAGGATCTAATGGAATGTGCTCCCAATAACCATTTGTGAAGAGTGTACACTTGAATGGTGGGCGAACAAATGATGAAGATGAGGATGGGATAGTGGTGTCCATGGAGGGAACATGTGGCTGATATTGAATAATAACGGTAGTAGGAGGTGGTTTAAAAGGGAAAACATCTAGTAAAAAAATAGCACCCTCAAGTGGTGGTAAATGAGGTAGGTCATCCATAGGTTGAGGCTCATCTATAGTATCAATGCGAGGGAGAGGAAGGCTGGTGTGAGGGTCATGGATACTGTATTGGGATAGGTCACAGTATCAAAATATAGTATACTCGACACATTCATGTAGGAACTTAATGCAACGGTGGACCATGGAAGTAACATCTTGCATGGCATGGAGCCATGGCCTTCCTAATAAACAATTGTATGTTATGGAGAAATCGATAACAAAGAAAACTGTAGGGATATTTTTAGGACCAATTGTGAGGGGAAAGGTAACATGAAAAAGACATGGATGAATGGTACCATCGTAAGCATGAAATGAGATAGAAGGGATAATGTCATGATAAAACATACCTAAAGTCTGGATGAAAGACATAGGGTATAGATTAAGATCAAAACCATTATCGATTAGAGTGTGTTTGACACCAACATTGTAAATGTGGGACATGATATAGAGGTGTGGGTAATTGTCAAAAGGATGGATGTCAGAAGGGGGATGGGCCATGAATGCTATATGTTGTGATAATGCATCGATAAATGTGTTATACATGGAATCCAGATGCATGTCAATAGAAACATTTGTAGTAGCAAAAATGTGTTGAACACGATGAAGTAAATCAGGATGGGTAAGCAGATATTCGTTGATGGAGATACTCATGATGGATAAATGTAAATGTAAAACCCTAGAAGTTGCTATGAAGTAACATGGGGTTTACCAAAATGATTAACTAAAATTGAACTAAACTATGCGAAGTATAACAAACTAGTTAATCTAATATAGGAGGACTAAAACAATGTAACAATGCACTAAAGAAGAATGGAATAATTTTAAGTAATTATACTAAATGAAATAAAACCATAAATGTGCAAAGATGTAAAATTAAAGTAATTAAATGATTGTTAGATACTATTACAGGTTGTCGCATGTATGACAATAAAATCCAGTAGTAGGAATGATCACTCAGAAGTCCCGAAAAGGCCAGATCTGGAGGATTTGAGCAAACTTAGGCACCTAGGAATGTACTATGGTACACTAGGGAACTCTGTTCTACAGAATAGGTTCTATGACCTCTATAAAATATCATAATATGGTTTTCCTAGGGTCGCAAGATGATTTGGAATATTACCTGTCTGTCACACTAGATCTGTCGAGCTGTGCTGAGTATGTGAAATAATACAAGATGAAGGAATGACCTGAAAAAGACAAAGAATATCAAAACCCTAAAAATAAAATATGCAAAATGAATGGGTCAGACTTACCACAACTGCCACAATAGTGGTCTCACTAGTATGAGTGTTGCACTACATTTTAGACTTAAATGTAGTTATGGTGTGTGTGCGCATGTCGTGCCCTAGGTGCTCTTGTGCCAATCGCACTTTGTGAAGTAGTGAGAAATAATAACTATAGAAAATGTAATAGCATGTGTGCATGAAAAATAATAGAATAGTCCCCCTATGTTGTGTGTGTTGATGTTGATCTCCTAGCCTTGATGCATGGCACTATGTGGATGCAAGTGACGAAATGGATGCAACTCTAGATGTAGTGATAGTAGTATGTGACATTAGGATCCTCATTATGGTCTCATAACTTTATATTTAGAGGGATCTCTTGCTCTAATTTTGTAATTAACCCCTACATGGCCAAATAGGAAAAATATAAGGATGAAAAATGGCTAAAAGAGGCCCAAAAAGAGACAGGAAAGAAGAACATGGATCGGGGCACCCTAGATGGGACCAGGGCGCCCTGGGGCACCCCAGTTTAGTCTAAAATAATGGAAAAATTATGAAATAGGTGGGCATGTATAGGAAAATACACAGGAATGATGAAATAAAAGGTAAAAATAAGATGGCTAAAAGGTGGGATTAATTAGTACTTTCTTCACTTGACAACCCTCTAAATAGTAGTACAAGACCGGGCTAAATAATGCCTAAAGTGCATGATTTTATGTCTATAATTTTTTTAACTTATTTTTCCTTTTCCCCTTGTCCCTTGGTGTAAGGGGATAGTAGGCACACAAAATTGTGCCCCCTTGATGATTTTTCTCGTGTAACTTGGAGTGCATCACTTTTGTCCTTAAAGTGTTTTCAAGTTACAAACATGACCACCTCCACCCATGGCACATTTTTCAACACTTTTTGTCCCTTGTCCCTTGTACCTTAATCTAAGGGAATATTTGAGACACAAAAGTGCACCCAACCTCATCCATCTATCCCTGGTCATATGAAGAACCCCATCTCAGCTCCCATGAACCTATTTCTAGCCCCTACATCTATCTCTCTTTCTTCCACAAGGCGACACTTTTCACAATTTATGAAAATAAAATTTAGCTGTCCCCATTTTCAGATCACCTCAAATTTCCCCTATTTTCATACTTGCAACTCACCCTCTAACCCCTGACTGACCCGAGTTAAGCCATGTTGGGTTATTGGTGAGTTAAAGTGCTAAACAAGAAAAAAGGTTAAAAATCAAACACTTAGCCATTTTTGAATATTCGAATGTGATTTTTTCCCTCACAAAAAAAATACATTTTATTATGCCATATAAATTTTCCATAAACCTCTATGCTTGAAAACTAATCTTTGATCATAACTCAAAAACCCGCATCAAAATCTAATGAAATTTTTACTTCACCTCTCTTGCAAAAATGCCTTTCTCTTGGTACCAATATTCCCTCCATTGACGATCTAAATAATTTTTAATTTCCATAAAAAAAAGTATCCATAGAAATTTATTTTTTAGATCTATGAAAATATTAATATTAAAATCCCTTGAAATTTAAAGAAAATCATCTTATAGTGAAAATAAAACTTTTGAGACTACTCCCATCTCATCCCGACATCTAGAAGACCAATTACTAAACATAGTAAGTTTTACCAGGTTCTCACATACTAGAAATAGTAAGTTTTGAAAATTATTCAATTTCTGAGTCACCATTACCACTTTCATGTCAAGACCACTTAAAATTTCCAATTTGAGAAACTTACAAAAATAGACATCTGGGGTGGAACACACTGGAAATATAAAGTGTTGGGATTTTGGTCAAATTGTTCATATCCGTCAATATCCTATCTATTACACTAAATTTTTTCACCATGAAGATCAAAAACTCATCTTTAGAGCCAATTTCCACATTAAACAATGAGTATCCGAAGGTAAGCTAAAGTGATGTGAAAAACATGGATCTAGAGGACCTAAAAATAAGGATGCTAAGAGAACCTCTTGAAGTTGTGGATGAAAATATATTCTCAAGTGAGAAATTCAGAGATGTCAGACATCCATTGTCCATTCAAATAACAAAGCTTGTCCTAGCTTGTGCCCAACGTTATGTCCCATAGTTGAGGAAAATCCGTGCAGATAATAATTGACAACTAGTATTTCTCACTCCAAATGGTATCTCTCAATGCCTACAAATTCCCACTAGTAACAATATAGTGATCATCACTCACAGATTTTCTTCTTAATAATGGGTAATAACATATTCATAGTTGCAAGATTTGGTAGTTAGATCATAACTCAAATAGGGAAGGAATCCCTCACATATTCCCAAAACTTTGTCTCCAGTTGAATTCCATGATGCATAATATGATGCAATAGTCTTGTTGAACAAGGTGATGGGAGAAGAGACTACAAAATAATTCCAATAATGGGTGGCTCAATTCATCCTAATGGATAGAGAAGGAAATCAAATGATTGACTGGGGGAAATTATAAATAACAACATTCACCATTAGTTGTTGTAGTTTATTACCTATAGGAAATTCATAATGAATTCTTATCTAGTGTATGTTTCCCTATATCCCTGAAGATATATTCATGCAAGAGTGTAAAGGATGTAGGGAATGTTGAAACATCCTTTCCAACCTTTAATTTATTTTCCTACATATCCAAGCTTGACTTTGATAGTAGTAAGAACCCTAATACTTTCCATTTTCCATGTTTACAACACATTCCAAGGATTGAAAAATATTGGGCAAAATGCACTGGGGAGTTTTTTGTAAGGAGGGACTACATAAGGATGATTGTAAATGAAATGAGGGATTTCAAGTATGAATGGTTTTTAGAAGGGGTGAGTGATGATAGATCATATCTATTTGATCTTTAGTAACAAGCAATTCAATCATCTTTTCTTCCTCCCACTTCATGGAACATATGAAAATCTAGAGATATCAAAAAAAGAACCATGGAAGTGATTCAAAGATTAAAGGATTAGTTCAAGTGGAAGATGGCCTCCTTCATTGAATTAGGTAGTATACTATCTCCATATAAAAATTTTGTATCTCACCTCTCCTCTCAGGGAACCCATTATGGTCACAAAGTATTATCATTTAGAAGGGTCTTCTAAAAGGACGTTTTTGGAGATATAGTGCACTGAATTACTCCCCCTAAGAGGATTCATAAAAACAAAAAATTCAAAAGGAATCCTATTGAGCCACTTGATTTGGGATGAATTGAACCTTCTCAATCTCCTAATTATCCCCAATATCCAGGTGTTTCCTTGGACGCAGTTGAGTCATCCCATCTCGGTAAATATTTAGTTTCATATCACACACCCAAGAGTTCCTGCATGCCCGATATTGTGCCTATGCCAACTGATACTTTCCTGTGGGTGCAAGAGATACTTGGTGGAGAATTAATAACATTGCAATAGGTAATGAAACCTAACTTTGAGGCCATCTCAAAGTATATAAAAAACAAGCACACCAAGAAATCTAAAAAAAATTATTCTTTAGTGGGCCTTCTAGATCTTAGTATGTGGAAGTTTCAAATTATAAAGTGATTAAATCCATATGAGAGATGACATAGGATAATTATGGGATGAATAGTATTCCCTTGGGGTAGGCCACACATGAAGGAGATGTGCATTTATTCAAATATTCAGTAACTTGATTGCTCATGATAAATTAAGAGAATAAGAAAACTTTGGAACAACTTGAGGAACATGTGAGCACCCTGACTGCTTATGTGTAGTCATTCCTAGAGCCAAATGTAGCACTAATTTTTATGGAATAAGCTATATCTCATATCAGTAGCTTTTATCCCCAAGTAATTAAGAGATATCAAGGGCACACTATATAGGGTAGAGCCAATGCTATATGGGTGGAGAAGATTGCCGAAAAGGGGAAGGAACTATTACCTAAGATCCTCTCTCTATAAAAAATTTCCCTCATCATTGTTTCTAAGGTGAATATGAATTTTTTTGAGATCAAGGAATAAAGATCCCATTGGGATAGTGTTTCCCCATTGATATCTGAGATGAGTTGTCTTGATTCTCACTCATTGGTGAGAAAGAATGTGTTCACATCTTCCATTGATAAGTTTTTGTTTAAAATTATGAGTTAGTGTTTTCATTGATGTCAATTACATTCATGGAAAAATGTGTCATGAGGTCATGTGAGTCTCCATGAGGTGTTAGTCAAGTGTCAAACATGAAGGCTGATTAGTAGTGTCAAGTTTTGTGATGTCCTATGTTGTTCTGGAGCATGGTTTGGCTTGCATACTCATGGTTTGTGTCCTTCCAAGTGAATTAAAGGTTTATATGTGGTCACGCATATTCATGAGGTGTTTTAGAGGTGTATATGAGTCTGTATGTGGTCTTCATGGTTAGGTCATGAGGTTTCGTTGTCGAGTCAGGTCATTTGAGGCCTAGTCCTAGCCTTGAAGCATGCATAATGAGATGGAGGTATGCTTTTTGGAGCTGATAAGTATTATCCAAGTATTAGAACAATGTTGTGACATGGTATAATAGGTTTATGCTGGGTTTTAGGTTAAAATTCAATGATACAATGCTTTTATGAGGTCCTTTGGAAGTAAGACGGTGAGAACAAACAATTTGGCACATGTAAGTATTCATGGCTAGAGAGCTTAATAGCTATTTGGGATATATGGTGAGTAAACTCAATTAGAGGATATTTTCAATATTCTTCATGACAAGTTTCAGGTCATTCTGACGAAGGAATTGCAAGATACTCTAGTTTTGGTAAAATCGGGTAATTTATAGTGTGATTTTGAGGAAAAAGTGTGCCTTTTGATGCTTGTTGTGAGATGTGTGTTGTGCATGGGGAACTAAACTATTTGGCATATTTTCTTATGTCAATTATTAATTTTTATCAAAAATAATGATGTGGTTTGATAATCACATTTTTATGAACGATCATTAAGAAGATAAGTTGATTTGAAACCCTAGCTTAACCCTAGATAAAAGAGACAAGAGAAAGTGAGTTTACTGAGCATGTCATAATTTTCTGTCAAAGTGATGATTTGATTTTATAGAGGAATATTCCATATTTCTAGAAATGTATGGTATAATTTGTGGGTGATGAGTGGACCCCACTCAAACAGGCTTGTTTATGAAGAATTTCAGTTTAAGACAAGGTTGTCCAAAGGAGTTACAAAATAAATGGACATTTTTTTCTAGTATGGGAGTGGTTATTGATTTCCATGGTGGTTTCAAGTCATGATGATGCATCTAAAGGGAAAAGTGTACCCTATTTATGAAGACTAGTCAAAGGGTAGTTTTGGGGTAGTTCCATGAAGTTTTCAAAGATGGTCTTCTTTAAAGGCCTTCCACTTAGAGTTGTGTTGTCATGTGTTTTTCCATAGGAAAAAATCACTTGAAAACAAGACAACCATACCCTAGTGTCAAAATTGTTTATATATCATACCTTTCCAAGACACCCCCCCTAGGTCAACATATTCCCTGTACCAATCCTATCTTGTAATTCAAATGGTCTATATGTGTTTTTCATCCATTACGCTAGATTATTTAGGAAGAAAAGGTCATTCAAAGAACTTTTGGAGTAGCGTATCTGAAAGTGAAGTTCTTAAGCAAAATTAGGAAGGGCTACCATCAGCCTTCCTAAACCTAGTGCACAACCCCTGGAGAAGATAAAAGGTTGAAATTCATCATGGAGGGGTGTCCAAGAGCCAGGAACATCAAGGAATATATTTTAGAAGATTCTGGGAAGTTTTGGAGGTTTAGGAGCCAATTCACTGAAAAGCGGGTTTTTGAGGCCGAAGGAGCTTACACCATCTAAGAGTACCTGATCTTCAAGAGGTGATTATGGGAGCCACAGAATGAGTTGTGAGCCCAATAATATATAATTATAAAAATTTTTAAACCCTCCACATGGTGGAAAAAATAGATCAACTTCAAACCCCATGCATTTTTCCAGGAAGCTCATTCTTTCCATGCACATTAGGCGATCCTAAGAAAAAATGATTTTTTTTTAAGGTGTTTAAAGAAGTATTAAGAAAATGGGACCCATATAATCCTTATCAAATGAATTTTCCATTCAAAATCATATAAATAAGCATGCAAAAATTCATCCAGGAACTCAAGTTATTGTCTTTCTAAGTCGCCCTCCAAGGTATGTTTTGAATACTTAATCAAATTCGTAAAGGGACAACGTGGAAACATGAGGACGAGGCACACTTGTTTTGGACCCAATTTCACCAAACCAAAGGGACAAATAGGTGAATTTTGTTTTCCTCCCCCCTTTTAAGCTCTTTGGACACTCATATGACCCCAGCGGCTCACTTTAAGCTCCTTTGACCAAGTTGACTTCCTCCTCCACCAACTCCCGCATGCTTGCCACTTGTTAGGCTGAAAAGGATTAGATTCATTTTTTGCACCTATTTTCCCAAACCAAAGGGAAAAAGGGGAAAAAAATTGCCCACCCCTTGGTTTCCTTTGGATTCCTCATACGACCCTCATTCTGGCCCTCAGGTGCTTATTTTTGGCTCCCCCCCTTCATTTCTCTCATCGAATGAATGATTGCTACATGTCACAAAAAGGATAAGGAGACATTTTTGTGCACCTATTATTCCAAACCAAAGGGAAAATGGGGAAAAAAAAATGCACCCCTCCCCCCTCATTGTGTTCAAAGCTTATAAATTCTAGACTTAGCCATTTTGTGTTCATTCTCCCACATTCTCCCTCCACTGCCAAAACTCTGCCGAATTTTTACTAGAATCCCACCTTCACCATTTTCATCTCCATCCATTTCCTCCATGATCTCATGATATAATGAAGAGAAAATAATCAAAAAAACATGATTTTTGAAGGCTAAAGGCTTGTTCTTCGCCAGAATGACTTTGTAACCTGTAGGGAGAAATTGTTCGTATCTTGAAGACCGTTACACGAATCAATGTGAGGTTTTTTGCAATCATATAGTTTTTAGAGGCCATTAAAATCCAAGAAAAAATTTCACATCCACACCCCAGTTTTTTTTGCAGCGAAGAAACCTGACAGTTTCCCTATGGAAAAAGTTTAAAATTTAAAATCTCCATTTCTAGACACTGGGTAGACTTGAAATTTTAGAGGTGCACTAAAATAAAAAAATCCATATCAAAAAAGGTGGTTTTGTCAAAAAAGAGGTCTATAACCCAAATTTCTAAAAATACTAAGCCTCCTACACAGGTACTTTACTATTTTTAGTAAGTCTACATAGGAAGTAGTTTCGACAGAAGCACAAAGGTGATCTACAAGGACAATTTTAGAGATCAAAGCTGAAAAGGGTGGAAATTGTCACTTACTAAAAATAGTAACCCCCCTTTTTTAGGTGTAGTAAAGTGTTTTGGGAGCCATGAAGCTTGAATTCATAGGTATCAAATCATTCTTGGCTTCTAGTCATCAGTGTATTCAAGGTGATAGGATCATCATGGTTAAAATACCCTAGTAGTTGTTCTAGTTTATCATCCAAGTGTGTAACCGGAAGAATGAAGGAATGATTACACTTCATGGTTCAGAGTGATTGTTTCATATTGTAGAATGGGAATTCTTCAATATACTTCATCAGAGATTTCCAATCAGTGCAAGTAGTATGGTCACGTTGTAAAGGTCATCAGGGTCTATTTTCCAGCTTCAACTTCTTTAAAAGGGATCTTCATGAGTGACAATGTGTGTCACCAAAGGAATCATTCAACAATGTTTCTAAACACTCAGTTCAAGGTGTCTGTGCATCATCTAGGGAGGATTTATCATGATGTAAATAGTTCAAGGTCTAGTTCATCATCACATTAGAACATTTCATTAGTTCATCGATGGAGTTGATCTTTATCAGAGACAAAGTTTTCCTCATCCATGCTTCATAGAATCTCATTTTTCTCCCTCCTTCTCTCTTTCTCTCTCTTTCTCTCTCTCATTTCTAATTCTTCATTGGGATTCATCATTTTATTTTTTCTTATTCATTAAGTGACATATTTTCAAAAATGTAAAAGTATTTTCTCAAAATTATAAGAGAAATACTTAATTTAATGAAAAATGAAAAGTCACAAGTGGAATATGGAAAACAAAGAGTCGTATGAGGGAGGTGAAAGTTCAATTAACATTTCTCTAAATTGGGATGGATTCTCCGTTCTAAATGATCCTAAATTTTGAATAATTTCCACTCTGTAGCAATTGTGGATTATAGTTGTCAAATTTGTGTCAATGCACATGAAATAAAAGCTACGCTTATTTTATTATCCTTTTTCTTATATTTCCTCTATATCTCTCTCTTTTATGCACTTTGCAAGCATAGTGATCCCAAAAGAGCTTTGTATCTTTGATAAATGAATCCAAGAAATTTGTGTCTAGTTTTTTCTTCTCACTAGATAGTTTCATTTTTGTTTTCCTCTATATTGAATGTTGAACTACTTTGGTTACTGTGTGTGAAATCTATAATTGGCCTACTCATGGCAGTAACTTTCCTTTCCTAATTTCCCTCCTTCTCCCTACATTGATGTAATTTCCTCCCTTGTACCCCTGTACAAACATGTCACCAAAGGTTCAATGGAGTGTCCTTGTGTGATATCCAGCCTTCTGGGCCAACCCACTATAGTAGATAGGATTAGATTAGTTTTTATTAAATAATGGGAGCTACGCCAGTCAATGCAGAGGGGCGTAACCCCATGAACATTGGTGGAGACACCTAATTTTCCCTTGGAAGTGGCAAAAATGGTGTAAACTAGCTGAGTTTGTAAAATTGCTTTCTGGGTAGCTTGTTTTGGTGAAGAGGAAAGTTGTTCTGGTTGGAAAACATGGATCTTTCAAGGGATATAATATGTATGGAAGTTATGTAAAGTTCATAAGGATTCCATTGAGTTCTTAAATTCCATAGTTGAGTTGATCTTGAGTGGTCATGATGCCCTAAAGGTGAAGATAGGGTGCTGGAAATAACTACTTGGTGAAGGATATGAGCCTTTTGAGTTGTGTTATGAATGTTTTGATTGGTAAAATATAATTAATGACCATGTTTGATGATTTTATGATATATTACACATGTGTGATTAATTTTGGGCTTAACTTATCATGGTTTTGGCATTTGTGGTTTTAACCCATTCTAGTGATGGGGTTTTGAGCCTATTTTGTGCAAAATGGGTGCTTTATGGCATGGCCGACCTATATGGGTCATATGTTACCATTTTAATGAATCTATTTGGATTTTATTGAGTTTTTTTGGTCGAAATTATGATGAAGGACAGACCTCCCTTGGGTTAGAAACAAGAGAAACATATTTAAGTAGTATTTTGAGTTCATTTGTGAACAAGTTGTGCATGGAGGAAAAGTGCGACCCAGTAACATGTATAAAGGAATTAATTGATAGCTGAAGAAGTGTATTATAGTTTGAATAATTTTATAAGGCATGTATGCAATGGTTTGAGACAAATACATTTCCATGAAAGATCTAGAGAGAGCGAGTTGAAGAAGGTGTGATTGAATGAGGGTTTGAAGGAATTTGGAGCTGAATTTGGGGATCACAATCAGCCATGGTATCAGTTTATTTTCAGTGGTCATACTTCTGTAAAATCTCTTATGATGATTCATATTCATAGGATTCTCTTGTTGTGATTAATATCAATAAGGGTTTAGGGGTTGGTACTCATTGTGGGGTTGGTGCCTCATTAAAGAAATTTCTTGTGATGTGTAATATTCATTTGAGTCTTTGTTGTGAGTGATATAAAAAAAATTGGCGTGTTTTCTTCCCCTTGAGGGTTTCCCACTTATATTTGGTTTCTTATGTAATCTCTCTTGTGTTGTGATATTGTGAATGGTTAATACACATCTAATATGCACATGTATGGTTATGAATGATGTATGGAAAATTTAATTGATGAATGTATGGTTTAGAAAATGAAGTAAAATTATTGTAAGACTGATTCACCCCCCTCTCAATCCATTTTGCTTCCAACATTTGTCTCCTTTTTGGTCACATATAATGAGATCCATGTGTGAAATGATCAACAATGTAATTTTATAACTCGAGTCTCTTGAGGAGGATTATGCATCTTACATCCTGGAAGAAATTAGTAAAAGTGTGTAGAATATTGGATCCCCTTCACTCAGGAAACATTCATCCTTGGAGTGACTCCTAAATTACTTCCAAGAATTGGTCAAAAAAGAGACAAGATATCCTTTTTCCTTCAAAGAGGATGCATTGGAATCCCTCGTAGAGATTAGAGGATCTATCTCTAATACCATGGGAGATCATAAAGTATGGTTCACACAGTGAAAATCCATTTTAATATTCATAATACTTGGATCAATCCTTTGGAGTATGTTTGTGTCCCAAAATCAAAGGAATTTGCATTCCTAATGACTTGGTTCAGAAAAGAGGTCAAGGGAAAGGATTTAATCCATGGATAATTTCAAGAAAGTCCATTAAGAGCAAGATATTAATCATTAGAAGCTTCTTTATATTGATCACTTCTCTCTTCTTCCTTCTCTGTCTACATTCTAACTCTTCATCGGGAATGTAATTTTTTTCTATTTTGTCTTATTCACTTAAGTTACATTTTAATTATGCATTGTTAAAGTTATTTTTCATAAATAATAAAAGAAATTAAATTTATTCCTAGGGGAATATGAAAGGTTGCAAGTCGTAGGAATTTTAAAAGCTACTTGGGTTATATGAAGAGATACTTTTTAAGGCTATATATTGGGAGGGGTTTTCCATTCCAAAGGGTGATATTTTGTTCTCCTATTACTAAAAGAAAGGATATATTTTATTTTATCTCCTTCTCCATGTTAATTTACTTCCTACTTTCCAAATATGCAAGATTTTTAGTCTTGGAAAACCAAGAAATAATTTTATGTCTTTCAGGAATAAATCAATAGAAATTCATATCTTTTATTTCTTAATCTTGTTTCTTACATATTTGTTTCTCTTCCTATTGAATGTGGACCTACTATGGTCAATGTTTGTGAAATTTTAAAGTGCCTACTCACAACCTTAACCCTCTCCCTATTTTCCTATCTCACCTTTTTCTAATTCAAAGAAAATTCCTCCCTTATATTTTGTTGTCCTGTGTTTTTGCATGGGGAAAATTCACCCGAAAACAGGGAAACTATCACCCTAGTGTCAAATTGTCAGGGTATACCTTCCCAAACACCCCCAGATGAGTCTACCCCTCAGTTTTAAGTCCATTATTACCTTCCAATATTCCATCTGTGATGTCACTAGTCCTCCTTTAGGTGATTTAGGAACAAACAAACTCACTCAAGTATGTTGGAGCAATAATTTTCAAGGCATGTATTTCAAGCAAACTTAGAAAGTGGATTTCATCGACCCTTTCTAAGCCAAGTGCACCATCACTAACAGTAGTACATGGAGGAACTAATTTTCATCATGAAGGTGTATATGAGGGGCTCAGGAACATTGAAGAAACTAATTTATGGTAAAATATAGGAGGCATTCAGAGGTTTTGGAGCCAAGTTCACTAAAAGTTAGATTTTTGAGGTCGAAGGAGCTAGCACCATAAAAAGTACACTTGATCTTTAAGGAGTGAATTCTGGGAGCTCCAAAATGGGTTAAGAGTTCAAAAATTATATCATTTGAAATCATCTTTCATTCACCCTATATGGTGGAGAAAATAGATCATCTTCAAGCACTGTGCAAGTTTTTCAGGCCAATCTCATTCTTTCCATGCACAACAAGAAATCCTGAGAAAAAATGATACATTTTAGGGTGTTTCAGTCCATAATCAATCCATGGTACTCCTCACCATTCTTATTAGAAGGTATTTTTCATGCAAAATTCATATAAATAATTTCCCGTAAAAAATCATCTGAAGAGCTCAAGTTATGACCTTTTACAAGTCGTCTGTCAAGGTACACTCTTTGGTACTTAGCCAATTTTCCAAAGGGACATGCGTGGCATACCACTAGGCTGAGTGCAATTTTCACGTCCCCATTTCAACCTTTCCAAATGAGAAAAAAGGTGAAAAAAATTTATCCCTCTTTCCATTTAACCTTTTCGATCACTCATTTGAACATCTCTCGAGCCCCCACTTGCTTAAGCACCTTCTAACCCCCTCCACTTACTCCTCAACAAACTCCTACACTGCATGCCACTTGTCACTGCTAGGAGAATAGGGCATAATTTTAAGTCACCTTATTGCACCTTTCCAAAGGAAAATGAGGTGAAAAAATTACACCCCACCCAATTTTGGCTTCATGGTTCCAAGCTATAAATGCCAAAATATGTAGCCATTTTTTGCATGTCTCAGCCCCCACGCCCTCCGTATGTTGCACAACAAATGAACACTCTGAAATTTTTCGTCAGGATTTAAAGGCTGCATTTTTATGTCCTCCAAATATATGCATTCCATACTTCCAAGGGATTTGAGAGTGAAAAAAAAATTCCCCAATATAGTCCCTTCATATTTCACACTGATATGAAACATGAGGACTTAGCCATGTTTCTCATTCTGATCCCCATACCTTCCACATGTCTGCTGAAGAATATTCGTTCATATCTTTCACAAACCGGAATTTTTACATCCTCAAATGTGTCATTTTTATGCAAACATTTAGTTTCCTAGGAACCTTAATATTTCCCAGAATAAAAATTCCACTTGCATGGGCTGTATGTTTTGCAATGGAAGAAATACCGCAAGTTTCCCACGGTAAAAATTTATAAATTTAAAATCTCGATCATATCTCACACAACCAGTTTGACTTGAAATTATGGAAGTGTAATTGTAGAGAAAAAACCCATATTTATAGAAACCTTCATTCTCACTAATAAATTTCTTGCAAGGCCCATGAACCCCACTTTCCGTAATAATAGTAATCCCGAGTTTCCTACTATGGGCACTTTTACATTTTTGGTATATCTCAATCCATGACAACCGATTTGAGTTGCAGAAATTTAGAAGAATACTATAGAGAAGGACATCCAGAAGATTAGGAAATGATTGGTTCAATCGTCGGACCAATGGCCCAGAAATTTCCACTTACTAAAAAATATGTAAGCCTTCCTACATATGGGAACTTGTTATAATTAGTAAGTCATCATGAGAATAAAGTTGCGGACAAAGACAGTATACACCAAGGACATATACAGAAGATCAAAATGATTGGTTGGTGCCAAAAATGTCTAAAAATTTCCACTTACTAAAAATAGTAATTGTCCCATATGGGCACTTGCTATAATTAGTAAGTCATCATCAAATAGAAGTAACCTAGATGGAAGCAGTGTACATAGGGGTGATCCAAATGAAGCTAACTTCACTGGTCAGAGATCGAGAAGGGTTCAAAATTTTACACTTACTAAAAATAGTAAGTTTCCTTTTCTAGTGCAGTGAAGTGTCCAAGCCAGGAAGCAAGAAATTCAAGTTCACAAGATTGTTCCAATTTCCCATTCACAGGTGCAATCACGAGGATCAAAACAGTGGTGTCTTTTCGACACTCATGGTTTGAGGTGATTTTTTCATATTGTGGAAGGGGTATTCTTCAGTTTTCAAAATGCATCATCTCCAGAAGAAATCTATGTCATTCAAACATGGAAGTGTTGCAAAGAGGTCATGGAAGGATTGGTTTCAATCCTCAATCTTCTTCAAAGGGGATCTTCATGAATGACGTTCATGGTCACCAAAGAAGTCATTAAACAGTGTTTTAAAAAACTTGGTTCATAGTTTCCGTGGGCCATCCAAAGGAGGTTTCTCATGTGATCAAGAGGATTTCATCAGATCGTTGGAGCAAGGATCAGTGGATTTCATCAGAGAAGTGGATTCTTCATAGACTCAATTTTGATCATGTCCTCTCTCTCTTCTTTCTCTTATTTCTCTTCCTACCCTCTCTCTTTCTCTCTCTTCATGTTCTAATTCTTCGTTAGGGTTGCACTTTTTCATAATGCCTTTGTTTTAATTAAAAATTGACTTTGTGATTTTCAACGTATTAAGTTCATCCTTATGTCTATAAAAGGGGATCTTAATATTTTCCTAAGAATGTAAAAATGGTCATAAGTTATGCAAAGGCATATGAAAGGTCATGTGGGGTGTAGGCAAAGAGTCATCTTCTATTTCTATAAATTTTAAAGGCAATCCCCTTTCCAAAGGGTTTTCATTTTTGTAAGCACATGAGAGAGTGATATTGTGAAGGAGAAAATAGATAGATCAATTTTATTCTGATTCCCATTTCATACATTATTCCCATTCTTGCTATGTACAATTTTACTCAAGCTTCAATAAAAGAGAAGGTTTTTCTACCTTTTGACTAGGAGGTTTAATTGAGACTTTATGCTCATAAATACTATTTGGTCTTGATGTAAATTGCATTAATTTTTCTTCTTAAATCTACGTGTGTTGAATTTTCTGATTAATGGGTGTGGGACTTTAATTTTCTACCCACGACATTAATCCCTCTCCATTTTTCTCACTCCCTTTCCCATTCTCTTACAAATTACTCTCTAACAAGTAATTGCTAGCTTTGTTGCAAGGTCAGTGGAGTGTCCCTATTAGATCCTCGGCTGTAAGGCCACCACAGAAAACACCTTTTACATGTGCATGTAAATATAGAGTTGTACCATTCAATTAAAGGGACTTAGATTCCTAGAGTGTTGGTAAGAAATCCATAATATTTTTCCAAAAGATAAATTTTATTCTTGCCAACAGATTTTAGAGCTCTCACCATGGGGGTAGACTTGGCAGCATCTGTACCCAAAATACAATCACAAGATCAAGAAAATATAAAAAAATCAATCTTTCCAAAAGATAAAAAATTGAAAAATTGGAAAAAAACTAAAAAAGAGTCTGATTAAAATCCATTGTTGAAAGACACACTGTCAGTTCCTGTAAGTGAGCCTTTCGTATTCCATAGTGTCTTTTCATATTCCTATTACAAGATTTTCTAAAAATTGGCTGAAGGAAGATACACCAAGTTTTAATAGGTTGAGAGGTGTGGTTGATTCCATTTTTGAGGCTTTGCAAAATCAATAAGAACGAATTAGAGATAACCCTTACTAATTTTGTCAAGCCTCATCTCCATCTAAATCTTCAAGTGGTACCCCTGAAAATCCTATTCAAACTCTTGTTGATACTCCCCCTTGAAAATTCTCCCATATTTCAACCACCATTGAGCATTGAGTTCTCTGAGTGAAGAAGAATGAGAACCAAAAGATGGATTTGAGGAATAATTTGTAGAAGTAAGAGCCAAAGCAGAAATAGAAACAACAATGGTAGATGAAGTAGAAATACCTCAACCCATTATTCCATGGGGAAGAAATACAGGTCCACTTGCTCTTGCACCCCCTCTCTCACAATCTACCAACAGGTTCCCATAAGAACTTTCCAAAGTTCAAAGGTGATGGCACACAAATTCTTGAAAAAACACATCACCACCTTCACCACATCACATGCAGGATTCTTGGATTGAAACATGAATACATTTTTATAAGGTTGTTTGTGGAATATCTCTAAGAAAAATAAGACAGAATGGTTCTACCTCCTTCCCACCATAGATCAATCACTTGTTGGAATGACATCAAGACTACCTTTGAAGAAAGATTCAAATCAACTGAATAGTGTCAAGATCTATTAGTGCAGTTGGATCAAATAAAGAAAGGAATCAAATGAACTATGAGAGAATTCATGTGTCCCATTTTGACTGGTTTCTCTGCAGGATACCGAAAGATGATACACCATCTGAAAAACAATGTCAAAATATTCTTCATTAATGCTCAATCACTGGAGGTAGGATTCTTCCTACAAAGGGTCCAACCAAGGAATCTAGCAAAAGTACAAAGGATGGCCATTGAAGTTGATGATGATCTCATCCTATCTGGAAAGATCAAGAAACCTTCAAAGGGTAAAGCTCAACATCCTAGAGATGAAAGAACAGATCCATTCTTACAAAAATTAGAAAATGAAATGGCATCATTGAAGAAGGAAATTTTTGAACTGAGTATCTCCTTAAATTAAATAACAAAAAATAAATTGCATGAGCACCTCGAAGGCTTTCCATTTAGAGGCTCCACGTCCATCAATGCAAGTGGTATACTTCAAGAGGATGAAGAAGGACTTGAACAAGAAAGTGAAGGCATGGTAATTTCCTTGAGATAGAAGAAGTGGGTGTTGACACTCAAAATGGCCTCATTGAATATCACTCAAGGAGTGAAGATGATGATGGTGAAGAGGCACCTAAGTTTCTCATGTGTTATTTTTAATTCGCTCCAAGTCTCAAAAGGGAACATCTCCTTCCACTGCTGCAAATAAAAATAAGACTGAAGATCCTCCTATGGTGACTCCGAAAAACAAAATAATTAGTTCAAGGATCCCCACTCCCACCTTGCATGGAGTCTACATTAGAGAATCTGATCATTGTGACAAGTGGGAGGTCACCATTTATCCCAAGTAAGTCTTCCAATGCCTCTTCTAACTCTAAATCCATTTCTGTAAAATCTAGTGCTTCAAAAGTTCCTAGTGTACCTTTCAAAATACCCTCCTTCATTCCCAAACATCTACCACTAGTTCCAAACCTATCCTCAACTCCAGAAGAAGTCCCTTCATCTCCCTTGTCCACATCTACTCCATTTTGACATCATAGAACATGCAAACAGAACCAAAGTACAAATTACCAAAAATTAATATTTACGGACTCACCCCAAACAATTTGAGAGATTTATCTAATATATCAAGAGTGGTAGTTCAAAACTCACTATTGTGAACCCCTAGTTCTAAAGGACTATTACCAAACCCACCTGCACCTCCATCACAAAACATGATTTCTCTGAGTGCATCAAAGATTGATAAGGTTGACCCTTTCTATGTCTCCTCTCCTTGTTAGAGAATATGTATTGAATAATTGCATAATAGATTCAGGTGCCTCTGATAATGTAATGCCTTTGAAGGTTTCCAAAGCTCTCAAACTCACCATGACTCCGCTCAGTGGCTCTTGTTACTCCATGGAGTCAAAGGAAGTCCCACTTGTAGGGAAGATCAAAGATGCACAAGTGGCTCTTGATAAATTTCTAGATAAAAAGATTTCGATGACTATTTTGGTAGCGGACATCCCAAAAAAATTTGGAATGTTGTTAGGTTGAAGCTTCTTCCAAGACTTGGGAGGGAAAATTTAGATGAATTGTCTTTCGCAACCATACTAGTCAAAGGAGATATGGAGAAGTTTCTTCCTGTGAAGAAGATGAGATATACATTGTGAAATTCAAGATCCATAGGAGCCAACATCTTGTATCAAGATAGCAGGAGGATGCATCATTTTGTGACAAATGAAGAGGAGGATGAGATCCCAATATTTATAGGAACAAACATTCCTTACCAAAGGAATATTGATCTAGAGGAAGCATTGAGAAACTTTGAGATGCAAGAGGGTATCCCTAAATTTCTAGATGATGCGAGCCAAGAAGAAGAGGAAGTGGTTCTCAATGATATTCAAGTGGAAAAATCAGCTTATGTGCTTACCCATGATGAGGAGATATTATCATTCCCATATGGAGATGAAGATACTCTCAATCATGTCATCCAATAAGGAGAAAAGGCCAGCTCGTGATGAGCCCTTGAATAGTTTGAAAGAAAAATCCATGCAAGAACTTGTGAGAGATGTGGAAGAAACAAAAGACCCTGAGCTCAGTTTTCGAAGTCTTGATGCAAGCTATGGATGTGCAAGACAAGTATGAACCCAATTCTAGTTTCTCAAATGATGAAAAGGATGGTCACAGTGAAATAAAGAAAGGTGAAGAATCCAATGTTCCTCATGAGTCGATGGATGATGAAGGTGATGATGAAATTGAAGTATTTTCCTTTCCCATTTCAAGAGGACTCTTTCTCTTATGAAGAATTTGAAATAAGGAGTTGTGAAACCCACAAAGTTGAGAATCCTCTTGATAAAAGAAGTTATATAATGTAATGAGCCTTGAGATGATGAAGCAATCCCTCCCATAATGTTTTCTTGAAGTTAAGAGTGAATATTCTTTGAGAAAAGGTAAAGGTGAGCTCTCGATAGTTCTAAAGAAGGATCCAGTACAAAAAGAATTTAGGAGCGGAAGAAAGCACGGGAGATCCTGAGCTAATTATTGACCTCTTAGCTCGTGCGATGGTCTTACAAGATGAGTGTACGAGGTTATTTTTAATCCTCCATCTGACATTCAAATACCTCACAATGATATGGGTCAAAAATGATAAATTCAAGGCCCTTTTACAGAAAAGATGTGAATGGACACAAATGTGGGAATGAAAAGATCTCTGAAGATTTCAAGAAATTTAAAAAAACCAGCCTTGGAGTGGAAATGAGATGACTAAATGAGAAATAAACAGTGTGGATGAGTAGGGAAGGAAGTTGGCACTCCAAAATTAATTTCAAGAGAGAATGAAGGAAATGAATTTATGAAGATAAGCCCTGAGCATTAAATAACTCATGTAGTCCTTATCTTCCATGGAACACAAAGAGTCATGAAAGCACCTAGATTTCATAAGAAATTGAGGAAGGGAGGATACTTTCTTAAACCATTCAATGGATTCTGCATAGAACATCATCATTTATATGTTACCTCTTTTGAGGTGACATCTGAAAAAGAAAAGTTCTTGAATGAAAGTCGGGTTTGTCCCCCCATGGTGTACCATAGGTGATTTTTAGGTATGTGTTTCCCTTTTTTCATTGTGTGTATTCTTTCCTTTCCGCTTGGTGTGTATTTTTCCTTTCATGTGTGTGTGTACTCCTTCTAGCTATTTGTTTGAGTGAATCTATATAGCCCAATGGATAAGGCACTAGTCAAGTATAAAATTGAGATTTTGGGATTTCTCACGTCATGCCCTCATTGAGCTTAATCCATAATGTGTCCTCAAGCTAGAGCCAGTTATCATCATGTGTTTTTGCATGGGAAATAATCACCCAAAAACATGACAACTATCACCCTAGTGTCAAATTTTCATGGCATACCTTCCCAGAAACCCCAAAATCAACTTATCCCTTAGTTTCAAGTCATAATATTTCCTTCCAAGATTCCATGTGTGATGTCACCAGTCATTCCCTAGGTGATTTAGGAGTAAAAAAACTCATTCAAGTATGTTGGAGAAATGGGTTTTCAAAGCAAGTTTTCTAGCACACTTAGAAAGGGGATTTCATCATCCTTTCTAAGCCGGGTGCATCATCATAAGAGTGGAATGGAGAACAATTATTCAAAATGTAGGTGTATTGAAGATATCATATCATTGTGGAACTCGCTCATGGAAAATTATGGAAATATCCGAAGGTTTAGGATCCAAGTCACTAAAAGTTGTTTTTTAGGCCTAAAGAGGCTTACACCGAAAAAAGAACTTGATCTTCAAGGAAGGATTATGGGAGCTCCATGGAATGGGTTATGGTCCAAAAAATATATCATTGGAAATATCTTTTAGTCCCCCACATAATGGAAGAAATAGATCATCTTCAAGCACCATGCATTTTTCAGGCCATCTCATTCTTTTGATGCACAAAGGGAAATCCCGAGAAAAAAAAGGAGAAATTTGGAGGTTTTTCAGTAATAATAAAGCCTTGGGAACCCACCATTATTCTCAAAATATATTTTTCATTGAAAATTCATATAATATCACTGAAAAACTCATCTGGGAGCTCAAGTTATGACCTTCACAAGTCGACTCTCAAGGTATGCTCTTCGGTACTTAGGTAATTTTCTAAAGAGATAAGTGTCATAGCCAGGTTAAGGCATATTTTCATGTCCCCTTTGCATCTTACCAAAGGGAAAGGAGATGCACAAAAATTTTCCCTCCCCCCATTTAACCTTTTGGCCACCCATATGACCTCGGACACTCACTCTTAAGCACCTTTGACCACGTTGACCTGCTCCTCCACCTACTCCTGTATGCATGCCACTTGTCACTGTGAGGATAGGGAAAAATTTTGAGCACCTTTTTCACCTTTACAAAGAGACAATAGGGAAAATAAAATGCACCCCACCCCCTTTTGAGCTTCATGGTTCCTCATACGACTATTTTCCGGCCCCTAGGTGCCTGTTTTAGTCCCCTCCTCCACTTGCACAACAAATGAACACTCGCTACTTGTCATCATAAGGGAAAGGAACATTTTTATGTCCCCTTTGCACCTTTTCAAAGGGACATGAGGTGGAAAAAAAATGTGCCCCACCCTTTCCCTTCATATTTCACACTATATAAACATGAGGACTTAGCCATTTTTCTCATTGTCACCCCTCACATCCTCCACATGAAACTGTCCGAATTTATCCATTGATATTTCTTCAACATTTTTGCATCCTCAAATAAGTTTGTTCATGCCCCATGATCTAAAGAAATAAAAAATAAAAGAAAAAATTAGATTCATGAAGAAAAAAATGGAAAATTCTCGTCGTAGACCCTTCGAAGTTTGTGAAGGAGATTCGATCATATCTCAAAAACCAATAAATGAATTGAAGGTGCCATTTTTTGCAAACATATAGTTTCCTAGGTGCCTTGAATCTAACAAATGTAATTTCTTGCATAGACATAGGCCTGATATTTTTGTACAGTGAAGAAACCCCAAGTTTAGTCGTAGATATTTTTTTAGAGATTTTAAAATCTCTCAACCCAACAACTGATTTGACTTTAAATTATGGAAGCAGTAATGTCAGACAAAAAACCCATATCGGGAAAAAAAATTTCATCACAAACCGAGGTCATGGAAACCAAATTTATAAAATTTTTAAGCCTTCTTATATGGGCAAGTTCTAATTTTTAGATAATTCATCACCAGAAGCAGGTATGACGGTAAAGATGGTGTGCACCAAAGGTACATCCAGAAGATCAGAATGGTTGGTCAGTGCCAAAAATGGTGAAAACAATTGCCACTAACTAAAAATAGACAAGTGTCCCTATATGGACACTAGCTATAAATAGTAAATCAATCACAGAAGAGTGGTTTCAGTAGGAGAAGTATACACAGGGGTAATCTTGGAAGAGATAAACTTCACTCCGTGTGATTGAAAAGAGGGTGAATTTCCATTTACGAAAAATTTGGCAACTCCCTACTTTCCAAAATAGTAAGTTAATCTTTTCCATTACAGTGAAGTGTCCTAGGAAGCCATACATTTTAAGATTTATAGGTTCATTTAGAATCTAGACCAAAAGATTGCAATTCAATGTTTGTAATCAAAGGACTCATTCTACGGTCTAGATTATCTTTACATCAGGTAAAATGGAAAGATTACGATTGATCACTGACAAAGGACTATTCTTTAGGGTTCAAAATGCATCATCTCAGGATAAGATTTCTGATCAATATAATAGTGTGGCCAGTGTTGCAAAGGTTCATAACAGGGGTCTGTTTTGAAGATTCTATCTCTTCAGAGAGAATCTTCATTAGCGACGTGCTCATGGTCACTAATGGAAGTCACTCAAATAATGTTTGTAAACACTTAGTTCACGATGTATCATGGGTCCTCCAAAGTCTGTTTCTCATCTGCAACCTAATAACTTGTCTACAACAACCCCTCCGAAGCATAAGAAGATTATCTCACAGTAAAGAGTTCAGTGGCATTAAGATCAATACGATGGAGCTTTATAGGAATCCTTTTGTGGTGACATCAGTTTTCACCGGCATGTCACCCTTTCTCCCTCTTCTTTCTATCTCTCTCTTCTCTTCCTACCCCCAAATCTTTCTCTCTCCTCCACATTATAATTATTCATTGGGGTTACACTTTTTTATAATGCCTTTAATTTAATTAAAAAGTAACTTTAGGATTTTAATGTAATAAGTCACCTTTGTTTTATAAAAATGGACTTAACATGTTCCTAAGAATGTGAAAATGGCATTAAGTTGTGTAAAAGCATACGAAAGGTCATCAAGGGGGTAGGTGAAGAGTCATCTCCTCTTTCCATAAATTGTACAGGAATTCCCTTTTCAAAGGGTGGTCAATTTTGTAAGATCATGAGAGATTGATCTTGTGAAGGATTAAAAAGATAGTTAATTTTCTTCCACTTCCCATTTCATACATTCTTCTGACTCTTACATGTACAATTTTTCTCAAGCTTCAATACAAAAGGGGTTTTTTCCTTTTTGACTAGGAAGATTTAATTAAGACATGTTGTTTCATTGAATATTATTTGGTTTTGTTGCACATAACTTAACTATTTATTCTTAAATCTATGCGTGTTGAAGTTTCTAGTTTATGTGTGTGGGAATCTCTGATTTTCTACCCAAAAAATTACTCCCTCTCCCCTTTTCTTGCTCCCTTTCCCATTATCGTACAAAGACTTCACTAGAAAAAAATTTATATCTTTTTCGCAAGGTCAGTGGAGTGCCCCTTGTCAGATCCCCAGCAGCAAGGAAACCACAAAAAACCAGTTTTTCACATTCATGTAAACACAAAGTTGCACCATTCAAGTAGAGGGACTTAGATTCCTAGAGCGTTAACAAGAAATCTACAGATTTTTCTACTCGACAAATTTTCTCACCAACAATATTCCATACATGTAATTTTACATAGGTTTAGTTGAATACTCTTATATGATCCTCATCCTAATGGCCACCCACAAATTTTGTTATTTCCTACATTCAATAAACAGGAGCCTCCCCATTTTGAAGAGAAGGGACATAGTCCCTGGGCATTGACGAAAATTACTAATTTTTCCTACAACTAATTATTTTGCCAACAATTTTTGGCACCCACCATGGGGAAATTTTTGTTATTTTACACCTTGTAATGATCCAGAAAATCCATAAAATTAACAAAATACAAAATTCAAAAACATGAAATTCATTGTTTGAAAACCCACTATTGATTATTGTGAGAAACCCTTCTATTTCACAATGTCTTTTCATATTCCTGGCTATAAATTTTCATATCCTTAATTGAAAAATCATTTGCAAGATGGTGGAAATAAGATACACAAGAGAAGATGGATAATGTAGCTTTTTGATCTGGCGTTTGAAGAACAATAGGAAAAATATTTAAACTCCCTTTTTTTTGGACAATAAAACAAGTTGGACGAGACTTCTTCCCCAAATTTAACCTTAAATTTCCTCTTGACAATCCTCCAAAAGACATTGTTGCACCAATACTAGATCTTATTCCTTCATAAGAAGAAGAATAATAAATGGTTGCACCTGTACCATGGGGGAAAAAATACAGGAATGTTGGCTCTACCTCCTCCACTTCATGAGTTACCTAGAGGATTGAGGAATAAATTCCCCAAGTTCAAAGGGGATGGAAAACAACACTTAAATAAACACATAAAGTTGAAGTTATCACAACTTGTGGTGTCTTGGGAGTGGAACATGATGATGTGTTAGTCTGCTTGTTTGTGGAATCATTCTAAGATGTCGCTTGTTTGTGGAATAATCTACCTAGAAGATCAATCACAAACTAGTTATAGATGAAGACTAAATTCAAGCCTAGATTTAAAGAAACTGAATATACTCACACAATGGTCTCAGCTGAAGAAAGAACCAAATGAGGATTGAGATATTTCATCACAAAATTCAATAGGTTTCTTTATAAAATTCTTAAAGCTGCAAGTCCTACTGAAGATAACTGATTTAGGCTATTAACAAACACTCAATTGTCAGAAGTTGGATTCATTCTAAAGAGATCTCAACCCAACACCTTAGATAAGGCTCTAGAACTCATAGTAGATGTAGAAGATTACCTCATCATGTCAAGAAAAATTATAAAAGGGTTAAACAAAAAATAAGGCTTGGAGTTTTAATTTTGTAACTATGGATCCTTTAGTGTAAAAACTTTGCAATGACTTTTTTTCTCTTAAAAAATAGCTCGCTCAAAGCACCCCATACAAGGATACACTGAGGAAGGACTTCTAGAATAAGAGAATATTTATCGGTGCAACTTAGAGGTTATCACTTGAATATCCTCCTATCAATGTCACTTTTAAGACACATTTAGATGAGGAAAATTAGAAAGAGGTTATTTTGGAGGAAGAAGATGAAGAAGGTGGATTTCTCGTTGAAGAGATATGCTCCACGGAAGTTAGATTATTTGTTGGCATGTGGTCCTAATAGGTGTTTTCATTGATGAAAAATAAAATTCATGAACAAATTGGATGTTGGATTAGGATTTCTTGATGATTTAAATGATGTTAAAATGATTGATTGAGATTTTTTTATGTTGGTATAGTGAGATTTAGTGAGGAGTGTTTACTTTTGTAAGCCTATTCATGTGCCTAGGTGATGCATGCATGAAATTATGAGATCTTCTTGGGTCCTCTAGAAACATGATTGACATAATGGATATATAGGTTTTTAGGATTCTTAGGAACTCACAACAGTGGCATGATGTAGATATAGGTGGTTCACTATGTTACATGTGCTCATTAGGAGAAGATATGGTAACTAAGAGGTGCAATTGACTGTGGTCTAGAGATGATATGAGCTATCATTGAATATTTAATTCATATATATTATGATGTATCAAGTATTTTTGGGTCAGTTCCAATAGGTCATATGATGACTTATTAGCATTCTTTTAGTTGACCCTAGCTTCTACAATGAGGATCCTTAAGGTGCAAGCATATGCTAAATCTTAGATAAGACTGGAAGAGTTTGAGGTGTGGATACTGACATTATAATTATTGAAGATGTTAGAGATGATGATGTCATAGTTACTTTGATAAAAATTTCAGGTTTCTAGGATGTGAATTTTTCCAAGATATGACTAGTTTATGTGAGATAAGGTTAGGAATCAAGTGAAAATCTAAGCTCGAATTTGAACTTCTAGAAGCTCATTATGAATTGTCTTATTTTCATGGGACCTTGATGGATTTCTGAGATATGTTTATATGGTGAGTCTATAAGGTTTTAAAAAAAATAATCATGGTCATTTTATCATCAGTATTTTTATGAAAGAATGTTAAGAAGGTAAAGTGGTCTAAAACCCTAGTTAAACACTAGCTCGGAATAGTCTGCAAAAGAATCAGGTATAGTGAACTATTTTTGATTGATTCATAGATAATTTATGATTGGATGATTGAATATTAATCTATTATATTTATTTAAATTTATGGTTGAGGTCACTGGTGGTGAGTGGGCCCCACATCAAACTCAATAGTTTTTAAAAAAAAAGACTTTGGGACACAGTTGATCCAAAAGAGTAGCATGAAAAATTAATCGTGCATGATTTATGTTAGATTTATATTGATTTCCATGGATTTTTTAGGACATTTTCATGTAGGTGCATGGTCATTTGAGGTTCATTTAGGATGAGTGTTCAAAGGGTAGTTTTGAGGATCTCAAAAAGTAGGGTTTAATAAAATGGCTATATCTTCAACTACATGTCAAAGTCTTGACAGTGATTCAAGCTTTTGTTAGAAATAATATTCAAAGATATCTCTAGGGATATGCAGTTTTTTCTCATTATGAGGATGTGACTTTATAGGGTTTCCATGTAATTATTTCAACATGAATATTTTTTCCAGTGCAAGAACATGATGTGTCCTTTGGTGCAAGTTTGGATGTTGTTTCAAGCATGAGATGGATTTTGTGATCATTTCTTGATCATATGTAGAAAAATTTATAGGGATTAATTATGAAATCAAACGAATCCAATTTTTATGTATTTAATGTTTTTAATGAAAAAATTTATGAGCTAACCATTGGGAATAACATTTTTGATGGCAAGTTAATTTCGTGAAGGACAAAAGTAGTTGTGGTTTGAAGAGATGGTTGTTTCATTAAAAACGTATAACTTTCTTAGAATTTTTATCCAAAGTTTATTCCATTTACCATTTAGTGGTCATATTGAATGATTTTTCTCTTGTTGAAATCATATTTAGTGGCATAATCAAGTTTCTATGTGTGCTGAAAGGGTGCAGGACAACAACTATTCTGAGAAGTACAAAGTGACCATTGGGCCTATTAAATGAAAGAATTTGATTGGTTGAGATAAATTAAAAACATGTATTAATGTTAAATGATATTTTGATCATGTGTAATGAGTTTATAGGTCATGAATAATGTATTTTTTTAATGTGAGGTAATTTTTCTCTTTATGCCCATAAGGTTTTGAGCCATTTTTTACACATGTAATGACATGGTTTGAGGCTAGGAAAACCTACTTGGGTCACTATGTAACTGTTGTATTTTTAAATTTTTAATTTTTTCCATAATGTATGAGTAAAAGCTAAAATGAGGTAAAAATATTGTGTCCTGAAGTTTTAAATCATGTGAGAAGCTTATAAAAGCATTTTTTTGGGTGCTTTTAAGAAGTTAGTTGTGTGTGTGCAAGTGAAAGTGACCTACGTGTGAGTTGATTTGTAGCTGTTTAAAGAATTAACTGAGGGTGAAACAAGTGTGTTTCTAGGTTGATAGATAAATTATAGAGAGCATCATAGTAAGAGTTTTTCATATTTTATAGAGCGATTGAAGAGCTTGCTATGGGAAGATATCATCACGTAGGGTTTGATTGAAGAAGTGCAAGATTGAAATAGAGATATCCATAAGTTTTGGCAGAAAAAAATAAGAGATATGAACATCCTAAGCTATTTTGAGTGGTATCATTGATCATCTTGGGGGATTGTAGCCTCCTTATGGAGTTGGCACTTCACAAAATTAGGGGTTAGTGCTCCTTATAGGGTTGGTGCTCCTTGTGGGGTTTGTGCCTCAATAAATTTAGAAACATATCAATATAATTTTTTTGTTTATTTTTTTTCTTCCCCTTGAGGGTTTCCAACTTATATCATGTTTCTTTTGTTGATATCCCATTTATGGTTCTTGCACATGTGATGATTTTTTGAATGAAAAATTTAATGAATGGTTAAATTTTATGAGTTTTTTATTAAGAAAATATGAAATTAAATTTTTTTAAGTATTGATTCACATCCACCCCTCAGTCTATTATGCCTCTAACAATTGGTATCAGAGCAGGTCCTTTTTGCAGAAGTTTGACAACTTGAAAGGAGATCCTTGAAGCACAAAATGGAAAGAAGCACTATAACTGGAAAGCCACCAATTTGATGGATTAAATTACATTTTTTGGAGCATGAGGATTAATACTTTCATCATGGCACAAGGGTTTGATATTTGGGCTTTTATAGAAAATGCTTATGCTCCTCCTGCTAATTTTCCAAGCACTAAAAAAAAAAGACTGATTATATCAATAACTCAAGGGCATTCAATGCAATCCTAAGTGGGCTTGGAGAATCAGAAATGGGAAAAGTAATGCACTACAAGAATGCAAAGGAAGCATGGGACAAGCTATAAGCTCTCTATTAAGGTGACTCAAAGGTAAAAATTGAAAAAATTCAAACTTTTAGAAATTAGTTTGAAATCCTTAAAATGAATGATAATGAGTCAATTTCTGCATACCTTCTTAAATTTGATAAAGTTATGAATAACATGAAGGGTTTAAAAGTTGGTATGAAAGAAGAATTTGTGGTTCAAAAGGTTCTAAATTCGTTTACTTCTAAGGTTTCTGTTGTTGACGAGGTAAAAGATTTAACCACCTTAAAATTAGATGACTTACATGGTACTTTGATTGCTTATGAAATGAGGATAGGAGACTCAAAACCATCCAAGAAGGAGAATGCATTAAAATATGAAATGAATAAAAAAGACAAGAAGGTAAGGGATGATGATACCACTCTAGAGATTGAAGATGAAGATATTTTTTCTATGATGGCTAGAAGATTGAAGAAAGGATTTGGTAAGTATAGAGGTAAAATTCCATTCAAATGTTTTAATTGTGGAGAAGTAGGAAATTTTTATGCTAAGTGTCCTCATAGGAATAAGAAGGAGAATGATGATGTTTAAGATCATGAGGAATAACCTAAGAAGAAAAACTATAATTTTTTCAAAGGTAATAAGAACTTTAAGAGGCCTAACCATAAAAAGGATAAAAAAAATTTATTCAAATCAAGATGATGAATTTTCATATGAAAGTAGTGGTGTATCAGACTTTGAATCTAAAAATAAATATGAAAGCATATGAAATGAGACCTTATTCATGACTAAAAAAGCTATGATGTCTTTAGGCGATGGATCTTCTTTATTAGGGGATTTTATTTCTGGTTATGCTAAATATTATGATAAGGAATGTGAAGATGACATAGATGATCTTGAGAGTGTCAAAAGAGAGCTTGAGCAAGATGAAAAAGAGAACCTAAACTGAATTTGCAGAATAAAGGAATATAAAAATTAGTTTCATGAGTTATATGAACAAGTATGTGGTTGAGTCTACAAAACTAATTGAAGCAAACAAGTTGTTAGAAGAATAGGTGAAGTTTTTTGTCTCAAACATGTAGGATAAAGTGAATTTGTGCACCAAGTATGAACAATGTATAAATTTTTTGAGAGCTATGATGTTAGAGATAAGTAAGAAGACACTGTCCTTGTAAAAATTTGTAAAGAGTGCTAAGGATCTAGATGACCTACTTGGCAAATAAATATCTATAGATGATAGGACTGGTTTGGGATTCAAAGAAGAGACTAAGGACAAATATATAAAGCAAGATGTTGGTGTTTCAAGCAAGGAATAAAAAAAACCTTTTAAGAAATAAGAAAAGAAAGTGACACCTATCAAGAATAATGTAAAATCAAGGTCCATTAGACAACCCAATGCTTCAAGGTATGAAATAACTTTCAATGGTCATTGTTTTACTTGTAATGAATTTGGTCATAGAGCTAATGAGTGTAGGAGATACTCTATAGATGACCATCCTTGAAGATATAATAGAAGTGAGTTTTATAAAATAATATTATGTTATAATTACAATGAACAAGATCAAATTGCTAGATATTGCCTACATGATAGACCTATTCAAAATGAAGGACTCAAAATAAATAGCTCGGTTGTTTGCTACTATTGTAATGAGATTGGTCATGTGGAAATATTGTTATTTCATGCTTAAATTCAGGAAAAAACTATATGAATCAAAGGCCTAAAATGCATGGGAACAACTTCCAAGATGTTATAATGCAAAGTAATGACTCTAGAAAGACATGGGAACTAAGGAAAGACAATGTTCTCCCATCAAGAGCAAATGATATTGATAAGATAGCTATAATACAATCCTCAGATCAAAGAAGAGGGGATGAAGGAGTTTTTCAGGTGCCCAAGAAGGCTTGGGACCTCTTCAAGACCTTCTTTTAGGTCTTCATGGAGCCTATATGCCTTCACTATTCTTCTTGAAGGTATATCATTGCATATGAAGCATATAGGAGAGGGGGAGATATCTAAGTCATTGTGTGAATCCTCCTCAATTTCAATGTATGTGTGTGCATGCTCCTCGTAGTCTTGTGTTGGATCATGTTGTTGGTTCTTGTGAAATAGTCTTGATAATCAATCTTATATCTCTGAGTTGCACTTGTAATAAGCTCATATGATCCATGTATGTGATCTCATGGTGGGTTTCCCATATTTTGTTGGTCATGTATGATTTATTTTCATCTTGATATGTTTCTATGTGTGTTTTAAAGGTTTCATAGGCCTTGAATATCATGCTCATTGTATTTTTGTCCTAATCTAGTCTGTGTTGCAACACTGAGTACTGTGAAAAATTTCATTGTCTTGTTTGAGTCCTTAGGATGTCATAAGGGGTTGTCATGAGGTATAAATGATCTTGATAGGTGTAACATATTTTCATATATATGTGTTAAGCCACAAGTGTGGTCAAATCATTGAAAAAGGGTGTTTTGCATATCATGTCAAGAGTGTTGTCAATTTCTAGTGATGTGTGTTTAATTCTTGGCCTATGAAGGTCTATTATGTATTGTAATGAGTTCCATAGGTATATACATCACTCCTAACAATTTGGAGTATCTCTAAGAAGATGGTGAAGGTGATTAAGTGATAACTTGATCAGTTTTATGGTTGGAAAGGCAATCTCCAAGTAAATGATGATGGTTACAAGTATAAATTCAATGTTTTTATGCTCCATAGTCATGATGAAGGTTCTCATATGCTTTAATTTTTCTCGACATGTTTTACATGTTTTGGAAGTCATCAAAATATATGTATGGAGTACTTTGAAGCATCTCTACTATATATTGTGTTTTGTCATGGTGACAGTGAAAAACTTCATGGAAACTCAATTTTTGAAGGGTCAAATGATGGAGTTAGGAGTCAAAATTTGAAACATATTATCTTGGATGCAATAAGTAAAGGATGAAATTAGTTTCAGGTCTTAACAATTTTTTCTCTTCCCATAATCTATGACAGAGTTGAAAAGTTTTCTCATGATGTTTAGTGAGAAAGGTTTGCTCATTAAAACCCTAACTCTTAGATTTCTCAAATGCTTGACAAGGTAATATATTTTTTAACACGATAAAAAGAGTGTTCTAATTCCTATACAAAGTTTCTCATATGTATAAGACTAGTTGTGAAGGATATTCAGTTTCTCTTCATCATGATCTGAGCCAAAATGTGCATCCTATAGTACAAAGGCAAAGTTGATGGTGTCTCAGGTATGAATGATGGTTTCTTTTCATTATTGTTATGATTCCTGGGTTTATTTTATTTTTGGAGTGTTTCAAAATGTTTGGAATATCATTTGGTGATGATTTCAGATGGTGTGTACTTGAGGGATCCTCTTGTTGCTCCATGAGGAAAATGAAGACCTACAGGAGTTCGATGATAAAAAGAGGCAATGTAGGATGTTTTCAAAGATGTTTCATGATTTCCAAAGCCTATCCTCATTTGAAAAGGTATGATAATTCATCTAATATGTTTTGAAAATGTGGTTATGTAAGAGGAAGGTATTGTTGTTTGCCAAGGCCAAGAAATTATGATTTTTTCTGTAGAATAACATCCTACAGGCCTGTAGGAGCACATTCTCAATATGTTGAAAGTAGTATTGAAGTAATAATGATGTCTTAACTTCTTTGTATGTGCAATTCATGGTGTATATATATAGAAAGAATTATGTTCATGGGATGAAATGATTAATTTTGGGTCAATATGTTGGTTCTTCACATCTAAGTGAAGCTTGAAACTATGCTACAGTGCTATGAGACAGAGCTTTGATTGATAAAAGGTTATTTTTTTCCCTATCCATAGTAGGGGGTGCTTGATATAGATTTCTAAGAAAGAGATATTTAATTTTCAAGTGATATAAATTCCTTTTTTCTACCCTTCTTAGTGGAGTTTTGATGTTGTACTCAATGCTCTAACAGTGTAGAAATGTTTTCATTGCAAAGAAAATGTTTCTCAAGGTGTGTATGAGATCTTCAAGACATGGGGAGTGCTTGGTTTATCCTCCAAGAAGTTGAAATGATGTTTTTAAGGCCATACAAGGTAAGAAAGTGATGTTTTCTCCTTTGTCCAAGTTGTTGATGGTGTGTGAATTTTTATCTCAGTTAAATATGACTGTGGAAGACTAAAAATGTTGTTTTGGACCTTGCGAAAGTTGTAAATTTGACTTCAAAGCATGATAGCAAGGCTATTAGCTCTAATTTTTCCACTTGAGCTAGAAATGGAGGTATTATTTCCAAGGGGAGTACTATCTAGTTGAGTCAAATCTTGGTTGACCTATGGTTGCATGTTGAAATTGGTCAAATTTTCTCTAAGAATTCATTTTTGGACTCATAGTGTTGCTCTTAGTATGAAGAATAATAATATGCCTTGTATTGCATGGTTTTTCCTAGATAAGTTGAATCTTTGCCAAATTAGGTGGAGAATTGATATGACATGGGAATTTATGTCATTTTTGGCATGTTAAAGGTGTTGATGCCCCTATTTCATGTCTGCTACAATGCCCTCAAGAATCTCAAAGCAGAGTAATAGGTGAAAATGTTCTTGTTTTCATGCCTAGAAGGTAGAAATTGTGTTTTTGTATCCTAAAAAGGTGAGATCATGCTTCTCTCATGATTTTTGGTGATGTTCAGATGTTATGGATGATTTTCCCAGGGGGAGCTTGATGTTTACATGCCTAAAATGAAGGAAAGAATCATATTTTGTCCAAAAATCTAGAGATGGAGTCACTTTGAGACCTTTTGTTGATGTTAAATGAAGTTGAGGTAGGTGAATTATGTAAGCTACAGGTATGCCTTTGTCATTAATGTAAAAAGGGGGGAGAATTTTACAGTGTTTTCCATGAATAACAAAGGGGAGATCGTTGGCATGTGGTTCTAATAGGTGTTTTCAATGATGTAAAACCACCTTCATGACAAAGTGAATGTTGTATTATGATGTCATGATGATGTAATTGATGCTAACATACTAGTTAAGATGTGTTTGTGATTATACATTGGGATTCAGTGAGGTGTACTTACTCTAGCAAGCCTATACAGGCGCCTAGGAGATACAACATGATAGTATGACCTTCTTAGATTCTTGGGAAACATGATGAAATGATGGCTAGCATGTTTTTAGGGTGCTTGGGCACTCACAATAGTGGCATGGTGCATGTATAAGTGGTTCACTATGTTACAAGTACTCATTGGGAGCAGGTATGGAAGCTTGGAGGTGTGACAGTGTGGTTTAGATCTATATGAGCTCATGGAAGAATACATTCAGATATATTATGATTTATCAGGTATTTGTATTTTTCAAAGGTTATATGATGAGTTATGGCATTATTTCAGTTGACAATAGCTTCTAAAGAGAAGAACAAACATGCAAGCATAGTTAAGTCTTAATTAATAGAGAGATGGATGTATGGAATTGATATTATGATGAGTATATATGTTAGAGGGATTATTCATAGTTATTTTAGTGAAATTTTAGGATTCCATGATGTGAATTTTGCTAGATATGACTGATTATGTAAGACATGGTCAAAATCTAGTGTATTTCCAGCTCGAAGTTGAACTTTAGATGCTCATTGTGAATAATGTGATTTGCATGGGAAATTTTGGATTTAAGGGAATATTATATGGTGAGTTTATAATTTTTCACAAAAATAATGAGGTCAGTTGATCGTCATCATTTTATGAACAAATGTTGAGAAGGTAAAGTGGTCTAAAACCCTAGTTAAACCCTAGCTAGGAGTAGTTTGAAGAGAATGACATTTACGGACATATTTTTTATTGGTTAATAAAAATTAATGTTTGGATGTTGTAGAGTATTATGTTATATTTCCATAAATGTATGGTTAAGGTCATGGTGATGAGTGGGTCCCACCTAAAAATAGTAGTTTCTGAAGAAAAACGTTTTAGGACAAGATGGTCTAAAGGAGTAACATGAAAAATTAATGGTGCTTCATGTATGGGAGTTTTTCCTTATGTAAATTGAGGTTTTAGGAAAATTTCATGCAGGTACATGGTGTTTTGAGGTCCAAATAGGTTGACTAGTCAAAGGGTAGTTTTGGGATCTCAAATAGCAGGGTTCAGTAAAATGGCTATAATGTGAGCTACATGTAGATTTTTGAAGTGATTAAAGTTTTGTTGGAAAGAGGATTCAGAGATATTTCAATTTATATTTTGTTTTCCTTGTGATGAGGTGATTTTACAAAATTTTCAGGGCATTCTTTTGATAGTTATATTTTTTGCAATTCAATACAACATGTGTTCTAGTGACAATTTGATGTTGTTTGAGGCATGATATGGATTGGGTGATGCTTCATATCACCTGGAATGTTAAGAGGGATTAATTTTGTATCTAATAAATCCATTTTTAGGTATTTAGTATTTGTATATTATTTTATGAGCTAACCTTTAGAAACAGATTTTTTGGCAAGTTGATCTAGTGAAGGCAAAATTAGCCATAGTTTGAAGATATGGATGTTTCATGACTTATAAATTTATTAGAATTATTATAAAGGTTATGAAATTTCTGTAAAGTAGTTAAATTTTATTTTTTCCTCTTGTTGAAGTGATATTTTGGCCTTGTGAAGTTTCTAAGGTGCTAAAGGGTGTAGGAAACAACTATTTTGAGACTTGCAAAGTGAACTAGGCCCAGAAAATGAAATAATTTGATTGGTTTATTTTAATTTCAACCATGTATGAATGTTAAATTATATTTTAATAATGTGTGATGAGTTTTGAGTCATGAAAAAGTATGGTACTAATGTTAGGGAAATTTTAAGATTGTGCCCATGGGGTTTTAAGTCATTATTGACACATGAAATAATGGTTTGAGTTAGGCCGACCTAATTGGGTCAATTGTGACTATTTTATTTAAAATTTTAATTTTTTATTTTATGTATGGGTTGAACTGAAAGGAGGTAAAATATTTATCCTAAGTTTGAAATGAGGAGTAGCATATAAAAGCACTTTTTGGGCACTTTTTGGAACTAGTTGTGTGTGTGCATGTGGAGTGACCTACGTGAGAGTTGATTGCATGTGTTAGAGAATTATTTTAGCATTATCCAAGTATGTTATAGGTGAAAAAAATTAGAGGACATGAGAGAAATAGTCTGATGATTTTTGGAATGATTAAAGAGCGTGTTTTATGATGTGTGATCCCCTCGGGTTTGATTGAAGAAATCAAAGCTAGAAATTGAATATCCATCAGTTGTGGCAGAATAAATAAGATATATACACATAATAATATGGTTGAGAGGTTTCTTGATCATATTGGGGGTTGGAGCCTTCTTGTGGAGTTAGTTCTTCACAAAATTAGTAGTTGTTACTCTTTGTAGGGTTTGTACTCCACTAAACTAGGGGTTGGTGCTCCTTGTGGGGTTGGTGCCTCACTTAATTAAACATAATCAGTATAATAATGTGTTTTAGTTTATTTTCTTCCCCTTGATAGTTTCCCACTTATATCTTATGTTCTTGTGTTGATTCCTTGTTTCGTGGTTGCTTACATTTTTTATGGTATATGATGTGCACACATTAAGTATTGATTAATTGGATATTGTGGTTGAATGGTTATGTGGTTTTTGAGTATTCAGATCTGAAATTGATTTTAAATTTTTATAAGGACTGATTCACCCCCCTCCCTCTCAGTCTATTGTGCCCCTAACATTATTTGAAAATGCATCTTCATCCGAGAATGATTATGAAGTGACTATAGCTTACATAAACAAGCACTCTTGTGATTTTTTCACATGCTTCAGAACTCTTGAGAAAGAGAAATCATATGGGAAGGAAGATATGGAGAAAGAGTACTATTGGTGTAGAATCACAGCACCCCTGAATGTCTGCAGCTTGATGGGTTGAGACTATCAGTGTGATTGCACAACATTGGACCATCTCTCAAGTTGTGGGACTTGCAGACTTGAGATGGCCCTCCAGAGAAGGTTGGTTCCTTCTCCTAAACTACTTGCCCACAATCCACTCTAATGGGGGACAAACTATCTACTACTAATTTAAACTTTCCAAGGGACTAGGTAAAGAGGGTGCATAAAAACAAAGCCTACACTAAAGCAATGATACACTAGAAAAGGAGGGTGTTGATCACAAATCCAACTGCCTGAAATGGACAGAGGTGAGTACATGGAGAGGTACAAAAAAGATGCATCAACAACCTAAGATAAATTTCACATAGAACACCACTTCAAACCCGTTAAACACAGCTCTCAAAACCTGCAAAAAACATTAGAAGTATGCACAGTATACCCTGAAATGGTGAGAGGTAAGAAAAGATGATAAAATAAACAAAGGATGGAGAAAATGCATCACAAAATATGATTTTATTGCTCCATGAGTTCACACAGTACATCATCAGTGGAAAAGAGGCAAGAAGATGCCATTACAAAGCAATGAGAGGAGGCTTCATCTCCACATTCGACCCTAGAGGAGGAAAGAGAGATGGAGGTAAGGAGAGAAAAGATGGACCAACCTTTAGAAAAATGCCCCTCCTTTACCATATATAGATGAATGAGAGATGGAGAGAGGGAAAATTCGAATCCTACTTCAACCACCGCTATGATTGCAATCAATTCACCTAATCCAACCACCTTAGAAATGCATTGAAATTCACCTGCAATAATGATGGGTTCCCTAATAGATCCCATGCCCCCATTAATGTTCCTTGCTGGGAAAGAAAGGAAGATTATTACCTCATTATAGATGGTAGGTGAGAAGCGTGATAGCCTCAAAAATAGAAGACTGTAATTAAAATTCTTCATTAATGGTGGTGGGTGAGAAGCCAGGTGTTGAGATCTTTCCAAAAGGTCCCTCCCTTGCTAAAATCTGAGTTCCTATGTTGAAAGATATGGCTATTTGAAGGTCAGGGTCTAGGCAATTTAATGTGGGCTCATCAATATTTAAAAGAGTCTATCCATGAAAGATCCATGTGGCAAGCCATGCGCATGTCTTAAGATTTCACTCCCCCTCCTTTCACTCTTGAAGTTGTACTGATTAAGAACATGTGGCATCATCTACATGGGCCTACTTTACTTTCTTCATTTTTTAGGCTAAGTCCCTCCTGTTTGGCGGAGCAACTATGTCTGGACCCTAGACACATGGAGATCTTCAGCGCACATTGTTTGGAGGCTATTTCTTTAGATTTTACCTTTGAAGTTTCACCACGCTGATGACTTGGCACCTTCTGCTAGTTCTACTGGCTTTGCTTTGACTTTTCAAACAACCAGATGTAACTTTGTCTAGGCCCTAGACCATGTGGAGGGGCCCGCTCATTGGATTTGGGACCTACCTTTTCAGATGGTCTACCCCTGCAAGTTACTTGGGCCAAGATGACATGTGGCACCTTTCGCTAGACTCTATTGTTGTGGACTTAACCGCTTTGTCAATAGTCGGTTCCACTTTCTCGGGCCCTCGATGAGACATGTGGAGGGCCAACTGCTTGGCTCGTAAGGGTCTTTTCAATGGGTCGGTTCTACCTTTGAAGTTACACCAATGAGGCACATGTGAGGATTTTTCTGCGCTCATTTTGGGTCTACTTAGATAATTCAAGATGGTTCTGCCCCTGAATTTGCGATCAAGCTATACACGTGGAGGTCCTGCGCTTAGTTTGGGGTATCTACTCTCGGATATTACACCATATGAAAAGTGTACGCCGAAGATGACATGTGGCACCTTTCCGCTAGCCTTTCTCAAACCTTTTCAATGGCCAATGCAACTTTCCCGGGCCCTAGACACGTGGATGTTTTACACTTGTGCTGGATACCCCGCTTTGGAATTTACCTTTAAGGAGAGTAGAATGCTGAATGAAGAAACATGTGAAGGCTTTCCCTAAACCTTTTTTACTTAGCCGATTTGAAGGTCTCGAGTGAAGCACTACCTTTCAAGATTTTTATGCAGCGCGTGATTGGAAAGGGCCCCACTATAGTATAATGCCAAAACCCCTAGGGTAGCGTGGGGACAAAAAAGTAGGTGTAGCTCCATGGGAGTTGCAACAGTGGGACACTTGGCATTGTCCATGAGCCTGCTATGATGCTTCGATCCACGTCGGGGAAATGGAATGCACATTCCTGAATATCTCTGCTTTTGTTGGGCACACTTTTAAAAAAAGTGCAGAGATAGGACACGCGACATGAAGTACCTTTCATGAACTCTATCACTTTATTTGGGAGTCAACTTGCTAAGGGGTGTGCCAGAATTTTCTTTAACATTTCACGATGGCCATTCATCTTCTAACCAATGCTTCTCCATTATTAAGGCACCTTCCACTTGAGCAAGCCTATATGGGATCACATGTGAGCTTGAAATGACTGAACCAACCTCTCCATTTCTCTTGTTCGAAAGTAAAAGTTTGATCGAAATATCTCTTGGGAAGGAAAATTTGGTATAACAATTTGGTGACTTTCGCGAGGTCACCTTCCTGCTAGGTGGAAGAGATCATTTGCCTTGGATCGCATCCATTAGGCATGGAGTCATGAATGATAGCCTGATACTCGATCTTTCTCTTAAAACTTGAACCCGACTGCTTGCACTTAGTTGACCTTGAACCTATCACGTTGCTCCACACTCTCAATTTTCATAAGAAAATCTTGAAGATGAGATTTCTAGAGAGTATAGAATTGTCTTGACTTGGATTTTTCACTTGAGACATTATTGGACCTGGGGTTGGTCTCCCCAAGTGCTACTTCCAATGGACTATGCACGAGAAACAAAACACCACAACACACACTATGTAAAAAAACTGAAAATTCATACACACCCTAACTGGGATATGTAGTGTGTGTGAAAAACACTTATTATGTTGAAATAAAACCTAACTACTCTTTACGCTAACTCAAAAGCAGAAGGGGGCTCAAACAAATCCTGCAACTAGGAAGGGAGAAATAGCTTCTCTTTCTCAAAATAGTCAACCATGTATATGATTTGGTGTTGATCATGGCTTTTATTAATGAGTGAAAAACTGACAAGAGGTCTGATCCTCCACCCAAATTACATCAAGGTGTCAACATGGAAACAAGACAAATACCTCTTTTAGTTGCTATTGCATTTAGACTCATGAAGAGGCATTGAAGCTGGTCCTTGGTACTTAAATACTCATCCTCATGCCCTGAAAGTGGGCATGACCGGTTTTGGCTTCTCCATTGGCTCCAATGAAAGCCAAGTACCTAGATTGGGCACGGTCCGATCCGATGAATTTTGCAACCATTGTTATAAAATTAAACTCCAAGAATGGGGTCTTCTTATAGACCTTCATGGTTGAATTGTGTGGAAGAGATGGGGTCCTCGTGCTCTTTTCCTTCCTCCTCCTAACAAGAACATGGAAGATTAGGATCCTCCAACCTTGGTTCCAGAGGGTTGTTATGAAGTGTAGGCTATTGTCCTTTGAATGATCTCACCTCCCATGGTAGCAGAATCATGTGATTGGAAGGTAGATGATGGACAAGAAAATGATGTGATCTCCTCAGGATCCTCTCCATCAAATCAATCCTCCATGTTCAGACAGATAATATACCTCCTCATTGTCCCTGCTGCGTGTGTTTGACTTCCTCCATTGTTTCCTTTGGATCTACAATTTTCTCACCATGGTTCCCCTCATCATCAAACATGAAGTTTGAAAGCTCAAAATATTCTTTGACATTATATTTTGAAGGGGATGAAGTCGGAGGAAGAGCTGAAGGTTATTTTGTTGCCTGCTCTACACATGAAACCTCTGGAATTATATGGTTCTCCTCCACAACTAAAATATCACTCCTGCTAGTTTTGGATTTGGAGTAGCTCTTTCTTCCCTTGATTGTGTTGTAGTTGAAGATTCCTCCACTTCCAGCTTTAACTCAGCCTCCTCTAGAGGATTGACCATCAAGGGGATTTTATTAATCCCAAATCTTAGACCCAAGCTCACCAGGCTTCAAATTGTTTCTTCTTTTCTTGGCTCTTCTTCTTACTGCTCCGCCTTGACTAGATTCTTGAGTTTCTTCATGACATTGGCTTAAAAAAGTAGGAGGATTGGTGGGTGGAGAAGCTATTTATTTTTCCTCTTGTGGAGGGGAATTGGATTTGGAAGGGAAAAGGGTAGATGAATTGGGACGAGATGGAAGACTAGAATATGGAGAAGGGAATTCAACAATAGAAGCAGCAGATGGGAAGATTTGAAATTGAAAGCTCAGGTTGAGATGGTGCTACTTGGGGAATGGGGAGAAAACGAATAGATGATGGTGTAGGACTTACCCATTGACAAGGCTCCCTGACATCAAGTTCATAGGCCTCTATCTCCTTCAGTCCACTGCACAAGTTGAGGCTAGTGTTTCAACCATGAAGTTAAGCTTCTCCTGCGGGCTGATAGTGTCTTGGAAAAGGGCCTGACCCATGGAAAAGATGCCCTGCAACAAATTTTGAATGCCTTCATTTGTGTTGTAGCCCTGAGACTAAACCATGTTAGCCTCCATTCTTTGAATCTTCTTCCAGCACATCAACATTCTCCATGTAGTTATGTTATCACTCATATGCGTACCTCTTGCTCTTGATAAGCTCCATAGCCAAACTGGTTTTCACACTTCTTGTATGGGTAAGCATTATGGTTTTGAACCTAATCATAATGCTACTGATCTAGAGGACTTGTGAAATACAATTAGAGGTAGACTACACTGCTTATGATGCGAGTGTGAATTCCAAGATGGGAAAGAAGTCATGATTACACAAACTTCATGGGATAGAAGAAGATGAAATATGTGGAAAGATGAATGGATGGAAATAGATGGGGATAAGATCTGAAACTTAGAGAATAGGTTTTTGACCACATGGAGTTTCCAAATGTGTTTTACATGTGCCTCCAAAGGCTGAATCTTAACAGGAACACACCCAACCTACTAAGATGAAGTGGTAAGGTGCTTCAATCCGCTCCCATCGGATGTGCCAAAACTATTGCATGTGGTCACATGGTGGCTTAATATTTGTGGTTTGATAATGAAAAACCTTGGAAATATGAGAGACATCTAGCCTCAATGTCCCATCGGTCATGCCAAAATTGTTGATGATGTGGCATGGTGGCTTAAGATTTATGGTTTGATAATGAAACACCTTCGAAAGATGAGAAAATATAAACTCAGTGTCCCATAAGGCATGCCAAAACTAATTGGTGTAGAATCACAACAACCTTGAATGTATGCAACTTGATAGGTTGACACTCTCAGTGTGATTGCACAACATTGGACCATCTCTCAAGCTTTGGGACTCTTGCAGACTTGAGATGGCACCTCTAGAGAAGGTTGGTTCCTGCAACCTAAACTACTTGCCACAAAGTCTACTCTAATGCAGGAAAAACTATCTAGTCCTAATCTAATTTTCAAAGGGACCAGGTAGAGAGAGCACATAAAAATAAAGCCCCACACTAAATTGCAGTGATACAACTAGAAAAGGGGGGTGCTGATCACAAATCCAACTGCCTAAAATGGAGAGAGGTGAGAAATGGAGAGGATAGACAAGGTGCAACATAAACCAAAGATAAAGTTCACACAGAACACCACTTCAAACCCATTAAATACATAGCTCTCAAAACCTACAACAGACATTATAAGTATGCACAGTATACCCTGCAATGGTGAGAGGCAATAAGAGATAATACAATAAGGAAGGGATGGAAACAAATGCATCACAAAACATAGATTTTATTTCTTCATGAGTTCACACAGTACATCATCAGTGGGAAAGGGGCAAGAAGACACCATTAAAAAGCAATGAGAGGAGTCTTAAGCTCCAAATTCAACCCTAAGGAGGAAAGAGTGAGGGAATGTATGAGAGAAAAGATGACCAACCTTTATAAAAATGCCCCTCCTTTACCATATATAGAAGAATGAGAGAAGGAGAGAGGGAAAAAATTGAATCCTGCTTCAACCACCCCAATAATGCATCAAATTCACCTACTTTAACCACCCCAGAAAGCATTGGAATTCACCTGCAACAATGATGGGTTCCCTGAAAGAGCCCATGCCCCCATTAATGTTCCTTACTGAGGTAAGAAACGAAGCCCATTCTTCATTATGGTGGTAGGTGAGAAGCTGTGACAGTCTCAAAAATGGTAGACTATAATGAAAATTCTTCATTAGTTGTGGTAGGTGAGAAGCCGGCATGTCGAGATATTTCCAAAAATTCTTTTATTTCTCAAATCTGAGTTCCCCATGTTGAAAGATATGGCCATTTCAAGGTTAGGGTCAGGCATTTAATTTAGGCTAACAATATTTAAAAGAGTCTATCCATGCAAGATCCATGTGGCTGCCCTGCATGCATCTTAAGATTTTACTCCCCCTCCTTTCAACTCTTGAAGTTGTGATGGTCGGGCACTTAGCATCGTCCGTGGGCCTGCTTTACTATCTTCGTTTTTTGGCTAAGTCCCTCCTGTTTGGTGGAACACTAAATCTGACCCTAGACACATGGAGAGATATCAAATGTTTGGGGTTCTTTCTTTGGGTCACACCTTTGAAGTTAAGTTGATAAGGCATGTAAAGGCTTCTACTGGCTCATTAGACTTTTCAACGGTCAGTTCAACTTTGTTGGGCCTAACCACGTGGAGGCTTCCACTGGCTTTTAGAATTTTTCAACGGCTGATGCAACTTTCTTAGGCCCTAGACACATGGAGAGCATGCACTCATTTAGAGACCCACTTTGTATTTTACCTTTGAAGGTTCGTTGATGAGACACGTGGAGGCCTCCATTGGCTCATAGACTTTTCAACAGTTGGTTCTACCTTTTTGGAATCTAACCACGTGGAGGGCCCATGCTTGTTTGGGGTCTTTCTTTAGGTCCTACTGTAGATCAAGAATTTCACGCTTATTACCTATCCAAGTTAATGTACCAAACTAAACACAAAAACCTTGAAAAACTCAAATGAAATCGATACCTGAAAGACAAGATCTGAAGATGTAGATGGAAAAGAAATCTGATGTAAACAAGACGGGTGCACACAAGCGATCCTGCAAAGTAGATCTAGAAAACCTACGATACACAGATGCTTGACGGAAAAAGACCACGTTAAAAGATATTTGGGTGGATTGCCCGAAAATCGGGTCCGAGAAGCGATAAGCTCCCTCGGTGGATGTCAGTCCACATTTTCAATTAAGGAAAGAAGCATACATGATAAAAGATGTAAGTAAATGTCTATATTTTGATTAAAAATGACAGACAGAAAAGTAAACAGCAGACAGAAACCAATAAAAATAGGAAAGTGTGAAAACAATGATGGATTTGTGTTCCCTGAATTATTTTACCTGTCCGTAGGCAGATCAGTGCCGATTAGGAAAATTGACAGCGACTGAAAGGAATCGGTGTTGACTAGAGAGAATCGGCGTTGACTGGGTACATTTGACGTCGACTTGGGGAAAAATTGTAGGAAGATTGAGAAACAGACAGTAGAAGCTAGATCATTGATCTCCACTGGATCTACAAGAGCCATAGGGATACTGACAAGGCTCCACCTATGCTGGATGTAAAAATAGAATCACCAAGAGATCGATAGAGACTCACGATGTCGATGTGGTAGGAGCAGAGTAACGGTACTCCTCTCAGGGATTGGTTTGGACAGGATTCACTCTCACTTGATAAACAATGCTCAGACTTGATGCTCAAAACTCTCTCGTTCTTTCTGTATCTCTCTCTCTCTCTGTCTCACTGTCTCACTATCTCACTGTCTAACTAGAACTGAGTTCTGGCCTTCTATTTGTAATCAGCGCCGACCGAGATGAAATCAGCGCCGTTTCGAAAAATTGGCGTCAACTGAGTACCGGTCGGCGCCGATCAGGGAACAGACTCCCGAAATGGCCAAAAGGAGCGATTTCTGGAAAGATGAGAGTGATCCCTCCACCTCAAATACAGGAAATATCCTGCTGCTTGGTTTGGGAGGAGGAGAAATAGGGGGGATATATGGATAGAATAGATATGGGAGGTTATAAATTGATATGGGGTAGATAAGTGGTTGGGATATATGTAAAAAGGTGTAATTAAATAGTTAATATTTAATTACTTAGGGGTAAAACATAATGGGGTGAATTAAACTTAGGATATATATTTTAAAACAAATATTGAATAATACCCTAAGGGGGCAGTGATGATATGAACGTGCCCCAGGTTACTCGAGAAGGTAAACGAATGTGGGGGACACTAAATTGGGTAACGAATTTTAGGTGTCTATACCTACCCCTGAAGTTGCGTTGAGATGAAACATGGAGGGCCTACACTTGTTTGGGGTCTCTAATTTTGTGCACCATATCAAAAGTACGTCGAAGAGACGCATGGAGGTTTCCACTAGCCTTTTATATTCAGCCGATTCGGGCCTCGATTGAACACTTCTTGCTAGATGGAAGATGGAAAATGGAAGCAGAGCAGAATGCAAAGGAAGAAATAAGAAGGTGCGCAAGGGTGTGTGGAAAGAAGGCGACAAGGAATTAGGGCACATGGAAAGATGCATTACGAGAGAGGAAAGTAGAGAGGATACACACACATAGGGTGCGAAGGGGGAAAAAAAGAAGGCACGTGCACGGGAGGAAGAGAAGAAAGTGTGCGCATGGGAGGAAGATGTGAAAGGGGGGAAATCATAAGGGGTGAATATCTAACTGAGGAAGGGTGCATGATGGCATAAAGGAAAGAGGGCACGTGATAGGAATACCTGGAACTTAGCCAATTTGGGAGGCATCTATAGAGGGGTGCATGGAAGAATTACATGGCACGGGGAGTGCGCAGAAAGAATGCAGCCTATAAAAAGTTCCAAATGAGAAAGCCTATGTGCGCACGACCCGAAATGTGAAGGATCAAAGTGAAAGTGAAAGTGAAATTCATCCAAATAGCCGGGAGGGTTATTTGGATAACAAGTACCTCCAAAAGGTGACTCTAAAACCATGCAAAACAATAATAAAGAGAGGGTATCCACTTCCTCCATCCATGGAGTCAACTAAGAAGAATCCCTAATCTGCATCCCCTCACAAGAAATCTCCTATTCTAGTTAATTCAAACAGTCTTACTCATTCTAAAAATAATGTTTCTACTCCTACATCTAAAACTATAAATGTAAAATATACCTCCATTGTTCCTAGAGTAAATCAATCTCTTGTGGCTTCCAATGCTAGAAATAGCCAACCTACCATTATTGTATCCAATGCTCCCAAAAGTTCATCTTCTACCTTTGATATCATTGATCATGTAAAGAAAGCTAAGGTTCATATCTCTGAGTCAGAATATTTATAAACCCATCCTAAACAATTTGATAAGTTTGGTCAAAATTTATCAAATGCAGTAGGTCAATATCAAATGTGTCAACTAATTCTATAGGATTAACATCCTACTCCTATTCAAAACAACATTCAAAATATCTTATCTTTTTTTTCTTTCATCCACTGATAATAATGAGAATTTTTTATGTTTCCTTATTGATCAAAGGATACTGATTGAATAATTACATTATTTACTTTGGTGCATCCAACAATGCCATGCCCACAAAAATCTACTCAAGCTCTTGGCTTGGGTCTCACTCAAGAATTTTTTGATTGATACTCAATAGAAACAAAATATGTCCCTTTTGTTAGTAGAATCAAAGATGCACATCTTGCTTTCAAATATTTTCCATACAAGCGAGTAAAGGAAAAATTTTTGGTGGCGAACATGTGGCTATCTAATGTATGCATCTTAGTAGAAGTTTCTATCAGGATGTTGGAGAATAAATATAAATAGACTAGTCATATGCTTTAATACAAGCCAAGAATGAAATGAAAAATATTCTCCCTGAACCAAAAATAAAATATAAGATTCAAAAATCAGATGATCTAAGAGAAAAAATCCTATGCAAAAGTAGGGAGAGTGGAAAGGTTCATTTAAAGGATAGAGGTAATGAGAATTATTTAAGAGTTCTAATCGAGATGAAGATTTTCCCATCCTTGAAGAAACCCCAACTAAAATTTCTGATGAGATTTGGAATATGGAATTTGATGGAAGTTTCTCTTCGACTTGATTAGGTGCCAGAGTTGCTATGTCTTCTCCACAAGGATATATATTTCCATTATCATATAAGATGTAGTTATTTAGTACTAAAAACACAATGGAATATGAGGCTTTGTTACTTAGATTGTAAGCTACTAAATATATGGGAATAAAAAATCTCACTATGTAAGGAGATACAAATATTGTTGTAAAATAGGTAAGATACTTGTTCTAAGTCAAAAAATCTCATCTTCATCATTATAGAAACAAAGTTTGGGGATCTATAGAGGCTTATGCAACATTTTATATTAAGGAAATCCTTCATGATCAGAATAATAGAGCTGATTAATTGGTAGTGTATGCCTCTATAATGATTCATCATCCCAATTTTAGTGAGCATATATATCTAGTGGAGATGGTTTTCTATCCAAGCATGCCTAATAACTCAAAGAGATGGTGGATTTTCAATGATAACGGATATATTTTTTCATTCATACAGAAGACAAATGATTTCAGGATTGTGTATTTTGAAGGAAGTGATGCTCTCCATTGGGATTCTCTCCCATGATATTTTACAACTGATGATAGTAATGCTACAAGAGGTGATAAAACTGATGATGATGGAGTTCTTCAGTTGAAGGGAAATAGAATTATGAAAGGATTAGTTTTAATAGAGTAATTATTTGATTAACACGATGAGATAATTCATATAAAAGCTAAAGATCAACCGAAATATTTCACCAAATATGAAAAAGTAAACATTAGAACAAGTGAGAAACTAATGATGGTGAATATTGGTAACTATTTTTCTCCTGAGGAACGCAAAATATTTTCAATTTTTTTGAAGAAGTATAATGATATGTTATCTTAATCATATGAAGATATCAAATATTTCCAACCATAAACTAGATGCGAAGGCATTCTAGAAAACGAAAAGGTAATAAAATCCTAATATCATCGAAATAATTAGAGAAGAAGTTGAAAAGTCACTCAATGCTCACATCATCTTCCCTATACATCACTCGAGGTGGATAGCCAACATTGTGCCAGTGGGAAATAAGAATGGTGATATCTGAATTTGTGAGGATTTTCAAAATTTGAATCAGGATTCACTAAATGATAATTATCCCCTACCAATCATGGGCCAAATTTTTCAAGTCATCAATGGGTCAGAAATGATGTATGTGCTTTATGGATTCCCAGGGTATAACCAAATTAAGGTAGCCAAAGAAGATCAATTCAAAACTACTTTCACCACCCCTTGGGGTACTTTTGCATACCATCATATGATCTTTGGTTTAATAAATGTAGGTTCCACTTTCTAGAGAGAAATGGATTTAGCCTTAAAATATTTGAAAGGAAAATATATAGTGGTGTACTTGGATGACCTCACCATATATTTAAAAGAGAGAGAAGTACATTTGGATCATCTAGAGTAGGTATTGATTTGTTGTAGGAAACACCATATCTCTCTTAATATTAAGAAGTTAATTTTTAGGGTGATAGAAGGAAAGCGTATTGGACATATTCTAAGAAAGGAAGGTACAAAAAATTATCTTGAAATATTTCAATCCATTCAACGGTCATCTCTTCCCACAAGTAATCTTGATGTGCATTCATTATTTGGAAAGGTAAATTTATTGTCAAGGTTTGTTCCTATTTTTTTTTATCTTACTACAGAAATTGTTAACATGATAAATCAAAAGGATTCCTTTGAGTGGATTAAAGAGGGAAAATAGTATTTTGAGTTAATCAAAGGTATTATCGTAAATGAACCTACCTTGGTTCATTGAGACTTAAACAAAGAGTTTATTGTTTGTTGTTATGCTTTTGAGCATACAATATTAGTTTTCCTAGTTCAAGAGAATGATGAAAATATTCAATCATCTATTCCATTCATGAGTGCACCCTTAAAATCACATGAACTCAATTATTCACCTTATGATAATCATGGATATGCGGTGGTTTGTAATTTAAAAATTTCATGTTATATCTCTTGAACTCGCACACCATTTTTATGGTTCCTAGTCAAAATTTCAATACTATTATGATGTAACAAGATCCTGGTATAATAAGAGGTAATTTGGTGTCAAAGATTCAAGAAAATGACCTTGATATTAGGCCCTCAAAATTGGTGTGAGTTAATTTTTTATGTGAATCTATTGCTAAGGAGGAGTGGGAAGACTTATCTAAGTGTTATGAATGTTTAACCAAAGACTTCCCACTTGTCCTCTTCATGAGTTCTACTAATCCATGGTATTCATATATCGGATACTTCTTGACTTACGATTATTGTTCCCTGGGTATTGATTGTAAGAAGAGATGTACTCTTCAACTGAAGGAAGAAAATATGTCATTTGGGAGAATGTGTTATACAAGAGAGGATTGGATGGCACTTTCTTAAGATGCATTAAATACGAACAACATGAAAAACTTTTGATATAATACCATGATTGGAAATGTGGAGGGAACTTCTTATTGCTAGTAACCTCATATAAGATCTTGAGAGGTGGGTATTATTGGCAAACTCTTTTTAGGGATTCATAAAAATGGGTAGGGAAATGTGAACCATGCTAGCAATTTGTAGGAAATCCAAGACTAACTTCCATGAAACTTCATCCCATGCTCATAGAAGAACCACTCTAGTAGTGGGGTTTGGAATTTGTGTGTGTATTGAATCCTCATTCTAGTGCAGGTCATATGTAAGTTCTTACTACTATAGAATATCTTATCAAATGGGTGGAGGCCATTCAGTTCAAGCATGAAAATTCAAAGATGTTGTGCAACTTCCTAAAAGAGAATATCATTATCTAATTTGGAGTTCTAAATAAGATAGTAACTGATAATCTTACTTATTTCTTGTCTATTAAACTAATTGAATTTTATTACAATCATGGAATTTCACTATCGCATGTTGTTGACTACTACTCACAAGGTAATGGTTAAGTGGAATCCAGTAAAACAAATATTGTTACTATTATTTAGAAATTGGTGGATGTTAATCAAAGGAATAGGTACCAAAATTTGTATGATGCTCTCTGGGCTAATCGGATAACACCTATAAAGGTCATTGGAACTTCTACCTTTTAGCTGCTATATAGAATTGAGGCTTAGATTCCTATTTCATTGGAATTTATGTCTTGCAACTAGTAAAGAGGTAGAGAATGGAGACCATACTAATTCTCTTGAAAAAAGAATACGTTTGTTAAGTCAAAACCCTATGATTTTGCACATTACAAAACCTTACTCTTGACTAACATGGGATTGTCTCAAGGTGTGGGGCCTTCACAAATGCGACAAACCTCTAGAGAATGTTGGTTCCTCTACCTATTCTAATTCTAAAACTACTCCTAGAAAGGTAAATGCAACTATTCTAACACTAACCTGGAATTTCCAAGGGACCAGGGAAGAAAGAGATGTATAAGATAAAAATCCTAAACTAAGGGGGGCGATATCACCAAGAAAAAGGGTGGAGATATTCTTAGTGAGTGAAAATAGAAGTAAATGAGGTAGAAGAGGGCAGACAAATTGCCACATTCCAAAGAACACATTCGAACCTCCAATTTCATGGAGCACAACGAATTTAGATCATGCAAAAGAATATAGCATGCACAATATACTTGAAAATTAAATGAAAGGTAAAGGATGCAATATAACTTGAGCTAGGGAAATAAAATCCACAAAACACCAATTTTATTTCTTAAAATGATGCACAATCCATTACAATAAAATCACAAGGAAAGAATCCTTCACAAAATGCATAAATTCGAGGCCTACAGCTCACAAAAGTGCAGGAACAATTTTGGAAGAGTTCCTTTACAATTTTGAAATATCTCCCCCAAAAATGAGGGGGGGAAATTAGATATATAGAGAAAGGGAAGACACCAACCGAAAACTTTCATTAATTTCTTGTATGGTGGTATGGGCGGGCATACTGATTCGGTTCCCAATGGTACATTTCTTACATGGTGAACTTAGGTGACATACCTCATTAACTTGGTTATTGAGCTACCCTGTACGATGTCATTAATTTTGGTCTGTATCAGAAATTCCTTGTTTATGCCTAATAAGAGTGGGGAGATTCATAACCGACGAGGGGAATGATTGTCACATGACAAGAAGAAATGTTGTTGTGCGATAGCGAAGGGAGGTTGACGTGCATCAACAAAAGGTACTTGATGTGCAATAGGAAGAAATTTTGTCATGCGACAAGAAGGTGGCAGCAATGGGGAAGGTATAATGACGCATGAAAAGGAAGGGAGTTATCGCGTGAAAACAAATTATGTTATCACACGACAAGAGGAAATTGGTGACGCATGTCAAGAAGAAATGGCTGATGCGCTTCAAGAAGGATGTGGTTGACATGCGTAAACAAGGGAATTGATACACGTCAGGGAGGAATGTTGACACGTGACAAAAGGAATGTTGACATGCAATGGAAGGAACGCTTACGTGTGATGGAAGTAATGCTGACACACAACACAATGGAAAAAATACATACATTTTTCCAGCTTGACCATTAAAAAAAACCCATCTCCAAACCTTCACCGTAACTCGCAAGCTCATCACGAGATACCCTATAAAATGATCCCCATTAACTATCAATTCCCAGACCTACAGGTTAATCCATTTTACAGGGGGTGTAAGTATGGATAACAATTTGGTGACTTGATGGGTGATCTTCTTGCTATATCTGCAATACTAGTGATTTTACATCTAATGGGCATGGAATCATTTTGATTACTGAAACTAGTTTGAATCTTGAAAATTCTTAAACCTCTAAAACACTGTTGGGACATTATTTCATCACAAGACCTTGCCTGAAATTGGAAAGTGTAACATCAACAAAACATCACTATGTACAAATAACAAAATCATAAATATCCCAAATGGAACATCAAAGAGTGCACAAGCACTTATCTGAAAGAAAATCTAACTACAACAAAAAATGTGCTGCAAGCACTTAGAGGAATTAAGAACCTAAACTAGTATGTAGAGAAATGAGATTCATCCTTACCAACAATGCTTTAAGTATATCCCATTGAATGGAATCTACACTTCTTCTCCATCCAAATTTGACAATTGGAAAGCATTATTTTTCTTTGCACCATGAGATCAAGTAAGGGCCACTCCATATTGCATCAAACTTGGAGTGCCTTCCTGGTTTGGCTCTATCTGCATCCCATTTCAAAACTAAGTCTTCTTCCTGGAAAGTTCTATTTTTGAATTTTCTATCAAATCTCATGTTGATTTGAGCTTGGTACTTCTCCATTGTTTTCATGTTCTGGTTCCTTAGCTCTTCTAGTTCTATGAGTTCTACATACCTAAATTCCATAGTTGGAACTTCAAACAACTCCATATGCTTGATAAGCTCCAAGGCCGGTAATTCAAGGGATATTGGCAGCCTTGCTTCCCTTCCATAAACCAATTTGAAAGGGGAATAACCATTTGATTTCTTGGGAGTAATTATATCAGCCCACAAGGCTGATTTCAATTTGGTATGCCAAGTCCTTTGATTCTCATCTAGGATTCTTCTTATAATCTTGAGAATATTTTTGTTAGTAGACTCTGCTTGACCATTACCCTAGGGGTGGTAATTAGAAGATGTGCTCAAATAGATTCCATTTCTAACATCCCAATTAGATATCTTTGCTCCAATGGAAGATAAGGCATTATCTAATATTATAGTGGAAGGAACACCAAACCTTGTTGCAATACCTTCGTAGAAATACAAAATGTTAGCTTCATTCACTTCCTTAAGTGCAACTACTTCTATCCACTTATTGAATTAGTATGTGGTTGTAATAATCAATTTGTGACCTAGGCTGGAACTTGGATTGATCACCCCAATAAAATCCAACCCCCATTGCATGAAAGGTTGTTTAACTGATATAGGATGGAGAGGGAGGGCAGCTAGATTTTCGTTACCTGTGAAGAAGGCACACTTCTTGAATTTTTTGATACATGAGTAACAATCATTGAAAATATTAGGCCAATAATAACCATCCCTCATGATTCTAAAAGTTGTTGCTTTTGGGGAAAAATGACCACCTACGTCTCCATTATGAAACTCATGCAATACATTCTCTATTTGTTCTATCTTGATGCACCTTAAGAGGACACAATTCACATCCCTTTTGAAAAAATATTCTATATAAGCACATATGGGATGTAATAAAGTCTGAAATACCTCCTTTTTGACTTACAATATCTTCAGTCTAAAAAGGAATGGGTATGCCACATGCAGCTTGTTCTTGATTATCTTGCAACACCATAACGACTTCTACCTCCTCTCTTGATTCAACATGTTGGTTGGAAGATAGCTACTCACACATCCCTTTCCCCCTAACTAATTTGGTCACATTTATATCAATATCATACTCCATGACCTAGGTTATCCAGCTAGCTCTTTTTTCATTAAGGTATTTATTCAAAAGAAAATCTTTTACACCAACATGTGAAACTAATAGATGAATTCTGTTATTTGACACTAGATGCCTGAATTTTTTTAAACTTCTAATCACAACAAGGACATGCTTCTTGATGAATGAATATCTCACCTCATAATACTAAAGACCTTTGCTGAAGATTGCAATAGGCTACTCTAGTCCTTCTTGATTTGGTTGTACCAACATGGTGGATATTGCATCTGTGCCTCCAAAAGCATATAATATGAATTCCTTTGAGAAATTTGGATTTATGAGGGTTGGATCCTGTGTAATGGCTTGCTTTATAGCTTCAAATTTTTCTTTTCCTTTAGCATTCCATTTGAAAACCATTTTATTTTTCAAAATTAGTGTGAGTGGCTTGAAAAAATGGAAAAAGATAGGAACAAACCTCCTAACAAAATTAATTTTCCCTAAAAAAATTTGGAGAACCTTCTTGTGACTTGGCAATGACAATGCTCGAATAGCTTCAACTCATTCTGGATTAATTTCCAACCCCTCCTTAAACACGATGTGGCCTAAGAGCTTACCTTCATGAGCTAAGAATATGCAATTTTTTGGATTCAAAGACACTTTGAACCTCCTACATCTTTGGAATACTTGTCTAAGGTGAAAGAGGTGACTTGCTGCATTGTTGGAGAATATAGTAATTTCATCTAGATACACAAGAAATATCTTATTGATCATTCCTTGGAATGCCATATCCATTTCCCTTTGAAAAGTGGCTTTGACATTTGACAGTCCAAATGACATCTTCCTATAAGAATATGTGCCCCACTTCATAGTGAAGTCTATCTTAAATTGGTTTTCCTCTTTCACCATGATTTGATTGTAGCCCGAGTAGCCATCTAAAAGTGAAAACCTTTCTGATCAAGCTACTACTTGCAATATTTTCTCCATGGAAGGAAGTGGATATTGGTCTATGAGAGAGAGCCTATTTAAGTCTCAGAAATCCACACATAACCTTATTTCCCCATTTTTCTTCCTAACCGGAACTAGACTCGCTACCCATGAAGAGTACTTGATCGAGAAGATGATGCTTACCTCTATGAGCTTGTTCAGTTCCTTCTTCATGAGAGGCTCAATGTGAGGGTTTATCGATCTTTTCTTTTATCTAATGGGCTTAGATTCTAGATCTATCTTAATGGTGTGTTGTGCCAATTTTGGATTAAACCCTCTCAGATCCTTGTAGCTCCAAGCAAATATGTCCTGAAACTCTTGAAAAAGTTGTATGAATTCATATTTTTCTTGATTTGTGCTCACCTTTCCAACAAGGAGCATTTTTCCCTCTTCAACCGAAATGGATTATGAATCTTCCCTTTTTACCTAAGTATTGGTCTTCTCTCTCCAAAATTGATCGTTGGGATTGAATATTGAATCTAGAGTCAATGAACCCTTTGGAAATTTGTTTGTCCACAGTTGTACTGTCATCACCAATCTGACACTATGATAATTCTTCATCGGGAACTCCTCGTGCTATGATTGTTTACTAATGCACAACATTTAGTTTGGTGGATGTAATCTGGAAACAAAACAACAACATAACACAAGAATACCATCGACTATGATAAGACGGAATGATGACAAATCTGAAATATCAAAGTAAATTATAATATTAACATGAAACTGTTACAATCTCACCCATGAGGTACTTCAAGTGTTATTGACTTCACTTGCCTTTCACCAAGACTATGGGAGAAACTTTACAATTACACCTCTTAATGGCTTCTTGAACACACCTTTAAACTGATGGCTTCCTTTGCACACTTCCTACAATATTTCTCACTACTTCCTTCTATGCTAAATGAGGGGGGTGGCCTCTCTATTTATAGAACTTCCAGGATTATCCATCTTATCTCTAAGATAGGATAAGAAATCCACTCTGACGAATCATATTCCATACCTTAACTCTTATCTGTACATGTAAGCTTATCTTTTAAGATAAGATAAACCTTATCATTTTACATGGGTTCCACATTTTTAGACTTTTTACAAATAAAATACACAAAATATTTATGACCTCACTCCTTGTCCTTATTACCAATATAATATTTCTAATTCCTAATCATGTAGACCCTACTTCTCTAATTACCCAAACTTTGACATTTTAACATTACCGGACCACTTACGAGAAATATTTACTTTTTACAACATTCCTATTGTACTTTGACTGTTACCGTACTCCACATTATTGGTGGCACCATACTGACGGCTTCGTTATCTTCTATCAGACGCTACTACTAATTATACTTAACAACATCCTATTCCTAATACATACATTAATGAAATAGAAATTACAGAGGAAAATTTTAGTGTCGACATCTTCCCCCTTCCTAGCTTCTACTCCGTCCTCGGAGTAGACTATTCTGGTGCTTGGAAAATCTTCAACTTGTCGTGGTTGACCCATTTCGTAATGGGAGTGCCATCCAATTCCTCCAGTCAGTACGTACCATTTTCATGCACAGCTTTTATTTTGTAGGGCCCCATCCATTTCGGAAGAAATTTTCTCTGTCTTCTTTTTTTTTGTATCTGGAATCATATACTAGAACCAAGTCATTCACATGAAATGGAGACCAACGGATCTTTTGATCAAAGTATTCCTTCTGCTTCATTTTCTTCTTATGGCTTGTATCCTTTGCTATTTCCCTCATTTCCTCTAGCAAATGAAGATGTACCAAACTTTTTTTTACTGAATCACTTTCATCCATCCTTTCATTTTTCATAACTCTCACAGTGGGAATATCAAACTCAATAGGAAGAACTGGATCAATGCCATAGGCCAACTGAAATGGAGAGTATCCTGTTGCCAACTTTGATGTTGCCCTATATGCCCACAATGCTGCATGAATCCTTTTATCCCATTTATGTACCTGCAAGGCTGCATCTTTTGCTAGAATTTGAAACAACACAAAATTTGTTCGTTCCACCTGTCCATTTGTGCTTGGCTTGTATGTTGTTGCCTTCCTGTGCTTAATAGAAAACTTATTGACTAGGGATTCTACCAGCTCATTAATGAAGTGGCTTCCTTGATCTGTTCAATTTCTAATGGACAACCAAATCTGGTGACAATGCGTTCATATATGAACCTTGCCACTTCATCCATGGAAGTTGTTTTCAATGGCCTAGCTTCAACCCACTTGGTTAAATAATCTGTGGCAACTACAATATACTTATTTTGGCGTGAGGTAGTTGGAAGTGGACCTACAATGTCTATTCCCCACTTTTCAAAGGGACCAAGTGGAAGAATAGGGCATAATGGAGCTGATGAAGTCTTACGGTTACCATGTGTTTGACAAATATCACATGTCTTACAATAATTATAACAATCTTTAAAAAGAGTGGGCCAGTGATAACCTGCATCCAAGATCCTTCTTGTTGTAAGTTGTCTAGAGAAGTTCCCTCCACATGTACCATTGTGGAATTCTTCTAGCAGTTCCTTCCCTTGATCACGTCCAACTGCCCTCTTGTACTGTCCATCAGGTCCTATTCGAAATAATACTCCATGCAGAATAGAATATGGATGACTGGCTTGAGTAATCTTTCTCTTAGTCTTTGCATTAGCACCATCAGGAAACTTGAATTCATTCAGATAATTCCAAATATCTATGTATTCACTAGGGATTGTGTCAAGGGATAACAATGTTGCATCGGGGAAATCATCATCATCACAAGATGATCCTAAACCATCATAGGCTCGAGAGAGTGCATCTGCATTGACATGCTTCTTTCCTGGCCTATCTATAATATCAAATTCAAATTCTTGTAGCAGAGTTATCCATCTTGCTATCCTCCCTGATGGGTTAGGCTTATTTACAATATATTTTAGAGCCTAATGATCTGTTACAACTAGAAATTTTTACCCTAGCAAGTAATTTCTAAACTTCTTTACAGCAAAAATGATAGCCAGAGCCTCTTTTTCAGTTACAGTATAATTTACCTCAGCACTGCTCATTTGTCTGCTCCCAAAGTAAATTGGATGTTCATTCCCATTTTCATCCTTTTGGCTCAAAGTACTTCCTAGTGCTGCATCTGAGGCATCAGTGTACACAATGAATGGCTTGCTCCAATTTGGATTCTTCAAAATAGGTGAAGACACCAGGGCTTCCTTCAGTTGTCTAAAAGCTTCATGCGCCTTATTTCCTGGTTCATAAGTAACATCCTTCTTCAAGAACTGGGTTAGTGGCTGTGCAATCTTTGAGAAATTCTTGATGAACCTTCTATAGTAACCCACATGGCCTAAAAATGATCTCAACTTACTTCTATTAATAGCAAATGGTAAATCTTTGATTTTTGAAACTTTATCAGGATCAGTACCAATACCATCTCCGGATACAACATGCCCTAACAAAACACCTTTAGAACATCCAAAGACACACTTTGTAGGGTTTAATGAGGCTTGTGCTTCATCTAACCTTTGAAATGTTGTCTCCATCTGGTGCAGATGGTCCAACTTGCTCCCATAGATGCAAAAATCATCCAGAAATACTCTGATGAAGGTCCCAATGTAGGGTTTGAACACCCTATTCATCAAACGCTGGAATGTTGCGGGAGCATTACACAACCTAAAAGGAATAACTCTATAAGCAAACGTTCCCCAAGGAGTGGTGGAACGTGGTCTTCAGCTAATCTTTCTCTGCTATACGAACTTGGTTGTAGCTGCTATATCCATCAACAAAACTATAGCACTCCTGGCCAGCTACTTCGTCCAAGATCTGATCTGAAAATGGAAGAGGGTAATGATCCTTCTTTGTTGCCTTATTAAGCTTCCTGTAATCAACACAAATGCGTAGCTTCCCATTCTTTTTTATTGAGATCACAATGGGAGAAAACCATTCTGAATTCTCCACAGCAAATATGAATCCTGCATCAAGAAACTTATCTATTTCTTCTTTTACAGTCTTGGAAAAATTAGGATTCATTCTATATGGCATTTGCTTTATGGGCTTAGCACCATCTACTAGCTCAATAGAATGTTCTACCCAACTTACTTGACGGAGTTCCTTGTAACCAAAAGTGAATATGTGTATGTACCTTCGAAAGAGTTGGAGGTAGAATTCATTCTCACTCTCCATCACAGCATCACCAATCTTTATTTGTTGGAGACGATCATCAATTTCTTCTTCAGATAATTTTATGGGGTCATGAGTCAGTGTGACTGGAAGGATATCCATGACTGAAACATCAACCTCACTTTCTTCATCTTCAGTGTCCACTTCACTGGTACTAGAGTAATCAAAGGATGTCCAATCATCAGTTTCATCACTTGAATCCACAAGTTCTGCCTTATGATGTCGAGGGATCACGTTTATCTTCACCCTCTCTCTACCACGTCCAAGTGTCATGAAGCCTTCATTCTAGTAGTTTCTTGCATGAACTCTCCTTAGCCATGGTCTTCCCAGCAACATTGGGTACGCAACAATACCATTTTTCATCACCTGAAATTCTACCACACATACAACACCCATAACAGATATTGCCACATTTGAAACTACACCTTCTGGTTTAGTTTTTCCCTTATTTAATGACCTTAACATAAGTGTTGAAGGGTGATCAATTTTTAAACCCAACATATTCATTACAAACTCGGTCATTACATTAACTGCAGCACCTCCATCAACTAAGACATCATGAATTGAAATACCATTACATAATACCTCAGCTTGTGGAGCATAGGGATCCGCCTCTGCCTCCAAAACAGGGACCTCAACCTCCTTCCTTCTTCGATCATTGAGTCCACTTCGCAGCTCCCGCCTCTTCTCAGAAGACATAGCCAAGAGTTGACCATATGTAATATTTGCAAGCCTTTTGGACAGATCTTCCAAGATGGAGTATGGTCCTTTCCCTTGTGAAATCAGAAAATCCTGCACACCCAACTTTCTTCTCCTATGTTTCTTACTAGTTTCTCCTTTCATCTTCTTAGGATCATTTCCATCTTGATTATCTTTTTCTTTCTTTCTTTTTGTTACAAACACATCTACTTCATTATTTCTGCTCTTATCTACTACATCAAAAGAATTCACGGGTGCTTTTCCTTTGTCATTATCTCCTTTACCAGATGTAGAAGCTCTATCTGGACAATTATACTTATAATGACCCTTTTTATAACAACCATAACATACAACTTCAGAAATATTTCTTTTTGGACCTCTATCTCCTCCCTGAGAACTAAATTCTTTTCCTTGAAGAAGATTAATAGTTAACCAACCCATCTTTTTGAGCAGATCTTCATATTCAATAGATGTACTAGGAGAAATATTTGTGCTCACCGGGAGTGGTTGTGGATTCTGGACCAAAGGTGCTGGTGTAGGCTCTACTTTAGCAACAATTTCTTTGGGCTCCTCTTCCATGCTTTCTTCTTGCCTTCTTGCAATCTCCTTTGCTTGTTCAATGGTAGCTGGGCGGTCATACTTCACTCGTTGTCTGATCTCTGGCTTCATCCCAAGAATGAAGTGCTTACAGAGGAGATTATCCACGCCATTCATCAACCCATCCGCTAATCCTTCCTTCCGGATCTGGGCATCGAGCTTCCTCCTTAGCTCTAGAACACGAGCATGATAATCCCTTATCTTCTCCTTCTCTCCTTGGGATAGCTTTGTGATCTCGATCATGAGATCTGCATATTTCTGTTGTTCACCAAATTCTTCAAGAAAACTTTCAGTTAATAAATCCCATGAATTTTTCACATTATCACCTAGTGTTTCAAACCACCTAAGTGCTGAACCATCCAAAAAGGTAGGAAAAAATTCAGTCCATTTTTCCCTTCTTATAAGGCCATTACAAATACAAGATCATTTAAACTCTTAAATGAAAGAAGAAGCATCTTCATTAGATTGAGCTGAAAAAATAGGAATCTTTCCCATTTTCAAAAGTAACCACCGTGAAATACCAACCCACAAGTACAATCAACAAGACTCATGTGCACAAATAATTGGAATCACTATACTAGAAAGTGACTTTACACCTTTCTACAGTAAAATAGAAATGACCATGGTAAACTATGGTAAAACTTGACTTACTGCGGTAAAAACTGACTTTACTGTGGTAAACACTATTCACAGTAAAAAGTGAAGTTACTGCGGTAAAATACTATTCACAGTAAAAAGTGACTTTACTGTGATAAATACTATTCACAGCAACAATGACTTTATCATGGTAACTACTATTCACGGTAAAAATGACTTTACCATGGTAACTACTATGCACAGTAAAAATAAGGTTACCCTCAATTGATTTTTGACTAAGTGGGAATATCTCTCCAGAAAATCCACCAACGAGGAATGGTCCCGGCAACGGAACCAAAATGTCAACACCAATCTGGCACTATGATAATTCTTCACCGGGAACTCCTCGTGCTATGATTATTTACTAATGCACAGCCTTTAGTTTGGTGGATGTAATCTGGAAACAAAACAACAACATAACACAAGAATACCATCGACTATGATAAGACGGAATGATGACAAATCTGAAATATCAAAGTAAATTATAATATTAACATGAAATTGTTACAATCTCACCCATGAGGTACTTCAAGTGTTATTGACTTCACTTGCCTTTCACCAAGACTATGGGAGAAACTTTACATTTACACCTCTTAATGGCTTCTTGAACACACCTTTAAACTGATGGCTTCCTTTGCACACTTCCTACAATATTTCTCACTACTTCCTTCTATGCTAAATGATGGGGGTGGCCTCTCTATTTATAGAACTTCCAGGCTTATCCATCTTATCTCTAAGATAGGATAAGAAATCCACTCTGACGAATCATATTCCATACCTTAACTCTTATCTGTACATGTAAGCTTATCTTTTAAGATAAGATAAACCTTATCATTTTACATGGGTTCCACATTTTTAGACTTTTTGCAAATAAAATACACAAAATATTTATGACCTCACTCCTTGTCCTTATTACCAATATAATATTTCTAATTCCTAATCATGTAGACCCTACTTCTCTAATTACCCAAACTTTGACATTTTAACATTACCGGACCACTTATGAAAAATATTTACTTTTTACAACATTCCTATTGTACTTTGATTGTTACCGTACTCCACATTATTGGCAGCACCGTACTGACGGTGCCGTTATCTTCTATCAGACGCTACTACTAATTATACTTAACAACATCCTATTCCTAATACATACATTAATGAAATAGAAATTACGGAGGAAAATTTTAGTGTCGACAGTACTCTTCTTCCCTCGGCTCGATCTAACCTCTGATCTCGCCCCGATGCCATGGCCACTGACATCGGCGTGCCTACTCTTGGAGACACCCGTCTACGTCCAGACTGCATTGACTCCTACTCAATTCTTATGCCATAGTTGTCAGCTCACCACACTGCAACCGTATCCATGATGTCCTTGACTCAGCCCACCATGTCGCGCATCACCATGTGAAATAACCTATGTTCACTTCATGAGTCTCAGCCACTGCTTCTGCACCCACTCCGCATCCACGCTTCCACTGCACCTCTGATACATCTATGTGAGCACTCAACTCATCTGCGTTGTTTTAACCTCTGTAAGGTTGAGGAGCTCGCCACACTTGGCTCACTCGCGTCTGAGTTACTTCTGCTCCGTTTCGACCTCCGGATCCTAGTCTCACTCCATCTCGCCTCTTGGCTGTTTCCCACATGAACTCTTCTTCTAAGGACGTTGTCACCTCAAAGGTCTCCCAAAGTCCACTGTCACTTAACACTGGAGTCCCACTACTGATCCACGATGCACATCTCTGCATGGACTTACTCCGCAAGGGTAGAGTATATCTCCAAGGTCTCTTGAACACCCCATCCTTTGAATGTCCACTGCACCAAGTGTTCCACACTCCACTTGGTGGGGTTGTGAGTTCACCTTGTTGGTCTTATTGTCTGCATGCTCATCTGGCAAATTAGGCTTACGCTGCACATTCAATGCAAGGCCTCTATCATACAAGGTCTTCATGCTTCAAACCAACTCGCTCTGCCTCTACATTGCCCACATGAGTTTCCCAACTCGCTCCGCGTACATTGGGTAAGTTCTTCGCTCTAAGACACCCTGCACTGTCCTTAAGTGCAACCAACTTTGCTCACCAACCTGCCTCAGCTAAACATTGATTCTGAGACATCTTTGGGCTCACATCATGGTCCTTTCAAATCCCCCATGCACAACTCTTTCTCACTACATAGCCCTCAAGAGATGCATTGGTACGCCATCGGGAACTTCCCGACAGGTCACCCATTTTCAGCTTGCATGATTAACTCACCCAACTCACCCAAATCTTCTGTAGGCCAATGCATATGAGGTCGTCAACCCTAACCCATGCCTGGCCAACTGTTTGCCTAGGCCGGGAGTCCCTCTGGCTCCCTGGATAGTGCCTCATGCACTACCCTACTCGGATGGGGTCTGCCCATCCTGGGGGAGGCGGTCGCTCTATGAGCATGGAGACGCACCCCCCTTATAATTGGAAGTAGGACTCACCCGAGCCAGGTAGGGATGAGCTGGAATATGTGTCGAATTGGCACTAATGTGGGTCCGCCAACATGTAAGTTCACCATTCAATAAGGGGCTCAACATCTAAGATGAAAACTTGACACTGGAAATGGAGAACCAGCTCGGTCGAGCTGGCATGTTAATCACCCAACATTACAAACATTACCTACCCCCCTTCCATTCATAAACACAATGAAGAAAATAGATGGGCCTGCCATATTTTAAATACAAAAAATTAGAAAAAGGGAGTAGGAAAACATTAGAAAGGGGGAATAATTATTTTAATTGATACTTTCTAACCAATAAATTTAATTCCTAGTCCCGTAAAGGCCAAATAAACCTATGTAACTCTAAACAACTGCAATCACTCAGAAAGCCATAACTGGAGCAATTCTCAATGGATTCTTACAAAATTGGCCTCATTAGAATTTTGGCTCTGATCTCAATGCACAACAGTCAAGAAATGCAAAAATTGATGAAGATGTGATGGTGATTTTTAAGGAAAATGATCCCAGTTTTGTTTGGTTGTTGGATAGTGGTTAAAGAAGCATTCAATGAGCATGGGAAATCATTCTTTCACTGCTACAGGTTATGGGACACCTTGAGATTTCTTTTGCAGGTCCAAAATCACCAACCAAAATCATTTATCATGAATTACAATTGGTGGGAAAGTGAATTTCAGGAATTGGATCCTCTCTCTCTCTCTCTCTCTCCCAAATTCTATAAATTGAAGTGTTGAGCTTATTATAAAGGGAGGATTATTTGAGTATCAAAACTCTGCCCATTTTTTTTTTTGAAGTCAATGTGTTGCAGGCCTTTGTATTGGATTCCTTGCATGGTGATCCATGCCTTTACTTTGGAATATCTTGAACTATGCATACCCATGAAGCAATAGATAATTTTTTTTGGATGTATCTTCCCTTGCTATGTTTATTTTCATTCTTATTGCCTCTTCAATATTATTGTAGATGTACTGTGTCTACTCTATGCTTCTGCAGGGTTTTATTACTATTGTGTGTGTATGGGAATATTATTGTGAGTGTTATCATTAAAATGTGGAGAATTGTTATCACCCTCTCTAATGTACATCTTGCTTGCATTTTCACGCATTGGGAAGTTATTTGCATACCCTTTTGTTGGTGCATCACCTCCGTAATGTGGTTTTCCTTTATTTACATGTCATCTCTCTCTCTCTCTCCCTAGTCCCTTGGAAGTGATATATTAGGAGTAATTAGTAATTTTCTTTCAGTAGAGTTAGTTTGCACTAGGATTAGGAAGAAGAACCATCTTTCTCTGGAGGTCTATCTCAAGTAGCAAGTCCCACACTTGGAGATGGACCCATGTTATCCAGTCACACCGTGAGCTCAAGCACACACTCTTATGCAAACTGGAGGGTGTTTTTATTCGTTTATAACAATCACAGAAGGAAATCATATGATTTATTAGGGGAAATTATAAGTAAAACAATTCGCCGCTAGTTGTTGTAGTTGTCTACCTGTAATAAGCTCACAATGACTTCTAATCTAGTGTATTATCTCACATACATGAGGCATTTTTGAGGTCTCTCGTATGCACCAAATGTGCCACAAAAGTCTCCATCATATGAGAAATATCCACAACTTACATATCGGTAGAGTAACTCTCACTTCTCGAGGGTGAATGATGCATTCACTATGTATGTCATAAGGTTACTTGACGGTAATCATGAGAAGATAATTTCACCTCAAAAAACTAGGTTGATTAAAATATGTTGAATTTACTTCATCCAATTTCCCACATTCACCTATATCAGATTCAGAGGATTTTATCTCACACCTCGTAGGTTACCAAGGTGCCTAGGTGAAAATATAATCATGATTGAGTTATGCATGTAGTTTTCTCGCGTTCACACCAAGTACAAAAGAATGAAGAAGAAGGGTGTATCTTTCTTAATCTCCCTGGGATCTATTCATGCAAGAGTGTAATGCAATGAACATTAAATCATCCTTCTATAATTTAATCTTAATTTCTATGTATCCCGACCAAACATTGATAGTAGGAAGAACCTTGATACTTTCCATTTTCTAGGTTTACAACAAATTCCATAGTTTGACGACTATTAGGCAACCTACGCTAATGATTTTGAGGTCAGAAGGTGGGAATTCATGAGGACGATTATAAATCAAATGATGGATTTCAAGTTTGAATGGTTTGTAGAAGGGATAAATGATGATGGATCATATATATTTGATCCTAAGTATCGAATAGTTCAATCATCTTCCCTTCCTCCCACTCCATGGAACATCTAAGAAGCTACAAATATGTAAGAAAGAACCATGGTAGTGATTTAAAGATCAAAGGATTGGTTTAAGTGGAATATGAACTCCTTCATTGAATTAGGTAGTCTATTGGATCTATACAAAAAAGTGTCTCTTAGCTCTCCTCTTAGGGAATCTGATAATGTCACAAAGTCTTCTCATTCAGAAGGGTCTTCTAAAAGGATGTTTGTGGAGATAGAGTGCACTAAATTTACTCCCCCTAAGAGGCCTCATAAATAGAAAAAAGTCAAAAGGAATCCTATTGATCATCTTGAACTAGGAGGCATTGACCCATCTAAGTATCCTAATCCTCCTCAAGATCTAGGTGTTTCCTTGAAGGTAGTTGAGCCATCCCATCTCGGCGAAGCTTTAGTTTTATATCAAACACCCGATTGATCCTTCGTGACTGATATTATTCCTACACTATATGATATTTCCCATGGCCGTAATATCTACTTAGAGGAGAATCAAGAATGGTGCAACAAGTAATGACACCTAACTTTGAGGCCATCTCAAAGTATATAAAATCCAAGTGCACCAAGAAATCTCAAACAACTTCTCAATTCTTCATCGAGGTTTATGGATCTCAATATGTGGAAGTTGCACATCCTAAAATGATCAAAACCATGGGAGAGATGAATCTAGTTGATTATGAGATGACTAGGATTCCCTTGGGGTAGGACATACATGAAGGAGATGTGAATTTATTCAAATATTCCATAACTCGATTACTCACAAGAAAGTAAGAGAAAAAAAACTATGTAACAACTTGAGGAGTTTATGAGAACCCTGACTACATATGTGAAGTAATTCATGGATCCCAATACCACACTAATTCATATGGTAGAAGCTATCTCTTCTATCATAATATTTGATCCCTAAGTGATCAAGAGATCTTAAGGGCACACTATGTAGGGGAGATCTAATTATAGATGGGTGGAGAAGATCATCAAAAAAGAAACGGAGATATTTCCTGAGATCCTCTCTCTATTCAATTTGTACCTCATCATTGTTTCCAAGGTAAATATGAAAAAGGTTGAGATCAAGAAAGAAAGAGCCCATTAGGATAGTGTTTTCACATTTATATCTGAGATGAGTTATCTCAATTATCACTCCTTCGTGAGAAAGAATGTATTTGCATCTGTCGCTAATCATTTTTATCTTTTTTGGTTACACACAATGAATGTCTGGTGTGAAAAAATGAAAATTATAATTTTGGAACTCAAGTCTTATGAGGATCACACATTTGACATCTTGGAAGAAATCAGTAAAAGTGTGCAGAAGATTGAATCCCCTTCACTCAGGGAACAATCATTCTTGGAGGTACTCCTAAATTCCTTCCAATAATTGGTCCAAAAAGAGATAGGATATATTTTCTCATTCAATGACGATAGATTGGAATCACTCACAAAGATGAGAGGCTCCATCTATAATACTGTAGGAGATCATAAAGTGTGTATCAAAAAGAGCAAATCCATTGGTGATATTCTTGTTACTTGGATAAGTACTTTGGAGTATGTTTATGTCCCACAAGAAAATGAAGTTGCACTTGCAATGGCTCGGTTAAGCAAAGAGGTCAAAGGAAAGGGTTTCGTCTATGGATCATTTTTGTAGATTCCATCGAGAGAAAGCTCTTTGTCATCATAAGCTTCTTCATCTTCATATTAATCACTTATATCTTCATCTCTTTATTCTTCTCTCTCTAAATTCTAATTCTTTTTGGGAATGTATGTTTTAGCTAATTCATGTTATTCACTTAATTGAACTTTTAATTTTTCATTGTAAAAGTTATTTTTCATAAATAAGAAAGAAATTATTTATATTCCTATAGGAATATGAAAGGTCACAAGTGGTAGGATTATGAGAAATCACTTAGGGCGAGATGAAGAGACACTTTGTAAAGTTATATATTGGGATGGATTCTCCATTCCAAAGGGTGAGATTTTATTCTCCAACTACTAGAAGAAAGAAGAAATTTTATTCTATCTCGTTATCTATTTTCTTCTACTTCCTACTTTCCAAATATGCAAGAAGTCTAATATTGGACAACCAAGAAATAACTTTGTGTCTTTGAGGAATAATTAAATATAATTTTGTGTCTTTGATTTTTAATCTTGTTGTTGCTTACATATTTTTTTTCTCTTCTTATTGATTGTATACCTACTATGGTTAATGTTTGTGAAATTTTTAAGTGCCTACTCACAACATTAATCCTCTCCCTATTTTTTTATCTCCCTTTTACGTCTTTTCAAGAAAATTCCTCCCGTGTATTCCATACAAGTGATTTTCCACATGTTTAGTGGACTACTCCTGCATGATCCCCAGCCTAACGGCCACCCACAGATTTTTTTATTTCTTACACTCAATAAATGAGATCCTCCCCATTCCCGAGTGGAGGGACCTAGTCCTGGAGTGTTGACAAAAACTACTATTTTTTCTAGTAAAAAATTATTTCACCAACATCCCTAAAATGGCTCAATCGAATGAGCGTGATGTATCCAGAAATAGGGTGCCTATAAGAAGGAATATCAACCACTTTGTAACTACAACTATGGGGGATAATAGAGTGCTTGTGAGAATTCACTATCAAAACTTGACAATATTTATAAGGATCATCATTAGCTAGGATAGTGTACTAATGTCCTTCATGGTTAAAATTAAAGTAACCATGTAACATAGAGGGTAAAAAACATCATATCATGGATCCATGGTTTGTATAGTAAAATATTTTAACATAAAAGAACATACAGGATATGAAATGAAGCAGACATTCCTATAAGACTAAAGAATATGTCTAATGTGATTGTTCCCGTCATGTGATGAGGAATATTGTTCAATATCCTAGAAATAATGGTTGATCATTGAAAAAACCTCATAGATATGCCTATTTTTGTAGTAAGGATTGAGGATATATATTAACTGTGAAGCTTTCATTTTTTATGAAGGAAATTTGAATATAAATTGTAGTAAGAAATGGTTGGTATATGTTCTTACTATATTTAGAAGGTAAATTAGTGTGGGTCAAAGATGATAGCACCATTGGTCCATGCCTTATAAAAAGAGATAATAGAATACAATGTGTAATTCATGTGACAAAATAAATCCCTAATGAAACCTAGGGTTTTTTATAGATATCCCGTTGTAACCCTAGAAAGAATGAAAAGTATGTAAACCTTAGAAATAAAAAAAAATATGTAAAGCCTATAAAGAATGAAAAGTGTGTAAAACATAGAATAAGTATACCATGGATGAATCCATAGGGAAAAATTAGAAGATCATATTTAATTTATATACATCAAAATTAATGTATTAAAATATAACCATAGAAGAAAGAAATCTGAAAACCCTAAAGGCTAGGGTAGGTTGTAAGATATCAATAAGCATTTTCACCAAATGATTAAACCTGAAATAAATTTATTTTAAATATAATAAGAATTAAAATATTAAAAACTAAATATTAATTAAATTAATAGATAAAGACTCTAGCCAACTAAATATGATAGTACATGTAAAATGATATTAAGAAGTTACATTTAATTAGGGAACATGATAAATATAGTACAGCATAATAAGAAGATTGAAATCATCACTAAATATAATTTTTAGGTTGATACGGATCTGGAACTAGGTAAAATAGGTTGTGAAAAGGTTAAAGGTGATTCATCTTTGGAATGGAGTACTAAAACCCTCTTTAAAACTAGCACAAAGTTCATATACTAAAGTAAAATTCTAATGTCCAATTGCATGATAGTGTTTTCGCTAATACATGTATCTTCCCCTTCAACTAAATTAGTTTCATGTACATTTTATTACTCTGGTATAATCACGCCTACTCCTACGATGACCAAACCATGGTTTCATATACAAATACTCAAATATACATTATATAGGAAAAAGTGGTGTGTGGTTGAGATGGAATTCCCTTATTGGTCAACCCCTTTTTTGTTATTACCAAGTGCTCAACTAAACTTCCCAAATGAGTGGATTTGTTGGCCAACCCCTTTTTTGTTATATTTCTCCTATATTGTACATATATTTCTCCTAGTGCTCATGTAAGATTAAATGCAAGTATAGAGTTCACTTACCCTATTTTTTCCCTTATACCTTAACACTAATATTAAGCTAACTAGGTGCAATTCATATTTATGCTCTATGAGTGAAAAATAGAGTGTTAAAATTGAGTTCTTGTAGATCAATATTTTCTAGGGTAAAAACCCCTTAAATTTCCATTTCACATGTAGATACTTGATAGTGTTGATATATCATTAAGATGATTTTTTACTTGGCTTGGTATTCACTTAACTTAGTATATAGTGCTTCAAAATTATATAGAGGAAAATCCTAATGCATTCTATTAACTTAAGGAATATTAGGGAATAATTGCAATAGACTTTATAAGTATTTGATAGAGTAGATCTTAGGAATACCAAGTGAGTAAATGAGTGTTTCTAACTTATTTTTATAATATTTTATGGGATGTGATCTTGCATAGGCCAACAAGGAAGTGGAAATATGATAAACATAAGAAAATATTATCATTATTCCACTATGTATAGAACCATCAAGGAGGGATTGTCAACAAAAATATGAAACTCAAATAATATTTCACTGGGAACTCCTTGTGTTATGATTATTTTAGCAATGCAAAAATTTTGGTTTGGTGGTATGAATCTAGAAAACACAACAAAATACACAACATAATTTTAATAAAAATTATGAAGACTTGACAACATAAATAAAATATAACCAGATATTATATTATTAACAAGATATTGTCACAATCTCACACAAGAACTACTCTGAGTGCTACCAACCTACTCGCCTTTCCAATAGTATTTTTTGGATAAACTTCACAAATACACCTCTTGATAGATTCTTTTACATGCTTACACAATGGTATGTATGCCTTACTAGTTGCATATATTAATCCTCACAACCTTCTTACATGTTAAATGAGGGGGGGCTCTCTATTTATAGAAATTCAGAGTTATTCCACCTTATATCTAAGATAGGATAATAAATCCCTTTTATCCAATCATATTGAATCTTATCTTTACATATAGGTGTATCCATTAGAACAGGATAAACCTTATCACTTACACATGAAATTTTACCTTATCTAGACTTTATATCTAGAATAAATAAATTATTCAAAATAGATTTAACATAACTCATTTATCATGATTACAAATATAATATTTCTAATTTATGACCATGTAGATCCTACTTTATTTCTTACCTTGACCTTTGCATTACCATAGCCATTTACGACAAATATTTACTGTTTTTATCATTCTCACATCATTCCCCTATGTACTTTGATTATTACCATAGAATGTTTACTAGCTAAATTGTACCTTGTGTGTCATAATTTATTAGTGGGCGCCATTAACTACTACTACTAACTACACTTAATAACATACCATTAACAATATATGCATTAATGAAATGGAAAAATTTGAGGAAAATTATAGTTTCGACATCTTCTCCCTCCTTAACTAAAACAATATGGATTTAGTGCCTGAAAAATATTCAACATGTTGTGATTGACCCATTTTGTAATCGGAGTACCATCCAATTCCTCCAATAGATACATTCCATTTTCATGAAATTTTTTTATGGTCTCATCCATTTAGGAAGGAGTTTACTTGTCTCCTCTTTTGTTTAAATAATCATATACAAGGACCAAAACGTTCTCTTAAAATGGAGACCGTAAGATCTTCTAATCAAAATACTCCTTCTACTTCATCTTCTTCTTGTAGCTTTTCTCCTTTTTTGTTTCTTGCATTTCCTATAACAAATGAATATGTACCAAACTTTCCCTTACTGAATCACTTTCATCCATTCTTACATTATCCATAACTCTCATGGTGGGAATAACAAATTTAATAGGAAGAAATGGATCAATTCCATAAGATAACTAAAATGGGGAGTATCTTGTTTCTAAATTTGAGGTACCCCTATATGACCATAATGCTACATGAATCCTTTTATATCCTACTTAAATGCATCTGTAAATTTGCATCTTTTTCTAAGATTTGGCATAATTTATAATGTGGTCACTTCACTTTTCCATTTATGATTGGATTATAAGTTGTTTCCTTCCTATACTTGAGGGGAAACATATCCACCAAGGCATATACCACCTCATTAATAAAGTGACTTCATTGATCTGTTACAATCTCCAATGGACAACCAAATCTAGTGGCAATGTGTTAATACATAAACCTTGCAATTTCATCCATGGAAGTGGTTTTCAGGGATCTAGCCTCAACCCACTTGATTAAATAATTAGTGGAAAATACAATATACTTATTTTGGTGTGGGGTGGATGGAAGTGGACCTTCAATATCTATTCACCACTTTTCAAAGGGTCTATGTGGAAGAATAATACATAATGGATTTGATGATGTTTTATGATTCCCATATTGATATATATCACATCTTACAATAATTATAACAATATCTAAAATGAGTAATCCAATGATAAATATCATCCAAGAACCTCATTTTCGATATTTGTCTAAAGAAGTGTCTATAGATGTAGAATGAATATGGTTCCTAAGAATTATATTGATATGCAAAATTCCAAGGTACAAGCAATTGAGAATGTTGCAATATTTATAGATTTTGTACACTAACTACAAAAATAGAAACCATTACAAATATAACCAAATGGTTATATAGTTCTAACAATCACACAAGTAGAAAAATGAAAGCTACAGGAATAACATTCCCAATAACAATAATACAAAAAAAATATTGATTAAAATAATATAACAATATAACTATATAGTTATAACTACTCAACATTATATTACCTAATGTAAAATTAGTAATGTTAAATTAATAATTATTATGAGTACTTACCAAACATTCCTCTCTTAACTTTGCATGATATCAAGAAAATAAGAGATAAATTATTTGAATGATTAAAATTTGTCCCATACAAGTGACTTGGTGAAGACATTTGCATGTTATTCGTGTGTTAGGAAAAATTGGAGTTAAATTTTTTGTTGTAGAACATGTTCATGTATGAAATGTACTTATACCTCAATATGCTTCATCTTCTCATGAAACATTGGATTGAAAATAATTTTTATAACACCTTTATTTTCAACAAACAAGATGAGAGGTTGCTTCTATGGTAGTCCAAGTCGCTCAAGTATGCAATGTAGCCATATCACTTTGATGACAACTCCTAGTACAGTGTGATATTTGGCTTCTGTGGAAGGTCGGGAAACAATGTTTTCTTTATTTCTCCCCCATGGCATTGCTCCAAATATCAAAACAAAATACATATCTTGAAGTGGATTTCCTATCATCAATGTTACATGCATGATTTGAGTCAAAATATTCAGTCAAGAAGAACTAATCATTATTCTTATACTCTAGGCAAAAATCCATAGTTTATTTGATGTATCTAAATTTTGTGTTACTTTTTCCAATGACATATCCTTGGTTCATGTATAAACCATAAAATATAGCTAATGGTGTAATTGATGTATGGACTAGTGTATATCAAGTAAATGAGACTCCCAATCAATTATCGATAGAGAGTTGTATTTACCTATGGTGATGGACCCATATGAGATAACTAAAGTCATGTCTCTATAGGTGTGGAAATGGGATAACAGTAAAGATTTATTTTGTCATGGAGTATGTCAAAGGTAGAAATCTCTTTAGCAAAGTTCAAAAGGGAAGACTAAAGGAGCCCAAAGTGAGAAAACTTTTCTAGCAACTGATCAGCTCGGTGGATTTATGTTATAGTTGTGGGGTTTATCATGAAGATCTCAAGTCAGAAAATATGTTACTTGAAAAAAACAGAGACCTCAAGGTTTGTAATTTTGGTCTTAGTGTCTTGCCGTTGCGGTGCTGCAAAGACGGGATGCTCCATATGACCTGTGGGACTCTTGCCTATGTGGCACCCGAGGTGATTGTAAAAAATGGGTGTGATGGTGAAAAGGTGGACATATAGTCATGTGGCATCATTATATTCATCCTCATGGTGGGATATTTTCCCTTTTGTGGCCTAAATTATGATGGTCATGTATAGGAAAATCAACAGGGGGAGTTCAAGTGTCCAACTTGGTTTTCCCCAACAACCGTCAAATTAATTTTGAATATGCTCAACCCTAACCCCAAGGCTTGGATAACCATACTCTGGCTGATGGAAGTTCCCTGATTTAGAAAGGACTACAAGAAAGAATGTTTGGTTGTGTAGGAGCGTAAAATTTATCTCACTAATGTGGCCTCCACATTCAATTTATCGCGGGATGAACCAGGTTCCACATCAACAACATCCAAATTTTTACATGATTTTATTTTAAGTTAGCTATACAGAATATAAGAATATCCACGCGATTTAAGAGATTATTATGGCGGGGGAGGTTTTTTTCCACCTAGCGCAACATTATTTCCATCTATTGTTTTGTGATTTTTAGGAGGAAATTTATTCTTTAATTTGCACCGCATTAGGAAGTGCAAACAAAACTCAACTTTCAAAGGATTTTAAATTTGATTAAATAACATCGCTCAAGTTCTGTTAATGTCACTTTTCTCGCATTGGTTAAATTCAATGACTTGTGTGGTAGACAAATAGACATTCCCTAAATATTTGTATTTCTATTATACAAAATTTTCTATTTAATGATAGAATAATAAACCTTTCACTAGTTTGGATTAAATAACATAAAATAATACTTACTTTTTTTCATTATTTGACAATGCATACACTTACATGTGACTACATGCTTGGTCTCTAAATATTTTCAAACATGAAATTCAAGTATGGTTTATTAATAACTTAGGTGACATAGTAGAACATTTAAGTTTCAAACTTGGGACCAATTGTATTTTCCCCATTTTTTTATGTTGGCCCTTTTAAGTGCAAATTACATTCAAATGAATAGTGTGAGCTAGATCAAGATGATAAATTGGAGCACATATAACCTATATTTTTTGGAAAAAAATAAATTGGTTTGTGGAATAGGTGTAGGAAAATCAAGTATTTAGTTTGCACCTTTTTATTTCCATCTTTCCATTCATGTATGTCTTATCTACTAAATTAAACGGTGTTCAATCGATAACTTAACGTCATAAAAAAGAAAACAAAAATAGTTCGGTAGATAAAATCTATTTGTCACTCATGTGACAAACCATTGTAGGGACTCAATCATTGATATTTTTTGTACATCCCATGTTTCCCTACAACTGATCGAGCTTAAAATTGAGAAGGGGTACTACAAAGTGCTACAAGAAGCAAGCAATGTGGTTGGGTTTTGAACCTTGAACCTATTGGATTTTTAAAAAAATTTGAAACCTTCAAGCTCATATTGCACTCTTACAAATAATACAAATAATATTGAGATGATAAAGTGGACCACATGGGGACGCTCTGAGATGTGGTGTAGGAGTACGAAATGCATGTATTTTACTCCCACCTTTTTATTTCCAACATTACAATCATGTGTTTATATTATGTAACAAATTAAACTCCAAATCAATAAACTTGATGCCAAAAAATAAAAGTAAAATAAAATCAAGACCCTTTTTTATGTCGGTGGTTGTGATGTCACCATTGGATAACCCTTGGCACATGCTGAGAACATTTTTCCTCATTGCCAATCAAATTATAGCAAATATTTTTTGGGTAGGGACACTTTGAGATGTGGTGTAGGTATATGACATGCATGTATTTTAATCCAACATTTTTATTTCCAACATTACAATCATGTGTTCATCTTATCTAACAAATTAAACTCCAAATAGATAAACTTGATGCCAAAAAATTAAAATTAAAATAAAAGCAAGATCCTTTTTTATGTCGGTGGTTGTGATGTCACCATTGGATAATCCTTAGCATATGTTGTGAAAATTTGTCCTTGTTGCCAATCAAAGTATAAATGGAACATATGCATGAAGGAAATAGGAACCATTTCTTCCCAAGCCATGAACAAGGAACATCGTATGTTATATTCATGAGGTTGGGTTTCATACCCATAACCTATTGAATTTTCCCATTTTTTATTTTGACCCCTTTAAGAAAAAAATGGACTCTCATGAAAAATATAAGAGAAATGGAGATGATAATGTGGATCATAGTAAAAATAAAAAATACCATTTCATCTCAATGGTTATTGATGGAAAACTCTATCAAAACTATTGACGCAGGAAACTTTACCCGTTACCCTCATAGCTAGAGAGATTCCCTAATCAAAAATGTGCATGGAATTTATATCCTTAGATGTCAATTCTATTACACATATCCATATCTCTAAAGTTTCCCATGATATGCGTAAGTAAATTCCCTTTACACTTATGTGTGTTCTAGCTACCCTAAAAACACAAGGACTGGACTTACAAGCAACTGTTGACATTAGTAGTATTGAGCGACCACTCCTATAATATCTTGAACACTGAAACCCTTTTCTCCTTCTAACAATTGACAAAGAATGGCATGTGGTTCTAGGCCAAAAATTTTTAGCATCGGTCCCTACAATACTTTCCATGTCCTTAGACTTCTCATCCCTCTACCCCTTCTTTATTGACCCTCTTCCTCTTCCATTATTCCATCCCTTCCATTTTCAGTTCTTTGATACATCCCCTTCGGTGTTTCTATCATACATTTCACATACGATTTCTAGTTGATCAAGCACATAGCTAATCCTAGGAACTATAAGAGATTTTGTGTAATAATCCCTAGTTGTTCAATCAGGAAACCAACTTCGTAAAGTGCTCAAATTTGAGTTGATAGATATCTAAGAGAGAATGGAAATTACACATCTATGTGATACTTAAGGGAATTCATATGTTCTTTCAACACATATGCATCACTCTCAACATAGTGGTACTACTCAATGGAAATCCAAAGATAGCTTCAGCATGGGTTGTGACTATAGGACACCTAAAATTCTAGACATGTTGATGTGTTCTTAAATAATTTTACCACCAACTCGAGTTGTTATGTCAAGTACATTGCTCCAATCAAATTCTTTTCCTTTTCTAGAGTCAAGATCCTCTCATTTAGAAATATGACACTCTATCCTTGGAAATTAGAACCATCTGATTGCACTTACAATTTTTACAATAGTACTAAATACAAATTATAGAATCTTTGAGATGCTATTGCGATTAAGAACCATCTAATGACTATGAAAATCCTAATATTTTTCTATCAGCATAAATATTGCACCTCCTTAAGGTGCAAGTGTTAATTGATAGCTTTATATGAAAATTGGAATGATCTTGCCATCATAAGGGATGGGGGATGGGTGGAAAATTTCTTTTCTAAATAACCAATATATAAAGGTTGGGGTGGGAAATAATAATGAATATCATGTCTATTTTTTATTTTTTATGGGAGGTATGCTAGTGGTGGTGCGCTCTAATTTTACGGATTTATAGTGTCAATTAAATATTATGTAGGATTGATAATTTTACACCAATGTGTAGTTAAAAAAAATTCACCTCAAGTATTTTTTATTTGGAAGAATTTATTAAAATTATCTGTCATGTATACATCCAACTAGTCAAAATGCCAGAAAATAACAATTAGTGGTGGAGAATAATAGTCATTTTTCACACGCAATAGTGGTTGAGCTTAAATAAACCATTAAATTATAGATATAGTTATTGATATGATTGACCTTGAAACATATAACTTACAAACACACACTCCTCAATATCTATGCACCCAATGCCATTTATACCTACAACTTAACACATGTACACATGTGCTACCAAACTAGAAATTACATATATGTGATGTGATTTATAAGTACCTCCTCACACAAACCTTTCACTAATATGTTTTTTTGTTTAGGAAAAGTGGAGAAGGTGAATCCTCTTTCTCCTATACCTTATCTTCCTCGAGTTCGTTTGGATATGATGTTTTAATAGAATTCCTCACATTTTTTTTAGGTTTTAGTATTTTTTCGTTGTTTTTTTCTTGTTTTATGTAACTTTCAAATGTAGCAAGTGTTACCAACATGTTATATGATTTTTAAATGTGAATTTCTCACCATGTAGTGTGTTATTTTATGAGTTTGGATAGATATGAGAAACAAATGTGTAGGGACATGGATAAGCAAAGGAAATTTGGAATAGGTGAGTGGGATCATTATATGCATATGTTGCTTATGCTTTTTCCTCCAGTAATTTGGACCCATGTGCTTAGGAGTGTATATACGAAGGCCCTATGATTTTCACATAGCTCATTCTCCCACAAGAAAAAAAAAACAACAAAGATTACTATATTATTTTTTCACTTGCATAATGAGCTCATGGGTGTGTGATGATTGTCAAAAAATTATCACTTCATTTTGTTGTATCCACTTTGCATGATCCACAAATTTACATTATTATTCATGAATATCCTACTAAGGACTCATCTTCTTAAAAACTAGCATAGTTAATAGTTCAAATAGTTAACTCCTATCATAGTGATATTTTCCATTTCTTGTTTTTTTAATTTTTTTATTAAATATACCCCATTGATATATTGTTCTTGACAAGTTAAAATTTGAAATACGTTTATATGAGATCGTGTGCAGGGTTTCAACAAATTTTTTACTTCCATCTCAATTTTTTCACAATATTCTCTTTGCAGGAAATAATTTCCCTTTTTCAAAGCTGGGGATTACTATAATTATTTAATACTTTTATCAAGTGAAACAATTTATGACTAAAAAAATTATTGTTTAAATCAACATATACAAATTATTTTATTGAGTTTTGTTAGGTTGAAGAACATTTCATGACTTGGTGGACTCAAAGTTCACATTAGAGTAGGAAGCTTTAAGTTTACTCAATAAATGGGTAGATACGATAATGGTAGGATACATACCAAATTATTACTTCCATGCTCTATAGTAGAAAAATTTGGGTACTACAATTATGCCATGTTGTCATGTTAAATGTATAGAATGAAAAATTAAAAATTTTGGCCATGACAACTAAGCCTGCACTTGAAAATTTCCTCTCCCGGTCACTGTGAACCCTTCCTTTAGCCATCATGTCCTTATTTTCACCCTCATTCTGGCTCAGAGGAACGTGATAACAAGATTCTAAAGTGTGTTTAAATTTTCAGGTATGAATGTCCAAGGTGATTGATGAAGTCGTTGAGATTCAAGGAAGACCAACTATTCCCAGAGGCCCAGAAAGGTCCATTTTTGGCCATTTTAAAGAGATGGAAAACCCCCACATGGGGGTTGACTTAGTAAAAGTATGGTATAACACGTGCGTTCAAAGGATATTAAAGAATACCCTTAATTCTAGTTTTTACCTCTAATTATTCAATTGATAATACCCCCTCATGTTATATTATTAGAATGAAAATACCCCCTATTCTTTCCATGTACCTTACTTACCCATTTTTAATTACAATTTTATATACCCCTTTTTGTTTCTACCATAATATATTAAACAAAAAATATATCATATTTCTCACTCAAGTTTTTTTATATGCATTTCCTCTCGAAAGATAGTTTGAAGCCATTGAATACCTATTACAAATCATCTTATAAATGTTAAGCTTTAATCATTTATCAATAGTTCTTAAAATAATTAAGATGGTCAAATAATATCACTTGCGTTGAGAAGCATACTCAATCCTAGTTTTCTACCATCTTATTATTTCTTGGTTAAGAATCTCTTAATTGAGATATTTTTATTCAAAAAGAGATTATAATTTAACTTTATGAACACACTCCTTTTGAAATTTTAAGGTATTTACTTTTAAAAACTAGGGTTCAAATGTTTTAGTTTTATATTAAAATTAAACCTCCCTTTCCTTTGGCCCACATTTCTAACCTACCCCCAATACATGATTCAAAATATTAATAAATTAAACCCTTTCACCCCCTCATGTCTACCGATATATGAACCCATGTGCTAGGATATTGCCTCAATATGAACCCATATGAACCTCAATACATGTTTAATTACCTCAATAAATTAAACATGCCTCAATAAATTTTAATTACCTCAATATGAACCCATGTGCTAGGATATTGCCTAGTTAATGAACCCCCCGTAAAAACCCCCTAGAAGCGTACAAAAAAGATTCAAATCATTAGGGAGTGGTATTGTAGATAGTCCAAGGTAGTTTAGAAAAATTTTGTGGCAGAAATTTAAGTCAGGAACAACTTTTACATCATCAGGTAATTCTAGGCACAAAAAATGAAAACTCCAAAATCACTAACCCTTTATTACAAGTTGGATATCTATATTAATCAAATAATTATATTTAAGATATATATGATAATTATTATTAAATATAAGTTAAATAATTATGAATACCATTTTCTTATGACATTAATAATTTTATAAAGATGTATTATCCCAGTAAAAATTTTGAAGACAATGTAGGAATCTCATTAACCATTTGTTTATAACTTAGATGTATATTTTTCTATTATGAATGTTTGGATAAAATATCTTAAAATAAACATGTTTTGTATATACATAATTCGTTAATAACTAATTGGCACTTCTAGAAAATGAGATGTAATCTCAATTAAGAGGGGTAGATTTTTTATAGGTGGCCAAATACATTTAAATAATTGGTTTAAAATGTGGGAGGCTTATATCAAATTTGTATTTTGATAATGATTCTTGTTGTTAAGTAGATTTCACTCTTCATATTTTATGATTGGTAAAAGTATTTGCATGAAACTTCACAACATAAGTGTGTTTTCATGTAAAATTGATAAATCAAATCGTAACGAGAAGAAGAAAACAAAGTGGAAAGCTTGAATTGATGAGGAGATTGAACGCCCATCGCCTGCCTCGAGCTTTTCACACATTCTTCACAGTCATTTTACTGGCTTTATTTCCAGGCGCCCTCATTTGTGCACTTGTATGTAAAAAGACAGAGGTTCAGAGTTCGATCCCCAGCGACGAAATGTGTCATTTTGTATGCTTCCGTTGGACATGGATGACTTAAGTAAATACTAGCAATCGTACGTGAAGTGTACGATGGAAACGCCGAAGGGATCTTATGAAGGATTCAAATTTGAGGGAGAAAAACAATATCATAAGAAGAGGGCTGAAGAAGCAGGGGTTGGAAGGCCGGGGCGGGGAAGTGAAAAGGTGGCAAAAATGGAGAGGGGAACAATTTAAAACGATACCATCAAAAAATGACACTACAAATAAGTCAAAGTGGAACTTCCAATCTTGTAATCAAGTTATGGTATATTTTTATTTAATGGCTCTGTAGCTTTTCGAATAGCATAAGACAAATTTTATTTGTCATGCAAGCCCAAATATGCCTCAAATTGTTTAAAGAGCGTATAAGTATGTGAGTTATGTGACATAAATTTTCGGAATTAAAATCCATTATCCTCTTTATGTGATTGCACAGTGGATACGGGACAAAGTTACTCTAAGTTCCAAGCTGTCAAAGTTCATATTGGTATGCACCTAACGGTTCCAGTTACAAATAGTTTCATTTTCATTTAAAATTTTGGCGGATTGAAGTTAATTGCCATCATTTCTTTGACATACTCCAGATGCCTGCATACAAAGGTTGAATCTGATCATGGATAGCCTGTGAAGTGTCCTCCGTCATTTAAATAACCATTTCCTTGATCCACAAAGGAGATTGTTTGACTTCCAAGTACATTACAAATTGTATCCACATCTCTTGTAGATTGATATTTATCATCTAAATGAAAAGCAATTTTTTTTTGTTAATGTGAGTATATATATAAAATACAATACTTTGAGATTAGAAAGAATATTATATTCTAAATTAACATTAAAATTGGAAGTCTTGGCTTCTTTTAAATTAACAATGAAATCATAAGTCTTGGCAAATGGTCGCTATAATTTAATAATAATATAGAACAAATAAAAAAGATAACTAATGGTTGGAAGAAAAATTTAGAGAGTAAAATAATTTATAAATACCAATGTTGCTGCTGTTCTAGCTGTTCGCGGAGCTGGGTAAAATTTGTGGCAGAAAACAACTGCCCCCAGCTGTCCAACATGATTTCCAAAGAGCTTATGCTACATAATCCCTTCCCCCTAAAATCTCTCCTTTACAACACCAAAAAACTATATCCTAGACTTCTTGTTAAACCTTCTATAAATAGTCTCAAATAATGTGGCGAAATACGCACATTTTCTGACAAAAATTGTAACAAAAAATCAACAAATTTCTCGGCCAAAACGTCTATAACAATACAATCCTAATGGGAAAGAAATGTAAACCCTCGAACAACCAAAAATGTTCACAAATTTCCCCAACCAAAACACCGATTTATAACAAACCCTACATACCAGAGCTTCCTCGGGCTGAAATGACGGCCAAAACCTACGATTCTGGGCTAGAAAAATTGCTCCTCGAGTGTCAAAAATAGTCGGTAGCACCGATCTGAAATCCGCGAAGAAGATTTCACCACATTAATCTGAAAGCTTTGGCGACCATTTCAGTATTCAAGGGTTTCTGTTTTAAATAAAATTACCTCTTACTGTATTCTCCTTTCGGGACTCTGCAACATGCGAAGGCTCTACTTCCCTTTGCTCGAATTTCTAGCCTTTCCAAGATTCCACTCGGTTCACACCAATGAATTTTGTGCACAACATTTGCGCTTCCAAGCATTTGTACGCAGCCCCTTGCATCGAACACCTTTTATGCAGCAACATGAAACATGTTGCATAATGTTAGCAGTGGTCTTTGGATTTATTCATCAGAATTTTTTCAGGGGGGCTGTACTTTCCCCTTACAGTACACAAGAAATTTTTTAAAGACAAAAACTGTGTTGCTTAAGATGCTCATCTTGTTAACCAAGCGCTAGATCCTAAGATTCCAAATAGACTCCGAGATTAGACCAAATGACATTATACTGATATGAAGTGGAAATAAAACCTCAAAGAGCTTACTATACAGAATAAGACCCACTTCTGCTTGTGGATCCTAAAGTTTCTCTCATTTATATCCCCTAACATAAACACTGGACTGATTATCGTGCAATAAATAAAACTCGAAAGAATTAAAAATAGAGATGAAACGCCATTCCATCCAATAAAAATATTTGGCCACGAACTCTTGGGTGGGGAGGTTGTTGGCTACCCTGCACATTGGATTAAAAAATGAGTTAAAACCCCAAGAAATCCAATACACAGAAATCAATGATAACATTGAGGTAGATAACTAACCAGAGGAGGAAGGCAAACATTAGCATGCCTCTGGAGAACCGAGAAGCCTCTATGCATGAAAAATATCTTCTATTCCGAAATAGAAAGATACAACACTGTTTTTTGAAATTATTTTAAAAAATTCAAAATTCTGAAGAGTACCTCAGCACCCTCAAGTGACCTTTCTCAAAACATAATTTATGACAAGAACTTCAAGGTGAGATCAATATCCTACATTTTAGGAACTGAAATGTGAACCTTGCATTCCTTGCTACTCCATTTCTTAACTGCTTTGGTCATAGAAAAAATGGGTAATTATAGAATACAATGGAGGGTTTTGCAGTTCTAAATAGTTTTGAAGAGGAATGGACGTGTTCAAATCTAATTTAAGCATCATTTAAAGACCTAAAATGAAAGGGCATGCCTGAAAAAAAATCAAACAATCTGTGTATTAGTGTCAGAAAGCAAGGTAAAACTATATCTCTACTCATGCTTTTCTACCTGTGAAACACAAAATGATACATTGTTCAATGCCAATCACATCCTTGGAGTTGTGTGTGATTCATTTGTCAGACCCCAATCACAAAGTTTTCAAATTCCAAGAGAATGTACGATTCACAAGGAACTGAATAAGTGTATAAATATATAATTTACACAACTTACATAATTCATTCATAGAATCAGTAAAAAAAATTATCATGTTAACAAAGCATATTCTTTAATCCAAACTAAGAACACCCATGATGTTGATTATTCTATGCCTTTGTTAGGATTGATGCCTTCAAATTATAAGAGAACATACATTTCACATAGGAACTGAAGAATTGTACAAATATGCTTTGTACATACAATTACTGTCGCATTTTAAAAATTAATCCTCAGATGTCTTCTATAGTTGAGTCTCAAGGTATAAGAATGCTTTGTACGTTGGCTGATGTAGAAGTTGTAACATGCAAGTACCATGCGTTCATGTAGTGAAGTAACATCTGGTGTAGTTAACAGTACTAAGATACCATACTGACCGATAAATTTTTCCCTTGTGGAAAAAAAAGTTGTGCAAACAAAAACTTGTTCCATGTATAAGGAACTCCTAGAAGACACCAATGAAGACACTCATGAGCACCATTGCTTTGAATCTATATTTTGATAAATGTGCCTCATCTCTTAACTGTGAAGAGTCAGTGATATCCAAAAGTTCAACTCTAGTACCCTTCACAGCATTCTTGGAAACTGGATCATGAGCTCAATTTCCTGAAGCTTTATTCACTCCAGACAATGGTGCGGTGTTATCACAGCTACCTCATGAATCCCAATCCCCATTAAAGAAGTGTCGAGGCGATAAAATTCTCATGAAGGCTCTAAAATTTTGATGCTCATTCAACTCTCCATCAAGCCATTTCACAACACTGTGTACGGTAAAATTTAGCGGACTTCTGATGTCTCTCAAATGCTTGGCATTATTTGGCTTTCCATTCACATACATTTGCCATTTATTTACATTTAATTTCCCTATGTTCCAATGGTGCCCCGTGTTTAAAACCACAACATGAAACTTGTTAAGATTTTGATGCAAAAACCATGCAGGTCGATCAAGATGCATTGCGAAATTAGTGGATGGGTCACTATGGTTCAATGGTTCAATTTCACAGAGGCTTGCTGACCAATAGTACAAGACAGTTGTGTTTGTCTTAGGAAACCTATAAGCCCATCCATATGTCCTTATTGCATGATGAGCACAGACCATACCATACTCCCTACCTACATCTTGAACATTTGGACTGTCTGTTCCACCGGTAATGAGGCACATGAGATCTATTGGAACTGTTATCTTCCCAACGAATCCACAATAAATGCTAGTGTCTTACTCTGCATTCTACAAAATACATGTCGCTTAGCTAATTTGAATCTCTGTTGGCAAAAATGCAAATGAAATTAATGCCTACCATTATCAAATTTTGTAATCTCTAAGAGAATAATGCACATGCATAAAAACTACTGTGGCAAGAACCACCAAAACCTGATTGTTCATACCTTTTTAGAAACTCATGTCCTTCAAATTCAGGCATGTCACAGTTATCATGCTGACAACGGTAATTCTCATATGAAAAATCACTCCATTGTGTTAGCCTGCATGCCCACATTTCTGATAACCAATGTTTGCACATCTTGCCTGAATATAGGGGCCTGTGGCTATCCTCAACCCATTTTCCTTCAGTGTAGTCACATGTTGAAACAAAAGGACACAATTTCATCAAAAACAGTAATCAAACCTTTACACTTGGTTTGAATATTACTATCAATTGCAATTCTTTCACAAAATATTATTAAGAACTGCAATTCTTTTACATTTAATTAGTTATTAGATCATGTGTGAAACCTCAAGAACATCATAAGTTTAGAATTAATCTCCAACATATCATAAGATGGGGCATCTGTTCATTATAAATGATGTTTCAGTTGAGCAATATACTTTACCTTTTGTCTCAGCAAATACCGATTTTCCATATGATTCACCCCATTTCTCAGATGAGCTGGAATGAACTGTGTCATTTGGTTTGGGGCTGAAACCTCCATCTAGAAGATCTTTCTCTGAATTGGGAGAAGATCTATCAGATGTTAACTCTTCATCTGTGATGGACAAATCAGGTAATGATGCTGACAAGGGTGGTGACTTTTCAGCTGCAGTAGATGGAAATCCTCTGATTGACATGAAGGAGGAATTTTGTATGCCTGAAGGTGTTTCCAGAGGTGGCCCTGATTAAACACAATATTTTGGAGAGTGTCAATTCATAAACAGGGTTATGTAACTTGGGTCCGCCAGCATGTGACCGTAGCTTAACCCCACCGCCATTCCCCCTCCTTCAGATACATTTAAATGCAATTGTATGCAGTTTCCCGTTAATTTTGGGGAAAGAGGAGAAACAAACGACGATCCCAAAAACTCACCTGAATGTATGAGAGAGAGGAAATGGAAGGGTCGGAGGAAATGTTCTCACAATGACACAGCTTTAACTTGGAACATCTGTTCGGTGTTTCAAAGCTACTTATTGAGAGGCATGTCAACAGGGGCCACCAAAACCCTAACTCCAACATCGCTGCACTTGATCTCCCACTTGTTGTCTCGCTAGTGCAGCCATGACCAGATCCGATCTCTCCTCCTTGTTGAGGATGTTGTAGCAACACTCCAGACGGACATTGTGCAGCTGCATATGTAATCCAAATTCAAGAGCGGGTAAACTCTTCCGAGCACCACCGTTAGCTTCGACCAATCATGAACCTTCTCCTCGGCCATTATCGATCTGGATCTGGATTTAGGGTGGATGTTATGAGCATTCGAGAATGGGGACGTAAAAACGCAAACATTACCTAAAAGCCAAGGCACTTGACAGGCGTATCCTTTGGTTTGTACAAACATTACTTTAATTCCCAGACACGGCGTTGAAACGACAAACCATGGTCACGCCACATGGATGGATGAAAATGTGTAGTACATCAACGACAAATTAAATCTCTGTCGTTCGTTTACTGTCATTTGTCAGAGAAAAGAGGTCTCACTTCACTACAAGAATGCCTTCGGCGTAATTAAGGATGTTCCAAAAAAAAAATGAATTCCTTATAATTCAATTGTCCATATAATTATCATGAATAAACTAATGCACTCATAAATTTATACAATTCTTTAAAATTCCATTCAAAACTTTTTCCAATATGTTCATATTCACATCTCTACCGATTACATCTGTACAAAAGTAGAAGCGTAATTGGCTTCGACTTTGGAGCAAAAACAGGCAGGTAATCTGTCAATTAGACGAGAAAACGATATAAATCTGTAAAAAAATTACAATGGTAGAAGCGTTGTTAAATTGAAGGCAGGTTTTATTTACCCTGCATTCAACTTTGTATCGAGTCTGTACTCAGTGGACTCAATTCTAATATCCGGTGCCCACCACTGATGAATCCCATGCGCCCTTTTAAAATCCGGCGCCGGGTTCTGAGTCACAGTAAGTCTCGCGGAAGGAATCAAATGCCCTGCCTTGGAATCTATTCCAAATGCAGAAAACACCATTCCCCTGATCGAATGCTGCGCCGCAAGCTTTGCCACACCCCCCGCCCATCTGCCGCATCGCCCTTCCGGTTCCCAAAATACCTGATATAACCAGAGCACAAACCGTCTCTAGGATTTACATACAGGCAAGGAACCCACGACTGCAGGACGGAGAAAGTCCTCTCGGATTCGACCCGTGCGGGCTTTCGTTGAAGCGTCTTAGCCAGTCCGGCCTTGATCAGGCTATTCGTAAAGTGGAGCCCGTGTTTTATTTTCTCATTCTTAATCCTCTCCACGGGTGCACAAACGAAGGGCGGGTTGAATAGATGCGTTTATAAAACAAGCTCTTCTTCCTCTGTCATTTTCCTTCCCGCTAACATTGCAATGGCGGCGCTGAGGGAATGGCCGGCGATCCAGACGTTGTCGACCCCGTGGTGGTGAACGTTGACTTTCACTGCGTCGAATGCGGCGTGGAAGCGGGTGGTGGTGTGGAGTCGGTTTGAGAGAATGTGGAGATCTAGGCGGACGTCTCTGGGCAAGGTCACCGATGTTTTAACCGTGCCTCTGAAGGCGACCACTATCTTGGGCGCACCCAGTGGACGGAACGGCACGCCGGCGGCTTTTTTGCTCCATTTGTACACTGCGCCGAAGATGGAACCGTCGACATCGTCGTGCAGAGGATGAATAAGCTTGAACTTGAAGAAGCTCCACCATGTTTCAGCTTGGGAGTCTGGGCCGTGCCTGCACTCGACAAACCATGGTCACGCCACATGGATGGATGAAAATGTGTAGTACATCAACGACAAATTAAATCTCTGTCGTTCGTTTACTGTCATTTGTCAGAGAAAAGAGGTCTCACTTCACTACAAGAACGCCTTCGGCGTAATAATTTGGTTTGTAATTTGATGCCCACAATGTTGACTATGATTCTTTATTCTTTGCTTTCTCATCCAATTTTGTTTTGTTACAAAGGTTTTCTACATACAAACCCATCTCCGACAAGGTAAATGGATCATATTTCATATTTCGGTCAAAGATCAGGTGAAACCCGCCATAGAATTATTAAAGACAAAAAATACTTTCGTGCCATATGTTATTTTTAAAACACTAAAAACTAGCAATTGCATGTGTTTCATGAGATGTGAACGCCGAACGGTATATGTTATTTGATTTAGAGGGATAGTTATTATTTTTATAGTTGATATCGATAAGGGGTGTAATTGATTTTGTAATTGTAGGAATATATATGAAGCATTAAATTTAAAGGTGTTATCTCTACATTTCAAATTTGTTACAAATTCGTACATATACATTTGCAAATCTTATATCATGAATGGTAGCCTTTCTTACATTTGCGGGCTATTTTATTTGAACTAAACATGAATACATGAAGAATTTTGTACATTTTCAGATTTTATATCATGAGTGGTAGCCTTCTGCTTATGCTCTGCCCATCTTCGAGATATATCAACCTATCCCTCTTATTATTCTTAATCATTAAAGGCCCTCAAAAGATCCATCAAATGCACATTGAACTGTCTATCACGGACCAGTAAATGTGCAATGAGAGCTCTGTCATAGGGCACCAAATGTCCATTGAGATCCTTTGTAAATTTAAATCACATTCTTAGTTCTAGGTCTTTAATCAAGGGTATTTTTTATGTTTAATTTGAATGTGCACATAGAACTCCCCTTTCACATTTGCACAAAAGTCTTATGTCCTTAAAAAATTAAGTTTAAAAAATATTTTAAAAACTAAAACTAAATTAGAAAAGTAAAATAAACTTAAAATAAAAATAAAAATAAACAAGTAAATTACTAAACACAAAATAAAAATATACTTTATTATTTAAACTTTATAAAATATCTCACAAGGTTCTCTGAATTTCACCGAAAAAGTTTAAATTTGGCTAAAAGGTTGTTTTTGCTAGGGCACGGCCCTCTACGGAACACATGCGCATAGATGTATTCAAAGTACTTATTTTAGTTGGTGTTCTCACAATATATTTGTTAACCTGGTTTGGACTTGCATCTGTTTGCGTAAACTGACTGTGTTCGAGAGCATTTTTTGGTAGTCGTATTGGAGCACTGATTACCAAATGTGTTTCAACAACAACATCCATTTCAATGATAAGAGCGGTGTTGCAATGGAAAAGAAAAACAGGATAGAATTAGAACTGAGCAACGGATGGAAAAAACAAATAGAAAGAAATTTTAAGTGATATAGGGAGTTTATGTACATTGGTAATTGAGCAAGAGATGAAGCTTACAATTCACTTTTGATCATTCTAATGAGGGATTTGTGTAAGCACACGATGGAACCTTCTTGTATTGATTTGTTGGTTACACGACTTGCAAATTTGGAGGGTAGAAGTGTTGTCTAAAAATGTGTCCCATCTAAAAGGTCAACATGATGTTGGGCTCCCGTGTTGAGAATGGACCTTAGAGAGCTCAAGTGCAGTATCTGAAATGTGGGGTCAACATTGGAACCGCCCTCAATCAATTGAGAAATTCCTTTGTGTGTCAAGGTTATTTCCATGGAAACTAAAAGATGCTCGAGATTGTGGGAATTCTGCAAGTATATGGTGGAAAATGTAAACTTGTAGGGCAGTCAATCATGAAATGAAGGATTTGTTTAGGAAATCATGTATTTGGAAAGAATGAGAACCTTTAAAGTTGGCTTCCTTATTATTTTATATTTTCTAAAAAGTGCAAACATGAAGTCTAACCCTTTAACAATTCAATATGCAAAAAAGTGATATAATGTACAAAGCTTTGGTTGAAAACAACTAAAATTTGTATGGTTATTTCTCGGCATTTTAAAACTATATGCATTTGTGTGCAAATATTATGAATTACACATGAAAATTGCATCATTTGTTTACATAAAGAAGCGAACAATTGTATAAAGGATAGATATAATGAATGACACATTAAAAATGTGTTGTTGTTGTTTGTTGAAAAGTTAGACTATGTGCTCCATATGTAACGCCACAATATATACATGCATTTATTTGAAATGAATTATAGATTATTATGTTAAGCAAATAGAATGGAAAACAATAAGAACATTATGTACACTTGAAGTGAGAAAACTATAGGTATTTGTATGGAGACACAATGATAAAGAAATTAGGAAAGCATAGTTGTTGGATAACAAAAAATGAACATGTGTTTGATAAGTTTGATTATCTGTCGGATATATACTGCCACAATACATACATGGAATATTTGGAACGAGTTACAGTTTATTTCAAAAATACTTATAAACTAACCACTACAAGCTATTTTTTAAAATCAAATTTCTTGCTTTTCGCTTGTGCAATTTTCTTTGCATGTTTCTTGTAGTTTTGTCCAGTTGCAGATGCCTCGATTGAAATTCCCATTCTCCTCAATTTGTGGGGTGGTTCATATTTCAGTGCATCTTTGTTCGAATCATAAATCAAGTAGAAGCCTCGTGAATGATCTCCAATCGTTCAGATTTTGGAGAGAAAAATTGGGGATGTTGGCATCAGGTGGAGGCGATCTCTAATAATTTTTGGCTATCACTGTTTTAGGTGGTTTCGGTTGCCTACAATGCAAAACATTAACAACACATTGAATACACTTAAAATTTTCCTCCCTCTGCAAGCGAGGTGTAGTTAATGTCAATCCCGTTGTGGGGAGGGGAATTTTGTTTCTAGTCTGCATCATATTAAACTGGAGAGGGAAAATAAGTATGTTAGTCCACCAAGATGATCTTAGGTATGATGGGAAACTTTAAAAGCCTTGTCGCTGACCAGTCTAACGTCCAACTTGGGATGCTTCAGAAATGGCCCCATTGGGGAACGAGCCACTCTCAGCACATAACTTGAATCAATGTCATTGACGAAGCGAGAGAGAATAACACTAAATATAAATGTAACTACAAAAAGTCAATATTAAAAAAGAAGTTAATAAAACCTACCAATTAGTTACAACAAAACCAAAAAGATTATAAAGTTATTAAAAACTGTATATTAGTAGAGGCCATTTAATGCTTTGTAAATGATGAGGGAATTGCAAAGATAAGAATACTTCAGACATATATTCTTGTTGTATGTCTATAAAAAATGATGTTCACTCTGCAGTGAAAATTTGTAAGCATCACTCTACTTTTAAAGGAAACTCTTGAAGGGAGGTTTGATGTTATCGCCATCCATGAAATTTAATGGTTGGACTCATGACAATTAAACTCATCCTCAAATAGATTGTACTCGTAACCCTCCACCTTTTCATTTTCGCCCTTATGTAAGCTTTTTTATGGCTAAATGTAAAATTCATTGAAAATGTCATCATTTTTGAACATTGATAATACTTTTCTCTCGCAATAATTTGATTTTGGGATTGACAATAAATTAATGCCCATCTACTCATCTACTTATCTTATTATATTTAGGTGCAATATGTTTGTTCTACTATCATTATAAGACTTGTTTATAGATGATGCTCTCTTCTTTACCGCAGGAGAATGAGAATCACAAATACCCTACAAAAAAGGGAAAAAATAAGTTAATAAAAATAAATATATCTACATTTATTCAATTAGTTACAACAAAACCAAAAAGATTATAAAGAGTTATTAAAAACTGTATATTAGTAGAGGCCATATTAGTGCTTTGTAAATGATGAGGGAATTGCAAAGATAAGGCAATACTTCAGACATATATTCTTGTTGTATGTTTTGTATCAAGCCTGGATATTTTAAAAATGATGTTCACTCTGCAGTGAAAATTTGCACACCATTTAAGCATCACTCTGCTTTTAAAGGAAACTCTTGTATAGGGAGGTTTGATGTTATCCCCATCCATGTTAGGGAATCTAATGGTTGGACTCATGATCTTGAAATATACACTGGACAATAAAGCTCCTATATCTATCTAAAAAAATAATAAAGCTCATATGAAGGGAAAAACATATAATTGGCTACTTGAAACCCACTATTAACATTTATTCTAAAGGATTGATAACACAGTGAGCTCAGTCACAAGAGTTATGCAATGGAAATTTCAAACACTTATGTGAGGAAGTAAAGTAAGAACCAAAGTAATGTAGAAGTGAAGGCCATTAATATCTTATATTTGATTAGAATGAAAACACGAGTACAATAAAACCATGATGGCAGTTTTTCACTTGAGACATCTGATACACAATTGCAATGAAGACAAAAGTACAAATACAAAATGATGGCAATTTTTTGCCTTTAAATTCTAACTTTAAAATCTGATGGAAGATTTTCATCCAAGGTAAGGGCACCTATACTGCTTCACCCACTACAAGAAAATTAAAAATGTTGGAATGGAGAATCTAAGCACAAAAGATATAAGATTTACATAGAAGTCCAAAAGTATAATAGTTGGTTTGGGTGTATGAGATTGTTCCAACTGAATATAAAGCTAGAAGTGAGCATAGATTTTGACCCAAGGAAGGTTAAGCACTCTGAACAATTCAATATGGCAGAGGAAGAAGTATTTAGGTTGGTATGTATTGCTTTGAAAGAGGATGGAAGGCTGCCTAGATAGTATACAGGAGATGGGCAGAAGTGGTTTGTTGGGTAGAGTATTACATTAGTCCTATCCAGTAACAGCCCTGGCTTATACCTACGACTGACAACTTAAGCAGGCATATCAGAACATGTTAGCCAATTCATATATACCTATAACTTCACAGAAGCACCTAATCAGTAAAGACCAACAGTCACACAACAATATCCAAAAAGTACAGATTAACTTATGAACAGAAATCCCAAATGGGTGTTGCTCTTTTTTGGTAACCAGATCTGATGATGCTGACTGAAAATAGAATGTGAATAGTAATACTCACCAAATGTACAGGGGCTTTAATTTCTTTGATAAGGAAAGAAGAGTATTGATGATGCCCTAGACAAGGGACTTCATACAAGCATATCTATGTTCTCTATACCATATACAGAAGATCCTATCATAAACGATCAATTGGAAACCTCTTCCAAAGGCTTGAATTCTAAAAGAGAGAGGTTTGATTAGAATCCACAAGCTTGCAAATACTCCTAGAACATAACCTGCAAATAAAGTTTCACAGTTACCCCAAAAGGGTTATTGACAAGATTCAAGATTAATCAGCATTTGCCCACAAGAAGAAGTGGTTTGCTGGGTAGAGTATTACATTAGTCCTATCCAGTAACAGCCCTGGCTTATACCTATGACTGACAACTTAAGAAGGCATATCAGAACATGTCAGCCAATTCATATATACCTATAACTTCACAGAAGCACCTAATCAGTAAAGACCAACAGTCACACAACAATATCCAACAAGTACAGATTGACTTATGAACAGAAATCCCAAATGGGTGTTGCTCTTTTTTGGTCACCAAATCTGATGATGCTGACTGAAAACAGATCAGCACAACACTACACCAACTCATATCATCCACACAACCTTAATGCAGCATTTTCCATCTGTGCAACATCCGCAAACATATAGCATTGCTCATTCCCTACGAAGGACATACATCACACACAACAGCCACATGAAAATGTCTAGCCATGACAGGCATCACTTTCAGAGCTCACACCATGCCTATACACCTATCAGCAAATAGCATATCTGGAAATCAAACTGCTATCAAAGCAAAAACTTTCACAGATCAGAATAGCATATAGTCATTAATTATAATGACAGGTGCAAGAATCTTCCACTAAACTATATCAGAGTTACAATCCTCTGCATTAAATGGGTGTAGCCCTTTACATTTCTAATAAACTTAAAGTACGGTACCAAGATTGGATGTTGTTTAGTAGATTAAGGTTGTGGTCTGAAAGGGCGTGGGTTATGAGAGAAAGGAGCATATTTTAGCTAGCTAGCTGAAGGGACAACAGTTTGCAACAAGTGACATACAAATTATCTTCAGGTATGAGAAAAGACTGAAATTTCCTTATTAGAAGAGCACAGACACCCAAGACATCAAAGCCCTCTCATTTTATACATAAAACAAGCAGGTTCACAAATCCAAAATTGATGTGGAGGTTGTATCGAGGGATATACTACTGCATTTCCTTGCCTGTTTAGAACATGAGAGTAACTTCAATTGGAGAACATCAGAGTAACTGCTGGTAAACGATCAATTGGAAACCTCTTCCAAAAAAATTCAAGTTTCAAAAAACTAAATCAACATTTGCAGCAGTAGCTTGACTAAAAGAGAGAGGTCTGATTAGACTCCACAAGCCTGCAAATACTATTTACCTTACACAAGGTGGATACAGTCCTCATCAGAAGATGCGTGAAGAAGAAACTAATACATAATTCAGCTTAGCAAGGAGGTAAACCACCACCCGCCGAGGGTCTGATTCTCTAGTCAAAGATGGACACATGTATCTACTACATCTTTTGAAACTAATACATAATTCATAGCAAGGAGGTTGAATAGTTATAGGTACCGTAATCACTTACACGAGCTTCAAACTGAATAATCTGCAATGAAATCGCTTACACGAGCTTTTGACTGAATAATCTACAATTAGAAAAGTGTCACACAGCCCGTTAAATAGTGCCCTAAAACAGTCACTGTTAAAAATAGCACCCCTCAAAACCATTAAATTTATGTCTGTCTATTACTGCCGCATTCAACATGCAGGGAACGGCTAAAAAATAGAAAATACGTATAAACGCCTGAAAAAACGTCCAAACGGTCGTCGAATTTAGAATCATCGCAGAAACATCCGGAGGTCCTCTACCATAGGGGGAACGCCTTCGGCGTAATAATTTGTATGGTTATATTATTTTCATAAAAAATATTTAATATTAATTTTTTTATAAGATTGCTATATTCTATGATAAAACATACTTATTTAATCCACAATGTTAATACATTTCATTTTTATATTGTCTTCCTCAATTAATTAAAGTTGTTAGCTAAATGTCATTTCTCTCTTTTATGAGTCCAGGTCCAGAGCATAGATGCAATACGAGGGTAATGTACTATCAATCTAACAAGTATTTAAAAGTTAAACAGTATATTCTATGGATAATATAGTGTTAGATGGATAGTGTTGTGCTCTTGAATTTTTAAGTCAATATTGTCAAATTTTATTTCTTAAATTGAAAGAGGTGATATTTTCAAGAATTTATTCATCCATAGACTTTTATAAATTAGTATTCTCTATAAGTGTCATTTTGGTCATCCTTGTTGTTATATTATAATTCTTATTTTAAAAGCATTAATATTCTTCTACTTGATTTGTGATAGTTGTGCTCTTAAACAAAAGGAGAAAAAGAATACAAGCAATTGTAAAGAAGAGGAGTTGTTTGAATGGTTATCAGTATCTCATAAGACCTACCTTAAATATCATTATTTACGTTTGAAAGAAGTCCTAATGGCTATGATTTGTTCCTACAACCCATCCCAAAGGTTTATCATTTGATCCAGAAGCCAATTTGTGAGGATTCCCGCTTGTTCTAACAACCAATCCCTCAAATTTATCATTTGTTCCCTTGCCTCATTTTTATTATTAATCGCTTATTATATTTTATTTCCACCTCCTACCCTTGATTATTGGCATTTTTTTATAGAACCTCATCCCTCCAAATAATTATTTATCTTCCTTCAAATCTCATTGATTGAGCTACCTATAAATATGTCATGAATCATGTGTTCCATGATTACATCTCTTTTGGAGACGAATACGTTGATCAATCCTTACCCTCATTCATAGAATCAGACTTGTGGGCAGCCTTGGATTTGAGAGCCATGTTTCAGGAGGAAATCCTCAAGGAAAAGCAAGCGAAGGAGGAAATTAGACATGAGGATCATATTGAACTTCACATCGAAGAGAAGAATGAGGAGACAATGTTGAATCAGAGCTGGTAATCAGATTAAGGATAAGGAAAGTGTGCATGATAGTTCTATTCATGGAATAGAATGTGAAGGAGATGGGAAAATAAAAAAAATTTATTGTAATGGCTCTCAAATCTGGATGTCCAATCAAATATTTAACTAGATCAAAGCCAAGAACAAAGTTTCCATCGATCATGTTCACTGCAGAGTACGAGGAGAATTTTCAAAGTACCAAAGATTAGTCGATGCGCCTATCCAAACCAAATGTAGAGCAACTAGAGGAGGTGTTTATTCTTCCTAAGGTTGATATTGAGCAAAACTTGGACCGTGCGAAACATGTTTTCACTTCCACCACTTGATCAAGTTGTAGAATTGATCTCAAGGATGCATTTTGTAAGGAAGGGGAGTTATTTTTCCCAACCAATATCTGGATTTGTTTAGCTTACATTTCTCTTAATTAGAGTAGGATTAATTTAGGTTTGTTTTTTGCAAAACAAGTGTTTTACAAACTTTTTATGTCTCCATTTGGATCATGTATGATTTCACTTTTGTACATAGTTTTTGTGAGCCTCTTTGCAACTGTGCATAGTCCAGGTCATTCACCCTGGTCGGCAATAAATCAAAAAAAATTGCGGTAGTTTCTAGCAAAGTAAGTGTTTATTCAGAGCTTCAAATATTAGTTTCAAACCAATGCCAAGTTCAATGCCTCATGTGTATCCAAGGTTAATTTTAAAAGTTTGGGATCATTTTTCAATATGTACGCTTAACTCCATGCCCAATGGATATGCTAGGTTATTAGGTCATTGGTTAGTTCATCTAGCAGGCAGATGTCCTCTGAACGTCACCAAACTAATGTCCAAAATAACACACATGCTATTTGGAAAACTCCATTTGAGTTGTTGACTCACATGGCTTCAAAAAGGAGATCCGCAAAATTAAGGAACTTAGTGTTCCGCAGAAATTAGAAAGCATAGTGCATCACAGGTTTTGTAATGTCCGTGCAACAAAGGAAAAGGACCACGAAATTATATACCATGGGACAAAGCAAAGGGGTCGTGCAACACTGTGAACCATGAGAAAGGGGTTGAGCGTGGAAGGACTATGAAAAGTCTTTGGTAGGCAATTCACACATGGTTGAAAGACCGCAAAGTGAAGTGAGAAAAAAAGGCGTGAACCAAAGAAAATCCATGGAACAAAGAAAATTCGTGTATCAAAGGAAACCCATGGAATAAAGGAGTGGTTGTCCATGTAACAAGGAAAATTGAAGCCGTGTAGCAAAGAGTTACGCAAAAGAGTCAAACACTACAGAAAGGTGGTAGAGGGTGAAGTAAAAGAAGAATCTTTGAGTAGAAGACCCATGGTACAAGAAGAGGTCGTGAAAAGTAAAAGTATGGTCATGATCAGAAGAAGAAAGGGAGCAAGTCCGCAAATCATTTAGAAACTTCTAAAAGCTACAAAAGACCATGTAAATCAAAGTAAGGCCACATATCACAATAGAAACATTAGATGACGTAGAAGATATAAGGAAGATAGCAGATCATCTAAAACACATGGAGTATGATGAAGCCACACCTAATTTAGTTCAAAATCGCAAACTAGTCCCAAAAAACATCATTAAATTTTGGACATCATAGTCCACATTCTCAGACAATTTAATAGAGTACCTTTCATGAACCTTTGTTGGCCATGGCTATCTACATGCATTGAATCGTGATTGGTCCTTGGCGGGCAACAGATGGTTGGCTCTCTTCATTATTGGCGCCTCTTCTCTCGTTATCTCCTCTCTTATTTCTCTATAAGAGGCAAATCGATATCATTTGTGATATTAGACCCCTCACCCGACGGTAAAGTCACCATGTCAAAATGGTGGTTGATCTTTTACGATTTACAAACCTCTAATTTGGTCACATGTAGTGCGCTTGGTGCCTTCCCAGAAATATAATGGATTGTCTATGTCTTTTATTAATAAAATCTTATTATCGTGGCTCGTATATGCCCTTTACTTGCGTTTATCATGTCTCTGACCTCTCTATTGATTTTTGGTATGTCAGTGTGGGTTATATAATTTACATGTGTTTTCATTTCTCTGTGTTTAGAATGTGTGGAATGGAATGATTTGCACAATATTGGTCTGTGACATGTATTTTCTCCCTCATCTTGTGTTTTTCCTTTTTTGTTCTTCCCCTCACGAAGAGAGATTTCCTTTTGATTCTGGCACCATCGTCAATCCCTTAGCTCAGTTTTATTTCATACATTCCTCCTTCCCCCTTTCCCTTCAAATCAGTAGATTAGTTTAGGAGTAGTGTTAGCATTAGGCTAAATAGGTAGAGGAAGCCAACCTTCTCCTGAGGTCTATCCCAAGGAGCAAGGTCCCACACCTTGAGAACATTCCCATGTTTTACTAAAGTGTTGAGCTTGGTCTCAACAAAGGGTGCAACTTTGGCGACACCAAAGCCTTCCACACAATTCTCATCTAAACATATTTTGAAGTTGAACATGTCAAGAACAATATATCCACGGGGTGTATATAACAAATAAAAAATTTAAAAAATCAAGGAATTTGGAAAAGATCATTATGTTAAGAGTTGACTATTTGAACTAGTAACTATCCCATTGGAAGATGAAGTCTTGGTACCTAGGCTATTCATAAATGAAAATGTAAATTGGTGGAGCATGCAAAGTGGAGACAACACAATGATGAAGTGATGAAATATTGGACTATCCTCACACACACACAAGCTTATCAGGCAAATGTCCAAGAAACATTGTATGCTTTATTGTTCTTGGAGAACAATAAAGCATACAATTGAGCACATGGGTCCATGAACAATTTGGCAATCCACAGACACCAACCGCCCGAGATTGCGATCTAACTTTAATAATTCGAAATAAATCATGCGCGTGCGACATATTATATGGAGATCCTCCACATCAGATTACAGCTTCATTTGTTTTTTAGTGGGGACGGCGTGAACATTTATCACGCCCGTCACCTGTGCTGCGAAATGAAGACGAAACCAGTCAAAACAATCCGCGTTCCTCTCTCAACCAAATTTGGATTCAGCGAAGACAGTGAGTCACTGCATAGTTGGGATTTAGACTGACTACTATTCACTGTCCGGTGAAAACAATCCAACTTCTCCGTCGTTATCTGTGGGAAAGAATAGTCTCTGTAATTTTCCATTTATCAGTTTTCTGTGTAATCAGACCACTGTCACGAGCTGATGATAATCTTTTGACTTTTTCTGCTCTGCATTTATGATTCCAGTCATGATAGCTCTATCTTACGTAGATGGGCCATTCCTGCTTCCCTTTTCTCTTATTGACCATTTCTTCGTGGGATCCACCTGTTCGCTAGATTTATTTTATTCCTTAATAGAGACGAGTAATTAATGTCTAAGAATTTGGTATAGGATGTATTTTATTACATTTCTTCCATTCTTTCATGTATTGAAAGCGAAAATTAGATATTCAATTGAGCTCATTATTATGATGATATGGTTTATAATAGCAGCATTTGGGGGTGGTAGATTGTAGCGTATGTTTGTGAGTGTGTTTTATTTCCAATTTTTAAATTAATTTTTTTTAAAAGGAAAAATCAAACTAAAAATTTTATATGATAAAGGTTTTGACTCCATTTTAAGTAATGAATTTATAATACTTGTGATATGATTAAAACGTTTGAAATTATTTTTTGTAATTATTTACCATAATGTTATGGTGGCATTTGCGTAAACGAGGGGGCACACTTTGTAGAACTCATGCATAACACCTTCTCCTATCTTGTCCAATCAACTAATTGAATAGGCAAGGACTCCTCTTATCTAATTCGTGTAGTTGAGGGTTTTGGTTACAATTGTTTGATAGATGGTTTTTTTTTTTTTGGCATACATGTTTTAGTTCATGACTACTTTGTCTGCCTCAATTACATATTAGTGATATTGGCATATAGTGATTAATAATAAGATTGTGATAGTAACATCCTAACATAATATTGTTCTGATTTGTTATTTTTATGGAGGGATTAAATCTTGAATTATCTGTGTGTCTTCAAATTGTCACTTAAGTGATTACAATATATATTTATAATATTTTTTTATTCGTATTTAAGAAGTTTTTAAATGATGATTGAAATATAAGAGTTGTGTGTGCGCGCGCGCGCGTGCGTGCATGCATGATGGTAACATCTTAACATAACATATTCTCATTTTTTACTTTTATTCAAATATTAAATCTTGAATTATTTGTGAGTCTTCATATTGTCACTTGAGTGATTACAATATATATTTATAATAACTTGTTAATTTTTATACCCGCATTTGTTTGATTAACTTCAAAGAAGAATAAAACTATCATATAAATTGCAATTCTAATAAGTACTTGATTATGTTTTTCATGTTTAAGAAGTTTGCAAATAATAGTTGAAAGTATATGAGTTTTTTATATTTTAAGTGTGTGTCTATATATACACACTTTTATTTTCGTATTTATTACTATAAAAAGTCACTACTTTCAAAGGAAATAGTCACTTTAAAATCTCAAGTGGAGAGAATTATAATATTAACGTGAAAACACAAAATGAAAGACATTTGGGTAACTACTATATTTTACATGAAATTAAAAAACTTATCAAATATTTGATTTAAAGAATTAGTATAAAATAAATCAAATTTATAACAATTTTACCTCCAATTAAAATATATTGAAACTTGTTCTAAAATAAAGATGAAAAGTATCATAATTAATGAAATAAGTGAAGTCTTGTCATTACTTCAGAGTGGAAACATTGAAAAAAAAGCAAGGTCGACGGAAAACCCATAAATTTTAAATTCAATGAATACTTAACTTGTTGAGTTTGACAACCGAACCCTTAATTAGTTCATGTTTTCCATGATGGTGGAAAACGTGGGACTCAAGGCTATCTATCCGATGGCACAGGCGATCCCATTCCCAATGCAAATTCTTCCACTGTAAAGAATTTGATGCAACCATTATTGTGAAAGATGGAGTTTCAATTCTATGCGAAAACCATAGTAATTCTCCCAATCTCAAACTCGTTTCAATTTTGAAATTGCATTGAAATAACAACTAGGTATCAAAGTTGTTCTTAATTTTCTTTTTCTTGAAGAGGTACAGTGCACATTATATAGTTGAGATTATGTTAGAATTTTAGATTGCGAGTTACAAAAAGATACAAATTTATTGAATGGGTTGTGGCCCAATGATACAGATGATTGTGTAAAAGGTGTTAATTGTTTATCAGGATTCCACTCCCAGAAAATACATGTATAAAAAAGATGAAGTCAAAATCATAATCCAGCGCAGATGTCAGTGAAATGCATACCCCTCAAACCTGACATCTAAACAAAGAGACTGGATTAATTCCAAACCTTTAACAAAAAAATAAGTACAAATTTGACAGACAACACAGGGCGGATAATGGGCGCCTTAGTCCCTTTCAAATGGGATACCACCGAATCCCATACGACCGGCTGCGTAGAGCTCCTGCCAGACGTTGTGGGTATCCAGCTTGGCACTGAGCGATCCATCGGCTAGAACGCCGCTCGTGCGCGGAGACTGTGTGACAGACCAGGGAGGCGAATAATACCTGCGTTTTCCCCCCTTTTCATCATCGCCATTCGTCTTATTATAATGCTGCAACTTTCTGTTACTCGACCGCCCTTTTTTCTTAACAAAGCAGAAAGCCCTCCTCGCTAATACACAGGGGACTACCACAATCGCTACAATGAAGAGATGCAGAAATGCGCAGGGGCAGCAGCAGACGGCGGCGCAGTCTCCGGCTAAGCTCGCCGCGCAGCTGCGTAACCGGCATCCCTTGCCGATATTTTCCCCACACTTTTCACCAGATCGGCTCGAGTTTCGCCTGGTTCTGATCGATCTTCTTCTTTTTGCCATTTTACCTTCCGCCCTCTGCAAACCCTCATAAATCAAATCATAATGAGAAGAAGAAACCGAAGTGGATGGCTCGATTTGAACGCCCATGCCTGCCCCGAGCTTTTTACACAATCTTCACAGTCCTTTCAAAAGGGATACAAATATTCCAGGCGCCCTGCTTCGTGCGCTTGAAGACAGAGGTCCAGAGTTCGATCCCCAGCGACGAAATGTGCCGTTTTGTATGCTTCCGTTTCAGATGAACGGCTTCAGCAAAATTAATCTGGTTTGTAATTTGATGCCACTTTGTCGACTAGGATTTTTAATTCGTTGCTTTGTCAGCCAGTTGCACAAAGGTTTTATGGAAACCCCGAGTCCCTGTCCGACACGTCAATGGATCGTATTTCATATTTCGGTTAATATTCTATCGTTAAATAGTTATTATCATCCTCGTTGTCAAAAACCAGGCCATCGATTTTTTAAAGACGAAAAATACTTTTCTCCCGTACATTTGCTTCAAAATATTGAAATATATTTCATTTTAATGTAAATGTTGTTTCCCTCCTTCACAAGTCAATGTTATGAAGGGTAGTGTAATGTCGGTTTTTTAATATTCATAAGTTATATATCACATCATCAATCTAATATTATATGGATGAAGTAATATAAGCTGAATGGTGTTGTACTAACTTTTATATTAATATTGGGTCCTATTTTTCTTCCACTATAACACTTCCCAAACAATCTACTTTACCCATCATTGTGTCTCTATTTACGGAGCATCTCAAGTTTTGATATTTCATCTAGTTGGTTGAGGGGTACCTTAAAGACTAAGCTAATATACTCCCAAAAGATGTGTTGACACAACTTCATTACCTTTTATGTTCATGACTATTTTTTAATTTCGTCAATTGTAAATTTTGAGGTTGGCTTTTGTTATGTTTATATACATTATAATTTTTAAGACACAAAGACTAAATATATAGTCTCATTATAAATGTGCCAAATCAATTAATTCAAACATTTAAAGAAGAAGTCCAAGTAGATTTGAAGCATTTATTTCTCTATCTAATATTTATTTTTGCACGAAAAGTTGTATACAATAAACATTAATTTGACAACTTCTTATATGGGAGGGGAGCCAGTCATGGTGCACCCAAACTTTGGGACACTATATTGAACATTAAAAAAAACATCGTAATCACAAAAATCCGTCAAAAGAAGCGCGTGAGAATTCTCTACAGCCCCATCTCCTTTGCCAACAAATTTGACACGTGACCTACCATACACACTTCCTGGAGTGTGAGGTGTCTCAATTTCCGAGTTGTCATGGTGCGGACCAATAGCTATTAGTAAAACACCCCACCTATTACTATTTTCGCTACCACTTATCACTAAAGAAATCACTGTTTTCGAGGACTGCGAAATCCACGCATAGGGATATGGTAGTAATAAACAACCTCTATGCCGTGTCAGGGAAGCAAAAGAGTTCTTAATGTTTGGCATGCGGATTTATTTACTGATATTCATTGCTCCAAATACTACCAAACCGCCATCCAGCTGGGGAAATGTTTACCACTCGAACCACCGCCGAATGCAACAAATTCGTGGAATATAACGGATCAGGAGGGGAATGCTTACTGATTTCGCTGGAAAATTAACAACAGGGTTGCTTATGGTTTTGGCCTGATAATTTTATGTGTGGGTGTTTATACTGACCACCTTTGTGTTGGGAGCTAGTCATACTTCTCAGTGTATTGCTTGGCTATTCGTTATAACAGCAGATGCAAAGAGTGGAAGGTACTTCTGATTTCTTTCTTCAGCAATAATATCTAGTTTAAGTGATATTTTAACATTGCTTCCTTCTAAACTAGAAAGAATCATTTGAATCTTGCTGTGGATGCTTCAAAAGAGTTTTCGTTCTCTACATTGTTCTGTTCTTAGTCATTTACTTCTTTTATGGTAATGAAAACTTAGTCGTTTTAATGTGAAGTTTGGAAAATTGTTCATATTTGAAGCTAATCAAGGGTTTAAAAACTGATTTGTATACTTTCGTGCTTTTACATACTAAAAACTGATAGTATTTTTTGTACATGTCTTGCAGTGGTGGGGAGGAGCTTGTTGGATTGACTGAGAATGGAAGTGCAGATGCAGAGCATGATTTCAATTGTGTTTATCAACACATCAAATAAGTTTGGAAATTGTTTGATTCTCTTGTTCCATTTACAGTCCATACGGTTCTAATAGGTGAGGTTTTTACCCTCACTGAGGCAGTGATAGAAACTGTTACATATTTTACTTTTCTACTGGTAGATTGTGTTATATGTCTTCCAAGTTATGTGATTCCTTTTTGCAAAGATTTAAACTCCTATTGTTTCTGAAAATTACATTATACTGAACATTAAAAAAAACCAGGTAATCCCAAAAATCTGTCGAAAGAAGCGCGTGAGAATTGTATCATTTTACTTGTTGAATTAATATAAGATCTCATTCATAAAAGGAAAATACAAAAAATTAGTAAACACTGTCCCCTACACACTAAAAACACCTAGGCAACAATACTTTCTATTGCAAGGCGCATTCGATTGTGCTCAAGTGAGCATGCTCAAAGTGTGATTTTTACTCTCATATGGGGATACTTACATGAGCAACAATAAATGATACAAAGTGATGTAACCAATTCATGAATAAATGATGCAAAGTGATGTAACCAGGTATAGATGATGCAAAGTGATGTAACCAGTTCATGAATAAATCTTTTGTCATCCATGCATGTGATTGTGTTGCCATGCAAGCTCCAGGCTCACAACCTGCAGTATAATTTTCTAAATGGCTCTTCCCCTTGAAAAGATAGAATCCTGGAATGCTTTGTCCAGCAGCATTTACACAACACAATATGGTAATCCATTCTCTGCTTTTTGGGACGATATATGGCACACTCCTACTACCCCTTTTAGCAAGCACTCTCATACCGCATTTCCTTCCAGCTTGTAATCCAGTTTCATCACAATTCCATATTTGGTTTGGTCCATATGGGTTGGCCTCATAAGCTTTAGACAAATTAATATAGAAGGAACTGACAATTGATGGCCTCAAACACACTGCTCGATCCTTATCAAGGCCTTCAGCTGTCCTTAATGTTAGATCCGGGTGTCTTTTTTTAAAACCTGCCCACCATGACTTACCCGGAAAACCATCCGTGAATGGGTTAGACCTTGTTTCGCAGATTTGTGCCACAATTGTCTTAAGTTGTATAATTTCTAACCCATGTCCCATGTCAGCCATTTCATGACACCAACTCACTATCTCCATCTCTTCTTCATCTGTTAGAATTGTTGGTGGACCCTTTCTTTTAGTGGTGGTAATGCCCATCAACCAAGAAGTAAGGGTGGTCGTTGGTATACCCCATTTTTTTGCATCAGCAAGTGTAGAGTATCCATAATCTTCAACATCTTTCATGGCATTATTCATATCAGACTTGTTCCAATCAGATCTTGGCTTTGACGCATTTTGTGTTGAAGGGATCACTCTTATTGCTTGGACATTTACTTCTTCATGTGGTGTGTCATTGGCATCTTGAGGTGTGGTATTGATAGCCTCTTCTTCATGTTCTTCACTTGGCGGAAATCTTGCTCCCCTAATTTTGGCACATGCAGGTCTTACTCTTTTTGGAAGCTGCCTTCTCCTCATGATGTCAATAAAAACCTGCTAAGATAGATAAATTTACCAAACCGATGTAGCTTACAACAATGACATTTTTAGAATATTGAATCAACAAACCTAAAAGGAAGTGCAGCCATTTGATGTGAGTGCCTATGTTCTGAGCAATGGATACTTCAAAAATCAAAGGTGAAAATGGGTCTAGTACAGAGGAAGGCAATGTTATTGAAACAAATACAAATTTGAATTTAGGACCAAATATACATCTACATGAAAAAGGCAGCATGCAATATAGTTGTATGCTTCCTTTTAATGTAGATGAATATTCACAAGTAATTCTGAGCTAAATTAATGAAACCTGTAGATGTATGTGTACATGTAGATTTATATTTACAAGTAATTCCAGGATAAATTGAAGAAATATGTATATGTATACTTACAAGTAATTACATGTTAGATGCATATTTTATGCTGCCTTTTCATGTAGTATATTTTATGCTTCATTTTCATGTAACTGTATATTTTATGCTGCCTTTTCTTGTCATTGTATATTCTATAGATGTATATTTACATTCGGATTTGTATTCTGTAGATGTATTTTTACAAGTAGATGTAATTTAGCCTGGAATTTCTTGTAAATATACATCTACAGAACATACAGCTACTTGTAAATATGAAATACAAATTTCATTAATTTAGTCTAGAATTACTTGTTAATATACATCTACATGAAAAGGCAGCATAAAGTATGCACCAGCAAGTATGCACGGTGGGTTACATGTCAGATTTGTTTGCAAAGTAGATGTATATTTCGTATATATCTATTTGTAAATATAGAGCCTTTCATTAATTTAGCCTAGAATTTCTTGTAAATATACGTCTACAGAACATACATCTACTTGTAAATATGAAATACATATTTCATTAATTTAGTCTGGAATTACTTGTTAATATACATCTACATGAAAAGGCAGCATAAAGTATGCACCAGCAAGTATGCACGGTGGGTTACATGTCATATTTGTTAGCAAAGTAGATTGGGTTGTAGATAATTCTCAAGCACTTCTTTTGACAGATTTTTGGGATCACCAGGTTTTTTACAGGCTCCCCTCCCATATATAGAATGACAAAATAAAATAAAAATTAAATGAATGTGCATCAATATAACAACAGAGTAAAGAACTTACAATGTGGCACTATGATGTGGAATAACAGTTGATTATGGCAGTTTGGAACTGTAATTGTCATGCACTAGCAAAATAACACTAACTGAATAAAATTTCAGAGCAGTTGAGGAACTAGATTTATAGGAGATATGAAAAGTGTTGTAGTTGATTGATCCTTGTGCTTTTTTTTTGATTGGGTAAAATTGGTTGATCCTTGTGCTTGTTTTTGATTGGGTGAAACTGAAAGGGGTGGATCAAGATTTATGATATTTTATTTCAATACTCATATTTGAAGTTCAATTTGATTTGATTTCTCATTTCAATTCAATCTTTGTTTCTTGAGCCTCACATTTGTTGAAAATATGCAGGTACATAATTTATGGGAGTAGCTGGTATAGAAAATCGTGAGAAAGTTAATGCTTAAAAGACAACTTGTATTTGAAAATGGTGCACTTTGGACTTCTGCTTGTGAGAACCTGGCCCAAAGTATGTGTATGACAAGACCTTTTACACTGTAAAATGGGAACTTAAATTATATGAAAAGTGACAAGAAATTGATATGATGATGTGGTATCAATTCTGTATAGGGATGAAATACAATTATATATCCTTGTATTAAATACATGCTGACTTTAAATTTGGCAAACATGGAAGTATAATATATGTTATTTTATATTTAAAATTGATATTGACTATTCTATTGTTGATAGATTCATGGCTGTACATGAAAAGTGACAGACACATCAGTTTTGAAGAGTGTTTATACATTTATAGGATAGTATTCATTCAATTATTAATATTTTACTGTGTAAAAACTGGAGTCAAATATGTCAACTACCCTCACCACTATTGGGTAATGCACCATCACTGGCTCCTCTCCCTTATCTATCAATCATTTTTTTAATGGAAGTAATTTTTTAATATTACCCTTTAAAATAATCAAAAATATAAATATTGTCCTGATAAAAAATATAAAAGAATAGTTTTTATTTATTTCAATTATGTGTACATATCTGTATCTATATATATATATATATGTGTATATGTATAACACACACGCACGCGTATATGTTGGCAGTGGATAGATGAAATGGGAGCAAGGTAGACGAAAGGAGAAAATCATTAAGACAAACAAATTTTATTGTTAAGAATTTTTTGTCTCAAATTCAATGTTAGTTTATTAAATTAAATTAAATGAGAAAAAATATTTAAGAGAAAGGAAAAGATAAAATGTTAAATTAATAATTAGTTACTCTTTAAATGTAATTTAATTTTTATAAAACATTAAATTACGTGATTAAGTTATTTAGGAAGTTTAAGAATTAGAGGCTTCTACATGTTACTAATAAGTCAATCATTATTTCTATTGAGGTTATCTAAGTGGTGCATGATTTTGATGGCTTTCCTGATGTGTCGTTTTGCATAGTGCCATTCAGAAGTAAGGGCCAAAGAAGAATCAATACAGATTGAGTGCTTGGTATTGAGGGAGTGCTCGTCCAATACTAAATTTTCAATTCTATCATATCTAATGTCTCTGTCATGTTTTTTGACCCTCATTTTTATTGATCTTCCTATTTTACCAATATATGATTTTCCGCAAGAACGTTTAATCATCTATACACCACAATTAAGTTTATTATATCACACTTAAGAGTTAGGTTGTTTTGGTTGTCCTCATCATAATTCTTATTTTAAAATCATTAATACTTTTCTACATAATTTATGATAGTTGTACTCTTAAACAAAAAGAAAAAACAATACAAAAATTGTAAAGAGGAGGAACTATTTTAAATGGTTATCAATTGCTTGGAAGACCTTCCCTAAATATAATTATTTGCTTTTATGGGTAGTCCCAACGACTATGATTTGTTCCTACAACTCATCCTTGAGGTTTATCTGGGAGCCAGTGAGGATTTCCATTCGTTTTGATAGTCAATCCCTCAATATTATCATTTGTTCCCTCGCCTATTCCCTAATTATCATTTGTTCCCTCAACCCATTTATGATTATTTATCCCTAATTGTCATTTATTTCCATGCGTTATCCTTGATTTTTGGCATTTTCCACAATACCCCATCTCTATGGATTATCATTTATCTTCCTCCAAATCTCATCCATTAAGTTGTCTTATTAATTGAATTCTGGCATGTTATTTCTGAACAATTAGACTATTGTTTATAACAGATTTGGCACCAAAAACCATGAAAGTAATTCTTTTGAGTTGTCATCCTGGGTTTGGATGTTACAAGTCTACTTTTGATAAAAGCAATGTTTGTATGCATATAGAAAAGTATTCATATCATGGCAAATATATCAAAGAGGAAGTTCAGCGTTTTGGGTCGCTTGACCATCTTTTGCCAGTAATGAACGTGCACACACTATTTCTATTTATTTCAATATATTTTCTTTTTTATTTGTGACTAGACATAGAATATGATCTGTGTCCCGGCCAAAGAATGTCCCAGTCTGTACGGTGTTTCTGTGTCAATGATTGGAATATAATATTGTTTTATCCATCTAATATAAATTTATGATCTACAACTGTCACAGAAAGAATGATTTGTTTTTAATGGTTTTTGCAAACAAAAAATTTGAGAGATTATTAAAAACCTTGATTAGGAAGAAACAATATTGCCACTCTCAAAAACTTATATGACAGACTTTTCGAGGACATGTAGGTTAGATTGGTTCCATATCCTAAACAATCAAGAAATTTTGTTGAGTCATGTCTTTTCCATTCATAGATTTAACGTAATAGTAATATTTTTTTTTTTAGAATCATGAAGTGGAATAAAGTTTGAGGTGTTTTAGATATAGCATTCAAATTTGTTTGATCCATTGAATACATGTAAGGAGTAAGTAATAGTAATAATCTTTTTGTTGGAGTCGTGAGGTGGAATACATTTGAGGTGTTTTAGATATGGCATTCAAAACTTTTGATCCATTGAATATGTACGTAAGGAGTAAGTAAAAGTTCATCATCTTAAGTTGAGAATTTGTTACCTAATTTACAAAAAAACAACACCAAAAATTAAGTTTCAAAAAAAATTCTAACACACATATTTGCAGACATTTAACAATGTACATACACATTTATTAGTCATTAACTTACATGATTGTAATGCGCATACATCCTTATCCATTTTTTTTTTGTTCAAATTAGATATTCTTAAACATTGTAATATACAAAGCTGCTGCCATGGTCAATTTATTTTCCAATTAAAATAAATTTCGACTTCGTCTGATTTACAGAAATTTCTTCTCCACAATAATTTTTTTTCCTTCACTTATCAGTTTTATCCCTATCACTACTTTGTATCAATATACTTGTGTCTATCAGGCACTAGTAACTATTTGACATCTTAAAAAATAATAAATGTGTAGACGCTCGTCAACATAACTTTTTATTCATTGCTGTGTCAGCCAATTTTGTTTCGTTACAAAGGTGTTCTAGAAACCATCGTGAATGCATCATATTTCATATTTTGGCCATTTTGTTTATACTTCATTGAAAACTATTTATAATGTCAAAGACCAGCATAACCCATCGTAGATTTTTTTTTAAATGACAAACTTTTCTTCTGTTACATTTGCTTTATTACATTGAAATATATTTTAAATTGTATGGTTAAACGAAAATGGCCATATTTATGTTGACGTTTTATGTTGTTTCAACAAATTCACCAAGTTTTGAAAATATATTATTATGATGGCTGTATTTAATTAAGTCCTTGAATTGGTCAAGGTTAATTGTATAAATGCACATTCCCTTATCCATCGGTTAAGGTCAAGTTTATAAATGTCCTCTCCCTCTTCGACCAGTTAAGGTCAAGAACTTAAATGTGATGCGTGGATGACCTAACATAAATCCAATGTTAATCTAAATGTCAAACAACACATCATCTATGTGTTATATATGTGATATGATTAATGTAATGTATATAATAAATGGATGGATGGTTCTATCAAGGAGAGGGTGTTATTTGACTCCCTACCACAATAAAAGAGAGTAGATCATCATATTGAATTGATTTAACTAGTAATCATATGCGAAATGTACGATGGAAACTTCAAAGGAGATATTTTGAAGGATTCATATTGGAGAGAGATAAACAATGGGAGAGGAAGAGGGGTGAAGAAGAAGGTGTTAGAGGGCAGAGAAGTGCGAGGGGTGGCAAAAATGGTAAGGAGAAACAATGTGAAACTCAACCGTCCAACAACAACACGCCATAGATGTCAATCCTTTGAAGGAGAGCAGGATGTTGTTTAAAACAATACATCAACAATTTTTATAGAAATATTTGTGAATGTAAGGAGTGGTAGAAAATTTTTGCCGAAGTGAAAATGTGTTTGCAGTTTTAGTCCTTGCATTTAGAAACATTAGGATGTGGAGTAGAAGTAGCATCCAAAGTGGCGGCATCATGAGAAATTCTCCCCATCAACGATTGTGATGACATCGTGATTCAACAATCAACTATAAAAAAGTGACAAGTGTGGGTTGCTGAGGATTATGATTAGACATGGGAAATTAATCACTTGCATGACCTACACCTTTTCCATAGATGAGATTATTCCTCCCCAAGAAATATCTGGTATATGAGCTCCACTTTATAGGAGAGATCTCGCTTAGACTAGTTACATGAGCTTCAAGGGTCAAAAATAAAAAATGGGGGAATTCCAAAAGGTTGTTGGTTCAAAACCCAACCATGATGGTTACTTCTTGTAGCACTTTGTAGCCCATATTTTTAGTTGTGAGTTCTAATAAATGCAAGGAAAAATTGATGTACAAAAACTCGTCAATAATTGGGCTTGTACATTGACTAGTGATATGAGCAACAAGTAGAAAATATTTGTCCATCAAAGTTAGAAATTCAAGGTTGTTGATTGGATGACATTTTTTTTTGAGATACTTGATGAGGACATGAATGGAATGTTGGAAATGAACATAGGGGAAATAAATAATTGTGGATTCAATATGATAAAGAAAACAAACAACATAAAATAAATTTAAATAGAAAGTTGAAACTCATACGTTCATTCCTAACACATAACACAAAGATGTTAGCTAAGATTTACAGATGATATGATGGTCAAGATTTGATGAAAGTGGGAAGCAGCATATTGACTACCATAAAAAAAGGGTTACTGTATTTTATTATTAGCGTCAACGGTTTCAATTGGGCAATGTTTAAGGTGTTAGATAAGGCGAATACATGAATGGAATTCTGAAAATAAAATGCTTGGAACAATATTCTTGCATGTTCCACACTACGACTCATAATTCTCCTAGCTAAAGACTATATATTATATGTTTTCCACTTTATCATCTCAATCTCGCTTTCATTATTTACATGTGTCTAATTAGTGCTTCAGATCCGAATTTTCCCTTACTTTTGGCATGAATATGAATGTTAAATATGATGAGGGATCACTTTTTATAGGTTGGGGCTAGCTTTAATTGTTAGAATACAAGTTTTAATGCACATAAGCAATTCATATTAAATGTTTTGGTGACTTTTTTATGAAAATCCGCCAACGTTTGTTTGTTTATGGGAAAATTTAAGAGTGAAACCTATTTCCCGTAGGGTTTGAACTCTTGATGTGTCCGTTTGCGATTATTTTACTACAATAATATTTTAAAGTATTTAATCATTTTCGAGTATTTGAACAATGTTATTGTGAATATAGAGGTTGCAATATAAAGAGATGAGATGTTTTTTTTGCTTTAGTTGTTAAAATGGAGGTTTAAATGCATAAATAGGTCAAAGATTTTATGTTTTACTTATTCACAAATTCTTGCAAGATTGTGTTTATTTTTGGTTAAATTTATTCAGAAAAAATGGAGGATAATGTTCCCATGACTTTTGAAGCCCTGTGTTGTCGCATTAATAATGTGACCGATGAGAAGTTGACAAAATAGTGATGCATTTTGGAGCAAATATTTATAGGACTAGGTTGTACTGGTACTCGTGTCGTAGTTAGCTGATGGATATGATTATTCAGCTGGGTATCCCCGACTCTATTTTTCACACTTACCGTGGCAGACACTAAGTGGTTTGATTTACATCGACAAATGCCTAGGCAACCTCCTTTTAATTCTTCGAGGGAATACAAATGGAGAATAAAAAACCTTCATATTGTCACATCTTATATGCACAAAATATTTCGTGAAGAGGTGATACATATAAAATTAATTGGTGGAAAGTACAATTGGTACAAGTTTGTAGCTTTTTTGTCTTTTGTTAAAATTTATAAGATTGACCAATATTTTTTATTGTCTAATATATTGTCGATATTATGAATGAAAGGTTTTGTAAATCATGTGTTTTTTGTGGGCCTGATGTTTTATAGGTTGGAGTGGAAGTATCAAGGATCTGCACATGTGTATGCTGGTTTCATATGGGTTCCCGGTGGCCCCTGCATGTAAACATTGGATTGGACAAATGAGAGTCAAGATGCATCCGTGAGATTATTTTTTGATAGATACGTTACTTCGTGGAATCCCTGGATAGCCATCAGATAAATGTAATACTTGGTCAGTCTAGAGATGAAAATCCTTTCTCAATAAAATCGTCACAAATACTAGAGTGCGACCAACTTCGTGACTATGAAGAACTTGTCAACCATGTCCAGAGGCACAAAAAATGTAGTGAGATGTCTTGTTTGTGAAAGAAAGGATCATCTATGGTTTGTTGTTGTAATGTCTCGCGAGATCTTTAGGATGATTCAGAGTTGTGTATTGATAAAGTTGGTCGTAATAAATTTGAACCTTCTCGTAATGATGTGAGACTGAACCTTCACAACTCGGACATGTTTTCTATATGGGGCGGGTAATGTGGATTGTCATTCGGTCGTTTCTAGACATGTTATGTTAAAGTACATATAAAAATATGCTTGAAAGGTAGAAAAAGGTCTGAGAGTTTTCATATTCTAGTGACGAGGATATCAGAAGAGGGGGAAGAGTTTGCATTATGTATCTAACAGAGGTATTTGATGGAAACAATTGTATAACGTGATTTCAGGGCACAAGAAACATGCCACACACTCTTAAAGTTACCATTGGTTCATTGTAGTCAAACGTTTATCAATTTGATTGTTGGTCGAAAGGTTTTTTGTAAGGTCAGTATCATGTCTGAAGAGGATAATGGTGGATCATGTTTCATCAATGCATACAAGGATCATCTAGTACTGTTGGAATCCATCTCATTGATTGATGCTACCAGATCATGGTCATTTAACTCAAAGAGAAAGAAAGATAAATGGAAGTTGAGGCACACACCTACTGTCATATGTGTATGGCCGTGATATTTCTCCATTCCTGAAAGAGTTTTAGAGGATCATGAGAAATTTTTCTGGAGTGAGTTGTTGGTGTACAAACCTTTTCGTGATGTACAATGGGACATATGTAGTACGAGGGAGGAATTTTTGGTAAATTGGGAGAGAATTAAGAATATGTATCATGTGTGGCATATTGGCCAAAAGGATGTAATAGATGAAGAAGAGATAGACGACACTGATGATGATGAAAGTGAAACTTTTGTAGGCATGGATGGTATGGATGAGTGGGAATTTCTTTTATGCATTGTTCTGCCTAATCAGGTGAGTTGGAAGATGAGATTTTGATTTGAGTCATGTTTGGGATACGCAAGAGGACACGGACTTGCAAGATGCATATGCATGCTTTATCGAAACAAATAAATCCATACAAAATGCGGTGGATGCTTTGGATAATTCAATTTCAGGTGTGAATATTTTGTCAATAAAACACTATATTGCTATGAAAACTATTATCGGACATTCTAGGAAAGGTCATGAGGAATCTTTACTCAAAATGATCATACAAAGTACTAGTGGAATAGGAATATATTACCTCATCAATTGTATTAATAATGTCTTAGAAAATAGTTTCACGATAGGTAAGAGTCATGTGATTCTTTTGGAACTGACGAGAGCCGCTGCTTTCAATATCTGTGGTACAACAATATATGAGTCGCTGAGAATTCTATTATGTGACATGAGACATCTGAATGGGAAAGTGTTGGCCATATTTCAAGAGCAAATGAGACATTATAGATGCGTTCTTGTTAATATCAACATGTGAGAAGTATTCCCTTTGCATGAGAACATCATCTTTGGAGGTAGATCTATAATTCTTGTTAGGGATCTTTCCCAACTCCCCCTATAAAAGACATACCAATGTATGCAAGAAGAACAGAAAGAATAATGTTATGGAAATCATTTGCATCTGTTTTCATTGTAGAAACATTTTTCCATAAAGAAGGGGATAGTGTAGAGTAGGTGAAGTTCTATAACTTGTTGTCTAATTTGAGAAATACAAATCCCACACTTGACAATTGGCAGTTGTGAATGTCGAGAACCGATTCATGCTTCGGTGTAGAGGAAAGGTATTTGTTTTAATCTTCCAATCATATGTTTTCAAGGAATTTCCAAGTGACATCTCATAACAAGAACATGTTTAATATGCACCTGTGACACGAGTTGTCCCAACCAGTGTGGAAAAAATGACCCATGGAGTAAATGGTGACAACCAGTTGGAGAGTGAGGTATTACACTATAGTGGTCAACATGTCACGTTGGTGTGTAATTTATGGGTGGAGGAAGGATTGGTCAAATGATCTCTCGAACATGTGAGGAACATAGTGTATTATCTTAGAACAAATCCTTTAGATCTGCCAATATTTTTTGTTGTAGAGTTTTAGCATTACATCGACATCCCATGGTATTTGAGTCATCCCAAGTATGTAACTATGCCTCCATTGTTGAGTGGATGTCAAAGAAAAGTACCCGTTAATGCAAAATCATAGCACCCCCCAAATGAGTTCTAAAAATCTACTTTTCTAAGGCAAACTCATTTGGTGTGATTGCATAACATTGAACTTTCCCCAAGGTGTGGGACCTCACAAAATGGAAAAGCTCTCCAGATTAAAGGTTGGTTCCTTATTCCTCTATTCAGGTGCATGCGTGGGAGCTTGTAGAGGATTTATCTCTAAAACTAATCTAAAACTTGCCAAGGAGACATGGATAAGAAAGGGGTACAAGAAATAAACAATAACTAAACTATCAGGTGATGCACCGAAGGAATGATGAACACTTATTTTGCTAATAGACACAAACCAACAAAATGCATACAATAAACAAGCACAGATAGCCAAATATGTAATGGGAGACCAGATGAAAGCAAAAAGAGACAAGAGAGGATCTAAAATCGATCACAGACGTGTTTTATTACTCTATAGATTGATATAATCCATTACAAAATAGCCAAGAGGAAGAAATGTATTACAATTTTAGTGGAAGGCCTGAACCCCATAGATCCTTTTACTAGAAGGAAGAGGGAGCCTACAAAACAAAGAATGTCCAACCCTTTACAACGAATCCTGCCCTTCCATTTATAGATTCAACCTGAAAGAAGAAAAGAGAGAGAAGCGGGAAAAACAGGTTGAAGTTCAACCACCGCTATTAACGCCTTTGATGAAATCTCTCCCCCAAATCCGTCTTTACTGCATGAATCCTTGGTTTGGCACCTTGAAGGAAGAAGAAACGGTGAAAAAGATCAAATCCGATCTGGTTGTTGAGACAAACGAATCCTGCATTGAAGGCTTGAAGACGTTTCCTCCATTTTTCTTCACCTAAGCTCTTCAAAATTAGAGTTCTAGACCTCCATGACATGGGTGAGGCTAAGATCTTTCCAACGGCATCGGATTTGCCATATTTCGATCCCTGAGTCGAAAGATACACCCCTTGAAGTTTATATCGGTCTGTATAGGAGGACGGGAAAATAACTCGAAAATGGATCCCCTTTTGATATCAAACATATGGAAACCAGATTGGAACAAAAATCAGGCTTACGGGTCCATAATTTATCCTTTCTCCTTTCCTCTGATTCCCCGCTTTGGTTCAGTTTCCTCTTATGCAGGATTATGGTTAATCCAATATTTGGCACGGGGTGAAATATGGATAACAATTTGGTGACTCACAGGGGTATCTGCTTGCTAGATGAAAAGAATAATTGCCTTTTCGTATCCGTTGGGCATGGAGTCATGAGTGATAGCCTACTACTAATATGAACTTTGAAAACTGACCCCTGGGCCACTTAGAAACCCATTAGAACCGAAACTAATCTTGACCAAATGCCGAGTCCAAGCACCGTATGAGAGAAACAAAAAAACACCACACTATATACAAAATTTGGAATCATACATGCTCCAAATGGAACATGCAAAGCATGAAAAACAATTAGGAGAAAATCAATCTACACTACAACAAGACAGTGTGCATAAGCACTTAGAGGAAAGAGAAAACTAAACTAATATGTACAGGGTGAGAACTCCCCTTTTAGTAGCAGTGCTTAAGATAGATCCCATTTACTGGAATCTGTAACTCTTCACCCTCCAATGTAGACAATTGGAAAGCATTACTACTTTTGCATCTTGTGATCATATAGGGGCCACTCTAGATGGCGTAAAATTTGGAATGCCTTCCTAGTTTTTCTGAATTTGCATCCCATTTCAAAACCAGATCTCCTTCCTGGAAGGTCCTTGCCTTTGTCTTCTTGTCGAAGAATTTCTTGATTGAAGCTTGATTCTTCTCTATTGCTTGGAGAACATTCTCTCTAGTTTCTTCTAATGCCATCAGCTCAGCATACCTGGCTTCCATCGGTCCAAATTCAGACATCTCTAGTTGCTTCACGAGCTCCAATGCTGGAAACTCAAGTGATATAGGCAACACTGCCTCCTTCCCATAGACGAGCTTGAATAGAGAGTTGCTTGTAGATCCCTTCGGCGTTATTCTATCAGCCCATAAGGCCATTATGAGCTTTTTGTGTCAGGTCCTCTGATTCTCATCAAGAGTTATTCTGATGATCTTTAGTAGATTCTTGTTTGTGGACTCCGCTTGGCCATTACCTTGAGGGTAATAGTTTGATGAAGTACTCAAATAAGTCCCATTTTTGACAGCCCATCCTATGATCTTAGAACCTATGAATGCTAATGCATTGTCTGATATGATGGTGGCTGGCACTCCAAATATAGTCATTATCCCTTCATAGAAATCTAGAATACTAGACTCATTTGCTTCCTTGAGTGCCACTACCTCGGTCCATTTGGTGAAATAATATGTCGTTGTTATGATCCATTTGCGACCTTGGCTTGAGTTTGGATTGACGACTCCAATGAAGTCCAATCCCCATTGCATGAAAGGTTTGTCGACTGAGATTGGGTGCAATGGAAGTACTGCTAGCCTTTCCTTGCCTTTAAAGAATGCACAATTCTTGCACCTTTTGATCCATGTGTAGCAATCACTAAACACTTTAGGCCAATAATATCATGCTTTCATGATTTTGATTGCTATCACTCTTGGATCAAAATGGCCTCCAACTGCTTCAACATGGAATTCTTGTAGCACTCTCTCCACCTAATCTGTCTCAATGCATCTCAGCAGAATGCCATTGATGTCCCTCTTGAACAAGACACCATCAATAAGAACATATGGGATGGCCTGTAGCCTGAAATGCCTTCTTTTTGCTTTACTCATCCCATGAGGACACATGCTTGTTTGAAGGAAGTGCGCCATGTCTTGGGTCCAACAAGGATCAAGTACATCATCTCTCCCTTCTTCTTGATCATCTTATAGAACAAGAACAACCTCCTTTTCACTGTCTATTTCATCTTGCTGACCTGAGGCTAGTTGTTCACATAACCCCTTCCCATAGACCAGATTGGTGACCTTAATCTCAATGTCATATTCCATTACACAAGTGATCCATCCTGCATGCTTCTCATTCAGGTCCTTACTAAGAAGGAATTCTTTAACTCCCGCATGGGAGACAAATAGTTGGATTTTGTTGTCTGAAACCAAATGCTTAAACTTCTTCAATCCTCTGATTATCGCCAGGACCTGGCTCTCAATGAAGGAGTCCCTTACCTCATGATCTTCCAAACTTTGGCTAAAGAAAGCAATTGACTGTTCTATACTTTCTTTGTTATGCTGCACCAAGATTGCAGAAATTGTGTCGCTGCCACCAAAGGCATACGGTATGAGGTCTTTGGAAAAATCTAGGTTCACAAGAGTTGGGGCTTATGCTATGGCTTCTTTGATAGTCTTGAAACTTGTTTTTCCTTCAACTTTCCACCTGAATGTTAAGCTCTTCTTCAGCATCAACGTTATTGGCTTCGCAAGGGCAACAATGTTTAGAACAAACCTGCAGACAAAATTGATTTTTCCCAAGAAGCTTTGAAGAGCCTTCTTGTGACTTAGCAATGGCAATGCTCTTATTGCTTGAACTCTTTCCAAGTTAATTACCAATCCTTCCTTTGATATGATATGGCCTAGAAGCTTGCCTTCATGGGCCAAGAATATGCATTTTTTGGGGTTCAATGACACCCCAAATTTCCTACATCTCTAAAAAACTTGCCTCAGATGGAGGAGATGATTTGTTGCATTCTTGGAAAAAAATAGTGATGTCATCTAGATATATTAGCACTATTTGGTTAATTAATCCCTTGAATGCCATATCCATTTCCTTTTGAAAAGCGGGTTCCGGTGTTGGATAATCCAAATGGCATTTTATTGTATGCATAGGTGCCCCATTTGGTGGTGAAAGCTGTTTTGAATTGATCATCTTCTTTCACCATGACTGGTTGTACCATGAGTAGCCATCTAGGAGGGAGAACCTTTCTGACCAGACACTACTTGCAAGATCTGCTCCATTAAAGGGAGTGGGTAGTGGTCTTTGAGGAAGGCTTTGTTCAAATCCCTGAAGTCAACACACAACCTGATTTCTCCATTTTTCTTCCTGACTGGGACTAGATTTGTAACCCAACTTGAGTGTTTAATTGGAAATATGATGCTCACCTCTATCAGCTTATTCAGCCCCTTCTTCATTAGAGGCTCTATATGAAGGTTGACTGGTCTCTGCTTTTACTTGATGGGTTGAGCAACTGGATCCAGTTCAATTGTGTGTTGTGCTAGTTTTGGATTGAACCCTCTGAGGTCCTCATAATTCCAAGAAAAAGCATCAGGAAATTCTTTGCAAAGTTGTATTAATTCATACCTTTATTTTTTGGTGGCCACTTTGCCAATTTGAAGTGTTCTATCTTCTCCAACTGGGATTGATTCTGAATCTTCTCCTTTGATCTGCATGTTAGCCTTCTCCTTTCTGAACTGATCATTAGGATTGGAAATAGATTCCAGTGTTACTAAGCCTTTGGGAAGCTTGTTTGTATGTAGATGTACTATTTGATTCCCGTACTGCTACTCTAGTCTGCTCTGGTTTATAACTGAGAATTCAGATTTTTCTCATAGAAATTTAATGATCTATTGATCATTCTCAAACACCTACCAGCATGTATTATTATCTGGCATTGCTGGCCTCACAACGACATGGATACGTAGTTGTTCTCTGTCCCTTTTGATGATGTCAACCACATCGAACATTGCTCCAATTGTTGTAAGTCTATCAACAGCTTCATTCTCCTTCCTGGGTATGGAAACGATACTAAAGGCCTCGAAATCCTCCATGAGATCCCATACCCTACTCTTGTAGTTTTTGAGTAGGTCATTTTTTACAGCATTAAGTCCTCTGACCTGATTTGTGACCAGCTCACTGTCACTGAATAATTACAAGTTCGTGATTCCCAGCTTCCTTACCCACTGAAGACCTTGGACTAAAGCCTCATATTCAGCAATGTTATTTGAGCATGTGAACTAGAATCTGAAGGCTGAATAATATCCCATACCTCTGGGGGACACAATCATAGCTCCTCCTCTAGCTCCTTGTCTACTCCTTGAACCATCAAAGAAGAATTGCCATACCTCATTGTCATCCTTGTATTCTAGCTTGATTAGGTTAGGCAGAGGCTAGTTCTCTTCATGTAGGAAGTAGAATCCTAGCTCAAATTCTTCCATTTCCCTATAGGGGTCAAAAGCATGGCTTTTGTTGGCCCAATCATCAAGATTCAAGTTTGGGATACATCCCACCTTGTTATTTGCTTCAAAAGTGCTTAGGAGGTCCTCTTGATCAAAAGTTAAGTAGTTGGCGTTGATTGGGATAGGCATATAGGATTCAAAATGATATCCAACAATAGGTTCATATCTGATTATGGCCTTCACTCCATACCTTGTCCTAAAGAACATATGTGACCAATCAGCAGACAGGTAGCCTCTAATTTTGGTAGTAAATTCTCCGGACAGACACAAAGCAAATGTGGTGGCAGGTCTATGATTGACATGTTTTGCAAAATAGTCACATTAGGGAAAGCGTGTAGATTGAAACTCGGATCCTTGATGATTCCCACAATAGTAACTGTTATCCCATCTAATTAGACTACTCCTCTAGATATGATCTCATATTGGAGACCCAACTAATCAATTATTTGTTTGGGTATCACAGAACTACTGGCCCCAAAATCAATCATACAATTATGCACCAATTTGTCTCCAATAATCAATGAGAGATAGAAGGGAGGAGGTCTTAGGTTTTTACCTTGTTATTCTCAATGGTTTCTCCCTGGTTGAACTGCATTGACAAACACTTTCTCTTACTGGTTAGGGGGTGATTTGAACTTGATCAATTTTGCATGCCAGTTTGTAATAGATCCCTCTAACCTGGAATGGCCAATGACTCCCATAGTGAAATGTTCACACTTGTCTTTTTCATCTACTCAATAATATTGAATATGTTGTCCTTTTGCTACCCCTTCCCAGACACATTTCTTTCTTGCACATGGGCTGTTACAACCGGTGCTTGACTGGGTTTGAGAGGTGTCTTGGATTGGTTCTGTATGTTTGGAGTTGTACTTGGAACACTAGAACCTTGTGGAGTGATGGAAGATTTAGGGTTACCTGAATTCAGTGGCTGGCCCTCTCCAATACTTCTCTTTTTGGACCATGTATTGGTAGCTACACTTTGAGAAGGGAATTGATTCATCCCACATAAGTCTTCGACCTTCCAATTGACAAGCATAGTCTCATTTTGGGGGCCACCTTGTTAAGCTCCTTGTTGTTGATTTTCCTCTTGGCCAGGTTCTTTTGGTACCATACTGGTTTGCACCATCGAGGCCTGATTTAGAGCATAATTAAAGAATGTTGATTGGTTGTGTGGCTGACTACATAGAAAGCACCAATCATATTCTTGTGTCATATTGTTTTGTGTTGGGACTAATGCTCTTGACGTCGAAGATGTGTTAGGATCATACGGCTTGAAAGGTCTAATAGCTTGGGGTTGTCCTTGGTTCTGGTTTTGGTTTACGGTCTGAGGTGGTGGCCTATTATGCTGATACTGGGGTCTGGCTTGATATTGAGCCTAGGGCTGGTATGACCTGAAACTCTAAGCTTGTTATCTTTTGATGGTCACTAGCTCATTCCCAAAGTTCTGAAATTACTTCATGACTGCTTCTTGAAACTCTTTAGAGGCATTAGATGATGAAGTGGAAGCTTCAGTTGAGCTTTGACTCCTGGGGGTGGGTATAGGAGCTAATGTAGGTGCTTGGCTAGTATCTAGGCTTCCTAACTCAGGGTACAAAGGCATGGATGGAATAGAAGTGATTTTTCTAGCTTGCATCAAAAGGTTCTCAGCCCCTATGGAGAGGCTATAGGCTGCACGTAATATAGTGCCTCCCATTGACTGAATCATCAGAATTTAAAGCCCTAAGAAAGTATAAGAAGACACCTTCATCAATGGGCTTTAATATTGTTGGAATCCATTCCCAGGTCCGTTGGAATCTGAGGTTGAAGTCTGTCAATTGCTCATTCAGGGCTCTCTTGATTGTTGTTAGTTGCTCTAATAAATACAAGTTATCACCTTTCTCTCCAAACTGATTGTGAAGAGTTGTGCATAGCTAATTCCAATTCTGGATAGAGCCTATTGGGAAACTCCTAAACCATTATGAAGCTTTCCCTTTGAATGAAGAGGTGAGCAACTTGATTGCAATTTCCATCTCATGGATCTCATGGATTGTACAGACATTTGCAATATTTTAAACATGGTCACCAGGAGAAGTTTGATTTTCCCCAGTGAAATGTGGGATGCTCTTTAATGCTGTAATTGAAACTGGGTTTTGTGAAATCAAAGCGAATGGAATACTGCTGGTGAAGTTGACATATGGATTTGGTTGTGTCATTTTGATTAGCCTAAGAATTCTTGCAGACTGAAAGAAAGGCCTTGTAGGTGGAGGTGTTGACAAGGTTCTTCTTGGTGGAGATGGAGACCTCTGAACTCTTCTTGCTCTCCTTTCTCTGCCTGGGGATAGATGCAAGTATTTAAATATACCTTCTTTCCTTGCTCTAGACCAGGTTTTTCTCATGAATCTTCCAAGCTTGGGCTGCTGAAACCAATAGATTTGTTTCTTTTGGAGTCGCAAGATGTACAATTTTTAAGGCTTCTTAAAATCCAGAATCAAAGCAAGTGTAAATCAATTCCTACTATAATAAGATAGATACTTCTTAGTCCCACTAGGCATGCCAAAAATGTTAATGCAAAATCACAACACCTCCAAATGAGTTCTAAAAATCTACTTTTCTAAGGCAGACTCATCTGGTGTGATTAAATAACATTGAACTTTCCCCAAGGTGTGGGACCTTGCAAAATGTAAAATCTCTCCAAATTAAAGGTTGGTTCCTTATTCCTCTATTCATGTGCATGTGTGGGAGCTTGCAGAGGATTTATCTCTAAACATAATCTAAAACTTGCCAAGGAGACATGGATAAGAAAGGGGTACAAGAAATAAACAATAACTAAACTACCAGGTGATGCACCAAAGGAATGATGAACACTTATTTTGCTAATAGACACAAACCAGAAAAATGCATACAATAAACAAGCATAGATAGCCAAATATGTAATGGGAGACTAGATGAAAGCAAAAGAGACAAGAGAGGATCTAAAATCGATCATAGACGTGTTTTATTGCTATGTAGATTGATACAGTCCATTACAAAATAGCCAAGAGGCAGAAACATATTACAATTTTAGTGGAAGGCCTAAACCCCACATATCCTTTTGCTAGAAGGAAGAGGGAGTCTGTGAAACAAAGAATGTCCAACCCTTTACAACGAATCCTGCCCCTGCATTTATAGATTCAGCCTGAAAGAAGAAAAGAGAGAGAAGCGGGAAAAACAGGTTGAAGTTCAACCACCGCTATTAATGTCTCTAATGAAATCTTTCCCCCAAATCCATCTTTATTGCATGAATCCTTGGTTTGACACCTTGAAGGAAGAGAAAAAGGAAAAAAGATCAAATTTGATCTGGTTGTTGAGATAGACGGATCCTGCATTAAAGGCTTGAAGATGTTTCCTCCATTTTTCTTTACCTAACCTCCTGAAAATTAGAGTTCTAGACCTCCATAACATGGGTGAGGCCAAGATCTTACCAACGGCATCAGATTTGCCATATTTTGAGCCCCGACTCGAAAGATACGCCCCTTGAAGTTTATATCGGTCTGTATAGGAGGGCAGGAAAACAACTCAAAAATGGGTCCCCTTTTGATATCGGATACGTGACAGCCAAATTGGAACAAAAATCGGGCCTACGTGTTCATAATTTATCGTTTCCCCTTTCCTTCGATTCCCCACTTTGTCTCAATTTCCTCTTATGTGGGATCGTGGTTAATCCAATATTTGACACAGGGTGAAATATGGATAACAGTATCTTTAAAGATTTCATGGGCTCTTACAATTCATAAGTCACAAGGACTCACTCTCAATAGAGCAGTAATTGACATAGGCAACACGGAATAACAAGGATTGACATTCATGGTAATATCAAGAGTGAAATATCTTAGCAGATTTGACATATCTCCTCCTTTTCCTTTTGAGCATTATTCTAAGAAGAAGGAAAATGCATATGGTTCTCCTGGGAAGAGGGAGGAAGCCCGTTTACTGAAATGTGAAAAAAGATCAGGTCTTGTACTATTACTCACTCATCATTGAGCAGTGAAATATGTATTTTTTCTAATATTTTCAGACTAGTGTATTTTTTTTCATTTTCTTCAGTGGCACATGGTTTTTTAAGTTAAAATAAAAAAATATTTGGTTTTGAAGGGACCAAAAAACCCTTTAGTGGCACATGGTGGTTGAATCTTCTGAACATGAATAAGTGACAATACAGTAACATTTGTCACTTATGTGTTACATAAATTTTTATTTTGCAAATTCTCATTTGTTCCTACATATTTATAATTAATGTTTGTATACCATTAATTTTTTTAGTAGACAATTAATTCTTTCACATTTCATGGTGTTTAACAGACTCGTGGTTGTATCATGACAACATGTAAAATCAGGTTGCGACGACCTTTTCATTCAAGGGAACTTCACATTGTACTTTTCATTTATTAACGTAAAGAAACAAGTGCGAAATTGTAAATATGATTGACATTTCGTGTGTGAACCAAGCTATTTATATTTATAACTTGACAAATATGAGTTTAAATATGTGAAGTTTAAGACTTCTAATGTAGTAGTAATTTAAAATTAATTATAACCTTCTAATTCATGGTCAATAACCCTGTATTTTCTTATCCATGCAAGGATCCAGCTAGAGCTCCTCATCCAGAAGATGGTGATGGAGGGGGCACAAATGAGCCTGTTTCAGGTGATTTTCCTTGGTCATGGATCAACCTCACCTTCACTAATGCTGGGAGATCCATCTGTATGACTAAACCTCTACCCATGGATGACGATACAAACCATAGCCATTTTCAAACTCCATGAGGGGGTGTTCTTGGGAATATGCCGGGAAATGGCTTTCTTAAATCCTTGCTGGTGGCTCTATTCGTGGTGGGCTGGAACAGGGATCTGTACCTATTATTCCAATGCTGGATAGAGAGATAGACGCGGGTCTCTTGGAACCTCCTTCAAAGACGTTTTAAAAGGCAAGGAATCCTCCATGAAACCTGCAGACATTACCACGTGTATTACATTTGGGGAAGATGTCATTTCATTTGAGATTTACTACAAAGAGCATGCTTTGATTTGTAGATTTAGGGGTTTGTGGCCCAGCCTTCCTGTTCTTCACGTGTGGATCTCTAAGCATTGGACTCCAACTTTAATTGGTAAGTTAGACTTATATCTATGTGCTGAAGGCATTTTCATTGTGACTTTCTCTTCAATATCTAATAAAGACATCATTGCTTCCAAGCTCTGACCTACCAATCTAAATATTTGGTCACAAAACCTTGGTTCCCATCCTTTAACCTGCACACAAAATCATTCTCATGGAAACCTGTTTACATCAGGCTGCCCCATTTACCTCTCCAACTCTGGAGGCATGACTGTCTGGCATCCATTGGCAACATCTTGGGTACTACACTCTACATAGATTCTCAAACCACTAATTACACACATACTACCTATGCTCGGATCCTGGTGGAACTTGACACTGATAAAAATCTTCCTGCTACTATAGACCTTAGAGTGCAAAATAGAACTTGGTCACAAACTCTTGATTATGTAGGTCTACCTTTCCGATGTAGAAGGTGTTTTGGCTTAGGACACACCTCTACTACTTGTGGGATGGAAAAACGTCAACATGAGAAGCACAACTGGTGGAAAGAGACGCTCCCAGAACACCTGATTTTTTATGCTAAAAAGGATCTTGAATCAAAAGCCGATACCGTGGCTAAATCCGATTCTACCCTGGAAACCCCTCTATCCGAAACTCAAATTGTTAGCAACATGAGAAATGCACAAGTTGTTGAGGGCTGTAAGGAAAATAATAAATATATCTCTCTAGATGTTAACGTGACTTCCCCAATTGGAACAAATGTGACTAAGGAAAGTACTCCTCCTTTGTCTTCTCCTCTAACTGTGGAAGCTTCTTCAAGTTGGGTAACAGTCAGCAAAAAGAAAAAAAATTCACCCTGAAGGAGAGCTCTATGCCTAGATGATTTTCTCTGTTAGTGTTCGGCTAGGTTACATTATTTCATTTTTCATGGCTGGGTCACAAAGTGTTTCTTTTCCAACGGTGTTGATGTACCATTATTTTTTGGTCACTGTACATCATTTGTTTATTTGTTGATGCGTTGTTGGTTGTGAGTTTTTTCTTTGCAGATGGTTTTTTCTTTGCAGATGGTTTTCTGTAGTTGGTCTTTATTGTTCTATCTGGATTTTGGTCTCTTTCTTTGTGCTCAAACTTCCAATTCTGGCTTCTGAGCCTTGTTGTACAAGGGTATAGTCCCTTTAAAAAAACTATTTACCAATAATAAAAAACTATAATGCATCGTTCAACCCTTTCATTTCAATAGTAATTAAGCTTTGTGCTTAATTTGTCAGATGTATTTAAATGTAAGAGTTTATATTTCATTTTCATTTTCACGTGTTCACAACAACTTGGTTTAAAATTTTCGTTATTAATACAGTTGTAATAATACCAATTCTTTCATCTTTATATAGGAATACAAGTTTCAAAGAAAAAAAATAATGCTGTGAACTAAACGTGAAATCTTGAACTGTAAATTCGAACATTACATGTTTTATAATTATAAATTTTACAATAATAATGATCATTATTATTATTTTAATGATATTCGATAAATTACAATATATTAGAATAATTATTAAAGTAATAATAATTATGATAGTAATATGGAATTAGGACACTTCAAGGTTTTAAGGGGAAAGGTAGCGATGTCAGGGAAAATTTTAGGGGCGAATTTTCGTAAGCTCTCGAAAATCGGGATCATGGAAATTTGAATTGGTGAATATTATGTGGTTTGCAACCGACTTATTCAATGAAAAAATTTACCGACATGTCCCTTATACTATTCGTTTCACCTAGATTTTACACATATATAAGAGCTTATGAATGTAATTTGCCACCATTTCGAATCATATCATGCACATATTCACCAAAGTAAACATAAGAAAATCATCAGCTGCCAACAATGAAATCTGAGCCATCTAGCCATAAGTCATCCAAATTTGAGCCATCTAAACCTAAGCCGTCCAACCCTAACCCGTCTAACTCCAAAATATGAGCTGTCCAACCCCTTAACCATTCAACTCTGATCTGCCCAACTCGAATCTGTCCAATGTTGATCCGTCCAACTCTAATCCATCCAACTCTGATCCATCCAACCCTAAGCTATCCAATTCTGATCCATCCAATCTTGATCCATCCAACTCTATTCCATCTAACCCCGAGTCGTCCAACCCTTAGCCATCCAACCCTTGCCATCCAAACCCTAGCCATCCAACCCATTAGCCATCCAACTATTATATGTCCAACCCTGAGCTGTACAACCTCTTAGCCTTCCAACCCTAAGCTGTCTGACCCCCAAGGCTTAAGTCGTCTAATAACTTAGGCGTCCAACCCCTCAATCGTGAGTCGTCAAACCATTCAGTGACTTAGTCGTCCAAACCCTTTTCTGTCCAACCCTTTACCATCCAACTAATACCATCCAACCTTAAACTGTCCATTCTCAGATCCTTTGAACATAAGATCTGCCCCCTAAGGGCCTAAGCAGTAAGTTAGTCATGGATACTAGAAATCAGGATAAGAAGATTACAAATTCATCTAGTTCAAAAAAACGGTGCAAATACTTTTCTTGGCTATTTTGAAAAATCACAAAAAATGAAGTCGGTTTCTGCATCAGCTGAAAATATCAATATGTGGCATGTGTTATTTACTGGTTAATTAATCTTATAGAATTCAATAATTATGTTTATCATATTGTTCTTAGAACTCTTTGTACTCTATAAAAATTTAACTATAGATAAAATTACTACTATATAAGTAACAATTTTATAGAATTATATGAAGACATTTTAGAAATTCCTTCACAGAATAATAAATTTGAAGATATTGATGATCCATTATATGTTGAGGAAAACATTTTGTCCCTTGATGAAATAGAAATACAAGAAAATTCATTGAATTCTCATGATACACTAGCAGAGGAATCTTCTAGTCTAAGGTCTTTTTACAGAAAAAGGAGACATGAGAATCAAAGTATTCCTCCTCATAGCTTAGATGCAGAAGTTGAATCACAAGAAAAAAAGAAGAAGAAAGAGGGCAAACTGGACAATTGCAAGAAAATTCTAGTTCGAATGGGCTATAAAATATCCTTTTATTAAACCTGTGTACACTGAAAATTATAATTATGTTCCAACACAATGTCGATGCAAAATATGTGGTTGCAAACAAGGTAAGGATCACATGATGTATCTCAAAATGGACACAATTGAAAAGCATTGTGTGAAAATATACATTTCCCAATATCTAAAGGATGGCAGCATAGTCATAACACATAAATGGAAAGAAGAAAAATATTGTCTACATGTCAAATACGTAGAAGAGTATGAAAAGGAACAAAAATGTAAGAAATATGTAGATGAAAAAGGTGGTACCATAGTAGCAAGATTGAGCAAAGCTATGGAGGCAGAAATGAAAGCAAAGGCTATTCAGTTTCCTACCATATTTCATATAATGAAAAGGGGAATACCGATGTCAGATTCCAGAGAATTTTTTTTTTTGTATGAAGTTATTTGTCTATAGAATGTTCCTTAATCTCTTTGGTTAGATACCAGTGGCTGGGACATTGAAAAATTCCTATCTTTGGTAGAGAAGGAGGATCTGAAACTGTGTGTTTAAAAGGTAAATTATATTTTCCTTTCATTAGATGAGGTTACTATAGTCGATAATACTTCATAGATATGTATTCACGTTTATACATTTTATAATGAAATAAGGACTTCATACCTCTTAGCAATTCATAAAATTATTGAGAATTGCAATTCTGAAAATATTTATAAATTGGTGGTGTCAAATCTGAAGGATATCACGAGAATGGGTGACTTTTATATAGCAAAACAATTATTTTGTGTTAGAATCGATGGTGTAGCTGTAATGCATGGATCCATAGATGGTCTGTGTGTTAGACTTTAGAAAACTATTGCACTATATATGGTTCTTATCCATTGCACAGCTCATAGAATGAATCTTGCCCATAAAATTGTGAGCACATTAAAAAATGCAGCTAAAGTGAAGGAATTGGTACGTGATCTGCATGCCTATTATTGTAGCAGTTCGAAGAGATTTTTAGAATTTCAAAAAAAAATTATTAGACTCATAGAGGGAAAATAACTTCTAAAAGATGTAGATACTAGATGGATATCTATGTATGAACCTGCCTGTAGAATATTTGATTAATATGCTTCACTGACAGGATTTATGTTTAAATACCGCAAGGATGTAGATAAAGTTAAAGATCTATTGTGTCATCTAATTTACATAGAAACTTTACTTACACTCTGTGGTATTTTTCCCATGTTGAGGAAGCTTAATATTTTAACGAATCATGCACAAGATCAGTCTTTCTATAATACATACTTCATAAGATTCAGAAGAGGTGTTTGTTGGAGTCTAGAAAGATTATATATTTCTGATGGGAGTTTTTCAGATTGCTACGTTTGAAAACTTGAATGCATTGACAGATTTGAAAAATTTCAGGTGCTTCTTAAAGTAAAATAGACATGATTATCTATGTATAACAGCACATGGAAGAGAGATTCCACTTCATACATTCCAAAAAAGAGTTGATATGGCTAACTCAGAAATAGAAGAAGTAAGAGTGACATGAAATTTATATTATGCAGTATTAATGGAAACTATGGATAAGTTGAGAAAGATATTTGAATCGTTAGCTAAAGAGATCCAGGAAAGATTCAAAAATGATAAAATACTTGAAGCAATGGGAGTTGTAAATCCGCAGTTTTGAAATTTGTCAGACGGAAAACCTTATACATCTATCATTCCTTTATTTATCAAAAACATGGGTGATCTAACTAATCATTTCTATAAGAATGAAGAGATAAATAGAGTTTCTTTAGAAGGTATTTTGAAAAGAAAACTACTTAGTTCACAGTCAATGGATTTTTCTAATACTATGATACGACAAGTCTAGATTATACAAAACTCACAGGATTATGGTGACATGAAAAGGATTTGGAAGCATATTTATTCCAGTATTATTCTAAGTGAATATTTGAGCGAGTATATTAAGCTGTATGAGCTATGTCAAACAATGATTCTGGGTTCTGTGGAAGATTAGAGGGTTTTCAGTGTACTATCCTTTTTAAAGTCAAAATTTTGAAACATATTGGATAGGAATATAAAAAATTGTCTCATATTGTATGTATCATGTTACTCAGTGGAATATTTTCCTAATGATAGAGAAATGGCATTATGGAATTCACTAGTAGAAAGAAGAGGATTTAGTAATATTTTACCTAACCCAGGGGATCGAGACATCCACAGATCATGCTACATTTGATTTCCAAGACACAAATGAAAACATTGCTCCAGGAATGTTCCAATTCACATAGATTTCATTACAATATTGTGATGTAATAAGTATTGATGTATTTCATACAGAGATTATAGCTTTCAATAAATGCAATATTATATTTGTCTTTATTTGATCCTTTTCCATTGGAATAATGTCATTATATGTTTCAATTATCCCATTTGTTTTTTATATTTGGTTTTCAAATTCAGACTGAAATAAGGACACATTTTTCTTGTATATATGTTAATTGATTTATTTTACATCTGCACCAAATTAGAAACATAAATATTTTAAATAAATAAAATCAAGTAAATTTAAGCAACATTTACGGAAAAAGTAAAAAAGAAACATAGTTTGTATTAACAACATATAGTAACATTGTACAATTCTAATTTCCAAAGTTCTTTTGAAATTGATCTCTCATGTGGTGGATTACTTTATGAAGAAAAGTACAAATTCATAAAGAATTGTCGGCCAATAAAATTCCAAAAAGGGGGGTTATCATAACATATCAAAGCTTCTGATCAAATTTTGCCATATAAGGAAACATTATAAGGTCGTCCTCTTTTCTTCCTATGATTAAAAATCATAGTTTTCCTTACGTCTGCCACATGGAATAAAAACTAAAAAACGACTGGCCACTATATTTTAATTCCTACGCCAGTGTTGGAATTGTCACAACACACCTGTCACATGGTAGCACTTTACTAACATATCTAATTTTACATTGCCAGTGAAGCTTGTTCTTTTTCTTGTGTAAGAGGTGGAGGAATTTTCTACATGTGTACAAAGTTATCTTCTATAACTCCTGATGCCTACAGATCTTGTGTTGCGGTATTAATATTTTCTTGAATATTTTAGCTCCTCCCTCACTACATCTCCTATAGACAAAAGTGTTGCATCTGCATTTTTATTTTCTTTCAGTAAGAATTTTGGATTCATTTTATGCTCCTTTATTAACCATCTCAATGTATTATTTTGTTTATTTATAACAATGAGGTTTTCCTTCAATTGTACAAAAGAATTCAGGCTTTTGCGGGCATTATTCAAATGTGCTTCAAATATAGTTGCTTCTTTCTTTAAATTTTCATATTTTTCATGCAAAATAGAAATATTAAATTTTTATTCTATTACATAAAATGAAAAAATATATTATAGTGCTTATAATATTACTATTTTTCATGTAAAACTAAAAGCCCACTCACAACAACTTTTTCTTTTTCTGCATTTACTATTAAAACATTGTTTTGTCTTTAGACCATTTGTTGTAGTAAGCCTATACTTCAACATTCAGATTCTCCAACCTGTTTAGCATTATGTCTATAATTTCATCATTGTAATCATTACTATATGAAATTGTCCCTAACTGAGCTTTGTTTATAAAAACATCCTGCCATGCTGGTTGGCTCTCTATGGTAGTGAACAATGAATGCCTTTGAGTGTGATTATGGTATCTTGTATTTATTTCTTTTATCAAAATTTTAGCTCTCCTCTCCCAAGACCACACCAAATCCACATCAGAAATTACAACCTCTTGAATTTTTTCCCCCATACTATCTAATATTAGATTTTCTAATATAAAATGTGTCTTTTCATCATGTGTTTGTGGAGCGTTTCTTGGAGGAGGAGAGTCATTGCCTTGTATTACATGCAGATTTTGTTGTGGTTGAGGTGGAGTAGATTGAATCATATCATGGGTGTAAAAATAGTTACCCTTGTCTGCATCGCCACTATAAAAGGCCAAATAATCCTTGTCAAGGGTGATGTTTTTGAAAAGTTGTGTGGCTATTATACTTAAAACACCACCTAGTGACAGTCGAGGAAATTTTATGGTTGTTGCATGAACTTTTCCTGCTGACTCTGCAGGAAACCTAATATTCTTTCCTGAAGTTCTTATTTTTGTTTGGAATGGACATGTTGGAGATATTGGTGGCCTCCTTGTAAGCGGAATGTGCCTAGAAGCCATATTTCCTACATGAAGCAAACAAAAAAATGTTAGAATATTATGGTTGGGCTTTGTAAATGCTAAAAAATTGTAAGGAAATAAAACATGCTAATCAAACTACCAATATACCTTGTATAAACGGAGACACAAGTGTGACATTTAGATCTTCACACCCAGAATGAGTTTGATCTTCATCATCAAACTCAATAGTTTCTGAATACAATACATGTAGAAAATAATAGTAGATATATAAAATACAGTAATACATATATAATCTATATTAATTGTTTGAATTAGTAATTTATATAAAAATATAACTTCATACATGTAGTTAAATGTGATGGTAAACGTGATGTGCATTTGACCCCCTAGGTCACTTTTGATGAGGAGGTCTTACTAGTGTTAATTCTACTGAATCCATGTCAGAATCAACACAGACAACAAGTTGGTAGACAAAAAAGGGGTCATAAGTGGATGTCATATTGTAAAAAAATAGTAAAATCTCAACTTGTAGAGATGTATGTAGCTATACATTTTTCTCTGCAAAATTAGAAAAATTTATATAAATATGAATCGTAGCATCTAGAATCTAGTTTCTAAACTAATAATATTTTTAAATTATACATCAAGTTATAACTATAGTAAATAGTTAAAAGTATACTGACTTACCTATTGTTCTTCAAGACTAAGACCTATAATCATCTGTAGTCCATTAATTCCCAGTAGGAATTAGGATGCTGCATCATCTTCGCAGTACGCTTCATTTGGTGAGAAAGAAAGATGTAGTAATTGTAACAAGACATGGATACAATCTTGTATTTTTTTGAGAAGTATTGATTTTATGCTTTGTGGGCATGAGAGATATCTGAAAAGATTTAGAAAATAGAGCGCTTTCTGTTGGACCCTCCCATAACTATACCAATCAAAATTTTGAAACTCATAGTGTCCATATATTAACATGTACTAGAATTGCTCAAATACTTGGAATGGTCTACAGATCTATCCCATTTTGATAAGCGAAACAATCAGTTACAGCCTTAAACGTAGACATGAACATTCACAGGAAAGAATGTCAATAAAGATCTATTAGTTTGTAATACCTTGTAGAATGATATTTATCTTATTCTATTTAGTTTAAAATGAACGATTAAGAGGAAGCTAACAATCTCCCCTACAAGATGACGCCATTAGATCCTTGGGAAATGGTTTTAGTTTTTCAACATGGTTCAAGAAAATGGAAGAGTAAATTTAAAAATAATAAACCTTTTACACATCATAATCACCTTCCATAGCATTGGTAATGAGGAAAAACAAAAACTTTCCTGAGCCTTCGGGTCAGATTTGATGATACACATAGAACCATGATCGTGGTTTATAAACCACGAGCACGGATTTTATTACAAGGAAAATGATCATGCTATTTTCGACCATGAGTGTAAACTGTTAAGCATGATGCATGGTCCTCGGCTTCATATCGAAACACATCCCAATGTTCTACATTACCATGTGATTTTTACTGATTGACTTTACTGTATGAATTAATGTGAAATTCTATCATTTTTTGCATCAATCTCATTGTCACCGGAGGTCAGACATCATGGTAGATCAATAACTTAAGTCATCAAAGTAAGTGAATTGGGGCAAAAACACAAAATAAATTAGAGGAAAACATATTTCAAAATTTTGAGTGAATGCAGAATCCTTGTGAATCAAGAAGAGGTTCTTCTTCAACCCCTACTATTGTAAGCAATGAGGAACCAAGTAATGTTTCTACTATCAATGTTGAAGTTGCATTAAATACTCATGATGAAGATGTTTTGTACTTTCAATGTTGGGGGTACAAATAGATACTGGTGCTGTAGCCATTGCTGAAATTTGAAGGAGACAGTGAAATTTGGGTGTAGGATTAGGAGAGCTCAGAGTACTGACAACTTTCGACAAGCAAAAGTTGACAAAATGACACCTCCTAAAGGGGTATTTCCATAGGATACCTAATGGGTTTGTATTGAAATTGATGATAACATTACTGAAATCAATGTCTAACAAAATTTCTGATTGGTAAATCATCAGCAACCCCATTGAAATACCCAAACCTTAACCATTTTAAACCCTTAGCATAATTCCTAAAGATTTCAGTTGTCTGGTCTAGTCCCACCCACCTGATTACCCTTAGACCGTCCATTAAAGACCTACACCATTGACAACACCTGTAGGATATAACCGGTCAAAACCTCTCACCCATTGTTGAAACCTTCATGATGCATATCACATTGTAAAACTCACCAGACGCAACCCACCCGGATAGTACCCATATTGTGTGTCCATGTACTTGTTCACCCAGTTTTGTACCCACCCGTCCAACCCTTAGCAGAAACAACCCTTGATTCGTCCACCCACCACGTTGAACCCTTAGAAAGTCCATACCCACCACTCTAATCCTGAAATCCATCTAAAAGGTGTAAAATCCATCCAACCCACCCCTCCAACCCCTCACCCATCCAACCCTTAGCCATTTTCTGCTAGACCACCATGTAAAGACAAAGATCCAACCCTTATGCCATAAGACCCCTTATTTAACCTTGGCTTGATCAACACTACCTGAGTTTCAACCTACCCATCCAAGAGATGTAAAACAGACCATTTGGTTCTACCTTACCATGAACCTACCTGTCCAACCATTTCTGAGACATGACTCTAAATTAATTTTTTCTAACCTTGACCAAGACCAGTCTACCCATCCAACCTTCCCGACCAATGTTTTTTTGAAATGTTGAAACCATTCTAGGTGAAAATCAACCACGTTCTCACCACTTATCATTGTAGGAATCACCTGTTGCCATTTGCGATGCATTATGCTAAATTATTACAGATATTCGTTCTAATTTTCATTCTAAAAGTCAATTTTATCGGAGACGTGTGTTCAATGATTCAATCAAGTATCTTTTTAGGGATGGGTCATTCTTACAATATTTTGTAAACCTGGACTTGAACGATTTTTTTATAGTCCAGGATTGTTTAGATGGAAGTTATGGTACATGCGACAGATTACCTAAATTAGAAAGTTACATCCATGAGAAAATTAAAGGTGCAATAGAACATAATTTAGTTGAGTTTGATAAATATAAATCATTACCATACTAGTCGAAAGATGGAAAGGAGTCTAAACGGTGTGAGCTAGCTATAGAACATATGTCTACTTTTCAATTTATGATAAAATTTAAGGATGAAATTGTTTAGGAGTATGCTAGGCATACACATAGAGCTCGATGGTTGGATGAAAAATTCAAGATATGTAAGGACACATTTCCTATCAGTACTATTGTTTTAGCAGTCGATTTTGCAGAAAATTACACTTTGCAACAAAAAATGGAGGGTTCAATCACAATATTACAACTTAGTACAAGTTGCCATTTTTGTGCATATAACATTTATACATTCTCCTAATAGTACAAATAATGAACAAAAAAATTTTAAGAGAATACCAATTTTATATAAGTGATGATCATACTCATTCTACTAAATTTGTGCAACGGTGTTTCCAGTTATTTTATGGAAATTTGTTCTAATAGGGACATCTAGTTCAAACAACATTATATATGGTCATATAATTACACGTCTTAGTTTAATAATGCACGAATATTTTATTAGATGTGAAGGATGCATGTCAAAATTGTTGTGAAACCTATTTGGAGTTTCACTGAGGATAGACATGGAAAATGAGAGCATGACGGTGCAAGGGAATGTGTGAAAAGATCTCTTGCAAGAGAAGAGTTGAAGTATAAAGATGGTGCTAAATTGAAAGATACAAAGATTATACTGGAATGGTGTATTAAAAACATGGTCTGAGGTTCTCAAGAAAATTCGACAATTCACAGATATTTTTGGTTGATAGGGGAACAAAAAATTGCTAACTATGAGGATTATATGACACTCACAGGGTCCCAATGATATGCACTCATTTTGTATCTCAGACAAGTACTTTGTGGGCCACATGGATAAAAAATTTGGCATGTTTTTATGCATCTTGTATCACATTTGTCACTTCTCGAGTGTGATTCACAAGAATGGGTTGATGGATGGATTTATAGGCCTCTAACTCTTCTTCCTAGTTATCAACCTCCACAGGCATTATGACTTGTTTTTGCACATGAAGTTACAACATCCACGAAATTTGATGAAATTTTCATTCTGATGCAATAAGATATTTATGGTTATTTACAATTTTTGTATTGAATTATGTCCATTGAAATTTTAATATGTATGATTTAAATTTGAGTTGAAACCTTTATTTTTTTATAGGGACATGTGTTTGTAGTTATTGCGACAGAAGACAATGAAGAAGGAATAGACTATTTCTTATGTCATTGCATCAAGGAAAGAAAGAAGTTGATTTCTCCTGTCATATATGGTGAAGATATTGAGTAGCCTATAAGGTTTAATGGTAGTTACTCGAACTTGGCTTCGACGATATCCATTAAAAAAAATCCTCTTTTTGGGTGTTTGAAGACTTCGAGACACACAAGAAAATAATCTTATATTCGCATCGAGTTATAGCGACACATATTCAACTGTATAGATATAGAGGAAGTCCTAATAACAATATTATTTGGAAGTTTTGAGAGTGAGATCAGGAAGCAATCATGTCTGTTATTCAGAGTAGATCTGATCTTGATGGTTCATTAGAATGAATTTACATGCTCACATCTTGGTATATATAATTTATTTGAATTGTTTAAATTTGTCAACCAGATCATTCAAGTTTATATATTTTATTAAATTTGTGTATTTTGTATATATCTGGTATACATGGTTTTGATTCAACTTAAATTTCTTTGACTAACACTTTTATGTAGGTTAGTGGCGCTAGAAAAGCTTCCACTTTCACATCCTGATGGTGAACATTGAAATGAATTTACCTGAGCTCATATGGTATATATAATTTCTTTGAATTGCTTAAATTGTTAGTTCTAGATTCAAGTTCATATATTTTATTAAATTTGTGTATTTTATATATATATCTAGTATGGTTTTGATTTGAAACTTAAATTTCTTTGACTAACACTTTTATCTACAGGTTAGTGGGGCCAGAAAATCTTCCACATTCATGTGGTTGACATTATTAGTAGATATTTATATATTCTTGAAGCTAAAAGAAGCTTTCATTGTTTTACAAGAAAAGAGAAGTAATTAACAAAGATTTATGTACCTGTGGAGGGGGTTCTTGGCTCTAGAGGAGGTAGCCCGGAATCACCTGGAGCATATAAATCTGAAAAGATAGCCTCAAAAAGTATTGTACAAGGCCATCCCTACACGTGTTCACAGTCGGTTTGGTGCCATGACCCACCATTTGCAAAATATAGTGTTTGACAGCTTTACACTAGCTCAAAATGCATTATTTCATGTGTTTGCAAACAATAAGGCAACGAGAGAACCAATTAGATATGGAGAAAAAAAAGGGATACTATTGTAGAGAGGTCCCTACGCCGAGATGTAGGATCCAACAAGACATCTCTAGGTGCCACGGAGTCTGAGTAGACAAGCGTTGAAGTTGTATTATTTTTTGGTCTTAGGGATCTTAAGGGACTACGCTTGAATGAAGTAGCCTGGAAGTAACGATGTTATCGTGCACAAGAATGACACCTCCTATAGAATTCACGTAGCCACTCAGATGTTTTGCATAATTGGTTTGCTGCCACGACCCACCATTTGCAAAATATAGCGTTTGATAGCCTGACACTAGCTCAAACTGCACTATTTCATGCGTTTGTAAACAATAAGGTAGTGAGAACACCGATTGGAGGGAAAAAATGAGATAGGATATTGTAGAGGGTCCTTACACTGAGGTGTAGGATCCAACAAGACATTTCTAGGTGCCATGGAGTTCGAGTAGTCACCCGTCAAAGTTGAATGGTTTTTTGGTCTCAGGGATCTGAAAAGACTACACCCAAACGAAGTATCCTAGAAGTAACGATGTTGTCACACACCTAATAAACACCTCTTATAGCATTCACCTGGCCACCCAGACATGTTGGCGTAGTTGGTTTGGTGCCATGACCCACCGTTTACAAAATATAGTGTTTGACAACCTTACACTGGCTCAAACTGCATTATTTTACACATGTTTACAAATAATAGGGCACCAAGAGAACCATATTGGAGACAGGAAAAATTTGATACATTCTATTGTAGAGGGTCCCTATGTACCAAGGTGTAGGATCTAAATGAGACATCTCTAGGTGCCATGGAGTCCAAGTTGTCACTTGTCGACGTTGAATGAATTGTTTTGGTCTCACGGCTCTTCAAGGGACTATGCCCAGACCAAGGTATCCTAAAAGCAATGATGTTGTCATGTACTAAAAATGATGCCTTCACTAGTGTTCACCTTAGCCACCTAGATGTGTTGGCATATTCAGTTCAGTGCCATTACCCAACGTTTACAAAATATAACGTTTGATAGCCTTACACTGGCTCAAACTACATTATTTCACACATTTACAAATAATAGGGCAATGTACAGAGCACTGATTAGATACAGGAAAAAAATTGAGACAAGATATTATCAGAGTGTCCCTATGCTGAGGTTTAGGATCAGACGAGATGTCTCTTAGGTGTCATGGAGTCTGCAAGTAGTCACCCGTCAAAGTTGAACAATTTTTTGGTCTCAGGGCTCTTAAGGGATTATGCAACCAAACAAAGTAGCCTAGAAGCAACGATGTTTTTCATGCACCCAAAATTACACCTCCTATAGAATTCACCTGGTCACCTCATATGTGTTTGGTGCATAGTCAGTTTGGTTACATGACCCACCATTTGTAAAATATAGCGTTTGGCATCCTTACACTGGCTCAAAATGCACTATTTCACACGTTTGCAAGCAATAGGGATGCAAGAGCACTGATTGGATACAGAAAAAAACTGATGACACAGATATTGTAGAGGGGTCCCTACTTTAAGGTGTAGGATTTGACGAGACATCCTTAGGTGCCACGGAATCCACTGAGTAGTTACTCGTCAAAGTTGAAGATTTTTTTTGTGTCAGGGTTCTTAAGGGACTATGCTCGAATGAAGTAGCCCAGAAGCAACGACATTGTCATGCACCCAAAATGAAAACTCCTCTAGAATTCACCTGGCCACCCATACATGTTGCACAGTCAGTTGGTGCCACGACCCACCATTTGCAAAATATAGTGTTTGACAGCCTTACACTGGCTCAAACAACATTATTTCACGTGTTTGTAAACAATAGGTCAGCGAGAGCACCGATTAGATATGGAAAAAAATGAGACATACTATTGTACAGGGTCCCTATGCCAAGGTGTAGGATCCAACGAGACATCTCTAGGTGCCATGGAGTTTGAGTAGTCACTCGTCGAAGTTGAACAATTTTTGGTCATATGGCTTTTAAGGGACTATAGCTTGAACGAAATATCCTGGATGCAATGACGTTGTCACACACTAAAAAAATTCCTCCTCTAGCATTAACCTAACCATCCAGACATTTTGGCACAACCAGTTTGGTGCAAGGATCCACCGTTTGCAAAATATAGCGTTTGACAACCTTACATTGTCTCAAACTGCACTATTTCGTGCGTTTGCAAACAATAGGGCAGTGAGGGCACTGATTGGAGATGGAAAAAATTGAGACAAACTATTATAGAGGGTCCCTACGCCAAGTGTAAGATCTAACGAGATGTCTCTAGGTGCCACGGAGTCTGAGTAGTCACCCGTCGAAGTTGAACGGTTTTTTGGTCTCATGGCTCTTAAGGGACTACGCCCGAACGAAGTAGCTTGGAAGAAAATTTTTTTTCGAGCACCTAAATGATGCCTCATCTAGTGTTCACCCTAGCCACCCGGATGTGTTGGCATAGTCAGTTTGGTGCCATGACCCACCATTTGCAAAATATAGCATTTGAAAACCTTACACTGGTTGAAACTGCACTATTTTACGCATATGCAAACAATAGGGTAGCGAGAGCACCGATTGGAGATGAAAAAACTGAGATAAGGGACTATAGCCGAATGAATGGAGTGCGCGTAGTCACCTGTCGAAGTTGAACAATTTTTTGGTTCAGGGCTCTTAAGGGACTATGCCCGAACGAAGTAGCCCAGAAGCAACGACATTGTCGCACACCAAAACGATGCCTCCTCTAGCATTCACCTAGCCACCTAAACATGTAGGCACAATCGGGTTGGTGCCATGATGTCCCGAGGCATGACTTCTCACTACTCGCCTTCGTTCATTTCCTAGGACTGCTAGAAAAAGTAGTTTGTAAACATTAAATGCCTCGAAGGCTCAAGGAATGCTAGGAAGGCTCCGGATTGGGTGGTATGACACCAATTAAAGCCTCCCTAGAGCCCGCCATGATGTGAATTATTTGACAATATACATTAAATACATATTTATGTGTTCTTATCTAGATTGATATGTCGTAACATATGTACAAACATCCTAAATAAATATGTAAAAAATGTTCACAAATTCTAAGTGATATATCGTTTTAAAATTCATTGAAGAACCTTGAATTTTTTTCAAATACCTTGGAATGGTAAGGATGTGAATTATTTGAGAAACCCCCTCACAAAAATGTGTATTTTGGACCAGAAGGATGGTAGGGTATACAAAAAATGGGGTTTTTAAAGTGTGTGCTTAAATACAAAAACATATAGGACTTAATAAGAAAATGAATCTACTTACGATAATCAAATCATGTGTAACTTCTTATTTGATTGGCATAACACCAAATTATAAAGAGATATTAAGGTGTATCTATTGATCAATGGGATAAGCCCTATTAATGGGATAAAATCTAAAACAATACATAAATGTTTCCCTTAATTTCTTAACAATTATACCATGCAATGTTTCACCATAGTAACGTTATATTCATATAGTTCAAGATGAACTCTACCTTGCTTATTTCTAACAATGTTCGTATTAGTTGATATGCAACAGATGAGTGTTAGCTTTAAAAGAAAAAATGTTTGTTATAGAAATTCCCTCACAACCATTCTTTTAAAGATGTGCAAATTGTTAGGAGTCTTTCAAAGATGTGTACATTGTTAGGAGTCAGGAAAATAATTAGAGTTGCACATACACCCTACGTAATTATTGTGAGAAAAGTAATTACGTATTGCCCTTTTGTACTTCACCTAGCATGATTATCATAGGTCTTGCTTAATCGAATAGGTTTGCTTAACAATTGTACCATGTAGTGCGTCGGGACATGGTTTTTTAAATTTAAATCAAACATACATATAGAACTAATATACATAGAACATACATACATAGAAGGATATCATGTGCAATGAAATCGAATCAAACATAGAAGTAATATCGTTATGAAAACCAACACATGGACATATAATGTATCAAACTAAGTGTGTTCGACACACGTATCTGAAAATATAAGTTCATAACATGTGTACATCTTGAACTAAGTGTGCTAGATGCACGTCTCTAAAAATATAAGTTCATAACATGCGTACATCTCGAACTAAGTGTGTCATATATATAGCACCACATGTGGTCACATAAGGCTATATATACAATGGACTATATGAAGAAACATGAACTAGGACCAGATGGCCCGTATATATATACCTATGTACATCCAGGTCCTGTGAATCTAATCATTGAACATCTTCCCTCTCTTCGGCTTGCTAGAAGTAACATGTCCATGAATTGGGGATGTAGTGGAGGGAGATGTCACTACAGATTTCATCCATGTGGTCCTAGGCATCTCTAAGAAGGACTGCAACCTAACCTGCACATTCATAAACAACAATTTTTTAACACCCATATTTTTAAAATACATTCAAAATTTAGAAACTTAGAATTTAGTTAAAATGCATGTGAAATATTACCGTGATTTCATGATCCCTATCAATTTTTCATTGACGTGTCATAACAAAAATAATAGACTCATGGGGGGTTAACTACATACAACCTGCAACTGTGCATTTCAGAATGCAATCATTTCATGGTTTAGAATTGTTTATCCTATTTTTCAGTATATTTGTAATAATTCCTCTGAGAACCGTTGAACAAATTGTGAACCATTCATGTACCTTAATTCCTAGATCTACAATACTGTTCAATGGAATTTTCTAGTTCAATTTGCGTTGTTTGCAGATTTGGCTCTAGGATTCTCTCTGGTAATCATAGTGCTATGAGCTAATGACATGAATGAATTATAAATAGGGAGAATGCTGCATGTTTAATGCCATAGTGTTTAGAAACAAATTGAAATGGAATCTCACATGAACTTCCAAAATTAAGCACTTACAATGTGCAAAAAACACAACTAAAGAGACATGAAAATGTCACGTTTGGCATGTCATTAGCCTCAATTATCTAAGAGAAGTTGATGATCCACCATATATACTGTGTATAGGAGAGATACATATATTAATATGAACATGTACAGGTGAACATGCCTTTGTTTCTAAGGGAAATTATAGCTTCCCCATCAACATCAATTTTGAAATGCTTGCACTATCAAATTAATAGATTTTTATTCGCTATATATAGCATAGAACTCACAATATCATGGGATGCTGACTGCACAGATGTTTCCTTATGCGGCACCACCTATTGCTACTCAATCATATATAAATGAAAAAATTAGATATCAAATGTATTTTGTAGCATGACATATAATCAAATACATATATATTGAAGTCTCAAACATGAATTAAACTCTTACTATATCTAGCTATATACCTATATATATATACATGAAATCCATATCTTAAACATTATATTATTATGATCAAAGGTTGACCTATGAAAGAGGATAGATCATTTACACCAGTTCCAAAAACATCCACCATAAATGTTCCATTTGGAGAAAATAAATCATGTGATCCAAGCATTTATATCTAGACCCACATTCCATACGGCACCATGTTTGTTCCACAGATGGTGTAATTCACTATAACTGGCACCTTCACCAACATCACTAAATGAAATAACATGGACCCTATGTTAGGTCATAGTGTTAGTGAGCTCCCTAAATGCATGTAATTACTCAAGTATGAAGAACCTCCTTCATTGTAAGAGGGATTTATTTGAAGACAAGGGGGTTTCTAAGACACTAATGCATATTTGGTTGACAAACGCATTGCACCAAGACTAATCTGTCCTAGATGCCACCTCCTGGCCCATAGTATGACTTACAAAAGACTAGTATACATTTGGGACCTCATTAAGAACATTGTCAACGTCCCTAATATAATTTCTTTAGATAAGAGATATGTTAGAGGAAGTGACATTATTATTTTTCACAATGGTGGATAAACAAAATACCATCTTGAAGGCCATCGGTCCCATAAGAATTGTTACTGATTCGGTCATCATGGCACCAATGGATTGCAAACCATATTCCTAGTAGTTGCGGGGGGCATCTACCTTCTTGAATCCAGTGACTCATGCTCCAATGTGGAACTTTCCAATAAAGTTGACTTGTAGGGTTGCATGGGATAATTTAGTATGTCATACCACCACCTGGAATCATCTCTATATCCATTTTATCTATCCTAACATGTTTAGTTACAGAGTCAAATTTGCTAAGTAACATGCTTGCAATGTGTTGGCTGAAAGTCAAGTTGTATCATAATAGTGGTATGATTTGGTCTAATATTAATTGATATAAGATTCTCAATGACAATTTTATGTATGTAAAATTGTTTCCTCATGATATTATTTTGAGTTCCTATTGGTTCCGTGGGGATAGTAGGATTTTCAAGAGGTGGATCTATGTTTGGAGGAGGGTTAAAAGGAATGTATGGAGGGTTTTGAGGATTATTTGGAGGGTTTTGTAGGAATAAACTCGATGGTCACCCCCCCTCCTAGAAGTTCTTCTAAGTTCACTTCCTCCCTCCCTCCCCATTGTCTCCCTCCCTCTCAATAATCCCTCTACCTCTCCCTCTAACTCTCAAAAAAAAACCTCAAACGCTCTCCCGCCTCTCTTCACCTTCGAGGGCTCTACCTCCTTTGTCTTGTCTTCCTATCTCTCTCCCTCCCTCTCGTGATCCAGAAGTCTCTAAAGAGAAATCCTCTCTCCCCTCTCTCTCCCCTTTCGAGTCTCTCCTCTCTAGGAGAAATCCCGGTTTCTCTCTCATTCTGGGGGATCTCCCTCCTTCCCTCTCTCTCTCTCTGCCCCTCCCCCTCCTCTTCCCCCCCTCTCTCCCTCTCATCCTTTCTCTCTCATCCTCTCTCCTTCTCTCCCTCTCTCTCCGTCCCTCCCTACATGATCTCTCCCTTTTTCTCTCTAACCCTAAAATATTTGAATAAATTTTAGGTTTTTATGTACACTTAATTGTCCCCCAACTTGCTGCACTTACCCAGCAGAGACCTCTTGAGGGGCTTTACCTCTAGCAATTGCCTCCTTATGAGATGTTGCAGCTATAATTTTTCTCTGCAAAATAAAATCTTACAATTATTATTGTATTCAAAAATATTGAATTTGAAATCGTTATAACATGTAAACAGTAAAAGTAACTGTTACATGTTGTTGTTCGAGACTAAGACCAATCATTTGATCATTGATTGCAGTTGGAATTTGATCTTTTAGATTTTCATAGAATGCTTCATAATAGAAAGCAAAAATATAATTGTAATAAGAGAATATAGTCCTAGATTTATCAAATTGATTGGCTTTGTGGGCATATGATATATTTGTTTTTATTCTGTAGGAAAAATAAATGCACTAATCGAATAGTTGACCTATTAGTGTCTACAATAAATATTGAACTTCCCAATACAGAATGTGTACAGATCTACCCTGTAACACAATCCTAGCCTGAAAAAGTGAAGCAAATGCAATAAATAATTTGTTTGTAATGCCTTGTAGAAGTTCAGGCCTCTTGATGAATGGTTAAGAGGAGCTACAATAGTAGACAAGAAATGTTAGAGCCTTGGGTGGTCGAGTAATGTTAAGAAAAAAAGATTTTGAAAATAATAAACTTACCATCAACATGTACATTATAATGAGACTCTAAAAAAAATCTTCATTTGTAAGGATAGCCTTTGTAGTAACGACCGATTTATTTTTGAATGGTAAACCTATTAACCGATGTACATCCTCAGGTTCAATTGAGAAATAAAATTGATGACGTCTCAGATGCACGAGAATAACGGAACATTTTCCATCACTCTCGTTGTAAGAGGCGAGAAGGTAATCAAGGACTGAAGTATCAATATCGAATTGGGGCATGTCCACAAGCTCGGTAAATTTTATTTTTTGAGCCAATCCTTTTGTGCGTCTTTTACTCTTAGTAGAGCTAAAATTTGTAGTATGACCTTGAATGGTTCTTAGATTGTTATTCCTTGCTTATTTAAGCAAGGCCCATTCTCAATGTATTGCATTGAGTTCCATAATAATATATGATATTGCTTCTCATTTATTTGCAAAGGTTTATGTAAAGTTATTCTGGCGAATTGCTTTCATCTTATTGATCATGGTGTTTGATTAGCATCTGTGTTCTTGGCTTGGTACGATCTGGTTATCGTTCCTTTCATGGTATCAGAGCTGGAGATTGTTGTTGACATCCATCTGTAAGTTTTATTTTGCAAATAAATTATTTGTGTATTCATATATTTGGGATTTGGTCGTATTTTGTTGCTGCATGCATTTTTATGCAAAACAGAGGCTTCCATTGGATCCAGAAGGCATGAAAACCCTAAGATCGACTGTAAACTCGGCCATTTCTGGAGACAGTCATTTTTTGTGGTTTTTTTGTTGTTGTAGAGAAGCACACATTGGTTCACCTCGGGATTCGTGCCCACCAGAAAAGAAATCGGGATTTTTTTTTGGATCTGTTGGTTTTTTTGAGATCAATATGTAGGGCATTTTTTTGTTACCGGCGTAGCTGTCTCGGTTTATGCACGCAGGAAGGTTTTCAGATCTTTCCTTTTTTGGTACGGATGGTTGTGCACGTTTTTACTATTTTGGGAAATCCATTGCTATTTTCAGCAATGAAGGTCATCTATCTACACAGTCCGGAAATAGTAATTTTTACTTGGATGTGACTTTCTTGAAAACATGCGACACACCCCAAGGATAGTAAGTTTCTGCTTAAAATCCTTAGCCCTTGGTCATATGGTATGGTCATATGAGGGCTTAAAACTTGTGATTCCTACTAGTAGGTGCTTAACTTCAGCCCCCTTTAATTTTATTTGTGTGGTGAAGGCAACAACATTTTACTTTGTTTTAGTGGCACCTAAAATAAATAACAGAGCAAAATATTAAAAAGCTTGTAACTTTTGATCGGTAACTCGGTTTTGAGTGTCATTTTTTGCAAAAGTGCTTGTTTTTTCATGCTCTTTCCATTGGAGTTATTTATTTTGAGACTTGCACTATAATTATAAAGTGCCAAATATGGAGGAGTGTTGTAATCAATTGTGGACACAATTTCGGCTGAGCCCGACGTCCTAAATTTTTGGGAGTTACAGTTTGTACCTATCATGGATTCTGAGAATGATATGCTTTTCTCTGAAGTATGTGGACTTCAAGAGGATATTGTAAAATTTGTGGAAGAAAATAGATCGCTCAAGAAGTGAAATTCTCTTCTACAATCACTCATTCACGATAAGGATACAATAATACACTCCCTGCAGAACAAACTTGCTAGCCTACAACATCACCATCATATTGTGGACAACCATATCCATGCTCCTAGTCCACTTGCAGTTGTTGCTCTTGTACCCACTGACATTGATCTGCCAGTCTTTGAGCCTGAACCTGCTTTTGATGCTTCTAAACCTATGAGGCTTGTTACTGCATGCTCTTCCACATCTGTGCCTATTACAGTACCACATGTTGTGTATCCTACTTCTGCTCAGCTGCATGGCTTTTTTAAGAAGCATACCACTGCATTCAGTTCTCACATGCTCCATTTCTATGGGTCTCACTAGCGGAGTCATTGGCAGACATTCACAGGGTATTGTTTCCTCTATTCCACATGTTAAGTGGAATTCTCGTCATGACATTGGTTTTCGAGCAGATACTTCATTGGGATCACACATTGACAGAGCTCCTTTTTTTGTTCGCTCGACTCTTTCTGAGGATCATGAGCAACACATGAGTTCTACACCTTCACTCAGGCTTGAGAAACCTGAGATTTCAGTTGTCAGACATGATCAACCTGACACACATTCTGATGTTCTTTTGCATGCACCCATTGTGCATTTTGCACCAAGTCATATGCAGGCATCTTCTTCATCCATCCGTGTTGATTTGGGGTGGATATCTGATCACTCGTGGAGGCGACATAGGCATTCATTGAGAGGACTCTACAGGCGTGGCTCCTCCACCATTCGGCCTCTTGCTCCACTTTCTATACCTTCTGCATTGTGATGCTTCTTGTTTTGAGCATTTTTCTTTAGCAGGTGTAGTGTATCTCTCTTGTTTGTTGAGAGATTTTGTATCTGTATTTTCGACACTTTTGGCATGTTGACAGTATCTCTTGTGGGGGAGCTATTCTGGTGGAGCCAGTGTTAGTTTGTCAGTGTTTGAGTAGTTGTTTTGACAACTCATACAGATTTGTAGCGTCACTCCACCCATTCAGCAGTATGGGAGGGTGTGGTGTTGATCCTGCTTCTTCGGGTTTCGTGTCCTTGCCTTGTTACCTTGGCTTTTCTTGGATCGTGACACTCTAGATTTTGTGTCCTTGCCTTGTTGCTTTGGTTATTGTTCTTGGATCGTGGCACACCTATTTGCAGCAGTTGATCGAATTATGTTTGGTGTTTTTTTGCACTTTCGACATCACTCCATTGACAGTCTCCTTGTATGGAGCTATTCTGGTGGAGCCCAGTGTCAGTTGTTTTTGAGTTTTGTGATCGAGCAGTGGATTCAGACCACAGTGCACACCAAACTTCTTCAGCATTGTACGAGTTTTTTGAGCCGAGCTTCTTGGGATGCCTTGGAGCGGGTCTTTACTCTCTTTACTTTGTTGTTACTGGTTTTGGGTACCTTGCGGTGTCCCTTTTTTCCCAGTTATTGTACATGAGTACCTCATCAGGCCTAGTTGTCGGGACTCATACTGTGGACATGCCACTTCTATTTTGGCCCCTAGCTTCACTTGAGGGGGGGTGTTAGAGTAGGTATTTACCTTAGCTCATGTTCACCTAGGTACTTTATTTACCTTTATTGTATTTATCCTCACCCACTTATGTGTGTGGATATTTCTTTTATCTTATTTAGATATTAGGAGATATTATCTAGTTGTTAGGTATAGTTCTTTCCTTGATCTATGGTATTGACTAGATCCTTGATGTCTAGTTCTCTCCTAAATCTATGGTCTTGACTAGTTCTTTGATGACTAGTTATTTCCTTGATTTATGGCTTGATCTACGACCTTGACTGGTTCTTAGATTGTTATTCCTTGCCTATTTAAGCAAGGCCCATTCTCAATGTATTGCATTGAGTTCCATAATAATATATGATATTGCTTCTCATTTGTTTGCAAAGGTTTATGTAAAGTTATTCTGGCGAATTACTTTCATCTTATTGATTGTGGTGTTTAATTAGCATCTGTGCCTAACCCCTAGCCATCCAACCCCTCAAGGCTCAACCATCCAAACCCTCACTCGACAAACCCACCCATCTAACCCTTAGCCATCCAACCCCTCGACCATCCAACCCACCCGTCCAACCCATAGCCGTCCTACCTCTCACCCGTCTAACCCATCCGTCCAACCCATCCATCCAACCCATCCGTCCAATCCTTAGACTTCCAACCCCTCACTCGTCTAACCCACCCATCCAACACACCCGTCCAACCCTCATCCAATCCTCAGCCATCCAACCCCTCACTTGTCTAACCTACCTTCCCAACACTTAGTTGTCCAACCCTTCACCCGTCCATCCCACCTGCCCAACCCTTAGCCGTCCAACCCCTCACTCGTTCAACCACCATCCACCCTACAGTCGTTCAACCCCTCACCCATCCAACCCACCCACCCAACCCCTCAACCACCCAATCCCCTACCAACCTACCTAACAAACTTCCTGCCCAACCCTTGACTAACCTACCCGACCAACTTTTTAAAATTAGGGAAAAATGCTCTTTGTGAAATCGCCTTTGCCACGAAATATTTTTTCAGATATTCGCCAACGATTCGAAAGTATTTTTTCAGAGGGGTCTTCTTAAAATGAACCCTAGGCGGCATTGTTAGATTGATTTACAGGTTGAAAAGGATCCCCAACAAGGTTAAAAGCCTCTCCCTTGCTCGTTCCTATAAGAAATCTTTGAATATTGGTGGCGCAATACACACTCCATTAGTGGCTACAGGAAATGGTAGCCCTGTTGTTGCCTCTGAATGAGTTCCTACAGTGAATCAGACTATATCTTTTCAGGAGGCTCTTCAAAAGGGAGAAAAATTTACAACCATAACCTCTGCCTCTAGCACTGCGTCTATGAACTTTGGAGATTATGTGACCAAATCTGAGATCTTATTCCAAGAGCATGGTATGATATGAAAATTCATTGGATGATGGCCCACGTTACCAGATCTACATGCGTGGATTTAAAAATGTTGGCTTCCCTTGCTTGAAGGTTAGGTAGACATTTATCCTTGTGTTAAGGGAATTTTTATTGTTATTTTCATTGAGCTATGTGCTAAGAATACTATAACTGAAACCATTTGGATCTGACAACCTCACTATTTGATTTTGAAAAAATGGTTCCCATCTTTCAACTCACTTACTAAAACATTCTCAACCAACTGGTTTGGATTAGAATGCCTCATTTTCCCCTACAATTTTGGGCAACAAGTTGTCTTGTTTCCATAGGCAACACTTTGGGAAAATTCAAAAATGTTGATACAGATACCACTTGTTATATCCACACAACTTATGCATAGATTCTTGTTGAACTTGACACTTCAAAGGAACTTCCCGCTAATATTGACATTAAAGTCTAGGACTGAACTTGGACTTAGCCCCTTGACTATGAAGGGCTTCCCTTCAAATGTAGAAGGTGTTTTGCATTAGGACATATTACTGTAGACTCTCATCTAGAGAGTAGAAAGCATGTGAGATCTACTTGGTGGAAATATGCCCTCCCATTTCATTTTGTGATTGATGAAAATCCATAAAGTGCACTTGATTCTATTTTTGATTTGAAGGAATGTGTACCTGAAACACCATGTAGGGAACCTATGGTGTCAGTAATTGTGCCAATCCCCAACAAAGTAACAAAGGAGAATGTACCTCCTACATCTCCTATAAATGACAATGCATACCTGTCAGTCAATTCTTTTGAAGTTCTTCTTCCCGTTGAGGATGTTTCGAAGGATTGAAAAGTGGTCTAGAACAAAAGAATTTTTTTTTTACAAATTCATTATTCCTAATTAGTTGTGTTTTTTCTTTGTGTTGTGGGGTAGTTGTCTTTATTTTGTATCTTGTTGTGCTTATGGTTATATCTTGGCTTTCAAGCCTTTTGTACCTGGGTTGGGTCCTAGTCAAAACCCCCTTTTACCCTTATCTAAAAAAATTATTATTATATTAATTTTATGCTTGTTTTCAATATAAAATTATAATTATAATTATACTTATTTTAAATATTATTATGATCATAATAATAATTATTATAATTAAAAATATTACTGTTTTAATCATAATTAATAAATTGTAATATATTAGAATAATTATTATATTTATAATAATTATTGTTATATTTATATTAATTTATTATTATAATTATTATAACAATTTCATTAAAATATTTTTTTAATTTATTAGAAAAATCAAATTTTATATAAATTAGTAGTTAAAATTAATTAATTAATAATAAATATATAATTATAATTATTAATAATAAATAATATTATTATTGTAATTATAGTTGTTTAATATTCTATTGTACCTATTAGCGTGTTAACAGCACCAAAGGTGTTATTGCTAGTACTACAACAATATTTTGAAGGATTTTATCATTTATGAGAATTTGAATGTTGTTATTTTGAAGATAGGAGTTGAAATACAAAAAGAAGAGAATTTTTCTTTTCTTTAGTTGTTAAAATGGAGGTTTAAATGCATAGATAGGTCATGGATTTTATGTTTTACTTATTCACAAATTCTCACAAGCCTTTATTTATTTATAGTTAAATTTAATCGTGAAAATCCCTTGTGAGTAGGATTTGAAATCTTAATGTGCTAGATTTGAAATCCACCATTTAATTCTCACAAAAAAATTCCATATAAATCGATATGTAGTTTGTCTTTTTTCGTCGATAGCTCCATGCTATGAATTACATTATTATTTTTATTTATGGAGTGGATTTGTTTAAGGGGTTGGTCGCCCTATTCGTTGCACTAGTTGGTGCCATAATTTTATTGAAATTGAGATATAGGAAATTGAAGTTGCCGTGGTGTCCCTTGACAGTGCCCATTTTTGGCAACTGGCTCCAAGTTGGGGACAATTTGAATCACCGCAATCTCAACAACCTCGCCCAAAAATACGGTGAAATATTCATGCTGAAGATGGGGCAAAGGAATTTGGTGGTTTTGTTTTCTTGCCTATAACACTTCCTTTATTTTTATTTACACTTCTCATGGTGATTAACGTTATGGATTTTTTTACGACATATTGGTTATGGCCTCGGATGATGAAAATGATGATGACATGTAACAAGGTGTGTTCAACTCAACTTCAAGTTTCATAATGGGAAACTTATGAGAAACAAGGAAAATGAGGGAAGAAGAAACGTCAACCCTCATGGCTTGTGTCACACATGATTTTGTGAAAAGAATCCTTCCACACTATGTCTGGTAGTCGAAGAAAAACAATATGTATGGACAAGAATTTTGACACGTCTTTCACGCAGACAAATGAATCATTTTGTGCATAGTACTATAAAGATTTATACCTTTTTAAATTTATATTCGTTAATTACAGGAAAGAAGTTCATATTTTTATGGGGGATAGAGCCACAAATGAGTGTCATGAAGCCACATCTTATCAAAGAAATATTTTCTTCAAAATATAGTCTTTGTTGTGGTAAGTCTAATCTGCATCAAAGAGGTGGGCATGAAGAAATTGTAATGGCCAACGGGGAGGATTGGGCTCACCAAAGGCGTGTAGTGGCTTCAAATTTCACTCCAAAAACGATAAAGGTTTCTCCTCTTCCATTTGAATGTTTCATCCTCACCTCATATATTTGGAATTTCCTATTTATAACTAGCACTTGGACTTGATAGAACCAGGTGCAACATATGGTGGATTCTATTTTGGAAATGAGTGATAAATGGAGACAAATGGGTAATCAAGTCAGAGGATTCTTCGAAATAGAGGTAAGTAAGGATCTCAGCCATCTCACTAGCAATATCATTGCTTAGAAAAATTTTGGCAACAAATTTGAGAGTGGAGGAAGATATTCGATCATCTTGCAATCCTTCAAAATATCTTGTTATAGGCCAGGTGATATCAATGGCTAATAGCCTGTAGGTAAAAAATGATTCAAAATAACACTAAACGCAAATATAATTTTCAACAAATTGTTTCATCATTAAATTATGCTTAGAAATATAGCTATAAATTTATTATTTGCATTTTGCATCTAAATCTGTGTTGAGGCATCATTATATAAAACAATTTATGTCCAAGCACTTATGGATGTGAGTCGATTACCTCCCTCCTTTATCCTCTCAAGTTATTGACCAAAAGTTTGTACTATTGTTGCCAACTTTGTCTTTTATCTCCACACAAACCAACATGAGGAATTAAGATGTCAAAACCACTTTTGGAAATCAATGCAAGGAAATTGTTTTCGAAATTAATATAATGAAGGTCATTTATTTTTCAACTATGTGACAAATGATGCAGGTTCTTCCTCGTGTCACTTAATTCAAAGATCAGAAGGCTTAAAGTTGAGGTTGAAAATTATATTGAAGATATTATAGAAGTGTGCCTTAGCGAGTACCATGAGGATGAGAAGAAGATATATGGAGATGAACTGTTGGGGATCGTGTTCTCTCATGTCTACCACTACAACGACGAAGGTGATGCATCAAAAAACAAGTTAACGAGGCAACCAGTCATTGACGTTCATGTAAAACATTCTTCTTTGCAGGGAACGACACGACATCCATGTTATTGATGTGGAATATGATGTTATCAACTATCAATCCCTTGTGGCAAGATAATGCCCGTCACAAAATCCTCACAACTTGCGGTAAATCATTTATGGATGTGACGATAGGGTCTACACGACCAATGTTAGAAACAAGTAGTTGCCCTCCCCCTTTATATTATTTGGAGTATGCCTTCAAAGTAATTATAATTTATATAATACATCTAAAATAACAATATATGTTATGTAGCTATCCATAAGCCTCTTTTGTAATAAATATTTTCAACCCACAAATTATTTGATGGAAAAGGAGGAGATGCGTTGCATCCAATTTTCATCCACTGAAGCGTTTGGTTTAGCGTTTGCCTAGGAAGAGTGTGTCTCTAGGGGTGTTGTATGTTAGGGAATCAAAGGTGGACTATAGAATATAATATTGTTCGTTTTTTGTGTTTTCTTATTGGTTTCTCTATGTTCACGACACATCTCATTGTTTGTTTTTTCTCTAAATATAGTACCATTTAATTTTGGCAATAATTCTCTCAGTTATATTGCAATATTTGGGTGTCATTCCCACTTGAGTAACTTTTTTATTTTACAGTAGTTTGATTATTTGGAATGTTAGGGTTTGTAGCAATGACATGCTTAGCAACGTCTTTGTTGTGCCTTACTCATGGAAGTTACAATGATTCATGTACTCTCTTTTTAGTGGGTTTGTTTGGATGCCCTATTTATTTAGGGTTTGTTAGGTTAATGTTTTTTAGGGGCTGAGCATAAGATATTTGTTTTACCAATTGTTATGAGAGATGATTACAGAAGTTTAATAAATGTATTTCTAATATACATACATTGAGAGCTCTTTCTCACATCTAAAATAATTAAATATACTTGGAGGGACATTATTTGTCAGTTTGTCACTAGTTTCATTTTCTATGGTGTCGTGTGTTTTTCCTAATTTTGTTAGGACCACGACCTTTTTCGACTACTTTTAATTATAACCATCTTATATAGTTTGTTAATATATTGATGCCTTCAAATAAACATAGGATTTAACTTTGTAAATTTATATGAGAAATAACTATAAATTATGTGTAAATATAGTTCATTTTTTTGATAAACCAAAATGCAATTACCCAACGTAGGTCTATTAATTGATAAATTTTGAATGGTTGGAAAATACTTAAAGCTGAAAAAGTCCAGGTGGTGCAATGGAGATGTTGATGGGAGGTGATGAAGAAATCCCTTCTCTATAGGACCGCCTGAAGGTTAGGGAAGGGTCCATATCATTCTTTATTCTTTATTTTTATGAGACCTTCAAGCACCGTGGGCATGGACTTGTTGGTGTTAAATGGTGTATTCCTCTAGTTGTGGCTTTTCCATATGATATGGATCCCATATGTAGATTGAGAACATTTGTTCCTTGCATTCTTTTGTTGTTGTTGTCAAGGAGGAAAAGGAACAACCCGTAGTTTGATCCTCTCGAGCCTCTTTGGAGGGCTAGCAATACGCCAACCATCTGATCATGTGTTTTGATTGTTGTAACCCAGACAAGATGAGAGAATGGTGGTGTTATGTGTATAACATCAAGGCACCGTACTTCACAAATATCTCTAGTAGACATAATCCCATATCGTTCACACTATGAACATCAACATTTTCTTTTTGCAATGTCAATTGTTGTGTTTTGTGGATAACTAAAGCCCACACTACTCAGAAAGGAAATTGCATGTGCTCGTTGCAGGAACCACAAAACATCCAGGTTTAATAATGTAATCTATCTTGTATATTCTACATTGCATAATAAAGCATGAACCAATAGATGCACGTTGTTGGGATTTCTCCACTGTCATATAGTAAAAAAAATTGCTTGCAGAGCAAGAAGGCCTAGAATTCAAAAGAGGAGGCATAAGGAAGGAGGTTTGAGTATTCTTGATTTAGTACACATTACATGGATACATTGGTCTATGGACGTAGAGGCTCTTTTTCTAATATTAACAAAAGCATCTACTGTTGATTTGATGAAATGCTAGAAAGAGAGGAGGGTACATGTGCAAGCCTTGGAGTTGTCGAATGTGAGAAATAGGCATGAAAATAAATCTTTTTTAATAATAAATTATTGTACATGCCAACAAACCAATAATACAAAATCAATCAAATCATATGTTCGTTGAGAAATTTGACCATAATCATTACTACCCTTCCACTATTGTATTTTTAGAAATTAGTAAAAAGTTGAGAGTTTTGAAAGGACCCACATCCTTTTACAATAAGTCCAAAAGGAAGGATAAAACCATTATATAGAAAGCCCAAAGACAAGAGGAACAAAGACCAAAAAGTCCAAACCAGAAGTTGAAAATAAGAAGGTGCCAGCCTTCCACTATTGTTAAGATTAAAACAAACTTAGATATTAATAATCGGTCGAAACGATGATCATATTTAATACAAGCGATATTAATAACTTTGTTGAGTATTGAATCCTAGGATTGTTAAGGTTAATAACAGGATTTATGTGTCTGTTTTTGCGAGAATTGTTCATCTAATTTATAAGAATTTCTATTAGGGAATAACCAGAATATCCAACACGTTCCCTGGTGCTCGTTGCGGGTTGCTAGTATGTCGTGTGATTCCATAGCTGTATCTTACGCAGATGGGCCATTCCTGCTTCCCTTTTCTCATATCGCCCCTCTTCCTTATTTTATGATCGTGGATCCGAGAAAATAGATTTTCAATTGGTTTATTACATAAGAATTTGATTTTTTAAGTGATCGGCTCTTAAACATTATTATTATTATTCAGGCAACCAGGGATGGTGGGCTCGATAATCTTGGTGAGCGTGTTCGTTACTTATTCCATGCTTGTTCTAAGTTGACTCGCTGAACGTGCGGACCGTGTGATGTTATCCACACATAAAACACTCGGATAATCTTCCTCTGCAAACTCACTTGATCTAACGAATGCAATGAACTTGCGCGAAGTGATGCCGGAAAACACATTAACTCTCCGAATCTCAACGTCATTTCAATTTTTGAAATCGCAGGGGGAGTAACACGTATCAGAAAGCTAATTTTTTTTTTTTCCCTTTAAATTTTTTTTTTGATGTGTAGTGCACAGCTCTAGATTACATAGATTGTCAGCATCTCTGACATGTTTAGGAGGAAGCATATGAGGGATATACAACCATACATCACCTTTAGCCAAGTAGCAATGAGTAAGAGACATTCACTCCCTCAAAATCACCCAAAACATGATCCTGGCCTGAACTATTTTAACTCTGGGTAACCTGTGTCTCTAGGCCTTACACTGATCAACAAGCCTTGATCCCTGCAGATTAACTCATTGAAAGCCATACATCATCATTAATAAACCAAGAACCCTTCAACATTTCATTAGAATTTAGATCATAATAGATACAAATTTGACAGAAAACACTAGCCGGCAGATGATGGGCGCCTTAGTCCCTTTCAAACGGAATGCCACCGAATCCCATATGACCGGCTGCGTAGAGCTCCCACCAAATGTTGTGGGTATCGAGTTTGGCACTGAGCGATCCATCGGCCAGAACCTCGCTTGTGCACGGAGATTGCGTGACAGACCAGGGAGGCGAACAATACCTCCGTTTTTCCCTCTTTTCATCATTACCATTCGTCTGATTATAATGTTGCAATTTTTTTTTACTCGACCGCCCCTTTTTTTTAACATAGCAGAAAACCCTCCTCACTAATACACAAGGGACTACTACAATCGCAAGAATGAAGACATGCAGACATGCGCAGGGGCAACAGCAGACGGCGGCGCAATCTCCGGCAAAGCTTGCCGCGCAGCTGCATAATTGGCTTCCCTTGCCGACATTTCCCCTGCACTTCTCAGCAGATCGGCTCGAGTTTCGCCTGGTTCTGATCGATCTTCTGTTTTTTGGCATTTTACATTCGGCCCTTTGCAAACCCTCATAAATCAAGTCGTAATGAGAAGAAGAAATCGAAATGGATGACTCGAGTTGAACGCCCATGCCTGCCCCGAGCTTTTCACACATTCTTCACAGTCCTTTTACAAGGGATACAAATATGCCAGGCGCCCGCGCTTGTATGTACAAAGACAGAGGTCTAGAGTTCGATCCCCAGCGACGAAATGTGCCGTTTTGTATGCTTCCTAATCTGGTTTGTAATGTTGACTTTGTCAGCCAGTTTTGTTGTGTTCCAGAGGTGTTCTAGAAAGCCATCTCCCACGTGTAAATAGATCATATTGTAAAATCGTTATTCTAATTTCTCAGCCTAACGTCAACTTTCTAAGACTAAAAAACATAGGTATATCTCACAATATTGACATTTATATTTCAAATTGTATGGTGGTATTTAATATTTTAACAAAGTAAATTATTATTTTCTTCCTAAAATATTTTATTGTGGTTGTTACATTCAAAGATAATCTATATTTATTTTTATATCTTCATTATTTTCATTCAAAAATTTTAGAGATATAGATTATTTTAACAGCGTAAATTATCCTTTTGCTTGAAAATATATAATTATGATTGCTATATTTAATGATTAAATTTATATATTTAATCTATATTTATTTTTTATATTTTCTCTTTTTTCAATCAATCAATATCAATAACATAAATGTCATCTTCCTTTTTGATCCTTCAACGTTGAAAGTATAAATTATCTAGTAAAGTAATTTTAATTTCAATTTAAAAGACAAGCATCACGTCATTAATATAGTATAATATAGATGATATATTATTAGATGGATGATGTCGTACTCAATTTTTAATCATTATTAAAATTATGTTAAGTCATTTGACGCTTACATTTATACTATTTACTATAGATAGATGATGTGGTGTTTGAACCTTACATTAGCATTAGAATTACATAATATCATCATTGTCTTGCATTTATGCTCTCAACTTTAACCCATCAAAAAATGAAAATATATTTATATTCTTAATCTTAATCCATTTAGACTTTTTAATTTAACAAACATAATGATATATAATTTTCAAAAAAATAATTAAATTATATATAGTTATGACTTGACCAAATAAAAAAAGTTGCAACTTAACTCGATTTAGTTAAAGTGTATAAAAAATACATCCAAAATCAAAATCCGAAATGATCATAAATCTAAATTACATAGAATTTATCTTTATATAATTTTCAAATCAAGGATCGAATGTAAATTTGAATTGCCAAGCAATACACTAGCAATCGCATGTATACAATGTAATGTGAACGCCGAATGGTATATGTTATTTGACTTAGAGGGATAGTTATTACTTTTGTAGTTGACGTTGATAAAGGGTGTACCCAATTCAGATGCACCATCTGTTTTGGAGGTCAAAAATGTGTATTCTTCCCTTGAGTCTTTAGAAAAAATTGTATGTTTTTACGCAAGGAACATTTTGGACCAAAGTTTGTGGATTTTCAGTCAAGTGAAAATTTGGGTATTATAAAGTGAAGAAGGCAAGGTGGCGCTTCTAAGGAATACATCAATGGAGAAATCCGATTAATAAAGATGTGATTTGATGTTTTTAAAAATGGGCCACAATCTACCAAAGTCATTCAGAGCCTTCAAAAGCAATATTTAAAAACTGTTTTCAATGACAATGTTGTACTATCTTTAAACAATAGAATTCATTAGATAAATTGAGAAACCATGTCACCTATCCTTAATGTTGAACATGTGATGACTACTTCTACATTGAAAATCTATACACCATAGTATGACGGTAGATCTGCCCTGGTTCATAAACTGTATTGGGAAAGTTTGGGTGGTAGACACCATCAGGGAAGGTCTGGGTCTCCAAGGCCAAGGCTGAATATTTCCCACATATTGCACCTCATTTTCCCATAGTTGTCTTCATCATATTGGAACTATAAAATTGCAAGCTCAGAGAAGTTGTCCACAAATTCAGAATCCTGCCACTGAAATCATCCTTCACTCTAATGACATGTCTTAGACCAGGGTTCTTCTTTGAATGGTCCAGAGCCATATTTATATCATATCCTCTAGGAACATTATTTATTCTACTCCCAACAATGGTCTCTTTATTAAAATCATATGGTGTTCCTTTTTTTGGCACAACAACCCCTGTTGGACTAAGATGTTGATCCACCAGAGTATAAGAGGAAGCCCATATTTTCACTTTGTTATCAAGTATGGTTTTGCTACTGTTATGGCCTACAAGGTTCCAATAAGTATGTTGTGCCAAGCACACAGGGGTGGGCTTATTTTTGGGTATCGCCCTCATAACAACTGTCAACTCCTTATTTCGAGTTATGGTATATGTAGCATAAACATCAAGGGAATCCTAACAACCATCAATCAACAGAATTTACATTAAACAACATATAAATCAAGATCATCAGGAATCCTAACAACCCTCAATCGATAAAATTTACATTAAAGAACATATGAATCAAAATCACCATGGAATCCTAACAAACATCAATCAATAGAATTTACATTAAACAATGTAGACTTCTTGCCAAAAATATAATCAAATTTATTTTGAAAGAAATGAAAGCAGACACTAACTGGTTAGCTACTCACCCCACAATTGCATCAAAGTAAGGGTCCAAAGTGCCATTATGTATGCATAGATTTAAAACAAGAAACACAATAAATTAAGTCAACATTATCTTTACTGAAGTTTAATACCAAGGGATTCATATTTTCTTTATCCAGGAAAGTTTACTTTTTTGCATTGCTATTAAATTGCCCACAAAAGGCTACCATTCATGATATAAATATTGCAAATGTATCCATGTCTCATTATGTGTACGAAGCTCTTCATGTGTATGGAGATATTCATGATATGGGGTTTTTAAATATCAATGTATTCAATGTATCTTACAAACTTTATACATAGATTATTTAGTACATATTTACATACTTATTTTAGTGTGTATGATTAGAAATGGTGGGGGCAAACGAACGAACCTTAATTAGATCTTATGGACTATAATAGTATAAAATCTACCAACAAAGCTTAAGGTTTTATGATTACTAAATTAAGTTTAACAAAATGCTACTGTTTTTTTCTTCTGGTAGTTATTGCACTATCCCATCATTTGCATGTAACTTAGATAACACATAAGATTTTAGGCGGCTTAATGTTTTACCTGCCCTTCTTCTCCACTTCCTATAATAGAAGCCATGTTATCTCCTTGTTCATTAGCTTGTGTCCCTTACAAGTGGATAATTACAGAGACTAATATTAAAATTAGAAAAAATACAGAGGCAATCGCCATTGATGGGTGGTGGCCCATTGTTTGGGGGTGCATTGGACCATGTTGATGCCATGTGGATGATGGAAAAAAATGCAATTTATTCCCCACCATTTGGAATACTAATTCATTAAATTTGACGTGGTTGATGAATTTATATTGGTTCTCAAAATTGTTTACAATCTTGCCTGGTACTCATAGTGGACTATTTTAAATGCCAACTTTAAACCATGCTACGATTGTTTATTAAATGTTAAAGTGCTTTGCATTGAATCATCTAGATGTGTTTATTTAATCCTCCATCGCCAAAGCACAAAAATGCAGTCATGTTGATCAAAACATGTCATTTTTAATGCTTAACAAGAATAACTTTTAATATTGGCAATCATGGACCACCAAAACACTCACAAGTGCCATTTGTTACATGTTTTTCATCCTTCGTTGTCTGATCAACATCTATTCTTGGCTATACAACTATTTTTTGGTTACCAATAATATTGTGTTCTTATCACCATTACTTCTTTCTTCACACCACTTTCTTCTCATTTTGTTTTATACATTTAGGGGAGCTGTCAACTTGTAGGAGATTTAGAAATGTGTGGATTTGTAATTCAGTGTTATCCTTTGCTGATGAAATTTATCCATTCCATTTCTGTGTTTTACATTTATTATATCATAATTCTAGTATGGTCTACTAAATGAACCATGAGCATCTTTTCTAAATTGTTTACAATCGTAAACATGACTGCTGTGTTCTAGTTAGCATGAAAATTAAAAGGTGTGGACACCAAGATTTATATGGTGTTTTGATTATTACTATTACCTTGACTCTATGTCATATCGTGGACCTTGATGTTAATTTAAGGATATGATGATGATGATCTAGAATAGTTATCTTGTTAAAGACTTGTTGTTATGTCATTACTATTGTTGTATTGTTTAGGCTCTGGTCACTCTTTATTGGATCCCTAGACCTTGATATCGTAATAAAAAAAAAATTTAAACATTTCTAGATGGAAATTGATACACTCATTTTACTTATTGGATAGACAGTACATACATGTTATACTTGCGACACGTTGTGACTATTGCAGTAAATTTATATGCTTGATTCCTAAATCAGTATTCGATGTTCTAACTGTTACTACTGTACGGATGTATTAGACATAAATTATGGGTATTTCTAGATGATTTTTGATGTTGTGATCTTAGTGCAAAGTGATGGATTGTTATAATCGAAATGTTAGAAAATTAAACAATTGGTGAATTAATTGATTCTAGCATTGGTTAATTAGGTTGTTCAATGGTGTAAATTGTTATGTATACGTGCATGTGTTTTATTATTTTGTCACTAATATGGTCACGAGGCCAGAAGGTATTGTTAGATTTTGCAGGAAATTGATCACAACCATGAGGGGGATTGGGAACCAAACACAACAGGATGTCGGGTGGTTACAACATTTGGTCGTCAAGGCAACTAGTGAATTGTGTTGTGTTACCTTTATTCTTTTATGTGTTAAGAAAATTTCCATGAGGGGGAAATTTTCTAATGTGACCAAGGGGGTAAGAATTTTATTTGTTTGTTTTAACTTGCTTTAGTAGGTGATTTCTTTTGTGATGTCTTTTTGTTAAATTACTTTTGTTAAGTATGTTTAGGATTAAATTAACATCTTGCTTTAAATTTTAAGTTTTGGAGGGAAGTCAAGTGGGTGTAATTAATTTTGATGGTTGGCTCCTTGAGCCTTGTGTTTCCTCATGTATTGAATGCTTGGTTTTGAGTGTTGACCACTCCAAACTCTTTGAATCTCGAATTTGAGATTGAGGGCAATTTTAGGGGACTTGTGGGACAAGTTGAACTTGTCCCACACTTCCCAAAACCCCTTACCAACCATATCTATGGGTTGGGAATCCAAAAAGGGGATTATTTATTGTTTTGGGAAGGGAAATATGACTTTGGAGTGCACTTTCTTCATTTTGCATTTAATTGTGCCTTAAGGCACATGGGAAGGGATGGATGTGGATTGGAGATGTCATTCAACCCAACCACCCATTTATGGTGTTTTGGGATTTGAGTTGACTAAAGGGAGGTGGTCTTGAGGATGTGTGATGTGGCATCCTACAAGGAGCCACATCACCCTCACTCTTCCTCTTGTCTATTTATGGAAAATTTCCTCTCTTGTTGAGGGGGTTTTTTTTGGAGTTTTGTTTTTGTTTTGTTGAAGAGTTCTCTTTTGTTATTTTGGGAAGAAAGAGAAAAAGAGAAGTGCTTGGACTTGCATGCTTGGATTGATTTGGGAAGGAGCTTGGACAAGTTTCTTGGTTTAGGCTTCTCCAATGGAGAGGTAGGAAACCCTCTCCTTTGTTTTGCTTTCATATTATTGTTGCTTCTATGCTAAAATTGTGAAAAATGCATGTTTACTTTGGTGTATTGTGAAAAATGGATAGAATGCTTATTGTGTAGTATAGGAGAGGTCTATGGGAATACTCATGAGGGAGGCAAAAGAGTAGATTAGGATATTGTGGAGGGAGTTTGAGAGGGATGCCCATCTTGGGTAAGAATGTTTACATTCTACCTTGTCTTTGAGGGAGCCATAAGAGGAGGGAGGCATAAGAGTATGGGAGGAAAAAGGGGTACTTGAGGGAGGCATAAGAGTCATAGGGGCTTGAGTTTTATTGTGGAGGGTTTTGGATGGGCATCTCATCTCAATTGGGAGGCATAAGGAAAACATTCCCATAGTTCCTTCTCTTGTTGGCTTGGATGCAAGCCTTGTTGTGAAATGTTTGGTGTTATTTGTGTGTCTCTTTGTTCTTCTATTTTAGCTTGAATGTTGTGAAGAAATTGTATTGTGGAAGCAAGTATTGTTGCCTTGAGTTGGAGACCACCCTTCATTGTGTTGTGTTTGGGGCTCGGGGGTCAATGGAGGAGATTGCTTCTCTTCTCCATTGAGATTTGGTTGGGAGGAGAGTGTTGCCTCTCCCCCTATTTTGGTTGTGCCTTGAGATACTTGGAACTTGGAGCATGGATGAAGAACACCATGGAGCTTGTGAAGACTCTTTTGATTCCCTTAAAACATTATTGTGTTGTAAAATTTGCATGTGAAAGAAAGTTGTATCATCTTGTTTTCTTTATTCCAAAAATAAGGGACATTAAATAGGATATAGTTGCTAAAAGACACATGATTGAATGCAAAAGTTTACTTGAAAAGTGTTTACATTATTGTAAATATGTTCCACATGAAGTAAAATACTTTGTGTGTTGTAACAAAAATTGGAGGAAAGAAAATGTATTGAAATGTTAGTTTTCTTACTCAAATTATTTATTGGAAGTGTTGTTGGCTTCCTTTGTGGTATTTTGGAAAGAAATATTCAAAGAAAATACAATTGAACACACATCTAACAATTTAAACCTTTATGCATATATGTTTATAATGATTATGGCAAATTCAAGAGTACCTTAAGCCATAAAATACAAGATACGCCAAGTCCACGGTTTATAACACAAAAAGAAAACTAACATTAATATCCCAAATTATTGGATAGGTTCAAACCTTGATGTCTAAAAAGTAAATGACTTGAATTATAGCTTACCCTCAAAATTGTGGTACTAAAACACATGATAACTGGCTTAATGTTTTTTTTTGATATGGTTGAGACCATTCCAAAATAAAATAATTATGAGATAACCATGGAAATTGTCGTAATGCAAAATCTAGCTACCAATGAGTTTAAGTAATATGATCGTTGAGCAACAACAAAGGTAGCACTGTAAAGTTCCAAAATTGCATTCATGTGTTCACCAAAGTGCTACTCTCACACGTGGACCGCTCTCAATTTTGCATAAGTATCCATGGAGATCCTCCTATTTGCTTAATTGAAGTTTCCCTGTGGTCGATTTTTTAATATGAACTTTGGCATTTAGACAAATTTTTAGGTGTAATTATTAGCCATTCATCCCATGTACTCATCTTAAAGTGTCTGCCCAATGTAGAGACTGCACTGTCAAACGTTGAGTCCGTTCTTCCTTAACAGACCCGCCAGGAAATCGTATTGCTGCTGTTCCCAAATCAATTGGATTGAATATAAAAAAAAAAGAAAGGGGGGTCGATTTTATACCCCTGCTCCAGACTTTCTCGAATGTGTAAAAACAATCACCTTAAGTTATCCGGTTTCCCAAATTTAGATGGCTTTTATCTATTTAGCCATACCTTAAATGACGTTACGACCCTGTAATAGCACTCATCCTCTCCAGTTTGGTGGTGCATTGCTACAGTATTTGTTACAGAAAAGAATAAAGTCTACTCTAATGGGTATATCAGAACAAAATGGCAACTTCATGACGTCGCTGTTAGGATCCTGAGACAGGATGTTATGAAATGTTTTGCTCCTCTAGGAGTTTACTCTCCCAACGATCTTCACAAGGCTGCATCGTGTATTCGGGCAGCTGGTCAAGAGCACTGTGATCTATAAAAAGAGGGAAACGTGGCTTTAGCCCTTCCTACTGTCCAGACTCGTGACCCTCACTGTGTCACTGTCACCCCCGAATCGATGGGAGGCGAAATATCTTGTAATCGAGCTCCAAATTTGAGGATGCATTCGATACTGAACAGATAACAACATAGTTGGCATCCTGTTTGTTGGAAACAGCCTTGGGGCTGTCTCTTTCACGCGGCCTGGCCGACCTGCTCACTGGTCGCCTCTCTACTTGTCTGTACATGCACCCATGACCTTTGTTCTCCCCCTGCTCACGCGGCCAGGGCCGAGTCAGACAGAATTCACGCATGAAGCAAGCTTGTAACACGTTTTTTTTAGTCGCCCATCTCCTTCACGCGGCCTGGGGCAGAACTACAGGAAGATCCTCCTATCACCTAAGGAGAGGCTCAGGATTTACAAAATCTTGGCGAATAGATGTTGTGCGGCCTGTAGGAGTGGATCTACACGCCAGGAAAGAGTCATTATGATTGCCAGGAGTTGGTGGAGTCAACCATCGCCCAACCACAACATTTAAAACCAAGTTTGAAATGCTGGGCTTTGTAAGCCAATTATACAGGGTTTTATGGATTCATTTTTTTTGATAGTATCTTGGTCAGGACGAGTGCATGTTTGAAACTCTTTGTGTTTTATTTATTCGGTGAGATGTTCTTAGTGTGTGCACAATCCATTTTCAAATCTGACTAATGGGATTACCAACGAATGTTTCAAAGAAGTCATATGTATTTATTTGAAACATGTTATCATGGTTAAAGATACGAAGTAGATGGTGATGAACTAGAACCAAAGTTTGAAGATGTTCTAGATGGGTTTCAATCCTTACAAAAAGATGAGAAAGGGTGTCATGATGATAAGTAATACATATTAGTGATTCATAATACCGTTTTCTTTTAATAAACAAACTTAATATAAATAAGGTGCTATGTACAACTAAATACATAAAGACATACAATGTAGTAATATAATGTTGAAGTATATATCTTATCGGTTGATGATTTCCTTGATATATGTATATAACATATACATATATGTATATTCATAATATACATAATGCAAACATAATAATATAAAATAATGTATTAAATTCATGAGTTTACATAATGCAAATGGATAATCAAACAAAAATAAAATCGAGTGGATAGTTTATTGTTTTCATAACAAATTATACCTTATTCTAAGGTTAGCATTGAAAACACTGCTATTGCGAAATCACCAGACATTAGACGAAGCAACTCGAATGACGACCCTCCTTTCCGTTTGTGAAACGTCGAATGAGATGAATTTAAATATCCTTAACTTGAATCATCTTCGTTCCCGAAGCATTACGGGACTGTTTTAGTTCGAACCTGTTTGCAAACAAAGGTACCCATCAAAAAAAAAAAAAAATTGTCGCATTGTCGGGACGCTTGTTTGTTTGCGGCGTCGTCATCGTCGATGTCGTGAGTGTGGCGTCGTTCTTTTTGAGGCGTTACATTTTGGTATCAGAGCGTGGGTTCAACACTTGGACCCTGGGCCAACTTCGAAACCCGAAAACCAGTTAGTAAAATTTAATCTCTGTGTTTAAAATAAAAATAAAGTAATAAAATTCTTCAAATTGCTGAACTCGCCTAGTGGCGTTTTGTCGAACCTAGATAACTAAAAATGTTAAAAATTAAATGGATACTCTTATGAAATTCTGATGTAACATGAACTTGTTTTGCATTTAAAAATATGTTGTTGATGCATACTAACTTTTTCTTTAGTTGTATGATGTGATAAAACCCGTAAGATTCTTCCTTGTTGGAATGATAAATTATAAGCTGCGATTCTTGTAGTTTAACATTAGTGGTTGTGTTCTGGGGTCAGGCATAGTAAATTAGAAGTTGTTTAGTCACCCAAAGCTTCCCTTTTTCTCTTAGTTGTTAGATGAGTTAGTTTTGGTCGCCACTATGGAAAACTAAATCCCCGTATGAGTAAGTGGATATTAGGCCTTGGTGTCGTTTTTGATCCAGCTTAGCGTATGCATTATTAAAACGGAGCTCGAGGCATAGTACCCCTATTAGCAGCCATAAAGGGCTGCAAAGTGATTGTGATGTTGACTTTCTGTATTTTATATATTTGTAAACTGGTTTTATTTTATCAAGGACCAGCGTTTTATTTTATGATTTGATTGAGAAGCTCTGAGGCTCTTTTAGTAATTATATTTTTGCGAGATTTCAGACATTGCAATGCGGATGCTTATCCACTTTCCTTGATTGCCAATATTTCTTGGATTTTAATTTGACTGGTGACTCAGAGCTCGTTTATCTGTTGGCTACTTAGCTAAACGTTACGTGATTCCTTCCTGCATGTTGTTGAGCTGGTTCTACACTGGTTGTATTGTGACATTTTGTCGTATGGGGGTACACCGTAGGAGCCTTGAATGTCATCTTAGGTGCTTTAAGTTATGCCTCAGTTCTAGAAAGATGAAACCTTGAGTGTGTCTAGGATCCTGGAGAGTTCGTTGTGTAGTGCATTCTAGTTGGTAGCTTGATAGCGGTGACAGTGACCCTCTTACAACCTAGTAAGAGATTTTATCCTCGTCAGAGTAGATGTGTTTAGTTATGGGCTTATGGATTGTGTTAGGATCGGATTGACTCTTGGTTGACTGTATATTTTAAGTGGATAAATGTTTGGTTGGTAGTGACATCCCATCGATGGCATGCTAATTTGGATCATGGTTTCCTTATTTCTTTATAGAAGGTATTGACTGATGGATTGTATGTATTTTGGTAATTATGATTAGACGTAAGCCCATCCGGGAAATGTGATTAATTAAGTGTGCTTGTTTTTCCTCTCATTGACCTATTAGTCTTTGGATTACGTGGAGACACTTATGGATGTTGATGGATCTTTTTGTCCTTGCTCTAAGAGATGTTAGTTTGGTGGATCTTAATATTTTAATCTCGGTGGTGGTTATATTGTGTTTCTTCTTTTAAAACTATAACCCTTGGTCATAGAATCCGTGGTTGGATAGATTAGTCGATTGTCCTCTTACATTGATGATCTCTAATGGGAATGTGGAGTCCTTGGAGTAAGATTTGCATTGTCATCTTGTTTCTTGGTTGGTGGTATCTTGTGGAAATATAGGTGTTGATTTGAAAACTTTCCTTGTTTTATTATGCAAGTAAAATGTTTGAGCCTAAACAACAAACATTGTTAAACCTCATAAATTCGTAAAAGTAGATATGCCTCTTTAATGAGTCTTCCTTGTAAGTTCATTTGAAATTGGTAGAGACCCACTAGAAATGTTTAATGATGCTTGTAATCCTTTGGAAAACCCTTGAAATATTGGCATGGTACATATTGAATCATGGATTCCTAGTTCTTAGGAAATTAAAAATGTGTTTGCTATGTTGATTGTCTCTTGTTCCTATGGAATTAATAATGTGATGTATTGATTCATATCTCTCTCCCATAAAAATAATAATGTGATATGTTTGACTCTTGTTTTCCATTAAAACTTTAATTGTTAAGATGACTCACCCAATTACTATAGAATTATAATTGAGAAGATTTGACTTTGAAACTTGAAAAAATAAGTTGGGACATAGAAAAAGGAAAATGGTCCTTGATTTAGCCCCAGTAGATTTATAGAAGAAATATAAGCTAGGTAGAAGAATAGAAAGGAACTTTATCCATCTACCTTCCCTAGGAGTAAAAATAAATGTTGTTTCCACCTATTCGGAATGGCAAGATATCATGCCACCTTAGTGGCGCTCCTTATAACACAACTTGTGATATCATAATAAAAGGAAGTCTTAATTAAGAAAACTTGTAAGGATTGTGTTTAACAAGCAAAACTATAACTTTGAACTTATTAAGTTAATTTATAAAACCAGTAAGATTTATGTATTGAGTGCAATGTATATTTGAACCTTTAGTTTTGTCTCCTACCTAGATTTGTGAAACATCTTGTTGATGGTTATGTGTTCTAGTTGTGTAGTACTACTCCCTTGATCGTAGACATATGTAATTTTTTCCCTTGTAGGAGTTGGGTCGTCGTACCCTTGTTGCCTCGTAGCTCGACGAATGTGAGTTGCGGCCTTCTAGGATTGGATCTTATATTTTCTTTTAAGAAAAGCAACCTCCTTGTGTGTTTATTTAATCCTTAGTGACCTAGGTTATTGTAATTTTAAGGCAACATATGTTAAGGATATGACATAACTTTGGGAAGTCATCTTTTCTTCTTATTTTCTTGTGACCCCTTGTTGATGTTGCTCGCTTTTGGTACGATGCACTTTGGATTGTAGTTGGACCCCCCCCTCTTGTTGCCTATTCTTCTATTCTAGCTCACCTGAGTGCTCTTTGGTGTTACGACTTATGCATGTGTTTCTCCTCATGATTAATTTGAGCTTGAGAAGGATTTGAGATAAATAAATCCCATTGTGTTATGTAGAGTGAGTGGTGCCTCTTTTATTGGTATGTTAGTTCTAGTAGAAATATTATCTAAATGTTTGACATTTCTAAATCAGGTTAGTGTTTTGTGTTCGATCTTGAATGTAAAATAAAGTTATAGAAACCTTATGGTCACGTTTTTCCTTAGTATTACCATGAAAATTTGATTGTGCCCTCTTGATTTATATAAGTGCTTCCCATGAATAGTTTTCTTGATTGTAAATGTTTTTGCTAATTCTGGTGTCTTCCTTGTTGTTAAACCTCATCACGTGTGATCTCCAAATTATGATACCTTTGAGTACAAATGTTCCTCATATAAATTGATGGTCATGGTTGATTTTTTTTTATTTTTTTATTTTTTTTATTTTTTTATTTTTTTAGCCTTGTCTAAATAACGAACTTTGAAGCATAACGCGACTTTAGTGGAAACCTTAATTTTTGTAATTGTAGTATGTTGTATCCATGGGAAACTATGTGGTCATCTCAAGTTCATGGAATTCTCCTTGTTATTATTGTACTTGGTGGTTATTCTTGAGGCTTCTCTGACGTATGTTTTGTAGTTTGGTCGAGCACGTAGAGTTACTCTATAGAATTTCATGTTTGTAACCTTACTTGAAGAAAATTTAGAACTCATTCCTTACAATCTTACTTCTTCTTGTTAAATTACATTGGACCAAACTCGAGTTCTGTAGATCCACACTTGTTTGAAGCAAATGAATTCCACAAAGGGTGTGATCCTATTTTCTTTTGCATTTTTTTTTTAATTTTATTTTTCCTATCTCTTTCTCCTTGACTTCCAGGAGGAAGTCAAATCCAAGGGGAGGGGGAATGTAATGCCCACTTCCCTTCGATACTAAATGAACCATGAGCATCTTTTCTAAATTGTTTACAATCGTAAACATGACTGCTGTGTTCTAGTTAGCATGAAAATTAAAAGGTGTGGACACCAAGATTTATATGGTGTTTTGATTATTACTATTACCTTGACTCTATGTCATATCGTGGACCTTGATGTTAATTAAGGATATGATGATGATGATCTAGAATAGTTATCTTGTTAAAGACTTGTTGTTATGTCATTACTATTGTTGTATTGTTTAGGCTCTGGTCACTCTTTATTGGATCCCTAGACCTTGATATCGTAATAAAAATAAAACATTTCTAGATGGAAATTGATACACTCATTTTACTTATTGGATAGACAGTACATACATGTTATACTTGCGACATGATGTGACAATTGCAGTAAATTTATATGCTTGATTCCTAAATCAGTATTCGATGTTCTAACTGTTACTACTGTATGGATGTATTAGACATAAATTAGGGATATTTCTAGATGATTGTTGATGTTGTGATCTTAGTGCAAAGTGATGGATTGTTATAATCGAAATGTTAGAAAATTAAACAATTGGTGAATTAATTGATTCTAGCATTGGTTTAATTAGGTTGTTCAATGGTGTAAATTGTTATGTATACGTGCATGTGTTTTATTATTTCAACGTCACTAATATGGTCTGAGGCCAGAAGGTATTGTTAGATTTTGCAGGAAATTGATCACAACCATGAGGGGGATTGGGAACCAAACACAACAGGATGTCGGGTGGTTACAACATTTGGTCGTCAAGGCAACTAGTGAATTGTGTTGTGTTACCTTTATTCTTTTATGTGTTAAGAAAATTTCCATGAGGGGGAAATTTTCTAATGTGACCAAGGGGGTAAGAATTTTATTTGTTTGTTTTAACTTGCTTTAGTAGGTGATTTCTTTTGTGATGTCTTTTTGTTAAATTACTTTTGTTAAGTATGTTTAGGATTAAATTAACATCTTGCTTTAAATTTTAAGTTTTGGAGGGAAGTCAAGTGGGTGTAATTAATTTTGATGGTTGGCTCCTTGAGCCTTGTGTTTCCTCATGTATTGAATGCTTGGTTTTGAGTGTTGACCACTCCAAACTCTTTGAATCTCGAATTTGAGATTGAGGGCAATTTTAGGGGACTTGTGGGACAAGTTGAACTTGTCCCACACTTCCCAAAACCCCTTACCAACCATATCTATGGGTTGGGAATCCAAAAAGGGGATTATTTATTGTTTTGGGAAGGGAAATGTGACTTTGGAGTGCACTTGTCTTCTTTTTGCATTTAATTGTGCCTTAAGGCACATGGGAAGGGATGGATGTGGATTGGAGATGTCATTCAACCCAACCACCCATTTATGGTGTTTTGGGATTTGAGTTGACTAAAGGGAGGTGGTCTTGAGGATGTGTGATGTGGCATCCTACAAGGAGCCACATCACCCTCACTCTTCCTCTTGTCTATTTATGGAAAATTTCCTCTCTTGTTGAGGGGGTTTTTTTTTGGAGTTTTGTTTTTGTTTTGTTGAAGAGTTCTCTTTTGTTATTTTGGGAAGAAAGAGAAAAAGAGAAGTGCTTGGACTTGCATGCTTGGATTGTTTTGGGAGGGAGCTTGGACAAGTTTCTTGGTTTAGGCTTCTCCAATGGAGAGGTAGGAAACCCTCTCCTTTGTTTTGCTTTCATATTATTGTTGCTTCTATGCTAAAATTGTGAAAAATGCATGTTTACTTTGGTGTATTGTGAAAAATGGATAGAATGCTTATTGTGTAGTATAGGAGAGGTCTATGGGAATACTCATGAGGGAGGCAAAAGAGTAGATTAGGATATTGTGGAGGGAGTTTGAGAGGGATGCCCATCTTGGGTAAGAATGTTTACATTCTACCTTGTCTTTGAGGGAGCCATAAGAGGAGGGAGGCATAAGAGTATGGGAGGAAAAAGGGGTACTTGAGGGAGGCATAAGAGTCATAGGGGCTTGAGTTTTATTGTGGAGGGTTTTGGATGGGCATCTCATCTCAATTGGGAGGCATAAGGAAAACATTCCCATAGTTCCTTCTCTTGTTGGCTTGGATGCAAGCCTTGTTGTGAAATGTTTGGTGTTATTTGTGTGTCTCTTTGTTTCTTCTATTTTAGCTTTGAATGTTGTGAAGAAATTGTATTGTGGAAGCAAGTATTGTTGCCTTGAGTTGGAAACCACCCTTCATTGTGTTGTGTTTGGGGCTCGGGGGTCAATGGAGGAGATTGCTTCTCTTCTCCATTGAGATTTGGTTGGGAGGAGAGTGTTGCCTCTCCCCCTATTTTGGTTGTGCCTTGAAATACTTGGAACATGGAGCATGGATGAAGAACACTTTGGAGCTTGTGAAGAATCTTGTTGTTGACAATGTAAAAACATCATGTAATTACCCACCTTGAGTGGAGAAAGAAATGTAATATTGCCTTGCTTCTTTAGCTTCCATTATTGCAAAAATGAAGTAGGATATGTTGTAAAAGATTTGGAAGGAAAAGTTGCATTGAGATGATAGTATTTCTTACTCTAAAATTCATTGGAAAGGTTGTTGAAACTTTGTGGAATATTGGAAAGTAATTACAAAAGAAAATGTATTAAAACTTTGTTGGAAAACTTGTAAAGATAGAGCATTATTTCTCATTTTCATACTTGATGGAAGGGCTTGTTTTCAAATGGTTTTTAGTATAGGAAAGAAATTTCAAAGACTCTAATACTCTTGATGACCTTCTTCAATTTGTGCCTATTGTGAAATTATTGACAATTGTAGAAGGAAATTCAATCAGTACTTGCTTAAAATTCAATGCAAAGTCAATTAAAGTTGTCTAGAAATAAATGCGAATGCAAATACTCTGAATTTATCAAGTTCGATGCCCAACACCCCTTAATGTCTAGCAAAAGTACTAGTAGGTTTGAATATCATTCTTATCTGAGTAATACTAAAACAAATGAATTTATCAATAATGAACTATAATATGGTTGAACAACAACATAAATACTTATTATGTAATAACCATGTGGAAATTGTATAAGGAAAGGTAGAAAACTTCTACAATGCTTGTTGAACAACAACATTAAGTGTACGTATATATAGATAATTATTCATGTGATACACAAAGCGCTGACTGTCATGGCCAATATTTAAACTGCTACAATGCTTACAAAGCGAGTTCTGTGGTCGTCTTTTTTAAGAGCGTTGCATTAGACAAGCTTCTTATTCATCGTGTCTCTGCTGAACGTAAGAGAAGAAAAGAAATAGGATAAACAACCCGTTGTCGGTGCTGATTGTTGGTTCAAAAGAAATATTTTTCACATTCAATAAGCTGTCCCCAGTCTCCATTGACTTTGAACTCAGGAAAAGTTAAATCACCTGCCTATCCTAGTTTGGAACCTGCAACTTCTAGCTTAAAATGCTCTCATCCTATCGTTAAGCCATACATTTTGTAACGCCCCTTTCACACCATGCAGCACCCAATGGAAACGGAGGAGCTTCGCCAGTTTGCCTTCGCCGCTATTTGTTAATAGAAAAGATGAAGTCGAAGAGAAGTGGGTATAAGCCATCGGCAACTTCATGCGGCGCTTGTAGGATCCTGAGAAGGAGGTGTTCAGAGAAATGCGTGCTTGCTCCTTATTTACCACCCAACGATCTTCACAAGTTCGCTACTGTACACCGTGTATTCGGAGCAAGCAACATGGTCAAGATGCTCAAGGATCTTCCAATCGATCACAGAGGGGAAACTCAAAACTTGTAGCCGCTGTCAATACTGAACAGACAGCAATTCCGCCGGACTGTTGTAAACTGTCACCCCCCGTCTTCTATCGATTTTGATAAAAAAATATCCTGAAGGAGAACCTCAAATCTGAGAATGCATACGATACTGAACAGATAACAACATAGTTGGCATCCTGTTTGTTGGAAATGCCTTGGGGCTGTCTCTTTCACGCGGCCTGGCCGACCTGCTCACTGGTCCACCTCTCTACTTGTCTGTACATGCGCCCATGACCTTTGTTCTCCCCCTCCTCACGCGGACAGGGCCGAGTCAGACAGAATTCACGCATGAAGCATTGCTTGTAACACGTTCCTTTTAGTCGCCCATCCCTTTCACGCAGCCTGGGGCAGAACTACAGGAAGATCGGACATAAGGAAGGCTCAGGATTTACAAAATCTTGGCGAATAGATGTTGTGCGGCCTGTAGGAGTGATCTACACACCAGGCAAGAGTCATTATGATTGCCAGGAGTTGGTGGAGTCAACCATCGCCCAACCACAACATTTAAACCCAAGTTTGAAATGCTGGGCTTTGTAAGCCAATTATACAGGGTTTTATGGATTCATTTATGATAGTATGTTGGTCAGGATGAGTGCATGTTTGAAACTCTTTGTGTTTTATATTCGGTGAGATGTTCTTAGTGTGTGCACTCCATTTTCAAATCTGACTAATGGGATTACCAACGAATGTTTCAAAGAAGTCATATGTATTTATTTGAAACATGTTATCATGGTTAAAGATACGAAGTAGATGGTGATGAACTAGAACCAAAGTTTGAAGATGTTCTAGATGGGTTTCAATCCTTACAAAAAGATAAGAAAGGGTGTCATGATGATAAGTAATACATATTAGTGATTCATAATACCGTTTTCTTTTAATAAACAAACTTAATATAAATAAGGTGCTATGTACAACTAAATACATAAAGACATACAATGTAGTAATATAATGTTGAAGTATATATCTTATCGTATGATTTCCTTGATATATGTATTCATATACATATATATATATATACATACATGCATACATATATATAACATAATGTATTAAATTCATGAGTTTACGTAATGCAAATGGATAATCAAACAAAAATAAAATCGAGTGGATAGTTTATTGTTTTCATAACAAATTATACCTTATTCTAAGGTTAGCATTGAAAACACTGCTATTGCGAAATCACCAGACATTAGACGAAGCAACTCGAATGACGACCCTCCTTTCCGTTTTGTGAAACGTCGAATGAGATGAATTTAAATATCCTTAACTTGAATCATCTTCGTTCCCGAAGCATTACGGGACTGTTTTAGTTCGAACCTGTATGCAAACGCACCCATCAAAAAAAAAAAAAAAAAAATCGTCGCATTGTCGGGACACTTGGGCATCTTCAAATAGATCCAAATTCATTTTCATGCTTGTTTTTGACAGAGCTACTTTTTCTTGAGAGAGCTTGATAGCGTTTGCTCCTTCCACAACTAACTTTTCCCTTTCCATTCCACACATACTTATTTTTTCTTCTCTTTGCGGTGATTTTATGAGTTCTGTAACCCCTGTAACTTCTCTTTCAAAATTTGAAGCAACTAAGCTCCCAATATCTCTTGAATCTCTAAGCAAACTTTCAACATGCTCTTGTAACCCTCCACTATGTCTCTGGGCTTCAGATTGCATTGATTTTGCCAACTTTTTGGCTTCTTTAACTTCTCTCTCAAGTTTTGAAACATGCTTTACAAGGATGCTTCCAAGATCAAGTAAAATTTCAGGACTGCATTTCTTTTTAGGTTCTCGTGGCACTTTAGATGCAACAATCTTTTCTGCCTCCAACCGAGAAACACGTTTCACCAAGATTTCTCTTAGAATTCAAGAATTGCACTCGCCATTTGGTCCTTGTTCCTTGTTCTCCTCCCTAAGCATGGCACTAAGGCCGCGGGTTGCAACTATCATTGCAAGAGAGACAAGCTCGTCTTCTTTAAGCTTCATTAGCAAATTCTTTCTTTGACTTAGGACATTTTGGCTAGTTTTCACGTGTCCGAGGTACAATAATAGTGTGTGTGTGTGTTGCTTTTCAAATCAGAATCAGTCTGTTGCTCACCTTGGATTTGAGCTTCACTTTCAGAAGATAAATCATCAAAACCAACTAAATTCAAAACCAACTGAATTGTTAAAAACTGCAAAGTCCTTTTCACGTGTCCGAGGTACAATAATAGTGTGTGTGTTGCTTTTCAAATCAGAATCAGTCTGTTGTTCACCTTGGATTTGAGCTTCACTTTCAGAAGATAAATAATCAAAACCAACTAAATTCAAAACCAAGTGAATTGTTAAAAATTGCAAAGTCCTTTTCCACGTGTCTGAGGTACAATAATAGTGTGTGTTGTTTTTCAAATCAGAATCAGACTGTTGTTCACCTTGGATTTGAGCTTCACTTTCAGAAGATAAATAATCAAAACCAACTAAATTCAAAACCAACTGAATTGTTAAAAATTGCAAAGTCCTTTTCACGTGTCTGAGGTACAATAATAGTGTGTGTGTTGGTTTTCAAATCAGAATCAGTTTGTTGTTCACCTTGGATTTGAGCTTCACTTTCAGAAGATAAATCATCAAAACCAACTAAATTCAAAGCCAAGTGAATTGTTAAAAACTGCAAAGTCCTTTTCACGTGTCCGAGGTACAATAATAGTGTGTGTGTTGCTTTTCAAATCAAAATCAATCTGTTGTTCACCCTTGGATTTGAGCTTCACTTTCAGAAGATAAATAATCAAAACCAACTAAATTCAAAACCAAGTGAATTGTTAAAAACTGCAATTTCCTTTTCATGTGTCCGAGGTACAATAATAGTGTGTGTGTTGTTTTTCAAATTAGAACCAGTCTATTGTTCACCTTGGATTTGAGCTTCACTTTCAGAAGATAAATCATCAAAACCAATTGAATTCAAAACCAACTGAATTGTTAAAAACTGCAAAGTCCTTTTCACGTGTCCGAGGTACAATAATAGTGTGTGTTGTTTTTCAAATCAAAATCAGTGTGTTGTTCACCTTGGATTTGAGCTTCACTTTCAGAAGATAAATCATCAAAACCAACTAAATTCAAAATCAACTGAATTGTTAAAAACTGCAAAGTCCTTTTCATCCTCCTCCGCGAAGCCACTATGATAGTGATACTCGGCTTGTGTCAGAAATTTGCGACATTTTTACGCCTCCGACAGAACAAGATTTTGAATATTTGGCCATTTGTCATGCAATATTCAATTTCTGACCCATAAATCAATGCAACAGAAAAATGAAAATGAAAATTTTAAATAGCTTCGTGTCAATAAACTAAAATATAGTAAAAACCCCCTACAACCCATTTACATGTTCAAATAGATTCTGCAAATTATAAACTACTGCAATTTTGAAATTAAGGTCTTTGCCATTAAGGTCTTTGCCTTGGAGAATCACAAAAAAACAGAAAATATACCAAACATAAATGTTGTAAATGCTTCACAACATGGACTGTACCCATGCCCTAGCATGAACTGATGTATAAAGGGTCTCCTGATTGTGTGCCCTAGATGTTGTCTGGTGTCACATTTTTCTACAAAACAGGACTGTTTTCTTCTATTAGCAACTGGTTAAATTCATGAATCAATGGCATTTTGCTTAAAAGTTATTACTATCCGCCCTTCTACTCGTGACTGTTTTGCTTGCGTTTTTCCTTAGATGAATGGCGATTTTCCCTTTAAAAAATCAAATCTAAACACAGTGAACCCGCACTTAGCATGCACGAAAAATCAAATCTAAACACAACAAAAAAGGAAAAAGAACTATTAAAAATAGCCAGAATAAACGAAAACATCCAAACGACCGTCAAAATTAATCACATTGAAAATACTTCCAACTGGCCGTCAAATTTATTGTAGAAATGTCCGGAGGTCCTCTACCATAGGGGGAACGCCTTCGGCGTAACAAGTACAAAAGCAACCAAGTACAAAAGAAACCTAGAAACATGTAATTTAATGACACTAGTAAACACTTAGGGGCCATTTTTAGGTGTCTACATTTTACCCCATTTTTGATATATGTACGTGCATATGTACCAAAATAAAGAAGACTCGATATGGATGCATGACTATGTGCGCTTGAAGCTCTTGTAACAAATTTTGTTATACTTGCAAGAACATTTAAATATGATGGTTAAGCACCAACACAAATAATCAATTGTAATCTAGAAAATAAAATCTAAAACGAGACCCCTGATTTAGTAGCAAGATGGGCATGATGCCCTTGTGAAGCCAAATGAATCCATATGCATCCAAAAATTCGAGAAATTTATATATATTTCTTTATATAACCTTTAGTGAAGTGATAAACATAATCCAAAGTTAGAGTGTTGTCTAAAACAACATTAACCAATATCTTAAATATGTAGCTTTGATGGACTAGGTGACATGCCCCAAATTGTCAGAAAATTGAAGTTAGGTACCCTATCATCATCAAGCTTCCAATCCTTATTAAGATACATAGTTACATTGCACTTAACAATAACATTAATTAGAGTACCAAAATAACTAAGTATAGAATATGATTGTCGACTCAAAGATTCAAGAAGAAATGAAAAACGATATTTCCCTTGTGGAACAATGATGTAATCATTAGTCATTACGAAAAGTCAAGGAAAAATTTAGTGGTGAAGACTTGTAAACTAGGTAAGTTCTAGCCTTTTCCAACTTGAGAGGTGATTTTGATCGTGTTGGCCCACACAACACTTCTCCAAAAAATGATATCAATTGTCGTTTTTCGCTTGAATAGCCAAATGATTTTTGATTCATCATTGAGAATTAGATGGTCCAGGATTTTAAAATGTGTTTTAGTATCAGTAACATTTTACAGGCCAGTGGATCACATTTGGCCAAACTTTAAAGTGAATTTTAAATGTAATTAAATTCACACATTATATCCAAACTTACAATGTACCATATGTATTTATTTTGTTCTAGAAATTAAACAATCTTTTCCCATTCCTTTGAATAAGGGCTTCAAAATTGTTCATTTGAATATAAAATGATCAAATAATCGACAATTTGGCATACAAAGAAATCAACCATTTGTGTATGCGGATGAGGGAATCTATTAGATTCGCTTTCAATTTCAAAACTCTTTCAATGTTGTATACATCATACACGTCTATCTATTCATCCAATTCAAAACATGTTTGAGATATTTTATAACTTTTTTAAATTTACAAACTTTTAATATATCATAATACTATTCTGGTAATGTGATTCTTTTCTAAGCTTGCAATGATTTTCTAATCCTATAATACTTTTTTAAGGTTGGAATGCTTTTCCAAGCCAACAATGCTTATGTTTGCGATGCTTTTCCAAGCCAAAAATAATTTTCTAATCCTATTATTTTTTCCAAACTCATGATTTACTTTGAATGTTGCATGATGCTTTTCCTTCCACGTACAACTCTGTTTTGTTGGTAATGGATTCAAATCTAACAATAATGCAAAAAAAAAAGTTTTATAAAAAAATGGCCAACAACCTTTGGAAAGCGAACCATTGCATTTAGAATCACATCTTTTTTAGAAACCACCTATATCATCTCATCCTTCTCCACCAAACGATGACGACAATTTAAATGAAAACCCAAAACGAGTTCAATGATAATTACGCCGAAGGCGCTCCCCCTACGGTAAAGGACCTCCGGACGTTTCTGCGAATATGTTAAAATTGACACCCGTTTTGACGGTTACGACAACCTGTTTGACGTTTTTGCTTTTGCAGGCTATTTTTAACAGTTTGGCTTTTTCATTTTTGCATGCTTGCTGTTTTTAGTTTTGAGATAAGGAGTTTATTTCATCACTACATGGCACCTCACCTCTCTTTGTAATTCTTCCATCACTTATTCTGATAAGGGGTTATGAAGTGTTACCCGAAATGTCGATGGTCAATCAATTTCTATGCAGTTTTTGCCAGAATTTTCTTGTTTTACTAAACATATGGACTATAGAAGTTTAAAATCCTTTGGCACGTATACAGCCAGACAATTACACTTTTCCATTTGTACTCAAGGCATGTGTTGGTATATCAGTTATTCACGAGGGAATGTAGATTCATGTTCACATGATTAGATTGGGCTCGAATATGATGTTTTTGTGACATCTGTTCTCGTGCAGATGTATGTGAAATGTGGAAGAATTGAGGAAGGCACGCCTAAGTGTTTGACAAAATGATCCTGCATTTATGATTGCTGTACAGGCAAGGTTCAGGTGCTGAATCAGATGTTTCCTGTATTGGAAATTCACTGTAGGTGATATGCTACGCTAAATGTAGGAGTGTTGATCATTTGCGGCATGACATGTTTGACAAAATATCTAAAAGAAATGTCCTGTCTTCCCTGGAGTGACGCAGAATAGATTAGTCTCTGGGATGTACACTGTCTAACAACTGGACTATGCTAGAGAGACTCTGTTATTGTTTTATCGGCTGAGTGCAACAACAACGATCAGTCTCTGATACCAAAGCTCATTTGTTATGGCGAGTTCTCCAAATGTCTGCATGCGGTTGCACCCTAGCCAAGATCTGTATGGCCCCCAGGTAGAGCCATACATAATTGTGCAATTCAAAGAGGATTTCAGATTATGATGCATCATGTCTAGAATGTTGTCATAGACATGTCATGCAAAATTTGGGAGTATCCGATGGTGTTGACGCCATGTATTTGAAAAAATGTTGGAATGAGATGTGGTCTCATGGAATGCAATGATTGCTGGTTATGTTCAGAATGAACAAAGCAATCGAAGCCTTGAATACTTGTTTCCCATCAGATCTGGGCTATCGACTGAAGTTGCAGGGTCCATTTTTATCCGTCCAATAACTGTAAATAATGTCCAGCGCTCCGATGACTTGTGTCTGTCAATTGGGGGATCTGTAAAAAGGTAAATGGGATTTCTATGATTTCATCCAACTTCACGTACAAATTGGTGAGTTTGATCTTTTAGTCGTGTCGAGCCTTGATAGACAAGCTGTCTATGCAAAGTGTAGGAGTATAATATTTTGCATTTGAAGTTTATTGACACGCAACCCCTACTAGAAGATTACATATGTTCAATTATCTGGAATGCGATGTATTTTCACGAATTATGGTTTCACAAGGAATGACTGTCCACTCTTTCATTGCTCGCAGGCTGATTGAAACTGGCATTAAATACACACATGCTTTTCTCAGATGTAAAACCTACCCTGAATGCACGTAATGATGAGTTTGATCCCAGGTGATTTGTATATTTAGACAGTCTACTCAACAAGGTACAGGCATTCACAGCATATATCATTAGAACTGAATTTGAGTTAGATATTTTTGTAGGATCGGCCCTTGTAGACATGTATGCAAAATGTGGAACCGTAGACAAGGCCCGTAAAACTATTTGATAGAATGCCTCAAAATAATTGTGGTATCATGGACAGTAATGATTGCAAGATATGCCCAAAATGGATTTGTTGAAAATGCGTTATAATTACTTAGAAACATTCATGCAATTGCAATTGGCAGATGTAAAGCCAAATTCCACAACCTTTGTCAGCATCCTCCCTACCTGTGCCAAAATGGGAGCTTTGGAATAGGGATATGGACATCCAATATCAAATGTGGAAGCATAGACAAGGCACATGAACTGTTTGATAAAATGCCTCAAAGAAATGTGGGCTCGTGGAATGCTATGATTGTAGGATATGCACAATGTGAATTTGTTGAAAATGAACGTGAAACTATTTGATAGAATGCCTTGACATGAAGCACCTGTTGTTTTGGCACCCTCCGCAACCTATATTATTGAGAATTAGTGGAAACTAAAAACATACTTGGGAATTACTATGAAACTCAAATTTCCTTGATTAAAGCGGCATAATGATTGTAATGGGGCATTAGCTCATGCCTCATACAAGATGTACTATAGATAATTTTTACGAATTGCAAGTGCTTAATATGGTCAAGAGGCAGCTACATATCCATTTACATAGCTCATATCCTTTCGTCCTTTTCATTAGTTTTGATGTGACAGGTAAACCACAAAATAACTTTTTTACAATATATACAAAACATAATGCCCAATTTTAGTTGCTTACATGAAATTCATACACTATTGCTCAAAGCCACCATCCAAATTCCCATTTACCTTCTGACATGCCCATTCCCAGTATCAAAAAAATGTCTTTTAAGAGACATGGAAAAATCATAATTTCTTAATCAGTCTAAAATCCTAAACGACTGCCAAAAAAGTTTCAGAGCTAAGTGGAAGTAATAATTGTAACTTTCTTCCATGGCTGCAACACAGAGTCTGAATACTTGGAAGGCAATGTTTGGTAACCATCCTTCCTTGGAGCGAGTACAACACATTTCCCTTCCATCTGCATCTATATCAACAACTTTTAAAATTCCCTTAGGATTTTGCTTAGCATCCTAGGGTTGTTGTCTTTTGCAGCCTCCACACCGCCAATTACCCAAAGTTGTTGATTTTGCAAATTAGGTCTTTCCACAAAGTTTACATCCTTCCCTTTGATATTCTATCACTTGAATCCCATTTACTGGGATTACGCTTTTTATGTGGCGTGACCAGCTTCGACTTGCCTGTCACTCTCTACAGGCTACTCCTTCAACTTAAGATCAAGGGCTTCCCCCCGAAGAAGGGATAGAGACAGAGACCTCGAGAGAGGATAGGTGAGCAACACTTCATAGTCGGTGTAATGAGCATCCAAACTAGACCTCTCAAAAAATTGAATAAACATAATTTGTTGTCACAAAATTCTCCAGAAGTGTCAGCCACATGAGGTTCTTCAGTGAGCTTCTTCGAATGACCTACTATAGAATCGTTGTGTCCTAATTTCAACAATAGTTTGTACGTAGAAGTGGTGCTAAATTTATCAGGAAATTGTGTGGAGTTTAAACAGAGCTTAATAATTCTTCTCACCGTCCGTGGCTTGGCAAGCTTATTGGAAGTCGAGTCTATGAATGATTCTAGAATTCCATTGTTATCATTTTTTTTACGGATACAGGTTTTCTTAGCTCCCCATTTTCCTTTCAAGCATGTGTGGCATACCTTGGTGTTGCAGTGCCCATCCTCGGAAAGGTTGATAGCCTCAGTTTTCATTATTTTGTAATCTTTTTATCCCATAAAAAACATCTGAATATCTCATTATAAATGAAACAAATATGCAGTTGGTGAAGTGAAGAGCATTGATTTCTTGTGCACCCCAGGTATTCTGTTTTTCCTTATAAGTGAAGAAAAAAAGAGGAACTTGGTAATTTTTTTCTTTTTTATTTTATTCCTTATTTGATTTGTATTGTATTTCTATTCTGGGTTCAATTTAGGTAAGAGAATTGAATTGATCTATCTTGATGTATCAAGTCGTTCTTTTATTAATTACAATTGTTTTTTTCTCTAAAAAAGATTTTCCTTCAACTCAAGCAGTAGCATAGAAATTAAGTAGCCTGCTCCAGAATAAGTTTTAGATAAAATTCTTCACATAACAAAGTTTCAATGTTATGCTTGGAATTTGGGAAGAAAAAAACCCGAACATGAGCCCATCAGTAATGAAAATAGACATTTACTTATTGTAAGCGAAGATAATGGTGTATCAGAAAAAAAGCGTCTTGGCAGAGAGAAAATGGTTTAGATGAAGAACTTAATGTAGAAATCAAGACTGTGATTGGGGGCAGCCAAGGGGGTGCTAACTCTTCAAGGAAATAAAGAAAATCAAGTCATTGGTGTTGAAAGTAGGGAAAATGAAGAGATTGGGTTAAGGGGGGGAGATTGGTGGAAGTGAAAATAATTATGAAAGTTTAGGGTCAATAGTAATGAAAATGTGGCAGATGAAGGAATTACGATAAGGGAAAGAAGGTGAGGTGGTAAAGGAAAGTGGCCTAAAAGAGAATGAGTGTGTAAACCTGAAATCCTATTCATGTTCAAAGTTTTCTCCAAAGGGGATGATGGGGGGGTCTGCTTTGGCCAATGGTGATGATAATGTGGCATTGGATTTGAACATGGGGAAGATTCCTATTTTATGTTCGAATAATGCTATTGTCATCTGTGGAAAAGAATGAAATGCCTTTGGTTTTGGGGGAAAATGAAGCCTGTTCGAAGAACAATGGTGATGAAGTGTTGAGGTCTTCTTCTGATGTTGATTGTACTCTAAGGAAAAATCGAAGTGATTTCTTCAACGCAGAGGGCTGAGAAATGGTACCTGATAAAATTTAATTATTATATTTCTCTTATAGAACTTGCACGCAGATGCCACCAGAAAGAGTGAAGAAAAGACAGTGAATCAGATCTGGAGCTACTTGGCCATATCAATTTGCCATTGGTTACCAACAGTTGTGGTGTTGCAACACAAATTTATATCCCATGGGCTAAAATGAAAGATGAGATGCCTTTATTGTGCAGAAGGTCTAACATTCATAGGATGACACCTAATAGTGTATATTTATAGTCCTTTTTTCCTATAGGAAATGAATTTGGTTACTTTCATATTTGATACCTGCCAACTCCTAGCTCAATGGTATAGAGATGGTGAAACATCAAAAATCAAGCAAGATCAATGAGTTCCTTTGTTTCCTTGGTTTGGTTATCAAAAACTAAGAAGTAACCTTAATTTAAAATGGCTTTCGTTTATTGAAGAGTTGTAAACTATGAAAAAAATAGCCCATGTTTATATTGTTTATCATAAAAAGCAAATCAACAGTCCTTACCTCCATTAAACCATAGGGTCTCAATGGACTTGATGTATGATTGTTTTCTACCTCTACAAAGTAGTAAAACAAGGCTTATGCCATGGTGTTCACTTGCGGTGATATAACCACTCCATGTTGCAGACTCAAAAAAAATTACTGATGCCAAAATTGGTAACAAGTGTCCCACCAACTTCCACTCTAAATCCCAATGCATTACAAACCCATTCAAAAAAACACACCCTACACCAGAAGATAAATCCCAAACAAATCCACGTCGGCGTAACCTTGCTCCTCCTGGAGCGACCACTAGCTAGTATATTAAATTGTTAATCTACTCACTTAAGTCTGGTAGGAGGGAGGGTGTATTGGTACTTGCAACGTGTTTAAATCTTATTAGTCGTTATAACTTGAAAACCAGGGTTTTTAAAAATAAAAATTGTTGATGGGTTAAAAAAAGTAAACACAATATAAACATGTATATTTTAAAAATTTGAGTTGCCGCTTAATTTAATACATAGACACTTAATATATTTTAAATATTAAAGATGTTGGCAGTCATATCTAGTCTACAAGCAATCACACTTGAGTGGTGAAACAGAGGTATCGATAGAGAAGTGTTGAAGAAGTTCAGTTGAAGGAGTAAAGGTGAAACGTTGCACGAGAAACATGGAAAATTTTAGTGGTGAATATTCGTAATTAGATGAATAGTAAGAATTCTAGAATATGAATTCCGCTATTTTTACAATCATCGCAGTGCCTAGGTTTCACCCAAAATTTCCACAAACAATAATATGTCCCATGCAAATAGCCAATGGGTCTCCAATCCCAATGTATATATTTTTATTGAATCGCCGTGTGATTGACAGGCCAGTATTTTAAAACATTCTTGGATCACCATGAAATCTATGGAACCTTCCTAGTCATTTGGTCTCATTCGCGGACATGTTTAGGATTTTTTTGAAATTTGATTAAATTTGTTATATATAATAACTAAGCATTAAGCAAACATTTTTTTTATCTTTTCCGATTTGCCAATTTTGTGAATTTGCGAAGTAGTAGAAAAAGATTTAGTTTACATCCTACAAGCACTTAGTGTAGGTAAATTTATTTAAAACCTATTTTCTATTATGTCGCATTATTTTATCTGCTTTTGTAAGTTGGACTATTAGTAATTTGATGCTATAATATATTAAAATATGTATTTTTTTATTTTACGGTATCACGAGTGTCATTTTTTTCAATGTCGCATGACACTGCCAATATCTAAGTTGATTTTCATCTCATCGCAACCAACTCAAAAATTGTCCTTATAGGATTCATGAAAATGGAAACCTAAAAAGGGAACCTCAGGAAAAAAAAAGTAATTGCAACACCTCTTGGTACTGACATTCGAAAAATAACATATTATTTTGAGAAACCATCTAAGGAATCCATCCCCATCCTTCTCCATCAGGACCAACACAATCAATGAACAATGATTACATTCGAAATGAAACTTAGAATGAGTTCATTGATGATTTGATGACTGATGATGTCAATAACAATGACGATGAGAATGAAATGTCTCCCTTTAAAGACATCCCATTGAATGAATTTGAAACTGCATCATTGGATGATTTACATTTCCACTCCAAACCACCATTTCATTAAATTTGCACTAAGTTTAGCCCAAGAATTTTTTCAAGAAGTTCATTATCGGTTTCTTCACATCTAAATTTCGGTATTTAAAAATGTTATTATTGGTTTTCCAAAATGCTATTTTTTTTTTCAACATTTGAGTTATTGGTCTCCAATAATTGCATTATTGGTTTCCAATTTTTAGTTAATTGAATTATGAGGTATAATGGGGGGCCACCCATTCTCCCTATTAATTTTCACTCACATAGGAAAAAATTCATTACATTTAGACTAATTTTAGTCCAATATTTTTTCAAGAAGTTCATTATTAGTTTCTTTACATCTAAATTTTTGTATTTAAATATTAATTTTTGGATTTCAAATATGTTATTATTGTTTTTTCAACATTTGAGTTCTTGGTCTTTAATAATTGCATGATTGGTTTCTAATTTCTAGTTAATTAAATTATGAGGGAGAATGCGAGGCCACCCATTCTCATTATTAATTTTCATTCACATTGGAAAAATAGACAAGAAATTTATTGTCTTTATAATTTTAATTTAAAAGAATGGGAGGTAAATATATTACATTTTGTACCCATATTAGAAGGCTTCCTAGTTGTTCCAATTATTTTTACATTGCATGAGAATGAGAGGCCACACATTCTACCTATTCATGGTTATTTTGATATGAAATGGACAATAGGATGTCATCTAGTTTAATAATTTGATATTTCATAATATATTTAGTTTCCAATTGTTGGTTGATATATGAGGGAAAATCGGAAGCCACCTATTCTCCCTTTTAATGTTTATTTAGATTAATATAATAGGATTCCATCTAGTTCACATAAGGATTAGTTCATGTAAATGATGATTAGGAGGCCATTTAGTTCAACATGTGTAATTTCCATCTTAACATTTGTTCATTTCTAAAAAATGATTTTAGTTCTTACCATTGATGGCCTCCTAGTTTTTCATTTGTCCTAAGACAAGGTGAAACTCTGCCAAAGTTACACTAAGTATTTTTGGCAGCTCCTTCGTGTCGATGTAAATGTTGTTTTGTGTTGATATTCCTAAATAATATTTATCTGATTATAACCTGAGAAGCCATCCATGAGTGATAGCATCTCATAACCACCAGCAGAATCAATGATCATGTCAATTTTAGGAAGAGGAAAGTCATCCTTGGGGACAATATTTGGTAATATCTCAGAAATCGGTACACACTCTAATACCAAATGAATTTTTCTAAATGGTGACCACGTTAGAAATTCACTCTGAGTAGTCGATAGGCCTAATGAAGCCTACTTTTAATAACCTTTCGAGGTCTTCTTTAACTATGAAAAATGAACTAAATGGAAACAATTGATTAGGAGGCCATCTAGTTCAAAATGGTAAGAAGTGTGTCCTTTGGCATGTTATTTAGAAAATTATGAGGATTCATTATTTCAAGGAGAAGAATAAAAGTAGATCTAGAAAAAGTCGCTACTATAAAAGAAATGCCTCCTCTTACGAATATCAAAAACTATGGAGCTTACAAGGAAAGATCCAAGCCATCAGAAGGTTTATATCTCAACTTGTAGATAAGTTTCATACATTCATGCATCTTCTCAAGAAAGGTGTTAGTTTTCACTAGGGACCATAGTAGTAAAAAATCATTTACTTTGCTCAAAAGCTACTTGGCTAAACCCCCTGCTTTAATGCCGCCCACGGAAGGAGAACCTTTGTTACTCTACATCTTTTTCATTCACTTTGCAATTGAGGCACTGTTGGCCCAATATGATAAAGATCGGAGAGAAAACTTTGTGTACTACTTGAGCATAACTTTGATAACTTGTGAGCTCAACTATACATAGATCAAAAAGGATTATTTGGCCATAGTTTTTGCCTTCCATAAACTACATCATTATCTACTCAACAATAAGGTCAAGCTTATTTAAAGGTAGATCCATTAAAATATTTATTGTCAAATCCCACACTCATAGGAAAGATGGATAATTGGATCATCTTATTAAATGATTTTTACATTGAGTATGTACATCAAAATTCAGTAAAAGGATAAGTTCTAGCAGATCAACTAGCAGAAATGTGGTATGAAATATCTGTTGGAAAATTGAAAAATAAAGGAAACACGTATGAAGAAAACATATTAATCTGCTTCATTTGAAACATTGATTCAAAAAGTGGTACTGCATTCTCTTTTCGTGTTGTTCGATTGAAGGAAATATAACATTGTAATATCGGTTTAGAATGTATTCATATTTTATAGTTTGATGAATGTAAATGGATGAATTCGAGTTAGAAGTTGTAGACCTCTGTTAGATAATTTTCAAACTGGCAAATATTCTTTTTATCAAAAATGTACAAAACAACCCTACAACCTTGGAAAATGAAATGAAACGTTAAATTGAACTTGTATGATCCAAAACAATCCTAAATAGACTTTACAACTTAAGAAAATTTTATAAAACTTTTCAAAATCGGGCATAGTCAAAATTTACAGTCGTTTTGCTATCAATTTGGGCAATTTCAAATTGATAATCAATCAAACAATTTAACCCTTGCAATCCATCCTCGATTCTCCCAATTTCAATTCCCCAGGTCTGTATGGCATGTTGTGAAAGAAATAATGTCGGATTTGAACAAAATTTATAAGTTAAAAGTCTAGTTCACATTTTACAAGCCTGCAGATCGTTTTCTTAAAATTGACCCTTCAAATTTTATCAAAATTAAAATTTTAAGCTTTATTTGCAAAGAGGACTTCGAGATATTTCCAAAAATTTATCACTTGCCAAAAACCGAGTTCCCAATCAAAAGTTATGACCTTCTGAAGTTTTTACTTCATCTCGGGCTCAAAATTTAAATTTAGCTAAGGGGAAAAAAATTTTAACTGAACCTGTGGGCCCAGATTTGACTTAGAGAACTTTGGCAAAAAGTCACAAAATTCCCCACGGCTCCGCAAGCCCTCATATTCCCATTTGGTGGAAAATTTTATTAGTCTGAAAAGTAAATTTGGAAAAGTTTTCTCCATGGCCCTGCCGGCCCGCAGACAATGGATGGCTGCCACATGGCTCTACGATGCCACGGTGGAGGCGTGAAAGTAATTTAAAATTTTCACTTCAAGGTCAAACCTTCCTAATAATCCCCACCGGCCCACTGACCTAGAGCCATTAAGGAGATGACACATGGCCCCCTTGGGAGTCGGCGGAGGCACGAGAGTAAACTTCACGTCTCGCCTGAAGGGCAAAAGTGCTAAATTCTCCCCCAGACCTGCACGCCCGCTTGGGAAGTTTTTTTTCCCTTAGGCCCACAACAAATCATTGGTTGGCATGTGGCATCTCGGCACATCAATGGAGGAGCAGGCTGAAATGTTCCTTTTCGTCCTTTTTAAATTAAGTCAAAAATCTTGTTTACCTCTGGCGACCCGCCTTCCCACCTAGGAATGGATTTTGGACACGTGTCCTTAGCGGACCCCAAGTTCAAAATTTTCCTTTCAGGTGCAAAGCCCCACCATGAGCACATGGAGTTGAAATGTGCTTTTCGCCCAAGAGCGCTAAGGGAAAAATTTCTTCCCCGGGCCCGCAAGCCCACCTTTGGAAAAATTTTCCCCTCAAGGCCCACCGGCCCATAACTTGGGAAATATGAGGAGTTAGGATGACTTCTTTATATCATCGGAAAGGGGAGGAAATTTCCTATCTAATGGGAATGTTTTCAAGAATTTTTGAGTGTGTTAATTATGAGAAAAATCAGGTTGAATCTTTTAAGATATTTCTAGGAGTGGGTTAGTGAGAAATTGTCCTTTTTAATTTTAAATTATTATTCTAACCTAAGCTTTGACCTTGAGAACTTTAATAATTGTTGTAGTGGGAAAAATATAAACTATTGATTTTAATTGACCTCGAAACTTGTTTGTGTAAACTTCGGCATTGTAGGAGGGTTGTAGACACTTTTAAACAAGAAAAATTATTCCATAATTTTTCCTAACTAATCCTAGTTTTTTTTTTCTTGGGTCTCAAGTGGGTTGTTTTAGTGGGCGTTACAGACTCCTTCCACACTACGTCTACTAGTTACAGAAAAAAAAATATGTATGGACAAGAATTTTGACATGTATTTCACGCCGACAAATGAATTCTTTTATGTGTAGCAAGGTAGAGATTTGTACCTTTCAAAATTTATATTCGTTAATTACAAGAAAGCGGTTCATATTTTAATGGGGGATAGAGCCACAAATGAGTGTGATGGAGCCACATATTATCACAAAAATATTGTCTTCAAAATATAGTCCTTGTTATGGTAAGTCTCATCTGCAACAAAGAGGGGTGCATGAATTCATAGGAAAAGAACTCGTAATGGCCAATTGGGAGGATTGGGATCACCCAAGGCGTGTAGTGGCTCTGAATTTCCCCTCTAGAAAGGATAAATGTTTCTCCTCTTCCATTTGAGTTTCTCATTTTCACCTCATATATTTGGAATTTTCCTATTTATACCCATCACTTGGATTTGACAGAACCAGACATGACATATGGTGGATTCCATATTGGAAATGAGTGATAGATGGAGACGAATGGCCAATAAAGTCAGAGGATTCTCCAAAATATAGGTAAGTAAGGATCTCAGTCGTCTCACAAGTGATATCATTGCTTGGACAATTTTTGGCAACAATTTTGAGAGTGGGAGGAAGATATTCGATCAAACTTACAATCCTTCAGGATCTCTTGTTACAAGCCCATCAATATCAATGGTTGATAGTTAGTAGGTAAAAATTATTCATAATAACACGAAATGCAAATATCATTTTCAACAATTTGTTTCATCATTAAATTTTACATAGAAATATAGCTGCAAATTTCTTATTTGAATTTTGCATCTAAAACTCAGTTGAGGCATCATTCAATAAAACAATTTATGTCCATCCATTTATGGATATGGGATCGATTACCTCCCTCCCTTATCCTCTCAAGTTATTGACCATAAGTCTGTACTATTGTTGCCAACTTTGTTGTTTATCTCAACACAATCCAACCTAACGAACCTAAGATGTCAAACCCACTTTTAGAAATCAATGCAAGGAAATTGATTTTTAAATTAATATAACGAAGGTCATTTATTTTCAACTATTTGACTAATGATGCAGGTTCTTCCTCGTGTCACTTAACTCAAATATCAGAAGGCTTAAAGTTGACGTTGAGAATTTTTGCTGAAGATATTATAGAAAGCTCACCTTGGCGAGTACCATGAGGAGGAGGAGAAGAGATATGGAGATGATATGTTGGGGATCATGCTCTCTCATGTCCACCACCATGATGACGAAGGTGATGCATCGAAAAACAAGTTGACGAGGAAACAAGTCATTGGCATTCATGTAAAAATGTTCTTCTTCGCAGGGAACGACACAACATCCATGTTGTTGACATAGACGATGATGTTATCAACAACCAATCCCTTGTGGAAAGATAATGCACGTCATAAAATCCTCGCACCTTGCGGTAGATCATTTATGGATGTGACTATAGGGTCTGTACGACCAATGTCCGAACCAAGTAGTTTCCCTCCCCCTTTATATTATTTTGATTACACCTTCAAAGTAATTAGAATTTATATAATACATCCAAAATAACAATATGTGTTATGTAGTTCTCTATAAGCCTCTTTTGCAATAATTATTTTCAACCCACAAATTGTTTGATGGAAAAGGAGGAGGTGCATTGCATCCAAATTTCTTCCACTGAAGCCTTAGGGTTTAGGGTTTGCCTAAGAATTGTGTGGCTCTAGGGGTGTTGTATGTTAGGGAATCAGAGGTGGACTATAGAATATAACATTGTTCATTTTGCATGTTTTCTTATTGGTTTCTCTATGTTCACGATACATCTCATTGTTTGCTTTTTCTTTAAATATAATACCAGTTGATTTTGGAAATAATTATCTTGGTTATATTGTGATATTTAGGTGTCATTCCTACTTGAGTAATTGTAGTGTCCACTCCTCTTCGACACTTATCATATTTTGATTTCAATTACTGTGGACTGTAGACATGGAATTTACTATGTTATTTTGGTTTAGCATGATGATAGATGGTAGAGATATTTTGACTATTGATATGTTGTGATTCATATTATGGTTGTATGGATTCTTAGAGGAATGGATAGACATTTTGCATTGATGATGATGATGTGTTGATTAGCTTTTATATACATATATCTCTATATATATATATATATATATACTATATATATATATATATATATATATATATATACTGACATTCTAAATTTTTGTCGTATTTACTATGTTTTGGTGTTTGAACAAATCTTGCGATTTCACTGCTATTGATGAAATGGTATAATTGAGATGTTTTTGAAATGATAAACAAAAGATAGCATTGTTTATCTTTGATGATGACTCCATTATATGATGATGTTTATTGATGGATGTGCAATGTATTTTATTATTGATGTATTTGATGTGGCCACGAGGCCGAAGGAGGTATTATTTGATTTTTCCATGTGATTGTATCACAACAAACAAAAAGAGGATAAGATACCAATCAAAGTGGAATATTGGATGGATATAATGAAGGTCACCATGGCATCTTTATGTTTGGTTATATTTCTCTTTGTTGTTAGATTGTTAGAAGGTCCCCATGGGGGATGACCTCAAATTGTGGCCATGGGCTATGGGTGTTTTCCCCCCTTTCCTTTTTTATTATTTTTGGAGTATGTGATTTATTTTGTAATGTAATTCACTTAATTATTTTTGAATAATGTACTCTTATTTAAGTTGATTAATCATGTTTATTAAGTTAATTTTGGGATGTGACTATTAGGAATTAGTCCTAACATGGCTATATTATTTGGTTTTATTATTATAAGTGATTTGGTTGAGGAAATCATGTAACATGAAATAATATGGGATATTTTTTTGTTCTAAAAACCAATCCTAAATTAGTGTCAAGGTTGTTTGTTAGTTGTTAGTTGTTAACAACTAACATATTTTCAGATGTGTTGTTAGAAGCATTTTCTTATATTGCCCTTGTATTGAATGAATGACTGATTGAATTATTGTGCTCTGCACATTTAAGCCTTTGGATCTTCCCAGAAATGGGGCTCCACTTTCAGTGATAAAGGGGGACATTTACTAGAGTAGTTGGTCCTTGTGATCTTGTGTTTTGAGTTGATTTTAATTGATTTTGGTTGGTGTGTACTCTACCCATCTTCCAAAATCTGAAATTAGACTTTGAAGCCATTTTGGGAGGCTTGTGGGACAAGTTAACCTTGTCCCACACCTCTTAAACTCATCTACCAACTATACCTATGGGTTAAGGGGTCAAAAATAGACCCCATTGTGTGATTTGTACGGTAAAAGGTGATTTTTAATTGCACTTTCTTACATGAGTTTTTAATTGTTTTCTTTAGAGGTGTGGGTAAGAGTTTGTGTGTGTAAGAGGCTTGTCATTACCTCAACCACCAATTTATTATATGTTTTAATCATAAATTGGTGAATGGGGGCCACTTATATGTTTTAATTAAATGTAGGTGTAATTTGTGAATGGGGCCACTTAGTGACTTAGTGTTTTAAGTTAAAATGTAACCCTCTTAGTATGGTTTAGTAAATAATTAAATGGCATTAAACTATAGTAACTAAATAATGGTATTGTGAATGGACATTAAAGCTAATGTCTTAAGGGGATTAATTTAACCAAGGGTAAATGTTATAAGTGTGGAGTATCAATATTAATTGCTTAAAGGAACTAAACTTAAACTACGAAAGAAATTTATGGATGCATTGCTAGAAGATTATAACCGAAAATAACTTTAATAATAGATTAATAATATTTAATTATTAATCTAGGTTGGATCAACTTAAGGTAATGTAGAAAATTATTGGTAGGAGTTAGTTAAATGTACTCTAGGGGTTTAACACCCCTTGCAACCCCCTTTATCAAAAAAAAGATTCCACAATTTCGTAAGTATTTATTTAAGGCTTAATGTGTTTTGGAATGTCGAAAATGTGTGCATTACGATAAATATTTTGTTTTACAGTAGTTTGATTATGTGGAATGTTGGGGTTTGTAGCAATGACATGCTTGGCAATGTATTTGTTGTGTCTTACCTCGTGGAAGTTACAATGATTCATGTACTCTAGCTTTTTAGAGGATTTATTTTGGATGCCCTATTTGTTCAGGGTTCGTTAGGTTAATGTTCTTTAGGGGATGAGCATATGATATTTGTTTTTACCAAGTGTTATGAGAGATGATTACAGAAGTTTAATAAATGTATTTATAATATACATACATACATAGAGATATCTTTCTCACATCCAAAATAATTAAATATACTTGGAGGGACATTATTTCTTAGTTTTTCACTAGTTTCATTTTCTAATGTATCATGTGTTTTTCCTAATTTTGTTAGGAAAATGACCTTTTTCAACTACTTTTTATTATAACCATCTTATATAGTTTGTTAATTATATTGATGCCTTCAAATAAACATAGGATCTAACTTTGTAAATTTAAATGAGAAACAACTATAAAATATGAGCAAAATATAGTTCATTTTTTTTATAAACTAAAATGCAAGTACCCAACATAGGTCTATTAATTGATAAGTTTTGAATGGTGGGAAAATAGTTAAAACTGAAAATCGCAAGTCTAGGTGATGCAATGTAGATGTCGATGGGAGGTGATGAAGAAATCCCTTCTCTATAAGACCACCTAAAGGTTACGAAAGGGTCCATGTCATTCTCTATTCTTTATTTTTATGAGAACTTCAAGCATCGTGGGCATGGAATTGTTGGTGTTAAATGGTATATTCCTGTAGTTGTGGCTTTTCCATATGATATGGATCCCATATGTAGATTGAGAACATTTGTTCCTTGCATTCTTTTTTTGTTGTCGCGAAGGAAAAGGAACAACCCATAGTTCGATCCTCTTGAGTATCTTTGGAGGGCTTGTAATATGACAACCATCTGATCATGTGCTTTGATTGTTTCAACCCAGACAAGACGTGAGAATGATTGTGTTATGTGTATAACATCGAGGCACCCTACTTCACAGATATCTCTAAACATAAGCCCATATCATTCACACTTATGAACATTAACATTTTCTTTTTGCAATGTCAACCATTGTGATTTGTGGATAGCTAAAGCCTACACTATTTAGAAAGGAAATTTCATGTGGGTAAGTGCAGGAAGTTGATGGACAAATATAGGGTCATCCGTGGACGTCATATTGCAAAAAATAGTGAAATCTCAAGTTGTAGGGATTATTAGCAATACACGCACTAAAAATTAGAAAAATTTATACCAAATATGAATCGTAGAATTCGGAATCTAGTTTCTAAAGTACTAATTTTTTTTAAAAAATGGACAAGTTTAGCTATATGAAACACTTAAAATTATTTGACTTAGTTTTTTTTTTTTTTGAACTTATAAGATTGTAGTCCGTTTTCCTGCATTTTGGATGACCAAATCTTATTATTATTTTTTTCCTTTGGTGAAACATTAGATGTAGTTGTCTATCTTGGGATGGATTTTAATTTGTATTTTTTTTAGCAATATTTTTTTTTAAAAGATTTTTTCCATGAAAGTGGTCTAAAAATATTTAGAAAACGGAGCGCTTTCCGTTTTCCTGCCATAACTATATCAAAAAATATCGAAATCAAATATTATATTTTTTAATGTGTATATAATTTGTCCACGCTTGGGATGGTATAAGTTTTATCACATTTTGATAAGCGAAACAAAAGTTATAGTCTTAAACGTAGACATGAACATTCACGGGAAAAAATGTCTTAAAGACCTATTGTTAGTAAAAAATTATAAAATGATATTTATTTTATTCTATTCACTTTAAAATCAATATTTCTATGAAGCTAACAGTCTCCCCTACGTGATGGCACCTTTTTGTGAAATGTTTTCAGTTTTTTAGCATGGTTCAAGTCTTTGGAAGAGTAGATTTGAGGTTTTTTGACCTTTTACACTTCATAATGACCTTCCATAGCTTTAGTTGGGGAAAAACAAAGATTTCCTGAGGCTTAGGTTTGGAAGATAGATATGTGATCCCGGTTTATAAAGCGCGATCGCGGTTTTTTTAACACAAACCGGTGAGCGCGCTTTACAAACTATGATCACGGTTTATAAAGTGCGCTTGCGGTTCATAAATCATATTTACACACATCCCAATATCTAAATTACCATTTGATTTTTACTCTCTAACCTTACCGTACGAATTACTGTGAAATTTTGTCTTTTTCTACACATTTTTCTTATCACCGGAAGCAAAACATCATGGTAGACAAGAAACGAAGTCAAAAAAGGAAGTCATTAAGTAAAAAAAATACCAAACGAATTAGAGGCCAACAAAATTCAAAATGCTGAGTGAATGTGGAAACTTCGTGAATCAAGAAGAGGTTCATCTTCAACCCCAACTATTGTAAGCAATGAAGAACCAGATAATGTTTCTACTGTCAATGTCGAAGTTGAATTAAATACTCGTGATAAAGATGTTTTTACTGTCAATGTTGAAGAAGAATTAAATACTCATGATGTAGTAAATGTTGAAATTGAAGGAGACAATGAAAATGTGAATAAGGAAATTCATGTTGAAACTGTAGATAGGTAAAATTTGACAAAAAGACCTCCTAGGATTTCACGTAAGAAACCTAATGTTTTTATTGAAAATTGATGAAAACATTTTGAAACCAATGTCTGGCAAAATTTCTGAACGACAAATCAGAAGAAAAGCCACTGAATTTTGGGATAATCATTTTGAAATTTTAAATGATTCTCAAAGATGTCAGTTGTTGGTTAGTTTGATGAAATTGATTAAAATGAGACCTAAATTAAACACCTTAGGATTGACAACATCTAATATACGTAGTCAAACCTCTACAATTGTTGAAAACCTCCATGATGCATATCACATTGTTGGTGTCAAGAGACGCACTAGGGATAGTAATATTGTGCGTCGTGTATTTGCTACTAGTGTTGTAAGTGAATCAATAAAAAAACAACGTTTGATTACGTAAACAAGTCAAATGTTGCAAGTTAATCGAAAAACTCTAATGACAGCAATTAAAAGACGTAATATCCTTCAATCACTCAATAACGCCGATTTTTGGGCATTTTCTGCTAGAGCACCGCGTAAGGACAAAAATAATTCTGATGCTATAAGAGAAGTTGTTATTAATATTTTGGCATGATAACACTAGAGTTTCACCTAATACAAGAGATATTATAAAACAGAGAGTTGGTTTTACTAATCGTGAACCACATCCAAAGCATTTCTTCGATATGAATCAAACTCAATTTTTTCATAAGTTTGAACAAGAGAATTTGGAAATTAAAATTAGTTAACGTTTTTTTGAAATGTTAAAACCATTATATGTGAAAATCAACCACGCTCGCACAATTTTTTGCTGTAGGCAACATGTTGATTTTGCGATGCATTATGCTAAATTTTTACGTATTCGTTCTATTTTTCATTCTGAAACTATGTTATCAGAATGTGGTGTTCAAGTTCCACCAATATCTTCTAGGGATTTCATTCCTACTATATTTTGTGAAAAAGAAGTTGGACAATTTTTTTATAGTTAGGATTGTTTAGATGGAAGTTGTAGTACATGTGGCGGATTACCTAAATAGGAAAGTTGCATCCATGAGAAAATTAAAGGTACAATAGGACATAATATAGTTGAGTTTGATAAATATAAATTAGTTGCATACTAGTTGAAATATGGAAAAGAGTCTAAACGGTGTGAGCTAAGTATAGAACAAATACATGTTTTCCAATTTTTGAGAAAATTTAAGGATGAAATTGTTTATGAGTATGTTAGGCATACACATAGAGCTTGATGGTTGGATGAACAGTTCAAGCTATGCAAGGACACATTTCCTATTGGTACTATTGTTTCAGTGGTCGATTTTACAGAGAATTACACATTGCAACCACAAATGGAGGTTCAATCGCAATATTATAACTCAGTACAAGTTGCTATTTTTGTGCATATAATATTTCTACATTATCCTGACAATACAAAGAATGATCGAAAATTTTTTAAGAGAGTACCACTTTTATATCAGTGATGATCGTACTCATTCTACTGAATTTGTGCAAGGGTGTTTCCAGTTATTTTATGGAAACTTGTCTGATAGGGACATCCACTTTAAACAACATTATATATGGTCAGATAATTGCACGTCTCAGTTTAAGAATGCACGAATCTTTTATTGGATGAGTAGAATGCATGTCAAGATGGGTGTGTAACATATTTGGAGTTTCACTGAGGCTGGACATGGAAAAGGAGAGCATGACGGTGCAGGAATATGTGTGAAAAGAGCTCTTGCAAGAGAAGAGTTGAAGTACAAAGATGGTGCTAAATTAAAATATGCAAAGAGCATAGTGGAATGGTGTATTGACAACATGGCCCGATTTTCTCAAGAAAATTCCACAGTTCACAGATATTTTTGGTTGATAGAGGAACAACAAATTGCTAACTACGAGGATTGTATGACACTCGCTGGGTCCAGTGAGATGCACTCATTTTGTAGCTCAGATGCTACTTCGTGGGCCGTATGGACAAGAAAGTTGACATGTTTTTATGCATCTTATATCGAATTTGTCACTGCTAAGTGTGATTCACAAGAATGGGTGGATGGATGGATTTGCAGCCCTCTAACTCCGCTTCCTAGTTATCAACCTCCACAAGAATTACAACTTGTTTTTGTAGATGAAGTTACAACATCCAAGGACTTTGACGAAATTTCAATTTTGGTGCGACAAGTTATTTATGGTTATTTATTTAATTTTTGTATTGAGTTATGTCCATTGAAATTTTAATATGTAATTTAAATTTGAGTTGTTCAACCTTTGTTTTTTTGTAGGACATGTGTTTGCAGTAATTGTGACAGAAGACAATGAAGAAGGAACAAACTATTTCTTATGTCGTTGCATCAAGAAAAGAAAGAAATTGACTTCTCCTATTATAGATGGTGAAGATATTGAGTATCCTACATGGTCAGTGGTAGTTACTAGAACTTGGCTTCGACGGTATCCATTAAAAGAATCCTCTGTTTGGGTGTTTGAAAACTTTGAGACACACAGAAAAATACTCTTATATTCGCATCTAGTTCTAGCGAAAAATATTCAGGTGTATAGATATCGAGGAAGGCCTAATAACAAGATTCTTTGGAAGGTTCGAGAGTCAGATCATGAAGCAATCTTGTTTTCTATTCAGAGTAGATCCAATCCTGATGGTTCATTGGAATGAATTTACAATGTTTGAATGTCTGGTATATATAATTTCTTTGATATATATATATATATATATATATATATATATATATATATATATTTGTTAGTTAGATCTAGATTTAAGTTTGAATATATTTTATTTTAAATGTGTTTTTTGTATATATAGATAGTATATGGTTTTGATTTGAAACTTAAATTTCTTTGACTAACACTTTTACGTTTAGGTTAGTGGTGCTAGAAAAGCTTCCACCTTCACGTGGTTGGCACTGTTAGTAGAGAATTTTAAATTCTCGAAGCTAAGAGAAGCTTTCATTGTTTGAAAAAGTTATAAATTTTGAAAAATTTGAAAATGTTGTAAATTTTGAAAATGTTGCAAATTTTGAAAATGTTGCAAATTTTGAAAAAGTTGTAAATTTTGACAAAGTTGTAAATTTTGAAAATGTTGTAAATTTTGAAAATGTTGTAAATTTTAATAAAGTTGTAAATTTTGACAAAGTCGTAAATTTTGACAAAGTTGTAAATTTTGAAAACGTTGTAAATTTTGAAAACGACTCCTCCCCAAGTGTTTACAAGACCATATCTACGCGTGTGCACCGATCAGGGAAGGAAAAAACTGAGAGAGGCTATTATAGAGGGTCCTGTACGTACCCAAAATTGTAGGGTACTGCACCACCAGAACAATGTTACACACGCCCCAATGATGATACATGTCTCCTCGCAAGGTGTTCAGGATCTGGAAAAGCTCTCCAAATATGCGTTAACATCCCGCATGCCCCACTTAGCTTCTATGTGCTTTGCTTTTTCCTCCCCCCCTTTTTCCTTTGCTATTTCGGTCTTCAGTGATGAAACCGCCGCCTCACCTGGGCGGCGGTCTTGTGACCGCCGCCTAGACAGGGTGGTGGTCCTATAACCGCCGCCTTGCTTAAGGCAGCGGTCCTGAACGTGTTTTTCCAGAACGTTATTTTATCGCAACTCGCGTAAAAATCAACGTTTACCATCTTTTTTCACCGCCTCTGTTTGTATTTATGATTCTGGTTCCCTGGAATAGTGTTTTGGCATTGTTTATGGTTTAAGAGATCAAATTGGTTTTCACCTTTGGGTAAATGGGATTCTATAAATAGCTGGCTTGTGCTCAAGCAAAATGGCCCCTCAAAATTTGCCTCTGAATTTCTCATTTCAATAGCTTAGCCTTTCAATTTTTCTTAGGATTCATAGTTTCATTTGTTGTATGCATGGTTAGTATTGTTTAGCTGCTAGAAAGCCACATATTCTCCTTGTGCAAGTGCTGTTATTATTTCATCCAATCAATTGGAGTAGGATAGTTTGATTTTCAATAGGAAGCCATTAAAGTTACAGGTTTTGTTCGTCAAATAAGATAGTTTCAGGTTCTGGACATTTCATGTTGTATGACTCGCAATAAATCCCGCTAGGAATTACATAAGCCAAGCTCTGTACTCTTGCGCTATCCCTCTCCTACTCGCATTGTATTCAGTCTGTATCCTAAGTTGCCATTGTTCTAATATCTACTTCTATTGATGCTAGCATTACACGCTTTTCTGGATCCACGTGAGCACAGAAGGAACGAGGAGATCACACTGAGGGGACAAAGTCACACACCATCGGATTCGCCACTGTTCTGCAAAATCCAGATTCAAGCTTTCAAAGTTCTAGTTAAAGCATATCAAATAGAGCAGCCAATCATTTCATTTCAGTTAAATTTACTTTCGATATTACCAGGGAAGCTGTGGGGATTGATAGTTTTTGAGAAACCGTGATTCACTCCTCACTTCTGAGGTAGGATCGAGAGTCTTTCAAATAGAGTAGATTAGTTATCAGGTTATTTAGAATAGATCTACAAACTGCAAAGACAAGTAGCTATACTCGGTTGATTTGTTTGTTTTAATTACATTATTAGTTTAGTTTTCAACTTTAGATATATTAGATAATTTCTCTTTAAAATTTTGTTCAATAGTTTATCAATAAAATCATATTTAGGAATGTACATAGATATATCTTGCATAGTTAATTTATTTTGTCATTAGTTAGCTTTATATCATTTCCTTTTGTATGACAATCACGGGACCTAGAGAGCCCAAAGAATACATATTCGAGCCAATCGTGCCTCAACCCAATCTTATTACGACAATAACTGATATAGATCAGAACCTTAGAATCCAAGTCTTCCAAACAACAACAAACCTACAACAGATCAGCTCACAGTTAAGAGGGTTAAACGTAGAAGACGACAAAGCACATACATTTTGGTCAAACCAGCCAAACTACATATTACCCTAGAAAAATATCTACATGACTGTAGAAGGGCTCGAAAGAGAGAAAACGTTCAGTTGTGATCCTTTGGTCCCACAACCAGACACAGGAGACACTCTCACAGACATAGATACTAGTTTAAGAATTCAGGTTACAAGAGCACCTGTGAGATACTCTGAAAAGATTGCACAACTGTTAATTCTGTCATAGAGGCCGAAAAGGCATATGACTATTGGATACTAGGGATTAGGGACTGATTCCGCACATGACCATAGAAGGTCCAAAACAACCACAAATCTACGGTTGTGACTCACAAATCCCACAACCCAACGAGTCTACAGGTCAATCCGACATTGACGCTGGCTTACGCACATTAGTATTTAGATCCACTCCACTTCTACCTATCATCATCACACAGTTATCCTTGTTAGACATAGCAGCTAACGAAGCTAAAGATTTTTGGACTAAACCAGAGAATCGACTGTAGAGTCCATTATGCCCATCATTCATTTTCATGACCCTGTCTGGAGACATACACAAAACAATCCCAGGTCATTTTCCACGTATCCCACAACCCATAGATTGAATCATGCCAGAGCTCGATATTGATTGGAGCCTTCTGAGCAGCCATCCTCACCGATTGATCTATCACACCAGTTCAGGTTAGGAGGGCCTTCTTTGCCTTAGATTCATATATTCCACTAGTGCGCGTCGAAGACATAAGATTTCCCAATTAGTTTGTCTGCATCCCACATGTATTCCATCCCCACCGGCTGTCTCGGCACAACCTCGGGAGGTCAGGTGTGAGGAAGAGTTACTTGTAGATTCCCACGCTCACTTGTCACTTTTCCATCGTACAAAATTGGTGAACCCGACGTGAACATACAAATCACCTCTACCTCATTAGCCTTCACCATCACTTCACCAACAAAATTGGTGAGCCCGACTGGACAAACAACTATTTCATCACCTCTACCTCATTAGCCTTCACCATCAGCTTCACCAACAAAATCATTCTACCTCATTAGCCTTCACCATCAGCTTCACCAAAAAAATTGGTGAACCCGTGAAACAAACAACTGCTTCATCACCTCTACCTCATTAGCCTTCACCATAGCTTCACCAACAAAATTTCCCAACGTTTTCCTTTTCATTATTACCTCTTTCTTCCACCTTCGCTCTTTCCCATTATTCTGTGGGTATTCATATACCCCCCGAATATGTCAGGATTTGATGCACATGGCAGACCTCTCCTAGGTCTTGAGGCATACTACGCTCAACTGAATAGACAGTCATCACCCTCACTCTCAGTATGGGGTGAAAACTATTCAACTAACCAATTATCAACACAAACTCCACCTCCAAGGACTAGATATAGCTCATCTTTCCAAATAGAGGAGTTGGATCAGCTCGCTCAAATGCAACAAACAGAGCCTTCAGGCTCAAACAATATGACGTTCACAGGAGAATCTGGTTCATCTCCTCAGGTGCTGCTTAGACCACAAATTAGTAGACAATCAGATCCATACCTGGTTTTAGATAATGAACAGTCAGTGCATTATGCCAGGAATGAACAACACTCTAGGAGTATGTACCCACCCATAGGAGGTTTACAAATACAACCCGAGGTCTCTTTTCAAGAAAACACCTCCATGCCACTACCTATAGGAAATGCCCTCGGTGAAACTTGGCAGGGAAATGATCAATTCATAGCGGGGTATCACATGCCTATACAAACTCAGAATATACAACAAATGCCACTAAGGCAAACTATTGTGGCTTCACCAAATGAAGTCATTTCAACTTTAGTAGAAAGAGTTAGAGGGTTAGAACTTGCTCAAGTGAGTCAAAATTATCAATTCATGTAGGAAGGAAATTCCAATCTTCCACATCATTCTAGCCAAGTAGACCTCCTCATAGGAATAGGCACATTAGGCATGACCCCTCAGTATTCACAACAAATGCCAAATAGAACTGTGTTCTCAAATGCACGCTCCATTCGAGAACATGATACCTCTCGGTTTAGTACAACACAATCCACTCTTGGGGAATACCCCTTCATACTTAAACATGTACTCCAAGTCACCACAAGGAGATATGTTCTCCTCTCCTAGCATGTTTTCTCAACCACAGGGGTTTCCTTATGTTCCATGCAAATACATACGCTACACCATATCAATAACCCATTCCACCTCCACCCCCTCAGTAGGCACCATCAATGGTCGAAACCTACGCGATAGGGACTTATTCAGAATATTTAAAAGAGCCCTTGGATTTTACCATACGAACCGTCATGCTTCCAAGACCTCTTCCTGATTTGCCCAAATACAAAGGGGAGGGAGACCCGAATGCACATATCAAGGCCTATGCCACAGCCATTCAAGAACTGCTTCCTTGGGATGGGGTTGTTGCTAAAATATTCCCTAAAACTTTAGAGGGCATCGCCCTCGATTGGTATTACAGAATACCTGAGGCTTCCATCCATTTGTTTAAACAACTTGTTTCAGAGTTCATCAAGGCGTTTGACATGAACAAACTGTTAAGAACAAGAATCAGGGAATTCTTGCACATTAAGCAAGAACACAATGAATCTGTCACTCATTTCATCCAGAGATGGCGTACAGTCCTTTATTCTTTGGCCAGTGCTCCAAACATGGACCAGATGGAACTATGTGATTTATTCCTTCATTCCCTCAATAGAGAGGTGAAGGAAGAAGTCCAAAAGTTCCCACTAAGGACTTACGATGAAGTACTTGAGAGAAACTCTCCGAATAGATCAAGCTGCAATAGATAGTGGTCGCAAAACGTATGGAACAAACGGGAGGTTAATCACCCCCAACCAGAATACTACGACTTATCTTACTACCACAAATGTCAATCAAGGACCTAAAATCCTTAACAAAAATCACGGCGCAACCACAGATGGAGTAACTGACCAAGCTAAAAAGGAAAATGTTGTGAATACTCCACCACTGATTAACAATCAACGAAACAACAATATTACCCCAACAATCAATACAGTGGATTTTAATCATCCACAACAACAACAATGATGACGGCAGATCCAAACATAGGGTCCAAGCCAAAACTCAACTGGATATCAAAACCAGAACCAAAACCAAAAACAACAAATGAAAAACTTTAATCCTAATAGGCAATGGTTTGATTAGAGTTTTGGGCCACAATATGCACCAAACCAACAACCTAGGAATTACAATCCTAACTCATATTGTGGTTTCCACAAGATTCGAGGCCATGACACTAGGACGTGCCGTGATTACAATAAGTTCATGCAACGTCTTCCAGAAGAACAAAGACAACTTTTCATAGATATGTTCTTAGCAGATCCTGCATCACCAGCGCCAAATACTTTTACAGGGGTAGTTTCCCCTCAAAATGCTCCCCTCAAGATCTTCAACGATCCGCTCCCAAATCACAATAACAACGGGTTAAATTCAAATGGGATGAACAAGGGTGTAATGGCAGGGAACAATGATCATGAATCCTCAACTTCACTAAATCCACCTAGTTGCACCACAATTAGGAATTCAACCATGACCCAAGATAGTCAGTTTAGTAGAATTAGACACCGAACTACCCGTGGAAACCGTAACAAGGACACGAGAGTATTCCTCTCAGCCAAGTCCAAGTTACTCACTAGAGACAGATAACATCCAAAAAATATTAGTAAAACCCATAGGTGCCTATGATTTAATAAATGACCTAACAAAAACCTTCTCTCACATCTCCTTTTTGGACTTACTAAAAAACTCTCCTGCCCATAGGGCTGCTCTTTTAGAGGCATTAGGTTTAGGTCATTTAATTAACATCACTCCACCTCCCGAAACATAGGTAAACCATATAGACTTTGATATCCACCCTTCGGGGAAGCCAGATAGAGATACCAAGTTTATATTCGAAATAAAAAAAATTCCAACAGACTGCTGAGATTGCACGTAGAGGTGATCCGGCCTTACATTTGCAAGTTTGGGTTTATAACAATTACGTTAAACGTGCAATGGTTGATGATGGGGCAGAAGTCAACATAGTCCCCTTCTCTTTCCTTCAAAAGCCAGGGTATGGAGAAACAAATTGTTCCACGACTCGGAATACACTAAGAGGCTATGATAGCCTTAAGGCCACTTCGATTGGAACTATAATACTACCAGTAACCTTAGGACCCAAAACAATCCTGACTGAGTTTTATATTATAGATCGGGAAACCAACTATAATATGATCCTCGACTGACCATGGATACACCGTATGAAGGCAATCCCTTCTACGTTATTTCAAGAAGTAAGGTTCTTGCACCTAGGAAAAATATTTGTAGCCAAAGGTGATCCAAAACCATTCAATATACACCTAGCCGACTTAAAGAAAAGACCTGGCGTTCACTCTGAGTTTGAACTCCCAACAAACCAACTTAATAAACCCACCAACGAAAAATTGGAAGAAAATTTGGTACCTACAACAGATCTTGAGACTATGAGCCTAGTCAAGACTATCCCAACCCTCAAGGATGAGGCTAACGTTGTCGAAATAGTATCATTAGGAACTACTGCAAAAATAGTCGAATTACTGGAACAGGATCTACCAATTTTCCTGCCATTCGATTCTGTAGGAATGGGATATACCCTAGGTGTTGGTTCTCTTCCAACGGAGGATCTCTGCATGGTAGATGTAACCGAAGCAGAAGACATTAACAAAGCAAATGTCCCAACATCCATATTCCTAGCTAAATATTGGACTCTCCATTTCGATGGAGCTAGATGTCGTTACGGAGCTGGGGCAGGTGTAATCTTTACTTCTCCCGAGAGAAAGATTCTACCATTTTCCTTTAAACTAAATTTTGAATGTACAAACAATGGCGCTGATTACGAAGCCCTCCTCCTTGGCCTCATCTTAGCTAAGAGGATTGGTGTTAATAACATCAGGGTGTTAGGAGACTCAGAATTGGTAGAAAACCAAGTCTCTGAGGTGTATGAAACTAGAGCTGAACACTTACAGTTCTACAAAACAGCTGTATTAGATTTGAGCAAAGAGTTTGACTTCATATCAATTGAAGAAATCCCACGAGAACAAAATATTCTCACAGATTCTATAGCGACCTCAGCTTCACGCTTCACTCCAAACAGTGAGTTTGAAGATACCCATTTCATGGTAACCCTTCGTACTGAACCATTAGTGAAAAAAATGTCAAACCCTCTTTTAACAAACATAGCTGAGAACAAATCTACTATCTTAGATCACATTGATAGTGATAGAGCCACTCTTGATTACTTAAATGCCTATGCAGTGTTACATCTCACCCATCACGTGATAGATTTGTCCTTAATCCCACATTCATCTTCCTACTTCGGAAATCTCATGATGGAGCTTCCCCCACAAAAGGAACTTGGCAGATACACGGTAGAGAATGGAGACGATCTGGAATTACCTCTAGCTCCGCCTGAGTTTGAAGAAGGTAACACGCCTTTAATTAAAGAAACAATTGATATTAACATTGGAACGGAGGAAGAACCAAAGATCTTGAAACTAGGATCTTCGTTAACTCTGGAAGAAATAGAAATACACACTCAAATGCTCAAAGAACATCAGAAGGTTTTTGCATTTAATTATAAAGAAATGACAGGAGTTACACCACACATTGCGGTACATAACCTCATCACCAAATCAAATGCAAAGCTGATTAAACAAAAATCAAGACCAATGAAACCCAAGGTAGCTCTCATGGTGAAGGAAGAAGTAATGAAACTCCTCCAAGTAGGATTCATCAAACCAGTCGATTACTCTCAGTGGGTATCTAATATTGTTCCCGTTCTAAAAAAGAATGGGAAGATACGCATCTGCATAGACTTCCGAGACATTAACAAGGCATGTCCCAAGGATGACTTCCTGTTACCATCCATAGACATCATCATTGACGCAACAGCCGGATTTGAGCTTTTGTCTCTCATGGATGGATTCTCAGGATACAATCAAATCCAGAATATCTGAACAAGACCAAGCCAAAACCACATTTATAACTCCCTGGGGAATGTATTGTTACGTCTATTATGCCATTTGGTCTCAAGAACGCTGGCGCTACATACCAACGGGTAATGACATACATATTTCATCATCTTATTCACAAAATCATGGAATCCTACGTAGATGACTTGTTGGCCAAGGCCAGGAAGCGTTGTGTTCACTCGGAAGTGCTCCATCATTCTTTCACATCTAATAGAATACGAGGTCACACTAAATCCAGAAAAATGTGTTTTTGGTGTGACAGGAGGGAAGCTCCTCGGTTATATTATATCAAAACGAGGGATTGATGTAGACCCAGCCAAAATCTGGGTTGTTCTTGAAATGATCCCACCGTCGGATGAATCTGGAATCAGGTCATTTCTTGGGAAACTCGGTGCAATCCAAAGATTTATCCCAGATTTAAGCTTTGCCATTCACCCAATCAACAATCTACTCAAGAAAGAGTACAACATCGATTGGACCAAGGACTGCAACGACACTTTCGAAGTAGTTAAGTGTTTCCTGTTGTCACCACCCATGCTAATGCCACCTAAGCCAGACCACCCTTTAATCTTATACTCACAAGCTACCAATGTCTCGCTAGCCTGTATGTTGGCCCAAGAAGACAATGACAAGAGAGAACACGTGATCTATTTCATTAGCCGAACGTTACTCGACTATGAAACACATTACGTGCAAGCAAAAAGAGAGTGTCTTTCCATAGTATTTGTAACTTAATGCTTAAGACATTACATGCTAAATCAAGAAACAAGGGTCAGTGTAAAAACAGAGCATTTACAAACCTTCCTCACACAAGGGTCCTTGTCTAAAAAGGCTGGACGCTTTATAACCTTAATGGGTGAATTCGAATTAACAGTTGTAAATCAGAAGTCCATTAAGGGACAAATCATTACGGATTGGTTAGCTGATAACCCATTAGACGGAGGTGATCTGATAGATCTGGAATTTACCGATGAATGCATATATTACATCGAAACCAGACCTCCAATCTCAGAATGTCCTTGGTATGCTGATATTATTAATTATATCATGGACCATACGTATCTGGAAGGTGCTACACTGGAACAAAGAAGGTGGTTACGCATTATCGTAGCTAAATACGTTATTATAGAACAAGTGCTCTATCGTAAGGCTTTCGATGGAATGATTCCTAAGGTGTGTTGACACATGGAAGAGTCCAAAAATATCCTCCACGAATCTCACAGTGGAATATGTGGAGGCCACTTCGGTGGTCATGCCACCGCTCGCAAAATACATCGGATGGGCTATTTCTGGCCCACTCTAGAACATGATGCAGTAGAGTTTGTACGCAGGTGTCATAAATGCCAAGAATTCTCCCATGAGATTCACATGTCAGCACAAGCTCTACAACCAATCGCTACTCCATGGCCCTTTTCTACGTGGGGCCTAGATTTGATAGGAAATTCTCTCCCTCATCTACAGATGGCCATAACTTCATAATCACGGCCACCGAGTATTTTACCAAATGGGTAGAGGCTATGCCTCTCACCACTGTACCAGGTTCCGTGATCACCAAGTTCATTTTGAACCAGATCATTTGCAGGTACGGTGTCCCACAAATCATTATCACAGATAATGGGACTTCTTTTAAGAATGACGAGGTTCATGAACTATGCAATAAATTTAAGATAAATCATCATACAGCCTCCCTGTATTACCCTCAAGCTAATGGACAGGCTGAAGCAACAAATAAAACATTAAAATCCATTCTTCTTAAAACGGTGAAAGAAAACAAATGAGATTGGCATTTGAAGTTATACCCGGCCTTGTGGGCCCATCAAACCTCAATAAGAACACCAACAGGAGCAACTCCTTTCTCGTTGGTATTCGGAGCGAAAGCAGTTCTCCCGCTTGAGGTTGAAATACCCAGTCTCCGCATCTCATTACAAGGGATTCTGGATGAAGACACTTATAGAGAAGCACGTCTCTCCCAGCTAGAAAGCCTAGATGAAGCCAGGTTAGATGCTGAACAATGGCACAGAGTCTATGCTGACAGGATGTGCCGGTAGTATAACAAGAAGGTCTATGAACGAGATATATATGAAGGAGATCTGGTTCTAAGGCTAGACAGCCGGATTGACAAAAAGACTGGTGAAGGAAGGAAGTTCCGGCCCAAATGGTTGGGCCCATACCGAGTCACGAAGGACTATGGAAATGGTGCATATCTCTTATGTACACTAGAAGGTGAGGAATTTGGTGAAACAGTCAATTCCCTACACCTTAAACGATTCTATGCATAAGTGACCAACACTATTTGTATAATTATATCTACATTGCATCTTCATGTAGTTAGGTTCATTTTGTCCACTTGTTTCGTACACTTTTGTGATCAAGGAACTCATTCTCAAAGCAATTCATTACAAACTTCTGATGGTATTGGCATAAACACTCTAATCATACTTCTTCACTTTCATAGTCACATCACCCATTTCTGAATAACTTCATTAGATAAAGCTAGATATGAAAAAGTCTTAACGGTAACCATACCAAGATCTGCAGGCTTGTTCTCACTTTGGTTTCTTCCTAGGATAGGTATCTTGCCTATGGTCTGTTCTAGAAGCTTCATCGTGTCACATCTATCCCGTATGTATATCTCTTTGGAAGTAAGAACATAATGACATTTTACTCAAATAAACAAGTCAAATATAGATCAAACAGAAAATTTTATTTTTACACATTTCCTTGCCCTACCAACCTTCAGTGATGAGCTTGTGTCTCTTACTAGTGACGTAGGGTTGGGAAAGGATGGGAATGCCCTTACTCACCTGTACCTTTTCCATGGTGATAAGCCCACGCTTCTGACTAGTAGCATGGGACAAGGTATGGGGGGTCCTCTTGACAATAAATGTTGAAGGTCGTCAGCAAACAATTCAAATGAACCTTTGAAATCTTGGGTCAAAAACAAATGAATCAGATGTCCAAAATTCCAAGAGAGTTCAAAACCCTGAAAACCATATTTTGTCTACCATGTGGCCATCTACGGATCTAAGTCTAGATAAACCGCAAAGCAAGTAGCATTCTAAACTATGGAGTCACTTGAGTAGAGTAGGTTTGTAGCATCCTAATTTGGTTCCACCAAATCTTTGTCTATCTCTCATCACTACCATTTCAACAAATTTCATAACTTTGTGCCCTTTCTAGCTCTCGGTGATGAGCCCCTCACATCTTACTAGTTGCGTGGAGTTAGGAGTGGGGCAAGTTTATCATGCTCATCGTATACTGGTTTATCATCTCATTTTGTCAAAACAAATATGAAGTACCAAAAATTGCTTGTAGAAACTAAAGTTCAAAATCACATTGTGTCTACATTATCATATATCAACATCATGAAATACAAAAAGAAAGTAGACATTTGTATCATTTGTTCTCCATTGCATACATTCTGAAAAGCATATAAAAAACAACATTACAACATACACACAGAATCAAATCACAAGAACATTGATACCAAGGGTCTGATATACAAAATAGATATATATATATATATATATATAGATATATAGTGATCAAGTTTCATGTACAATTCCATCATGCACTAGGCATGGTCAACACGCTCAAAGAGTCTGAGAATTACAAATACATCATGCAGAGAGATGAACGACCTCTCACATGATATCCCTCTAAGTGTGAACGCCAGCTAGGACTCTGGCTAGCAGGCACTCTGAGTGCACGGAGGGCTCATGATCCCAAGGAGCAGTTACGGCCCTCGCCATGAGAGTGACTCCTCATCAGGCACTCTGCTGTCTTGTACCCTGCCAGTTCGGTGTGGAGAGAAGTCACCATCCTGGCCACATGCCAGATAGGGGAAAAAACATCGGTATGCCTACCGGCTGTTAGAAGGCTCCCCTGCATCCATGGATAACTCCGGGTCTTCTCCATAGGGATCATCAAGGTATCAGTGCATACCCGGCGAATCAGGTCTCGCCACTCATCAACAGTCTCTACAAGAAAAGGAGAAAAGCCAATTAGAAATAATCAAGAGATAAAAAACAAATGTAAACAAAAGGAGAGACAACGAATAAGGAAATCCTAACTAGAAACAAACATTAAAAGGAAGGATGATAACTCACTCGGATCTCCGGGCCTCCAAGATGGATCTCTAGGGTCAGCACCTGCCACAGATGCCACCCGCTGACTGGTGTACTCCTCCTGTGGCTGGAGGCAACATATCATCCTGCTACGGACTCATCCTCTCCACCAAGGCCCTGAGAGAGTGGCTCCTCTGAAACCAGAGTCACCCTCTCCGCACTCTGCTCCGCCCTCTCCACCTGTAGGATATCCTGAGTATCATGCCACTCAGGATCGTTGTCCCTCCTCCTCACTTGACTCGCTGACCTCAGCCTCGGTCTCCTCCTCCATCTCCCCCCTATGAACTCCTCGGACTCAGAGTCTATGTCAATGGGGTCGTCACTGCTGTGGGTGGGACCGGCGGCAATCTGAAGTAAGGGTGCCTGAGGAGCACCGGCTCTCCCTTGAGCTCGTACTACCCACCTAGCTGCAATGGGGACACCAGGAGTAACAACTGTCCAACCTCGGCCTCTAGGACCTCCCCTGGCCTCTCGAACTGATCTATATACTGGCACCACTGGGGGAAGCATACCCATGTAAGGCAGGCCAAACTGCTGAGGCACTTGACCAAAAGGATGTATCTCCACCCTCCCCATCCTGTCCACAAGCTACCCTGTGGTGGAGTAAGAAATCAAAGTAAGAGCCTCCTCACCCCATAAACCTGCCATGGCCTGATAAGGTGTGGCCTCCATGTCATCAGTGGTCAGGGAGGCGACTGGCTGGTGAGGTGCTCTGAGCACCGACATGTCTGTCCATCTAGCTGCCCTCACAGCTCCGGGATCTGCCACCTCTACACCTCTCCCATAGGGGATGAAACGCTCGTAGACCCAGCTCATAACCAGGTGTCAGATGGCTCAATGACTGCCCCTGTAAATGGACCACCTGGTACAAATCATGGTAGGTGGTCCCAAGAATGTCGGCTCCCCAGGCGTAAATCCAGCCATGCCCCTCAATCTGTGTAATGATGGGGGACCAGCAATAAAGTAAGGTGTCTCCTCCCTTGTCCCTGATCAATCTCGAGGCAAGGATCCCCATAATGGCCTGACGAATCAAGGGGATAGGTAGGCTAGGAATAGATCGGACCCTCACCCCCTTCTTCGAACCAGTGGAGATAACTGCATCTCCCATATATGAGGCCCACTATGTTGTTTGAGCCCGTGACCCTGCTGTCTCAAGAGTGAGTCTGTCTCCTGATAATCAGGACCCCCAAGATATGGTAAACATCCTCCAAAGTAATGGTCCACTCACCTCAGACCCCTGGAAATCTGAAAGTGTTCCGATCGGCATCCCAATATGAAAATAAGTCACAAAGTATGTGACTAGACGGTGCCACATGCGGGACCCGTGATATGCGCAGTATACCAGCCCTCTGAAGAGTGTCCTACTCATCCTAAGAAAGGGCATCCAATACTGTCTGGAAGCCAATCACACACTCTCTCTCTTGGCTCCATCGAATATACTCCTCCTTCGCCTGCATACACCCAAAAACACACAAAACAGAGTAAGTTAGTATCCAAATGACATTAGAAAAATCATGAAAACAAGTAAGGATGCTAAAAATGCAAAAACAAATTCAAATGAGTGTTGTTTTGGCATTCTGTGTAGGACCGCTGCCCTGAGCAGGGTGGCGGTTCTGTAATCGCACTGCCTTAAAGGTGGCGGTCTTGTAACAGTCACCCTGATCAGGGCGGCGGTCGTGTAACCGCCGCCATGCCTCAGGGCGGCGGTCGTGTCCCGAAAACCCATGCGGGTCATATGCCCTAAAATGAGCTAAAAAAATCAAAATAAAGACCCTTTTGACTCAAAAAAAGCCTACCCAGTAGGCGCCCCCCCCTAGATAAACCTATTAAAACTGACATTTTCGAAAATAATCCCCCCATGACAAAGATTTCAACATTTCAAATTTTAGGGGCAAAAATGGTAAATCGAGAAAAACCAACCTGTGATCTCGCAGGTTGGTGTTCCACTCATGGAGGCATGATCACGATCTCTTCCCGAACGTTTTGACTATACTCTCGTGAGAAACCGTCACCGTGGGTCCCATAGCTCAAAATCAACCAAATCAACACGCACAAATGAATAGGAAAATGGGCCCACTTTTACATATATAGCATCCTGACTTGCTTTAAATGCCCCCTTTTCGCAGGTTTGGAGTGCCGACGGAGGTAAGTTCTTATCCCCGCACAAATGGTACGTCCTCATTTCATATTATTTTAGTATTTATTTTCCGATCTATTTTGTCTATCTGCACTTGAGTTCTCTTTTCGTTTTACAGATGGCGGGAATTTCGGATGGCGTCATTCCGACACACGGATGTATCAGGTATAACTTCTAAACTTCCCATTTCGGGACCGCCATACTCGGACCCACCGTTTTACACCTCTTCATGGCTAAAACAATTCTCTGAGGGGGCAATATGTACATACCCAAAATTGTAGGGTACTGCACCGACTGGAACAGCATTACACGTGCCCCAATGATGATACAGGTCTCCTCGCAAGGTGTTCAGGATCTGGAAAAGCTCTCCAAATATGCGTTAACATCCCACATGCCCGGCTTAGCTTCTACATGCTTTGCTTTTTCCTCCCCCCCTTGTTTCCTTTACTTTTCGGTCTTCAGTGACGAAACCACTGCCCCACCTGGGTGGCAATCTTGTCTCCGCCCAGACAGGGCAATGGTCCTATAACTACCCAGACCCTGCTCAGGGCGGCGGTCCTGAACGTGTTTTTCTAGAACGTTCTTTTATCACGACTCACATAAAAATGAACGTTTACCAGCTTTTTTCACCACCTCTACTTGTATTTATGATTCTGGTTCCCTGGAATAGTGTTTTGGCATTGTTTATGGTTTAAGAGATCAAATTGGTTTTCACCTTTGGGTAAATAGGATTCTATAAATAGCTGGCTACTGCTCAAGCAAATGGCCCCTCAAATTTGCCTCTGAATTTCTCATTTCAATAGCTTAGCCTTTCAATTTTGCTTAGGATTCATAGTTTCATTTTGTTGTATGCATGGTTAGTATTGTTTAGCTGTTAGAAAGCCACATATTCTCCTTGTGCAAGTGTTGTTATTATTTCATCCAATCAATTGGAGTAGGATAGTTTGATTTTCAATAGGAAGCCATTAAAGTTGTAGGTTTTGTTTGTCAAATAAGATAGTTTTAGGTTCTGGACATTTCATGTTGCATGACTCACAATAAATCCCGACTAGGAATTGCATAATCCAAGCTCCGTACTCTTGCGCTATCCCTCTCCTACTCGCATTGTATTCAGTCTGTATCCTAAACTGCCACTGTCCCCAATATCTACTTCTATTGATGCTAGCATTACACACTTTTCTAGGATCCATGTGAGCACAAAGGAATGAGAAGATCATACTGAGGGGACAAGGCCAAACACCATCAGATTCGCCACCGTTATGCAAAATCCAAGTTTAAGCTTTCAAATTTCTAGTTAAAGCATATCAAATAAAGTAGTCAATCGTTTCATTTTAGTTAATTTCACTTTCGATATTGCCATGGAAGCTATGGGGATTGATAGTTTATGAGAAACTATGATTCACTCCTCACTTCTGAGGTAAGATTGAGAGTCTTTCAAATAGAGTAGATCAATTATCATGTTATTTAGAATAGATCTACAAACTGCATAGATAAGTATCTATACTCGGTTGCTTTGTTTGTTTTAACTGCGTTATTAGTTTAATTGTCGATTTTAGATATATTAGATAACTTCTCTTTAAATTTTGTTCGGTAATTTATCAATAAATATCAAACTTAGAAATACACGTAGATATATCTTGCATATTTAGTTTATTCTGTCATTAGTTAGCTTTATATCGTTTTCTTTTATATGAAAATCACAGGACCTAGAGAGCCTAGAGAATACGTATTTGAGCCACTCATGCCTCAACCCAATCTCATCACGGATAATAATTGACATAGATCAGAATCTTAGAATCCAAGTCTTCCGAATAACAACAGACTTACAATAGATCAGCTCACAGCTAAGTGGGTTAAACATAGAAGACAACCAAGCGCACACGTTTTGGTCAAACCAGCCAAACTACAGATTACCCTAGACAACTATCCGTATGACTGTAGAAGGGCTTGAAAGAGAGAAAATGTTCGATTGTGATCCTTTAGTCCCACAACTAGACGTAGGAGACACTCTCACAAAAATAGATACTAGCTTAAGAATTCAGGTTGCAGGAACGCTTGTGAGATACTCTAAAAAGATTGCACAACTGTTAGTTCTAAATATAGAGGTCGAGAAGGCATACGAAAACTGGATATTAGGGATCAGAAATTGAACCCATCACATGACCATAACAGGTCCACGTCAACCACGAATCTACGATTGTGACCCACAAATCCCACAACCCAACGGGTCCATAGGTCAATCTGACGTTGACGCTGGTTTACGCACATTAGTATTTAGATCCACTCCACTCCCGCCAACCATTATCACACAGTTATCCTTGTTAGATATAACAGCTAATGAAGCTAAGGATTTTTCTAGACTAGACCAAAAAATCGACCATAGAATCCATTACATATCCATCATTCCATCTTCATGACCCTGTTTGGAGATATAAACAAAACAATCCCGGGTCACTTTCCATGTATCCTAAAACCCTTAGATCGGATCATACCAGAGCTCGATATTGATTGGAGCCTTTAAGCAGGTCATCCTCATCGATCTGATCTATCATGTTAGTTCAGGTTAGGAGGGCCTCCTTTGCTTTAGATTCGCAGATTCCACTAGTGTGCGCCGAAGACATAAGATTGCCTAACTAGTTTGTCTACATCCCACGCGTATTACATCCCCACCGGCTATCTCGGCATGACCCCCGGGAGGTCGGGTACGAGGAAGAGTTACTTGTAGATTCCCACGCTCACTTGTCACTTTTCCATCATATAGGTCCCTACACCAAGGTGTCAAATCAGACGAGGCATCTTTAGGTGCCACGGAGTCCGAGTAGTCACCCGTCGAAGTTGAACGATATTTTGGTCTCAGGGCTCTTAAGGGACTACGCCCGAACAAAGTAGCCTGGAAGAAACGACCTTGTCGCGCAACGAAACACCGCCTCCTCTAGCATTCACTTGGCCACCTGGATGTGTCGACATAGTTGGTTTGGTGTCATGAACCACTGTTTGCAAAATATAGCGTTTAACAATCTTACACTGGCTCCAACTGCACTATTTTACACATTTGTAAACAATATGACAGCGAGAGCACCGGTATGAGAAGAAAAAAACTGAGACATGCTATTGTAGAGGGTTCATATGCCGAGGTTTCGGATTAGATGAGGCATCTCTAGGTGCCATGGAGTCTGAGTAGTCACCTGTCGAAGTTGAATGATATTTTGGTCTCGGGGCTCTTAAGGGACTATGCCCAAACGAAGTAGCCCATAAGCAACGACCTTGTCATGCACTGAAACACCACCTCCTCTAGCATTCACTTGGCCACCTGGACATGTCGGCATAGTTGTTTTGGTGCCACAACCCACCATTTGCAAAATATAGCGTTTGACAACCTTACGTTGGCTCCAACTGCACTATTTTACGCGTTTGCAAACAATAGGACAGCGAGAGCACCGATATGAGAAGGAAAAAAATGAGATAGGCTATTGTAGAGGGTACATATGCCGAGGTTTCGGATTAGATGAGGCATATCTAGGAGCCACGGAGTCTGCGTAGTCACTCATCGAAGTTGAATAATATTTTGGTCTCGGGGCTCTTAAGGGACTATGCCCGAACGAAGTAGCCCGGAAGCAATGACCTTGTCACACACCAAAACACCACCTCCTCTTGCATTCACCTGGCCACCCGAACATGTCGGCGTAGTCGTTTTGGTGCCATGACCCACTGTATGCAAAATATAGTGTTTGACAACCTTACACTGGCTCCAACTGAACTATTTTACGCATTTGCAAACAATAGGACAACGAGAGCACCGATATGAGAAGGAAAAAACCAAGACATGCTATTGTAGAGGGTCCCTATGTTGAGGTTTTAGATTATACGAGGCATCTCTAGGTGCCACGGAGTCCAAGTAGTCACCTGTCGAAGCTGAATGATATTTTGGTCTCAGGGCTCTTAAGGGACTATGCCCGAACGAAGTAGCCTGGAAGCAACGACCTTGGAGCGCATTGAAACACCACCTCCTCCAACGTTCACCTAGCCGCCTAGATGTGTCGGCGCATTTGGTTCGGTGCCACGACCCACCGTTTGAAAAATATAGCATTTGACAACCTTACACTGGCTCTAACTGCACTATTTCACATGTTTGCAAACAATAGGGCAGTGAGAGCACCGATATGAGAAGGAAAAAATTGAGACAGGATATTATATAGGGTCCCTACTCCGAGGTTTCCGATCATACAAGGCGTCTCTAGCTGCCACGGAGTCTGAGTAGTCACTCATCGAAGTTGAATGATATTTTGGTCTCAGGGCTCTTAAGGGACTACACCCGAACGAAGTAGCCTGGAAGCAACGATCTTGTTGCGCACCAAAACACCACCTCCTCTAGTGTTCACATGGCCACCTAGACGTGCCGGTGAATTCGGTTTGGTGCCATGATGTCCTGAGGCATGACTTATCACTCCTCGCCTCTATTCATTTCCTAGGACTCAAAACATTCAATGTCACTTGTTTACCTTCCATCTCTCTTGTTCTCTTTGGACTTGCCTCTATCCTCTTATGTGCTTCATCACTGTCCTTTCTTTTCTCTCTTGAGATATGTTGTTGTGGCGATCTCTCTCCATCCTCTGCTGCCCCAGCTAGATGTGCTTACATGGTCATTATTTTTGCATTGTAATAGGATTCTTCATCACATATCACTACACAGAATTAGGAGTATAAGTAAATCATCAAATAATTAAGGGAACACATGTGAGGACCTTTTATTTATAAGTGCAATCATTTATTGCATGAGATTAATCATCTCTGCCTCAAATTGAAGCAATGTCTCCCATCTGAAACTTCAACCCCCCAGTCGATCAAGCAAGATCAAGCATTCATATTGCAAAGAAGGACATGTGACCATTGGGTGAGCATGATCCTTGAAAAAGGTAATGATCTATTTCCTGAGATTATCTCTTTGTTTAGATTGTTCTTGGTCATATTTTTTAAAATCAATAGGAATAGAGTTGAGATCAAGAAAGAGAAATTCCATTGGGAAAATAATCTCCCATTTGCGAGTGAGGTGAATAATTTTGATTCTCATTCCTTGGTGAGCTCAGGTGTGTTTTCATCTGACTCAGAGAACTTGTATGACATTTTGTCCCATTCCATCACCTAGAGGTTTGATGCTCTAAAAGAAGCCATTTTTTATTTTGAATCCCATGAGGAGAATGTATCAAAATTTTTGGAAGATCTTGGCACAAGAATGCATGAGCTTGGTACTCCTCTTAGGGAGAATAATTCCATGAAGAATCTTCACAATTCAAATTTCAAGAATTGGTTCAGGAAAATATTTGTGACCCTTTCCTTCAATAGTGATACTTTAGAAGCCCTTGTAGAGATCATAGGTTATATCTCTAGAATCCTATGAAGAGTTATGAAAAATATTTTAGTCGATGTGGAAATATAAATTTTCCATTCCTGAGAATTGACTCAACACATTGGAGCATGTGAACATCTTGGAAGATGAGAAAGTTTCATTTGTAGTTTCCAGATTCAACAAGATGGTCTATGGAAAAGCCTCATCATTCAAGATCTTCCGCGGAGGAAGACATGAGTTGATTCTTCATTAGAGGAGGATTCTTCATGATGGGTGGAACCTAAGAATACTAATAAGGGCTTACTGTCAAATTTTTACCCTTTTCAACTTGGGACATCAGAATGCACCACCACATGAAATCTCTCCCTTTTGTCACTTAAGGCTTGTAACATTCTCACTAGGTATGATTCCTCAGCACCCCAACTTGATTATGTTGCCCCCTCTCAGGAATACTTAACCCCTTCACACATTATCACCCCTTTAAGTCCCTTTGTCACTTAATAAATGTGGTAAGGGAAATGGGGAAAACCAAAACGCATTTAGAAACTTTTAACCCTACCCTCTCATGACATGTAACCCGGGTTAATCCAGAATGGTCAAGGATGAGTTAGAAGGTGAGTTAGCTAGGTTAATGTTAAGAGGTGAGTATAAACATACACTTAGCCATTTTTTTAGTCCCTTTTTAATATTTCCTTTTCCTTCATTCCTGCTAGTATTTAGTTATGCTACTAAATTTTCAAGAAACCCTATTACAAAAATCACATTTTTGCTCATATCTCCTTCATTTTTGCTCCATTTCCCCTATAATTTTGCCCGTAACTTCTACTCATGAACTCCTTGAAGATGATCTAAAAATATTTTCCATTGGTACCCTAAATTTTTATAGCATCCCATTTAAAATTTCAGAGAAAAAACTTGCCTTTTTAGATCCTTGCAATTCTGGAGATCGAAAACACTTGAAATTTGAAGCAAAAAACCATATGAAAATACCTAATCTAATGAAAAAATTTAATCTCAATCCAAATAAAAGAAGACACGTGATTAAATATTTGTTATTAAATTGGCATATGAGCCTTACTAAAAATAATAAGTTTTGATAACAAAGAAAAAAATTTGAAACGTCTATGTAATCTTCAATTCTAGAAGTATGAAAATTGTAAAACTTGAAAATTGGGAAAATTGTAAAATCTTCAATGTTGCACCATTTAAGTAACGTTAAATATTCATATAGTTCAAGATGAACTCTACCTCCTTATTTCTATCAATGTTCGCATTAGTTGATATGCAACAGATTGAGTGAACTAGCTTTAAAAAAAAAGTAATTGTACGTATTGCCCTTTTGTAGTTCACCTAGCATGGTTTTGTTTAATGGAATAGGTTTGCTTAACAATTGTACCATGTAGTGCTCTGGGACATGGTTTTTCAATTTTAAATCAAACATACATATCTAGAACTAATTTAAATGGTTATGAAAACATACATAGAAGGATATCATACATGCAATGAAATCAAATCAAACATATAGTTCAGTAATATCGTTATGAAAGCCAACACACATGGATATATAAGAATCAAATAAAGTGTGCTCCAGATGCACGTCTCTGAAAATATATGTAAGTTCATAGTTCATGTGTGTACATCTCGAACTAAGCACGTGTCATAATGTATATAGGACCACATGCAGTCGCAAAAGGCTATATATATATATATATACAATGGACTATATGAAGAAACATGTTCACTAGGACCAGATGGCCCATATATATATATATATATATATATATATATATATATATATATATATATATATGGGCCATGCAGGTGGACTATGAATCTATTCATGAAACATCTTCCCTCTCTTTGCCCTGCTAGAAGTAGCACGCCCATGACTTGGGGATGTAGTGGAGGGAGATGCCACAACGGATTTCATCCGTGTGGTCGTAGGCATCTCTAAGTAGGCCTGCAACCTAACCTGCACATTCATAAACAACAAGTTTTTAACATCCAAAATTTTAAAATACATTCAAAATTTAGAAAATTGTATGTAATTTAGTTAAAATGCATGTGAAATCTTACCGCAATGTCATGATCCCTATCAATTTGTTGTTGACGCATCGCAGGGACAACAGTAGACTCAAGAGGGGTAAGCTACATACAAATAATTAATTTTCAAATTAAATATTTCACATACATACAAAATTTGATATTGTAGATTTAAGTAATAAGAAATAATGAACCTCCAAAATTTAACAAATTTGAAAAATTGTACCTCAATTAGTGGATCTACAGATGCTATGGCAGTATCTACAGTAGCCTCCACAGTCTGCATATATGGAGGAGTCTCTCTGGCAGTCATAAGCTATACAAAAACATGTACAAATCAATATTAAAATCTACATGACTGTGCACCACATAACAGAGGTCCAAAGCATGTAATCCACATGAACTTCCACAATTAGAAACAAAGTGTAAAGAGATTTACTAACCTGCGTAAAACTCATTTGAGGCATGCCAGTAGCCTCAGTTCCTAAAGAAAATGATGACCCGTCAGGCTCCTGTGTATAAAAGACAAACATATTAATATGTACAACATACATGTGAAACATTATAATTTAATAATCTAGTGCAATCAAATGAAATTCAAAATGTAAGCTTGTACAACTTGAAACTTACGTTTGAAACACACCCAGCTACAGTAGCTAGCATGTCGACACCGGATGTTTCCTTCACCAGCTCTTGCTATTTAAAATAAAATAAAAAATTAGTTTTTTACATGTATGTACATGACGTACAATCAAATACATATATATTAAAATCTCAAACATGTGAATTAAACTATTGTATATATATATATATATATATAATTTATATTTATTTGAAATTTAACTTTGAAAGACCAATATCAGTGGCACCAGTTCCAAAAACATTCCCCAGCATCTCATCTATAGAAAAGAAATCATGTGAGCCAGCAAAAGGTGTCTCGCCCGCAATGCATATGGCACCACATGATCCATAGTGGTGTGGTGCTCTAGAACTAGTGCCTCCACCAACATCACCAGATGCAATCTAGTCACTATGTTGGGTCAGAGTGTCTGTGAGCTCCCTCAATCCATGCAGTGTATCAATCTCCACAACCTCCTTCACTGTAGGAGGGATAACTAAAGGCAGTGGGGGTTTTGGGGCATGGGGGATCCTTGGTTGACTGATGCGTGCACCAGGTCTACTCTGTGCAGAGCCACCTCCTCGACCAAAAAATTCAGAAAAGTCAAAATAATTCGGGACCTCATTAAGCACGAACTCGCAATATAATTTCTTTAAAAAATAAAGAGGAACCTCATTCTTGTTGCATGGTGGATAATCAAAAACCATCCACCATCGGTCCCAAAAATTGTTTTTGATTCGGTAATCGTTGCACCAATGGATTGGGAACCGTTTGCAAGTAACTGCGGGGGGGCATTAGTTCTAGGGTCGGTAAATAATGCACAAATGAGGTCTTTTCCAATTTTTTTGTCTTTTACAGCTGCATGGGATAGTTTATCTGCATAACAGTGCCTACAGTCACCCCTAAAGGTATTCCATCTATGTATTTGGTTGGTTGTAGAGTCAAATTTTCCAATCAATGTTTGTAATGTGTTGGCTAAAGTCATGCGGGATGGTTCTCAATGACAATTTTATTTTCTCTGATTCTTCCAATGATATTACCTTGTGTTCCTGCTGGCTCAGTGGGGATAGAAGGAGCCACAGGAGGCGGATCTATGTTTTGAGGAGGGTTTTGAGGAATGTTCGGAGGGTTTTGAGGAATGTTCGGTGGGTTAGGAATGTTTTGGCAGTTTGCACAATTTTGAGCTTGCCGACCAACTGACAAAACAAGAAAATTGTATACATAAACAAACATTTCGAAAAAACCCATGAAAATGCAAAAAAAACCCTAAAATGCAAAAAAAAAACCTAAAATGTAAAAAAAATGATTAAAATCGGGGGGTTACCTCCTTGTCTTAGCGGCATGATTGAATCTTTCGCGATCCAAAAGTTCGATGAGCAATTTTGAGGTGGTATTCAAAGCTCGAGTGAAAAAACATCTAGGAGAAACCATGGTTTGAAATGAAAAAATAGGGAAAATGAGGACCCGCGGGACTGCTAATTTTTGTCTTAGAGTTCCGTGATCGCGGTTTTAGGTTTGGTAATTTCTGAATTTGAAATTTAGGAACCGCGATCGCGGGTTCCTGAATTTCAGTTTTTTATGTCCACGAAATTGTCCACCAACTTTGTGCACTTACCCATGTGCTCGTTGTAGGAACCACAAAACATCCTTGTTTAACAATGTAATATATCTTGTATATTCTACATTGCATAATAAAGTGTAAACCAACAGATGCAAGTTGTAGGGATTTCTCCACTGTCACATAGTGAAAAAAAATTGCTTGCAGAGCAAGAAGGCCTAGAATTCAGAAGAGGAGGCATAAGGAAGGAGGTTTGAGTATTCTTGATTTAGTACACACTACATGGATACATTGTTCTGTGGACATAGAGGATCTTCTTCTTATATTAACAAAAGCACCTACAGTTGATTTGATGAAATGCTAGAAAGAGAAAGGAGGGGATACATGCAAGCCTTGGAGTTGTCGAATGCGAGAAATAACTATGAAAATAAGTCTTTTTTATAATAAATTATTTTACGTGCCAACAAACCGATAATACAAAATCAAACAAATCATATGTTAGTTGAGAAAAATGACCATAATCATTACTACCCTTCCACTATTGTTAAGATTAAAACAAACTTTGATATTTTTTTTTGGATTTTAGAGGAATCATTACATATTACAATTTAGCACAGTCTCTACCAGCCTCGATTAACTTTAACCTTGTGTGAGGAGGAGACCACCAGGTGCTCAAGTTTCATACCGCCTTTGTTCGCGCACTCAGGGACATTTCCTCTCATGAGTGGGCATGCCAATGGGGATTGAACCTTGGACATTCTCTTAGTAAACACCCATACTTTACCAATCAACCAAGACCCCATTGACAAACTTCAATGTTAATAATAGATCCAAACGATGATCTGATTTGATACAAACGATATTAATAAATTTGTTGAGTATTGAGTACTAGGATTGTTAAGGTTAATAACAAGATTTATGTCTCTTTTTGCGAGAATCGTTCATCTAATTTTTAAGTATTTCTATTAGGGAATAACCAGAATATCGAACACGTTCCCTGGTGTTCGTTGGGGGTCGTTAATATGTCGTGTGATTCCAATGATGATAGCTGTATCTTACGCAGATGGGCCATTCCTGCTTCCCTTTTCTCATATCGCCCATCTTCCTTATTTTATGATCGTGGATCCTTGAAAATAGATTTTCAATTGGTTTATTACATAATAATTTGATTTTTTTAAGTGATCGGCTCTTAAACATTTTTATTATTCAGGCAACCAGGGGTGGTGGGCTCGTTAATATTGGTGAGCGTGTTCGTTATTTATTCCATGCTTGTTCTGAGTTGACTTGTTGAACGTGCCGACCTTGTGTTGTTATCCACACATAAAACCTTGCTCTGCAAACTCACACTTAATCTAACGAATGCAGTGAACGTTAAATAATAAGAACTGATGCCGGAATACACATTAAATCTCCGAATCTCAACGTCAGGAATTGCAGGAGAGTAACACGCATCAGAAAGCTGATTATTTTTTGCTCTTGAAGAGGGACAATACAGCAAGTATGTCATTAGATTTTTTATTTTTATTTTTTTTGATGTGCAGTGCACACAACTGGGCACTAGAATACATAGATAGTCACCCTCTCTGTCCATATTTTGGAGGAAGCATATGGCAGATATACAACAGTCAAAGTCACTCGAGACATGATCCTGGCTTCAACCATTTCAACTCTCCGTATAGGGTGTTGTCAAGCCTTACACGCAGTAAGACTTGATCCCTGGTGGACTCATTAAACACCATACATCATCATCAATAGACCAAGAGCCCTTCGACATTTCATTAAAATTTAGATCATAAAAGATACAAATTAGATTGAGAACAGTAGGCGGCGGATGATGGGCGCCTTAGTCCCTTTCAAACGGAATGCCACCGAATCCCATATGACCGGCTGCGTAGAGCTCCCACCAAATGTTGTGGGTATCAAGTTTGGCACTGAGCGATCCATCGGCCAGAACCTCGCTTGTGCACGGAGATTGCGTGACAGACCAGGGAGGCGAACAATACCTGCATTTTCCCCCCTTTTCATCATCGTCGTTCGTTTTAATAAAATGCTGCAACTTTCTATTACTCGACCTCCCCTTTTTCTTAACATAGCAGAAAACCCTCCTCGCTAATACACAGGGGACTGCCACAATCGCAAGAATGAAGAGATGAAGAAATGAGCAGGGGCAACAGCAGACAGCGGCGCAATCTCCGGCAAAGCTCGCCGCGCAGCTGCATAATTGGCGTCCCTTGCCGATATTTTCCCCGCACTTTTCACCAGATCTGCTCGAGTTTCGCCTGGTTCTGATAGATCTTCTGTTTTTTGGCATTTTACATTCCGCCCTTTGCAAACCCTCATAAATCAAATCGTAATGAGAAGAAGAAACCGAAATGGATGGCTCGAGTTGAACGCCCATGCCTGCTCCGAGCTTTTCACACATTCTTCACAGTCCTTTTATGGCTTAATAATATGTCCTACTTCGTGAGCTTGTATGTATAAAGACAGAGGTCCAGAGTTCGATCCCCAGCGACGAAATGTGCCGTTTTGTATGCTTCCGTTTCACATGGACGGCTTAAGCAAAACTACCTAATCTGGTTTGTAATGTTGACTATGATTTATTATTCCAGGCTTTGTCACCCAATTTTGTTTTGTTACAGAGGTGTTCTAGAAAGCCGTCTCCCACGTGTAAAATAGTTATTCTATTTCTCAGCCTAACGTCAACTTTCTAAGACTAAAAAACATATATCTCACAATATTGACATTTATATTTCAAATTGTATGGAGGTATATAATATTTTAACAACGTAAATTATTATTTTCTTCCTAAAATCTTTTATCGTGGTTGTTACATTCAATGATAATCTATATTTATTTTTACATCTTCATTTTTTTCATTCAAATTGTATAGTGATATAGATTATTTTAACAGCGTGAATTATCATTTTGTTTGAAAATATATTATTAAGATTGCTACATTTAACGATTAAACTTATATATTTAATCTATATTTATTTTTATATTTTTTCTTTTTCCAATCAATTAATATTAATAGCATAAATGTCATCTTCCTCTTTGATTCTTCAACATTGAAAGTATAAATTATTTAGTAAAGTAATCTTAATTTCAATCTAGAAGACAAGCATCACGTCATTAATATAGTATCATATAAATGATATATTATTAGATGGATGATGTCGTGCTCAATTTTTAAATCATTATTAAGATTATGTTAAGTCATCTGACACTTACATTTATACTTTATATGATAGATAGATGATGTGGTGTTTGAACCTTACATTAGCATTAAAATTATATCATATCACCATTGTTTTACATTTATGCTCTCAACTTTAACCAATCAAAAAATGAAAATATATTTATACTCTCAATCTTAACCCATTTTTACTTTTTAATTTAACAAACGTAATGATATATAATTTTCAAAAAAATAATTAAATTATATATAATTATGACTTAGACTAAATACAAAAAAAGTTGGAACTTAAATCAATTTAGTTAAAGTGTATAAAAAATACATCCAAAATCAAAATGCGAAATGATCATAAATCTAAATTACATAGAATTTATCTTTATATAATTTTCAAATCAAGGATCGAATGTAAATTTGAATTGCCAAGCAATACAAAATAGGGAAATAAAAATACAAGGATTGAACGTATCTATATTAATTAATAAAATTTGAATGGTTGAAAACTTGGAATAAACTTTATATGTTCGCCATTAAGAAGAAGTCTCGACTCTCGAGTATTAAAACAAATAATTAAGTTTCATTGTCCTTTGGTCACGCGTCTTTCAACTAAATTAGTTTCAAGTTTCAACTACGTCGGTCAAGTATTCAAAACTCACAATTTCTATTTTAATATTTTCAAATCAAGGATCGAATGTAAATTTGAATTGCCAAGCGATACAAAATAGGGAAATAAAAATACAAGGATCGAACGTATCTATATTAATTAATAAAATTTGAATGGTTGAAAACTTGGAATAAACTTTATATGTTCGCCATTAAGAAGAAGTCTCGACTCTCGAGTATTAAAACAAATAATTAAGTTTCATTGTCCTTTGGTCACGCGTCTTTCAACTAAATTAGTTTCAAGTTTCAACTACGTCGGTCAAGTATTCAAAACTCACAATTTCTATTTTAATATTTTCATGCGTGCCTAATTGATTTTTATATTATCAACCATATTATATTAAATTGTTAATCTACTCACTTAAGTTTTGTAGGAGGGAGGGTGTGTTGGTACTTGCAACGTGTTTAAATCTTATTAGTCATTATAACTTGAAAAACAGGGTTTTTAAAAATAAAACATGTTGATGGGTTAAAAAAAAGTAAACACAATATAAACATGTATATTTTAAAAATTTGAGTTGCCGCTTAATTTAATATATAGACACCTAATATATTTTAAATATTAAAGATGTTGGCACTGATACTTAATCTACAAGCAATCACACTTGAGTGGTGAAACAGAGATATCGATAGAGAAGTGTTGAAGAAGTTAAGTTGAAGGAGTAAAGGCGAAACATTGCTCGAGAAACATGGAAAATTTTAGTGGCGAATATTCGTAATTAGATGAATAGTAAGAATTCTGGAATATGAATTTGGCTATTTTTACAATCATGGCAGTGCCTAGGTTTCGCCCAAAATTTCCACAAACAATAAGATGTCCCATGAGAATAACCAATGGGTCTCCAATCCTAATGTATATATTTTTATTGAATGGCCGTGTGATTGACGGGCCAGTATTTTAAAACATTCTTGGATCATCATGAAATCTATGGAACCTTCCTAGTCATTTGGTCTCATTCGCGGACATGTTTAGGATTTTTTTGAAATTTGATTAAATTTGTTATATATAATAACTAAGCATTAATCAAACATTTTTTTATCTTTTCTGATTTGCCAATTTTGTGAATTTGCGAAGTAGTAGAAAAAGATTCAGTTTACATCCTACAAGCACTTAGTGTAGGTAAGTTTATTTAAAACCTATTTTCTATTATGTCGCATTATTTTATCCACTTTTGTAAGTTGGACTGTTAGCAATTTGATGCTATAATATATTAAAATATGTATTTTTTTATTTTACGGTATCACGAGTGTCATTTTTTTCAATGTCACATGACACTGCAATGACTTAGTTGATTTTCATTTCATCACAACCAACTCAAAAATTGTCCTTATAGGATTCATGAAAATGGAAACTAAAAAGGGAACCTCAGGAAAAAAAAAAGTAATTGCAACACCTCCTAGTACTGACATTCAAAAAATAGCATCTTATTTTGAGAAACCATCTAAGGAATCCCATCCTTCTCCATCAGGACCAACACAATCAATGAACAATGATTACATTCGAAATGAAACTTAGAATGAGTTCATTGATGATTTGGTGACTGACGATGTCAATGACAATGACGATGACAATGAAATGTCTCCCTTTGAAGACATCCCATTGAATGAATTCGAAACCGCATCACTGGATCATTTACATTTCCACTCCAAACCACCATTTCATTAAATTTGCACTAATTTTAGCCCAATAATTTTTTCAAGAAGTTCATTATCGGTTTCTTCACATCTAAATTTTAGTATTTAAAAATGTTATTATTGGTTTTCCAAAATGCTACTATTTGTTTTCAACATTTGAGTTATTGGTCTCTAATAATTGCATTATTGGTTTCCAATTTTTAGTTAATTGAATTATGAGGTATAATAGGGGGCCACCCATTCTCCCTATTAATTTTCACTCACATAGGAAAAAAATCATTACATTTAGACTAATTTTAGTCCAATATTTTTTCAAGAAGTTCATTATTAGTTTCTTTACATCTAAATTTTTGTATTTAAATATTAATTTTTGGATTTCAAATATGTTAGTATTGTTTTTCAACATTTGAGTTCTTAGTCTTTAATAATTGCATTATTGGTTTCTAATTTCTAGTTAATTAAATTATGAGGGAGAATGTGAGGCCACCCATTCTCATTATTAATTTTCACTCACATTGGAAAAATAGACAAGAAATTTATCGTCTTTATAATTTTAATTTAAAAGAATGGGAGGTAAATATATTACCTTTTATACCCATATTAGAAGGCTTCCTAGTTGTTCCAATTATTTTTACATTGCATGAGAATGAGAGGCCACAAATTCTACCTGTTCATGGTTATTTTGCTATGAAACGGACAATAGGATGTCATCTAGTTTAATAATTTGATATTTCATAATATATTTGGTTTCCAATTGTTGGTTGATATATGAGGGAAAATTGGAAGCCACCTATTCTCCCTTTTAATTTTGATTGAGATTAATATAATAGGATTCCATCTATTTCACTTAAGGATTAGTTCATTTAAATGATGATTAGGAGGCCAGCTAGTTCAACATGTGTAATTTCCATCTTAACATTTGTTCATTTCTAAAAAATGATTTTAGTTCGTACCATTGATGGCCTCTTAGTTTTTCATTTGTCCTAAGACAAGGCGAAACTCTGCCAAAGTTACACTAAGTATTTTTGGCAGCTCCTTCGTGTCGATGTAAAGGTTGTTTTGTGTTGATATTCCTAAATAATCTTTATCTGATTATAACCTAAGAAGACATCCATGAGTGATAGCATCTCATAACCAGCAATAGAATCGATGATCATGTCAATTTTAGGAAGAGGAAAGTCGTCCTTGGGACAATATTTGTTAATATCTCATAAATTGGTACACACTCTAATACCAAATGAATTTTTCTAAATTGGGACCACGTTAGAAATTCACTTTAAGTAGTCGATAGGCCTGATGAAGCCTTCTTTTAATAACCTTTCAAGATCTTCTTTAACTACTAAAAATGAACTAAATGGAAACAATTGATTAGGAGGCCATCTAGTTCAAAATGGTAAGAAGTGTGTCTTTGGCATGTTATCTAGAAAATTACTAGGATTCATTATTTCAAGGAGAGGAATAAAAGTAGATCTACTAAAAGTTGCTGGTATAACAGAAATGCCTCCTCCTACGAATATCAGAAAACTACAAAGCTTACAAGGAAAGATCCAACCCATCAGAAGGTTATCTCAGCTTGTAAATAAGTTTCATACATTCACGCATCTTCTCAAGAAAGGTGTTAGTTTTCACTAGGGACCATAAGAGTAAAAATCATTTACTTTGCTCAAAAGCTACTTGGCTAAACCTCCTATTTTAATGTTGCCCATGGAAGGAGAACCTTTGTTACTCTACATCTTTGTCATGCACTTTGCAATTGGGGCACTGTTGGCCCAATATGATAAAGATCAGAGAGAAAAATTTATGTACTATTTGAGCATAACTTTGATAACTTGCGAGCTCAACTATACACAAATCAAAAAGGATTATTTGGACGTAGTTTTTACCTTCCATAAATTACGTCATTATCCGCTCAACAATAAGGTCAAGCTTATTTTAAGGTAGATCCATTAAAATATTTATTGTCAAATCCCACACTCATTGGAAAGATGGATAATAAGATCATCTTATTAAATGATTTTGACATTGAGTATGTACATCAAAAGTATGTAAAAGGATAAGTTCTAGCAGATCAACTAGTAGAAGCTCTGTTAGTAGGTACCGAACCTTTAAGTCTAGAGCTCCCAGATGCATCTACAATGTACCTCGAGGAATCAATCAAATGGAAACTATACTTTGATGGTTCATTTACCTTTCATGGTTCATGTGTTGAAGTCGTGTTGATCACTCCTACAGGAGATTTAATCCCCCAGCCCTTTCGACTTATATTTCCATGCACAAATAATATAGTGGAGTATGAGGCCGTTATTGTAGGCATGAAGCTAGCTATTAAGTGGGAAATTAAATGAGTAAATATAATCGGTGATTCTGTGCTCATTATAAAACAAGCGACAGATGAATACAAAGTAAAGGATGAGAAACTTCTTCTATACAAAATAATGGTTGATTCTTTGAAGGAGTTATTTGAGAAAATAACATTTGAGAAAATACCAATAGCCCAGAACGAGTAACAGATGTTATGGCTACACTAGGGTCAATGTTAAGTATTCCACTTGTAAATAATGATATGTCATTTTTTATGGAGCACTTACAAACGCCAACATATGATATTCCAAGGTCCTTTTTGGTGTGTGAGGTTGTTGGTCCCTTTTCCCCTTGGTATCACAAAATATTTAATTACCTCCATGATAGAACCTTTCCCACAAACATTTCCCATACTGAAAAATGAAACCTCATCCATGGTATAGCCCGCTATAACCAACTTGGGGAACCCTCTTCCGCCGAGGCTACGAAATTAGTTTGTTGCGTTGTTTAAATTCAGAAGAGTCCATCCAAGCGATCAAAGAGGTGCACGAAGGCATCTGTGGGGCTTATATTAATGGGATCGTATTGGAAAATAAAATACTCATAGTAGGTTACTATTGGCCTACCATGGAGAATGAATGTTGCAATCATGTGAAGAAATGCTTGGATTGTCAGATGTATGGAAATTTAATACATGCACCAGCGCAATCCTTGTAACCAATCACCACACCCTGGTCATTCTCAAAGTGGGGTCTCTTTATTATAGGAAAACTTAACCCTATCTACTTCAATGGCCACAAGTTCATTATAACTACTAATGAATACTTCACAAAATGGGTAGAGGCTATTCCTCTTACCTATGTTAAGGGTCCCCAAATTTCTAAATTTATAATGAACCATATCATTTATCGAAATGGTATCCCCTATGTTATTATCACTGATAATAGTAATCCATTTAAAAATAAATTTGTGAAAGCACTCTACAAGTGTTTTCAAATCGCCCTCAAGTTATCGACCCCTATTACCCTCAAGGTAATGGGAAAGCCAAATCTTCCAATAAAACCCTCATCCATATTATGGAGAAGATGGTGAATACAACGAGCCGTAACTAGAATTTACAGTTTCACCTTGTCCTCTAAGAACTCATAACATCTATCTGCACCCCTACAGGTGTCACTTCATACTCCTTAGTATTCGACACAGAAGTCATACTACCTTTCGAGATCGAGATCCCTTCTTTATGTATCGAGTTAAGAGATTACCTGAATGAAAGAAGAGGACTACGAAGTAGCTCAACTAGTATAGTTGGAGCTATTAGACGAGAAAATACTTCACGCCCTTAATCGCCTTAAAGTTTATCAGGAAAAAGTGAGGTGAAGCTACAATAAAATAATAATACCTCATCAATTTGAGGTAGGAGACTTGGTGCCCAATTGGCTAGGACCATATGTTGTGGTTGCCAAGTTCAGTTTAGGTGCCTATAAGCTTGCCTATTCAAATGGCCAATAACTTCAAGAACAAAATGAATCTTAAGCGCTTCTATGTTTAGGTGCGAAGTCCCTAAAATATTAGAAAATGAAAAAATATATATATAAAAAGAAAAATAAAAAGAGAAATAAAAAGGTGTTATTAGTGAAAAATCACAGCACCCCCGAATGGCCTCTGATCTGAGATGGGGCATTTGGTGTGATTGCACAACATTGGACCATCTCTCAAGCTGTGGGACTTGCGAAATTGAGATGGACCTCCAGAGAAGGTTGGTTCCTTCTTCCTAAACTACTTTCCACAAGATACTCCAATGCAGGAAAAACCTATCTATCCTAATCTAACCATTCCAAGGAGATAAAGAGAGAGAGAGGGTAGCCTACACTAAGCGGTGATACACGAGAAAGGAAGTGGCGAGATACTCTACTGAGGGAGGATGAAACAGGGGATAAAGGAGATGAGGGAGGTCAAACAGAAGTGACACGGACCTAGATCCAAATCCACCCTCGAAACACAACATCTTACACCTGCAAATGTGAAAATCATACACAAGAAATAAACACAAAATGGAGAGGCACAAAGAAACAACAAAACATGAGAAGGGGTTGAAGAACACCACAAAAACATGATTTTTTAGCTCTATGAGGTGCACAGACCATTACATGGATGCTTAGAGGCAAAAATATGCTTTCTAGGCATATGAAAAGGCTTACATCTCAAATAGAGTTAGGAAACAAATTTTACATAGTTTCCCCACATCCCAAAATGTCTCCGACTTTTCAAATGAGAAGTTTTTACAATATATAGACGTCAAAAACCAGTGAGAAATAAGAGAACCTCGATTCTACTCTTAAAGCTCAACCACCATCCATTAATGTCCTATAAATCCACCTACAATATATCAATTTTAGTTCCATATATCTTTATGGTGTGTTGAAGAAGGAAGAAAGGTGGATCAAATCAAATCTGAGTGGTTGAAGCAATCGGATCCTGCATTAATGGCCTGAAAGATGTTTCCTAATTTTCATCCATCAAAGCCTACTAAAAATCATATTTTATGCTTCCATAGCATAAAGGAGGTCGAGATCTTTCCAATGGTACCAAATTTGTTGAATTTCTAGCAATTGATCGAAAGATATGCCCATTTGAATATTTGAATCGAATCCATACAAAAATGGCAAAAAACCAGTTTTGTAAAACGGATCCGCGGGCCCAAAATTCACTTTGCACCTTTTACACAATAATTACAAAAGTGAAAAACCTCCCCGCAGCCCCTTAAGCCCGGAATTCACTTTTTCCCAAAAGCCCCCACAAATCCGCCTCATTTTCCATTTGGCGAACAAACTTCCTCAGGCTTGTGGGCCCGCACTTGCAAACAACGCTTTTATGAAAGTGGAAAAAGATGCAAAAAACTCCCGCAGCCCCACAACTTTACATCTCCCAAAATTCATCTTCGGGCCCCATCAGCCCGCATTTTCCGCTTTGACAAAAAGCCTTCCCCAGGCCCACTGGCCCGTTTTGGAAAAAAATCCTTCCAAGGTCCGCCTCCCTGCATGTAATTTAGGCTTAACATGTGGCTTCTTTGGGTATTGGTGGAGGTGTGGCTTATTTTTATACTTTAGGCCTTTTCGAAACAAAATCCCAAAAATTTGAACTGCCTCTGGCAACTTGCCTTCCCGCTTTGACTTGAAACATGGCCGCATGTAGAGCTGGTGCACGTTTGGGGAATGCTTTGGATTTTTCTTTTGAATTTGTGCCAAGATGACATGTGGAGCATTCTACTGACTTTATTATACTTATTCGATTAAATGGCCAACTCTGTCGAACTTGTGCTTGTTTGGGACTGGCCTTTGGGTCTTACCTTTGAAGATGCACCAATTGGACACGTGGAGCTGTCCGCTGGCCTGAGACTTTTCAACTACCGACTCTATCTCTTTTTCATACCTGGGACACATGGAGGCTTGGCGCTTGTTTGATTCTTTGCTTTGGGCCATGCCTTTGAAGTTACGCCAATGAGACATGTGGAGGCCTCCGTCGACACTTTTATACTTAACCGATTTAGGGCCTCGAGTGAACAATGCCTTGTCAGGTTCTGGGACATGTGGAGGGCATGCACTCATTTAGGAATGACCTTTGGGTCACACCTTTTGAATTTTCACTGTTGAGACATGTGGCTCCGTCTGTTAGCCCTTCTATACTTAACGATTTGGGCCCGTTACCCATTTGACTTTTGTTGGCCCTAAACACGTGGAGAGTTAGCATTTGTTTGAGTCTCTGCCTTTGGCTCTCACTTCTAAAATTACGCTGATCTGACACATGGTTATTTCTGCTAGCCTTAGACTTTTCAACGGTCGACCCTATCTTCCTTTTGACTCTGACCACGTGGCGAGACAAAGCTTTTTTGGAGACGGCCCCTTGGATCCTACCCCTGAAGTTGCATCGTTGAGGCATGTGGAGGCTCAGTGCACATTTGGGGTCTGCCTTTTTGATGCACCTTCTGGAATTGCGCAAAGCTGACACATGGCACCTTCCACAAGTCTGTTGTTTGGCCTCGAGTCGACTTGTATATAGGTAAGTTTGAAAAATTTGAGCCTTTCCTGTTTTCTTTCCTATCGAGCTCTGGGCTCCTTTGATGTTGTGTTATCCTTTGTAAACCCTGCTCCTCCATTGTAGAGCCCCACTTGTACCCTGACTGTTGGATTTTAAATGTGGGCTCACAATACTGAGCTGACCCTTTGGTTATCTCCTGTGCAGGTTCGTGTTTGATGAATTTTGCCTGGGGGGCGAAATTGGGATAACATGTGCGTCCAATAGTGAAAACCACGCAATGGTGACACTTTGGAAAATTCCCTCGCTAAAAAATTGATTTTTAGAGCCATTGGAGGGTTCATTGTTCACCAGCATTTTAGGTTTAGGAGTGTGATAATTTTTTCCTAAGTTGGTTTTTGCCTTTGTCTGAGTCCCTTGTGAGTTTGTCCCTTTTTGCCTTGATGCGGCTAGTCCTACTTTCGAATGCGGAGAGTTTAAATTTTAATGTACTCATCTCATGCTAGGGGAAACTTTGCATCGTCACATTCTTGCACATAACATGTGGAATTTTGACCTTGTACATCCTAGCTAACGCTGGGTGCATCCATTGTTCTTCGTTTCCTTGCACATTCACTTCGGAAAACTTATTAGAAAACATCAAAAACATTTGTATAATTGTTTGAATAACTCAAAACATTCAAATATTTTTCATATAAAACTCTAAAAAAATAGAATTTTTTTTGAGATGATACCCAAAAATAATGAAAAACGTCCCCAAACTGTCCCACAAAAACAAAGTAGTAGTTTCCTTACTTTTAGTTGTTAGTTTTTATGGTTTTAGTTGTATTAATTTTTTGTATTGTGTGCATTAAATTGGATTCATTTACTTACTTAGATTGAGTGTTACTTTAATCTATGGTTCATTACACTGAGTTCATTTTATCTTGCATACTTGTAGATATTTGTGTTGCTTTGATTAGATTTGTTTAACTTGTGTTTTTTATTTTACTTGTACACTTTGTTATCATTTCATCATCATATCACATAAACCATCACATTTATACATCATATATCAATAAAATCGAAGTCTACATCACACATGTATGCTAAATATAACCATCAGTATCATATCATCAATGGGGCAAGAGGGGTTACACATGATCTAAAGCTATCCCCCCCACACCAATATCAAAAATAAAAACATGTTTTACTCAAATTATCTCATCAACATGTAATCTGACATCAGCTAAGGCTATCTCATAACTCTAACAACATGTGATACAAACATAAACATATAGATTAAACATAATATCTCATAAACAAAATGTGATACATCGGTAATCCATCAATCATCTCATATCCATAAATATAAAATGTCTGTGTACCAAATCAATGTGTCTCGATACATATCAGATACAAAAATCCATTATGGGCATGGATCAAAAATGTGCCCTCATCATGAAGCATAATAAAAAACAATACATAACGTACATGTGTACAAAAAGTGTTCCTTAATCAAAAGGAATCATAAAAAATAATACATATACATTCGTACAAAAGTATTCCTTCATATTGAGGAGATACACAAAAAATATACATCTAATATATGAAAAAACGATTCAACCTCGACTCTCACCCTCTCCAAGACTACCTAGTCTAGGGCCCTGAGGAGGAAACTGCTGATGTAATAGTCCTACGAACATCGCTACGCTTTGCTGCACTTTCATTTGATGAATTGATCTGGTTGATCGTGAGGTCCTCTAGGATCTAGATCTAGACCTGCTAACATCTAACTGATCAAAAATGGGTATCCCTCTGTCCCTCAGGGACGGCTTGGTGGTACAATGCCTTGTAATAGGAGGCCTCACCATTAGCTCTCATCTTATCTACTAATATGTCTGGCATCCTAGATACTGAATATGCCCACACTAGAGCATCACACTCTCTTGTCACTGTAGGTATGTCTTCCTAAACCTATGTACGATCTGTCGTCCACTAAACCCACTTGTCCACTACCTGATCTCTCTCCTCCTGCAATTGTATCCTCTCTGTGATCACCTGATCCTCCTTAGTCATAACCTATACTCTCTCTTTCCTGGCCTAATCTCACTCTATCATGAGTTAATCCCTCTCTTCAATCACCTGGTCTCTTTATGTAATAGCATGGTCCCTCTCAATTGTATCTGAAAGTTGTAGGTTTACAACCTACTGTAGATGTTTCTATAAGGAAGCCACCTACCCACCAACCTATACATCCTCCTCTATATCCCCTCCACCCCTTCCATCTCCTCCACCTCCTGGTGGACTGTGTGGTGGAATCATGTGAGGGGATGATGGAGGTGCCTATAATGGTTCCTGTAATCAAACCTGAAGGGGCATTCATGGTGTCAATACCTATGGTTGTACCACTACATACTATTACACTAAAACCTACTACTAGACTAGCACCTGTTGTGTTGGTACCCCAATTTGTGGTCCTCCCTATGGACTTGTCTATACCTGTGCATGTACTCTAGGATCTAGGCCCTGTAACCCATGTTCCGTTACATCTTATACCTCTTGTGGAATGTTCAAATGCCAATGCAACACTATATCATACCACCCTGCATAATCCAGGGTCTTCCTTGGATCCACTATCTACACCCACTATACTCAAGGCTGGAGAACCACCTGTAAAAAACTATTACGAGCTCGGCCCATCCTGATCTGGGGCCCCATATGAAATGTCTCTCTGTATCTGTATGCATACCACATCTCATCACCAGGAATCCCCTGGATGAGACCAAACTACCACTGGACCCGGTCCACTTTGTACAACTCCATGATATGACTCCAACCCCCAAGGATGAAATGATCAACTGCAACAGTTCTTAACTCGACTACATCCTGAGGCCAATGATACAACTTGTATGGTTTCCATGTGATCATGTGCAGTTGTACCTCATCAAATGATCACCTATAATAGTCTATATACCCCATGTGACCATGAATATCATCTCCATCTTGGAACCCAACCCATGACGGAAGGATTCCCAATAACTTGATCTCTCAATGCTCCTACAGGGCATCCTATCGCAATATGGTCCCAAGCCCATATATGTGACAAAGTGGCAAGACCCACAAGACTTCTGTCCATGGTAAGCTATCAAATAAAAATATGCGTACAAATGAGCCAACATACATTGACCCCAATGGTAAACCTCTCCCTGAAGGAGGATGTGAATCATTCCAATGACACCTAAAGGGAAACTGAGCACTAGTCTTATCAAGAAACAATATGCCACTTACAATAGATAATAGAAGCACATGCACCCCTCTCACCCACTAATCGGCCTATTGGTTTGAAAATCTGTTGGATTAGGCAGATCGTGGGGAAACAGGCCAAAAGTGTGTAGGGCATAGCCCCTCTTTGAGACAGCAAAGCGAAAGTGGTTTATTGCTAATCTATCAAGTAGGAATCTATGCAAATCTACACTATTCTAACTTCAGCGGTTGGGATCTCATCCTAGTAGAGGTAGTTCAAACAACGAATAGAAAGAGTAGGAAGGAAGGACTGAAGGAGGGTAGATCTGAAGGAAGAAAAGAAATGAATTCTAAGACAGAAAGGTCAGAAGGTTTATGCTTTGGGTTGGTAGTAGATAGAGCCAAACTTACTTTCATAAAAAAAATAAAGAAATACTGATGAACATATGACAATAGTAGGAATGAATCCAACAGAATAAAAACATAGATCTAACTTAAGAAATATCATATGTAAATAACACATATATTGAGCACAAAGTCTGAACATATATATTAATATTTCTTCTATTACAAGGAAGCACAAAGTCTTTCTCTTCTCACTTCTTTTTTCATACACAAAAATGTCCACCTAGAATACAACAAGTATTCCAGTATTTATAGAAGGAGAAGAAGGAAGAAGACAAAAAAAACAACCAACTACTATTTACAAAATATCCAAAAAGTCAAAAGTTGACTTTGGGCAAGTTTTTGGATGGAAACATCCCATGATGCAACATGGATGATGTCATCATAAATACCAACCTACTTTTAAAATATTTTTTACAATATTGATCAAAGCATACACAAGAGGAGAAACTACTCCTCATCATCTCTTGGCTTAAACAGAGTGTCTTGCTTCTGATCAGGAGAGGTGATGTGACACTGAGCTCGGTATTCCATAAACTTGTTGATCATTGTCTGAAGTTGATTATGATCTGGACCTTTAAAATGGTCGCCAATGATTTTGCAAGTTTCTTTTTCATTCTTGAGTTTGTCAGTTAACCCGGTGTATTCCTCACATGCTTCAATCAAGAAGCCAATGAAATCATAGCAAGTCATAAGGTTATTGATTGATTCTCAGTCAAAAGTGACCTCTGGTGCCAAAACCTGGGTGATGATAGCCTTAAAGTGCCGAAATGTATCATCTGCTTCCCTCAAGGTGAATGATTCACTAAGCATCCCTAGAGACATCTTTGTAACTATCTGCTCCATGTTGAATCATGCATCCAATGCTTCATCCTTTTATCTATCCTCTCTAGGATATATTCCATTTGATCAACCTGATAATATAAATTGACGAGAGCTTTATTATGTGCCCGTGGGTGATCGATGACATTGACCTTTAATAGGTCGTCAGCTGAGCAGTTAGGCATTTCTTGGAATGTTTCATGTTGTAACCTGGCATTGTCCAGCTCCTCAGAGAGGAAAATTGCTACTGCATGAAGGTCCTTATTTTCCTAATCTATATCCTAGTAGAGCACTATGAATTTCTTAATCATTTCCTCACTATCTCTGAGGATTCACTCTATCCAGGAGGATACTGCTGCGCCTTGTTCGCCATTCTTGGCATATTCATTTATCATGTCCTAATTGAGAACCTCAGTAGGTTTGGCAGTAGTCACAGGAGGAGCATTGCCCATTCTCTACAATGCTTGGAGAAGATGTTTATTCTCTTCCTTGAGTATTCTCTTCTCCTCTTTAGCTTCTTGTAGCTTCTTGCAAAGGGTGTCTACTGCAAACAAGGCCTATCCTTGTAGGCTTTTAGATGAGGTTCCCATCATGACTTGGGTCACTGTAAAGTCTTTAGGAGATAGATCTTTCTTTTCTTTGGTGGGATTTGGATATGCAATCTCCATGACTCTCTCCCCCGAAGTATTCTTTGAAAACTAATTTATTTCTTTCTATTTCTTGGGTCCCTTCTTCGAAATGATGGAGAAGTCCATGGGTGCGATGGGAACCTTTCTCTTGTGCTGACTCAGATGGTCAGAAATTCATCTTGGACTTATGGGAGTGGGAGTAGAGGGAATAGAAGAGGAAACAGAGGTGAAAGGGGAATCAACTGAAGAGGCCACAGGGAAGAACATTGAGACACTTGGTGGTGGCATCGATAAGGATTCCAATGCGCCACTGCTTGTGGGGCCTGGAGTTACTACAGGAGAAGAAAAGGTCATGGAGATGGAATTGATCTATAATGGGATAGAGAGAACACTAGGTGAAAGATCCGAGAGAGAGGAGAAAATGGAAGAGGTGGGAGATGGAAGAGAAGAAAGAAGGGGAGAAGACACATCCATAGGAACAGATGCTTGAATGACAGGGGGAGGAGAAGGAGCAGAAGAAGGAATCGTGGGTACCTCAGTAGTTGTAGCTGCGATACATCTTAATTAGATGTATCTATTGAAACTTCGGTGATCTCTTCTTCTTTACATGGAGACACTAGGTCAACCACTTGCTTCTCAAAAGTAGTAGGAGGGCTTTTGGGAGTTTCTTCATGTTTTCTTGGTTCTCCCTCCTTATCCTTTCCTTTTCCTTTCAGTGCCTGGGCCAGCCTTGGAGGTGCTCTACTTGAAGGGGAAGTAGTGAAGTCTACTCTGAGGTAGGTGATACCATTCTGTTTGCACCAATGCTCGGTGTGCTACAACATGGGTTTAACCCTTTCCTGAATGGTCTTTGGCACTTTGGCTCTATCAACCTCTGCGAACGGCCAATCATCCCCATCTGTATCAAGGTAAACCTGATCAATTTCTTGATCAGTTTCTTGGAATCCCTTTAGGACGATGGCTACGCCATAATGGATGATCTCTGCCAGAGCCAGCTGGGAGTGATCCTTTCGCCTGATATCTATTTCATGTGTCAGGTTGATGTAGATGTCTTCGATCTCAGGAACATGGATGGGATCAATTTTTGCATTTGGGAGGAAACTCTGACAATCAAAGGTGGGCCTTACTAGGAATTTTTGCTTTAGATTCAACAATTCAAGCTCAGTATACATTTCCTAAGGTTTGGCAAGTGTGGTACAGGTGTATCGGCCAACTATAAGGGGGAATAGGGTTCCTCCTTTCTTTCTCTTCATGCACCTCTTATGGTAAGTGATCAGTTACCTTGACAACTACAAGAGGATCAACTTGGGCCCTACATACCTCGGTAACTTTGTCAGTTCACCTTCGAATTTCACATCTCTGAGATATGTGAATGTGGGGAATTATGTGAACAACGCTCCCCACTTATTTGTAGCAGTAATTACACTTGGGTTGGTTCGACCATGTCTCATGTTTGGTCTTAGCAAACAAATCAACTCATAGAAGAAGGCATCATTAATTTTTGAGAACTGGGGGATGCTATTCTCAAGCCTTAGCTCTAGGTATAATTCATATATTTTAACCTGGGAACATACCCCATTTCTGAGCTAGGCCTGCGAAATCTCTTGTTGATGCTACAGCGTATACAACGTAGGAATTCATATAGAACTTCCCAGTTGTGAGGACCTGTTGAAGCTACTGAGAGATGGTGTCACTAATGATTTCTCCCCAGCCAAAATGCTGATCAGGTGTATTCTTGCTCATGGTCTCTAAGTACCTTAGCATCCATTTATGGAAATAATGGGCGTCAGGATGCTCGAATACTCTGTTCAAGAAGGTGATTATATCACTCAATTCCTCATTGAAGTCACTAAGGGGGATGGTCTGTGGCCATCTGCTCACCGGCTTCTTGTTTTTTAGGTAAATTTTGTTCATCATTTGCATGCATTTTTCCTCATTGTCATCCCAGGATTTCTTGTAGTCTTCTAGACTTATGGCGACATATTTCCTGTGATGAGGAATGCCCAGAGTCAGTTCAAAGTGACGGGATGTGAGGTCAATGATCATATTTCCCTCCTTATCTTCGACACATCTAGTGTCCTTGTTATAGCATCGAGCCACCAACATGATGAACTCAATGTTTACAGCACTTACTGGCAGCCCAGCTGCAAAGTGCAATCCACTGCCCACCATTTTGTTCATCCACATATTGATGCTTGCATGGTTGGTCTGTGCCCAAAAGTCATCCATATCGATATGCCCCATCTCAGATTCTCTGATGTCGAGGTGACTCTCCACATATGAGCCAAGCATCCTGACTTTCTGATATTTGTACTTCATCTCTTGTTCTATCAGCTTAGCTTTACCTTTAGACTTTTCTAGTTTCTTGCTTGACGAAGACATGTGTGGGCTCAAGGATGGCTGTTGTTGTTCTGCAAGAAGGAACAAGGAGGTCCAACATAGAAGAGCCATATCAACCATCATGTTATTCATAATGAAAGCTTGCATAATGAATAATTAGCAATTATAAGGCTTAGGGCACAAGGTGTAGGTTTACAGCGTGTTGCAGAGGCTTAAAAATGTTGGGCACACTTTTGAGGATGTTGACATGGAAAAAGGTGCACCAGTGTTGACAGGAGAAAAGTTGTGCCAAAGTTATAAGGGGCACACTTTTGAGGAGTTTTGCATGATAGAAGGCAGCACCAAAGGGAAAAGTGTAGAGTGTGGGTTTACAACATACAACATGTCATGTTGATGTCGAGGAATATGTGCCTGCGCTTTAGGAAATTTGATTTAGTAGGGTGCAGGAAAAGTCTATGTTGCATGGGTTTTAAGTGCACCCAAGGCACAATCTCAGAAGATGTTGCAAAGGAAATTAATGCGCCAAGGAAAAAATGCTTGGTGTAGATTTGGAGCACACAACATCCAATTTTGATGTTGTGCAAGATGCACCTACACCCTACAAAAGTTGCTAAATGTTTTTAAAACTAGGCGCGGGTTAGGGATGTGTTGCATGCGAGGACAGTGCTCTAAGGCACGACTATGGGGGGAGCAACAAGGAAAAAATAGTGCGCCAAGGTTACAATGATTTTAGAAATTCCTCTGATTCCTTCTCTCTTTTGGTTTCTTCAAATGGTAAAGAGAGGGTGTGAATAAGATAGCAAGAAGGGGAAAAAGGCCTTGGTTTCTTCAGAGGCAGGGGCCTTCCAGATTTTTAGATCTGGAAGGAGAGGAAAATTTGTTTTCAGTTGGTTTGTAGATTGTTAAGTTCTTCATTTTTAGATTTAACCTTTTAGATTTATAACAACCCTAAAACCTACAACAAAAAACAACAACGACGAGAATGGAAGAAGCCACTTACCTATATTTATAAAGGACGAAGGACAACATTGGGGTCCACAAGCTCAAAAAATGGCACACGGGGGTGATAAGGATAGCTGACAGGTGGGGAGGAAACACTTTTCACAATTTTCAAATCATGAAAATGACAGGTGTCAGGCACCTATATATAGAAAAATTGGTATTTATTATTTCGCCAACTTTCTTTGGCACACATTTTGGAGTGTTGACACGGGATAAAGTGCCTTAGTGCACCTAAGCGTAGCCTTATAGATGTCGACATGATTTTTTCAGTGCCTTAAGTGCATATTTCATGGTTTCAACACACCATTTCCTGCGCCAAAGGGTTTTCAAAGGGGCAGACATTTTATGATGTCGACACAACATTTCTTGTGCCTAGTTGAAAAAAGCTGAAAATGGCTAAGTTCTAAAAAACTTGATTTTCAAAAGGGAGTCTTAGGCCATTTTGAACGTTAACAGACTTCTCGAGGGACCAAAAAATAATTTTTGGTATGGTTACCTACAAATTTCCCTTGTCAATTTTGTAGGATAACACAGCCATACACCTCCAAATGTTAGTAGTCATACCCCATCATGGTATGTCTACCACTCCAAACATCTCGGCTATACATAGCTCAATACGGTCCTGGTGACCATCATATGTGGTCAAATGACCCTAGAGAGGAACTCGTAGAATCCGCCACACATGCTCTAAAGCGATGCTCATCTCATCAGTAGGAAGATAGAAGGTATGACTCTCTCTCTACCATCTCTTAGCTAAGGTTGTGAGTAGGTTGTGGTCTAAAGTAATCTGTGGCATGTGGGCCACGTGAGATAAACCGGTCACCTTCAATGTAATCTCTAGAAAAATCTGATCGTGTCGTCTAAACGTCACCTTGTTGTCTTAGAGCCAAGTATGTCGTTCAACATCTCTAAGCACTCTAAGTCCATCTATAGAGCCAATAAGGTCATTTATTATGATCTTATTCTTCTATTCTATCATCTAATTCTTCTATTTTGTCATTTAATTCATCTATTTCTACCATCTAGGGTTTCCTCGGAACATCTTTTTCTTGCTAAAGTAATTGCAAACTTAATTTTGTGCACCAGTGCACACCTTATGACGTGGGCACCCTTAGAGAACCAACAACTCCTTCTGTGCATAGGTGTGCCCTATTTCTCCCCATCCCTTTTACACGTGTGAGCACGCCTCTCATGACGCTAGTACAAACTTCTTTAGATAGGCGCATAGATGTATACGCCTTTTAACCTTGTATACATGAGCACACATCTTAATGCAATGTCACATACATGCCCACACATGTTACAGTAGTGGCGCAACCCCGTGAGCACAAACGCACCCCAAGGAATGCGCTGGCGCATTTGCAAGACCTTTTCTGCCCTATCTAACCCTAATAAATGCCATTTACCAAAATTAAATGCTATCAAAGTACAAAGGTGAAAACATTAGCTTTGTGTACCCACGGGCCATCCCTGAGGAGTATTATGTAGTCTCTCATGTAATCCACATGGTGTTTCCAGTTCTGCACCCTTGTTATTTCCTCTTATAGGTAAGAGCTCAATTAGTAGTAAAATGGTAAGTGAATGTGGTAAATAAATTTGCCGTGATGGCTTATATACCCATTTTTACCCTCTGCGACATGTTTCTCACCCCCGAGGCACCATGGAGCCATCATGGTTCTTCTAAATTATTTTAGCACCAGCCGCGGTGATTATTTTTGATAAATAATTATTTTGTGCCCATTTTTGCTATGTTGGGGCATATTTTTGCTTCCTGACGGCCTTTTTTACTACCTGGGGCATATTCTTACCTTACGGTGAATTTTAACAATGTCCCATGACTTCGTTATTTCTTTTGTAATATTTTATTCCTAAAAATACTAAAATCTAAAATAGTATTAAGTTTTTCAACAAACCAAAAAAAATGGTAAAATCATTAAAAATCCAAAAAATTGTAAAGATTCAAAAATTGGTAAATGGCATGCACTCAGCTGAAGCCTGTACCAAATGTAATGTCCTTGAACATTGAAATTTGACCTACAAAACCATATTTCGTAGGTTCTTGCTTGTTCTTGTCTCAAATAACTTGTGGATCATCTTGATCTACCTCCATTAACAAAGCTAGTTTGCTTGCTATGTTAGTACTCCCATGCAAAAATGAGTTGTTAGAGACTGTGTCATATTGTAGGAATGCTTTCCATGGGACTACTTGTGTCCTTTGTTATTCCCCTCACATGTATCCTTGCTTGGGGCACCATTTTTAACCCTTTTCATTACAACACGAATATTCGAGAACTAAAGATTGATAACAAAAACATTGGTCCAACTGTCTTGAACATTTTTTGTTTGAGTATGTGTGATTGTACTATTTTCTCTGTTAGGTTGGCTAGTTTACTTTCTTGTATTGCATTGCATTATGTATGTTGCATGGAGTTAAGCATCATTTTACTTTCTCATATTACATTGCATGATGTATGTTGTATGTTGCATGTAGTGGTACTCTGAGCTCCTTCAATCTCTATCCCACTCTAACAAGCTCCAAGACGTCAACAAGCACTCCAAAACTCTCTAAATCCAAAAAAAAAAGTGCACAATAAAATGAAGTAACCCCCAAACAAACAAATAAACTTGCATATATAGAAAAAGAGAAGAGGAGGGTGAGGTGGCTCCATGTTGGATGTCACATCACTTATCCTCAACTCCACCTCACAATTCAAATCTCAACCCCAAGGCACAATAAATTGGTGGTTGAGATTAATGACAAGCCTTTTACACACTCAACACAAACCCACACCCTATAAGGAAAAAAATTTAAAACTCATGTAAGAAAAGTGCAATAACTGTCACTTTTAGTGTTACAAAACACATAATGGGGTCTATTTTTGACCCCCCAACCCATAAGTATAGTTAGTAAATGAAATTAAGAGGTGTGGGACAAGCTTAACATGTCCCACAAGCCTCCAAAAATGGCCCTTAAGACCAAATCCTAGTTTTTCAAGTAAGGTAGTGTAACATCCCCATTTTAAGACATTAGAACAAGGGAATTTTTTTTTCTATATATATAACGTTCTCTGTTCTGAATTAAGTAATTAAAAACACACGACCAAGTTTTATTAATTGTTCTCTGTCCAATTAATATAATTTATATCACACAATTACTTTTAAAACCAATGTTCCCTATTCACATATTTACAATAGGGAACACACATTCAATGCCATTCAATCGTATAACAGATACTATATACTGTTGTAAATGACTCGAAGAACTACCGATCTCCCATTTTATGGCTCGGAGTTTCAACGATCTCTCATTTCATGACTCGGCGACTTACCGATCTTTCATGTTAATCCATGCATTGTATACTAAGTATGCTTGGTTCTCTTTATCATTTTCGGTTATCAAATTATTCCATTTAAGAGGCCTATCTGAATATCTATTAATGATATTCATCTGATATCCTGCTTCTCAAACTAGGTGATTAGGACAATGCAACCAGCAACTTGCGATACTTTGGCCAAAGATTTTCACATGCTTTGCATGATCATATTCCTAGACGTTATACACATCAATGGAATGCGTCCTTCACCTCACTTCGTCTGTTATCTACAATGGTATTTTCTGACCTCTGTCAGTCCTCTCGCCCAAGGTTAGAGTTTAACCCAAACTAGCAATATGAAAGAGTATAGGAAGACACCCACAGTGACTAAAGGTACATAGACATACTGTGTCGACCCTAGACGACTGCGTGTGTCTAGTTACCTTTAGTTCTCTAGAGTCACCCCATATACGCGGTCACATTCCTATCATCATCCAAGTAACTTGGTCCCAACTTATGTAAACTTGATGATTCGATTCGGGAGGGCATTGTAACATGTTAGCTGCAACATTGTGTCGTCATGAAGGCCCCACCTTCATGAAGACACCAGATTGCATCTGGCATGTGCCAAGGTCCTACGGAATCCTCTCATCAAGGGACACACATCCAGCTATAAGTGTGATTAGATTATAATCTTAATTACTTAAGATCAATTTTCAACAACCGTGTTGATCTTCCAACCTCACTGTTTGTGCAGTTGCATAGCTAAGAGAGACTTATATTGTCTTTAAAGCTTAATATGCCTTTACTCCTCTTTACTGAAGGATTGCTTAATTCCATATTAGTTTCTTAATTTAAGCTTCGGACTAACAATCCATTACAGCTTAACTTAGTAAGATCAACTTACTAAACTTAGCCAAGTTTTCATTCGCAACTGAATTTAAATTCAAAATTCCATCTTATTAGACGTCATTTAAATGAGGCCTAACTCCAAATGAATGTATTTATTTATTCACTTTAACCTTTCTTTAATTAAGGTTTGTTACGGGGAGATATGATTCCTCATACTGAATATCCTTTGGATCAAACATCTCCAGGATATTAACGAAATCAGAGTACAAGATTTAATTGTCTCTTTTATTTATATTCACTAGCTTGTATACCAGTTCCGAATATCGTTCATTTAAGAATTCATATTCAATTAACTCTTTTCAAATGTCAATTTAAAATCCATATTGACCTAAGTATGAATTAATTGTACATTCCAACTTAAAAATTTTATTCAAGTAAAAAATAGATATTATGTCCTTTTAAAATCTATCATCCATCACTTGAATATATCCACATTCAACAAATAAAATTTATATACCCAATCTTATTCAAATAGTTCCAAGGTGGTACAACCATTAAAATAACACACCTTTCCTTATACTCAATCCTTAAGATTGAAATCTATACAATTTACAAGTCCACGATACAACCATACTTCATTCATGCCAAATAGCATTAACAACTCATAAAGAAAAAGAATATAGTTTTCTCCTTTCCATTTCCTTGTAGAAGAATAATAAATTCTCATATATGATCCATCCTTAGCTAATCAGAAGAAGCATCAGAAAACAACATGTCTTCAGTTTTACTCAAGGAAACCATCTGCAAAATTTACTTGCACGGACCAGTTCATCGAACTGAGCATATTAAGCACTTGTCATTAAAATGAGGTGCTCTTAATTAACTGTCTCAATAAAAGAACTCTACTTTTATGAAACGTTAATAAATTGAGATGGACATCATCTATGAATTAAGTGCTGATAAGGATGTACAACTTAACAACCCAATCCCCTAATAACCATCACAATCAGACAAAAATATTTACTAACATTTTCCCAAATAATTACTACCAGAAGTAATTTCCTTTCAATAGTTCCAGACTAGAAACATCTGAAAGAGCTAATACACTTATGTATACAATGTTGATCTAATGCAATTACTACCAATTCCATTCCATTATAATAGTTTAAATTTCAAGAGATGAATTTTAATTAAGAATTCAAATAGAACTACTTCCCTTTCATACTACTCATTTAATTTCAAGCAATCAAATGCAGAAGAGAAAGTAGTCATTCACCATGAAAACATTGGTGTCATTTCTCAAAATTCAGCAAACAGTATAATACTTCTTTCAAATCCGAAAAGAAGGAAAACAACAATTAAATGTAGATGCTTACGCCTAAGGAAGTAAGAAATTCATTCAATATCAAATATAGAATTTTTAACTGGATAAGAGAAGAAAATAATTATTACTTCCAATTACCCATCCAATATTCCCCTTTTTTTTCATCACAACTACACTGGATGAATTAAACAATAAGTGATATCAATCAATGATAACATCCAAAGTGAGAGAGAAAATAAAGTCAATAATCGAATGAACGGAAAAAGAATCATATTATCTCTTCTCAATGCATGGCCGAATATCAACTAGTTAGCACAGACCTGTTCCCATAAGATGATTTCTTCTAACAAATATAATTTAGTAAATAAAACTTACTAACTACCATTCCAAAGAGTTTGACAGAATTCATTTGCATTGGGTCTATAAGTATCAATATCAACGGCCCCTCTAAATAAAAGCATTTCCTTTAATTTTCACCCAACGGACATTCTCGTCTAGATACCAACAAGAAAGAGTGTACAACAGACAACAATCATGTTTTCATCGTAATAATAAAAGTATTCGTTTTCCAAACACCAAAGGAAGAACCCAGTTCCGATTCAGTTTTAATGCAAGCAGCAAGAAGTTTAGACTGCAATTTGCATATATATATATATATATATATATTCGCTAAAAGCAATCATTCCCATCTAGGTCTGAAACAAGAAAGAATGAGCAACTAGCTATATGGCCATAATATCATTGTATTAAATAAAGAACTCATCTTTCCAACCGCAAGAACAAGATTTTACTTTAGTACGGTTCTAATCAAACATCATAAAAAGGTTCGAATATACAGTTCCTTTATTTATATATATACATTGCAATGGATTCAAAGAAAGATAACAATACACTCTAATCACTCATCAAATAACCAAGTTCAGTGTTTAAATAATTTATTTCCTCAACAACCATTCATGGCCTTCAACCCACATGGAGATATTGAATCATTTTTATTCAGCAAGGGTAAGACAATGGAATGAATTCACTGTCCCTGGTGAAATCGTATTCTATGCAATGTAAAGCAACTAGGATAATAACTCACACAAATAGTTTCATCAAGCATTATCACTGTTTTTTCCCAAATCATTTACATGCACAGAACTCAGAAAACATTATTCACATCACTGGTACATTCATCAACTCAAACCCATAATGGATAATAGAACTGAATACCCAACACTGTAAAAAAAACTCATACCGCAAGGACAGATCTCATTTCATTTACTCTTTTTGCAAAGAAATACCCAAATCGTATTCATTTCCAACCGATATCTCAACCCAGAAATCACATTAATTGTATCAACATTTTCATTTTACAAAACACCCAACATAAGAGCAGAGTTCTTTTAATGAAGACGTTTAACAAAGAGCAAAATGGTTTAAAGAGAAGAGCTCAACATGCCTGTAAAATTTCTTGTGGCTTGAAGAAAACCACGTCTGTGCCCATAGGAGCTATTCTTCTCCACGGAGACAACAACAAGGCTTTCCCAACAATCTCCTAACTTCCATAGGCTCAAATTAGTCGTGGTTACTCCAAACAACAGCAATAATGACCATAATGGTTGCAGGTTCGAAAGAACTTAAAAAAAATGCAGAGAAAAATTCAAAACCCGAATGAGCACAATAACCACAAAATTTCCTCTATCCCCTTTCCAAAGCGAGCTGGACACCAAGACCGAGATCAATAAATGCATTGAATGCATTGCTTTTTCCTTAATTTCCATGCCACCACTGACTCAGGTTTGGCGAGTTTCATTTTTTAAATTTTACATGTAATTTCCTTCTTAGCTACATTGCTAGTTGGATATCTCCAACTTTTCATGTTCCCGCCAAACTTGGTGTTGAAAACTGTAAGGACATCATTTACTGTCATTTATTAAATTTCTAACCTTTCCTTCTTATCCGCTTCATCAGCATGGGTCCATAGGTCCCCTCCTTAGGTTAGCAATAGTTTAGGTTGTATTGTCCATAGTTAAGTATTCACCAAGGTCGTAAATCATTAGGATTTGCAATATTTTAAATTCCTTTTAATTTATCAAACCCTCCTAGGATAGTTGTTAGGTCATAGGTTAGGACTTAACCCCGTAGCGTTTTAGTTATTAGATTCCTTGGTAAGTTTTACAAACTTACGTTCATATTCAGCATAATGCAGGATGTTCGTTCCATGCCCGACATATCTATACTTTGTTCACTTGCACCAAAACTCTTACTGTCTTACCGTGTCTGACGTTACAATTTGTATGTAGTTTAGAAATCAAACCTTTTCCATTGGAATCAAGGTACCAGATATTTATACCTATAACCAAGTTCTATAACATTTATAACAACCTTCAATCTGGTTTCAGACTTCATTCCATTTAGAAAGTAAATCGACAAGCGATCATAAAGAAGACTGCAGCATACCTTGGATCAATGGAATTGATTCAAGGTGTGCTGTAAACAACAATATGAGTTCATCAAACACAAAAGCAGTCTATTGTTTCGCACTTTGCAAAACACAAGTTACAATGACCTCCGTCTCAAGTAAACAATCTACAATAAACAAGGGTCCAGAGCAGTAACACATTCTTTTTAAGATTAAAATATTTATCTTAACATAATTATCCTCATTTCCACAGTTACAACATCATGAAAAGAGGTTATCATAGTAGCTTCTAAAAATCAAGACGTTATAGGTAGAGTGTATAACACTCAAAGTCAAATACACTCAACTTAAATCATAAGGTCCAAAGGACCAACTACTTTAATAAATGACCCATTTTGTCACATCCCCAATTAACTTAATAAACGTGATTAATCCACTTAATTAAGGCATATTAATTAACAATGATTAAATGAATCACATACTTTACAATAAATAAAAGAAAAGGGAAAGAATTACACACATAGCCCATGGTCACATTTGGAGGTCATCCCCCCCATGGGGACCCCCAAATAAACTAATAACAAAACATCAAACATTACACAAATTTCCATGGTGACCGTTGTTGTATCCATCCATTATTCTGATGTGGTTGGTCTCCTAACCCTCTTTTGTTTGTTATGACACAATTACCCGCAAAATCACACAATATCTCATTCGGCCTCGTGGCCGCATAAAATACATCAAAGATAAAATATACACATATCCATCAATAAACATACTCATATAACTAAATCATCATCTAAACTAAACAATGCTATCATTTGTCTATAATTTCAACAACATCTCAATTCTACCATTTCATCGATATCAACGAGATCATGAGATTAGTTCAAACACTAAATCATAGTCAACATGATGAGAATTCCAAATGTCAGTAATATATATGCTAACAACACATCATCATCATCAATATAAAATGTCTCTTTATGTCTCTAACACTCCACACAAATCATACAATGAATGATAATCCATCAATAGTCAGAATATCTCTATCATCTAACATCACATTAAACCAAAATGATATAATAATATCCATGTCTATAGTCAATAGTAATTGAAATCAAAACATAATATAAGTTTCGAAGAGGAGTGGGCACTACACACCGTCTTTTCCAACCATGTTACATGGCTCATCATCACCAAGATATACTTGCCCAAAATTCCCTTGAACATAATCTTAAAAATATTGTCTATGAGGATTTGTATGAAATGAAGCACGAGAATCTAAAACCCAAGATTTTGATTTACTATCTAAAGAAATAATAAGAGCATCTTGTAACACATCACCTGCTACGTTTTCCTCTTTGCTCCCTTTTTTTGATATTTCCCTAATTTTAAAGACCAACAATATTTATTTACATGTCCTACTTTTCCACAATTCTAGCATACCATCCTACTTCTAGATTTAGATTTTCCCTTCTTAGACCTTCCACGGTGTCCAAGACCTTTTACTTTTTCCTTATGTCTTCCAATGTTCTCCACACTCAGAGAATTACTAGATGACTTACCTGTGTTTTTTCTTCTCATCTCTTCACGAAGAATCACACCAATAACATCATCAAACTTTAAAGTGTTTGAACCAGAAACACAATTACTCACAACCATAACTGAAGTATTCCAACTTTCAGGAAATGAGCACAAAATCAAAAGAGCCCTAACTTCATCATCGAAACTTACTCTACATAACTTAATTGATTAGTAATTGTGTTGAATTCATTCAAATGATCATTTACTGAATCACCTTCTGAAATCTTCATATTAAGCAAACCTTTCATGAGAAATGCCTTATTGGAGGCTGAGGGTTTTTTCATACAATTTGAAGTTAGACTTCACATCTTCAACATTTGTTTACCATATTTTTTTCCTCACACACCACAAACCTTTAACTTCAGTAGGATTTTCCATATTATGGTTTTATTTAATGTCATCTCTATCTTATTTAAATTTAGGATTCTAAATTTTTAATATGACAATTCAATCATAAAAGAGAACTACAAAGCATGGTACAAAAAAATCAATTAGCGAATTCTTTCACAATTTATTAGAAGCTTGTCTAATAACATTTTGGATTGTGGAAACTTGAAGTATTTAATCTAATTTTTGTTTTTTCATCAATTTGTTTGAATTTAATTCATATTAACATTATAAATTATGATGAGCATTTTGAAAGTAAAATATATGATAGCTTCACATAGTAAGCATGAGATGCAAATGGAATAGGTTTGCCAAGATTTCCTTCCATTTAGTCACAGGTTTCCTTTAAAAATTAGAAAATTTTAATGAAATATAAGACAAAACATATTTTTATTGCTTTAAAAAAATGAAACACGGTGATGCGAGAGCATCTAGGTTCACATGCAATCATGTATCCACAAAAAATAGTTCAAAAATTTGAGTCAATAGTGTTCACATTTTGTGGCGTAGTATGTGGATCATGCATTAAATAATTGAGATTCTACCAATCCTCAGAGTGCAGTGGTACATTCTATTGAGTGCACAAGTCCTTTGCATAATTTTTTTGGAGTGTGCACTTCCTCTTCACAATTTCTGGTTTGTTCCACAATCATCCAGTGCATAATATTATTTACACAATCTTGTTTGAGTTATGCAATTGGAATAATTTAATGTTTGAAAGAACAAGTGTCAAATAAGGTTTACCAGTTGTGTTTGGATCTATTATTGGTCCTTTTTTCCTTAAAATTTTGATTTCTATAAAATTAGGAGTCGTAGAGGATGACATGAAAAGCTATATAAATAGATCCAGCTGTCTTAGGAAAGTAGTTCAATTTTCGGGAACTCAAACTTTTTAAGAGAAAAGCATGGATGTGAGCTTAAATCTCACCAAATCATGATGTTAGATGAATATTTGTATTAATAATGTAAAAAAGAACTCTGTGAGAGACTCACAATGATCTAAGGTGCGACTCGAGTGTTGAATTATAGGCATGGAGGATTTACCATGTCCATGTGTTGTCTAGAAGGCTAAATCATTGGAAATCATTTTGATGTTTTTGTTTCTCTGAATAAGATATCCCAAATTTTTGCTACAAAAATCTATGTTCATTTTATTTGCATCTATTTGTTCTTCTATGCCTATTTTGTCCACAATGAGGTGTAAGGTGACTCTTCATTGAACATCCACACCTCATCTATATCACATAGTGAAATCAATAAAGAATATATTTAAATTAACACTCAAATCAAGGTGTACTGCATCGAGCATGTTTATGGTCTTACATAAATAAGATAAGTAGGTAGATTTCTTAAACAATGGTTTAAGTAACATGATATAGTTGTTAATCATGGCCACATCTAATGCCCTACCTTGACCAAAAATGTTCAAGTGACGTATCATTAAATTTGTATAGGAAAGACAAAAACTTTGGTTAGAGAGGAATTGAGATTTGAAAACGGACCCTAATTCAACATCCCTTTACATAACCTATTTTGATGGGCACAACGTCTAATCCATCATAAAAAAAATAATGGAGATGAGCTAGATATAGGAAAACATCAATGAAGGAGATCATCTCCATGCTACACTAACATATATAATCTGGTCAAACACTTCACAAGTGTCCATTTTCTCACTTATTACACATATGCTTAAGGGTATTTGTAAAACATTGTGGGTATGTACTCACTAACCATCTACTCACGATTTCTCAAAAATATTGGTTGGCAATAGTTTAAGGCATATATAATTTAGTATTTAATAGTTGCACATAATAATAAAAATGTGTAGCACCTTCTATATAGAATAATATATGTTGGTTTTGTATAATGAGAAAAAAATGTAGCATCTTCTTTTACAATATGTTTTACAAACCCAATGGGGCAATCAAGAGTAGTATTCCTTTCCATCAGGTATTTTCAATAGAAAAATTCTATGCATTAAGGACACACATATTTCAAATGGTGCACTTAATTCTTATGGTTTTACATGGGAAAAATACCTGACATCAAATTCAATGTTACTTCCAGAGATCATATTATAGTAGATAAATTTTAAGATAATATCAATCTACGGTACAAATTAACTACCCTATTTGTTTTTCTAACATGGTGGATGGAAAACTAGTGCAAGGGACTTAATATATTTCTTCTTTATTAAAATGTCAAGGTCATGAGGCTCTTAGATCTATAATTTTTTTAGAATTCAAGGGATTGTGATATGAAACTAAGTTAATTACAATACAATGATGTGTGTGTGTGTGTGTGTGTGTGTACACACACACATGTAATATATATGTGTGTGTAATATAGACACACACATATATATTATATGTGTGTGATATATACACACACACATATAATATATATGTGTGTGCATATGTGTGTGTGTGTATGTATGTATATATGTATGTATGTGTACATATATATGTATGTATGTATGTGTGTGTATATATATATATATATATATATATATATGCATACATATGTACGTACGTACGTACGTATGTATGTAAGTAATAGTTTTACATTTGTCACGCAACTTCTCACCTACCATGTGGAATGTTAATTACACCGAAAGGCGTGTTCTCTATGGGAAAAGGCTCCCCCTCTTTGACATCGACAGCGACAGTGATGGCTCCGATGATTTGGTTGATGACACATGGTAGTTTTCCAGCCTTACACTTGGCATTCGACGATTTTCTCCTGCACATTCTTCCGTCTCTTCACGGGACACCCATTCTCACAACTGTTCATATTACGCATTGTAGTTGATGCTCTTGGAGATTCTGAAACCCAGGCCAGCGTTGCATTTGGTGGGAAGATTAGAGATAACTGTATCAGTGACTACGGGAAACCTGTTAATTTGGGATTTGAGGTAGTTGCAGATCTGTCGCTTGGCAGGAGAGGAAGAGGCCATTCCACAGAGCCTCTTCATGTTGTTGTATCACTACGCAGAGGGTTGTCCCAATCCATTCATATGCAAAAACCCAACACATGGAGCAATTTCCCCCACTGCCGTATTGCAGTTCTGTGCATGTGCCGCCATTACCAACATCATTGCTAAAGCACCCACCACCATAGCTTTCTTCTGCACAAACTCCATTTTCTTCTCTATTCTCTTACCATAATTTCTCACCCTCTTCAAACTAATCAAAATGCTTTACTTTTAAATGATGTTTGAGGAAATCTTTGCAACCAAGCAGAGATATCCTCATTGTCATTCAATTTCCAGATGCCTCCATAGAATCCATCTAGATCACCTCCAACTTCAAGGGCTTTGTTTATTCTCAATTGAAACCTTCTCCACCCCGAACCAATGGCATACTTCCAGAATTCTAGAAAAATCATTTCTACATCGTAACCCAGTTACAAGTCACAAAGTTAAACACAACAGTTCTTGAATGAGTAATTGAATGTTTGAAAATTTTATTAACAATCAGAATCAGAAAAATCATGTGTGAAGTTTGATTATGGTGCCAAAAAACATAGGTGAATACCATCAAGATGGCATCTGCATTTCTGAGTACAAAAGGCATTTTGAATATGTCATTTCTACCTCAGTATTTTCTGCAAGATAGATTTAGTCCAAGGACAAAACTACCCACGGTAAAAACCAAAATAGTAAAGCAATTCTATTGTGAAAACATAAATATACGAGAAAATCCAAAATAAAAAACATTATAGGGCTTAAAAACAAGAAATGGTTTTCTAGAGCTTTCCATTAAGTATACCCGGGTTCGTGATTTTTCCGCTTAAGGGTTTTTAAGTGGGCATCAGTAAATATGCACATTGTAATGTCAGGTTGGAAAATATGCACACTGTAACCACACTTATCTGATAATATTTTGGCAACTGAAGAAAGATACCTCACTTTGTCATTACTCATTTGCATATTCTATTTATCATTTTCCATATAGACTGGCCGGGATTTGAACCGAAGAGCTCCTTTGTGCATGTTTGGGTGCTCTAGCACTTGAGCCACTGATCCTTTCATGATGGAGGCTTTTAGGTAGGTACCTTGTTATAGGTTGGGTGTGGCTCATTCTCTCCAATAGTCTTTGAAGCTATAGGGATTGGTTTGGTCTCCTATACAACCAACTCCACTCGATCTTGTAAATTATTCAAGGATCTTTGATTACAATCCTGAGGTAGATTGCATTTAACCCTTCTTTGAGCTTGAAATATTTATATTTCCAAAAAGAAAAATAAAAACTCCTAGATGGATGAATAGTTTACCTCCCCTGCTCATGATCTATGATCTGGGTATGGTTAGTATGGATAGTCCCCTAGCCACGATTTTCACTCATGGTACAACTGCTCAGGTTGACTGCTCATTTGGCAGTTCAGTTTGTCACAGTTTTTAATTTGAAAACAATTTTGTACAAGCTAAAATTTGTTGTACACAGAGGATTTGTGTAGGGAACCTCTAATTTTGTTGTTATACTTTTGTTTTCCATTTATTATTGTTTTACAACATTCAAAAAATGATTTTCTACATGCACATATGATGAAATTCATGTAGGGGCTCTTTTTACCAAAATAAATATAAAAATAAAAAATAGAACACAGTATTGTTGACTGTATCCGCGAGGACATTATTCACCAAAACTAAAGTGGCTAATAAGTATTATATTTGGTTTATGTGCTTTTATGGCCATTGAATGCATAAAATCCATTTGAGATGCTAAAATCTCTTCTGCTTTACCTATTTGATTATTTTATCTACAAAGGCTTCATTATGAGTTATAGGCGAGCTCTCAGCTATGATCTATGATCTGGGTGTGGTTAGTATGAACACTCCTAATTCATATCACGCCCTCCCTCCATCCATAAGATGAATTTTTTCTGGCTTTTATACCTTGTACATTTGTTGTTATATCAAATTTAGCAGTCCCAATTCTTCTGCTTTCAGTTATACTACTTATAAGTTCATTTCATCGGCAGATAGAGAAGCAGTATAAGTTTATATGCAGACTATAATGTTATTTGATGTAATAAATGGTAACTACAAAATGATTGAAAATTAACTTTTTTTCCTTTGTGAAGTAACAGAGTTGCTCACCCTGTAAAAAGCACCCACATTTAAAATTGAAATCTTTGCAATACCTGGAACACCAAGAGAACAGAGAACAGAGAAGCCAAATGGCACTAGATGCATCATTTTCATTAAAACAGTGAGTTTCTTTTGTTCTATTTTTTCTATGCATCTTGATATATATGAGTATAGACTGGCCATGCTATGCAATGTTAAATGTAAATTAGTTTAGGAGTTTTTTTATCAAGTTTAGTTTTTTCATTTAGATATATAGATTCTTCGGTTTTGAAGTTTATTTTGCCCCTGTAATATAGGGGTTTATTTTTTTCGTTTAGATATAGATTCTTCTATTTTGAAGTTTATTTTTCCCCTGTAATATAGGGGCTTAATGTTTTCATCTAGAAGAACGTACAATATTAAATTGATCTGGGTGGTTTACAATTGTGTTTTTCATTTAGAATTGTTATAATGTAGGATTATTGGAGAGGATTTAATGGTTAGTATGAACACCCTTTATCCATATCATGCCCCACCCTCTTTGGTTGGTTTTTATACCTGTACATTCATTTCATCCACAAACAGAGAAGTAATTTAAGTTTATGCAGACTATAACGTTGTTTAATACAATAAATTGTAACTAGCAAACGACTGAAAATTAACTTTTTCCCCTTTGTGAAGTAATACATTGAATCCCTTATCTAGAGTTTGTATGGGGTTATCTTAGTAGTTGTTTTTTTTTTCAGTTTTTCAATTGTAATTGTTCAATTATAACATTTTCTTATCATAAATTGTTATTATAGTTCTCAACTATAATAAGCGCTTCGGTTTGAGTTCCAACTTTGGTTTGAGAGTCCATATTTTCATTACAAGGGCAAGGCTCTCCTCAAATTGGAATATTTTCATAACAGGGACTTATATACGTAGTTATTCCAACTGTGATTTAGCTAGCAGAGAACACCTTCAGCCCGCACTGAAGTGTAGTTTTAAGTAAGTTATTTTTTATTTTATAACTTTGAATTTTTATTAAAGTTTGGGTTTTTTTTACTAATAAGGGTGAAAAGCGTATTATTTATGAGTGAGTTTTGGTATTTAAAAATTCTACGACAGTTTCTTCCTTTGTTGTGTGTTTACAATGGTAGTATTGAAATTTTTTGAAAGTTAAAAAGGGGTATTGAGATCTAAAAGCCAGAGAAAATTTGAGGGGAAGTATTGTAGGAGTTAATTATTTTCTAGTATGAATATATTGATGTAATAATTATTTTTATCGTAAAACATTGTTACAGTAGTTTTAATGAAATTTTATTTTGTGGGGGTAGTTTTAATCATTTTTTAGAATACTTTTGATTTTTTTATTTTTGATATTGCATTTTATTTTATGTTTATTTTTATCAATTAAACCTTAACATGTCGCATTTCACATGTCGCATGGATTGATATTTTTATTTAAAACTCGCAATCACACGTGAAGTGTTCGATGAAAACATCGAAACTAAAATAAGGGATTATGGAGAAACAAACTGAAACATATAATAGAGTAGAAATGTAAATGTAGGTGGTAAAAAACTGCAAGAGGAATTTCTTGAAAACATTAACGAGAAAAAAATTATGAGATGAAAAGCAACAAAGCAGCGGCATAATGAAAATGGAGCGGACATTCTAAGGGGAGAGAATGAGGGATATCTCGATATATCTGTAAAGGACAGTCACTATTTTTATGTGCCTGCAATGTCAATAGTTTCCCATTGCGGAGTTAGCCCTTGAGATTTGTGGATTGGAAATACCCAAGCCATTTTGAGTGTAATTTTTCTTTGGTTTCCTCTGGAAATTGGTGGAATAGGAACATGGAGGAAATTATTGCAGCCCAATGAGGGCACGTGTATCGATCAAACTTGATGACAAAGAAGAGATTCAGAGAAGGTGGAGTCCAGGAGTACTCGTAAACAATGTCGATGATAGATCCGGTAACACCATTGACAAGACCTATATCCACCCATAAGTTAGCAGAAAGCATGACTTTTTGGTTCTTGCAGAGAAAAAAATTGTGTTGCAATTTATCGTCATCAGGCACTCCTGAGTCAGCATGCATGTTGTTTTGAGAAATTGATCTAATAATGGGCGAGTAAAGGGACTTCAACATTTGAAGGTTGTGGTTGTTAACCAGGTCGTTTTTGGCAAAAATATGGGGGACATATTTAAACTCAATGATTTCTTGTTTACAAAGTCAAGTATTTTTTCTTGACATGAGGAGCTCACAATCTTGCAATAGAGGGACAAATTTACGAATTTTGAGAAGAAATTTCTGAAATGATACCTTTACAAGAGTGGAACCATGTTCCCTGAAGATAGCATTTAAGGAGATGACAATGGTGAATTCTTTCCAAAGGTTAACCTCATAGGAGTTACTGACATACAGAGGAATGTCCATGACAGGAGGAAGTTGACCAAGGTCCCCAACAAGGATGAAAAATTTGTTTCCAAATTCAGATGTAGTGGAGTATGGGAAAGTTTCACGAAGGTGGTAGTCAATATTGTTGGGCAACTTTGGGCCGATGAAACTCATTTAATCAATTAGAATATATTGGATATGTTTAAGGAAGTCTTCAAAAGAGGAAAAATCTTGACCCTCAAAGAGATTGAGTTCTTTAGTAGGCATGCGTAGGTTGGCATGTATATTAGAAGCAAAAATGTTGAAAGCTACAGCTCCATTTGGGGTGAGTAAAGGGAGAGGTGAAAGGCCTAGGGGCAACGCAAAGGAAAATGAGTACTTGACATTGTTATTGAGGTATGGTTTTCTAGTACCAATAGTGCCTTGAATAAGAAGCATCAGTAAAGGAAGGCTAGATTTGTATGCGAAGTGGTGGAGAATAGTATCCAAAGCCAATTGTTGTTCTAGAGATAAAGAAGAAGAGACAAGGACACACTTCCTTGCATGCAAAATGAAACATGTGCACCATTACTGTCCTCAATAAAATTTGGTGCAAGAGGTTGTAAAGAAGGCAAAAAAGGATGGGCATTACAATTGTGCAGGGTGTCAAATGCATGGAGTCCCAACATATGCAAGATGTCTAGCCTTGTTGTGTTGCCGAGCCGAAGGAAAGACAATAGATGTCATTAATTTAACATTGAATCCTGCCATCATAGAAGGAACATGCCCAAATGGGCCCAGTGCATTTTTGAAAGCAGGAGAAAGTTTTCTCTATGTTTTATGCTTCACTATTGGAGATGCCAGACACAAAAAAGGAAAATCGCAGCCGACACATAAATGTCAAAGCAATAACAAAGAAGGAAACAAATAAATATGATCTTAAATATAACAGTGAAAATAATTTGAAGACATCATTTTCAAGATGTGAAAGACATGCATAGAGAAAACATTAATGTGGGGAGCTACAAGATTTCAGTACGTCCATTACATATTTTATTACCATTCAAAATCTTCCATGTATTCTAACTTTTGCAGTAAGTTTACAGCAAATGACCAAAATACTTGGGGTAAGTTATCACATAATATAATTTCACTGTAACAAGCTCCTATTTATATAGACATTAACGCCCTCTTTCTTAACATGTGGATGAAGGTCTATTTTTTTATGGTATTCAAATATTTCCAACTTGGACAATTTGATTAATATGGTTGGGAATATGTTTATGTAGTTATGGGCTGAGGGTTCCCTAGAAGAAACAGTTGAAAACCTGGTGAAAATGTGGGAAATGGATCTTTCTCACAAGACGCAAGTTCATGATTTTAAAACAATTGATCCAGACAATAACTCACTTAAAGTAAACGGTAATCCTCACTCCCACCCTCCTCCTTCTTCTTCTCTAAGTCATTCTAGCATTGAACTACTTGATATCCGTTTCAGGTAGAGGTCCTGTAAATGTAAGCTTTCACAGTGTGTCTCTAGTCAAACAAATCAGGACTTTTGAGTATGAGACGCAAGCCTAATGACCCGTGAATTTGTGATAGTTATATAACAAATATTAGAGAATGGAAAAGATGTGAAAACTCTTTGTGTGATAATTTGAAAGAACCTTGCCTTATCTACCTTTACTTTAGCAATGATGGTACAACTAGACAACTGCTAGAATGAAAAACTAAAATGAACCATAATAACCAACATGCTTAGTTATCAAGTTGGGCTGCTTATCCCACTTCTTATTATATGTGACACTACTGTGCATAGTCATTATTAATTTTTACTATATGGTGCTAAGTTTTAGGAAATTATTCCGAAGTGATTTACCGGTTCGAAACGCATTGTTAATGTTTTGGTAGTGTCGAAACGACTTAGACGCTTATTAGAAAAGTGCTGAAAATAACACACCCATTAGTGGGGTGTTTTTGGAAGGAATACAAGCATTATTGCAGGCATTTGGGCATTTTCAATGCTTGAAAAAACTCAAAAAAAAATTAGAAGCAAAGAAAAACTAAAAGTAAACTAAACTTCCATAAACTCCACTCCCTCATTAGTCAAATCAAGTCAAAAACATATCAAAAAGTGTATTCGATTTTAATGAATTCCATGAATTATAAGTGTATCTTTTATGGACTTAAAAGGACTATTATGCATTTTTGTATGTATTTCTATTCTTAATAATTTATTGTATAGATGCTTTTGTATGTATTTCTATTCTTAATAATTTATTGTATATATGTGTTTGTGTGGTTTTGTCTCCAAGGGTTCTTGGGAAATTGATGTTTCAAGTTTTCTTATCCATTTTTGAATAATGTTGAAATAGCATAATTTGTTTCCAAGGATTGCTTAAAGATTGCCTTTTCAACTTTTTTGATCCGTTTTTGTGTAGCGGAGATATAGATTAATAGTAACAATTTTTTTCAAATCAATTGGTGCATCTATAGCTCAAAATTTCATATTCAACAAAAACTCAACGGGGAAAATTTTACTTGGGTTCATGTTCGTTGAAAACTCGACAAAAAAAGAGAAATAAACTATATATTCAATCATAATAACCTTAAATAACATGTAAAATATTGTCAAAACATAAGAAATGAACTTCAATAACACGAGCCTATTTTCTATTAGATTTATGGAAAGAATTAGAGTGCATATCTTATTATCATATGATGATTGATTATCATCACTAAAAATTAATAATCACACAAAAAATAACATTTTATTCCCCTTCCCCATCTCCGTCAAAGTGAAAGTGGATGGTAAACCATTCTCATGATAATAACCATCATCAAGTATGTCATCCCCCATCACTCTTGCTACATTAAATGTTGTTTCTACTCTCTCCATTTTCCGACCTCCCCATTGGTAAACATGGGTTCCACATTGGTGGAAATCTAGTCAACATATGGGTCAATATCATCCAAGTCATATGCGCCATTATGCTCCTTTCCCTACACTTGTTTGATGTGAAGGCAAAAAATGAATTGTGCAAAGACAAGGTTATTGACGCACTCTTGCATCAACTTGTTGTGCTTCTTGGTGTAAATGGTCTCAAAAAAGTTTCAAATTTCAATTGCACTCATGCCCAAAAATGCTACAAAATTACACAAGACACAGATGACTAGCCTTTGAAGAGTTATGTTGAGCACCATAATATTCCCATCAAGAATCTATAAATAGGGTATTTATAATTTGTAAGTAAACTAAAATTTCATTTATTAAGAAGTATACGGATAAATGACCCTAATTTTGTCACATATATGTTGGGTTATTCTCTGTCAAATACATAAAGCCTAAGAAAAAGTCTTTCTTTGCACCCTTGTAAACTTGGAAGCTGCAACTCATCTTGAATTTCATCTTTAAGAATTTTGTCAGATGTCATCCTCTCTATGCATGGGTTGAGACCGGCCATAACCTCCTTATCAACAAAGAAGAATAATGAGAATTTTATTTGTCAAGTAGTACCTTGTTGCATGTATTGGTTAGGTGGAGAGATTAAGCCATGTCTAATCAAGTATACACAAAATGGGATCCTATTTTCTTGTAGTCATCCCATATTAATGTTTGATGGTCTCATAGAGAGAAGTCTTTGACATGTTATCTTAGACAACCAACCAATAGAATTGGAACAATTGTTTTGTCATAAAAAAAAAGTATGAATGTTGAAAATTGAAAATAAGCAAAATTTGAAAAAATAACAAAAAAGGAAAAGAAAATCAAAGAATTACAGATCTCTTTTGTGCTAACCAAAAACAAATCATCAAAAACTACCCTCATGACATTTTCCCACAGTAAGCTATGTCTTGGGGATGGGGGGGGGGGCAACAAAATGGAGGGGGACGAGGTTGATGAGATGGTGAAAAATACCAATATTTTGGGGAAAGCAGGGGAATGGCTATTATAATAATATAAAAATAATTAATATTTAAATATTTTAACTTTATTCACTGAAACTTATGGGTTTAAACTTTGTCTATTGTTTTTTTGGGTACATTTGGGATTAGGGTTCCATGTTTATGGTTAAAAAATAGTTTGTTGAAATTTTAAATGTTAGAAATTGTAAAAATTATTTAATCTTTTTGGGAATGACCCCTCTAAAATATAGAGCTCGTAAGCACGTCAATAACACAAGACACAACAATTTTAGAACTGCATGGGGTCGAGCCATGTAAGACCACTAGCATTAAGTATTTGCATCTTTATGGACTGCAGGAACAACACAAGCTTCAATATCTTGGCACATTTCCAACGTAAGATATCAATGCCAATTCAAAGTAATCCAAGGCCTTTCCTTTACCACCACTTCCACTGGTATGTTGATGCATGACCTCAGCCTTAAATTGAAAAGTCTATCATGTGACGTGACTGAGTATTCCTACTCATGTTATAATGAAAATATCTATTAAGTTGGGGGACTTAAGTCGTCAGTCCATCTCTGTTAAAATAAATATCTTCTTCGCTCACAAAGTTATGAAGAATGTCAACTTCTTTTTTCCTATCGATTTCCCACCTCGTCGGTATGGTTCTGCTAGACAAAAAATTATCAATTTTATCTTGTTGGAACTAGGTTTCCAAGATCTTCAATGTTGTACTACATTTTCTGAAAGGTGGCTCTTGGAATACAAACTAGCAATACAAATTGTTTGTATGCCATACATTTAGTGCAACTTCTATGCATAGATTTAATCCTCCTAGGTCATTGACTCCAGTAAAAAAAATATGGGTTTTCCTGCTATTACCGTGACAACATAGAGGCCTACAAGATGAACCAAAACATAATTAACCGACCTGTCCTATTTCATTGATCCATCTTTCATAAAATACCATCGTGTTTCTTTATATTTAGCTACAAAATATTCTTAATACTGATTCATTATTATTTCTTACTCCAGATGTAGGATTCCTTTGTGAATCCCCTATTTTTTACACCTCGAAATGGTTTGGACAACCATGGTATATGTAATTTATCAACCATAAGATATCTATTAATTCACAATATATTATGATTTAACCTAAAACCATTATTCTACGTACTTGTTTATAGGGTAATATACCATAATTTCAATGCATATTTTTGTGATTGTTATTCACATTAAATTGAAGTAAGTACATCTTGGTTTACGATATTATTTTGAAAGTAAAAAAATATATATCTCCATGAAAATTATATGTGACAACTCTATACTTAATACTTGAATGGAAATATTATTTTTCTCGCTCTCTAATTCTTAGCCTTATCTTGATGATTATGTTATTTTATTAAAGAGAAATATATATAATATCCAACTCTTCCTCCTTTAGATTCTTAGTAATCTTTTTTCAAAAGGTAAAATTAATTCCATGTCAGTGTTTATGTTGACCCATTAAATGAAAAGTTTCAAGGATACTATGAACAAGGAATGCAAATATATTAAATCCACAAATATCATTATATGTAGTTATTCTATTTTTACGTGTTAAATAAAGAATGATTTTTTTATTTATATGAACTTCCAAATACGACTAGTACAAATGAAAGCATCTACAACATAGCATACATCAAAAGACAAACTTGTAGGAGCTTGTTACAGTGAAATTGTATTATGTGATAACTTACCCCAGATATTTTGGTCATTTCCTGTAAACTTACTGCAAAAGTTAGAATACATGCAAGATTTTGAATGGTAATAAAATATGTAATGGACGTATTGAAATCTTGTAGCTCCCCACATTAATGTTTTCTCTATACATTTATTTCACATCTTGAAAATGATGTCTTCAAATTATTTTCACTGTTATATTTAAGATCCTATTTGTTTGTTTCCTTCCTTGTTATTGCTTTGAAATTTATGGGTTGGCTGCAATTTTCCTTTTTTGTGTCTGGCATCTCCAATAGTGAAGCATAAAACATAGAGAAAAGTTTCTTCTGCTTTCAAAAATGTACTAGGCCCATTGGGGCATGTTCCTTCTACAAGGGCAGGATTCAATGTTAAACGAATGGCATCTATTGTCTTTCCTTCGGCTCGGCAACACAACAAGGCTAGACATCCTACATATGTTGGGACTCCATCCATTTGACACCTTGCACAATTGCAATGTTCATCCTTTTTTGCCTCCTTTACAACCTCTTGCACCAAATTTTATTGAGGACAGTAATGGCGCACATGTTTCATTTTGCATGCAAGGAAGTGTGTCCTTGCCTCTTCTTCTTTATCTCTAGAACAACAATTGGCTTTGGATACTATTCTCCACCACTTTGCATACAAATCTAGCCTTCCTCTACTGATGCTTCTTATTCAAGGCATTGTTGGTAATGGAAAATCACACCTCACTAATAATATCAAGTACTCATTTTCCTCTGCGTCGCCCCTAGGCCTTTCACCTCTCCCTTTACTCACCCCAAATGGAGTTGTAGCTTTCAACATTTTTACTTCTAATATACATGCCAACCTACGCATGCCTACTAAAGAACTCAATCTCTTTGAGGGTCAAGATTTTACATCTTTTGAAGACTTCCTTAAACATATCCAATATATTCTATTTGATTAAATGATTTTCATTGGCCCAAAGTTGCTTAACAATATTGACTACCACCTTCATGAAACTTTCCCATACTCCACTACATTTGAATTTAGAAATAGATCTATCATCCTTGTTGGGGACCTTGGTCAACTTCCTCCTATCATGGACATTCCTCTATATGTCAGTAACTCCTATGAGGTTAACCTTTGGAAAGAATTCACCATTGTCATATCCTAAAATGATATCTTCAGGGAACATGGTTCCACTCCTGTAAAGGTATCATTTCAGAAACTTTCTTCTCAACATTCATAATTTTGTCCCTCTATTGCAAGATTTTGAGCTCCTCATGTCAAGAACAAATAATTGACTTTGTAAACAAGAAATCGTTGAGTTTAAAGATGTCCCCCATATTTTTCCTAAAAACGACCTGGTCAACAACCACAACCTTCAAATGTTGAAGTCCCTTTACTCGCCCATTATCAAATCAATTTCTCAAAACACCACGCATGCTGACTCAAGAGTGCCTGATGATGATAAATTACAACACAATTTTTTTCTCTGCAAGAACCAAAAAGTCATGCTTTCTGCTAACTTATGGGTGGATATAGGTCTTAGTCAATGGCATTACTGGATCTATCATCGACATTGTTTACGAGTACTCCTCTGCTCCACCTTCTCTGACTCTCTTCTTTGTCATCAAGTTTTATCGATACACGGGCCCCTCATTGGGCTACAATAAATTCCCTCCATGTTCCTATTCCACCAATTTCTAGAGGAAACCGAAGAAAAATTACTCTTAAAATGGCTTGGGTATTTCCATTCCATAAATCTCAAGGGCTAACTCTACAATGAGAAACTATTGACATTGCAGGCACATAAAAACAATGACTATCCTTTACAGAATATATTGAGAGATCCCTCACTCTCTCCCCTTATAATGTCTGCTCCATTTTCATTATGTCGCTACTCTGTTGCTTTTCATCTCATAATTTTTTCCTCCTTAATGCTTTCTAGAAATTCCTCCCACATTTTTTTTACTACCTACATTTTACATTTCTGCTCTATTATATGTTTCAGTTTCCTTCTCCATACTCCCTTATTTTAGTTTCAAAATTTTCATCACACACTTCACATGTGATTGCTAGTTTTATTTGAATGTTAAAGTTAAAATATTCATTTAGGTTGAGATCTACTTTAAGCATACCATCCCTTTACATAGCCTTACCTAGGTGGAATATGTAATGGGTTAATTAATCAATGTTGTATTTCCTAATATTTAATAATGATGCATACGGATTAATTTTCACGAGCATTAATACAAAATAAAGCAAAGGTCGTTTTATTGTGCACGATATAAGATGTTATGGTTCATATCTACAAGGTAATTTATAACTTATGTGATTTCTATCTTTTTATTGTTGTTAATGAATTAATGCATAAGGATTATGAGTTTTTTTATCTAATCATTCAATCTTAAGAATGGACACTAAAGTCTATTGACAAATATTAATTAACTAAATTATTTCACAATTTTTTAAGAGTTTGTGTTATAACATTGTGGATTGTGGAAACTTAAAGTATTTGTTTTTCTTTTATCACCAATGTTGTTGCGGATTCATACGAAATAGGGGAGGGGAGGGATTCTTTTTAAAATTCAAGTTAGAGTTTTAAAAACATATAATAACACGTTTCTTAGGCTATACTAATCAAACATGTACATTAAAAGTCAAAAAATGCAGTTAAAAGCCAACGCTGTCAATTTTAATGAAAATGTTAGCTATACAACATTAAATACATCATTTGGCTATGCTTTTTTTGCATTACATATATTACAATGTCATTTTTAAAAAAATTCAACTAACATTACATATAAGATAACATGTCACTACTTACATACCTAGATACACGCACATCAAATTGGTAAGGTCAACTATAAGTGCAATTTGGCATGTCTCATGGTTGAATTTTGGCATGCCTGCCAAATAGTGGCCAAACAACCTTGTATGTTGAATACTAAAGGTAGTGGCTAGACGATGGGAATGTGACATTGTGATTTGATATAAATTAATTCATGGGGGGTGAATCATGAGTAAGAGGGTAGATGGTGGGCAAGGGATCTTGTGAGTGGAGTGCATCAAGGCACAATGCCAAACCAGTGGGATGGCCAAATAGTAGGCATACAGCCTTGCAAGTGGGTTTTGATTGTTCATGGGTGTAGACACCCATAATTACGCCCCAAGCAATTTAAATACTTAAATTGCGCTAATTATCTATCTTCTGGCAAATTGATGACATATTGTCAATAATGCTCATTTTCCCTCATATCATCATTAATTTATTACACTAAGCTAATTAATTAAGTCCCCTGTCCAAAAAAATACCCTAATTAACGACCTTCCATTAATAAAATCACCCCTTCTACCTAGACTAATTAATTATTATTAATTAATTAGTTTTCCCCTTCCATTTAACCAATAAATCAATATTTAATTGATTTAATCCCCTTTCTAATAGCCTAAATCATACTAATATTCCTCTAATTAGCTTCTATAAGCTTACATCTACCTATTAGTTAATCACCTTTGATTAATTAAAACACCCCCAACTCCCATGACTTGCTAAACATAAATTAAACCTTTCTAAAGTAAGGTTACCTTTTATAAAGCAACCTTATCCATTCCTAATCATGTTTTAACCTTTATTCCACATGCAAAAGGATGAAGTGTTTCCTTTATCCATTGGGCTATATAAGGAGCCCCTCATTCTACCTTTATACCTACACCTAAACTTCTTGAGAAAGCAAATGCAAAGCATATAGCAAAATAGACTAAGAGCTTGCCTTTTGTTTTCTTGAGAGTTCATCATCTTGAAGAGTTAAGCCTCTTTCCTAAGTGCTTAGGTCATATGGGAGGTGTCAAAAGGGTCTTGTAGCCCAACTTTGACAAGCCCCTCATTCCTAGGTTCTTGGAACACTAATAGAAAAACCATTTTTTATAGCAATGGAGCCTACTTAGGTTCATTTCATTTATTTGTTATTAGAGAATAGAGGATTTTAGATGTTTTAATATTGTTAGTTTCAAATTTTTATTGATGAATGTTTAGCATCTAACCCTTGTTTAATTCTTATCATGATGGTGCTAAGTAGTTTGTTTTGACAGCACTTCACCTCAATTCCGATTTTGACATCACTACAACCTCCTCTATACCTATAAGGAAGACTCAACACATGCAAACTCAACAAAACAAGTTAAGAAAAACAAGTTAGATCAACATGTGTAAAATAGGGTTAATAACCAAAAATGAAACTTAACTACAAAAACTTGAAATTAAGTGCAAATGACAATGGAGTAACTCCCACTGGGCGTGCCAAATGTGTGCATATGTTTTTTTTTAAACTAATGCTAATATGAGTAAAAGACTAACACCTAAATAGCCTTAACTAGCAAGAAGTTAAACAAACTACTTAGCACCATCATGATAAGAATTAAACAAGGGTTAGATGTTAAACATTCATCAATAAAACTTTGAAACTAACAATGTTAAAACATCTAAAATCCTCTATTCTCTAACAAAAAATAAATGAAATGAACCTAGGTAGGCTCCATGGCTATCAAAAAATGGTTGTTCTTAGTGTTCCAAGAACCTAGGAATGAGGGCTTGTCAAAGTTGGGCTACAAGACCCTTTTGACACCTCCCATATGACCTAAGCACTTAGGAAAGAGGCTTAACTCTTCAAGATGATGAACTCTCAAGAAAACAAAAAGGCAAGCTCTTAGTCTAATTTGCTATATGCTTTGCATTTGCTCTTCTCAAGGAGTTTAGGTGTAGGTATAAAGGTAGAAGGAGGGCTCCTTATATAGCCCAATGGATAAAGGAAACACTTCATCCCTTTTGCATGTGGGATAAAGGTAAAACATGATTAGGAATGGATAAGGTTGCTTTATAAAAGGTAACCTTACTTTAGAAGGGTTTAATTTATGCTTAGCAAGTCATGGGAGTTGGGGGGGTGTTTTAATTAATCAAAGGTGATTAACTAATAGGTAGATGTAAGCTTATAGAAGCTAATTAGAGGAATATTAGTATGATTTAGGCTATTAGAAAGGGGATTAAATCAATTAAATATTGATTTATTGGTTAAATGGAAGGGAAATCTAATTAATTAATAATAATTAATTAGTCTAGGTAGAAGGGGTGATTTATTAACGGAAGGTCATTAATTAGGGTATTTGTTGGATAGACGACTTAATTAATTAGCTTAGTGTAATTAATTAATGATGATATGAGGGAAAATGAGTGTTATTGACAATATGTCGTCAATTTTCCAGAAGATAGATAATTAGCGGAATTTAAGTATTTAAATTACTTGGGCGTAATTATGGGTGTCTACATTTGCCCCTCTTTGGGGTGGCGTAAATGACGCCACTTCAAAGATAGTAGACGATAAGAAATTTTGAAGGGATAAAAGAAAAATTAGTAGGAAGGAGAGATGCCCCCTCGAGTGTCAATAGGGTGATGAAGGAAGACGATCGACGATCGAAAAAGGTAAGAGATAGATAGAAGAATGGGAAGGGGCAGATGCCCCGGTAAGACAGAAGACTAGGGGTGAGAGAAAAGTGATGCATAAGAAATATGGAGGAGGAGAGAGAAGAGCATAGCCTCTAGCCTTTGTGTATTGGAACAATTTTGATGTCATCATATTTCCATAAGAGCTACCCTCATTGGTCCTTATGAAAAATATAAGCATACGAAAAAGGTAGAATGACATGAAAATCCATACTACGAAATAATTGTCCATTGCTAAAAATACCAACTCCACGCAACATACAACAATGAAATGCCTAATACGAGAAGGAAACAAGATGCAATTTAACATGGAAAAACAAGTACGAACACACATATCCAACCCAACAACAGTCAAGACAGTTGTACAAATGTTTTTTATCAAGCTGAAGAGATCCACATGTTCATGATTGATGACAAGGGTTAAAAATGATGCCCCTGAGAAAGGATACATGCAAGGGGAAAAGATAATGGACATTAGGTCTAAGTAAAAAGTGTTGTGCACAATGAAACAGCACCAGGCAACAAATGTGCCCCAGAGTACAGACGAAGTAAGCAACTAGCTTTTGTTGATGGAGGTAGATCAAGATGATCCGCAAGTCACACACATGAACAAGTGAGAACCAAAGAGCAACATTTTGTAGGATGATTTTCAATTTTTAGAAGTTTTCTTAAACATATTTGAATGATTTTTGATGATTTTTCAAACATATTTGAATGTTTTGGTTGATTTTGAAAGTTTTATGAAACTATGTATAGGAAGATAAGGAAGTGTTGGATGCCCCTAATGATAAATGGGATGTACAAGGGCATAAGGCCACATGCGTACCAGAAAGGTGAAGATGCAAAAATTCTCCAACGATTAGGTGGGAGTATTCAAAGGTAAACTCTTCACAGGTAGAAGTAGGACCCAATGCCATTATGGATAGGTTCAACATGATGATGAACATAAACCAATGAAATGCTGGGAAGAAGCAAGGATGCCCCCAGCGTAAGTTTGCCTAAAAGCACATGATAGAAGGAAGGAGAAGATTGATTTTTGTGAAAGGTGACAAACATGTCCACAAACATGGACAAACAAGTAATCTTATACACATGGATGTTCTGAATGAAGTAGAAGAATGATGTGAATGATATGAATGTAGCTTAGAAGCCTCGCGATGAAGAAGTGATTAAACCAAAGGAAAAAATCGTAAGACGAGATATGGACTAGAGTAAGAGTCTGAACAAGATCCAAAATGAGACACTTGGTAACATACTAATCCTTCCTACTCATAGAGATCCAGTGTGTGCACATGGAGTTTATTACCTCTTGAAGTGAAGATTTAATAGAAAACAAGTGAAGAGACTCTAGCCAATGTGTAGGAATGATTTATTGTGAAAGGTGATTTTGTGAATGGATGGTGAAAGGATAGTCGTACATTGCTCCGCTACCAGCCAGGCATCCATAGCCCCAACGTAGATGTATTTGATTCTAATCACAACAATTTCTCTACTGCCAGTCAGAGCGTCCATAGCCCTGATAGAGATTATTGGAAATACCCCAAGAGAGAGTAATATATCAGTTTACTTTTTCTTTGTAGCTTTTAGCTTTTGATTTTTGATTGATTTTGATTCTTTTTGCTTTCTGAAAACTTATTTCAGCTCTCTTGTTTGACAAGGGGTTAAGAACCACTGATGGCTTGATGGAAGGAGGTGGAAGTGCTTACGATGACGACATTGGCTAGTGTCAACAAATATGTCCAAAAGTTCTTCGCAACAAGTTTATTAGATGTTGAATGTGATAGGATCTCTAAGAGGTCAGTCGTTCTTTAATTTACCAAGGTGATAAAAGACCAGGGTCAAACGGATACCATAGAGATAAATGTCACAAAATGCATGCGAATAAGCTAACCAAAATATCACCGAAGGGATGAAAATGGTAGGAAGACTTGCAGAAGAATAGCAAGGAAGGGAAGAAAGAAACATCCATGTGTACGCAACACCTGATTGCAATGTTTGATCTTTGTACCTTTAATTTTTGTTGTGTTTTCTCAATGTTTTTTTTGTATTTTTGAATTGTTTTTTATTTTTAGATTTTTGAAAGTTTTAAGAGGTTGGGACTAACAAATTCACTATGTGTGGTAAGATCCAACAACAATGTTTGCAACTTCCTTGATAAGGGAGACTAGGTGTGTTTGTTTATCAAGAGTCATGTTTTCCCTTGATCTCAATGATCGTGGTGAGTTCACACTCAAGAAAGGACTGTGATTTATCCTGAAACATGGATTTTGTATGCGGGAGCTTGAGTTCCCTATCTAGATGTTTATGCACTTTGTGCCATACTTGATGGTTACGTTGATGTGCGTTCTTTAATCAGCGCTTGATTTACAACTTTGAGATTGTTCAAGTTGTTGGGGGATTTTGAGCTCTTGGAAGTTTTGACCTGAGCTTGATAATGAACCTGTTTGGGTTTCTTATAAGATGACTTGTGATTTTTTTGACCTCGAGAAGGAGAAGAAAGTGAACATTTATGATTGATGATAGGAACGAGAGAAATGATGGTGGGCTTGCCCCGGTCATTGGTAGAAGGATGATGTGATTGATGAAAAGGATACGGTCCAAGGATTGAAGAAGATGGGCTACTAGGAGGTGAGCCATAGATAGAAGATGAAGGGCTACTAGGATGTGGCCCAAGAATAAAAGAAGAAGGGCTACTAGGACGATGTACCCATAGATAGAAGATGAAGGGCTACTAGGATGTGGCCCAAGAATAGAAGAAGAAGGGATACTAGGACGTGACCCATAGATGTAATATGATGGACTACTAGGATGTGGCCCAAGAATAGAAGATGATGGACTACCTAGGGGTGATCCATACATAAGAAGATAAGGGGCTAGTTGGACGTGCCCCAAGAATAGAAGATAGTGGACTACTCAAAAATGTCCCACAAATAGCAGAGGGAGGGCTACTAGAAGGTGACCCCACACCTAGATGAAGATGAAGGGCTACTTGGCATTGACCCCATAAGAGATTGTGATTGAGGAATTATGATAGACAAAGAGTTATTGGGTGATGAGAAGATAGGCCATGGATCAATGCAAGACCAAGGAGTTTCATCACATAATGAATAATGTGAAGATGGAATAATAAGAGGAGGGTCAAGTTGCATGACCTACAGGCTCTTCCTCCATTTCTTGATAAAAGGAATCAACTTTTTCCTCACAATATGCAGACGCATCAAAGTCTAAAGAGAATCCTTTCTCGTAATCTGCTAAAGGAATATCTTCATATGCCCCTATAAATGCCTGTGATTGTTTCTTCATTCTGAAAGAGATCAATCGATATGATTTGTTGATCAACCACCAGGGGTTGATTGGAAGAAAGAGATCCAATTGGTGTGGAAGACTTAGAAGATGTTTGATGATGATTGATAGAAGAAAATGATGTGGGGGATGAAGAAGATGTGTAGCTAGATGTCTCAGGAGTAGAAGAATGTGGTGTGGACCTACCTATACAATGGTATGTCGTATGTAAAATAGTAGGATTAAGTCCTAAATTTGTAGATTGCGATGCATGGGTCAATTTAGACATTTGTCTCGAAGGACTTTGAGTCACCACGAATCATCAAAGGAGGAAGACTTATTGGGGTGATTGATGAAGAAGGTCCTGTGAAGAATGGGAGGATCGTGATTCAAGAATCACATCGGATGAATAATAACAAGGGTTCTGCAAAGAAAGAGAGGACCGCGATTCAAGAATTGTATTAGATGTTTGATTGGAGGGATTTGGAGTCGCACGTATCTTCAAAGGAAGAAGACGTCGTCGAGGAGATTGATAAAAGGGGTCTTGTGAAGAAAGGGAGGACCGCGACGTAGGAGTCATATTAAATGTATGATGAAGAGGTTCCTGTGAAGATAAGGAGGACCATGACATAGGAGTCACATTAGATGACTTAGGAGTTGAATTAGATGAATCTGAATAGTAGTTTGGATCCAAATAGTGGTTTGGAATCATCAGAAGATTTAGAGGAAATATTTAGATTGGAATCCTCAGAAGAAGAGGAAATGTTTGGATTAGAATTAGAAGAAGAGTGGGGGGAACTCGAATAATAATTTGGATCAGAATCGTTCAAATCATACCACCGACTATGAGATGAAGGTGGAGGAACTGAGTTACCCGAATGGGCTCTCTGGCATGAAGAACCAAACGAGGTTTGGTCATGATGGGTGTCTTTTGATGCTGAAAATTTCTATTTTTTATTGTCGTATGTATAAGGGACCACTGCGATAATCAGTCATTTTTGGCGTGTGTTGGGTTCAAAAGGTCTAGACCTAGATAGTGTGATGGAACTCCTTCAAAGGGAAGGAATTGACATGTCGATTTGGGTAGCATAAGAACAACCAGCTAGACATTGTGTAAGTATGGAGATGCGTGCGTGATTTTTTGAAGAAGGTCTAAGGAAAATAGACATCGTGATGACACAATCCTCGATGAGATCGAGAGGGATTGTCCTAGAAAATAAGTTTTTCTGAATGAATAATCACAAGGAACAATCATGCAAGTGTGAAACACAAAGTCAATCAACAAGGAAATACACCATATGAAAATGTAATGCAAAGATGATCAACACAACGTCAATATTTACGTCAAGATCAAAATGAACAAGGTATAAATATTAACAAAGGGTAGATGTGAATCCCAATCAAAGGATAACCACGACAAGTTTAACAACCAACAAGGCCTAAATGTTAAAGGGGCGAGGTTTACAAATGTAAGCTATGTAACCACACCAATTAGACACGTCTATCAAGCTTCGCGGAGAAGTGAGATATTAGTGTCAAAGTGGTATCGAAATGACACAAATAAAGTAAGCGACACCCTTCAAGATTTGGGACAATGTTTGAAATCAAACTAAGTCAAAGTATACTAAGGATGTGTTAAAACGTGGGCAGCGTAATGCCACAATACGGACACTTAGATCATGTTTAACGAGAAACGTGACATAAGTATCTTAATTATGTCGAGACAATGCAAACGAGGTAACATGTCAAAGGGAGATAAAATGATGAATCATTCCTAACTATGATGACGATCCTGACATGGGTATCAAGATCACAAAGGCCACCAACGATATGAATATGCACTCCACAAACTTTAGACGTTTAACTTACCCAGCCACAAACATGGATGGGCATAAACGGACAAAAAAAGTGGCAGAAAGCAATCGATTGGTAACACAAAGGTAGTCACCCTTTCTTTTGATCAACAAAGTGTCAAAAGAATGTGAAGGAAGTAGATCAAAATGGGGATGAAAAATTGTTGGCTTCACTTTGGAAGAGTTTCGCCTTACCTTATGGTAAGTGAAAAACTAAGCGAAAGTAACGCGTCACACATTTCGTGATGCAAAGATGGCTCACAACTCAACACTATTTTGAAATGGTCAAAGTGGGCTCCTGGAAAAAGAATATCTTCCTAGGTGGTTATCTCATCCTAGATGTTAAAAAATTATCCATGAGTGAGATAATTTACCCAAATAGTCCCAAATATCTTGGGAGTATCTTGACTTTTCCCCCTTCAAGCATAGTGGGCAGTAAATACATCCATCATGTACTTAAAAGGGTCACGTATGAGACACCTTGTAACGCTATCTCACAGAGGAATCACTAGTCAAATAGGTAGTGTGGAGCACTTCCCATTTCATCCATAAGGTTCCCTCTTACGTGGACTACTTTGGGGTTCCTGGAACCACCCCCATTATTGTAGCTTAAGGCATTATGCCAAAGGGGTTTATGTTCTAGTTGAGCGGAGATCGGGATGTACCCTTTCTCGAAACCTGCAATACAGTGTTTTGAATATGTTGTTCTTTTTATCTTATTTAATCAGGAGTGGTTTGCTTGAACACCTTTTGGTAACCTGTATAACAACTGTATTAGTAGTTTTTGACTTCATTTTGATTCTTCCTTTCTTTGACAAACGTTTTTAGGTCCTACACTCAAGTGTTAGTAGTTCGCCAAGAAAATCACATTATTTAAAAGAGGATTAAGAGTTGCTTTTGATTCTCAAGATCATCCAATGATGTAAGAGAAGAGCATACAAAACAAATAATCTAACTAAAAATTAAAGAAAATTTTTGCAATCAATAAACCATACAAAAAGCTTGATAAATGTTTATTCCCTTAAATCAAAAATGAAAGATGAAGTTTCTAATTTACCAAATGTTATAAAATGAAGACTAAAGTTACTTTTGATTCTCAAAATCACCCTAAGGTGCAAGAGAAGAGAATACACAAACTTTATCCCAACTATATAGAAATGGAAAACTTCAAATCAAAGGACCATTGAAAAATACTTTGTAAAAGGTTCATTCCCTTAAGCAAAATAAATAATCAAATTTTCAAGTTTAATCTCAATGTTAAAAAGATAGATATCAAAGTTATCTTTGATTCTCAAGATCACAAAAAGGTGCAAAAGAAGAGCATGCACATGCTTTGGTCTAAATCAATTAAGCATGGAAATACAAAATTCATCAAAACATTAGACATATTACAAAATGACCAGTTTTAAACTAACAAAAAAACTTGTAATTTCTGTAAGTATAAATCCCGAATTTATGTTTCCATTGCATAGTTAACTTCAATACCTTTCCAACGCAAAAAAAAGGAGTCATTTTGAGTTCGGGAGCAAAATTTATGGCCTTCGGAAGATGGGTTACGCATATGCTCTTATGCTCACGGGTATGCACTTGACATGCACTCAAAAAATGTCAAAAAAAACATCCCTTAATATGTAAAATGGGTAAATTTTTCCAACCAAGATTCAATTTTGACAACAACCCATCACATTAATATATGAATAGAAGACTCAACACTATCAAACATTAACATACATGTTTAAAAATTTAAGATTTTCAAGAAATTGGCAAAACTAGCATATAGAATGATGAAAAAAGTAAACTCTAAAAATGAAAACATGATGAAATTTTAAAATTTTCTCATCAAGATTTCATTTTGACAGCAACCCACCACATTAATATGTAAATAGAAGGCTCAGCACTATCAAACACTAATCCACATGCTCAAGAATTTAAAATTTTCAAGAAATTGACAAAACTAGCATGTAGAATGTTGAAAAAGTAAACTCTAAAAATGAAAACATGGAGAAATCTTGAAATTTTCCCATCAATTCCCAATTTTGATAGCACTTCACCTTCTCTATACCTACAAGGAAGACTCAACACATGCAAACTCAACAAAACAAGTTAAGAAAAACAAGTTAGATCAACATGTGTAAAAGAGAGTTAGTAACTAAAAATGAAACTTATCTACAAAAACTTGAAATTAAGTGCAAAGGATAATGGAGTAACTCCCACCGGGAGTTCCAAATGTGTGTATGTGTTTTTTTTTTTTAACTAATGCTAATATGAGTAAAATACTAACACCTAAATAGCCGTAATTAGCAAGAATTAAACAAACTACTTAGCACCATCATGATAAGAATTAAACAAGGGTTAGATGTTAAACATTCACCAATAAAAACTTTGAAACTAACAATGTTAAAACATCTAAAATCTGTTATTCTCTAACAACAAATAAATGAAATGAACCTAGGTAGGCTCCATGGCTATCAAAAAATGGTTGTTCTTAGTGTTCACTAGGAATGAGGGCTTATCAAAGTTGGGCTACAAGACCCTTTTGACACCTCTCATATGACCTAAGCACTTAGAAAAGAGGCTTAACTCTTTAAGATGACGAACTCTCAAGAAAACAAAAGGAAATCTCTTAGTTTATTTTGCTATATGCTTTGCATTTTTCTTTCTCAAGAAGTTTAGGTGTAGGTATAAAGGTAGAAGGAGGGCTCATTATATAGCCCAATGGATAAAGGAAACACTTCATCCCTTTGCATGTGGGATAAAGGTAAAACATAATTAGGAATGGATAAATTTGCTTTCATAAAAGGTAACCTTACTTTAGAAGGGTTTAATTTATGCTTAGCAAGTCATAGGAGTTGGAGGGTGTTTTAATTAATCAAAGGTGATTAACTAATAGGTAAATGTAAGCTTATAGAAGCTAATTAGAAGAATATTAGTATGATTTAGGCTATTAGAAGATGATTAAATCAATTAAATATTGATTTATTGGTTAAATGGAAGGGAGAGCTAATTAATTAATAATAATTAATTATTATAGATAGAAGGGGTGAACAATTAATGGAAAATCGTTAATTATGATGTTAGTTGGATAGACGACTTAATCAATTAGCGTATTGTAATTAATCAATGACAATAAGAGGGAATATGAGCGCTTATTAACAATATGTCGCCAATTTGCAAGAAGGAGGATAATTAGCGCAATTTATGTATTTAAATTGCTCAGGTGTAATTATGGGTGTCTACAATGGGGTTGATTCCAATTGGGTGACCAGATGACAACATGTCACTAACTCAAATCTTGATTGTTGAAAGCTATCTTGTATCTTATTGCATTGATATAATATAAGATCTTTTTCATCCAAAAAATCTTGACTGTGTTGCTAAAAGATAGGGATATTACTTTATGAATTGAATCTGGCACATCTCTAGGTTGAATCCCCCCCAACACGATGGCCAAACATTAGACACGAGACCTTGTGATTGGAATACATCATGTCATGAGGTTAGAACCTTCTTGAATGGCTAGAAATCCTAGAAGGAACCCTTTGAAAGTAGAATGCATTGAATCACAAGGTCAAATCTCAATGGAATAACTTGACCATAAGTAGGTGATAGGTGTATTATGAAGACCATTTAATTTTTTTGTTGGATTTTAACCAAAAAATAATAATAAAAAATACACTCTCACATAAACAACTAGAAACAACTAGTATACTGGAAAATAAAAATAGCATATTAATATTGACAATCCACAATTACCATAAATTAATACTAAAACTCTTCAGAAACTACAACTAAAAAATGGAAAGAATGTGAAATGTAAAATTTTAAATGGCTTGTGGAAATAATAACTCGTTGGAATCGAAGGGTTTTCGGTTCGTGGTGAACGAGGAAATTCTGTCATTTTGCCAAATATTATAACCATAAATTCATGAGAATATGAAAATGAGCGAAGGAATTCAGTCATACTAGATGTGATATAGATCCGGCCCTCGGACAAGCTAACTGGTATGGCTGTTATGACCTCTTTCTCCTTGCGAATTCTTTTCATCTCCCTTATATGTTTTTCACAGATTACATTCCGTTATGTATTACCAGGACACTATTATCATGAGAATATAAGAATGAATGAACGATAACAGTCGACACCAATCTACAACACGTAAGGCACTGTGTAAAACAAATTTGCTAAAAAAGAAAGGAATCTCCTGCAACTCGCGATGGCGGAAACATATAGAAGAGGAACAATGGAACAGATTCACAATTCGATAAGGCGGACTAGTTCCTTTCAAACAGGAGCCCCCCGAATCCCATGTGACCGGCCGCATACAGCTCCGCCCAGATCTTCTCACTGTCCAATTCTGGACGAGACGATCCTCCATCGACTTGCTCGCTCTTCCGCGGAGATTCTTCGCAAGAGCAGGGAGGCGTACAATACGGCCATTTTTCCTTCTTATCATCTTCCTCTTCCTTATGATCCGACTTTCCTTTATTTGGAGTGCTTTTCTTGGCATAGCAGAAAGCCTTCTTGGACAAAACAAAGGGGACCTTCACAAACGCGAGGATGCAGATGTGCAGAATCACGCAGGGGCAGCAGCAGCACACCGCTGCACAGTCTGCGGCGTACCTGCAGAGCTCGCAGCCCGCCCCAACATTCCCTTCTTTAATGTCTCTGTCGCGGCCTGCCGATCCAGAATTTTGTTTCTTTTTCGGCCTTCTCTTCTTAGGGTTTCTACATTCTCGCCTCTGTAAACCCTGATAAAGCAGATCGAAATCCGAGTAAGAAACCATGGGACAATGCCTGGTTTCGGATTCGAACTTACGATCTTGAGGAGGTGCGGAGGAGGATTCGACATGAGAATTTGATTTGATTTCTTGATCCGTGGGAGACTCCGCAGGCGAAGAAGAATTAGTACAAGCGCTGGGGTGATCAGGAGACGAAGCATTTGGACTGCATTGCTCTGTAATTTGAACGCCCATGACGCTGCCCTCAAGAAGTTGGAATCTTTTCTAGTTCTGTTCTGTTGAAATACAGATACCGCGGTGAAAGTGCGGACGGAGACGATGTTGTTACTGGTTGAAAGCAAGTAGTTTGTTGTCATTTAACAAGCTGGATGAGTATACCAGGGCTCGAACCTGTGACCGTCAACGCTCGACAAAACCTATTTTCTTCCACCGCAATTGAATCTGTCTTCCATTTCTTCAATTCCAGTCAACATTTCGTTGATTCTTATGCAGCCAGATCCTTATTTTTCCAGAATGTCAGGGTTTAAAAATTGACAAGCGCATGGATTTCTGTAGAATGTTACGTGGCAAAGAAAATGTGGATAAATTTACAGTAAAGTCAGCCAATAATTAGTATAATAAAGTTTGACTCGTTGGGTCAAAATGGCCAGACTTATTTTAGGCCGTTTTCAGAAAAAGTTATTTTCCGCTTGTCTTTTGCGTTAATATTTTCCCACGGGAAATTGCAAACCGACGTGGCAGGATAGCTAATAACTTTTCATCGGGAAAGATGCTCTTTACTAGCTAAAGAAACAATACCAAACGCGTGATGCTTTTTAATAAACGATAGCGCTAATGTCAACCTTTCAACTTTAAAGGGTGTCGAATTCTTTTAAGTGGCTAAACTTTACAAATGTTAATGATAGGACCCACCACTTTTGGGTAGGTGAAGTATCTACCACAAATTTTGGGACTCCATACTACGTGTCTAAATATCATGTATGTTTAATGGTCGCAATTTTAAACTCTTTTAAATTTCATATTAAAATTAACGTAGTTTTTTATATACTTATATTTAAAAGGTTTAAAGGTTAATGAGTTATGGGGTTGACGCACTCAATCTCAACGACGGTTTTAGGTGGTTAGAGTGTGGGTTTACATCTCACGATTTACCTACAGTATGTGTTGAGAACTCGATGTATGTCGCTCTAAATGAGATTTATCAATGGTACTCATCTTATATTAGAGCTTTGCTCTTTGAAATTTTAGAGAGTTGGCTATTCGTTGATCCCTGTGAATTACCAAGAAAAAGGTTTGGAGGTTTAGGAATTCCTTTCCCACAAAATATCATGAAAATGTTATTTTATATATGTGATCATAGTAGACACTTGACACATGGGTTATAAACACTAATGAATCCATGTATTTTACATTATTTATCTTGTTGAATAATTTATATAATCTTATGGAGACTAAACCATGCACTTCAACTCATTAATTATTTAACTTATTTAAATTTTTTGAAAGTGGTACATAAATCCAAACATAAAATACTTAGAACCCATAGATTTCTTACTATAATAATCTCTTTTATTCATCAAAACTACTTATTATATCTCACCATTGTAATAGTGATACTTTGATTTCAATTAAAGTGATACATTGATTTCAATTAAATTGCAGCACAAATACTGATTGCTTTTAATGATGCTAAATAAACATATAAAATACATAAATATAACACGATTAATTATATTATAAAATTAAAGAAAAGAGGGTGTAAGTTTTACATATGTATTTTAAATATTGTGAGATATAGTGATAATCAGTGGAAATAAACACCGAAAGATAGCATGGAAGTAGCCCAAATAAGTTATGCTACAAAGAAATTTTGCAAGGACCATATGATCATTCCTAATAAAATGTCACTAGTGTACAAATATGACTTGAAACCTATGTTTTTCTAGTTGTGATTTCTAAAAATCTCTATCATTCTCACACTTTAAGTTTGATCACTTTGTAAAACTTAAATTCTTTTTCTTTCATAATCAAGCAGCAATAGTTAAGAACATAAGAAAAACAAAATATTTTGTGAGGCTTCATGTAAACCAAAGACTAACATGTAACTATCTCGATATTTTTCAATCACCTAGACAATAACAATATTAAAAGCAACAAACCTTAATGATTAGAGAAGATACAATATCATGTAAACTAATGTGTTGTGGTTTATATCTAAACATAAATCATTTTGGTAAATACATAATCTAATGATTGCTTGATTTCCTCTCAAATGTTTCCAAGTACTCAATACTTTCAATATAGAATGTTCATTGAACTTATGATTACTTCTTGATAAATGACTTAGAGTTTGTGTGTATTTATTATTAAATTTTGTCAAGTTCTTGAGTTGTCCACTTACATGTCATATGTGGTTTACATTGTATGCGAACTTCGGGTAGTTAATTAGAAAAAAAAAATTATGGAAAATTTTGAAAAATAGTCCTTTGAAAACTAGTAGGTAATAAAATCATTTTTCCCCTTGTGAGCTACTAGAGTACACATCACTTGAGGATTTGGGATAGTTGGATGGGAAAATAGTATATTGAAGATTGATGCCTATTAAAATTTTCCTTATTATTTTTTCGCATCTCTGGATTGATTCACACTTTAGCAAAGAAACAATTCATAATGAAGACTTTCTATTGATGAGTTTCTCTTTCACTACTTTGCTTTCCCATTTCATGATGGACCTTTTCGTTCTTATGTATTAGATGTATTGTTAATTTCGACAGTGTGGCATTCACCTATTTAAATAGTTTTTGGTTATTAAATTGAAGCAAAATGTGAATTTCATAAGACTCAAGAAAATAAAAAAATGTTTTATTATTGAAGCTTAAGATTAAAACTCATGAGTTTTGTGAAAACAAAAAGAGATTTTGTGAGACTACAAGAAGAATATTAGGGACATTTATAAGTTAAAATCTTCTCTTCCAGGTATTTCAAATATTAAAAATCATATTTAAGATTAGAGAGGAATATTAGGGGCATCTATAAGCTAAAAGCTACTCTTCTAGGTATTTCAAATAATTAACTTTATAGAATATTGATATATTTTTCTAATGGTTTTTAAGACCAACGATATTAGATATAAACAGTGATTTTAGATATAAGAAATATTTCATCATATAATATATTTTCAATACATAGCATGCAAGTATATCAAATTTCATTTCATTGTTCTTTGATCAATGCTCGCTAATCTAGGGTCTCTATTGTTGGATTCCAAGAAACCATGTATTTTGTCATTGTGTGGCTACGTAACGTTGTTCTAGTTATATTTCTTGTCTAAAAAAACATTTTATCCGATGGCACTAAAAAAGGAAAAATATCATTCATTTTAAGACACCTCTAGAAAATTGTAGGTGGAAAATACCTGGCGAATATCCCCAGAACTAGTTTTAATGAAAGGTGAATTTGACAGTATTCCAAAACTAAATTTTCGCTAGGTTTTTCGAGCCGGAGAAACCACAGAGTTCCAGACACTTATGCACCTTTGACGTGCGACAACACGACATCAATAACCCTCATTGATGTGCACGTCAACACAACGTCAATTGAACTCATTGACGTGCATCAATAGGGGCATTGACGCACGTCAACAAGGGTCAGTGACACGTCAATAGGGAACATCGACGTGCGTCAACACATTTTTGTTGACGCGTGTCAATGGTCTCTATTGACATGCGTCAATGACTCTGTTGACGTGCAATCAATGCTCTTGTTGACGTGTGTCAGTGCCTGCTGATGCACGTCAATGGCCTCTGTTGACACATGTCAATGGCCTCTGTTGACCTCAATAACGCGTGGAGGCCATTGACGCACGTCAACAGAGGCCATTGACGCTTTATTTGGCCTATAAATACCCTCCCGCCAGTCATTTTCTCATTTACACTTTCCGGCTCTCGATTTTTTTTTGCAGGAATCCATCATTGTCAAAGACACAAGCACAACTACAATGGCGACTTCAAGTGCTTCCCAACCGCAAGCTCAGGACAAAAATCAAGAAGAGAATCCAGTCCAATCCATGGGCAAGATCATCTACAGGAATCCTTTGTGCCCCCACATCCATACTATTTTAAAGATGTCTTCCGAATATAAAGATTTGATCGATGCGTGTGAGTTTAGTGGGCTCGTTGACATGCCCCATTTCGAAACAGATCCAGATATTTTGAATTACCTTCTCTCATCCTACAATACAGAGGATGGCCTTTTTTATGTTACTCTGAACGACGGCCGAATGTTTCAATTCAGTATCGAAGCAAATGACATCCATCGGTTTACGGGCCTTCCATTCAAAATTTACCAATTGTTACAACGAAGGCAACACTCATGGAAGACGACAAGAAATATCTCGAATCAACGTTCGGTTTCCATGTTGATTGTAAGTATAATTCATTTTCATTCATCATTTTTTATTCTATTTTTTATTGTGATACAATTTAGTGTTATAAATTTATATTAATTCCCACTGTTTGGCATTTGCAGCTCATGTCAATAAATCCAGGTGTGGTGTGGATACGCAAGCAATTGCACACCACTTTCTTGCTGCAGTGATTTCATTTTTTCAATCCAGAATAGTTTTGCAGGGTCGGCAAACAGATATACCAAACTGGGCCATTGCATACATAGTTGCCACTATCTCAAAACAAAAATTTGATTGGTGCACCTATCTATAAAAAAAATAAGAACTGACATAACAAATTCAAAGCTTTCAGAAAAACCTATCATTTATTCCACAAACTATCTCCTTGGCCTTTATTACGAGGCACTTTTAAATTTAAAAGACAAACCAATTCCTACTTGCACTGACGAGGAGTTGATGAAGTTGTCAATTCCATTTGAAGAACAACAGGTATAAACTATTTAGTTTGTATTTCAATTTTTGACATTACACTGCACAGTTATTAACAATTTACGGTTTGCAGAGAAGATTTATTGAAGCCCTTCCCCGAAAAAAGGCGTTATCAAGAGGAAGAGGCCAACAACACGCTGAGGCTTCGGGAGATTCCCAATCTGAAATGGAAGCTCACTCCTCTCTGAACCCTCAACAGTTTGAACTCGTTAAATGCCAGAGAAGTAATACCTTCTCATATATTATTTACAAATTCCAAATTTTTATTTTTATTTTCCAATTTAAATTTTAACCAATTGAATTGACATAACATTCAATGTTGATGACATTGCAGGGACTTTGGACCATACTCATGTTTCAGAAACTCAACCTTCTTCCCCAACTCACTCCATACAGTCGCATGCATTCGTATCTTCTCAACAACCACCAAATACTACTCCTACATGGCCACCCTTAGCACCGTGAAAAACTACCCCTCGACAACAAGGTACAACTTTTGAATACTACGTTTAATTTCGTAGTTTTTGCCTTTTTGGATTGTTTTCTAGTTTTTCATGTTTTTTCTTGAACTTTTCAGCACATTGCAGTCCTTCTGTTCAAACAGTGGCACCGACCCCCCCTCAACCAATAATTTTTAAAATGCCAACCAGAGGAACAGGGAAAAAGAACATTGGTAAACGCATGCCAATTGCTCCGGCCCCTAGCGGGACACTAAACATTGCCTCCTCCTTTCGAATTCCAACCCTCTCACTTGGTGGCTTGCCCAGTGCAACGGGCATATCGGTTTTGAATAATATAAATTTAGATGAAGATTATTTGGGCATTGATAGCAATGACCCAACTGGTTTTTTCAATACCCGTGAGATGATTCAAGGCCAGCAGGTATACTTCAATTTCAACATGCTTTACAATATTGAATTACATTTCAATTTAAATTTATTTATCTGAATCTTGATTAATTTTATCACAAACAGGATCAGGCCACCCAAAGGCAGAAACAAGTAGCAGTTGATCAGCCTGAAAGCCCCCATACTTCTCCAGCAAGATCATCTTCATCAGATACAGATGGTGAACAGTTGCTACCTTTTCCTTTGGAGAACTTAATTGGTTATGATTGTCAATCCCATGTCAGTGAGTTTATTCTACCTCATATCAATCAGCTCATAGAATGGGAGAGAAGGGCTAAAGTTCTTATCAATGAGATTATTAGTCGTTTTGAAAATTATTGGCAAAGAGATAGTTTATACGCTGCAGTCCAGAATCAACCTGCGAAGATGGATTCCTTACTTACCCAAGTAAGAAGTGGGACTGTCACGTATAACAACAACTATAAAGATGACATTTTGGATAAGACATTAAACAAATTGGAAAATATTAGTGCTGAGGCCCAGGCATATTTTAACAAATGGTCTAAGGACAAGGATCTGGTAGCAGTTGCAAATGCCGAGAGAGATAGAGCGGTTGTAAGTACTATCACTTTCAAACAATTTTTCTTGTTAATTTGAAATTTTCATTTTTTAGTAATATGTTGAATTGACATTACTTTTTTTGTGCAGTTGAAATATGAAAATTTGAAGAGTCAAGCAAAGGTATTCCAAGTTCACTTGGAAACAACGAAGAACAGTTTATCCGCAGCGAAGAATTTGAAGGAAAATATTGTTTTGGTTAACAAACAAAACAATACACTAAAGCGGATAATTAAAGAGCACGGCTTCGACCCTGAAATATTATTCAAAGCTAAGGCAGCAGCTGATCCAAATTTGTTGTCCCATGGAGATGCGACAAAGCAAGAAGAAAGAATTTTAAAAAATCTGGACAGTGTTGCGGAAGATCTTATAAGTTCTGGGGTTATTTCTGCCATTGGGGAAAGGGGTACAACCACAGGGGAAGAAACCATTGGGGAAAGGAGCACAGGAGTTGAAATGGATACAGAAAAAGAGGGTTGAAACTTTTATTATTGAGTGTGGAAACTTTAAATATTGAGTCTATATTTGAAAATTTGTAACATTGAATGTTGTGGTCATGGTATTTGAATTTTATTATCTGGATTTGATAGCCTTTTAAAATTTGAAATACTATATAATCTTTAATTTTGATTGCATATGGATTTGATAGAATTTTTAGATTGTATATGGAGTTTATGCTTTTTGGTTTACTCTTAATGGTGATTGCATTAGATAGGGATGAATCATGATGACGTATGTTTCTTGTTTACTTGGATTATCATGAATTGTATGTGGACGTAGATTTAGCTTCAAGCACGATAATTCTTCTTCTCTAGACATTAGAATGGATATAGATGATGATGAATGATGATAATGGATAATTGTTTTAAAAACATGGAATGATGATAGATGATGATGAATGATGATGAATGATGATAATGATATGATATATATGGATGATGATCAATTTTATGTGGACGTAGATTTAGCTTCAAGCACAATAATTCTTCTTCTCTAGACATTTAAACTTGTTTTAAGATAATTCTTCTTCTCTATACTTGTAATGATATGATCATGATGTCATTAGAATGGATATAGATGATAAATAAATGGAATGTGTTAAAATGGATATAGATGACATTAGAATGGATATAGATGACATTAGAACGGATATACTTGTAATGATATGATTATGAATTGTTTTAAAAAAATGGAATTGTTTTAATAAATTTAAATTAGATAAATAATTGTTTTAATAATAATTGTAGTGTCAGGACTCAGGATTATGATAATGATATGGTGATGATATGATATATATGGATGATGATGAATTTTATGTGGACGTATATTATAAATTGTATAATGTATCGTGGATTATGAATTGTATAGTATGGAAATATCTTCCTCTGTAAAATTCAATTGTGTCATTTTATCCCACAAAGTTTAAAAAATATATCAAAGCATTTTGCAAATATAAAAAATAAATTAAACATAATTGTAAGAAATCAAGAAAGATGATATGATAGGGTTTAACTTACCTCTAGTGTTTTAGATTGTTGTGAAATCATCACTGGTAATGTGCTAGATCTTTGTTTTAAGAAAACTCAACACGAGAAATGGATTAGTAGATAGATGGGTGAGTTGCCTGACATTGTCAGTCCCGAGAAGTACCAGCTTCCTCGGATGGATGTCAACCCACGTTTTCAAAAAAAATAAAAAGATTGTATTTAAATAAATGTAAATATATAGACCTGTAACATCTTTAATGATAACAAGAGCTGAAAAAAATGTAAAGTGACAAACAATAAGATTAAGGTGAAGAAGATACCTATTTAAAGTTGAAACAATCCATTATCAATAGCTTCTTCAAACTCGATGTTCTCTTCTGTAGAGTGTGACGATGCGCCAATTCCACTCTCAACGTTGGGAACAGTTGTACTTGTAGTTGTATTATTCACACCTCTTCTTTCGCAAAGGGAATTCCAATGCGCAATTGCTCTGTCGAAAGGAAAGGTTTCCATGGAGTATCGAGAAACATAACACCTCATGCAACTTTCCAGATTTTTATCCAACCTGTTTCTCAGTTTTGATTTTATAAATGATAGTGCACTGAAAACCCTTTCGTCCTCCACAGACCCCAAAATCATTGTTTGGCATAACTCATATAATCTGAAATATTCACTGATATCTTCTTGTAAGATAGAACTTTGATAGATTCCTCGCCACAACCTTGTAATAGCACCACTTTTAGAAGGTTCGTCTAAATTTTTATATTGGTTCCTCATTGTTGTTGCAAAATTTGTTGATTGAAATTTTAATAAATCAGCATTCAGTATACCTTTGATTTCCATACCCTTGAACTCTGAAGTCTTTGCAAAATGTTCCATTATTGTACCCATGGATTTATGGAAATGCTTTCTTACAAAGTCAGCATGACCACCTTCAGTATTCCAAAAATTAGGATTCATCACACCCATGGCTTCAAGAATTTTATCTTTGGAGAAACGTTCTCTAATTTCTGATGATAAGGATTCTGAAATTTTCTTAAGCTTTATTCTTGTTTCAACTATAACAGACTCAAAGAGATTACGTGTCACGGGAACATCTTCTCGTTCCGATCCTGTAATATCTTGACATTTTTACACAATGTGCAGTGGTATGTCCCTCCCATTAACAGTGATGCAGAGGTGATCATGGATATTAAATCTCAAATAGTTACTGGGATTTTTAAGATCTAATAAAGCTTTCCAATTCTCAAAAATAGGTGTATCAAAACTATCTTGGGAACAATACAAGATATCAAGACTTTGACATACCATTTTTCTCATCCGTATAAAATCCACAATATAGATTAATCTTCCCTGTGCATGCTTCATCAGTGTATTGATCTACTGCAACATTGGAAGAATACCAACCAATGTAAGCAATGTCTCCAAATCAGTTAAACGAACAACAAGTCCCTCGCCCTATCAACTTCATGATGGTATTTGTGCATGAAACCAACCAACGAAGGATACTCCTCACGAACTCTGCATGCAGGTTCATACAAGGAGATCCATCTAGTCTCAACATCTTTCAGAAGTTTTTTGCCATCTGTAATTCCAATTGCAAATTTCTGGAACTCAAGAAATCGCTTTGGGCTGCTTGACATATAGGCATGAAGTTCTCTTATAAGGTCTTCTAATTTAGCAACATTTTCATGGTTGCTTACCATTTTATATGCTAAATTCATTCTGTGAGCCATACAGTGAATTGGTAGCATATATGGGGCCACTGTTGTTTGTAATCTAACACACAGCCCTGTTCAGTGACCCTGCATGACAGATGCACCATCTGCTCCAATGCATACCAACTTCGTAGCAATTTCATAATCAGTCATTCCAGCAATATCTTTCAAATGAGAAACAACTATTTTATGTAGGTTTTCGGCATTGCAGTTTTCAACCATTTTCATAACACCCAACAGATGAGGTGTCCTTATATGATTTTCTAAAGTATAGACATGGATACATACCCATGCAATGTTGTCGACTGTTGTCACTTCATCAATTGAAAGAGAGATAAACTTTGATTTTTTTACATTCTCTTTCAAATCTTCCTTCTCTATCATCGAAAGGCATTTTTCCATTTCCCATCCACTACTTTCAGACCAATGAGACTGAGGTACGTTCAGCATTCCATTATATTGATACAAAACTTTGAAATCGAGGAAATCTCGAAATCGGTCTTCCTTTTTTTAGTATGTGAAATAGAGTAGAGAATTGTATGAGTTTTGCATGTAGATTTGTTTGATTCATCTTACCAATATGCGATGTGATCGTTCCTCCCTTTTCCAAGAGATGTTTGTGTTTTTTCTGCTCTGCCTCATATTCCACTGCGTATCTAACATGCATGCATTCTTTTTCAGTTTTCCACCTGTGTGTTTTGATTTTCTGGCCATCCACCCCCGTTACAGTCAAATATTGTTTTCCACAATGTTTTTCTATAGTGTCCAGCTTCATTTGCATTTTTTGTTGCTTTCCCAATTTCCACGTACATATTGTACATGTACATTCAGATGGGATCTCTTCAGAATTAGATGATTGTACAGGTTCGATAAATGGAAATTTAGCTTGCCCAATCAAACTTGTATGACCTGCCAATGGTCCACATATTCTTGTTCATTTTCAATGTTTTACTTTTTTGAGTAGAATTTTGAGCAATATCACAATCACCTGGTTTCCTCTTTCTTGGACCGGAATTTGAATTTGATTTATGTGTTCCATTTTGCTGAGTATTTGTATGTGTGATATCTTGATGCACTTCTGGTTGCACCCCAACAGGAACAATATCTTCAAGATCTGGCATATTATCATAGGTGTCATTTGTTTGACTTTGATACTGTGCAGAATGCATGTCCACCTCAATAATACCTTCCACACAGTCAGTATTCTGATTCTTTGTGGTGGCATCTATATGGTTGGTATTTTCAATATCTGTATCCATAGAGTTTCCAAAATACTTGAAGAGTGATTTCTGAGATTTCTTAGTTACTTTTAGGGTCTTCACATTCTTAGGACTAGCACCTTCCATTATTCTGAAGAGAGTCCTGCATCAGCAAAAGAACCAAGTAGCGACTGCCTGTTGCGCGTCAACAACTAACCCTTTGTCGTGCATCAATAGCGCGTCAATAATCCCTGTCGGGCGTCAGTAAGGTGTCAAACTGAAACTATCACGTCACAAAGGTGTCCACTGTCTGAGGTCTCTGTCGCGTGTCAACTCTGCCCTTGTCGCGCGTCAACTGCCTATGCCCTGTCACGCGTCAACTCTCTCTGTCGCGCATCAAATCTATTCCTTTGTCACACATCTGCAATATCTCCTTGTCACACGTCTGCAATACCTCTTTGTCATGCGTCAACTATATCCCTGTCGCACGTCAACAACTAACCCTAACAGGCTAACAGTAATCTCTGGTGCTTAAGAGTATGTGAGTTCAAACTTCACGGTATTGGTAATTTGGTAAGCTACTTGAGGTATACTACCCGGTGAATCACCTAGGTTTTTATAGGAGATGTTTTCAAATGAAGGCGAAGCTGACCCCCAAAAAAATATACTGTATATTTTAGGCGAACAGGACACCGACCCGCTCCGAAAAAATCACCTTTTCAAATTTTCCTAAAATGAAATTTTTTGCCATATTACAAATATTCTCTAGTTGTTATGACTAGTTCTTTCATAAATCTATGGTATTGACTAGATCATTGATGACTAGTTCTTTCCTAAATTTATGGTCTTGACTAGTTCTTTGATGACTAGTTTTTTCCTTGATTTATGGCTTGATCTACGACCTTAATTGGTTCTTAGATTGATATTCCTTACCTATATAAGCAAGGACCAGTCTCATTGTACTCATATGAGAGTTCCATAATAATATATGATCCATTATTTCTCTTTGTTTGCAAATTCTCTTGTAAAGTTATTTTGGTGAATTTATTTCAACTTATCAAATATGTTGTGTTATGATCATCTGAAATCTTCACGGCTTGGAATAACTTTCTTATCATTCCTTTCATGGTATCAGAGAAATAGATGATGTAGACATCCATCTGTAAGTTTTTCTTTGCAAATAAGGGTTTTTGTTTTCATGTATTCGAAAGGTACCAAAACCCTATAATCGACTGTAAACTCGACCTTGTTCTGATACAGTCAAATATTGATATTTTAAAGGGTTTTTTGGCACATTTTTAAAAAAAATGGTACAATTATGTGCAAAAAAAAAAATTGATATAAGAATTATGTTAGCTTTCTGGGTTTCTCTCTATTTTTTGATATAGGTACTAGAAAAAGAGATATTTGCAGTCTAAGTTTGTATTAACAATTGTAATTTTTGGGTGCATTCTTTTATCCACTAGATGCGGATCTATACTTTTTGGGTGAATTATTTTATCCATTGGATATAGGTGTAATATCCCTTATGGGATACTACTTAAAAATGCAAAAATTATATAAATATTACAGCAAAGTAAAATTTCTAATTTTTACAGAAAATGACCAGCTAGGACAGTGAATGATATTTAATTGATAACTCACAAAATATTTGTCCAAAGTGCATGAAATTTTGAGGGAAGCTTACAATAATAATAATAAACACTATAAAAAAAAGTTGGAATTTTTGGAATAATATATTGCTGCCAGAAAATTACTGCGTGCCCTAGACAACTGGAACTCTTCTTAAAATCCATAACTCTCCAAATACAAGAGCAAAAATTAAGGGTCTTTGGAAATAACATTAACATGTATAGGAATTGACATTTCAACCTTTAGATCTGAAAGGGACCAATTAGAAAACTATCCAAATAAAGGTTGCGAGTCGCCTAGCTGGGAAAAGGGTCAGAAATTGATGAAGATGCCTTCAACAAGCTGCCACGCCCTGCCCAAATGGCTGTCGTGAATCTGATTTGAAACCCCTTTGTTATCTTCCCCAAATGCCCCCAAAAATCCTCAAACCCTTCTTCTTAACCCTCTATTATTATCTATGTGACACAGCCCTAAAAGTTCCTCCAAAAATGACAGACTAGGGTAGATCTCTCACTACCGAAGAATGCCTTGCTAGCTAGGATGAGTCTCTCACCACCGAAGCTATGGTCCCTATGGGATTTCACTCCACAATTTTTCAATGCACAACAGTAGTTGCATGTGAAGGAGGCTAAAATGTATGCGATAAAAAGTTTCTTTCCTTTCTCTCTTGGCTCCTTATATACTTCTCCTCGGTAAACAAGCCACACTAACCCTAAGCACATTTCATTCCATGGAGGAGCCAATCAAATAAAAGTAACTATAGTTACGTTTTTCCTTTTTGAGTCGTCGTGGTCCAAAAGTGACCCCCAAATGCAAAACTTGGATATTAGAACCACGGGCCCCCTTCTGAAAATCTCCCAGTGTCCACAACCCCTTGGGTATGACCACGGTTTGGACTCGACTTGGCCCTTGGGCCTTTTGGCGTAGGAAAGGGGACATTACAGTCCTTTGTTCCCAAATTTTTCTTATCCTTAAGCAAATGCAAATTAGGATGTTGCAAAATCTGCTCTCCCTCCCAAGTAGCATCCTCAAGTGGCAGTCCCTTCCATCACACCAAATACTCGGTGATTACTCTGCTCCTAAGCCCCCTCTGTCTCTCTTCAATAATGGATTATGGTTCCAACACCAACTTCCCTTCCTCATCTAGTGGTGGTAACTCTGTAGATGGTACAATATGCAGTCTGAGTGCCTTCTTAAGGCATGAAATATGGAAGATATTATGTATCTTACTGTGCTCTGATAGATCCAGCTCAAATGCAACTTCCCGAACTTGACAAACCACTCGGTACGGACCATAAAATTGTGGTTTCAATTTCTTTGCACCCTTTCACTTCAGTGAGGACTGCCTATATGGCTGTAAGCGTAGGAATACTAGATCCCCAACCTCAAAAGACCTCTCTGTCATGTGTCGATCTGCATACACCCTCTGTTGATTATGTGCCTTCTGAAGATTCTCACTGAGAACCTTCAAAATATCCTGGTTCTCCTGTAACCAATCTCGAGCTTTGAGAGCTCAACTATTTGGTAATACCAAATCTAAAAATGTCCTGGCGTCGTACCCATACAAGGCTCGGAAAGGGGTTATACCTATGCTCATCTAGTAGGTGGTATTGTAGCAATACTCACCCATGTGTAACCATTTAATCCATGCCCATTGGTTTTCAGTCACATAACTTCACAAGTAGCCTTCTATCCACTTATTGACTATCTTCGTCTGCCCATCTGTCTGTGGGTGGTAGCTAGTGCTAGGAGTCAACTCTGTACCTGCTAGTCTGAAGATCTCCTGCCAAAAGGTGCTCATGAAGATCTTGTCCCTATCACTGACAATATTTCTAGGTAACCCATGTAGCCTAAAAATACTGGTATACGAGATCCAGGCATCATCCATTGCCTCGCGCCCCTTGGGTAGGGAAAAGAAATGAGCATACTTAGTAAACCGATCAACTACAACATAAAGGTAGCTATGACCGTGCACCAAGGGAGGCCCTGTGATAAATTCCATAGATATGCTTTCCCATTTTTGTTTGGGAATGGGGAGAGGCTGAAGTAATCTTGCTAGGAAAGAACGCTCATATTTGGTTTGCTGGCAAACCATACACTCTATGACATGATTAAGGACATCATCCTTCATCCCCTTCCATGCAAATCTCTCCCTAATGAACCTGTATGTTTTGAAATACCTAGGATGTCCAACTAGTGGTGTATCATGTATTGCTCGAAGGATCTTCTCCTTCATTTTGGATCCTGGTACAAGGAAAATCATATCCTTGTAGAAAATGAGATCATCCACTACTCTGTATTAGTCGTCCTGTATAATACCATCCATGATCTCGCATGTAAACTAATTTTTGGAATACTCAAAAAATATATGAACCTTCCAATCCACTGAAATCTCAAACATAGAACTAAGTATAGAAGTGAGGTAAGGCCTCCTAGATAAAGCGTCAGCAACAATATTATTCTTACCTGTAGTGTACTCTATGTCAAAGTCATATGTTTGCACCTTGTTCACCCATCTTTGCTGGCAATCATTGAGCTCTTTCTATGAGTAGTTTAACATTAGGATTAGGTAGAGGAAGTCAACCTTCTCCAGAGAACCATCTCAAGTTCGCAAGTCCCACAGCTTGAGAGATGGTCCCATGTTAGCAAATTACACCAAATGCCCCATTCCCAACTTGGTCATTCGGGGGGTGCTGTAATTTTTCACTAACAATAACGTGGGAGGGCTATGAGGTGACAACCAATGTTTTTCATGATCTACAGTTTAGTTTTAGAAGGAAAATCCAAATCGAGTTCACAAGTGTACCAGTAGACATCCCCTTTATATAAATCATTCTTAATGTAAAGTGAAACATAACGAAAAGATTCTATATCATGGGTTAAATAATGTTTTTTATAGTAAATCAATCAGTGCTACGACACAGGTATGTTATCGGTTTGAAAAATTCTACGCTTGCGGGGTAAAGATTTTATGCGTACAAACATTAAAAGGAAAACAACATTTTAATTTTATTTAATTGAAACACATATCATCTAATACAATAGCATAACATGGAAAAAAACTAGAGAGGGAGAGGAATAATTCCATGTCTGTTTCTGACGAGGTAGATAAGGAGATGTGTTTAGCTAGCTTATGGGCTGCTTCAACATTTCATTAAACAGTTTTCCTGTGTTCAAAACCCTTCACACTCGGCATTGATGGTTGTCGATTCTTACTCCACGCCCTCCAAAATTATTTTCTTAAACTCTCAAAAGCCTTCTCAGCAAACCCTTTTTTAGCATATCTTACAATCTAAGCATTCCATGAGTCTACATTGGTTTGATGCATTCTGAAAAACATTTGTATGCCTTGTGAGGCCGCATTCCTTCAAGAAATTGTGTGAAATAGTTCGCATGCCAAGTTTATGTTTCCGCATTTTGCATACATATCTACCCAACATTTGCAAATACAACATCTGATAAGAGACTCGTTCCAAATCTCCATTATGCTTTGGTGTAAAATCATGCTCTATTTTAAATCTTTTTTAGCAACGTAACAGGATGCTAGCACAACCCGTGGAACCTTTGCTTTACCCTAGCCAGTCACATTTTCTATTATAGGTTCAAATATCTCCAGCGAACCCATCTTTCCAAAATATCCTCACACCATTAAATACCACGACCTTTTCTAAAATAAAAATAAATAAATAAACAAAAGTTTTCATGGATGTTTTTAATATGTTCCCAACACATTTATTCTGATCACAACCAAGAGGAAATGTTGGCATAAGACGTGGGGGTTGTCCCTACTCCTTCCATTGCATCTATGCACCCAAGACACAATAAAACAATATTGGTGCTTGCATAACTAGTTGCACTCCCATCTGTCCATACGTGTGTAACATAAATAAAAGACCAAAATCCCCTTTTCACGCATTGGTAGAGAATGCAAAAACAGATGGTTTCACATAGAGGAAGAGTGAAAGAGAAAAATCTTGTAGAGACGATAGTAGGAAATGGCAATTTTAATTTCTTAAAAAATACAATAACTACTCAGAATAAAAGATAAAGAGTAGGAAAAAGGAAGTGGTATCCATCGCCTATCCTAAGAATGGTGATGCAAAGTTTCTGCATGTAGCATAGGTGCTTATAAGTAGAGGAATAAAAATCAATACAACTATACATTTCACTCGAATGAAGCATCTCCTAATCCTCAATCTTCTTCTACTTCTGCATACAACAACAAAACAACAGCAAGAAATAGTTTCCTTTCGTCTCTGAGACCATTGAACCCACTTCAAATACAACTACTAATCCATATCAATCAATTTTTATATAGTAAAATGAGGAGATATTACGGTTACAAATTTATCTTTATGTATAGAGCTGAATTATCCCATAATGGTACTGATATTTGGATGGTTATTAGTGAGATCTCTGTTTAACACAATTCCCCATCACGTTCTATTTATTTAATTATGAGAGTACATAACTCTACTTTACCATTGTTAGTAAAGCAGAGCTCCAAATTTTACACTGGCTACGACTATCCAATTACTACTAAATTTACAATGTTAACTTGGGTTTCATTGTGGTTACGCCTCTGGATCTCACTTTTTCTTATTATGCAAGGAAAATGACAGGTCTAAAAAGGTGTTTAGGATGTGTCACTCTCTATGGTCTATTTGATGGGTGACTGGATATGTTGCTCTAGTCCCCAATTGACATGCCAAACAATACACCCACCCTGCAAAGTTGTGCTGTTAAATAGGGGCACAACAAAATTATAGTCTTTGAGACAAAATTTCTTTTAGACATTTTGTCAAATAGTTGGTGTGTAATTTATCCTCTTCGCAAATAGTGTTTTTTTCTTTTGTCTTCACATCATGTGCCACAAAGGAAGGTAGACACATTTGGTATGTCTATAATAGTTGTAAGTGTTTGGAAAAAATGTACAAATAGATGAAGATAAGCTTACCATTGGAATGATTGGATCTTATTGCTTAATGGATTTGGCATTCTCTATTTTCATTTATTTATGAATGTATATTAACCATGATTTTATTAGAAAAAAAAAAGGATAGTGTAATGTTTATTTTGAAATGATCATTAAAATAAAATGGATACGCGGTGCAATTGCTTCATGTTGCTAATTAAAATTTATGAGTTTATGTTTCAGTTGCAATGTTTAGATATCCGATATAATACAACCTTTTGAATTGAAATTACTCAATTTTCTTTGTTAAATGTTTTAAAACTATCTTAAGATATCTTAAATAATGTACCCGTATGAACTAAAATTACTTGATTTTCTTTTTTGAAGATATAATTCCCTTTGTGTATTGATTAAGATATTTTAATTTGCCTCATATGTAAATTTTGTTGGGAGTTGATTTTTTATCAAGTATAAGATGAAAAATATAACAATATATCCAAATAGTACATTGGCATCATGCTAATGTGAATGACAAAGCATTAGAAGTTATTGTAAAGCTTGAACATGACACCGATGTACACCTTCTAATCTTCTACATAACAAGTTGACACATAAGTTTTTCCTTAAAGGAAATGGAAAAAACTGAAAAAATTCATGTATCGACATAGGTTGTGGGAAATTTTGTCAAAAAATTCATGTGTAATGTATCCTTCCACGTTTAGCTTACATATATGTCAAGCCATATACAACTACAACATGCAATAAAATTGCATTTTTATATGGTTTCAACAAAGGAATTTAATATCTTTGCATTTGTAAAAAAATGACAGAATCATTCTCTATATTAATAACCATAAGAATGGTTTTTAACAATGAAAATTTAACTATTATTTATTACACTATAGGTGTTCTATTGTTTGAAATTTTTGCAAGTTTCGTCATTTTTAACATGTTTTTATAAACGGTGTTTATTTTTCCTTGTGATAATTACAGTGGTGATAAAAGATAAAAGATTGACCAACTATAATTCTATTTGCTACACACCCCCTTCCTGTCAGCCAGCTATCTACCACTACTTGCTTTAACCAACTCTTTGCATTGTTGCGTCGTGAATGAAATAATGCAATGAGGTGGGTAACAACATATTGGACAAGGATTGAAAACAAGATATGGGCATAAACAACATTGGGGAAACCATTCCAAAGTTGGTAAAGTTGTCACTTTAGATGTTTCTTGGTTTTAGTTTCATAGGGTCCGTGCTCTAGAAGAACACATCTTTATTCTTCAAACAATTTCCTGATAGACTAGATTAAGAAAAACCAAATGTATTTAACATTCAACATCTATAAATTGAAGAAAGGTTCCAAGGAAAAGAGGTAGGGAGTTGTTGGGAAGGTTAGGCATTTAATTTTTAAAAACACTCAAAAGAACAAAAACAATGTGTTAGGGGAAAATACATTTGTAGACATGTAATCTTCCATCTATGTTGAATCCGTGAATAAATAAAAAATAATTTTTACAAAAAAAATATATTAAAAAAAAAAAAACGTTCTTCTTATTTTAATCCATGATATAATAGTTTATGAGAATGGTAAAAAGGTATGCTAGAAATAGTCTCATATTATCAAAGAGTTAATAAAAATGGAAGAAGACAAACGTTAAGTAAAAATCATCATAACTGAAACAATTGTCTATTGATTTTTACGCCAAAGGCGTTCTCCCTATGGGAAAGGCTTCTGCGGATGTTTCTACAACTGTGTTAAATTTGATAGTCTATCAGACATTTTTCTCCAATTAAATTTGACAGTTGTCGTAGAAATAACTTTGGGTTTGCAAAATAACATTTTTTCCTCTTTGACAGGGAGGTCGTTGGTTCTGGTTCTGTTGACAGGGAGGTCGCTGGTTCACACAAGATGGTCGTCGCATCGCGAGTAAATGGAAGCTCTACTCTGAATTTTCCTTGGCATCTCAGTAGGTGGAGGATTTTTTGCCAGAACCGTGGAAGCTCATACAGTGTTTGTCGTGGTTTCACGATTACTGGGTCTACGAGCACTATGAAAAATTTGAGGAGATGGAATGCTTTGTTGATCTGTTTCCTGAAACCCTAGAGGATCCCGACGAGGAAGACGGTTCATCTAAAAACTGCTCTTGTTCGGAACACGCTAAGACTTACCCATATGTGTGGGCTTCTTATGGTGTGGTGTGGGGCAAACTGTGTATTCATTTTCACCATCTACACGTGGAGGACACTGACGAATGGGGGATAGGGTTCGCGTAATTCAGCATAAGCTCAAGCAGATTGCTGAGGCAGTAGAAGCAGCAAAATTTCAAGAAGTTGCCCTGAAGAAGCATATGAAATATGCAGTCAATGGTAAAGGCAGTGGCAGCGAGCAGAATGGAAATTGATCGCTCTTTTGTGCTTGTATTTTTTACCAAAAGATGAGGGACCTCTGTGTAAATTGTGGTAAACTCCTGCAGTGGTAAAAGCATGGGATGTCCATTGAGGTGTTGCGAGATATCAGAGGATTTTTTCTGCCTCCTCAAGATGTTTCTAAATATCTATGTTTCTAAGATGTAGACTTTTCTTAGGAATGTGTACCCTTCCTCTGGACACACATTTTTGTGTTTCAGTGCATGCTTGTCATCCTCAAAAGCTAGAATTCAAAATGACAGTATAAATAGAATCTGTAAGAATGGATTGCAGTATATTTCCCCACCATCTGCAGTACGTAGCACAATTGGTTTAGAGCACTCAGATTTCAAAAGTGAAGCTCTATGGAACAAATCCTATAATTCTCAAAACCTTTGCTAATACAGGAATTGGGATGGTATATGTTCTTTTGTCTGTATAGAGTACCCTTTTCTTTTTTGGTGAGATTTGATTTGATAATGGCACAGACTTATAATCTGTGTATGGTCTTTTTGATTTTGTGGCTACAACTTCTGTCATGGAAATCATGATGTTATCATGGGGAGGTACAGCTCCATCCAGTTGGATTAGAGGTACAGATCTTTATGACACTAAATGGGAAAGGTTGAGCTCCATAGGTGACTACATGACCTCATTGTAAGCTGCTTGCACCCATAGATTGGTTCTTTAATATTTAGATAAAAAATTTGCAGCCTTATCATTAGTTTTTATGGATTTTTCTTCCACAATAATGTTTGTGGAAGACTATGGGATGAGTTAAGATAGATGATATACATAATTTATTACATTAATGTTTGGTTTTAAGAAAAATGGTTTTGTTTAGTTTTTAACTTTCCATGTGTTTAAGCTCTGGATTAAGGGGAAAAAAGCGATTTTATTTTCTTAAGCAAAACAAAAATTAAATATTACAGATAAATGCGGTATGAGAACTTGTCTCACAAACTACATTATGGCTTGTAATAGAGTTTAGGGAACATAAATTAAGAATTAGAAATACGTTAAATGACAACAATTTATGTTGGTCAAAACATCAATCCCAAAGAATAATAATCATCTTTTAGAATAACACAGTACTCGTCATCAACTTGAACTGTTGTTTTTTCTAGGAAGGAAAATCATTGGGGCATACAATAGAGTTTAGGGAATAGAAACAGGTTCAATGACAACGATTTATGTAGGTCAAAACATCAAAATGAAAGAATAATCATTGTCTTTTTAGAAGAGCATATGGTACTTTTGTCTTCCATGATTACAGGATATTATCAAGCGTGGGGTTGAAGGGAACACTTCTGAATGATATTGGTTCTCTATCTGCACTTGCAACACTGTAAGCTCCATATCTACCAAATAAAATGAATATTGTATTGAATAACAATATTAGTCATTACTACAAGGATCTGTGCTGATATTATTTTTGTTAACATTCATCGTTCATGGATTTATCCTACAACACAGACTTGACCGGAAGGCTTCCAAAGAGTATAGGAAACTTGGAATCTTTGATAATTTTGTAAGTTTCAAGCCAAGCCCAAGAACCTGCAAGTTTTTGAAGCATTATCAGTGTCTTATATTGGATTTCACAATTATATCAAACTGCAAAATTCTATGTTTTATGACTGGTAAACATTTGGTTCCCACAGGATGGCAATTGGGTGCAATTCCAATGGGCAAATTCCAAATGAATTGGGGAACATGATTAATCTCAATTTTCTGTAAGATATTATTTCCCTTCCCAATAAAATTCAGTCACAAAAAAATTAATAATAAGATTATCGAGACACACATTGTTTCATATATTAATCTTTGAAAATGGATCATGGATTTTGATCCAAAATGTCATTCAAACTAATGGTTTAATGGTTAATTTTGTCAGGGCTTTGAATTCAAACAAATTTACAGGCCCAGTTCCTCCAACACTGGGTAGGTTGGCCAGTTTAATATGGCTTGACATTGCAGACAATCAACTCATTGCATTGGTCCACAATTTTGTTACACAACATCATACATATCCAAGTTATCCAATTTTTAAAAGACAACTACTATTACTTGAAAATCAAAAACACAGAAACCTGGTCATTGTTTACTTGAAAATTGGCTCATCCATTGAGAAAAGCATACCCCGAGATAGAGAGGACTCGTGGGGATGCATTTTTTTCCGACACAACATTGTCCTAGTTTCATTCCAGTCAAACAGTGTTTAGTGAAATCACCTCACTAAATCTCACAAACAAATGCCCATCAGAAGTGTTGTTTGTGCTCCCTGTAACATCTTTGTGCTTACCATCTGCATATTCATCCAAATATCTCCTGTAATTATTACTAGGGGTCAATTGGTTCATTCAAATACTAGGAACTTGCTTAGGAGCAGGCACTTGCAACATCAACTTCAGAACTATGGCAACTTCATGCATGGTGGGTCGATCAAAGGGTCGTTTCTTAGTGCAAAGCAATGCCAACTAGAAGATTTTTCTTACAATCCCAAGATCCATACATGGTTACTGCAACTTTTGTATCAACAGTTTCCATGACTATGTTGTTTTCTACTTTTGATAGAATATGTGTTCACATGCCAATGTCAAAGATAACTCCATCCACATTTGATCACTCCATGCTCCAGACAACAAACCTAAAAAAATACTTGCACAAGAGTACAGTGTAAATTCCAAAAGGAAATTAACAAACATAAATCTTACCAACTAAAGAAAATTTGACTTATTGTCCATAACTACCTTCCTGTCAGCAACTCCAGAAGAACAATTTCGTAACTGTATACATCAGATTTCTCATTAAGCCTTGATGTTCTTCCATATTCAAGGTCAATGTAACCAATGGTACCCAAAACATAGGTAGAGGTATGGGTTTGGGCCGAGGAAATGCACTTGGCAATGTCAAAGTATGACAAATGTGTTTCAAAATTATCATCCAAAAGAATGTTCAATTGGATGGACAAGTCAGAATTGACATTTTTTGTTGGAGTTGTAGCCGCCAATGTAAAGGTAATAGTGATTGGAAAAACTATGATACCTGTCCCTAAACATAAAATATACAATACTATACTCAATATTCATATTTTGCATACCATGTACTAAATGGAAATGTAACATTAAACAAGTGACATTTTAGTGTAAACAACAATTTTCTCAAATATAATAAACACCGCTCTAATACATTCTAGTTCATCACATTGAATACATCTGGTTGTCATGACATATACCATTCCATATTTGCATAATGAATGCATCATTGTTGCATACAATTTAAACTCATAGGTCAATAGTCTTAAGTTGCAATTTCCAAATAGCTCATGATATGCAAAATATGAATATTGAGTATACTATATAATTTGGATTGTAAGATACAATTTTCAAGGAGGAAAAGGAAAGATCATTAGGATACATAACCCTCTATTGCTCATAATTTGAAGAAGCTCAATGTTCTTGTCACAATTCCAAGTAATAGAGAAGGTTTGCATCAATAATCCCATTATGATATGGGTTGGAAGCTCCATTGGCCTCAACCTTTTTGACTACAAAAGAAATCACATTAGCTGATAGATTTTTGTTTTATTTCCATGCCTTGAGATGACACAATTTTTGCACTACTAATAATAAAGATGTGTTGAACTTGACATTAATAGTCCCATATGGGGAATAAACATAAGCAACCTCAAATGTCCTGACTGCAAAGTCAAGCTTACCAGCGCATGGCTTGAAGAAGTCGTCTGTTTATTCCCATAAGACCATTTTTAGTATTAGAAGGCACAACCATTTATTGCTTTCAGATTGAAGAATTTTGGTTTTTCCGATATGCCTTCAGGTACCTATGATGATATGTATTAATAGTATCACTATCATGAAAGTTATGAGCACTAATAGTCTTAACCTTTTTGACTGAAAAGGAAAGTTCATTAACCCATGACTTGGATAAGCTTGGTTTTATTGCCATGCCATTGAGATGACACGGTTTTAAGCTCTTACTCTTATATTTCTCATTGATGCAGAAGGAACACAATAAATTAGAGTGCATGCAAGAAAATAAGCACGATGAGTTCACAAGATTATGATGCTTGATGCTTGAAACTATTTCCAAATTAGTTTCAAATTCACGCAATCTTTGTGGGTAGTGAGTGTACAGTCTCTTTATAGCAATTGACTTACAATTCTTTAGAACACATTTATAAATAGTGTTTGTAGCAGCATAGCGAATTATATATTTCTTGTTTAGATTTTCTATGATTCTCATTATGTCATCGTACATGTAAAGTGCCATGTCCATGTGCAGTATGACACAACCTTGGAGAATCTAAATGTAACAAATAAATGTGTCAATAAATAAATTCTAATAAGATATTGTTTTCTGATTTGTTGTATGATAATCTATACAATATGAAATCATGTCTAGCCATGTTAGTTATATCACTTTGGGGGTATCAAATGTATTCATATTTAGTGCAAATAAAATTGGCCACAAAAAGATACCACTCATAATATAAAATCTGCAAATGTACGGAAGTCTTCATGTATTCAGGTTTAGTTCAAATAAAATAGTGTGCAAAACGCTACCACCCTTGATATGAGATTTGCAAATGTATATGTACGAATTTGTAAACAATATAAAATGTAAAGATAGAGCCTTTAAATATAATGCTGCATCTATATTTCTACACTTACAAAATCAATCAAACCCCTTATCAACATCAACTACAAAAATTAATAACTACTCCTCTAAATCAAATAACATATACCATTCGGCGTTCACATTGCATTGTACACATGCGATTGCTAGTATAATTGTTTATGGACCCCTTCAACTATCTAAATATTCATATATAATTTGAATACATCTCCCATATTTTAATAGTCTATAATTTGAAATATAGGTCTCTATTTTAATTGGGGAAATTTCAACTTTCACAGAGCTACACTCTAAATGTAAAGTTCCCTCGAAAATAAGTGCCCATTTGATAGATCATATCTTTGTTTCAAAACATAGATTAACTTTGTTATTTACAGGCAGCAAGAATTATAAACTATTATTACCTAATTCTCTATTCCTAATAAAATCGTTAGATTTGGTACAATTTCGACCGGAAGCATACAGGTACTTCATATGATTAACTTGACGAAGACAGTCTTGATATTTTTAGACTATTCATTGCCGCTATCTATTAAGTGTTTGGCATTTTCTTTGTTTGGCTTTTCTACTTTAACTTTAATTTAATATTAGTTTGCTTTAACTTTAATTTAATATTATTTTAAAACTTTTATCTTTCACATGCATTAATCTTTCTAAGTTTTAACAATTAAAGATGTTTTTATTAATAAAAATAACAATTAAAAACAGTTTATTAAAGTCAACAATAAACGCTCAAGAGATTTGATGCATCCCTCCTCGATATCATATGGGTCTTGGATTGAAATACATTAATCCCTCATACATATTTAATATTATTTACTTGTTTCTTACCTAACTTATTTTTTTGCTTAATTCAAAATCCTTGAAATTGTTTATCCTTATAAATTAGGGATTCTTCCTCAGCCCTCCCGCGGGGAACCGATTCCACCTCCAAACGCTCGCGGAGCGAGCTGGATTTGTGATCTTTATCAAAAATTTCGTTGGAATCCACGGGTCGGGGTTGGGATTCGAACTGTCGATGTTGTTCCGAAATTTCATTGGAACCCTCATGTTGGGGTTGGGATTCGAACTGTCGATGTTGCTCAAAATTTTCATTGAAACCCTCGGGTTGAATTTGGGACTCGAATTGCTGCCATTGCTCAGAATTTTCATTATCGTGTAGGGATTCGAGCTCCCGACATTGATCAGAATTTCTGTTAAAACCTTCGGGTTGAGTTTTAGATTCGAGCTCTTGACCTGCCTCAGACTTCTCATTTAACTCCTGACATTGCACAAATTTTTCATTAAACTCCTGACATTGCTCAGAACTGCCTTTGAAACCCTCAGATTGGGGTTGGGATTCGAACTGCTGACATTGCGGCGCCGAGGAAGAAGATGGAGGTGATTCCTCAGTTGTTGATTCGATTGCTTTATCGGCTGTGGGATCCGCGGCCGAATCAGTCTGTGCGCGAGGCGAAATTTCCTGGCTGGCTTCTTCTGGATTTTGAACTTCCATTGCCGCGGCTGGAAAATTCTAAATCATTTGCACACGGGCGATTTCGATGTAAGGCACAGGTCCGGGGTTCGAATCTACTCCAGTCCAACTTGAACTTGTTTGATGAGCACCATAAGCGGTGGATAGAGACCACCGAGCGGCACATTATTCTTATAAAAATAGCTTTCCCTGATTATCTTGACCCGATTGCCAGTTATCTCCACAAATAGTTCCTTTGCGGATGGATCTCCCAGGTTGTTGCGCTAAATCTTTTCGCTTTTACTACTGAAAATCTACTTTTATTTGCATGGAAATGAACAACCTGGATGAACAGCAGTTGTGTTTCCTCGACCTAGAATTGTGTTTTTACTACAGATTATATCTTAATTTGGGTTATATTTGAAATTCGCTCAAAAAATATGTTTCGCTACGGATTTTCAGCCACTTTTTTCCTCTCACATCGAAATTTTGAGTAATAAACCGTTCGCAGACTCATATCTATAGATATTGCATTAAATTCTATATCAAATTATTATTGTAAATCGTAAAATTAAAGATCATATAATTATATCCTAGAATATTCGTTTTCTTTAAAACTATACACTTTTTCCTCAAAAAAAAAAATCATTTCCAAAGAATATTATTTGGTGCACTTCAAATTGAAAGGATTACAAACCATTTAGTTATGACAATTTTAATAAGAGTAGTAAATAAAGGATACTTAGACAAAGTAATCCTAGTTAAACCAATCAAATTCAATGATCATTTAGGTATATGCACGTGTACCAAAACTGAACAATGAAATATAATTATTATAGGGCTAACTCTCACCCTCGGTTTAAATTTGATGGTTGTTTACATGTGTTTTTGTTGTTTAATGGATTAATTCATAACTTTTATTTATGATTTAAATTTAATGGTTGTTTATATGTTTTTTATGTTTTGAGTTGTAAATAATGTGTAAATTTTTGAAATACTCATTTTTTCTAATTTATATTTTTAAATTATGCTTGTTATTTTTTTTATAAATTATATTGATAAGCGTATACATAATAAAATGTTAACATATATACATCTTATTTTTTTATATATGTATTAATCGTATCATAATAGTAATATTTTGGTATATTTTGAAAGATTATTGATAAATTATTCACTTTTAATCTTTGATGGATATAGGTGGTTGTCAAATTTAAAATTTGCTTTCATCCAAGAGTCAAAGGTAATATTAAGACTTTTTATGCCTATTTCTATACACAAAATAATAAATATTGTCATAAGAATATAAAAAATAGTGATTGTCTTTTATAACATATTATTATTAAATTAATTAACTAGAAATTAGTCATTAATATTATTTATTTCTAATCATTTATTAGTATATAAACCTATTAATGATTAAGTCATGTGACTTAGAATTAAGCCCTCGTTAATATTCAAAGTTCAGATTTTATTGGAGTAGAGTATGTATGTCTCATATTTGAAATACAATTGGATGCTCATAAATACGAGATAATCTTATAGGTTATAAGCCACCCAACATCAAACTATAAAACCAATTAGTATGATGATTCTTAAATATACTCATTTGGTCCCCTTATCTTCCATTTCATGTAACTCTCCTCAATTGTCAAGTATCATGAATATTCTTAAATGTCTTCATTGACTATGTTAGTGTTGGTAATTAAGTGCTCTATTAAAACAAACTCACGAATATGGCTCAACATTATGTGTACAATGTGCTCTCTTAGTCAAGTGTTGATGGTTTTTTGTGTTTCGCCAATGCACACCATGTCAGTTTGTAATGCCCGCTTTCCTTCAACACCTTGTGATATTGATCCTGATACTACTAACTATATTATGGACATTGTTATAGTTTAATTTAGTATGATGTTAGATGTTAAAGCGTGGTTTATTGTGGACTTCAATGCATATATGGTGCATGATGATTATTAGAGACATTTTAGAAATTGATGATGATATAGTTGTGGATGAAATTGTAAGAGATATTGTTGATTGTATTTATGATTGTTGTGATTCATATATATGTCGATGATCTTGAAATTATATTTATACTTATTGGGATGTTCTAATATGGCCACGAGGCTGAAGGAGGTATTTGTATTTTGCAGGTTTAAAGTATCACAACAAACATTGGTGGATTGGAGACCAACCACATTAGAATTCTAGATGAATTCAACAAGGTCACCATGGCAGCTTGTATTTGTTTGTGTGTTGATTGTGTTAGGGATTCTCATGGGGGGATCACCTTTAATTGTTTTAGGGTTATGTGTATTTATTTATTTGATTTTTTTTTATTGATGTTTGTATGTGTTTAAGTGAGGTGTTTACCCTTTTTTATTTAAATAAATTGGTGTATATAATGTGAGTAATCATATTGTTAAAATAAATTAACCATCTTAGGTCATAAAAAAGTAATTATTGGAGTGGTTGACTCTAGTATTAAATGTTGTAAGATATGTGTAAGCAATGTGTAAGTGATGTGTAAGAGATATGCAAGTAAAATTTGGAGTATGAAACACTTCATCTTCTTTGGAATTCAAAATTGTCCCTGAAGACTATTTTTGGAGGTTTGTGGAACAAGTTAAACTTGTCTCATACATCTTAAATTTGCATACCAACCTTACTTACAGTTGGAGAGTTTAAATCTAACCTTCATTATGCATTTTTGTAAGTCTAGCTGAATGTTTTAATTACACTTCTGGCTTGAAATTAATTTTAGTCCTTTGGGGTATGGGCTTGATTTGAGTGTGTAAGTAAACTGTCATATTATTCACCTACTTATTTATTGTGTCTTGGAGATCAAAGTTGACTTGTGAGTTGGAGTTGAGGATATATGTTGTGGCATCCTACAAAGATCCACCTCATCCTCCTCTTCCCCCTTTTATATATTCAAATTCATTTTATTGTTTTGGGGGTTACACTCTTTTGGTTGCTTCACTTTTGCATACTTCTTTTGGGGCAAATTCTTTTGCTATTGTGAGCTCTTGCTTTTAGAGAAAGTTTGCAGACTTTTTACAGGCTTGTGTTTTGTTGATCTTGAGTTGTTTTGCATTGGAAAGCTTGCCATTGGGAACTTGGAACAAACTCCAGTATGGAGAGGTAAGAGCTTGGCTCTTGAAATGCTCTTCTTTTATTTGTGCAAATCTTATTGTTGTGAATGTTTTGGCATGTGTGTGGGTTGTTTGGGTAGATGGCCGAGGGATGGTGTAGGAGAAAACTATGGGGTATTTCTATGGGAGATATAAGTATTTTGGGGAGGTATAAGTGTGGAGGGAGTTGGGATTTAGGTTCCACCTTAAAAAAAAATAGCTTACATTTCTTTACTCGTTATGAGGTGCCATAAGAGGTTAGGGAGGCATAAAGAAATGTGAGAAATAAGGGGTACTTGGGGGAGGCATAAGGGCATGTCAGGGATTTGAAATTATATTTATATATATATATATATATATATATATATATATATATATATATATATATATATATACTCTGGCGGTTTGTTCTCATGCGGTGTTACCCATTTTCCCTTTGAGAGGTATAAGTAGCATCCCCCATAGTTTCTTGCTCCTTTAGCTTGCATGATGATACCTGAGTGTTATTTGTTGTCTTTATTCTGTGGTTGCAAACTACAGTTTAGTTTTAGACTGTGTTTTGAATGAGAAATTTGTCTCTGTGTTGTGAAAGCCTATTGTTGTCATGTGTTGGAAAACATATCTTATTGCATTGTGGTTGGGGCTTAGGGGCCAATGAAGAAGGATGGCTTCTCCTTTCATTGGATGTCTTGGTTGGGTGGAGAGCGTTGTCTTTTCCCCTATTCTGTTGTGATCAAATTGAAATAAATAAAATGGAGGATATTTATGTTGTTGTTTTGGAACTGAGAAAGAAGACAGAGTTTGGCAGTCCTCTGCGAGACTTCTTTTTGTAGGCCTTTTTCCCACTTTAAGTGGTTGACTTGTAATATTATTTGTATTGGATAGTTATTTTGTTTTGGAAGTGAAATCCTATGTTTAAATAAGAAAGAGATATGCATCGAAATTTGTACTGTGTAAAGAGACGTGAAAGTGCATTTGAATGAAAGGAAAAGAGAAAGAGTGGTAAATTGTAAAGTTGTATGTGATAAATATAAATGGAAGTTGTATTCTTTTTCACAAATGGAGTTATTGTTGTGTAAAAATCTGTGTTGAAATATGTTGAGGAAATTCTGTTTGAAAGAGAGAAACACGTATGAAGAAGATATATTACTCTGTTTTTGTTGAAATGCATGATTTGAAAATTAGAAGGTGCATTCTTGTTTTTACATTTTGATTGAAGGAAAGATAACTAGTTAAAACTAGCATGAAATGTAATCAACTTTTGTATGTCATGGAAAAAGAAATAGATTAATCTCTGATTGTGAATTGTATAAACTTCACTTTTATTTCACGGTAAAATTTGCAAAAAAAATTATCAAAAGATATATAACAACCCTATAAAACTATGAAAAACAATTAAAACACTAATAAAATCTAAAAAAGATCAAAACGAGCCCAAAAAAACTAAAATACTTATGAAAATTTTATAGAACTTTTCAAATCAGGTTCAGACAAAAACTTGGACTTTTGCTGGATAAAAATTGGTAATTTTGGAATTGCTAATCAATCAAACCTTTTGAAATTTTCAATCCATCCTAAAATATTCCAAGTAAAATCCTCCATGCCTGTTGGGCATGTTGAGAAAGAGTTAATGACAAATTTGAACAAAATTTATAAGTTAAAATATCAGTTCACATTTTAGAAGCCTGTAGAACGTTTCTCAAAATTGACCCTTAAAACTTTGTCAAAATCAAATTCTTAAAGTTTTTGTGCAAAGAGGACGTCAAGAGCATTCCAGAAAGTCCCCGTTTTCCAAAAATTGAGTTCCCTATCAAAAGTTATGGCCTTCTGAAGTTTTTACTTCATTTGGCTTCAAAAATAATCTCACTGTCAAATTTTAATGAATAAAATATTCTTGGGCGGACCGGCGGGTTAAAACTTTTTTTTTTTTTTTTTGCCCAAAAGTGCCAAGTCATGAAGTTTCCTACTGCTTCGCTAACCCGCAAGCCTTAATTTTGCCTTTTAAAAAAAACACAATAATCTAAGTTCGAAAAAGGAAAATTTGGAAAAAAATTCCTCGCGGCCCCACCACCCTGCCCTTCGCTTTTCGAAACATTTCTGCAGGTGTGCAAGCCCGCAACCCTTAACATAACCTTTCAAATTTTTGGCAAAAATTCTTACTTTTCTCCACAGCCCCACATCCCCACCCTTGCCTTGGAAAAGCACTTCCGCAGGCGCGCGGGCCCGCATTCTAACCTTAACTTTTAAAATTTTGGGAAATTTTCTAGAAGTTTCTCCACTGGCCTACCTCCACATAGCCAATGATTGGTTGACATGTGGCTTCACGAGACGATGGCGGAGGAGCAGTTGATTTGTCAACTTTAACATTTTAAAATTCTTTTAGCGAAAATTTAAAAGTTTCTCCACCGCCCGTAGCCAATGAGATCCTGACACATGGCATCGTCCGACGTCGGCGGAGGCACGGGTCATTTTTATCCCTTAATGTTTTTTGGCAGGAAAGCTAAATGTCTTAAATTTCTCCGATGACCCAACTTCCCGCTAGAGCTTGGAAATGCTGACACATGTCCCCTTACAACTCGCAGGCCTGTGGAGGCAGTTTGCGTATTTATCCCAAAAAGTCAAAAGTGCTAAGTTCCTCCCCGCTCCGCTGGTCCGCGTATGGGAAAATTGCGTTTCCTCGCTCTGTCGGTCTGCATACCTCCTCTGGGCGAAATTTCTCTCCGAAGTCCGCAGTCTCGAGTTGGGGAAAATTTTCCTCCCCAAGCCCGCAGGCCCACTCATGGGAAAATTTTCACCAGAAGTTCCGTCGGCCCATAACTTGAGAAATATGAGGACTTAGGAGGACTTATTTATATCACTGGAAAGGTGAGGAAATTTCATATCTAATGAGAATTTTTTCAGGAGGTTTTTATTACGTTAATTATGAGAAAAATCTAGTTGAATCTTTTAGAGAGTTCTGGGAGGGGGTACGTAAGAATTTACTTTGATGATTTTAAATATGTATTCTTTCCCCCCATAATTAAACCTTACTCTTTTCATGGATCTTTTGGAATTAAATACCTTGTGTATTTAATTGTTTTGGTCCCTTAACCCTAAAATTGTAAATCAGGGGATATCTAACTAAAATGTCAATGTAATTAGTGATTAAATTAATCCCTAAGGAGATTTGAGCTAGGTGTGGATTTATTACACTTATCGATTTATAATGTGGAACTAGTAATTGTTATAATAGGAAAAGTTATTAGTTGAATTTAATTGTCCTTGAGACTTTGGTTAACACGTTAAAAAATATTATTCCATAATTTTTCTAACTAAGCCTAGGTTGTTCTTGGTTCTCAAGTGAAATTTTATAGCGGGCGTTACACAGTCTATGTATTGAAGAATGATAAATCCCCTTTTAATTCTAATTAATGTTTGATTTATAAATTTTAAACCAAGGATACTCCTCCCAATGTTTAATAGCATAAAAAATATATCATTGTCATGTCTCTTAAAAACCCTAATAATCTTATATCATCTTCCTTCAATATAATGGAGGAAAACTATTTCAGCACAAGCTCACATTTCTCCTTGCTTCATATTTCTTCCATTATAACCTTTCATAATGCTCTATTTATTTTCTACATTTTATATTCCCTAAAACAAAAATAGCCTCTAAATACATAATTATTATAAAATTTGATTCATAATGCTAAAAGTCATTGTCATGAATTTATGTCACAACCTTTGATGTAAGGTGACTTTATTTAGCATGGTTCTAAATTGGAGATTTAGTTAGTGGAGCACTCTAAGTTTATATCACGATTTAGAATTAGGGGAAAAATTGCATCAATAAGCGTCAATGTGAAAATGGAATGTTTGAATTTGAATTTTGGCAACCAAATTATCTCCACTAAAATTTTGCATGAGAATTCAGCATTTGAATTTATTTTTATATTTTTGTTTGTGACACTTTTTGCAATGGGAATGGTTTTTTAAATATTAAATTATATTTTGTGGCATTTGTAGACGATTTCAATGGTAGTGACTTTAATGATAGAATGCAACTTGTATTTCTATAGCATTAACTAGATTTAAGAAATTAAAAAATGATTGATAGATAAATACAAAGTAAATAACAATGAAATGATTTTAAACTAACAAATGACAATATTATTTCAGTGATCCCATTTTATGTGTTATTAAATAACCAACACTTAAGCATCAACTTTAGATAAAGTTAGAATTATTATGAAATTATTTATGTTATAAAATAATGAAAACATTTTTCTTAAATCTAGTCCAGATTATTGCATTACTCCATATTGTCATGAGCATAGTCATCACCATTTCCATTGTCGGATTCTCCATGATCTAAAAGTTCATCTTTTGCCCAATTAATCTTTTTCTCCATCAAACTCATTGTGTCCAACATATGGATTTGTTAAAAATGTCGATTAAAATTTTTTCATGTTATATTTAAACTTTATTTATTTTAATAGTTTAAATATGATGTATAAACAAATAAGATAAGAAATAATTATTTACTCTCAAGGCTTTTATCGCATCAACGTCATAAAGGCTTCCCAACCATCTCTTATTGCCACATCAACATGGTCTTTTGGTGGCACCATGCTATATTGTTTTGTTGCAAACACAAAAAAAAACATTGTAAATTATTAGGATTAAACCAATAAACAACAAACTAAGGATACATAATTATATTTCAACACCTACATATATTGTTATGATAATTTGATGTAATCTATTTATTCTAATGAAAATATCTTCATTCTTAATAGGCATGCACTCAAATATCAAGTATTGAATAAACTTTAAATTAAAAAGTCATGTTATGAAACTAGACCATACAAACAAACAAACAAACAAAAGGTACAAATATAACATGATAAAAATTTACAAAATCAATCGAGAGTCCTTCTAAGCCCTTTTATCATGTGTGATGCATGAATGTTATATTCAATCTTTTTTTTTGTTTCCTTTAAATAACCATTTTTCACTTTTTTTTATCTATTCTCTTTTTATTTCCTACCCACTTTCCAAACATGTTTCTCCACCCTATCGCTAGTAAAGTTTGTTGTATTCTCCATAATCAATGTAAACAACCATAAGACAAACACCCACTACATGCATATGTAATAAATCAATAAAAGTTTAAAGTAAAGACATACCACATATTTACCAAGGTAGTATGACTACCACAATTTTATTTTAAAAAGGTGTCTTAAATTCGTCATAGTAAGAATAACTCTCTTCTGCAATCTGATTCACTAACACTAGCTCTCTATGCTTTTATAAAAATAAGCAGAGACTATTATTAAGGTTGGGGATTAGTTAGCTTGCAAACCTTTGATTTAATCTATTAATGGTGGAAGTCAATCAAGTCAATAACTTGGTTGTTACTCTTCTCTGTTAATAGATGTGGATAAGTGTACACCAATATGTGAATTATCTACATATTAAATTATAATTTATATTACACTACCATCTCCCTTAGAGATGTAATTTAATTAAGGGAAGGAAAGAGGAAAACTAAACTATCCACCGTTAATGGAAAATTTCTTCACTCCCAAAAGTTGTTTGTGTTTAATAAATTGGGCATCAAGAAAAGGCTTTGTGAAGATGTGTGCAACTTATTTTTTGTTCGAAAAAACTTAAGGTCAACAATCTTATCATGGATCAACTTCCAAATATAGTGTATGGGTATCTCAATGTGATTCATATGTTGGTGCTCCATCAAGTTGTGAGATATGTTGGTGGTACTTTGATTATTGCACCAAAGTGTTATGGATTAGGACTGTGGAAACTCAAATTCAAAAAGTATGTGAATTATCCACACTAACTCATGTCCTACAAAAAATCCACTTAGTATGTCTCCATAGTAAACAAAGAAATGATTATTTTTTGGTTATAATACAAAGTTATGGGACCTATCCCAAGATGATCTATATATCATGTGGTTGACTTGTGTTCATTTGAATCCCCTTTCCAAACATTATCCAAATAGCCTATAATTTATAATTCATAAGGAACATGTTTTTTTACGCTTCCTCTTAAAGTGTAACCATTAATTGAAGTTGTGACACCTGACTTGTGGGTATGTGCATGGAGATGGGGACCGAAAAGTGGCCAAAAATGTACTTTTTTCTATTTTGACCCTAACGTGCTCGCTTTATGGCTCGGTCATGTTATAACACGACATGGTTAAATAACACTTACATTATAGAGCACTCTCCTTATAACGTTCTCGCATTATAACACGATTGTGTTATGCTTATTGAATAAATTATACACGATTGTGGTTGAGAGCTCATTTTGCTCTTTTCCAAACTAAAAAAGCTATTGTGTAAAAAACATGAATGAGAAAAAATGCAAACGTGTTTCTGGAGGTTAAATTTTGTTTGAAAATAAAATCTAGTATGGCGAAGAGACTAGAAGGTGATTTTAAATTGAATTTAGGGTTTTTTATCATAAAACTAATTTTTCCTTGCTTTGTTCCTGATTTTTTTATTTTCAATGGATCCAATCTCTTCACCTGAAAACCCTCCTTCACCTATAGACCAGGGCAAACAAAACATATCTGAAACATCTCCTTTTATTCATATACATCCTCTTAATACCCAAGAAAACCTTTTAGAGAAGATTTATAATAACAAAGCTTAAATTCAAGGTTTAATAGATACCCTAAGAAACCCCAATGCCATGAGTATCCATCTCCATAATATTTGCATTGTCATTAGATTCATTAATATATAATATTGATAATGTGATGGGTCAAATAAACAATATGGGAGGATTACAAAATGAATTGTCACAAGTTTTATGCAAACAAATTGTCTTACGATACGGTGCAAAAAAAATCACCAAAGACAAGTTGTGTGCTTTGTTCATTGACCCTAAAACCAATGCACCCTTACTATTGAGTTGCAGAAGATTCTTGATCCATTGGTGTAATCATGAGGGGATCAAAAATTAATTTTTGGGATATATGGTGGATAGTTTATTGACCAACCACCTTGGAACAATTTTGATTTACCACAATATTTCTTGAGGAAACTCTATTATGAGTTCATCCTCAACAAATATCAAACTATTTTGAATATTCGAGAGTTCCATGGCCGAGGCAAAGGCTATACACATGATAGATTGGGGGCACAACATTTAAAGAAATAACTACATAGACCCCTTTCTTCACCCATTTATTCAGCATGTTGTCCAGTCCCTTCAGTTGCGAAAGATACCATGGAGGTTGAAACACTCGAGTCTATTAGTTCATTGACATATTCATTTAACATGGCACCCATCTCTCTTAGGTTGATGAGGTTTGTCCTTTGAGGAATTAGAAATCATATAGCATAGTTTTTCATGTTTATGGGAGTCTAATAACCTATGTGAGCGATGAGGTTGCTCCACAACCTAATTAGGAGCTGCTCCACAGCCTATTCAAAATGCTCCACAACCTAGTCAGGATGCTCCACATCCTAGTCAGGCTATTCCATAGACTGAGAAGGGTGTTTGATCAGAGGAGACATGTAATGATTATGTGTTAGACATTATCATCATCATAGAGGATCTACTGGATTTGATCTTTGGTAGTGGACAAAAAGTAAGTTTACATGAAGTTAAATGCAATTTAGTATATTCTATTTTTCATACTAAAATTTATAATTAACAACATTAATTCATTATGAATGAAAAATTAATGAGTCATGTGTATTTTTTACAAAATTTCAGGGTCAAACTAACACATCCAGTATCACATGTTCCAATTCCTCACATTTTTTTGCAGGCACAACAACCCCTTAAGGTCTGAATTTGTAATAAAATAGTAAATATTTTACGTGTTAATTTTTTTTCCATATAGAGATGTTATCTTAAAATAACGATTTGATGTTGAACAAGCAGCCGTTGGACCTTAAGACATCTGGGGATGTCGGCATGAGGGCGCATGTCAGGGAATTTAATAATTGTGAGTTTTAGTATTTTTAATAATCATTTATGAAGAAAATGAACTATATTTAATGTATGCATATAATGTCATGTAACTTGTATGGGCGTAAGTTTCTTAATTTTTGTACGTAATCTTGTTATTGTTTTTCAGATGATGAAATCATTACAGCGTCCTCCTAAAATTTGATGATCATTAGATATTGGAGTTAATTATGGGCATAACATATGTTGTGCCTCTTACCCACAGGTATGAGATGGTAATGTAAATTTCATAATGAATTTCTTGTATTAAATAACATCATTTAGTATAAATAAATTACATCCATATGGATTCTAATTTTCTTCATCATGGCTTTCCCGAGGAGAGAGCTAAAAACTCCATTCCATGCACATTCTATTGAGGTTATGTTGCCCCGAGGCTGATGTCTGAGCGGTAGATGACGATTTAGAATGTATTATGAGATCGCAATAAGTATTTAGTGTGTAACTAATGCCAGTTTACATGGCATTAGTTATGTATATTAATGTCCTATATTGTTTATTTTTATTATTATTGGTGAAGTTATACTCATCCGTTAAGCATAAAAGGTCTGATAGGCATGAAGGGACATTCCTGCATATGACATTGATTCTTCATATTCTTAGCATGGCCTAAGGGATCCAAATTATTCAATAAGAACTCATAGTTTTGATGGGTATAATAATATTAATATGTATAGTCTTCATAGTGGCATGTAGGCGTAGATTTTTATTTTTCTTATGTATATTATTGTACACCTATATGGCTCTGTTTACACATTCATTTTTTTCAAATTTTGCATGGCATAATGGATTTCAAAATTTAGTATAAAATACTCGATAAAACTAAATTTATGTTTTCAAACTTTTATAGTGGATAATGTACTCTTTAATATGTATCTAGGTAGACTAATATGACTTCATATGTATGTTATGCTAATATGTATTACTAGTTTTATTTTTAAATCTAAGTTTTTACCACGGTTATTAAAATATATACAACAAGCATACAGTTTACCTACTATTAGATTCATTCAATGCCATCAATTATAAGCACATAATGTCAACACCAATTTGGCATCCACTTCCTAGATGATGTAGGAGCATCGTTAACACTATGTAAAAATATTTTAAATATGTCTTCAAAGTGATGGACTAAGGATTTATAAGTCTTTAGGGGTCAGTAAAAGAGTCAAATTTGTCATTCCTAGGTATATAGGAGCTAAAAGTCATTTTTCCTCCAAAATGAGTAAGTTTGAAAAAATTGAATTACTAGCATGAGTTATAAGGATAAAGAATATGTGTGAGAAGCCTAAAACATGTTAAAATGGTGATATGGCACTAATATTGTGTTGTAATTGTATTTCACCTCCAATTCAATGTAAATTCACTTCAAGAACCTTATAGCTTAACAAGCCAACATAGGAGAAGGTTAATATAACTTTGTTGTATGATTTGAGGCAATATTTGGTGGTGATAAGAATGGAAAATCAGTTTGGGTTGATAGGAGTGAACCACCTTTGGAAAGAGTCAAAACAAGCTATAAAAAAGTATGGAGGATGAGCAGTTAGTAATATAGAACATGAGATGAAGTTAGATTAGGTGTGGAGAGATTTTATTAGGTGGGAATAAAGCCATGAAGGATCAGTAGGATCTGTGCATGGCCATGACAACTTGGAAATTAGATCACTCATTAATAAATTTATGATATTCTTGAATACGTGTGTAAATATTGTATGAAGATATGATTTTGTTGGTGCTCCTTTGATATGCATGTTTTGATTATCTTGAAATATTGTGAAGGTAATGTCCATAACATGACAAGGTTGATCTTAGGTAGGTGATGTGTGGTTTATACTCTCATATTTATAAGAAACTATGTGTTGTGGGAGTAATTTTTTATTGTGCAAGTTCATTGAATAATCATCTGGTAGAAGACACATGGTATGAATCTACAAAATCCAGTGCAAGCTAAGAACTACATGTATGAATAATTTTAATGCATGACTTTGTTATTGTGGAATTTTTTCAATAGTTTAAAGAATGAATTTTTGATATGAGCTCATAATATATTGAGCTTATAGTGAAGGTTGCATGTGTTTTATCATTTTCAATGCAATTCTAGACAAAGTCTATTATGCAATCTTAGCAAAGGGTTTCAAGCCTAAATTGTTGAAAGAAAACGTTGTAGAGAGGTGTCTTAGAGCTTATTAAACTACTTTGGGGTTTTGAAAAGGGAATATAAGTGAATATTTCTCCTACTAGATTCATAGAAACCATGATTTGAGGTTTTAGACTCAAATTTTTATATCTTTGCTATCACAGAGTTTCAGCAGCCGAAACTTGGAAAAAATACTATTTAGATGGTTACCTTCAACATCTCAGAGGTTTCATGAAGTTTTAATTCCTCTAGATAAAGATATAGCGTAGAATTCATTCGGAGCAGAACACATATCCGCAATAGGCCTAATTATTTTTACATAAATGTGGACTGGGTATAATCCATAGAGATTTGAGTAGTAAAAATTTGTGATCTTCTTAAACATGGAAAAGGGTATTTTAAAATACTTACATTGTTTTAGAATACTGATTCATGCGATATTTAGACCTAAATTTTCCCTAAACCTGACCTAGTAGGCTAGAAAGAAAAACATAACATTATCCAAAGAAGGGAGATCTTGATTAAATTCTTTAGAATTCGTTTCTTATTATAATGATCATGTTATTGAGAATGAATTTAAGTGATTTCAGGTTTTTCTGTGTTGATTCTCAAGTTCTTATCCTAGAAAGGAGTATGAATAACCTTGAGTAAATAAAGAAACGAATTTCAGTGATCTAGTTGTGGAAACTACTTGTTGAAGGAGAGATGATATTCAAGGAGTGAATGAGTTTATCATGGTCAAATAGGAAAGTATAGAAATACATTCATATTCATGCTTTCTCTCCTTTATGAATGATAACTATGTAGTCTAGAATTCATATTTAGTTCTCATGATCACTAATGAAACTATGCAAGGAAAGTATAACAATGGAAAGGTATAGAAGTAGCAAACTCAAGAACAACAAGTGAGTGATGAATCTTAGAGGAAAGTGAAGGAGTTGGTAGTATAAATGGTCTGGAGATGGCAGTACAATTGATATGGAGCTATAAGAGTTATTATTCTAAATCAGACTTAAATTGTCATCATTGGTATTAGAACATGTGGGTATATCATCATTTCAATATCAGAGCATAGATAAGATCTTGGTAAAGAATTTAATTAGAGGATTAGTTTGAGTAAGTTTTATAATTTAAATTTTTATGGTACTTTGTTTTCAATGTTGATATTGAACTAAGATGATATAGGTATTTCCCATAAGGAAAACTCCCAATACATGAGATAAGAGGTGGAAAAAGACTAGTTGTTGCATTTAATAAGAAGTTTCCCTGAAGTAAGCTCATAATAGCATGAGGATAAGAAGAATACAAGATCGTTGAAGCTCAAGTATGAAGGATATTTCATTGGAACTCAAGAAGAAGGCATGATCAGCCTTTAGAGAAGACCAAAATACTAAGGTGAAAAATAATAGGCGAGGTATTGTGAAGAAGAGAGAATGAGAGAGTTGAAGGGAAATAATATGAAAAAGGAAGATTTAGAAATTGAGAAAAATAAAAGTGATTTAAAAGAAAGGTTAGAAAGGTTGGAGCTTATGGTAGAACATATGGGAAATGACATGTGGTCTGGATGGAAGATAAGAAGAAGGGTGAAGTGGATAATTGAACTACTTGTCAAAAGGAGAATAAAACAAAATTTGATTTCTTTGATAAAGAAAGAGAAAAAGACATATGAGGTCATGAGGAAGAAAGATATGGAAAGTGAAGAATAGGTGGTGAAAGAAGTTATCTTAATGAAGGACAAGAATGAACATGAAGAGGTCATAGAAGAATTTCTAGCCTCTCTAATAGAAGAAGTGAATTCATCAAAAGAAGCACTAAGAAGGGAAATTTTACCTCAAAATTTTTGTTCTAACATTATTTTTCAATATGTGAATGCAGGTTTGCAAGATAAAGTGATGAATGAAGAAAAGTTAAGTAATTTATTCACATATGTGAATTTAGATTAGTTGTAGGATGAGATGAAATCCTTAGAAAAATTGGTTTTCAATGAAGGTGCAGATGAAGAGAAGAATGTGAAAGTTGATTGTGAAAGAGTGAAGATCAAATAAAATCAAGAAAATGTTGAAGAGGGACAAGAGAAATTACAGGAAGAACTTGATGAGACTTAAAGGTATTAGTGGTTTATATGCGATGGTTCATTTGATTGTGTATGTACATGTGTATTGCTTGCTAAAGTGGATAACATAGAGACAAGAGCTCTTAAGAGAGTTCAAATGAAGAATCTACAAGAAGATATTCTCATCTTAGAGGATGGAACCATGAAGAAGAAGAAATAATAAAAGAAGAGGGAGAACAAAAATGAAATTAGAAGAATTATACCAATTAAGTACAATTGGGAGACAAGGAAGAAGAAAATATATGTTGCCTTTGAGCATGAGCTCAAATTTCAACCCATCTGGGTAGTATGATGCAGGAGCATGATAAACACTTTGTACAAATCTTGTAAATATGTCTTCAAAAGGGGTGAGAAAAAGACTCAAATTTGTCATCCCTAGGTCTATAGGAGTTAAAATTCATTTTCCCTCCAAAATGAGTAAATTTGAAAAAAATTAATTACTAACATGAGTTATAAGGATAAAGAATATATGTGAGAATCCTAAAACATGTGATATGGCACTAATATTATGTTCTAAGTGTATTTCACCTCCAAGTAAATGTAAATTCTCTTCAATAACCTTCATTACTATCAAAAAAATGTAGGAGAAGTTGAAGATAATTGTTTTGCATGATTTGAGGAAAGATTTGGTGGAGATAAGCATGGAAAATCAACTTCGATTGATAGGACTGAACCACCTTTAGCAAGAGTTGAAACAAGCTATAAAAATGTATGGAGTATGAGTAGTTAGTGATATAGAAAAGGAGATGAAGTTAGATTAGGTGTGGAGAGGTTGTATTAGGTGAGAATATAGCCATGAAGGCTTAGTAGGATCTATGCATGGTAGTGATAACTTTTAAATCAGATCACTCATTAATAAAGCTACGAGATTTTTGAATATGTCTGCAAATAATGTATTGAGATATGATTTTATTAGTGCTCCTTTGATATGCATGTTTTGATAAGTTTGATATATTGTGAAGTTAATTTCCATAACATGAAAAGGTTGATCTTAGGTAGATGATGTGTGATTTATAATCTCATATGTATAAGAAACTATGTGTTGTGGGCGTAAACTGTGACTATGTAGGTTCATTAAATAATCATATGGTAGAAGAGACATGGTATGAATCTACAAAATCCCATGCAATCAAAGAACTACATGTATGAAGAATTTTAACGCATACCTTGGTTATTGTGGAGTGTGTTCAAGAGTTTAAAGAATGAATTTGTGATATGATCTCATAATATCTTGAGATTACAATGAAGTTTTCCTGTGTTTTTCCATTTTCAATGCAATTCTAGACAAATTCTATTAAGTAAACTTAGCAAAAGGATTTCAATCCTAAATTTTTAAAGGATAAAGTTATATATATGTGTCTTAGAGCTTATTAAACTAGTTTAGGGTTTCTTAAAGGAAAATAAAAGATATAAGTGGAGATTTCTCCTATCAGGTTCATAGAAACACTGGTTTAAGGTTTTAGACTCAATTTTTTATATCTTTATTATCACAAAGTTTCAGGAGTTGAAACTTGGAACAAATACTTTGTAAAGGGTTCTCTTCAAGATCTCAGAGGTCTCATGGAGTTTTAATTATTATGGAGAAAGATATAGCTAAAATATCATTCTAAGAAAGATGCATATCCGCAATAGGCCTAATTATTTAAATATAAATGTGGACTGGTTATAATTCGTAGAGAGTTTAGTAATAAAACTTTTTGATCTTCCTAAAAATGGAAAAGGGTAATCAAAGCACTACTCATAAATTTATGTAATCATGGAGTGTTCATTTTGTGTGGTTTCCTTCTTTCTACTTTCTTATTTGGTAACTCTTATATGCTATGAATCTCAACTCGGTTCCCTTGCTTACTCCCTTTAACTACAATGAATGGAAATATGTTGTATCTCTCGCCTTGAGAAAACACAAACTCTACCAAATAATGATGGGATTGCAAGCTGAACCAAGAGATGTTGCAAAGCAAAAAAAAGTGGTTTGACAAATATGATGAAGCTTTTGGGCTTTTGTGTCTTTTTGTATCACCAAAATTGCACTTTCATATTAACACCACTAAATCACCCAAGGAAGTTGGGGATTCCTTAGAAAAACTTTTTGGGAAACATGATGAAATGAGAGGGCATGAACTAGAAAATGATTTGATTAGTCTCAGCCCTAGAATTTTTGACACTCTCCAGGACTTTTTCACCAAACTCAAATCTCTAAGATTTCCATTGAAAAATTGTGGAATTGACAAAAAGGACTCACAGGTCATACTTTTCGTATCTTCCAAATTTGGCCCCGACTATTATGTTTTTGTCTTTACCTTCCATGCTACAAAAAGGGCACTTGGTGCAAGTAGGACTATGCCCTCATTTGATGAGCTTGTTGTTGATTTGACTACAGAACAAGATAAGCTAATTCAAATTTGTTCTCTAAAATCCACAAAATCCCATTCTCTCATTGTTGGTCATGGAAAACTAAAGGATTCAAAAGAGAAGAAATGGAATAAGGATCATGGGAACAAAAAGGACCAATCCACCACCAAATCAAACTCTTACATTTCCCCTTCTAGTTATAAATCTCATACATAATAGATCAAATGTGGGTACTACACTGGTAGGCATGATGAATAAAAATGTTTGAAGAAGAAGATTGACCTCCTCATGAGTCTTCTCGAGAAGAAAAACATAGGATTTCCTGAGTCTCTCAAGCCATCTTCATCATCAACTCACAAAATTTCTAAGGAAAAAGACAACGGAAAGGGGAAAGCGAAAGAAAAAGAAACAACTAAGGAGAAAATAAAGGGAAGAGATTTAGTTAAAATTGTGTCACCTACTCCTACATGAGTTATTGATTCAAGTTCATCTCATCATATGGCATCATCAAACATTGAGTTTTCTTCATTAGAGTCATGTGATATGTCTTTTATTCATCTTGGTGATGACAATTCTAGACCAGTTTTTGGGAGAGGGTATATTGAAGTGAATGTTGGAACTTTCAACAATGTGTTTAGTGCTCCTTCACTTACAACTAATCTTATTTCATTTTTTCATATTACTCACCTTATTCGGGGCATGTGGGTTGAGTTCACTATGGATTATGTTTATGTCAGAGAGCTATATAGTGACACTATCATTACATTTGGTACAATTGATCATCACACTCAATTTTTATCCTTTTCTCACTTTGTTCCTCCTTCAGATTCTTCATTTGACTCACCTGGACTTGATGATATTTATGAGCTCACTTCTGATGATGATGACTTCTCTTCTAACATAGTTGACTGTCATAGCGATGGGGAACCACATCCACTATCCTTTTATCACCTACCACATCTTGAGGAGTTATTTCTTAATCCATCTAATTTTAGTCCATTACAGATTTTTCAGGGAATAGGTACTTTGATTTGGGACTCATCACACATCAAGAACTATTATATACAATTACAAGACATTCTACCTTCCTTCTTCATTGCTGCTTCGGATTCACAATCCCTTCATGGAGTAGTCATCACTTCTACCTCACATATGGAGCATCATTCCTGAGAAGGGAACATCACCTTGTCACTTCAGGGATCTTATTTTTATTCACTTGATACAGGATGGCCTTTGACAAGTTCTTCTTCTTGGGAGGATGGATAATATTTCTTCTTCTCTCCTGTTCTTGTAGAAAGATTGCAATTTTTATATGGGTACCTTATAAGGCCTTTAGTTGTTAGGACCCATTTGACGCATCTTTTTTAGGCTATTTAGGGGATTCTTTTATCTCTTGTAAGTACATGTTTTTCCCTTATGGTTTTCCTCCATTACTTGAGATCCTTGCTGTACATGGGTACCTCATCAAGCCTAGTTGTGGTGACCCATTTTCCATTCTCCTCTTCTTCTTTTCTAGAAAGATTATTGTTTATACATGGGTACATTATCATGTCTTTAGTTTCCAGGACCCATATGACACATCTTTCTTAGTTGTCTTGGGGACTTATCTTTTTGTTCAGACTTGTCATGACCTCTACCTCATAGATTCGATGAAGTGGGAGTGTTGGTGTGAGGTGATATTATTCACCGTCTATTTATTTTATCATGTCGAATTTCCCTCACCCAAGGTGAGTCATCTCACTTAGCGTGAGATCATAGCTCATTAGGTTTCATTAGGAGTTATATGACATATTATTCCATACAATCTGTCATATGCATCAATGTGTGGTCATACAGGAGTTACTTTCCCATTATGGAATGTAACTCATTTCTTCCTTATGGATGTATGATGAGTCCATGCATGATAGTTACACAAAACTCCTATATGTACCTCCTTTTTATCTACGAGAATGAGTAGACTATGTTGATTCCTTATATGCACTCTTTTCACCGATTTTTGGTTAATCTCTTACTAACTTCTTGGATGCATTCACATGTCTTCTGTATTGATCCGTTGGAGTACAACATATCTTGAAGTCCATGTGCATTATGATTAGGTCTATTGGAGCTCAATCTCACTAGTCTCGGTAATTGTGTATCATCTCTTGCCTTACTATTTTTTAGCATTACGCTTTGGTTGAAAAGTGTCAAAAACTCTGTGTGTGTAACATCAATATCTAGGAATTTAGGGTAGAAAACGTGCTTGCAATCGACACTTTCCTTGAGTTCATGCTTTGTTTGTTGCACCCCACACATAGAGTGGGATTTTGTGATATGCTATTGGAAGTGAAACTTTGTACATCCTATGCAACACCATCTCTTCGCGGGATACTTCGATCTAGCAACGTCTCTCTCAAGCGCCCTACGTATGCCTCAACATTTTCCTATATTTCCTATGCCAGACTCAAGCACAATATCAATGGTACACTTGGAACATCTCATATAGAGATTATGGATGGGACATCTGGTAGGCATTACACAATCCTCTCTCAGTTACTACCACCCCCTCACACATTTTCTTATGGTCTTAGACGTATGAAACGGGAGAGAAAACACATCACTTTTGCTTCAAATAAGATCATACAATACCAACGCCACCCATTTTACCAATCTAACACCTCAAACCCACAGCAAACCGATGGCATGGCCCATGTGGAGGAGGTGTAGGTCAAAGGCTATTGGAGGTTTCGTTGCTACTTACCACTAGTCAATTACACTTCGAAAGGGGGTACATTAGTCTAACGACGCCCTTTTCAGCACCCTAAGACCGAAAAGTAGGAAAACTTTGATGGGTGATAAACTCAACAACCATTGGTACCTGGCCACATTTCTCTTCTAAGCAGCCATAGATAAAATGAAAAAGAAAAAAAATGGTTACAATCAATATTATTCATCCACTGTGAATCTCCCATCTCACATCACTATTATGTGGCAGTTTGCAACGAATTAAATATGGAAAAGAAACCTTCCCCCTTTTTTTGCATCAGTGCAAGGAGCATCTGCTGGCATAGGTTGAAATCGGCACATTGGGTTTTACCAAACCAATGGTTCCAACACATCTAGGTGGGATTTTAGGCACTATTTGAGGTGTCGTCTACCTTTCTAATCGTCATAGCCCTTCCAAACTACATAGGTTGGGAGGACGTCTAGCTTAAGTGCTGAATAGATTGAAAAAAGTAGCCTATTTTTTGACACTTGGTGATATTCGTGAAAAAATGCTTTGTGAGGGCACCTTGGAATGCCCTGTCTACAACCTACCTGGATTCCTGACACACTGCACTGCCCCCTACCACCATTAAATACTCACCTACTCACCTAATCCAAAACTCCAATTCCTTCCACCACCAAACGCGTGCGCGCGCAGCACACACATGACACACACACACACACACACACTTCACATTACACATTACACACACACACATCTACAGCATATATATATATATATATGAGCATATCGTGGCACTGATATATATATATATATATCACGCATATATATGGTAATTTTATACGTATAATCTGGATGTGTCATAAAAATGAATCAACAATAATAATAAATAATCAAAATATGATACATAAGATAAAATAAAGTATCTTAAGTAACGGTGATAATAAAATATATTATTATCAAACTTCTATGAGTGATAACTCATAAATTGTGGCATCTGGGAATGTCTCATATTTTGATTATTTATTATTAATTGTCATTCATTTTTATGATTTGTTTATACGATAAAATCCTGATTTTATTATTATCCCATCTATAACATGTTTTCTACAATTAGGACATGAGCGACACCTGAGATGTGAAATCAAAACCTTACAACAAAGCATCAAGTGTCCACGACGACAATTGGTGCCTGGGGTTGATAGTTCCACATAGCGACTTGACGAAAACTTGCATGGCACCGATCTGACGGTGCCTACAATCGTTTGAGAAATTGGTGAGATTAGAGCTCTCATACCAACTGGCCAGGTGTCAAGGGAGTGGGCAACCATTACACTCCTCCTTACCATGCTACATCGGTCCGATTAGACGTATCTTAATTTATACCCTGACTAGCTATTTTGCCTCCTAGGAAAATTGTTAACGGGCATTTGACTGATATTGACCATGGCATCATGATCTGTGTCATCTGAACCTACGATTGGGGATATCCACACTTTTCTACAAATCCTATCCAGTTTTGTTCAATATATTTCCCAGTTTCTCACGATCGCAATGAATGAAATGTGGCAAAAACCTTCAATTAGCATCAGTGTTAGGGAGTGTAGGGAAATATTTAATAATTGGCATCTCTCTCTCTCTATCTCTCTCTCTCTCCAAATGTCCAAAAATAAAAGCTTCTCTTCACTTTAAGAATAGAATTTTTTTACTAACGGCTCCAACCACATGAAGGTGGAAACTTGTTTGGCACCACTAACCTACATTAATAACATTAATAACGATATAACTAAATTAAATTAAATTAAAAAGTACTCAAAAACACAAAATTTGAGAATCCAACAATAGTACTTACAAACTATAAAACTTACATGCCATTGTACTAATTCAATCCAGTGAACCATCTGGGTTCAATCTAATTTTTAGGGTGTTGGGGTGTTGAGTGTTGCTTCATGGTAAGGCTCAATAACTTTCCATAAAGTTGTTATGTGTAGTCTACTACTATATTTGATCAATTGAAAATTAGATGCAGTAACAAGGTGAGAATAATAAATAATAATTCTATGAGTGTCAAAGTCGCCAAACAATGACACATTGGATTTATCCATTGGGTATCTTCCAATATATGTTCTAGTAACAACCACAAACCCCATATGATATTCTTGGTCTTCTCCATCTACGATTAGGTCTATGATTTTTTTTTGCCTCAACACAATCAGATAAATAATAATTTGTTCCTTCGTTATTATTTTCTTTTGTAATAATTGCATAAACATGACCTACATCACATTGTACAGAAAATAGTTAATTTCAATAAATGATTCATAAATAAGTTACATAATGAGAAAACATATTAATTTTAACAAAATAATACTTCTATAATACCTAGTTGCACTAGATCTGATATATGGTCAAATTCAACTAATGATTTTCTAAATATGAGTTGTAGATCTCATGGAGGTTGATAGGTCTCAAGTGGATATAATTGTCTACAACATTATTCATCAACCCACTCTTTTGACTCACGCTAATCCCAAAAAATACATACATGAAGAGAAAAAGCATGTCATCTTCCTTGTATGAATAGTCCATGAACTTGCATTTGAACTACTAAAAAAGTGCAACTCACTAGATCTTATTAGTGTAAAAAAATATTCATATTTTTTTAAATTAGATTCTTTTACCAACCACAAAAACCTATTAATTGTAGACTTTCCCTCATTACATGGACTCGTTGTTGATTTACACCATTCTATGATGGATGCTACATTGGCCAACTTTGCACCATATTTGTACTTCAAATCTTCTCTTGTTAGGGCTCTCTTAACACATGCTCTTGTACCGCCATGTTCTCCTTTTTGCATGACCTTAGTGAAATTCCAAATATGTTGAACACTGCTCACCTTATGCATCATCCTCAACTAGTATAAATTTCATGCATTCTTTAATTGTGATGTACATTTATTGGACCATTTGATGGGTTGACCAAATATGATGTTTTTGTTACTTAAAGTAGTATAAAATATTTCAAAGTAACGGTTATCCATATTTTGCCCCCGTGCCAAATATTGGATCAACCACGATCCCGCATAAGAGGAAACATAGTCAAAAGGTGGACAAAAAAGGATTCAAAATTGGCTAAGTATAAAGGTATAAGCGTAGAATGACAAGTGTCAGTATGGTGTTGATTCAAGGGGTGAATAGAGAAAAGGTTTCTAAATGAGCGCCAGACTCCCACGTATCCCATATCAAAAGGGGACCCATTTTTCAAGTTGTTTTCCTGCCCTCATGTACAGACCCTATACAAACTTCAAAAGGGCATATCTTTCGACTCAGGGCTTGAAATATTGAAAAGATGATGTTGTTGGAAAGATCTCGGCCTCACCCATGCCATGAAAGTCTGAAACTTTAATTTTGAGGAGGTTAGGTGAAGAAAAATGGAGGAAACGTCTTCAGGATTTTAATGCAGGATCTTCTTGCCTCAACAACCAGATAAAATTTGATTTGTTTCATCGTTTCCTCTTCCTTCAAGGTGCCAAACCAAGGATTGATGCAGTAAAGACGGATTTGGGGAGAGATTTCATCAGAGGCATTAACAACAGTGGTTGAGCTTCAACCTGCTTTTCTTGCTTCTCTCTCTTCTTCTTTCAGGTTGAATCTATAAATACGGGGGCAGGATTCATTGTAAAGGGTTGGGCATTCTTTGTTTTGTAGGATCCCTTCTCCTCTTAGCAAAGGGATTTGTGGGGTTCAGGCCTTCCATCAAAAATTGCATTACGTTTTTACCTCTTGGCTACTTTGTAATGGACTGTATCAATCTATAGAGCAATAAAACACGTGTGTGATCAATTTTAGATCCTTTCTTGTCTCTTTTTCTTTCATCTAGTCTCCCATTATATATCTGGCTATCTGTGTTTGTTTATTGTATGCATTTTGTTGCTTTGTGTCTATTAGCAAAATAAGTTTTTATCATTCCTTTGGTGCATCACCTGGTAGTTTAGCTTATGTTCTTAATTTCTTATACTCTTTTATCCATGTCTCCTTGGCAAGTTTTAGATTAGGATTAAGAACAGATCCTCTGCAAGTTTCTACGTATGCACCTAAATAGAGGAATAAGGAACCAACCTTCAATTTGGAGAGCTTTCCCATTTTGCAAGGTCCCATACCTTGGGGAAATTTTAATATTATGCAATCACACCAAATGAATCTGCCTTAGAAAAGCATATTTTTTAGAGCTCATTTGGGGGTGTTGTGATTTCACACTAAAAATTTTGGCATGCCCGGTGGGACTAAGAAGTCTCAATCTTATTACAGAAGGGATTGATGTACACTTGCTGTGATTCTGGATTTTAAGAAGCCTTAAAATTGTACATCTGGCGACTCCAAAAGAAACAAATCTACTAGTTTCAGCAGCCCAAGCTTGGGAAATTCATGAGAAAAACCTGTTCTAGAGCAAGGAAAGAAAGTATATTTGAATACTTGTGTCTATCCCTAGGCAGAGAAAGGAGAGGAAGAAGAGTTTAGAGGTCTCCATCTCCACCAAGCAAAACCTTGTCAACACCTCCACCTACAAGTCCTTTCTTTCAGTCTGTAAGGGTTCTTAGGCCAATCAGAATGGCACAACCAAATCCATATGTCAACTTCACCGGCAGTAGTCCACTCACCTTGAATGCACAAAACCCATTTTCAATTACAGAATTAAATAACATCCCATATTTCACTGGGGAAAATCAAACTTCTCCTGGTGACCATGTCCAAGATATTACAAATGTCTGTACAATCCACGAGATCCATTAGATGGACATTGCAGTCAAGCTGCTCACCTCTTCATTCAAAGGGAAAGCTTCACAATGGTTCAGGAGTCTTGAAGCAGGCTCTAGCCAGAACTAGAACCAGCTGTGCATGGCTCTTCACAATCAGTTTGGGGAAAAAGGTGATAACTTGTATTTGTTAGAGCAACTAACAACAATCAAGAGAGCCCCAAATGAGCAGCTGACAAACTTCAACCTCATATTCCAGCGAGACTTGGGATAGGATTCCAACAGCAGTAAAGCCCACTAATGAAGGTTCCTTCTTATACTTTCTTAGGGCTTTAAATTATGATATTTCTCTGATGATTCAGTTAATGGGGGCACTACATTACCTGTAGCCTATAACCTCTCCATAGGGGCTGAGAACTATTTCATTCAAGCTGGAAAAATCACTCCTAGGCCATTCATGCCTCTGTACCCTGAGTTAGGAAGCCCAGATACTAGCCAAGTGCCTACATTAGCTCCTATACCCACCCCCGGGAGTCAAAGCTCAGCTGAAGCTTCCACTTCATCATCTAATACCTCTAAAGAGCTTTAGGAAGTGATGAAGCAACTTCAGAACTTTTGGAATGAGCTAGTGACCATCAAAAGATAGCAAGCTCGGAGTTCCAGGCCATACCAGCCCCAGTCTCAATATCAAGCTAGACCCCAATATCAACACAATAGGCCACCACCTCATACTGTGAATCAGAGCCATAACCAAGGACAGCCCCAAGTTGCTAGACCTTTCAGGCCGTATGAGCCTAACACAGCTTCAACATCAAGAGCATTGGTCCCGGCACAGAACAATATGGCATATGAATATGATTGGTGTTTTCCATGCGATCAGCCACATAACCAATCAATGTGCTTTAATGGTGTTCTAAATTAGGCCTTGATGGTGCAAACCAGTATGGCACCACAAGCACCTAGCCAAGAGGAAGGTTAACAACAAGGTGGCCCCCCAAACGAGACTATGCTTGTTAATTGGCAGGCCTGAAGACTTTTGTGGGATGAATCAGTCCCCTCCTCAAGGTGTGGCTGCCAACACACAGTCCAAAAGGAGAAGTATTGGAGAAGGCTAACCACTGAACTCAGGTTACCCTCAATCTTCCATCACTCCACAAGGTCCTAGCGCTCCAAGTACAACTCCCAACATGTTGAACCAATCCAGACTTGCTTCCAAACCCAGTCAAACACCAGTTGTAATGACCCATGTGCAAGAAAGAAATGTGTCTGGGCGGGGGCAGAAAAAAGATAGCCCATTCAATATTATTAAGCAGATGAAAAGAATAAGTGTGAACATTTCACTATGGGAGTCACTGGCCATTATAGGGCAGAGGGATCTACTGTAGACTGCCATGCAGAATTGGTCAAGTTCAAATCACCCCCCTAACCAGCAAGAGAGAGTGCTTACTAATGCAGTTCAACCAGGGAGAAACCATGGAGAACAACAAGGTAAAAACATGAGACCTCCTCCCTTCTATGTCTCATTGATTATTGGAGGCAAATTGGTGCACAATTGTATGATTGATTCTGGGGCTAGTAGTTATGTGATGCCCAAACAAATAGCTGATCATTTGGGTCTCCAATATGAAGTCATCTCTAGAGGAGTTGTCCAATTAGATGGGACAACAGTGACCACTGTGGGAATTATCAAGGATCTGAGTCTCACTCTACATGCTTTCCCTAATGTGACTATTTTGCAAAACATGTCAATCATAGATTTGCCACCACATTTTGTTTTGTGTCTATCCAAAGACTTCGCTACCAGAATTGGAGGCTACCTGTCTACTAATTGGTCACATATGCTCTTTAGGACAAGGTATGGGGTGAAGGCCACAATCATATCTGAATCTATTGTTGATTATCATATTGAATCCTATGTGCCTAGCCCAATCAATGCCAACTGTTCAACTTTTGATCAAGAAGACCTCCTAAACACTAACGAAAAAGATACCAAGGTGGGATGTATCCCAGACTTGACCCTAGATGAGTGGGTCAACAAAAGACATGCTTTTGATCCCTATAGGGAGATGGAAGAATCCAAGCTAGGTGTCTACTACCTACACGAAGAGAATCGACCTCTTCCTGACTTAATCAAGCTAAAATGCAAGGATGACAATGAGGTATGGAAATTGTTATTTGATGGCTCAAGGAGTAGATAAGGAGCTGGAGGAGGAGCCATGATTGTGTCCCCCAGAGGTATGAGATATTATTCAGCCTTCATATTCCAGTTTGCTTGCTCAAATAACGTTGTTGAATATGAGGCTTTAGTCCAAGGTCTTCATTGGGCAAGGAAGTTGGGAATCAAGAACTTGCAAGTATTCGGTGACAGTGAGTTGGTTTCCAATCAAGTCAGAGGACTAAATACTGTCAAAAATTACCTGCTCAAGAACTACAAGAGTAGGGTATGGGATCTCATGGAGAATTTTGAGGCCTTTAGTATTGTGTCCATACCTAGGAAGGAGAATGAAGCTACTGACAGACTTGCAGCGGTCAGGGAAACATTTGATGTGGTTGACAACATCAAAAGAAATAGAGAACAACCACATATCCATGTGGTTGTGAGGCCACCAGTGCCAGATAATAATACATGTTGGCAGGTGTTTGAAAATGATCAACAGATCATTAACTTTCTACAAGAAGAAGTTGAATACTCAGTTATAAACCATAGTAGACTACAGCAGTAGTACGGGAATCAGATAGTACAGTTGCATACAAACAAGCTTCCCAAAGGCTTAGTGACGCTGGAATCTATTTTCAATCCTAATGATTAGTTCAGAAAAGAGAAGGCTAACATGCAGATCAAAGGAGAAGATTCAGAGTCAATCCCAGTTGGAGAAGACAAAACACTTCAAATTGGCAAGATGGCCACAAAGCAAGAAAGGTATGAATATATAAAACTTTGCCAAGAATTTCTTGATGTGTTCTCTTGGAGTTATGAAGACCTAAGAGGGTTCAATCCAAAACTAGCACAACACACAATTGAACTGGATCCAACTGTTTAGCCCATCAGGGAGAAGTAGAGACCAATCAACCCACATATTTAGCCTCTGATGAAGGAGCTGAAAAAGCTGATAGAGGCAAGCATCATATTTCCAATCAAACACTCAAGCTGGGTTGCAAATCTGGTCCTAGTCAGGAAGAAAAATGGAGAAAGCAGGTTGTGTCTTGACTTCAGGGATTTGAATAGAGCCTCCCTCAAAGACATCTACCCACTCCCTTTAATGGAGTAGATCTTGCAAATAGTGTCCGAGTCAGAAAGGTTCTCCCTCCTAGATGGCTACTCAAGGTACAACTAGATCATGGTGAAAGAAGATGATCAATTCAAAACATCTTTCACCACCAAATGGGGCACATATGCCTACAGGAAAATGCCATTTAGATTATCCAACGTTGGGGCCACTTTTCAAAGGGCAATGGATATGGCATTTAAGGGACTGATCAACAAAATAGTGTTGATCTATCTAGATGACATTATAGTGTTTTCCAAAAATGCAGCAGATCATCTTTTCCATCTAAGTCAGGGATTCCAAAGATGCAGGAGTTTTGGGGTGTCACTATTTTACCCCAAAAAATGCATATTCTTGGCCCATGAAGGTAAGCTTATAGGCCATATTGTATCAAAGGAAGGATTGGTAATTGACCGAAGAGAGTTCAAGCAATAAGAGCATTGCCATTGCCCAGTCACAAGAAGACTCTTCAAAGATTCTTGGGAAAAATCAATTTTGTCCGTAGGTTTGTTCCAAACTTTGTTACCCTTATTAAGCCAATAATGTTGACGCTGAAGAAAAGCTTAACATTTAGGTGGACAACTGAAGAAAAGCAACTTTTGAGGCTATCAAAGAAGCCATATCACAAGCCCCAACTCTTGTGAACCCAGATTTTTCCAAAGATTTCATATTGTATGCCTTTGGCGGCAGCAACACAATTTCTGCAATCTTGGTGCAGCAGAACAAAGAGAGTACAGAACAGCCAATTGCTTTCTTCAGTCAAATTCTAGAAGATTATGAGGTGAGGTACTCCTTCATTGAGAAGCAAGTCCTAGCTTTGGTGATCAGAGGATTGAAGAAGTTTAAGCATTTGGTTTCAAACAACAAGATCCAACTATTGGTCTCCCATGCAGGAGTTAAATAATTCCTTCCCAACAAGGACTTGAATGAAAAGCATGCAAGATGGATCACTCGTGTCATGCAATATGACATTGAGATCAAGGTCACCAAGCTGGTCCATGGGAAGGGGTTGTGTGAATAATTAGCCTCGGGTCAACAACATGAAACAGACAGTGAAAAGGAGGTTGTTCTTGTTCTACAAGAAGATCAAGAAGAGGGGGAGAGATGATGTACCTACTCCTTGTTGGACCCAAGATATGGTGCACTTCCTTCAAACAGGCATGTGTCCTCATGGGATGAGTAAAGAAAAAATAAGGCATTTTAGGCTACAAGCCATCCCATATGTTCTTATTGATGGTGTCTTGTTCAAGAGGGACATCAATGAAATTCTGCTGAGATGCATTAGTATAGATCAGGTGGAGAGAGTGCTACAAGAATTCCATGTTGAAGCAGCTAGAGGAATTTTTCTCTAAGAGTAACAACACTCAAAATCATGAAAGCAGGATATTATTGGCCCAGAGTGTTTAGTGACTGCTACACATGGATCAAAAGGTGTGAGAATTGTGCATTCTTCAAGGGCAAGGAAAAGCTAGCAGCACTTCCACTGCAAGGATTTGCCCAATTTTAGTTGAACAACCTTTCATGCAATGGGGATTGGACTTCATTGGAGTCATCAATCCAAATTCAAGCCAAGGCCACAAATGGATCTGACAGCAACAGATTATTTTACCAAATGGACCGAGGCAGTGGCACTCAAGGAAGCAAATGAGTTTAGTATCCTAGATTTCTATGAGGGGATAGTGACCATATTTGGAGTGCCAGCCACCATCATGTCAGACAATGCATTAGCATTCATAGGTTCCAAAATCACAGGATGGGCTGTTAAGAATGGGACTTATTTGAGTACTTCATCAAACTATTACCCTCAAGGTAATGGCTAGGCTGAGTCCACAAACAAAAACTTGCTAAAGATCATCAGAAGAACTCTTGATGAGAATCAGAGGACCTGGCACATAAAGCTCAAAACGGCCTTATGGGCTGATAGAATAATGCCCAAGAGATCTACATGAAGATCTCCATTCAAGCTTGTCTATGGGAAAGAGGCAGTGTTGCCTATATCACTTGAGTTGCTAGCATTGGAGCTCATCAAGCAACTAGAGATGTTTGAATTTGGACCAATGGAGGCTAGGTATGCAAAGCTAATAGAATTAGAAGAAACTAGAGAGCATGCTCTCCAAGCAATAGAGAAGAATCAAGATTCAGTTGAGAAATGCTTTGACAAGAAGACAAAAGCAAGGACCTTCCAAGAAGGAGACCTAGTTTTGAAATGGGATGCAGATCAAGAAAAACTAGGAAGGCATTCTAAATTTGACATTCATCTGGAGTGGTCCTTATATGGTCACAAGATGTAAAAGTAGCAATGCTTTCCAATTGTATACATTAGAGGGTGAAGAGTTGCAGATTCTAGTAAATGGGATCTATCTTAAACATTGCTACTAAAAGGGGAGTTCTCAAACTCCTGTACATATTATTTTACTTTTATGTTTCCTCTAAGTGCTTATGCACATTGTCTTGTTGTAGTGTAGATTGCTTTTCTCCTAAGTGCTTTGCATGCTCTGCATGTTCCATTTGGAGCATGTATGATTTCAAATTTTTTATACAGTGTGGTGCTGTCTTGTGGCTTTTGTGCAGTCCATTTGGAAATACAGATGGAAACCTTGGGTTAAAAATATTTTCTTCTCTCAGAAACCTTCATTTTGAGATTTCTTATGAAAATTGGGAGTGCAAGCAGCCGGGCTCGTGAATTAGAGGAAAATTTAGTATCAGACTGCCTTTCTCGACTCCATGCCCAACAGATACAACAAGGCAATTGGTCTTTTCATCTAGCAGGCAGATACCCTTGTGAGTTGCCAAATTGTTATACCATATTTCTCCCCCGTGCCAAATATTGGATTGACCATGATCCCACATAAGAGGAAACATAGTCAAAAGGTGGACAGAAAAGGCTTCAAAATTGGCCAAGTATAAAGGTATAAGCTGGAGAATGTCAAGTGTCTGTATGGCGTTGATTCAAGGGGTGAATAGAGAAAAGGTTTCTAAATGAGTGCCATACTGCCATGTATCCCATATCAAAAGGGGACCCATTTTTCAATCTATTTTCCCGCCCTCCTGTACGGACCCGATACAAACTTCAAAAGGGCATATCTTTCGACTCAGAGCTCGAAATAGTGCAAATCTGATGCCGTTGGAAAGATCTCGGCCTCACCCATGCCATGGAAGTCTGAAACTTTAATTTTGAGGAGGTTAGGTGAAGAAAAACGAAGGAAACGTCTTTAGGATTTCAATGCAGGATCTTTTTGCCTCAAAAATTAGATCATATTTGATCTGTTTCAGGCCATTTCCCTCTTCCTTCAAGGCACCGAACCAAGGATTGATGCAGTAAAGATGGATTTGGGGTAGATATTTCATCAAAGGCATTAACAGCGGTAGTTGAGCTTCAACCTACTTTTCCCGCTTCTCTCTCTCTCTCTTCTTCTTTCAAGTTGAATCTATAAATACGAGGGTAGGATTCATTGTAAGGGTTGGACATTCTTTGTTTTGTAGGCTCCCTTCTCCTCTTAGCAAAGGTATTTGTGGGGTTCATGCCTTCCATCAAAAATTACATTACATTTCTACCTCTTGGCTACTTTGTAATGGACTGTATCAATCTACAGAGCAATAAAACACATCTTTGGTCGATTTTAGATCCTTTTTTGTCTCTTTTGCTTTCATCTGGTCTCCCATTATATATCTAGCTAGTTGTGCTTGTTTATTGTATGCATTTTGTTGGTTTGTGTCTATCAGAAAAATAAGTGTTCATCATTCCTTTGGTGCGTCACCTGGTAGTTTAGTTATATCTTATTTCTTATACTCTTTTATCCTTGTCTCCTTGGCAAGTTTTAGATTAGGATTAAGAACAGATCCTCTACAAATTTCTATGTATGCACCTAAACAGAAGAATAAGGAACCATCCTTCAATCTGGAGAGCTTTCCCATTTTGCAAGGTCCCATACCTTGGGGAAAGTTCAATGTTATGCAATCACACCAAATGATTCTACCTTAGAAAAGCATATTTTTTAGAGCTCATTTGGGGTGCTATGATTTTGCACTAACAGTAACCTTACATGAAATTTGTAAATTGTGTACGATCATTACTAATATATAAATGATACTCCCTCAAAACCTTTATGTCTTCCTCTATGTTTCCAAGAGCATGAGTGAATACTATATGCACAAATATGGAAATACGAATAGATTTGTGTTAGGTTGTGGAGCCTATTTTCATGTGTGAAAGAGTTGAAGACTGTACACTAAGAATACTGTAAATTGTTTTGGCCTTAAAACATGCCCGATATACCAGGAAACGTGATATTCTCATATGGGCGAGATTTTTGACCCATATGTTTATGGGATGGTTTTGGCCCATGGTTTTGATACCCACAATTTTGTAAAACTACTTAAGCAGTTGTCTACTTATATGGTTTTATGCATATGGTAGGTGTATGTGTAACATTGCAAATGTGTTTTTGAATTCAAGTGTGAATTCTGTAGAGTTTGTTGAGCATAGCTCCAAACAAATCTGGGTATTGTATTGAGAGAGTGGTGGCTTGTAATAAAATCTGAGCAAGTGATTCTTGGTGGACGTAACCCAAATTTGGTGAACCACGTTAAATACTATCTCTTTGTGTTGTGTTATTTTATTCTGCAATTTTATTTGAGATTTGTAATATTTTCTGCATATAAGTTTCTATTGTTTCAATTCTGTGAGGGATTATTTCACATATTTTATCCCTTATTTCCTAACAATTTGTAGTATTGGGATTACATTTCATTTTGTGGTTGTAGTGTATAGTTCTCTACAAAATCAACAAATTACACAATGGTATCAAGAGGAAATATGTCATTATATAACCCGAATTTCTCTTCTAACCATCAAGCTCTGTGTGTATGTCATGATAGTCATAAAATTTCATACACTTATTTCTTTACTAATTGATTCACACATCTTGGTATATTTACCATCTTTTGAAGTGTAAGCCAATGACTTGTATTTCACAAAACTAACTAGTTCATTTCCAATTGCATGTGTATTCTTTATGCGTATACAATTTTGCAAATGTTGCAAACCACCACAACTATCACAAGTTCCTTCTAAACATGATTTTTTATTAAACATTGTCCTTCTCTTATACAAAAAACACTTGAGATGAAATCTCTTGTAGATTTAGGTGGAACATTTATTATACAGTCCTGCAAAATATTCTTAATACAAAAATTAACACATATTGGCCAAAAAACATCATAATGCATAGCAAATTCAATATAGATCCTACGTAAAGTAGTATGTGAGTGATTTATTTTAACATAAAAATGTTTTTTCATTTCAAAATATGTTTTACTAATTTATATTTAGGGATGAGTCTCTTTATACTTATTATAAAATTTTGGTTGTGTCATATCCAAAAAATGTTTGGGATGTGATTCATTGTTTCAATAACCAATTCTTATTTTTAAAATGTCTTTTTCATTAGGTGAACCCTTTTATTAGTTTTCCAAATTTCTTCAATTTTAGATTTTAACTCTTCGACCATGGTCTTTTTTCTTTCTGTGGCAGTCTACTAGAGAATGCCCATAATTCATTATTATTTGGATCTTCAAATCTTTCATGTATTTTGAGAGATTTCAATAGTGTTTTCTTATTTATTTTTAGTGCACTACTTGTTTTCATAATTAAACATCATTTCTTTGTTTCTTTACTTACTATAGTTGATGTAGTAAAATATCAGGGTAGTATTACTATTTTTGGTACATGAGGTTGGACATATAAATTGATATGGATTCATTACAAATTTTACAGTAGATTTTTCACTGCTGGTGCTAGATGTTCTTAGACCAAGGGTCTTCATAGTAGGTCTAAAATTAATATTTTCCATCGTTTCAACAAACAAATGACATCTTGTCTAATTTTAGTTGTTAAAAATGTTTTCCATAACTTATTAGTTTTTCTTCTACAAGTGTGTTCGCTAATCTTATTATTCATTAGGTTTAAAACATTTTCATCAATTTCAAGTAAAAGTATGAGTCTTTTACACAAAAAACTAATATGAGATTTGAATGGTAAGGATTGTTGAACACCATATAAACATGTTCATTTTTTATTTGTTGTTTAACTTCATAATTTGGTAAAATTTGTGGTTTGAATAGGTTGGTCTTTTGGTGTAACATCTAAGCTTAAATTTGGCATTACATCATCATTCATTGATTTAATTGGTGTTTGAGGATCTATTTCATTATCAATTTCATGTGGAAGAGATGGCATACCTTTAGCTCCATACGTTGATTTCTTTCTTTCACTGATTTTTTGCACTTGTTCCCACGTTTTGTTTTTTCTTATTCTTTCTTAGATTTTTTGCCTAATAGATAGTCTTTTTCAACATCTCCCATCTTTGCAAAAGACGTGTTGAATTTATTTTTTCCATGCCCTTTTTGTATTTGTTCCCTTTTTTCCATCTCTTCAAGTTTTTTCCTTTATAGTCTCCTCCCCATAATTATCAAATATATTTATCAACACAATACAATTGAGAAAAAAAAAAAAAGAGTTTTATGAATGTTAGGGATATAAGAAACAATGAAAACACACACAAATCTCATCCAATTGTAAAATATTTCACAAAAAAATGATTCTATATAAGACAAAATATACAAAATAAATCTTCTATCAATGTAAAAAGCATAAAAAGTACTAAATTGTCATATAGAATGTATCACAGGAATAAAATGTTACAGGAATATCTAGAAAATAATGCTTTGCGGGGACCGAAATCACAAGTACTTTTATTTTTTTGTTTAGATCACATTTTTAAAGCTTGTTATAATGTGTTTGTGTTATATAACACTCGCGTTTACTCTATTTTGGATTGAAATTTGTCAATCCCTAGGCTTGGATTTTCCAAGGATATTTAATCCTAAGGGTTGGACCATGTAATCCGTGAATAAATCTATGTTTTTCTTAAAAGCGTAACAATTTCAAGTGTATGCCCCAATTTTTCATGTGTTATTAGCCAATATTCTAGGAAAAAAACATGACTACAACATCAAACTTTGTTTTAGGTTGTGTCGATGTATTTCTTTCTAAAATATTATTAGTTTAAGGTTTTCATCTTTAATTTATTTCAAAAGGGCCTTCTTTTCATGCCAAAACATTGTATGTATCTTTTTTATACATAATTTACAATTCACTAATCCAAATTTCAAAAAAAAATGGCACAATCTACACTCCATTCTACACACATTCAAAAAAAAAAATTTCAACTATTTTCTCAAAATTAGGGGGTGTACACAAATAATTCATTTTCGAGATGTGTTCACTTTGAAAATTAGTAAAAAATTCTATATTAATCTAAACAATATGAAAAATTAACATGGCCTAATGCATGGTCTTAGTTAACTTTATACTGAAGATATTTGTAATATAGTTCATGGAACTCAAAAAAAAGAGGGGGGGGGGGGGGGGGGGGGGGGGGGGGGCGCACATACAACACTTTATTATATCTTTGACACAAAAATAGGCACACTTTGAGTGTGAACCACATTTGACCTTCTTAATCTCCACCATTTAAAAAAAAAAAATAGTAGTTTAGAAACTAGATTATGAGCACTACGATTCTTATTCTTATCACATTGTCAAATTTTGAGCATATGCATGCCAAATTACTAGTTGAAGTTTAGTTTTTGTTGATTTCAGGAAAAAAGTGGCCACTTTTAACCCCATCCCCCCATTTCCATGAACATACCCTTGTACTCAGTATTACTGCATATATACTGAATAATGTATTTTGTAGCTTGTTAATATCGTTCGTGGGCTTCATGAAAATAGTGAGTTACTAGTTCACAACAACAAAAATATCAAGACATGTATAAGTCAAGTAGAGTAGACTTCCAACCAAATTTGTATAGATTTTCCCATCAATGAAGGAGTAGAACATTTGGTGGAAAAATTGACCCCTAATTATAAAGGAGTTGATTTGCACTTACAATCTTCCATGTTGAAGAAACGGAAAATGTCTTGAGCATATTTGGATTAATGGGTGAAAATTCCTTTGTTAAAAAGTCTAATATGAAGACCCAAAAAGAAATGTAAAAAAATAAAATTGTTCATCTCAAAATACTTCTACCATTCTTTCAAATTGTGAATTTTCTATGTGGAAGCTCCTACGATGATTAAGTTATCAACATAGAGGACTAGAATGAGGAACTTTCTATCTAAATTTCTTAGAGTAGACTGTAGGGTCTGAGGAACACCATGTGAACCAAGAATTGATAAGAAACATGTCAATATTTTCATACCAAGCTTGAGGAGCTAGTATTAACTCATACAATGACTTTTTTAATCTACACACATAACTAGATTTCACGCTATCAATGGACCCTAGAGGTGGGGACATATATTTCTTCCTACAAATCACCATGCTAGAAGGTAATTATAACATCCATTTGGTGTACCTCTCATCCCTATGTCGCAGTCAAGGAGATTACTAGCCAAACATAGTTCATTGTAGAAACCTAATAAAAAATTCATGGTAATCAACACATTCAACATGTGAAAACAATTTTTCTCTAAGTTATGCTTTGTACCTTGTAAAGGACCCTATTTCTGCATATTTGGTTTGGTACACCCACTTTCACCTCACTATTTTCTTCCTTTTGGTTCAGTGGAACCAAATCCCAAGTGTTGTTATGTTTCAAAGTAAGAATTTCATCTACCATAGCTACCTGATTTTCGGGATGCTTGTAAACTATATAAGTCTCAGAATTTTGTGGTGTATTCAATTGTGTCAAATGTGTAATATCATACTGAAGTAAGGATTTCATTGTGTCTTGATATCTAGGATCTCATGTCAAGGTAATATCCTCATTGTGAATGCTCGAACCCATTTTGGTTGAGGTTATGTGAGTTGAGTAGGTGTATTTAAAATTTCTTCTAATACTAACAATATATGTATTGGTTATCCCCTCATGGATCATCATTTAAATTGTAAGAACTCAATGAATGGGATTCTTCAAATTTTATGTGTTCATCAAAAGAATATTAAGAAGTGGTGTCTTGAAAAAATATGATGGATGAGGATTAGGTGATGTATCATAAGCTTGAGATTGTTCATCGAACACTACATCACCCCTAAAATTAATCTTAATGGTTCCTAAAACTAAAAGATGATATACCTTCACATCCTTGAAGTGACCAACAAAGATATAAAGGAAATCCTTCCTTTCGGTTTCTCGTTTATCATTTGGAATATGTTCTCACATATAACATCCAAAAACCTTGAAGTTAGAAACATTGAGTTTAACATAGGACCATTTTTCTCCTGGTGTCATACCAAGAAATCTTGTATCACATTACATCCAAAAAAGCTAAATTTAAAAACATCAAGCTTAACAATAGACCATTTTTCTTCCAATTTCATATCAATCATTGTTGAATGGGGAGAGTGATTTTCAATGTAGTTTGCACACATAATGAATTTTTCCCGAATTTGAGGAGGAAAATATTTGGAATGTAGCAAATAATTAGTCATTTTATTAAATTTGTTATTTGTGTGCCCACCTACACCCTTTTTTCGGTAAATGTAGGGAACAATGTGTTGAAGGTGAATGTATGTTTTCTCACAAAAAGTAAGCATATAGTTTTTCACAGACTCTCCTCCATTATTAGTTCTAAGACACTTTATTTTCTACTCAAATATATTCTCTGTAAGGGCCTTGCAAATTTTAAGTGCTTTGAAAATTTTAAGTGCTTTGAAAATTTTAAGTGCTTAAAGACTTCACTTTTGTTATTTAGAAATTAAACCCGATTTCTACAAGAAAATTCACCAATGAAGGTAAGCACATAGTTAAGTTTATGAAAAGAACATAGGGAAATGACATGAGGTCATTATGAACTAATTGCATTTTTTCACTAGCTCTCCAAGATTTTCCTTTTGGAAATGGATCACTATGATGTTCACCAAGTGAAATTTTTTTAAAAAATCAATCTATGAAGGACACCTTTGGCAATCTAAGAGACACATTGTTCTAATTTAGAGTTTGCAATGACCGATAGTTAAGATGACCAAAACACTCATGTCAGAGTTTACTTAATTCATTTGCATGGACAATCATGACTTGTGAAGGTTGATTAGGTAAAAACTGATTAAACATAAATAATCTAGATGATGATCAACCTTAATAATAACAACAATAGTAGACTTGTCTTTATATTTTCTGATATAAAAAATTTATTAGCAATAAATTCAATAGTTTTTAATTCACCAGAATGAGTGATCTGATAAATGGATAACAAGTTTACAAACAAATATGGAACATGGAGAACTCTTTTGAATGTGTCGTTTTCATCTCAATAGACCCTTCAACATCAAATTTTAGAGGTTTCTTATTTCCCAAATAAATTTATGTTGTGTTACTACTATCCAAGAGAGTTTAAAACAGAGAAACCTAATTTTCCATATGGTTTGAAGCATGTGAATCCAAAATCCATTCATTTACTATTGATCCATTAATTGTTATAGAAAAAGAAACACCTATCTTAGAGGGAGGAAGTTGTATTGTTTATCTCTACTTCTACGTATGTCATTTTCTTTGAATGCTAATGTTCACGTCATGACTTAGTTTACCATGTAGTTATAACATTCTGTGATTTTTACCTTCCAATTTCCCTTTTCCTTTGTTTTGAATTGGGGTGGATTTTGTGATCTGTAAACTACCCATTTTGTATAATAAACACATCCTATCTTAGTGATAATGAATGGTAAACTAACTAAGAATCTTGTTATCAATATATTATGAAAGACACATTCAAACTATAATGAAATTGAGAGATGAAAGACAAGGATACAAGAAATTTATCCTGGAGAAACCCAATTTTGGAAAAAACTCCAACTATGTGAGCAATTGCTCCATGTAGTCACAAAATCACACACTTTAGACATTATTTAGTCCCAGTCTCATACTATTATTCATATGGTTTTTGAGTGAAGAAAGTACTAATTAACCCCCATTTTTTGCCATTTTACTTTGTTATTTGTCATTACTTCCAACCTCTCACACATACTTTCCCAGTTTTTTTATGTCATTCCATGCTATTTTACATTTGAATGGGGTGCCAGGCTAGTATTGGGGCGCTGACAGGTGCCCTGGTCCTAGTCGGGGCACCCTGATCTTCTTTCCACTTTCCCGCAACTTTTTGGGCACTTTCTAGCCATTTGAACATTTCATATTTCTTATGGTCAGCCTTTTCAGGGTTAATTACAAAATTGGAACAAGAGAACCATATAAATATAAATTTATGTGACCATAATGAGGGATCAAACACTAATCACTACTATCTTCACATAGGATTACATCCATCAAAGGATACACTTGCATCCATCTAGCTCCATCACAAAGGCACAAGGTTGTTTCATCTGCATCACACTACATAGGAGGGAAGTTTATTATATTTCATGGACCATTCTATTACATTTTCTACACGTAGTTATTACTCGCTACTTTCACAAAGTGTGACTAGCACAAAATCACACGGGGCATGATTGTACACACAAGCACATAGAACTACATCAAGTTTGATATGTAGTGAAATGCTCAGTTAATAAGTCCACCATTGTGGCATCTGATGACTACATGACCCCTTCATTTGCATTTTTATTTTTTAGGGTTTAATGCTTGTTTTGGGGTTTTGCAGGTCTAACCTTCATCACTAGTCATTGGCAACATTTGGCAAAAAGTAGCAAATTACATGCGATAGACAAAGAGGGATTCATATCATCTCCTAACCCGATAAGTTTGGTTCTTGAACCTCCTGCATAGACTGGGGTTCTCATAACTCATACTAGGCTGCCCACATGCGCCTTGATCATCTCCTGAGCACCCCAATCCAACCAAACAACTCAAATCTATCCTTTTTGGGACCTTTGCATGTTCATTCCCACTTCCAAAATATTCATTTTATTTTAAAACATAGTACAGAAAGTTCTCTGAATCAGCTAAGCTCCTTCCAACCCTTCTTTGCATATTAAGGTTTTCATTTTTACTTCCCTAGTTGTTTAGGTCACTTCCTATATTTTTTTACTGCTTTTATTTATTGTTGTACTTCTTAGATTAACTATCCAAAAATCCCCATTTTTAGTTAATCATTTTGGTGAATACTTATGGATCTTTCTTTTTCTTCCACCATGGCTTCTAATATTTGACAGGTCTCTTTGCTTCAATTGATTCAAATGCACCCATCTTGTAAAGACACCCTCCAAAAAACTCTATAGACTATGTATATGCCTATCAACATGTTGCCTACTCAAGTCAATGCTATTTTTGATCCTCTTTCTGAGGACTCTCTTGATTCCAATCAATCTATTTGTAAATCCATTCAAGCCCTTCATTCTTTATTTCAAGATAAATTTCATACTATGGAATCCACAATTACATCTTGAAAATCTCAAATCCAACATCTTAACGACACTTCCCATGCTCATGTTTGTTCTCCTTCTACATCTCATCTTCATTCTATGTCTTCTACATGTGCTCATCTTAGTGAACCTCAAATATTGTCTCTCCCACACCTCTAAAGTTTGCAATCAATGTTAAACAACAAGATATTCTTTCGAAACTCGTAACTCATCAATTAATCAGCTTGCCATTTACTCATTGTTATCCTCCATATCTCGGCTTGCAAAATATCAAGGTCTTCCATATTGCAATTATCATCAACTCAATGTACATATTGACAATGATTGTTATGTTTTACAATGAAGAATAAAGCATCTTGAGTGTCAAGGTTTCATCTCATTCACCACACAATGTTCTGTTACATGGTCCTCTCCATTTGTTACATCTCAATGGGTTTTTAAATCTGATTTGTCTAACGAGCATTATGTTATCATCTCTAAGGAAAGTCAAGATCCACCTAAGAAACCACCCCTTAAAATCAATACAACATCTCTTCTCAAGTCATCTACGGCATCACCAAGTCAACATAAGTAACCTCCTTTAAAAATAAGTAAAACACCTCTTCCTCTCAAGTCATCCATAACATTACCAAATCAAATTATGCAACCACCTCTCAAAATGAGTCCATCTTCTTCTCCTATCAATTCTTTTGTAGTGTCATCAAGCCCACATAATCTAAAACAAATCACTTTTTTCAAAGCTACTACTCCTACTGATGGCCAGGAAACACTTCAAACTCCACCACCATCGCATGGTCCTCCTGTTGCTTCCACCTACCATTTTGTTGGCCCTCACTCTTATTACGATATAGACAACGCTTTCCCACAATGACATGGAACCTCTCATGTCACTACATAGTTATCCATCATTGGCACACTTAGGGGCATCATGTTTATCCCCCTAACACTATCATATATATTACATATTCTACATATCACGGCTAGCCTCTCATATACATCATACACATCTTGACACACACACACACACACACACACACACACACACACACACACACACACACACACACACACACACACATATCATCATTACCTAATGACGCACTCTTGTGCTTCATTTCACACTTGACTCTTGAGGGCTTACTACACATGAACCCCACACAGTGCATAATAGTTTATACACATTACATCTATTCATGCATCTTTCATCTCACATCTTACATCATACACTCTACATTTAGTAGACATCATTACACATCTACACATCATACATCATACTAGTCAGAATTATACATACATCACACTTTTAGGTTCTACATTACATACTTGCATGGTGCATTTATACACCACACATTGTCTATACACTATATTAGTATTCATTATACATATGTCACACTTTTATCGTCCACGATTCTAGCACCACATACTACTCCTCCTACATGTTACATTGTGCGCACTCTCACATTACTATTTTATCTTACATTACACCCTATACATTACATTTTTACACATCATATGGTAATATGTTATCATCAAGCATACTACATCGTCTTCTACGCACTACACTCACTACCTAATGACACACTCTATTCCCACATTCTGTTATGTTTGTGGAGCTTTTTTCATGTGTAGAAGTGTTGAAGATTGTACACTTTCCACAATTGTCTCGCCAGGGTTTTTTTGGCCTCTAAAAATGTTCCCAATATATCGGGAAACGTATTCTTCTCAATGGGTGGGATATTTGACCCATAGGTTTATGGAACAGTTTTGGCACATGGTTTTAGTACCCATGGTATTGTAAAATTGCTTAAGCAGTTGCCAATTTATGTGGTTTTGTGCATATGGTAGGGTTGATGTAACATTGCAGATGTGTGTGAGTTCAAGTGTGAATTCTGTGGAATTTTTCTAGCATAGCTCTAAACAGATTTACGTATTGTATTGAGAGAAGAGGTGGCTTGTAATAAAATATGAGCAAGTGATTCTTGGTGAATGTATCCCAAATTGGATGAACCACGTTAAAGATTGTCTCTTTGTATTGTGTTCTTTTTATTCTGCACTTTTATTTTCAGATCTGTAATATTTTTTGCATATTAGTTTCTACTATTATGATTCTATGTGTGGGATTGTTCTACATATTTTATCCCTTATTTCCTAAGAATTGGTATCAAATCCTGGTTTGTTTTGTTGAAGTGTTGAATCACAGGAAACATTTTAGCTTGAGTGGGAGCTATGGAAGATGATGGAAGATCAAGGGTTGATAAATTCAACGGGTAGAATTTTAGTCTTTGGAAGATTCATATGGAAGATGACCTTTATCGGAAGGATCTGTATATTTCACTATCTGAAAAAGGGGAACTGTCATCACTAATCCGGCCCTATGATAATTCTTCACCGGGAACTCCTCGTGCTATGATTATTTACTAATGCACAGCCTTTGGTTTGGTAGTTGTAATCTGGAAACAGAACAACAACATAACACAAGAATACCATCGACTATGATAAGATGGAATGATGACAAATCAGAAATATCAAAGGAAATAATAATATTAACATGAAATTGTTACAATCTCACCCATGAGGTACTTCAACAAGACTATGGGAGAAACTTTACAATTACGCCTCTTGATGGCTTCTTCAACACACCTTTAACTGATGGCTTCCTTCTCACACTTCCTATAATATTTCTCACTACTTCTTTCTATGCTAAATGAGGGGGTTAGCCTCTCTATTTATAGAACTTCCAGGCTTATCCATCTTATCTCTAAGATAGGATAAGAAATCCACTCTGACGAATCATATTCCATACCTTAACTCTTATCTGTACATGTAAGCTTATCTTCTAAGATAAGATAAACCTTATCATTTTACATGGGTTCCACATTTTTAGACTTTTTACAAATAAAATACACAAAATATTTATGACCTCACTCCTTGTCCTTATTACCAATATAATATTTCTAATTCCTAATCACGTAGACCCTACTTCTCTAATTACCTAAACTTTGACATTTTAACATTACCGGACCACTTACGACAAATATTTACTTTTTACAACATTCCTATTGTACTTTGACTGTTACCGTACTCCACATTATTGGCGGCACTGTACTGCTGTGCCGTTATCTTCTATCAGATGCTACTATTAATTATACTTAACAACATCATACATTAATGAAATAGAAATTACGAAGGAAAATTTTAGTGTCGACAGAACAAACTCTCGATCATGATGGATGTGGAATGAGATTTGTTGGATAGGAAGGTGCTTGGAAAAATCTGGGTATGTCTTGCATGTTCAGTATTATTTAATGTTTCAAAGGAAAACACTATGAAATAACTTATGGATGCATTAGGGAAGTTGTATGAAAACCCTCTACCTCTACTAAGATATTTTTAATGAAAAATTTGTTTAATATGAAGATGTGTGAAAATAGTTCAGTAGTAGATCATTTGAATGATTTCAATATGGTTGTGAATATGCTAGCTTCGGTTACATTATAATTTGATGAACAAGTTAGGGATTTATTAATTTTGTGCTCTTTACCTGAGAGTTGGAATAGCCTGGTAATGGTGGTAAGCAACTTGGTTCTAGATAACTCGAAGTTGAAGTTTGAGGATGTTGTAGGGGTGATTTTAAGCGAGGAAATGTGAAGAAAAAGATTTGGAGGATCTTATACTTCATGGAATGCTTTGATAGTGGAAACTAGAAGGAGACATAAGAGTAGAGGAAGGCGTGGAAAATCGAAATATCGGGAAAGGCCAAAATCTAAAAGCAAGATGGTATGTTGGCATTGTGGAAATTTTGGGCATGTAAAGAAGAACTGTTGGGAGCTTTGGGATAAGAAGAAACAACATAAAAAAAAAGGAGGAAAATGTGGAAACGGGTAATGTATGTCAGGATACTTTGATTCTTTCTTTGCACAATATTGTTGAATCTTGGGTTTTAGATTCAAAGGCTTCTTTTCATGCTAGTCAACATAGGCATTATTTTGTTGATTATGTTCAAGGGGATTTTTGGCATGTTTTTCTTGGTGATGATGAGCCTTACAGCATATTTGGAAAAAAAATTGTTGAGGGTAAGATGCAGAATGGGAACACATGGTTATTGAAGGATGTCACACATGTGCCTACATTAAGATGAAATTTGATATCGGCGGGGCGCTAGGGAAGTGATGGTTGTATTGTGATATTTACAACAGACTCTTAGAAGGTTACCAAGGGTGCTCTTGTAGTGGCAAGAGGTAAGAAGGTTGGAACCTTGTATTTAACCACTGATATCACTAATGTTTGTAGTCTTGTGTCTTCGAAAGAAGATACAACATTGTGGCACTATAGGCTCAGTCATATGAGCCATAAGGGCATGGAGATCATAAAAAAATATTTTCCCATATATACAAAAATAGGTTTGGAGTTCTGTGAGAACTGTGTATATGGGAAAAAGAAGCATGTAAGATGTTAGCAAATAGATTTGTACGCATGCAAATGACATGCAACAGTCAGGGGACAAATTCCCTCCTCAATGAAGGTGAGTTTCCTTTATTGAAAACCAAAACTGTATTTACATCTATACATTCAAAATTTTATGTGGAGGGTGTTTTGGGACATCAAATGGAAAGATGTGTGGATGAGGGAAATGGAATGGAATGAAGGAAATAAATGGAAAGGAATGGATGGAATAAGAATATAATAGTTAGGTAAAACAAATCCTGATATTTCATAAAGAAGAATAACAGCGAATAACTAACTCAAATAAAATAGAGTTTTAATCAGCTAAACAAGAATAAGTGAAAGGGAACACACATGAGCAAGTAAATATCATAGATTGATCACTGTGAAAAAGAACAACAGATTCATAGCATTGACAATAACATAAAAGACAATATCTACATGCAAGATTTAAACACTAACATCTAATGATCATAAGAACATCAAATGCTACAAGAGACAATGAATCAGAAACAAAGTTCATATTTCATTAACTCTCCAAAATGTCTTCACAAAATAACACAAAGTTTCTTTCTTGAAACAAAGCTTACACAAAAAAGTATTTTCTTATCCTCTCTCAAAGTCACCCTTACAAATGAGCCCCTAACTTTCTTTTATAACCCAAAAGTTGGTTACAAAGTAGTTAGGGTTTACATGAACATTAAATGAGGGTACCTTAAGTGACTTTGACTTTTTCAACCAAACTTTGAAAAGTAATTTAAAATTAGAAAACACTTAAGTTATCAAAAAAATTCCAAAAGTGATTTTAACAATAACATCACTTTGAAATACCATTTTAAAACATATAACAAGACCTAGTGCATTATCCATTAAATTGGGGTCCGCCTATCTCAACCATATGAGAAATGGACTCTCCCACTTCATTAGATACCAGGATTCCATCTCTTCATCACATGGGTGAAATTAGGATCTTTCACCTTTTCCAATTGAAAATATATTAACCTTTCCAATGTCTCGAACATCTTCTCTTCCTCGAGAGGTTCACTCGGTTAAAGCACAGCTTCACAGAACAACTGTAATTCCAAAATCCTAGCTGGCATATCATTTAGATTGAGCATTCTCAAACAAGTTCCTCAATTTGATACAATGTTTCATTGAAGTAGAGGAGAAATTGATGGCAGGAATGTATGTCTTTTAACAATTGTGAGAATTGTTCCTCAACATGTTCTGATGAATGTCTTTGATTATGCTCATCCACGAGATCACAAGGGATTTCAGCTATGAACTCATGAATTGAAGTGAGAGAAGTGAAGGCTTCATTGCATATGCTCTCATAATGAATCATGGAATCTTCGAGAAGCGTCTTCCATGACTTGAGATGTAGACACCAAAGAAAGCATGTCCCTCGGCATTTGAATTCAAGGATTCCTTCAATGGCTAGAGTTGTAGATTCCATGCTCATCATCTCGTGCAGACTTAGCAATATCTCAACCATATTTGATATGTTAGAAACAAAATATTCCTTAAAAGAAAGGATTGGGTCTAGGTATGCACTTATGTCTTCATGGAGCTTCACGGTTGCTTTGATTGTCTCTCTCCTAAAGATGAGAATTTCCAAAAGCTAGGATTTAATGACATGGCCCAAAGTGTTTGTTTCCTTCGACAGATTGAGTGTTTCTTCATCAGGGGCAACCACTACATCAAGTACTAGAAAAGTGAATGATATTGGATTTATCAGATGTTGAACATAATTCACCAACTGATTCTTTTTGGCCTTAAGTTGAGAGTTATGATATTTATATTTCTAAAGCCTTCTTAGTACAATATTCATGGAATCTCGGGCCATTTCCATGTCACTTTCCAATGTAGACTTCCCAAGTCCAAGCCTGGATACTTCATAGTCAGCAGACGTCATGGCGTTACATTCCTTCTCGACTTGGGGAATGGCAAGGTCTGTAAATTTGTTTCCATCTCCATCCACTATTATTCTAGAGAATACTTTAGGATTCTTGGGGATGACATCATTTAAATCTTGGAGAGGGTGTCAAAGTCAATATTGATTTCCTTGACAACCCTCTTTCTTTTCTTGACTTCACAGTCAACCCAAGAAGGGGTCTCCTTGACCAATTATGCACACATAGAAGCCTAGATTCTGAAGCAACATTCACATTGTTCTTGATATCATTGGATTCTACAAGAGTTATTTCCACAACTTCAATTCTCAGGGAAACAAATCCGACATCGACCTTTTGAACCTCAAGGAGACCTTGAGAAACATCTTTGTGAACTAGGGGTTTAGGAGCATTCGATATTTGGACCACTTGCATTTGAGTATACTCTTGTTCATGACATGGTTGAGTAGTGTTTATTATGATCTTCCTTGAACTATTAGTAACACAGTTAGATGAGTCTCTACTAGAAGTGGAAAACCCTGAGACACGTTATCTTCCTTCAATAGGGCCAAGACCCTTGGATGTTTCTCCTCGTGACATCTTCTTTGGAGAATTGGATTTGGGAAACCATTCTCTCCTTGTTTGATGTGTATGGGTTGATGGCATGGAGGTTGACTGAGAAGAGGTTTTATTTGACTGGAGACCTCCTCATGTTGGCAATTTTTGTGAACCTGGGGTATGAACTTGGATTGACGGTAACTTTGCAAGTTCTCATTCATACCAGGCTATGCTCCTTTCTAGAATCGGTTGATTCTTGCTATCAAGAGAAAATTCATCTCTTTTGGTCCAATCAATTTGGGGAAATGGAGTGAAGGAAACGAAATCATATGAGGGATCAATCAAATCATCACCATCATCTACTAATGAATCTGGAGGATCTCTGATGTGGAAGGCTTTGATTTGAGAAAGGGTTAGGCGGGAAAATTCTCACCTTCTTACTTCGTGTTCATCTAAGTAAGAATCCTAGAAATCTTCCATGGTGGGATTGTGTTGGTACTTTGTTACAAGAGCCTTTTACATGTATCCATTAATGTCAAATTGGGATCTCTTCACAAATGGATGTATGGAAATGAGAGAGAATTCCTTCTCCATGAGTTTTTCACTGAAAAGGTTCGGGCATTGATATTCCCCAATTTGGATTGGGAAGTGGATGCCTGAATGATGTTTATCACTGAAAAGACAATGAACTTGGAAAAAATTCCGCGCAAGCTCCATTAATTCCCACTTATCACTGACATACTTGGGAAGCTTCCACGGAGTGCCTATAAATCCACTCACGCGAATGTAGGAAAAGGATGGGAACTGAATGAACCATGTTCCCCAATGAGAAATGAGCGCCATGGCATCCTTGGAGAATATTTCTTCTAGATTCCTATTCAGGTTTCTAATCACACGGAAGGTGAAAGCATCATTAACTCTCCTAAAGTGATGAGAGCTATTCTTGAAACTCAATTGTGGATAATAGTCGAAAACACTGTTTGATGGACCCATCATGCCTTTGGTCTCTAACCCCGAAAAACACTTCCTTCTGGCCACCGCATAGGTTAGGTATGATGTCATGTAGAAATTCCCAGTCATCTTCACCTCGATCAATTATTTGTGAAGAGTGTCACTAATGATGGTGGCCCAACCTACAAATTCCCTCTTTGCAAGGATGATGTAAATGAATTGATACATCCATGGGTGAAAAAGTCTGGCAAAGGGGAGACCGAAAATTTGGCTCAAAAGAGTGATCATATCACTGATTTCCTCCACAAATTCAATGCGGTACAATTCCTTGGGAAACCATTCAACACGAGTCCTCTTGGTCACTAGCCAATTTTTGTTGACCATCTTGGTCCACCTGAGGGGTTCTACATCCCAAAACTCTTATGTTGACTTTCAAGTGATGTCAGAATTCTCAGGGAAATCAAGGATGTTGAGAAATTTTTTGATGTGCTTTGGTGTGATCAAAAGGAAAGGCTCGCGATTATCCTTGAAAATTCCTCACCTTTCAGGAACATAATGCACTGCACAAGTAATAACTAGCTCAAGACATTGCACTGAAACAGGAAAAGTTTCTACTTGAGGTAGACCACTATTGTAGAGTCTATCTGAGAATATGGTTTTCCCCTCAGCTTTCACCTGATCGCAAACTTGTGTTACATTTATGTGGCCAAGATCAGTGTCATTGATATTATCATACGTAGACTTGATGGAAGTGGGATGAATAATGCCTTCAAATTCATATTTGAGTGTGGACTTGTTTGACCTTTCTACAAGCTTCTTTGACTTTCCCACAAATTTGTTATATTTTTCGACCATTACAAATTTTAAAGAAAAACAAAGTAGGCACGCAAAATGGTGTAAACAGTGTCAGGTATAAGTCTCCAGACCACCATCACCGCAAGAAAAATATGACTCTTTTTATTATTATTATTATTTTTAAATAATAATGAGCGATTCTGGGTTACAGTTATTTCTTTTAAACGTTAACACAAAAAAAATATTGAGACTAAGTTCGAGTTACAAAACGAGCTAAAATACTAGGAATTTGGACAATTTTTTAATTTCCCAGTTGCAATGGCTTTGTGCATGATCGATTTGAATTGTTTTGGCCAACATTGGAATTGCATGTGGATTTTGTATACTGGTTTTGGGCAAATGTGTGAGCTCTTCGAAGAGTTGTGTTCCCAATGGTTGTGTTTTATTCTTCCTTAACAGCTGGCGTGGACCCCAAGGTGAATGCATGGATGGCTTTTAACTTGCGTGACCAAATCTTTGGCTTGTACTTTTATGGGCAAAGTGCTTTGTTTTTTTTGTTTTTTGTGGCCAATGCATATACAGTTGCATGGACTATGTGGCTCTTGTTTGTGTTTGACTAGTGTAATATTTTCTCCCTTAATAGTTGTGTTTGTGGTCAGCTTTGGGTCTGCGTGGGTTTTGCTACCTCTAGCATGGATAGCTCCTCTTCAGCCTCTATGTGATCATATCACCGATTTCCTCCAAAAATTCAATGCAATACAATTCCTTGGGAAACCGGTCAACACGAGTCCTCTTGGTCACTAGCCAATTTGTTGAACATCTTGGTCCACCTGAGGGGTACTTCATCCCAAAACTCTTATGTTGACTTTCGAGTGATGTCAGTATTCTCAAGGAAATAAAGGATGTTGAGCAATTATTGGATGTGCTCTGGTGTGATCAAAAGGAAAAGCTCACAATTATCCTTGAAAATTCCTCACCTTTCGGGATCATAATGTTCTATGCAGGCGATTACTAGCTTGGGACATTGCACTAAAGCATGAAAAGTTGTTGCTTGAGGTAGACCGCTATGATAGAGTCTATCTGAGAATATGGTTTTCCCCTCGGCTTTCACCTGATCGCAAAATTGTGTTACATGTATGTGGCCAGGATCAGTTTCGGTGATATTGTCATATGAAGACTTGATGGAAGTGGGGGGAATAATCCCTTGGAATTCCTATTTGAGTGCGGACTTGTTTGACCTTTCTACATGCTTCTTTGACTTTCCCGCAAATTTGTTATATTTTTCAGCCATTACGAATTTTACAAAAAAACAAAGCATGCACGCAAATCAGTGCAAATGGTGTCAGGTATAAGTCTCCATACCACTGTCACCACAAGAAAAATAAGACAATTTTTATTATTATTATTAGTATTTTAAATAATAATGAGTGATTCCGATTATAATTTTTTTTTTAAACGATAACACAAACAAAATATTGAGACTAAGCTCGAGTTACAAACCGGGCTAAAATATTATGAATTTGGACAATTTTTAATTTCCCGGTTGCAATGGATTTGTGCATGACCGATTTGAATTATTTTGGCCAACGTTGGAAGTGCATGTGGGTTGTGTATACTGGTTTTGTGCCAATGTGTGATCTCTTCGAATAGTTGTGTTTCCAATGGTTATGTTTTATTCTTCCTTAACAGCTGGCGTGGACCCCAAGGTGAATGCATTGATGGATTTTAACTTGCACTTGTGTGACCAAATACTTGGCTTGTACTTTTGTGGGTAGAGTGCTTTGTTTTTTTGTGTTTTTTGTGGCCAATGCATATACAGTTGCATGGACTATGTGGCTCTTATTCGTGTTTGACTAGCGTGGTCTTTTCTCCCTTGATAGTTGTTTTTGTGGTCGGCTTTGGGCCTGCGTGGGTTTTTCTACCTCTGGCGTGGATAACTCCTCTTCACCCTCTGTGTGACCCGATTTCCTCCACAAATTCAATGCAGTACGTCCTCTTGGTCACTAGCCAATTGTTGTTGACCATCTTGGTCCGCCTGAGGGGTACTTCATCGCAAAACTCTTGTGTTGACTTTTGAGTGATGTCAACATTCTTAGGGAAATCGTGGATGTTGAGAAATTCTTCGATGTGCTCTGGTGTGATCAAAAGGAAAGGCTCATGATTATCCTTGAAAAGTCCTCACCTTTCGGGATCATAATGCTATACACAGGTGATAACTAGCTCGAGACATTACACTAAAATAGGAAAAGTTGTTGCTTGAGGTAGACCACTATGATAGACTCTATTCGAGAATATGGTTTTCCCCTCGGCTTTCACCTGATCACAAAATTGTGTTACGTTTATGTGGCTAAGATCAATTTCGGTGATATTATCATACGCAGACTTGATGGAAGTGGGAAAAATAATCCCTTGGAATTCGTATTTGAGTGTGGACTTGTTTGACCTTTCTACATGCTTCTTTGACTTTCCCACAAATTTGTTATATTTTTCGGCCATTACGAATTTTAAATAAAACCAAATAAGGCACGCAAAACGGTGTAAATGGTGTCAGGTATAAGTCTCCAGACCACCGTCACTGCAAAAAAAATATGACTCTTTTTATTATTATTAAATAATAATGAGCGATTATGGGGCTTACACTGCATGTTTGTTCGTACTAACACTTCTCTTTGGCTAGCCTCTTGTTTATGTGTGCCTTGGTTTCTACCAAGCGCATTCCTTTCCCCCTGCAGGGCATAGTCACAGATTTCATATGATTGGTCCTCTTTTGGGGATGCATTCTCCTATCAACGATGTCACATGCGCCCCCAAAGAGGAGGGAATCATTTGTGGTTTACATACTATATAGTGTTTTTACACTGATTCAGTTCAGTTCAGTTTCCACCCTTGGCATTGTGGGTTATACAATGAGTGGGTTCAAACCAGTCTGTGAATCCCGTACACAATGGATTTTACAGGACATGGTAGTCCTTAGCATTCTGGGGAGCAATTAAAGGTTAGAGGATATAGTAGAGTTCCTCTCTACACTACTTTAGCCTAGTGGCATCGGATCACCCAAAAAATTGGGAAGTACAGAGATCTTTTCATACAATTTCAAGGAAACAGTTACATGTTGGAGATTAATACAGATTTCTCCCTACACTTCTTCGACCTAGGTGTCAGATCACCCAAAAAACCCAGGACGGGATATCCTCTTGTCTACACTTTTTCTCTCGACATGGATCAGGTGCACATGTTCCATTTTTCATTTGTGTATTTTACATTTACATAATTTTACATGCATTTTTTACATACGTTTTTACATATACATGCGTATTTGACTACTTGATCATTTTCTCCTTGCAAGTTCGTTTGTATGAGAAACAAGCAGTCAACAACAAGCTAAAAAAATGGGGGCAACAACAACGACATTTTGAGGCAGCACAACAACATACTAACCATGCAAGTACATCACACACATCAACAACTACACACGTGTTTCCTCCCTAGGTTCACTCTCATCACTTTTTTTGTGCTTTTGCATCTTTAGTTTCCACACTCCATCTTTTTGTCACTCCACACTTTATCTAGTCCTTCAGTGCATTTCTACATCACTCTACATGGATTATTAGATATGCATCTCTATCTACTTTATGTTATTGAGCTTGCCGCTCACCAACATAAAGTGGGGGAAAATGTAGTCACAACATCACACACTTTAGACATTATTTAGTCCCGGTTTCATACTACTATTCAAATACTTTTTGAGTGAAGAAAGTACTAATTAACCCCCATTTTTTTGCCATTTTACTTTTCTTTTTGTCTTTACTATCGACCTCTCGCACATACTTGCTCAGTCTGTTTTTGTCATTCCATGTTATTTTGCATTTGACTGGGGTGACCAAGCTAGTATTGAGGTGCCGACATGCGCCCTAGTCCCATTCGGGGTGCCCTGGTCCTCTTTCCACTTTCTGCCACTTTTTGGGCACTTTCTAGCCGTTTGAAAATTTCATATTTCTTGTGGTCGGCCTTTTCAGGGTTAATTACAAAATTGGAACAAGAGAACCATATAAATATAAAGTTATGTGACCATAATGAGGGGACCAGGCACTAAGCACTATTATCATCACCTAGGAATGCATCCATAAAAGGTTGCACTTATATCCATCTAGCTCCATCACAAAGGCACAATTTTTGTTCATCTGCATCACACTGAATAGGAGGGGAGTTTATTCTATTCCATCCACCATTCTATTACATTTTCTACACATAGTTATTGCATACTACTTTCACAAAGTGTGACTGGCACAAGAGCATCTAGGGCATGATTGCACATACAATCACATAGAACTATATCGGGTATGAGATGTAGTGCAGTGCTCAGTTAGTAAGTCCACCATTATGGCAGCTAAGGACATTTTGAACCCTTTATTTGCATTTTTATTTTTTAGGGTTTGATGTTTGTTTTGGGGTTTTGCAGGTCTATCCTTCATCACTGATCATTGGCGACATTCGGCATAGAGCAGTGAATTACACATGACAAACGTCGATGGCTTCATATCATCTTCCAACCCTACAAGTTTGGTTCTTGGACCTCCTGCACAGAATAGGGCGCTCAAAACTCATACTAGGGCGCCCATAGGTGCCCTAATCCTCTCCCAGACGTCCCAGTCCAGCCAAAAAAATTTAGATCTATCATTTTCGGGACCTTTGCATGTTCATTCCCACTTCCAAAATATTCAATTCATTTTACGACACAGTCCAGCAAGTTCACCGAATTAGCTAAGCTCCTTCTAACCCTTCTTTGCATATTAGGGTTTTCATTTCGACTTCCTTAGTTGTTTGGGTCACTTCCTATATTTATTTACTACTTTTATTTATTGTTATTTATTGTTGTACTTATTATATTAACTATCCAAAAAGCCCCATTTTTAGTTAATCACTCCCCTTTCATAATGTAAATCTCCAATGTATCACAAGTTTACTATCAATGGATGGCCTTCAAGAAGGATTCAAGCTCCCTCTACTTAGATTACTTACTTACAATCCTCAAAAATGAATAACGCAATTTTCTATGAACAAAATAAGAATAATTCATACTTTCTTATTTGCTCACACTTGAATTCCCTCAAAACCACTGCCTTGAATGAGTAAATGCACTTGTATTTATAGTTGTTCTGCCCAAGAATGGAAGGAAAGGCGAAACGAACCATTTTTAAAAGCCCAAACATTTGCAACTATTCAGTTTCCTTATTTTGGCATCGTTGCGAAAGAAACACCATTTTCTGCAAGGGTGGTTGCACAATTATCAGTGTTTACAGGAGGCGGTCCCGCAACTGTCACAACAGTTGTGCAACCACTACTCTATGAAGAGCAATGGCTCCACAAATTTCATGGCAATTTTGCAACCGTTACACAATTATCACACAGAATAGAACAACAATGGCCTTTTTTTTCATTTGAAGGTGTATGGATCACCATCATCCTGACTTAACCATTTTCTAGAACAATGAACATGTTGAGCGTATGCACTGCAAGTTTCAATAAGAGAATACATAGAATTTGGTGATTCTAGATCTATTTTTGGATCATACCTCCCCAATTTAAGGCTTTTAAGTTCCTAAAAGCTTCAAGGAATGATGAGGCGAGGGAATTTCTTCCCCACATCTTCTTTGGAATAGCACTTCCCTTTGGTAGGAAATTGACCTTTCAACCCAATCAACCACCTATCTTGTACTCCTTGTTGTGTTGTCCTCTCTTTCCGCTGCAATACCACATATTCTTCCAATTTCAACTAATTGTCTGGAGTAAGATCCTCAATAGATAGTAGCAACAATCCCTCTTCTTCCTGATCTAATATGGAGGGTTCAAAGAGACATAAATTCTCAACATTCACAATTGAATATATTCTCATATAAGGAGACAAAACCAAGTGAAATGCAATCTTACCCACTTGTTCCATAATTTCAAATGGGCCATATCGAAGAGGTTTGATTTTCTTAGTTTTACCATGTAGTCTTTCTCTACTCAAGTACAACCATACCTTATCACAACCAAGGAAAGAATGCTTAGTTCTATGTTAATCATGTTTTCCTTTGTACTTGGCTTGTGACTCTTTCAACCTCTTTTATACCTGGAGGTATATTTTTTGAATATTTTCAATGAACCTTTCATCTTTGTGGACTTCTAGATCCACTTTCTCATTATCCATGCATGATAGTCTTATAATACCATCGAATGCACTCTTAGGCAAATAACCAAAACATGTCTCCAAAGGAGTCTTACTAGTAGAAGCATGAACTGCCTTGTTATAGGAATGTTGGATATACACCACATTATCATCCCAATTCTTAGGATGTTTCATGTCGTACCCTCTTAGGAGATGAACCAAGGTATAGTTTACCACTTTTGTTTGCCCATTTGTTTGCGGATGAAAAGCGATAAACCTTTTCAGCTTAGTATCCATCTTCTCCCACAAAGTAGACCAAAACTTTCTTATGAATCGTGAGTTTCCATGTGACACAATAGAATTAGGCAAACCAAAATGAACCCATACATTATCAAAAAATAACTTAGCTACATCATTGGATTTAATGGTCTTCTTTCAAGGAATGAAAATAAACATTTTACTGAACTGGACCACTACCACAAAAATATAATCACACATTTTCTTGGAGGTAGGAAAACCACCCACAAAATCCATGGAGATGTTTTCCCATGGTCGGGGGAGGAATTGGTAATGGCATATATAAACCTAACATTTTTTACCAGTCTTGTTCACACGACATAAAACATAATCCCTAATAAATTTGGCAACTTCTCCTTTCATGTTTGGCCAATAAACATACCAATATAAGTGTGCCACAATCTTTTTCACACCAAAGTGACCAGCTACTTTAGAAGTGTGTGCTTCCCTCATCAACTAAACTCTTCCCCCCTTAGGCACACAAAGTTTCTCATTCTTATAGAGCAGCCCATCCTGGATGTAGTATTCTCCCTGTAAGTGCAAAGCCCTCACCTGGAGGTTTCTGTTGAAAGATTTTTTTTAAATCCAGATTTTGCTCATAACCTTCCTGATATGCTTCACATACAAAAGGTTCAAGAAAAGCTAAAGTGCCCATAGCTAAAAGAAAAATAGGTCTAGACAACATATCAACTAACTGGTTAGTCACACCTTTCTTATATTTTATGATCAAATGAAATTGTTGTAAGAAACCCATCCACTTGTTGTGTCTAGCTTGTTGAAGTTTATTTTGAGCTTGCAAATATTAAAGAGGTCGGTAATCTGTGTGTATGATAGTTTCTTTACCCATCAGGTAATGTTTCCATTTCTTGACTACTTACACAAGAGCATACAATTCCTTATCATGTATACAATAATTCAAAATTGCTCATATGGGACTACCTCCTTAAAGTAGGGCAACTCACACAGCATAGTCACTAGCATTAGTTTCTACTTCGAAAGGAAGTTCTAAGTTAGGTAATGACAAAACTAGAGCATGACTAATCTTGTATTTGAATGACTCTAAAGCATCGTGTTGTTTTTTATCCCAATTAAAAACACTACCACCTGTTGTCACAGAATGTAGAGGCGCTACTATGGAAAAGAAGTTCTTCATGAACTTCCTCAAATATTGAACTACACCAACAAAAATTTTGGTCTTGGTCAAACTAAACAGTGTAGACCAATTCAGAATGGCCTCTATCTTAGCCAAATCAATCCTCAACTCTCCATTTCCACCCACATACCCCAAAAAGATGAGGATTGTTGAGAAAAATCACACTTCTTCTGATTCAACACTAGTCGATTCTTCTTTAGAACTTGCAAAACTTGATGCAAATGGTTAATATGCTCCTCAAAAGTTTTGCTAAAAACCAGAATGTCATCCAAGTACACAATGACAAAGGAATCAATATATGGCCTTATTACCTCATGAAGGTGGTTGGTGTATTGCATAGCCCAAACGATAGGACCAACCATTCATATAACCCTTCCCTGGTCTTGCACGTTGTTTTTCATATGTCATCTTCCTTGATCCAAACTTGGTGATACCCAGATTTCAAATCAAGCTTAGTAAAATATTTAGCATGTTGTAATTGATCCAACAAATCATCAATTCGAGGAAGCGGGTATGTATTTTTATGGTTATTTTATTTAGTGTTTTATCATCAACACACATCCTCCACGAACCATCTTCCTTAGGTACTAAAACAATAGGAGAACCACATGGAGAAGTACTAGGATGGATTATACCTTGTTTAATCAAAAATTGCAACTGTTGTTTTACCTTGTTAGCATCCTTCAAAGATTGCATATATAATCCCAAGTTTGGAAGCAAACTATCTAGTAGCAAGTGTATATCATGCTCGATTGACTTGACCGGAGGAAGCCCCGTAGGCTCTTAGAAAACTTCCCTGAACTATTGAGCCAACTCTTTCATCTACTTTTGCTCTTTGTTAGTAAACATGCTACAAGTGATCTTAGATGCAACAACTTTCTCTTTTTGTATATCCCTCAAAAGAAGTAATGCAAATTTCCCACTAACATTAATAAGCTTTTTAACTTCATAGGCACTTACCAAAGAGAACTTTGAGTCTCTTGTAAAGGCTGAAATGAGGTAGTTCTTACCATCCTTTGGTCGGCTCTTCTCATGAAGATGGCATCCCTGACATACAAGTATGGGTTGCCAAACACTACACCACACACATCAAGAAGAACAATATCCAAAGTAGTTTCATCAATGAACTTCTTATCAATACCAAAATTAAATTTGCATTTCTTGGTAACCTTAATGTGTACGCCTTTCTTCACCCAAGCCAATGAGTACGGATTCAAATGATTGTAAGTCTCTAACTTCAACTTATCAACTAACTCCTTATCAAATTAGCTTGAGAACAAGTATCAAACAAAGCATCCACTTTGGCTTTCTTCACTTGGATTTTTATATAAAAAAATTTAGTGAGTTCATTTTCTTACACAACATTATTACTACCCAGACATACCTCTCTACGGACGAAGGTACAACACATTGTCTCATCCACCTCTTCGCTACAAAATATCTCCTCCCTTTGGAGGGCAACCATTGCCTTCTTTTAATTCTTCTTATTCTTGAAAGGATGTAATTTTGGGTGGAACTTACAACATTTTTCCTCAAAATGAGTGTCCACATCACAAGGACCACGATGAACTTTAGTATCCTTCTCAAAAACAGAAGTAGCATTCTTCTTACCTTTCCCTTTTCCTTTCTCCTTTTGCTTGGTGTCACCTTCTTTGTTTAAATCATGTTGAGAGGTAGATGAACTCTTCTTCTTGTCCATCTCTAAATAGTGGGCTTCAAAACAAGCCTCACCTACATTCACTGGCTTGGCCAAGAGAACTGGTCTTCTCAAGTTGTTATGGAATCCACAGATGTACTTCATCAAAATGTCATGGTTTGCTACATCTTTTCCCATTTGGACAACTTTCTTCCGGAACTCTCTGGTGTACTCTTGCACATTTTGGCCTTGCTTATGCCTGAGATATTTGCAATACATGAACCTCTCTTCCTCATAGAAAATAGGATAGAATTATTTTTTTATTAGCTTCTTAAATTCATCCCACTTAGAAATAGGAGGAAGCTTCTTAACAACCAAAGTATGAAGATAGCTTTCAAACCAAGTTAAAGCATGATTGGTTAATTTTACCCTCGCAAACTAAATTTGTTGACTCGCATTGATTTAATGCAAACTGAAATATACCTCAAGTTGAGTTAGCCAATGATCTAGCTTCTCGGAATTCGCATCCCCATAATAAGGCTAAATTTCTATCTTCGCCTCCACTTTGAATGGAGGAGGAATAAGGTTGGTGCGGGGTTGTTCTTCCTTATATTCATGAGTGTCTTCTTTTTGGTCTCCTAGTGCCTCTTTCGGAACACCAAGCTTCTCCATGAACAATCCCATGATGGACGCCAACTTTCCCATAGATACGAAAATATTGCCCACATCTTTGAACAAACTTGCCACATCTGCCTCCAACTGGTAGAAACGATCATCTTCAGTCCCAAATGCATATCCACTAGGAGCCATGCTTCGGATTCCTTGCTTCCACTTCTTGGTGGAAATATATGCTTTAAAAGGCATGAGGATACCTTCACTGCTTTCACTGCCCTTCCAGGTGAGGTGCATCTAACTAAAAAGATCAACACAAGTTAAACCATACAAAAACAATTGATCTTAACTACTCTAATACCAGTCTAATCTATAAATTGCCTTCTTTTAAACAATAAACAGGTCTTATCTTAGTGATAATGAATGAACAACTTGACTAAGTTTATTTTATCAAGTATGTTATGAAAGAAACATTCACACAGTACTAAAATTGAGAGAGGAAAAACAAGGAGACAAATTTTATCCAGGAGAAACCTAACGTGGAAAAACTCCAGCAAGGTAAGCAATTGCTTCCCTTGTACTATGTAAATCTCCAATACAATATAAGTTAACTATCAAAAGATGACATTCTAGAAGGATTCAAGCTCCTTCCACTTGTATTACTTGTTTACACTCCTCAAAAGAAAGAACTCGATTGTCTATGTACAAAACAAGTACAATTCCAACTTCCTCCTTTGTTCACACTTGAATTCACTCCAAATCACATGCTTAGAATGAGTAAATGCACTTATATTTATAGTTGCTCTGTCCAAGGATGAATGGAAAGGTGAAATGAACTGATTTGAGAAGCCCAAACATTTGCAACTATTTGGATTCCTCATTTTGGCATTGTCAGGTGCTAAACCGCTAGAGTCTACAAAGCGGTGATTACAACTGTCGGTGCCTACAGGCAGCAGTCCCACAACCGTCGCGGCAGTTGCACAACCGCTACTCTGTGAAGAGCGGCAGTCCCGCAACAATTGCAACAGTTTCATGACCGACGTACAATTATCACACGGAACATAACAACAATGGCATTTTCCTGTCATTCGAAGGTGTTTGAATCACCATCAACTTGACTTGACCATTTCCAGAACAATGAACATGTTAAGAATATGTATTGCAAGTTTCAATAAGAGAATACATAGAATTGGGTACTTCTAGTTCCATTTTTGGATCAAAATTCCAACTCTTACGATTGTGAAATATTTTTTGAGTTGCCCAAAAATGGCAATGTTTCATACAACTAGTGTAATGCATAGGATTCTAGAATGATCAAGTGAATGACATATCCTTGGACCATTGCACTTCTGATGACACATCTCCTATGCACATTTGGAAAAATATGGTGATATTTGTTGTACCATGCTTCAAAAAACACATGTGAAGCTCTCACAGCTACCTCAAAATAGCTCCTTACAGCCAAGTATTGTGTTGGATTAAGATATGAGCTTATGCTTCATACTCTTTAATGTACAATGTGGCCTTCCATTTGCCTTTGAAAATGTTGGAATGTGTATGAAATGCCTACTTTTATTAACAAAGCATGTTGAGCCACTTTTAACTTTTTACAACTTGCTTTCCAAGCATTTGTACTTCTTCTTGGAATCATAATTACCTATTTGTTCATTCAAATTAAACATTGGTCACACCACAATTTTATTTTAGATTTTACAAGGGATGTAAACTTCTAATTATTATCAGTGACGTGAAAATTGCATGTCCTAACAATCATTGTGCTCCATCCTTAATACAAGTCAAAATGAATGTTTAAAGTTACTTTCTCAAATACTTGTTGCTAACCATGGCTCTCTAAAGTCACTTCATAAATAAGATCCATCGAGTATGATAGATTTCAACAATGCATACTTTCACTTGAGCAATCTAGAAGCAATGCCCCAGTGACTGTCTCATAATCTATTACACAATTCTTTTACAAGTTTATACAATATTATAGTGGGAGCCCTTCCTCACATTTTTGTATAAACCCTTGACAAAGTCAATCATTTCATCTTGATATTATTAATTAACTACTTGCATATCTTTGTCTCACCCTACCCTCCCTACTCTTCCAACCTAACCTCCACCCATCAAGGTTGATCATCTTTGTTGCATCATTGTAACTTCTCTTTTTTATAATAATTCTAAACCTCCACTCGTGGTTTCTCTACTAGTGCAGGGTTGTTCACAACCTCATGAAGGATAATTCTTCTCATCTTCTCTACTTAAGAAGCCAAGTCTCTTTATAAGGCCTCTTCTAGCCATGGCTCATACAACACTTCTCACAAATTCAGAAAAAACACAATGACATGGATTTTCTTTATTTCAAAAAAACAATTGCATGCAAACACTTCATTTAATTTTTTTTCAATTGCCTAGCTTTGATTTTATTCGCACTCACACTCGTCTTAGTAATGCAATATTCCAACCATTGTGAACTTCATAGGTGCCCCAATACTTTCCTTTGGCCTAATCAATTTTACTTTTCACATAGAATGACCTAGATAATTTCTTGTCTATAAGTCCACAACATTAATACTTAAAGTTTCTAGATACCCCTATGTTACACAGAAATAGAGTTCCTCATATCTAGAGCAAAAAATAACCTCTATTGGTACAAGTGGTGACTAATTGTGGTACGAATTCAAGCTAATTGTGGTGACTAATTGGTTAGTGTCCTACGGTGGAGCTATCATTTGCAAAGAACTAGAGTGCAGTGGTTACTTGTTTCTCCATTTTGGATCATGTTGTGAAACTTACAACTGAATAGCTGAGAAGTATTGGACTTGTCAGTATCTTTGCCAAAATGCATGACTTACTCTGTGCAGACATTTTTACTTGTTTCTCCGTTTTGTATCGTGTTGTGAGAACTTACGACTTCATAGCGGTGAAGCATATACTAGAGTGCACTAGTTACTTGTTTCTCCATTTTGGATCTATGTTGTGAGAACTTACGACTTAATAGCTGAGAAGTAGTGAGAAGCATTGGACTTGTCTGTATGCTTTGCCAAAATGCATGACTTACTATGTGCAGACCTCTTATGGATATCAGATATGTAAAAGTATATTCTTTATGGTAGACTTTATTTTGACTAAGCCAAGTTCCAAAAACCCAATATAGTGTTTAATGCCACTTATTTTGGGGGGAGCTACAGTCTGCATGCAGCCTTGAGACTCAAACGTAAGTCAGTCGGTGATAAACCCCTGCCAATATACCACTGGACCTCAACCCCAATTAATAATCCTTACTCGGTTTTTTTTTTTACAGGACTCCATGCAAACCACATTTGCAAAATTGCACTAATTTATCTCCACAATGGAACTATAAAGTTTCTGTTAGCTGATGGGAGATATACCCTCTATTTTATGTCCATCTAAACAAATATCTAAAGTTGGATGCATTCCAATTTTTAGAGAAGTATACTAGATTGGTTATCATAGTTGAATCCAATGTTGCAAGGAAACCTGTCTAGAATTATCCCCATGACAAAACAATACAGTGCATGACTAAATTATTTGAAATATCAATATTTTAGATGAGTTTGTGACCACCACATTAATGCAGTGCTATGCCAAATTATTAATAATACGACACTTGAAATTGCTATTCAATTCAAATGCCATATCAGTTGGATTTTAATCAAGTTTTCTTAACACTTTTTTCATATATGCATACATGTGGGATTTAGTTTGATTAGGCATCATCAAGTTGCCAATATTTAGTATTTACTGCATGGTGAGAGCTTCCTTATAGTTTTTTTCCCACTGAATTATTGGTTCATGTGGGAACATTTCTAAATATACCTTTCAGCAAAGTGTGGATAATTTGTATCGAAGCCGTTTACTTCCAAGTCTGCATTTTCCAGTCTCTTCTCTGAATTTTTCTCTACAGGGGTGTGTTCCAAGTCTACATTGTTTTAGCATGCACCTAAACTTCAACTATTATTTTCTCAGGAGTTGTGTTAGAAGAGAAACTGTTTAGTAACACCTATTGCAGATCAAAGAATACAGCTAAGGGTACACTGAAATGTTACACATTGGCATTATAGCAGTTTTCTTTGAAATCAGAGCATAATACCTGGTTTTACCATGGAATTAGAAGGCCATCTCCTTAACAGTTCCAGCAATTTTTGAGATCACCTTCTAAACATCAACAATGCTATTTTGGTGGAGGACCGGTAAGGTCATCTCCACTCTCTATCAATCACGAGGTGAAAACCTAATGGAGAAAATTTGGCAGTCCCCATGATCCCAAAAAAGGAGGTTTCATACCCCAAGTTGGCATGCTGAACAAAATACTGCAAAGAACATAAAAGAGAGCTATGTTCAGAACAAAGTCGTCTTGGTTGCAGATTGCTTCCAAATTGGCAAGTGCAGTAAGAAATTTTGATTTCTTGAAATTGTCAGATTTCAACTCCTGCAACGTGGGGCTGGCAGAGAAATGGAATCAGCAATGCATAATCAGCACTCTAAATGAACACTATACATATAGCAATCAGTCTGTTACTGTACAGAGGGGATATTGGATGTTCCTGCAGAGGTCGATTATAGTTAATAGTTTGACTCTTTTATATGAGTCAATCAGGCCCTCACAATTGCAGATATATCCTGAATTTTTATATTACATATTACTGATTTGGCAAGTACCACTAATCAATACAATTTTTATTTGGGAAAAGGAAAAATATTAGATGGTTGTTATACCTCAAAAGCAGAGACGGATCATATATACATGAAAAGCTTCAAAACATATAAAAAACAGAAAAGTTCAGCTCTGGATAATAAGAGATGTACTTATTTCAATGGACATGAAATGATGTACAGTGTGACCACAAAAGTCCTTGCCATAAGTCTCATTTTGTCTATGCTTTAGCTGGTATAACATGTAATTCAGTGCATAGCGCTAGCAAACAATCACTAACATGAAAACAGTTTGAAATTTTGGAAAATCAGGCTATACTGTGCAAAAGGGGATTTAAATTAAGAGAGAACGTATCAATATAGATGCAACATCTTGAAAAATAAACTGTACAAAACAAGTGATGGTTGTATGAAATCCAACATCTTAAAGAATGAACTGTACAAAACATGCACATCGCTTAAGTTGAATAGAATCCTACAACAATATCTTTTCTTAATTTATAGTAAACCCATGAACGATAATGCTGTTTTGTCATATATGATACATTAAACATATGAGTTTGAAGAAAAACATCCAGAGGACCAGACCTAAACCACATTTACAAAGTCAGGTGCTGATCTAAAATCCGTACTTAATCATCAACAGGATCCTGTGGTGCGTCTTCAGGTTTTCTTTTGATCACAATAACGGGACAATCAGCATGCTTTGAACAGAATTCACTGACAGTTCCAACAAATACCCTGCAAGTAACAAAAATCATCTTTTTTGGTAAGCATTCATTTACACCATCAATATCACTAAAATGGGCACATGTAAAGAATTTCAACTATTATTCATATCTATATCACTGCTAATGTAATATTCCTAACAAAATAGGCCACCTTGAAAGGTGGTTCTGTATGCAATGGTAAATCTGAAATAACCAGAGAAGAGCAGCATAGGCAAGAAGCTACCAGTCATATAAGCATGTAGAGTTCACTCATGACAGAAAAATTTATCCACTAATTGCTATGTTACACCAAGTTTCCGGGATGGGGGTGGCAGGGGAGGGAGGGACGTGTTTCCGGGACGGATTTTTTTGGAGGCCCTTTTTAGGAGACAGCTATTAAAAAATAACGGAAAATTTAAAAAATATAGGAAATTTCAAATATTCATATGATAACATTCATAAAGCATTCATCACACACATTATAGAACCTTCATACAAAAAATTGAGCTGAATTGAGATTTCACATAAGATTTAAGTTTCAATTATGATAATAATTACGATGAAATGCCCAAGGGCTGCAAATTTCAACCGCAAAATTTCTGAAACATAGAAAATGAAAATATATTGCTGCCCCTAATCAAAATCCGCTAAAATGGCATCAAAATCAGACCCTGAGTCTGAGTCACTAGAACTATGAGGATTGCCTCATCCAATGGAACCCCAACCAATCCCATCTGTGCCGCCTCCTCATCAACCTATGTGGCCTCTTCAAGATCAACATCCCAACGTGCAACTGGAGTCTGACAATACTCAAGAGTCAATCGATCCTGAACTCGCAAGGCACTATGCACAGCTACTCGTTGAGAGGCAAGCTTGTTCCTCTTGACTGAGTGGATGAGGCCATATGTGGACCAATTCCTCTCTGCAGCAGAGGAATTGGAAACTTGTGAATGACAAAAATGAGCTTCTTTTTTTGTTTTAGTTGTGAGGTTGTTTTAGGTTTAGGTTAGTTATGAATGACTGTGGGGCTCCTTGTGGGCCCCCACATTCCTTTTTTAATTAACTTTGAGTATTTTTTTAATAAAGAATGCCTTTGTTGGGACATAGGGGACGCCTAGACGTCTCTGGTACAGGTTGGGCATCCCCTACCGTCCCCCTTCTCATTTTTGGCATCCCGAGGACGTCCCCTATTTTTCATGTGAATTGGGGATAGGTAGGGGACGTTTCCTATCCATCCCCGTGTCCCTGAAACATCCCCTATTGGGGATGGGCCTAAATATGCAGGGGACGCATCGTCATGGAACGTAGAGATTCTAATTGTCTTGTTTCTAAAGACTGGTTAAAGTGAAGCATAAATTATGAGAGCCCAGACCCTTCAGTCAAGAGGGTTTGTAACCTTTGGTTTTGGTGTACCCAGATTTCATCTTGAAATCTGTGACTACCCTATCTGAAAAAATTTCGTACTTTTAAAATAATGGGTCATTTTGTGTTTTTATTGTCTGAAAGTTCTTGTATTGCGTCAAGATATTCCCAAAGAGCCATATTAGCCATTTTCACCAAATACCCAGATGCTCAAAATTGTTATATTCTGTCGTCGAGATTTGTCTGCGGGAAATTTGTATTTAATTATTTTGAGCCCCGTTTGAGGCAATTTGCACTCCGTTTTAACCCTGTTGTGATCCAACATATCATTATTCCTATATACCAGAAGGGTTTTAACTAAAAATAAGTTTTGGGTTTTATTTGTGACTTTTGACAACTTTTGTGTTTTCCCGTTTCGTTTTCTGTGAAATTTCTCTAGATCAATTCCTTTGCCGGTTTGGCCTGATTCTTAGCCTGAAGTAACTGGGGATCACATACGCACGTTATGCCCGAAGGAAGTCGCCATCGGAGGTCCGGTTCACTGGGAAAAGACGAAGTTGCGCACCAAAAAGCCTCTTCTAGGCTGGCCGCATTTTCGGAAAACAAAGAATCAGAGTGGATAATGGGAAAAATGGAAGCAGCAAGCAGGTGGGATTTTATTGCCTGCTTTGCAAGATACTTTTTCCCATGACGGAAAAGTCACTTAAGTTGCAGTGGGAAAATTAGAGGCAGCAGGCAAACGGGAATTTATTGCCTGCCTTGCAGGATAAAAATTCCCATGGTGAAATAAAGAAATGTGACTTAAGTGAAATCATGGGATTTTATTGCCTGCCATGCAAGGTAAATAATCTCATTGCCAAAGTCAAATCACTTAAGTGGATCATGGGATTTCCGGGGCTGCCATGCAGGGTAAAAATTCCCATTGCCATGTATTTTTAAAAATAGAATTCTATTATTCCAAAAAGTGCAACCCACCTTGGGTGAATAATAATGCATTAAATAAATATTTGTTGATATTTATTCACCCAATTTTGGCACCCAGGCTTGTGGAAAAGTCAACAAAGGAAAGTGAACAAACGGAATTTAAAAATAGAATTCCAAAATTAAATAAATTTAATTTTATTTAGTGCAGCCCCTTTTGAGAAGGAAATAATACTTTTTAAAGTATTAATTGATTAAATTAAATTCTATTTTCAGTGGCTATGGTCAAAGCACACTGTGAAGCTTAAGTGAAGTGAAGAGTGGATGATTAAATTGATTAAATTTAATTTAATGGATGGCTGTCCCTTAAACATGCTATTTTTAAAGAGAGACATGATTTTTAATTAATTAATTGCCAAGAATAGGAAGGGCAATTATTAATTATAGAATTATGAAGGTTATATAAGCATGGGCTGCCATAAGGGTGAATTAATTAATTCACAGGTAAAGAAGTGCAGCCCGGAGGAAAAGTGCGCCCCATTTGAAGAGGATTTTTGCTCAGACAAAGGTGAAATCAAGGCTAAAAGCTTCTAGTTTTGGCGCATGCTTTGAAGAAGGCTGATTTGTGTCTGCATAATTGTTTGTAGAAGTGATACAGGTGCTCAGGTGAAGTTGGAAAAATTCATGCTCACTTTGCAGGCAAATAAAACATCAATTTTTGGGGCAGGAGGCTTGAATAGTGCAGATTTTTATTATTAAAATTCATTGTTCATGTTCCAGTGGCCATCTTTGTCTGAATTAATTGCAGGAGTTACATACAGGTGCTTTTATAAAGAAAAAGAACTTATATCAATGTCCAATACATTGAATATTTCCTCTGAATCTTAAGGATTATCCAGATCTGCACCAGTTTTGAAGAATTTCAGCCAAATAAGAAGAAAAAGAATTGTTCAGACAAAGATAGACAAAGCTATGGCGAAGAAAGATGAAAAAGAAAGCACAACGGAGTCATGCATCACTTCTAAATTTGCAGATATTGGAGACACGGATCTAGGCTCAGAACCTCTTGCTGAATTGATAGACAGATTCTAGAGCAGGAAAAACTTCACTCATGCGTGCAGATAAAAAGCAGTGGAATTATTCGAGCTGCAGCTTTTCCATCCGCAGCCCAGTTGCCAGAGTTTGTTATGCAGGTGCAGATCCATATCCAGATGCAGATGCAGATGCAGATGCAGATGCAAATCCATATGCAGATCCAGATCCAGATCTCATAGTTGCAAAAGCTTCTGGCACAAAGGCTTCATCCTCTTGTTTCGAATGCAGCCCATGAAGAAGTTAGTGCGTGGAAAATTCCTTCCAAGATCTTGTGCAAATGCTCCCATCTTCCAGTTGAAGCCTTCATTGAATTTTCATTCATCCGGAGGGCTTTCCAGAATTTTAAATTGCTCATATGCAATTAAAAATAAGGATGATGAGTTATTTACGACAAACAATGCATTGATGCATGTACTGGAGAAGAACTGCAAAAGCTTCAAGGATAAAAGAGAAGACAAGGCGAAGGCAAATCCAGCTGTTTCCAATTCTAGCTTGTTGTTTCCAGATCCAGCTACTTCCAGCCGCTTCCAATTCCAGCTTGCTTCCAGATCCAGCTACTCCCAGATCCAGTTTGGTGAGAATCAAAGGCAAAAGAATCAGCTACAGGCAGACATGAAAAAGGACAAGACTGTAGTTTTCCTCTTCCTTATTCTTTCCTCCGACAAAAAAATTGAGCAATCAATTAAATTATACAACTTAAGTGATTGATTTAAAAGCCATTACTTGAAGAAGTCAACTACTTGGAGATAGGTGGCACGTGCAAAATAGAAGGTTCTATTTTCAGTTGCAAATCATACATGTCATGCAAAGAGGAATTCCATGAGGGAGATTGTCAGTTGTTTCTTTTCCAACTTCCACAGTGTGCCAGTTCAACTAAAGCTTCTAACTTGTAATTGTCCCTCTACATTCTATAAGTAGAAGAAGAACCTTCGAGTTAATCAGAATTTGTAAGCAGCAATCTTGTGTTCTAGACTTTGTGCTGAACCCCTGAGAGCAACTTGGAGCAAAGGAATACAAAGGAGCAGGTTTCCGGAGAACTTTGTGTCACGTTGTACTGTGTTTCTTGCTTTTAATCTTAGATCTCTTAATAGACTTTGTGTTATTTTAGATCTAGATCTAGAGCTACCTTTGTTTTATAATTCTGTGTGTTCATATCTATTAAGTTTCTTCTATGTGCATGCAATTAGCTCTGCTATCTACTAATTGGGATGCACATCTTCTCTATTTCTTTTGTGTATTTCCTTTACTTCCTTCTTCTATAAAATACTTCCTTTCTTGAACAGCTGCAGAACTTCTTAGTTATGGTTCATGAACTAAGTGGTTAAAGTAAAACCCCCTGATAGATAATAACACATTTTTAAATTGACAAATCTAACACGGGAGCCTCACCGGTTAAATGAGGGAAATTTATCTCATGACTGCCTAGGTTTGATGCTATGCAGAAAATGTAGCCAACAGGTTTCTCATTTTCAAGGAACTTGTGGGTGTATGCAAAACTTATATATTCCAAAACTACACAACATGATTCCCGACTTTTTATGCTGGAATTGTATGCTCAAAAAGCTTCTTGTCCATTTCTTAATCATCCTCCAGAACATTCCAATCCTTGTAGGTTGGACCAGTTTGTCCAGACTCCATTTAGGTATTAGTTATGGCTTTTGTACCAAAAAACGATGCACTCTGACTTACCTGGTCATTCTCAAGAGACACTACAACATGTTCCTAGACTCCTCTCTCCAATTTACCTTTGGTTGAAGGGTTACTTTGTTACTTGTGCAATACACAAACCATCTCCTTATTTAATCAGTGTATTGCAAGGACGAAAAACTCAAGACAACCAATATGACACCACAAATTATCATTGTATAATAGATATCTTAATATTACAAAGGCCTTGGCTTAGTACATGTCTTTCTGATACGAAGGATTTGTTCAACAAATGGCTAAGGGACTACTCACCACCCCAACAGTAAAGTCTCATAAAATAAAGTCACCTAAGTCAAGAATAGAATATGAGAAAGGGAACATAGTGTAGTGCAATAAGACAGTGGCGAGTTCCCCAACCAGAACAGTTAACTCAAACCGTGACACTTTTGTTCCAGCAGTAAAATGCCTTGCAAACTAAGGGGCATGTTGGATCCATCAGCTGGGGTTAGATACTGAGATAACAATCTCATGTTTCCAGAACAAAGCAGTTTGTTCAAACCATGACCGACTCTTCTATAGCATGCCATTCTATAGCCAAAAGGAAAGAACTTTAGTCATAATTACCTAAGACTTCAGGACGGGGAGACATCAGAACGTAGGGACAGGGTTTCCGGGATGGCAAAAAATTCCCAGATTTTGGGGACGGCGAGGGGATGGCTATTAAAATAATATATAAATATTAAAAATATACAATGGGTCCCTTAACCTTGGAAAAAAAAACATGAAAGGTTATAATTTCAGCACCATAGTGAATAATGTTACCAAAGGGCCTGTAACATGCCAACATCTCTTATCATGTCACTCACATGATTATATCCTCAAATTAAAAAAATAGTTTTTTGGAACAATAGAGGCCATGCAAACTACATGAATAGCCATCCATAGACAAAAACTAGCTAAGGTAACTCAAAAACACTAAAAATTAAATACAAAGTTGGCCTCTAGAACATCCTAATATACCGGTAAAGCCTTCAATATGAATTTATTGATCCTATTTCTATGTATAAGAAAGGCTTTAAAATGTAAAATAACAGTGACCCTCTCAATAGAATATCTTCTTTTGGAACCTACATAAGACAGTAAAAATCAATTTCTTGGGAAGGTAAGTTTGCATGGGAAAAGGATTAGTTTTCATTTTCCTCTTTTCAAAGTCATAATCCTTTATATTTTATATATTTTTTATTTTTTGGGGACTCCGGGGACTTTGGGGACTTCGGGATGTCCCCTAGCCATCCCCTAGCCATCTCAGGGACTTCATGGCATCCCCATTGGAGTCCCCAAAGTCTCGAAGCACCTGGAACGTCCCGGGTGTGTTCCCTAAAGTTAGGGGACGTCCCCTTCATTTATGCATTTGGGGGGTGTGTGGGGGGGGACATTTCCTCCCCGTCCCCAAGCTCCCGGGACGTCCCACACGTCCGGGACAGCTTGGGAATGGGGGGGTGCGCGTCCGCACGTTACACTGACTTTAGTCCTTGTCTTGCTACTGCAGCATATCTGCTCGAGTTGAACAACTGTCAAATGTCAATAATACATGTGGAAAATGCAAGCTCACAGTTACGTCATTTTTAAGAGGCCATGGATGAATACCAATGCGACAGCTTTGTGCAATCAATGTTTCTGCAGAAATAAGCAAAGAGGAGGCCTTTCATTAGGAGGATCATGTTATTACTCTTAAATTTGATGGCAAGGGCTGCTAAGTTTCAGGGGTTGAAACAGTACACTGCTAAGTTTGATAAGTTGACAATGCTTACATTCAAAGTTTGCAAACTAGGAATATGTTAGCTGAGAAAGCACAACAAAATGCTTTAAAATTTTAAAAAAACATGATATCAACCCAACCAGCTTTTGAGACAATATTGTCGAGATTGGGTGATGTGTGAAAATTATTTGAAGAAGAAGCATCAGCTAAGGAGGGATTAAAATCTTGAGGCTATGAAAGTTAGTGTGGAAAAGATGAAAATTAGTGTGGTCAAAACGCAAAAAAGTCAATCAAGAGTTTGTTGAGTTTAAATAAAAGTGCCACTGTCAAACTATTGCCAATCCTATCGCGCCTACTCAATCAGCAACCTTGTCAAAGGTTATTAAAAGGGTACTCCAGAAGTCTATGAAACAGCACATGGAAGGAGAATCTGTTTCTTAACTGTTCAGGGATGAGCCACAGGGAGACATACAAGTGGGTGTGGTGCAGATACGAGGATCTTCTGCAATGAACTCAGACCCTAAAGATGGTTTGGGACGGCAGGTGGTACAAGAAAACTGAAAATACTTTTTGAGACCACAGATGCTACTTTTTTATCCAACACAAAATTATTGAAGTTTTGTAAAATCCCCCTCCCCAGCAAACATAGTGTTCTGCCACTCAGAAGACTGTAAATTTTCTCTTGGGGCCTAGAGTAGACAAAAATAATGTTCATTGCTGTTTTACAGAAGACATTTATTATTTTATATATAAATTGTGCTGAAAACATTCTATGCGGTTAGAAGTTAATGTTAATTATGAAGAGACAGATGCGAAAGGATGCAAACATACAGATGCAACAGATGACTTGTGCTTTCGATGAAAAGCTTTTGGGATTGTCCCATGGAACTTTACCCGGTGTTTTAAGAACTTCCGAACCCATCTTCAAGGGAGATCTTGCTTCAAATCATGCTCCCTAAGTTTCACTGTAAATAACCATTCATGGAGGGAAGTTAATAGGAATTTTAGGAGTCCGTGACATGTACTTTTTGATGAAAAGTTTTTGGGGTTGTCACTTGGGATTTTAATCATCCCAACATTTTGAGTCCTTATTTTGCACCCATTTTCAAGGGAGATCTTGCTTTAAAATATGCAATTCCTCATGTTGTCTAATGCATGTTATTACACACCCATTTGCAAAAGGAATTGCCCTGAAGCATTTACAAGGGAGACAATTGGTATCTATCATTGTTCTTGGTCCTCTATGTGGGTATCTTACCTCCATTACCACTTCACCAATAAATGTCCCAGACATTTCTTCGGAGTCTACATTCAAAAATTCAATCATGTGGATTATTCAGGGTGACTCGCACTTGTGTCCCTTGGACCAGAGCTCTTTGCAGCTGAAACAAAGGCCCTTTGTGCACATATTAACAAAGGTAGCAGGATCGACACTTCTTACCTTTATTTGTATAGCTGTAGAAATAAGAGGTGGAGTGCACCTTTTTTATTCTCCCTTTGTCGTTGGATTGATTTCATAGGGTGGTCCTATTGTTTAATGGCATGTTTTCGTGTAAAATGACTAGCCTAAGAATTTCAAACTTTCAAGCATGACAACTAAGCCTAGCTTGCAAAATTTTGCTTTCCGATCACACTGAACCCTCCTTCTGGCCCACTTGTCTCCAATGGCACCATCAACCTGGCCCCAAGGAAGGTCCTAATGAAGCTTTCAATCACGCCTCAGTATGCAAAGAAAGATGATTAAGTTTATGGATGAGTTCAATGAAGTTTACTGAAAGACAAGTCCTCTTGGAAGCCTAAAAAGGCCAATTTTGGTCATTCTGAAGCCAATATGCATCCTCCCCGAGCGTTCAAGAAAGGTCTAAAGGATCCGAAGGAGGTGTCGGAGAGTATTAAAGGTGTTTGGGGAAATTTAGGAAAATTTAGGAAAGATTATCACATTCAAGAACAATTTGTTCAACATCAAGTTTTCTAGGTGCAGGGAATGAGTATCCTAATAGTGAAACCTCACTTCTCCAGATGATTCCAGGAGCTCTGTAAAGAGTTAGGAAGCAAACAAGAAGGCATTGGAAAGCTATGGGAATTCTCTACAAGGTGGTAATGTCAATTTTTCTCCAACGCTTAAAGGCCTCTTGAAACATTTCAAAATATTGCAACTACACCTCACAATTCCGGGAAAAATGACCTAAATTTTGAGTTGTGGGCAAAATCAAGTCTTGAATACAATTCCATTGATCTTAGAATGTATTTTGGAGTCAAAATCATATAAGATTTGACCCCAAAACATTATCCTAAGCCTCTGAGGTGAAAAAATCAAGTATGGTGTCTATTTTTGGACTCCGGAGGCAAAGACTGACTTTCCAAATGCTCCCAATCGCACTTTGTTGTCACTTGTGTCCTCTTTGTCCCCCAAGAGACAAGGGGGACAAGGGGGGCACAAAAGTGCAACCTCCTTCTCCTCCCTATGTCGCACTTTGTTGCTCTTGTTGTCTCCACTCTCCATATTGTCCCTTGTGTCCCCATAGTGCAAGGGGGACAAGGGGGGCAGCAAAGTGTGACCTTACTCCTTGCTCCAGATCGCATTTTGTTGTTCCCCTCTTGTCCCCCAGGGGGCAAGGGGGGCAAGAAAGTGCAACCCAAACAAAGATGAAGCTCCTAGACCCCCATGCGACATCACTCAACTACACAGGTGCCATTTTTCAGCCCCTCATCTCATTCACCTCTCCCCACATGCTGCCATTTGTCACGATCTTGCTCCAAGTCGCTCTTTGTTGTCCCTCGATGTCCCCCATGACCCCATTGCACCATTTGCAAACTCTCACTCACTCCATTATAACCATGGTTAAGTTGTGCAATTAGTGAGTGAATTTAAAAACATAATAAAACTCTTCCAACTCCTTATTCACTTAACACTTAAACATTTTTTATGAGGATTGTTGTTGTAACACCCTCCAAACTCCACTTTTATCCAAAGATGTTGCCAAATTTCTTCTAGACATCCATGGCCACAAAAAATGATGATTTGAACATAAATTTTCAATCAGGAGTCAAATTGCCTTGAAAATATGCCAGAATCTTCCTCTCCAAAACGCCTTTAGGAAGATTGTAACAGCAAATTCGTTGATGCCCTAGTTTTTTCACAGCAGCAAACTGAAATATCAAACCCTAAAACCTACTTTTTCAATTTCCCAGAGATCCAGTGACGAACGGAAAACGATGAAATTCAAAGCAAAAGACCCCGGTGCAAAACAGAAGATTTTGATAGTGATTTTCTTGCAACCAACATCCAAAAGTGCAGTTTATAAAAATAGCTAGGTGTTATGAACAGTGGGTGGCTAAAAATAGTAAGTTTCTCAAAGTCATGAATTCCCAGCATTTGTAATATCCTGAATAAACAAGAAACATCAGAAAATGTTAATTCGGGAAACTTTCTAAAAATAGCTATATTCGGGAAATTGGGCATCTAAAAATAGCAAGTTTCCAAAAATACTAAACCTTCAATAGTTGCAAAAATCCAAATGAGATTAAAACATCAAAGAGCAAAAATAGTGAAAACTTGCTAAAAATAGCAGTCCTAGATAGGACTTGCTAAAAATAGTAAGTCTTGGATTTGAGCCTAGAAAGTTGTGGCATAGCTCCCGTTCTGCTTATCTTCTTGCTTTTTACTATCATCATCGCATGTTGCAAGGAATTTGTTTCGTGGCCCAAACGGGAAAGGAAACCCTTCCGCGGGCTCTCAAAGCATCGGTTCTAAGGTGAACTATGCAAGGCACAATTTAACCAAGAAGCTTAGTGATGAGTTCAGTGTAGTGATGCTAGCAATCATCTCAACAAACAATGTACCTTCAGATTGTTTCTAGTTTCATTCAGGGTCAATCCCTCTATCTAGAGAAGGAAATCTATTTCCACGAGGAGCAAATTGAGCAAAAAGGTGTCCAGATGTTATAAGCATGTTTCCACCCAAGTGACATCTTGGTCAATGAGGAGACTTGTGAAGTGAAAAAGGGTGTCATCATGTTCAAAGGTGAAATGTGAAGCTCATGGAGTAAGTTGAGGATCATCCCTATCCTGAAATCTCTCCAAGAAGCAAGTCAAAATGAGCTAATCAAGCTATCGAGGTACTCAAAGCCATCATATGTGAAGGATCAAGAAATCATTTGTTCCCACGACAGGTATATGATGAAGAAGGTATGAACATCCTAAAGTTGATTTCATTTAAGGAGAATATTGGAGCTAGGAAGGGTAAGAGGATGATCTTCATATGGGGCACAGTGTATGCAAGAATGAGAAACCACCTCAATTCCACTTGATGTCATTCACTTGGTAGTGTTCTTAAACACTCATTCCATGTAATGTCCCCAAATGGACATATTTGACCCAAGTTAGATTTTGGGCAAATCCAAACCCCATAAGCAATATTATAAATTACTTATCAAATCAAACACTGTCGATCTGAATTTTTGAAGGAAAATGCAACTAGGATTATGTATAAAACCCAACAAATCAGCACCCAAAAAATTATGTTTTTATGTTAAACTGATCTTTGTATTTTTAGCAGCCCAAGTATATTGTAAATCTGATTTTTAGAACAATAATCTTTAGAAAATTTGATTTAAAAATCATGTCTAACATAACTTCAAAAATTCATATCTTTTGCTAGAGAAGTCCAAATGAGCTAAAACTTTGGATCTTGGGCCACAAAAATATGAAGAATAATATTCCAGAATTAGTTTTCGCACAGCCAACACGAAACCCTAATTTTGACCTAAAAAGTAGGTCGCCCAGCAAATTTAGGGCATCAAATCAGCTCCAAAAATTATGAAATTAATTTATTTCGATTCCCAAAATTCAGTACAATAAGCAGCAATAGATTTCAAACCTAGAATTCGCTCCAAACCACTGAGAACCAACCAAAAGATGGGTCACTCCACTAGAAGAAAATAAGATAACCCTGCTGTAATTTTTATTCTTCAATACATTGTTGGAAACTAGCAAAAATTATGTGTAGTCCCACTAGAAAATCCTGTGTGGAAATTCCTACCAAAGGGTTTTCATCCTTGGATTAATTTGCAAAAAGCTCATGGCTTCAAATTCAAGAAGAGAAAATATCACATCAATTTGGAATGCCTTTACAAATCGACTTCTTCCCCTTTTAAAGAGAAGTGACCCAATGGAAACCTAAAAGAGCCACAATCAGCTTGTGGTGCTTTTTTTTCTATTTTTTATCCTCCTCGATCAAGTCTCATTTTTCCCCTAGAAAATACAAATTTAATAAGTGCTTTATTTTGTAAAGCGCTTTTCAAGTAGGTTCTAATTTTATGTTAAGCCTATTAATTCATTTGATATGTGACTTTTATAATGTTTTTTTGCCAATTATTTTTTGTGCACATGATATCATGTAGAATTAATAAAACTTAAGTCACCCTTATATTTTTCCTTTGGCAGTCGAGTTGACAAATTCGGCCAAAAGCTTCGATTGGAAAGGGGATATTACAGTCCTCCCTTCCCAAAATTGTTTGCCCTCAAGTAATTATGAATTTGTTTTGTCCAAATGCCATGCACAATAGACAAAACATGTTGAAGTGATCTACGCAGCCTAACACCATATACCTGTCAAGTGAAACAAATCTTGCCGCCACATGCTGCTCTTATGATGATTATATAACCAATTTTGCATCAAAGGGGTCACATACTTATTATTGCAACTTTGTTCCTCAATTTCACCATTTCTCACAAAAGGAAGATAAATTTGAATATATGACATTGATGTCTCCAAGATCCATAAAGGGCTGAATTTCTTCACCATACAACTGCTGCAATAAATTAGATGTCATACCTCTTTCTTCACCTTCCTTATCCCAAAGGTCAACCTTGGACTCTTCCCCCTCACTAGGATGTCTATCAATTGAAAGTGGCACATCTGAAAACTGATCCAAGGCTGCTGATTTGGAAATTGCAGCAGGCTGCAATTCCACAAAAGTGTCCATGTGAAATTCCTCCTCATGTGTCAATTGCTCCATAGAATCTTCTTTCGTGGGTGTAGACTTCCTTGCATCATTTGCCCACATCTTTTCCTTGAACTCTTGTGGTGTTGTCTTGCTTGAGAACTATCAATTTAGCAACTCAAGCTCTATTATTTCATTCCTCACACGGATAATATTTGAATTATTCAGAGTTTCCATTACATCTTCTTTGCTTGCATATAAGAATTTATCTTTCCTGCACGGGAATATTTTCTCTAACAAGCAAAGTTTCACTGAGGTCATTATTATGTTCAATGCAAACCATACCTTTCTCTCTACTCTTCTTCTTCTTCCCTTGGTTAGCATATCTGATTTTGGTCACATCGAACCTCTCAATGAACCTTACGCTGAAGTCATTTCTAGACAGATTCTTCCCTTTCAGTTCTATCAAATGATACCACCAATCATTTCCTATCCCTTCCAAATGATAAGGGATGAATTTGAGGGCATCATCCACACACATAGGGTTTGATAGCAAGTATGCCTCCAATTCTAGCAACCATGATCTCACAGAAAGTTTATTAGTGCCATCAAAAATAGAAATCTTATCCCACCATGGTTTTCTCTAACGCTACATGATCTGATGCTATTTTTTTTAATATCTCGCACAGCTGGCAAGGATCACCACTTTGATACCACTGTAATGTCCCCAAATGGACATATTTGACCCAAGTTGGATTTTGGGCAAATCCAAACCCCAGAAGCAATATAATAAATTACTTATCAAATCAAACACTGCAGATCTGAATTTTTGAAGGAAAATGCGACTAGGGTTATGTATAAAACCCTACAAAATCAGCACCCAAAAAATTATGTTTTTATGTTAAACTGATCTTTGTATTTTTAGCAGCCCAAATATATAGAAAATCTAATTTTTAGAACAATAATTTTTAGAAAATCTGATTTAAAAATCCTGTCTGCAACATAACTTCAACAATTCATATCTTTTGCTAGAGAAATTCCAAATGAGCTGAAACTTTGGATCTTGGGCCACAAAAATATGAAGAATAATATTCCAAAATTAGTTTTTAGCACAGCCAACACAAAACCCTAATTTTTCCCTAAAAAGTAGGTCGCCCAGCACATTTTGGGCATCAAATCAGCTCTTATAATTATGAAATTAATTTATTTCGATTCCCAAAATTTAGTACAATAAGCAGCAATAGATTTCAAACCTGGAATAGCTCCAAAACATTGAGAACCATCCAAAATATGGGTCGCTCCACTAGAAGAAAATAAGATAACCCTGCTGCAATTTTTATTCTTCAATACATTGCTGGAAGTTAGCAAAAATCTGTGTAGTCCCACTGGAAAATCTTGTGTGGAAATTCCTCCAAAGCTCTAAGAGGGTTTTCATCCTCTAGAGTCAATAAGAAGGGTTTTCGTCCTTGGATTAATTTGCAAAAAGCTCAAGGCTTCAAATGCAAGAAGAGAAAATATCAAATCAATCTGGAATGCCTTTACAAGTCGACTTCTTCCCCTTTTAAAGAGAAGTGACCCAATGGAAACCTAAAAAGCCACCAATCAGCTTGTGGTGCTTTTTTTATAATTTTTATCCTCCTTGATCAAGTCACATTTTTCCCCTAGAAAATACAAATTTAATAAGTGCTTTATTTTTAAAGCGCTTTTCTAGGTTCTAATTTTATGTTAAGCCTATTAATTCATTATATGTGCTTTTATAATGTTTTTTTATTATTATTATTTTTGCACAATATAATAGAATTAATAAAACTTAAGTCACCCTTATATTTTTCCTTTGGCCGTCGGGTTGACAAAATAGGCCAAACGTCTTCGATTGGGAAGGGAATATTACATTCCACACCTTGTGTGATCACACCTCAAAGGAAAGACCATGAGCAATCACCTCATTTAAGTCCAATGGATGGTTATAGGGAAAGAATCTCGTTCAGGGAGCAATCCTCCTACAAAATGAAGAGTTATCTCAATAAGTGACAGAATATCATGAAATGGTTTGAGCATTATGGAGTTGATTCTTGATCACAAAGTAAGAAAGTGATCTGAAGGAGATCATCATGTTCCCATCACAGTGCATATATCATAATAGTGTTCTTAAACACTTACTCAATGCTTTGGAGTGTTCTTACATCTCATAGGAGGAAACATATGCAATCACAGTGTTTCAGTGCAACAGGTGGTCAAAGGTCAGGACTCTCATTCATGAAGCAGTTCCTCAAAGGTCCATCAAAAGGCTTCATCTTCATCAGATTAGTCAACCCTTCTCTCTCTCCACTCCATATTCTAATTTTCCATTAAGAATATACTTTTTATTATTTCGTCCTATTCACTTAAGTGACTTCCAACAATAACATTGTAAGAGTCTTTTTTCACTAATAAGGAAAAGACTCACTTTTATATACTAGGAATATGGAAAGTCACAAGTGATAAAGGGAAGTGAAAAGTCATGTGGGAGGTAGATGACGAGACATTTTTGTATGCTATAAATTGGAATGGCTTCTCCATTCCAAGTGGTTGGCAATTGTTGATTGATTGTATGTTGTTGAGATTTACCACAACTACATCAAGCAATAAAAGCTTACATTTCCTCTATCTCTTTGTCTATGTTTCCTCTACTCTCTCCCTGTAATTTACAACTTTGTTGTAATGTCCCCAATTGGACATATTTCACCCCAAATGGATTTCAAGGTAAACCCACACTTAAATACATATGATAAAAGATATACCCAATATTTATGATGCAGATCTGATTTTTAAATGAAAATGACAACTTGCCTAGATGAAGAAACTCATTCAAAGTAGAAGCTAATTCACTCTATTTTCCCCATAAACTGATCCAATGAATTTATAAAGACAAAAGATAAAGATAACTCCAGATTTGGGAACCAAAAAGAAGCTAAAATAATTTATTAAAATTCTGCAGATACTTGGCTTCAGACACAGCTGTAAATACAATATTTTGGAGCCAAAATACACTCCACAAAGGCTGATTCAGATCACTAAAAAATCTGCAATCATCACAACCTAAATCTGGTTTTTTATCAACCCAAAACACCTCCAAATAGCCCACTATGCAAGTTGCGCCACCTAGGGTAAGCCTGCAAACAAAGAAGAGATGCAGCAACAATTTCTCTCCTTCAAACCTTGTCTAAATCTGCAAACTTCAAACTTCAAATATACTGGAAAACTACTGGAAAATCAGCTATCTCCTTTATGCACAATGGAAACCCTATTGTAGAGAATCCTCTCAACTAGGAAAAGGGTTTTCGTCCTTCTACTAGATATCTTATAGGGTTTTCGTCCTCAAGAGATTATTTCTAAAGGTTTTCATCCTTAAAAATATTTTTGTAAAGGTTTTCAGGCTCAAACAAAAATCAGACTTGTGTAAAATAGAAAAGCATGCCTTCTACAAGCAAATAAATTTGTTTTTATAGATGTAATGGGCCAAATAGCTTCCCCAACTTCCAATCAAATTTCGCCCCCTCGCATTTAATGTTCTTTTCCACCTTTTTCCATCCTCCAAAGGAGATAGCATTTTCTCCTAGGGGAGAATAATAACATAAAGTGATATTTTTTGTTTCTTATTTTTACTTTATAACTTTACATTATCTTTTCTATTTTTAAATTGACTTTATCATTAATAAATTAATATAAAGTGTTTATAATATTATTTTATTTTGAACTTTTATAATTAATTTATTATGATAAGTTTCTCTTTCTAACACCCTTTAGCTGTCGGGAAACAGAAATTGGGCTAAAGATCTTCGACCGAGAAGGGGATATTACAATTGTAAACATGATGATCTTGTAAAACCTAGAAAGGTGTTGGTGCCCTTTGATAAATGAATCAATAGATTTTTGTGTCTATGATTTGTTAGTCTTATCATTGTTAGCATTGTTGTGTTCTTTTAATTGAATGTGGACCTACTCTAGTTGATATATGTGAATTGTGTAAGCCTACTCACAACATTAACTCTCTCTCCTTATTTTTCCAACTCCCCTTTACCTCCCTTCATAGAAAATTCTTCTCTTATACTCTGTACAAGCATTTTTCCACAGGCTAAGTGGAGTACTCATATGTGATCCCCAACCTAACGGCCACCCCACAACTTTTAGTTTACATTCAATAATGGTAGGCTCCCCATATACACAAGGAGGAGCTTAGCCCCATGATTGTTGGTGGAAAACCAATAATTTGCACTGCAACAAATTCTTTCACCAACAATTTTTGGCGACTCCGTTGGGGAAGATTTGCCCTTCGTGCACCCGTAAAAGATCTCTGAAAATACAAAAAAATCAGATATTCAAAAATCCATAAAAATTGAAAATTACCAAAAATACCATCTAAATGTTTAAGAAAGCCTTGTTGTGATCCTATTGAAGATTCTGCATTTTTCCAAGTTGCATTGCTGTCTAGCACTTAGAGCAAACTAGCAGAAAAGAAGTACACTCGAGTTGATCGTGCAAGTGGTATTGTTGACCCACCATTTGAAGAGCAAGAGCAAGCTGATTTCAGACTTCCCATTGTTCAAAAAGCAGGGAAAAACCGGTCAAGAGTACTTTCATGAATTTCATCCTAACTTTCCTCTTGAGGATCCCATTGCGGCAGTAGCTATAGAACCATAAATACTAAAAAAACCCAAAAATACCATCTAAATGTTCAAGAAAGCCTTGTTGTGGTCCTATTGAAAAATCTACATTTTTCCAAGTTGCATTGTTGTCTACTACTTAGAGAAAACTGGCAGAAAAGAGGGACACTCAAGCTGATAATGCAAGTGGTATTGTTGACCCGACATTTGAAGAGCAAGAGCAAGCTGATTTCAGACTTCCCATTGTTCAAATGGCAAGGCAAACCGCTCAAGAGTACTTTCCTTAATTCGATCCTAACTTTTCTCTTGAGGATCCAATTGCAGTAGCAACTGTAGAACCACTAGACCTCATTCCTCTGAAAGAATAAAGAGAAGAACCAGAGGAAGAAGAAAAAAAATGGCTACACCTCTGCCATGAGGACAAAACACCGGTCCGTTGACCTTGGCTCCACCACTTCATGAACTATCAAAAGGATCAAGGAAGAACTTTCCAAAATTCTATGGAGATGGAAAGCGACGTCCAAATGGTTACATTACAGCTTTTGTCACAACCAATGGCATTCTTGAAGTGGGACATGAAGATGTCGTTGTTCAACTATTCGCGGAATCATTACAAGATGTCGCTATAGATTGGTTTTACTACCTACCATCACACTCAATTATTGATTCAGATGATATGAAAAACAAGTTTGAAGCAAGAACCACAAGAGTCCATGAGAGATTTTGTGGCAAAATTCAATAAATTGATCAACAAGATTTCCACCATTGCTCATCCTACTACGGATAATAAATAAAGGTTCTTCGTGAATGCCCAACTGCCTAAAGTTAGTTTCATACTACGGGGAGTGCAACCGAACACCTTGGACAATGCTCAAGAACTTGCCATTGATGTGGAAGATAATCTCATCATGTCAGGCAAGATCATGAATCATTCAATGAAGGATAAGGCCTAGAGTTTCAAAGATGAAAGAGTTGATCCATTGCTACAAAAGTTGGCCAATGATTTGACAATGTTGAACAAGAAAGTTGTCCAACGTGCCTCATACCAAACCAGAACGGAAATCAAATTACAAAAGCACACCAAAGGCTTGCCTTGAAAGCCCCATTGGTTAATACAATATGCAAGACTGTTGGCTAGATTTTCTGCATAACACAAAACCCTAGGCAGTCATGAGATAAATCTCCCTCATTTACCGGTGAGACTCCCGGTGTCAGATTTTTCAATTAAAATATGCTAGTATCTAGATGGGGTTTTACTTTTAACTGTTCAGCTCATGAACCATAGCTGTATAGTTCTGCAGCAAGTAAGCAACTATTTTATAAAGGAAATATTTGTAGAAGAAGGGAATTATATAAACACAGAGAAGAAATGGGGAAAATGTGTATCCCAATCAATAGATAGCAGAGTTGATTGTATGCACATAGAAGAAACCAATAGATATAAACACAGAATTAAAAGCAAAAGTAGCTCTAGATCTAGATCTAGATCTGAAACAACACAGTTTATTTAAAAGATCTAAGATATAAAAGCTAGAAACACAATACACCGTGACACAAAGTTCTCCGAAAATCTGCTCCTGTATATTCCTTTGCTTCAAGTGGCACTCAAGGGTTTCAACACAGTCTAGAACACAAGGATGCTGCTTACAAATTCTGATCATTAACCCGGAGGTTCTTCTTCTACTTATCGAATGTAGAAGGGAAAGTACAAATAGGAAACTCAACTGAACTGAAACATAAACAAGTAAAGATGATATTTGGCAATCATCCTCCATTAACTTCTCCTTAAGTGACACATGTATCACTTAACTAATAGAATTGTTCCACATTACTTTAAGTAATGGTTTCAAAACCAATAACTTCAAAGTTTTTACAATTTCATCCGAGAACGTGGAAAATAGAAGTCAAGCCAGCTGTAACATTTGTCTTTTTTTTTGTTCTGATACTGGATATACTTGTCGAACATGTAATTCAGCATTCTTCCCATCTGTTTTAGCTACTTCTTCCTTTTCTGTCCTGAACTGCAGCAATCCTTCGTTCAACACTTTGATACACTCTTCCACATCCTCCAAGCTTGACCCGAACCTCGCAATATCCGCCTGCAGTGCCACCAGTCTGCTAATGGAATTCATCGTGAAAGGTTTAGTAGCTCCATCAATTCTCTTTTGTACCATTAGAAGAGACCCTTCCAGGGAATTAGGCACTCTGCTAGGAATGATCCGTACGTATGAAGTAACATTCCCGACCACTTCCTCCTCAATGAAAGCAATGATACTGTCTGGTAAGGACGATGTCTTACTCTCAAGTGCCTGCATCCTCTTTAGCAAAACTCTACAGATCTCCAAACGGAAAGATACTACAAACTACAGCTGCTTCCCCTTCTCAACTGATCCATCCGGTACAATCTGTTCCACAACCAATACTTCTCTCGGTAGCTTGTTGATTTCGGCCAAAGTACTCAAGTTACTCTCAACAATTGTGTTCATGTCTACTATGCTCGTCACCAATTGCTTTAGCTAATTTGCTACATCATTCATAACCTTCAGACGGGCTGGCACCTCTCCAAGTTGTACAAAAACTTGACGAAATAATCAGATTTTTCCATTCGTCAATAGCTTTTCACCTGATTGCTTGCATCCTCCATCTCCTACATAAGATGATCACTCACCTGCTCTGAAATGGGCTGTGTGGAAGGTTTAACAACCTTGGTTATAATCTCGCACAACTGGTATACCTACTTCTGAAGCTCGTCTTTCTCCGCCTTTTCTCTATCAAGCCTAAGGAATAGAGCATCTATCAATGTCTGTGTATCCTGCTTCAATCCTTTTGTGGTGGCTTGACCGATAGGTACTCTGGTTACTGTTACATCTTCTACCGTGAGCTCATCTTCCTTCTTTCCTTCCGCCGGAACTAACATCTCAGCGAACTTCTACCCCGACTCCTAGATGATCAACCTTGAAGTTACCTTAGCAACTTTAGGTCTTCTGTCTTTTCCGCCTAGACTCTGAAGTAGCTGCAAGTCGTGTTCTTCCAAGTTCATCTCCACTCTCGCTTCTGGAACCAACAGCAAAGCCAACCATTCTAAGAAGTTACTTCTTGGAGAATAAGAAATCGCTGAGTGCACTACTATCTCTCGCTCTGTTTCCTCTCCATCAGAAAGTGCTACAGTGTTATGACTGCCATCTTCTGAATCATCCAAGGACAAAGCTCTTTCAAACTTTGTCATCTGCAGCTTCAACGTCTCTTTTGGAACAGGTGCTGAACGGAGTGGCTGAGGAGAGAAGATGAATGTCGCCGGATTCAGTGGGGGCATGAAAGTGTCTTGCTGAGGTGCAACAGTTGGTGAAATATTGGGTGCTGGAGAAGCCGGAACTGAAGTCATGGCCGTGGAAGTGATTTTCTCCTTTGATTGAGATCTTTTGTGCACTTTCATCTTCTCGGACCTTCTACTGCTTTCTCCTCTGTGCTTCCTCTTGAGGGAATCTCCTGTGCCGAAGTTGTCCGTGATTTGATTCATCAATGCTTCGTCAAGGCAATATCCCTTCGTCAGCAACTAGTTTGAAGTATTCACCAAAACAACATCAGACCTTTCTTCAATCGTATGGCAGCCCCCTACGTTATCCTGAAGTACGGCTCTATCTCCTCCCATTTGATGGTAAGCGTCAAGTAACACATTCCCATCATCTTTAAGATCCGCTGGTATTTGTGCGAGTCCAAAGTCGAACACTTGCCGTGCTGATAGCCTGCTAAAATCCTTCTTTCTAACCTCGTACTCACTTTTGCACTTCATCCAAAAATCCTCTAATGAAAGCACATGTGCGTACTCTTGGGAGATCGTTTTCCTGGCTACTCCAAATGGATCGAAGTTCAGTCGTGCCGGAAAGAGCTCTTGCTCATACTCGGATAACATTTCCACTTCCAATCCTCGGGCCTTATGAATGCTCTGGCAACTATAATGTCCCACAGTGATTGGGAAGAAGCCCGTAGACTTGTGTCGTTTCAACTGAAGGTCATGTATCTCCACAAGTTGTCTTCTTAGCTCCATGGTAATCAATCTATCATTCGGATATGTGGGCAGCTTAACCGGTTCTCTAGAAAAGCCAGTAACCCTGGGGTATGTGAAATTTGCAAACTGAATGAATAGACTGCCAATTTTGGATACAACTTCCCACGTTTCCTTGCTCAACCTGTTGGCTTTCAAGTCCCTGTCTAGCCTGTAAATGAATTCGTAGAAGAATCCATCGTTGACCACTTTGAAATCTTTCTTGCACGCAGGTACAGTGAGTTGTGGGTAGCACTCGAAAATGGGGTCATTAGAAAGAATGCCACATCTATCAAGCTTGGAGAAGACGCCTTGTGAAGCTGCTGCATATACCAAATAAGAAGTCATTTTGAAACTGAAAGTATGTTTCACGTTTCGGAGTTGCTCACCAATGTTGTCACTAATGATTTCCGACCAATTGATTATGGAATCAACCTTGTTGACTTCAACGGTCCTGATGAAAGCATACATCCATGTACGAAAAGTGTGAGCATTCGCCTCGCCATTTATCCTGCACAACAATTTGGCAATATCATCTACCTCCTGGACCAAATTGGACCGTGGAAGAATTCTTGGGAACTTAGAAGGAGATCTGAGCTTCTTCATGTATCTACTGTTCATTATGATCATGCAGTCAACTCTATGCTTCTCCCACCTGCTGACGGCATCCTGAATGTTAATGGAAGTCACCACCTTTTGAGCCGGAATCTTCAAACAATAATTGATGAACTCTGCGTCCAACCGAATTATTGTTTTCCCCGTAGCATCTCACGCTGATCTGAATGAAGGATGGTAAGACCTAGCACACTCCATAACAAACTTTGGCAACTGGGCTGTGTATGGAAAGGCTGCAGCTCGAATAATTCCACTGCTTTTAACTGCACGCTTGAGTGAAGTCTTTCTTGCTCTGGATCTATCAATCAATTCGAAAAGAGGTTCCGGACCTAGATTTGTGTCTCCTATGTCTGCAAATTTGGAAGTGATGCATGACTCCGTCATGCTTTCTTTTTCATCCCTCTTTGACATGGCTTTGTCTATCTTTGTCTGAACAATTCTTTTTCTTCTTATTTGTCCGAAATTCTTCAAAACCGGTGAAGATCTGGATAATTCTTCAGATTCGGAGGATATATTCAATGTAAGCACCTGTAAAGAATTCTTGCAATTAATTCAGACAAAGATGGCAACCGGAACATGAACAATGGATTTTAATCATAAAAATATGCATTATTCAAGCCTGCTGCCCCCAAAAATTGATGTTTTATTTGCATACAAAGCGAGCATGAATTTTTCCAACTTCCCCTGAGCACCTGTATCACTTATGCAAACAATTATCCAGATAAAAATCAACTTCCTTCAACCTGTGCGCCAAAATTGGAAGCTTTTAGCCTTGATTTCACCTTCTTTTGAGCAAAAATCCTCTTCAAATGGGATGCACTTTTCCTCTGGGCTGCACTTCTTTACCTGTGAATTAATTTATTCATCTTTATGGCAGCCCCTGCTTGTATAACCCTTGTCATTCTATAAATAATTAATGTCTTTGCTATTACTGGCAATTAATTAATTAATTAATGAACTTCACTCTTCAAATGGGGTGCCTATTTTGTGCATGTTTGTGGCTGCCATTAAATAAAACAAATTTATCTAATTTTAGACTTCTGCTTCCACTTAACTCAAGCCTCACAGTATGCTTTGACCTTAGCCACTGAAAATAGGAATTAATTTAATCATTTGATACTTTAAAAAGTATTATCTTTCTCCCAAAAGGGGCGCACTTTTTGACATGAAAGGGTTGCCATTAAATAAATTAATTTATTTAATTTTAGAACAATCTATTTTCAACCACCTTTTGTCCTTTGCCTTTGTTGACTTTTCCACAAGCCTAAGCGCCTATTTTGGGTGAATAATTAATTAAATTAATCAATTTTAGGGCTGTCTTTACTTCTCCAAAGGGGGCGTACTTTTTGACATAAAGAATTCTATTTTTAAGAATCACATGACAATGGAATTATTTACCCTGCAAGGCAGCCCTGAAAATCCCATGATTCACTTAAGTCACTTGACTTTCATAAGGGGATTATTTACCCTGCAAGGCAGGTAATAAAATCCTATGATTCACTTAGGTGATCTTTCTTTTATTCCACAATGGGAATTTTTACGGCTCTAATTTTCCCATTGTCATGACTTAAGTGGCGTTGCTTTCATGGGAAAAAATACCCTGCTAGGCAGGTACAAAATTCTCACCTGCCTGCTGCTACTAATTTTCCCATTGTTCACTTCAATTCTTTTTTTTCTAAAAATGCGGCCAGCCTAGAAGAAGCTTTTTGGTGCACGACTTCATTTTTTCCCAGTGAACTAGACCTCCTATAGCGACTTCCTTCTGGCACAACGTGCGTATGTGATCCCCAGTTACTCTAGGCCAAGAATCAGGCCAATCCGGCAAAGGAATTGATCTAGAGAAATTTCACAGAAAACGAAACGAGAAAACACAAAAACACAAAACGTTGTCAAAAGTCACAAATAAAGTGCAGAACTCATTCCTAGTTAAAACCTTTCTGGTATATAGGAATAATGATATGTTCGATCACAACAGGGTTAAATCGGAGCGCAAATTGCCTCAAACGGGGCTCAAAATAATTAAATACAAATTTCCCGCAGACAAATCCTGACGACAGAATATAACAATTTTGGGCATCTGGGTATTTGGCGAAAATGGCTAATATGGCTCTTTGGGAATATCTTGACACAATACAAAAACTTTCTGGCAATAAAAACACAAAACGACCCATTATTTTAAAAGTACGAAATTTTTTCGGATAGGGTAGTCACAGATTTCAAGATGAAATCTGGGGACACCAAAGACCAATGAAGATAAAGGAGAAGAAATTGTTGAATCAAAAATTGAAAAAGAAGACGAAGATGGATGTGCCAGGATTGGATATTTTGAATACTCACCCGATGAAGATTTTGAAGAATCCATGGATGACCTGAACAATTACTCTTGTGCAGTATTCACTCGATCACAAACAAACAAAGAAGGCATGTTCTTCTTCTACCCAAGTTGAGCATTTGGATCCTCAACTAGCAACTCTACGAAAAACAACAAAAGGAGAATCATTGTTGTCCTCTCCCATGGGGGTCTCCCGATGTGCTTACCACTTGTACACCTTTTGACATTTTGACCATTGCAAGAAAGCCAAAATCCAGATTTCTGAGTCCAAATACATGAAAACTCATCCCAAGCAATTTGACAAGCTTGTCCAATTTATCAAAGGAAGTAGTTCAAGTTCATGTTCCAAAAATGCCACTCCCAAAGAACTACCCCCCGCTCCTCATACCACTCCTTAGAACTTTCTCGCTTCCACACCCTCCACCTCTAGGAAAGTTAAACCTTTCTATCTAACCTTGTTGGTCAATGGATATAAACTGAACAATTGTCTTATTCACTTCGGTGCCTCTGACAGTGTCATGCCAACAAAAGTTGCTAAAGCTCTTGGTCTCTCTCTCATTCCCGCTACTGGCCATTGCTACTCCATGAAAACCAAAGAAGTACCTCTTGTTGGTCAAGTCAAGGATGCTCAAGTAGCATTTGCAGATTTTCCTAACAAAAAGATCACGATGAAAATTCTTATAGCAGACATGCCAACTCATTGTTAGGTAAAACATAGTTTACTAGGTTAATTTAGCATTTACTGTTTACCAAAGGTAAGTATATTGCCATTGAGTTTGTTTATTAGTTACTGTGGCAACTAGTTGGTTTTATATTATTGTTATATGGTTATGTTTTTATAACCATTTATATTTGTTTTATTGATATTAAAATAAGCAGATTACAAAATATGGAGTGCAGCAATGTTGATATACATTGAACAATAGGTTACAAAACAAATAGATGGTTACAACCACCTAAAACAATCACATGTTGCCTCCATATTTCCGGTCCTCAACATTTGGTTTCAAAGCAAGGATTTGAAGATCCTATACAAGTAGAAGGTTGTAGAGAGGTTACAGAAGAGTTTAGAAGGTCTTTGGAGAAGAAAATTGCTTCCAGGAGAGCATGTGTTGCCTCCAACGGGTTCCTAGACCCACTCTAGATCCCCATCAACCATGATGGCAAGTTCTTGGTGTCTTAGAAGGCGAATAGTGGTATCTCCATTGCACTATTGGAATTGCAATGGTACACTCATGTAAATTTGCTTGCAAGGTCCCTGGAGAACAAGATGTTGTTGTACAAGATAATTATATTTTTTACTTAGAAATCACAAGAAAAAATGAGTAGGCCCCCCTCTAGTCACAAGTTATGCCTCTGGCTCTCGAGCCTGCCAACATAATGACTGCGTAAAGTCAAGTGGTGTTGATGGTTCAAGTAGAGTGGCTGTGCCTCTTTTGTGACTAACCTTAGGTCCTGCAGTGTTACATTAGGCGAGCTTTTTGATTGTCATTCCAAATATGTGTGGTTGCAAATTGCATAAGGGCCCGCCTCCCATCCATGATGTCGCCATTATAGTATGCTACTTTCCCCGCCTCATCGTTCATTCACTGTGCACATTGAATGGGGAACTCATACCTGCGGACCTTTGATACCCAGCCAAGCCCATCGAGATGTGTACCTCCTTACCTGGCCAATATTATTCTTGTGGGCTACTTCAAGCCCATACGAAAAGATCCGCAGCGCAAACGCCTATTCATGATCTTCCACAAGATGAGTTATGTCTTCAAAGGGAGCTAAATCCTAAATAGTTGTGGTTTACAGAGAGAATCAATGGATGGAAGATACTCCAACACAAACAATTTATGGGAGGCACCTATCTACAAAGCGGGGCAATAATACAAAAATAGTCTATGCATTCTCAATGGGCTTTTGTGTTTCCCTGATTCTAGAAGCATTCGCTTGTTTCCCCCATGCAAGAAGCTGGTGTAATGGGTTATGTTCTCACTTACAGCATCCCGTGGATCCCCTACAAACTGGAACATTCCTTATTTCCCATAAGCTCCCAGCTTTGTCAACCATGCTTACCTATAACTTCCAATTCTTCCAATGGACTATTTCGCACTGCGCTATTCCCCACGACAGTCCCACCACGGCCCCCCAACACTCACCACGCCAATGTGGGAGTAGCCTACAAGATCTAGATAGGAGGTGCACAACACAGATCTGAACAACACACAAATGCCTGTATTTTATTTCTGGTAAATTTTTAGATCCATACGCCAGATCTTAGCGGTGTACAAACTCCACCACACTTTCTAGTCATAGCTCGAATCCCTCTACCAAATATGGTCGGTGAAAACTCCTATTAAATTGCAATTATCACTCTACTACATTCATTCTATAAAAGTGATTTTTGAGCCACTTTTGATAAAGGGAAGGCTATCCAATAGTGTCGTTATTCAACAATCTATCACTATTTTTCGGATTGTGAGCCATTTTGAGCTCTGGAGGCCATTTTGACCTCGGAAAAAACAAAAAAAAAAAAAATTGCCTTCCAGTCAAAATTTTCTAGACAATCGGCTGAAATATTGGCAGATTTATCATTTGGCAATGACAATATTGGCTTTATCCCTAAATCATGACAAGCGATATAGATACCAATTGTCTTAATAACACATCTTTATCAAACTATGCTGCATGATTCTTGTTGTGCTTATTCCCAATTGCTCAGTCGCCCCCAGCTATGCTTGCATCCAAAATCCGATACTCAACTATGAGTTCTCCACAAGACATCATTGACCATAGCTTGTGCAATGGTCCTAGCAACCAAATCACCTATGATGCAGCCCAACAAAGTCTAGTTTGACAAGGACCGAATCAGAAGGCCAACGATTTGATCCAAAATTGGATCAGGTAAAGCCCAATTTCTATGTATTCTCTATATTTGATACTTCCTCTACAGGTTCTCATCTTATTTTGTCTTCATAAGATGGTCCAGTCAGGTTGGGGGATGATTCGGACACCTCCGAATGAAATTTCGGGCCCTTGGTGTTATGTTTTGGGGATTTTTCAGTTAACGGTCATGCAACCACCCTGACGGTTACGTAGCCGCCGCTCTGTGCATAACCACCGTGGCGGTTACGCAACCGCCCCAACACTTACGTAACCGTCGATCTACAGCAAGCCACGGTCTTATGCAATACGGTTCCAAAATTCAGAGATCTCAACAATTGCAAATGTTTGAGCTTCCCAATCCATCCATTTCGCCTCTTCACGCATCCCTAAGATGAGCAACTATAAATACAAGCTTTTTAGAAGAATTCCAACAAGTGATTTTGGGTGAATTCAATTGTGAGAAAAGTTGGAGAAGTTGGAATTCTTTCTTGTTTATTCATTTGAGAAGAGTTCTTCATTTGTTGAGAGATTGTGAGCAAGTAGATATAATTAGAGGGAGTGTTAATCCTTCTTGAAGGCCAATTTATTGGCAATAAGTTGTATTACTGGAGAATTACATAGTGAAGGGGAGCAAATTTGCTCACCCACTAGAGTTTTTCCCACATTGGGATTCTCCAAGATAAACCTCGTCTCTTTTTTTCTCAATTTTAAGTATAATTGTGTGTTGTTATTGCACATTAACTTGGTTAACAAAGAACTCGGTATATTTCATTCATTTTTCACAAGCATACTGATCTGTTTATTGTTAAAACTAAGCAGTTTACGGATCAAATTGGTATCAGAGCAATTAAGATTTCAGTGTTTGTGTGGTTAACTTGTGTTGAGATTGCAGATAGATGCCCCTTACTCGAAAGGGAAAAGAAAGCAGTGAAGGTAACCTTAATCCTTTTGAAGCAGAGAGTTTCTAAAAGTGGAAGCAAGGAATTCAGGAGATGGCTCGTAGTCATAGAGAAGATGCAGATGATAGTGGTGAAGAGTGTTTCTATAAGTTTGAGGCAACTGCGGCAAGTCTGTCCAAAGATGTGGGAAGTATTTCCTTGTCCATCGGGAAATTGGAGTCCATCATGGGACTACTCGTGGAAAAACTTGGTGTTCTAAACGAGACATCAGAAGATCGTGAAGAAGAGGTTTGTCTATCTTTGTCTGACAAAGCCATGGCAAAGAGAGATGAAAAAGAAAGCACAATGGAATCATGCATCACTTCCAAACTTGCAGACATAGGAGACACAGATCTAGGTCTGAAACGTCTTTCCGAATTGATTGATAGATCCAGAGCTGGAAAGACTTCACTCATGCGTGCGGTTAAAAGCAATGGAATCATCCGAGCTACAGCCTTTCCAAACACAGCCCAATTGCCAAAGTTTGTTATGGAGTGCGCTACATCTTACCATCCTTCATCCAGGTCAGTGCGTGATGCTACGAGAAAGACAATAATTCGTTTGGACGCAGCATTCATCAATTGTTGTTTGAAAATTCCAGTGCGAAAGGTGGTGACTTCCATTAGCATTCAGGATGCCAACAGCAGGTGGGAGAAGCATAGAGCTAATTGCGTGAGCATAATGAATAGCAGATACATGAAGAAGCCTAGATCTCCTTCTAAGTTCCCAAGAACTCTTCCACAATCCCATTTGGTGCAGGAGGTAGATGATGTTGTCAAATTGCTATGCAGGATTAATAGCGAGGCGAATGCTTACACTTTTCATACATGGATGTATGCTTTCATCAAGACCATTAAAGCCAACAAGGTTGATTCCATAATCAATTGGTCAGAAATTATTAGCGACAACATTGGTGAGCAACTCCGAAACATGAAGCGTACTTTCAACTTCAAAATGACTTCCTACTTGGTGTATGCTGCAGCTTCATAAGGCGTCTTTTCCAAGCTGGATAGATGTGGTATTCTTTCTAAGGACCCCATTTTCGCGTGTTACCCATAACTTACTGTACCTGCGTGCGAGAAAGATTTCAAAGTAGTCAATGATGAATTCATCTACGATTTCATTTGCAGGCTAGACAAAGACTTGAAGGCCAACAGGGTAAGCAAGGAAGCGTGGGAAGTTGTGACTAAGGTTGGCAGTCTATTCATTCAGTTTGCAGATTTCACATACCTCAAGGTTATTGGCTTTTCTGGAGAACCAATAAAGATGCCCAGATATCTGAATGATAGATTGATCACCATGGAGCTGAGCAGGAAACTTGTGGAGTTACATGACCTTCAGTCGAAGCAGCACAAGTCTATGGGCTTCTTCCCAATCATTGTGGGACATTACAGCTGCCATAGCATTCATAGAGCTCGAGGGATGGAGACGCAGATGTTATCCGAGTATGAGCAAGAGTTCTTCCCTGCACGGCTGAACTTCGATCCATTTGGAGTAGCCAGGAAGACGATCTCCCAGGAGTACGCACATGTGCCTTCATTAGAAGATTTCTGGATGAAGTGCAAAAGTGAGTACGAGGTTAGAAAGAGAGATTTCAACAGGCTATCAGCAAAGCAAGTGTTCGACTTTGGACTAGCGCAGATACCTGCGGATCTTAAAGATGATGGGAATGTGGTACTTGACACTTACCATCAAATGGGAGGAGATAAAGCCATACTTCAGGATAACGTAGGAGGCTGCCATACAATTGAAGAAAGGTCTAGCGCTGTTTTGGTGAATACTTCGAACTAGTTGCTGACGAAAAGATATTGCCTTGATGAAGCATTGATGAATCAAGTCACGGGCAACTTCGGCGCAAGAGATTACCTCAAGAGAAAGCACGGAGGAGAAAGCAGCAGGAAGGTTGAGAAGTTGAAAGTACACAGAAGATCTCAATCAAAGGAGAAGATCCCTTCCACGGCCATGACTTTAGTTCCAGCTTCTCCAGCATCCAGTACTTCACCAACTGTTGCACCTCAACAGCAAGACACTTTCATGCCTCCATTGAATCCGGCGACATTCATCTTCTCTCCTCAGCCCCTCTGTTCAGCACCCCTCTCCAGAAGAGACATTGAAATTGCAGATGGCGGACTTCGAAAAAGCTCTGTCCTTCGATGATTCGAAAGATGGCAGCCATAACACTGTGGCACTTTCTGATGATGGAGAGGATGCAGAGCGGGAGATGGTAGTGCACTCAGCGATTCCTCATTCTCCGAGAAGTAACTTCTCGGAATGGTTGGCTTCGCAGTTGGTTCTAGAAGCGAGAGTGGAGATGAACTTGGAAGAACACGACTTGCAACTACTCCAGGGCCTAGGTGGAAAAGACAGAAGGCCTAAAGTTACTAAAGCAACTTCTAGGTTGATCATCGAGGAATCAGGGCAGAAGTTTGCTGAGATATCAATTCCGACAGAAGGAAAGGAGGAGCTCACGGCAGAAGATGTTACAGTAACCAGAGTACCCCTCGGTCAAGCCACCACAAAAGGATTGAAGCAAGACACGCAGACATTGATAGATGCTCTATTCCTTAGGCTTGACAGTGAAAAGGCGGAGAAAGAAGAACTTCAGAAGCAGGTATCTCAGTTGTGCGAGATCATAGCCAAGGTTGCTAAGCCTTCCATTCAGCCCATTTAAGAGCAGGTGAGTGATCATCTTATGCAGGAAATGGAGGATGCAAGCAATCAAGTAAAAGCTATTGACGAATGGAAGGATTTGATTATGCATCAAGCTGTTGTACAACTTGGAGAGGTGTCAATCCCACCTAAGGGTTATGAATGATGCGGCAAATCAGCTGCAGCAACTGGTGACGAGCATAGTGGACATGAACACAGTTGCTGAGAGTAACCTGAGTACTTTGGGAGAGATCAACAAGCTGCCGGGAGATGTATTGGTTGCAGAGCAAATTGTACCGGACGGATCAGTCAAGAAGGGGAAGCAGCTGGAGTTTGCAGTATCTTTCCGTTCGGAGATCTGCAGAGTTTTGCTGAAGAGGATGCAGGCACTTGAGAGTAAGACATCATCCTTACCAGACAGTATCATTTCTTTCACTGAGGAGGACGTGGTCGGAGGTGTTACTTCATACGTGCGGATCATTCTTAGCAAGGTGCCTAATTCCCTAGAAGGGTCTCTTCTGATGGTACAAACTCGAATTGATAAAGCTACTAAGCCTTTCACGATGAATTCTATTAGTAGACTGGTGGCGCTGCAGGCAAATATTGCGAGGTTTGGGTCGAGCTTGGAAGATGTGGAGGCGTGCATCAAAGTGTTGAATGAAGGATTGCTACAGTTTAGGACAGAGAAGGAAGCAGTGGCTAAAACAGATGGGAAGATGTTGAATCACATGTTCAACAAGTATATCCAATATTAGAACAAAAATAAGACAAATGTTACAGCTGGCATGACTTCTTTTATTCTTTCTTCTTTTATTTTCTATGTTCCCGGATGAAATTGTAAAACTTTAAGTTATTGGTTTTGCAACCATTACTTAAAGTCATGTGGAACCATTCTATTAGTTAAGTGATATATGTGTCACTTAAGGAGAAGTTAGTGGAGGATGATTGTCAAACGTCATCTTTACTTGTTTGTGTTTTAGTTCAGTTAGACTTCCCATTTGTACTTTCCCTCCTACATTCTATAAGTAGGAGAAGAACCTCCGGGTTAATAATCAGAATTTGTAAGAAGCAATCTTGTGTTCTAGATTTTGTGTTGAACCCCTGAGAGCCACTTGGAGCAAAGGAATACTAAGGAGTAGGTTTCCGGAGAACTTTGTGTCACGGTGTACTGTGTTTCTTACTTTTAATCTTAGATCTCTTAATAAACTTTGTGTTATTTTAGATCTGGATCTAGCGCTGCCTTTGTTTTAGAATTCTGTGTTTATATCTATTGGATTCTTCTATGTGCATGCAATCAGCTCTGCCATCTACTGATTGGGATGCACATATTTTTCGTTTCTTCTATATGTTTATGTAATTACCTTCTTCTATAACTTTTCCTTTCTTTAAAACCGCTGCTTACTTGCTGCAGAACTGTTCAGTTATGGTTCATGAACTGAGTAGTTAAAGTAAAACCCCATTTAGATATTAGCATACTTAAATTGACAAATCTGACACGGAAGCCTCACCGGTTAAATGAGGGAGATTTATCTCATGACTGCCTAGGTTTTGTGCTATGCAGAAAATCTAGCCAACACCTTCGAAGTGGAAACCGATGCCAATGACTATGCTATGGAGGTTGTCCTCCTTCAGGGAGGTAGGTCAATATGTTATACTCTGAATTGTTTCACGGTGCAATTCTGAATTATTGTACTTATGACAAGGAATTGTATGCTTTTGTTCAATCAGTCAAGAAATGGAAACATTATTTGATGGGTAAGGAAACTATCATCCACACGGATCATTAACCTTTCCAATATCTGTAGACTCAAAGCAAACTTCAGCAAGCTAGACACTATAAATGGATGGGTTTCTTACAGCACTCAAATAGGACTTGATCTTGTCCTAACTGTTTTACGTTGTGCCTTTCAACCAAGGTAAGAGGACCTATTTTGTAACCCTCAAATGGTGAAGGAGATGAAGATATCCCTCAATTTGTGCAAATAGTATGAAAAGGGCCTTGAAAAAATATGATCAACACTCCAAATCTAACTTTCACAAGTTGTCACTCCCAGGTTATGGAGATATTTTCAATGCAAGGCAAGGGTTACTGAAGACATTGCATGATCCTGATTTGCTTTGTGCATTTTTGTAGATGGATTATATTATGTTGTTGACACACAATGCAATGCAGGGGTAGTATGGGGTAGGATTAGTTATTTTGAATGAATTTTTTGGTGGGAGATTTTTAGACAAGACTAACCAGAATTTGCCAGATTCTTTGAGGACCTTTCCAAGAAATTTGTAAGACCTAAACAGCAGAATGCTTCAAAGGGGTTAAGGTACTCCTTCAACCAGGATATGTGCAATAAATGGAAGCCCAGATCTGCACTCTTCCACACAATCTTTGACAACCTACCACAAAAGCTTGAAGCGGATGAACCAACAAAGCATCCAGAAACCTCTATTTTATCATGACCTAAGGTGCACCCAAAGGTTTACAAACAATCTCTAAATTCAAGGAAGGTAAAGTGATTTTAAATCTGTTTATCTCTTTATCAGATGAAAGCTCTTCTGAATGTGAGATTGCAAATGCCACTAAACTATCAACAAGAAATGAGACCCTATATGATCAAGAGAGATTTTAAACACAAGACTGCAACAGGAGCAAGAAACACATTGAAAACATTCTGAATCATAAGTGCATGCAAATTTTGCCAAGAGACAACACAAAATAATCCAAAATGACCAAATTTATCAGCAAGGGAATGTTATAAGAACAATCTCAGAGCTTGTTGATGGCTTTACAATTGAAACCAACTCAACATGATACAAATCTGATGCAAAAAGGAATTAGAAATGGTTCTCAGGCGGTTTCTCAGAGAATGGGCTTTTTCCTAGATTTTCCCGTGAAATTCTAAGTTTCTCCGACCTTTTGCATGTTAAAAAACATGCATTATATAACACTATTACATTTGATCCTTCTTTCCCAAGAAAAGAATATGCCCAGCATCAAGTTTGTTACAAAATTCCAACCTGATTCGCAGATAGGGACGTTTAACAAATTTGCAACAAAAGTTGCTAGGTGTTTCAAAAAAGGCGAATCATTACAAATCCTTCATCATTATCCATTGTGGAGGCACATTTTTCATTCTCCAAGCATGCAGACCCCTTTCATTTCATTATTTCATCCTTATCCCTCCAAAATTTGATTCTGCAACTTCTTGATTTGATATTTCACGTTTTGGACGGGCTGGGGCAAAAATTATTTCAAAAACACCTCAAATCTGCAAATTGATCCCTAAAACCACTTGCATTGGTCCTTGCAGGCACAAATGACATGAATTTGCCAAAAAATTGATGAAAATTGATGCAAAATTCGCATTTCCACACTTCCTGGAGCAAAAATGGCAGCCAAAATGAAAAATGCACAGTTACCGTTGATTTGTCTTTTTTCCTTCAATCTGAGCCCTCCACGTGTCAAAATACGATTGGGAATGGATTTCGGATCTTTTCTTAACTTTTTAAAATCTTTGGAAAAATGTAAAATTTTGACCTTTTTCTCCGCCCCTCCGCCCTTGAAACTTGTTGCTGACACGTGGCATATGGTGGGTCCCATTGAAGTCGCGGTTCAATTCTGCACATTTCCACCTTTATTGGAAATTTGGAAATTTTTCACTTTTATCCCCACGAGCCCATGCCTCCGCCTCTATCCTTGACACGTGTCACCTTCTCTATCGCTAAGGATCCGAGGGCTTATTTCACATTTTAACTCCTAGTTTTTGCCAAGGGAAAACTTCTCACTTTGCCTCCGCGGGCCCGCGCCTCCGATTTCTTCCCTGCCACATGTCCCCTTCTGCTTCATCGCAGAGCCACGCCTCAAATTTTTGCACTAAGTCATTTTGCGAAAAGGGAAAAAATTCCCTTTTGCCTCCGACAGCCCGCCGACCCGCTCTGCCCACCACGTGTCTCCCTGTGGTTCATTTACGGGCCAACGCTTCTAATTTTCACTCTAACTCCTTTTGCAAAAAGGGAACAATTTCAGTTCTGCCCTCGGCGGCCCGCACCCTCCTCTGCGCCTACCACGTGTCTCCCTTTGCAATGATGCGGACCCGCGGCCCTTTCCTCAACCTTTTTCCTTTCACCAAAAAGGCAAAACTTGCCTAAGTCCTCCGTCAGCCTTCCATTCCCACTTGTGAATAGGAACATGACACGTGTCCCTCCTCTGGGACCTGTGGAGCTACGGAGCTGCGGGGGAAATATTGAATTTTTGCCCAAAACCAAAAAACGTTAAGTTTTCAAAGAAACCCGCCAAATCTCGTCCAACCACAAACGGCCACATATGAGGGGAGATTTGAGCTTAATTTTGACGGGCAAATGACTCCCGTATGACCGTAAAAAACACAAAATTTGCCAAAGATGTCCGAATTCAATTTTTTCTTTGTGGGTGAAGGATTTTTTGGTCAAAAAACAAATGGGAAATGATTCTAAGCAATTTTCGACCATGGCAAAGGATTTTTGAGGGGAAATATGCATGAAACGAACAAATTCGAGCTCCAAAGGCTAGGAAAAGTAGAAAAAACGACAGAGGCCCGTGGATTTGGAAAACTAGGGCATAAAACAAAGCATACATGTATTTTTCACTTGAATTGGGCCAAAATAATAAATTGTGAGCACTTTAAAGCATTCAATCTGGAGGGAGAAAGTTTGCAGACCACCAAATTCAAAGAAAAACGTTTTAGAGCAAGCAAACCAAAGGGGAAAAATGGCAATATAACATAGGATTAAAATGGGCACCAACAGGTTGCTCTACAAGAACGAGAAACTTTGTGTGCCTAAGGGGGAAAGAGTGCAGTTGATGATAGAAGCACACACTTCCATAGTAGCTGGTCACTTTGATGTGACAAAGAGTGTAGGGCACTTATAAAGGTATGTGTATTGGCCAAACATGCAAGCCGAAGTTGTTAAATTCTTCAAGGGTTGTGTTTTATGCAGTATAAGCAAGCCTAATACAGGAAGTTGGGGTTATCTATGTCATTACTAGTTCCTTCCCGACCATGGGAAAGTATCTCCGTGGATTTTGTGGGTGGTTTGCCAACCTCCAAAAAAGGTCATGATTATGTATTTGTAATTGAAGATCGATTTAGCAAAATGTGTATTCTCACCCTTTGCAAAAAGACCATTAAGGCCAGTGATGCAGTTGAGTTATTTTTTGTTAATGTGTGGATTCACTTTGGTTTGCCTAGTTCTATTGTGTCTGACAGGGAGTCACGGTTTGTAGGGAAGTTTTGGTCTACTTTGTGGGAAAAGATGGATACGAAGCTAAAGAGGTCTATCATCTTTCATCCACAGACAGATGGGCAAACAGAGGTGGTGAATCATACCATGGTCCATCTCTTGAGAGGGTACAATCGGAAACATCCGAGGACCTGGGATGAGAACTTGGTGTATATCCAGCATTCTTATAATAGGGCAATTCATGCTTCGACTAGTAAAACTCCTTATGAAACATGTTTTGGTTATTTGCCTAAGAGTGCTTTTGATGTGGTTTTAAGATTACCATGCAGAGACAACGGGAAAGTGGAACTGGAGGTCCACAAGGCTGAAAAGTTTATTGAGAAAATTCAGCAGATACAATTTCAGGTACAGAAGAGGTTAACAGAGTCACATGCTAAGTACAAAACATGGCATGATCAGCATAAGATTGAGCATTCCTTCATTGTTGGAGACAAGGTATGGTTGTATTTGAGCAGGGATAGGCTATAAGGAAAAACTAAGAAAGTCAAGCCTCTTTGATATGGCCCATTTGAAATTCTGGAACAAGGGGGTAAGAATGCATTTCGCTTTGATTTGCCTCCTTATATGAAGATTTATTCAGTTGTGAATGTTGAAAACTTACGTCTTTTTTAGCCCTCCATGTTGGATGATGGAGTATTGCTCCCGTATATTGAAGATCTTGCTCCAGACAGTCAACTAGAATTCGAGGAAGATGTGGTTTTACAACGAAAAGAAAGGACAACACAGGGAAGAGTGCAGGACAGGTGGTTGATTGGGTTGAAAGGTCAGTTGCCTACCAAAGCCAAGTGGTATTCCAGAGAAGATGTGGGAAGAAAGTTTCCTCACCTCATCAATCCTTGAAATTTTTAGGGACTTAAAAGCCTCAAATTGGGGAGGTATGATCCAAAAATGGATTAGGAAAAGCCCAATTCTATGTATTCTCTATATTTGATACTTCCTCTAAAGGCTCTCAGTTTTTTGTCTTTATAAGATGGTCCAATCAAGTTGGGGGTGATCTAGACACCTATGAATGACGTTCTGGGCCCTTGGTGTTCTGTTTTGGGAATTTCTTAGTTAACGGTCACTTAACCGCCGCTCTGTACAAAGCGGCAGTTGCACAACCGCCGGTCTGCAACAAGCGGCGGTCCTGTGTGATACGCTTCCAGAATTCAGGATCTCAACAGTTGCAAATATTTGAGCTTCCCTAATGATTTGTTTCGTCTCTCCACGCATCCCTAAGCTACGCAACTATAAATACAAGCTTTTAGAAAGAATTCCAGCAAGTCATTTTGGGTGAATTCAATTGTGAACAAAGTTGGAGAAGTTGAAATTCTTTCTTGTTTGTTCATTTGAGAAGAGTTCTTCATTTGTTGAGAGATTGTGAGCAAGTACATACAATTAGAGAGAGTGTTAATCCTTCTTGAATCCTTCTTAAAGGCCAATTATTGTCAATAAGTTGTTTTATTAGAGAATTAAATAGTGAAGGGGAGCAAATTCGCTCACCCACTGGAGTTTTTCCCACATTGGGTTTCTCCAGGATAAACCTTCTCTCCTTTTGTCTCTCTTTATATTAAACTTGATGCACATTAACTTGGTTAACAAAGAAATCGATATATTTCATTCATTTTTCACGAGCATAGTGAGTTGTTTATCGTTGAAACTTACCAGTTTACGGATCAAAAGTCATAATCTTGTTCGCAGTGTTTGATGACGTGCACCCTTACATTCGAGATGCCAAAACAGCCAAAGAAGCATGATATAAGTTAAGCACCATGTACGAGACCAGAAACAAGAATACTATATTGAACTTGCAAAGTCAGTTGCATACACTCAAATTCAAGCCGAACGAGAAAATAGAAGTTTTTTAGCGAAGAGTTACAAGAATTGAGGGCTTCACTTCTAGCCCTAGGAGAGGAGGTTACTAATACAACTATTGTGCCCATCGTTCTGAGAGCACATCCTTCCTCTGACCGCATTTTTGTGACGACATTAAACTTGTTAGATCAGACAGTTACTTTTGACAAGCTAGTGAATCTACTGCAACAAGAAGTAATGTACAACAAAGATGATGAAGAGGAGCAAGCACTATCTTCTCATCAGAAAGGAAAAGGCAAAGCTCATTCTTGTCAAAAGTCCCAAAAACAACATCAAGGGGACAAGCAAAAGAAGAAATTTCCTATCTGCAAAAGAGGACATGATTTGAAAGATTGTTGGTTTAACGCATACAAGAAAGGTTCATCAAGCAATTCCGGACACCAAAATCAGCAATCTCATCAGCGAAAGTCATACTACAAGCAAGGGCAGAAGAAGGGGAATTGGCGAAGGAAACCCCATCAAGGAAATGTCGCTAAGCAAGAAGACCATTCAGATGATGAAGACTTCTTGTACACTACTCATTCCAAAGAACCATCCACTTCATCTAGTGTTGTTTGATACATTGATTCGGGAGCCACTCGACACATGACCGACACAGTGACTGGTTTATGACCATGAGGGACACACTTTCGAAAAGCCATGTTTCGTTAGGTGATGATTCTTCTTACAAAGTACAAGGTATTGGGAACATTTTCCTACCTCTAGGTTCATGAAATTGTAGATTATTTGATGTATTATATGTCCCCCGGCTTAACAAAGAATCTACTATCAGTTAGTCAACTTCTAGATCCTAATCTGAAGATTGATTTTGATAGTCATTCCGGTAAGAAAGTGCGTTTGAATCAAGACAAATCAAGAGGCTCAAAAATTGTTGCAAATGCCTCCAATGTCCCGTATGTTCCATCTTGACTTTGTCCACATGGATGATCAAACACTAGTGGCTAGGAATTCTTCCTCTGCACAGTTGTGGCATCGGACACTTGGTCACATCAATTTCAAATATCTCGAAACACTTCGCTGGTACGATATGGTGAGAGGCTTGCCATCTCTCAAGAAGGATATAGACAAGTGTCCTCACTGCCTAGCAGGTAAACAACACAGAGCTTCATTCCAAAAAAGTACTTATCGAGCTCCCTGTAAGCTTGATTTGGTTCATATCGATCTTTGCGGTCTAATGCAACCTAATCATTATGGATTTCAGTATTTCATGTTGTGTTGATGATTATTCAAGGAAAATGTGGATTTTTTGTCTTCGTAAGAAAAGTGATGCTTTGAGAACTTCAAAAAGTTCAAAGTGGCTGTAGAGAACAAGATTGGTTGTCGTATCAGATATCTCCACTCAAATCGAGGGGGGAATTCACCAATAATGAGTTCAAAGCCTACCTTCAAGCTCATTGGATTCGTCGACACATGCCTCCACACACACCGCAGCAAAATGGTGTTGGTGTCCCCAAGATTTCACCCTGAAATCTAGGACTACCCCTTTAAAAAACAAATCGTTCTTTTTAAAGTAATGGGTCGTTTTGTGTTTGTTTTGCTTGCAATTGTTTGCATTGCTCTAAGATATCCGCAAAGAGTCATAAAAGCCAAATTCAACAAATACTCACATGTCAAAGCTCACTCAATCCCTTCGTCAGACCTTGTCTGCAAGTGTTTTATTTATTTATTTATTAAATAAATAAAGTGCTTTTAAAAATAGATTGAGCTAAAATTGGAGATTTAGGTTATATAAAGCACTTAACCCCATCATTATTACCACAGAACATTCACCCGCGGGGAAGAAGTTTTGCAGATCAGCTAATTGGAGAAATTTTTCGAGCAATTGCCTACAGCTTCTTTTGTTTCTTTTGTTTTTTTTCTATGTTTTGGTTTGTTTTCTCCGGCAATTCCTGTAGCCTATTCATTCTTCCTGCCAAATCTTTCCCCAGGCATAGGGCTTTGAAAAGCTATCCAGTATTTTTAATTACTAATCTGTCTACAGGCGATCAGAGCTCAGGATTCTTTCAGAAGATTGCAAGAAGTTGCTTGGTCCAAAAAGGTGCAAAAATGTATTTTATGAAAATAAGAAAAATATTGCCATCAATGAGTAGAGCTCGAGAAAATATGCACTTTTAGAGAAAATGCGCCTAAAACGGAGCCAAGGAATGAAAGTTATGGCACATGCAAGTTTTTGCTGCTACATCTTCCCAGACCCTTTCCAAAAATGGCAAATTTTATTCTATCTTCACCAAAAATCCAAAAAAAGAAAGAAATGTTGTCTTCATGTCAGTTGCAATTTTCAAGGCTGTCTTCCGCATCCAATTTTCACGCTGCCTTACGTGACGAATTTTCACGCATTTCTTTGGAAGGAATCACTTAAGTTGCCAATGGGAATTTTGGCAGTAGCAGGCAAGTGGAAATTTCTTGCCTGCGTAGCAGGTTACTTTTTCCCATCAAGTCAAATCACTTAAGCTGCCAATGGGAATTTTGGAGGTGGCAAGCAGGCGGCAATTTCTTACCTGCCTTGCAGGGTAAAAATTCCCATTATGAAAGTCAAGTCACTTAAGTGAAAGGCGGGAATTTCTTGTCTGCCTTGCAGAGTAAAAATTCTCATTATAAAAGAAAAAATCACTTAAAGCACTGACGGGAATTTCTTGTCTGCCTAGCAAGTTGACCTTTTCCATCAAAGAGGTTTATTCACCCATGCAGGTCGCACTTTTTGGAAGGAAGGATTTAAGCTGTCAGTGGGAATTTTGGCAGTGGCAGGCAGGCGGGAATTTCTTGCCTATCTTGCAGGGTGAAAATTCCCATTAGGAAAGTCAAGGCAAGTGGATGAGCTAAAGAGAAGTCAAGGATGCATGCTAAAAATTTAAAAAAAAAATTCATAAAAAAAAGCAAGCAGAAGCATGCAGACTTGGGCGCCCAAATTGAGTGAAGGAGCATGGCTTTTAATTAATTAATTGCCAAAAATAGGGAAAGGCAATTATTAAAAATAGCATGGAGATGGCTATATAAGCATGGGGTGCCATTAAGGAGAAACAGTTAATTCTTTTTAATGAAGTTTGCAGCCCGGACAGGTTTTGGTGCCAAGGGAAGGAGGATTTTGCATTAAAGAGTGTTTTCCATTGTCAGGAAGCTTTCAGTTTTGGCGCGTTGGGTTGGAATAGCTTGATTTTTGTTATTCTGATTGGCTGCATATTGGTACAAGTGCCCAAGTATTTATCACAGGTGCTCATATTAGTGAAAGGAAGTTCAAATCAATGTCAAATACATTGAATATATCTTCCGACTCAGAAGAAATTGCTAGATCTGGACAAATTGATCCAATTACAAGGGATTCCGACAGAATTAAAAGAAAAAGATACAGATATAGACATAGGCCCTGAACCTATCACCGATTTAATTGACAGATCCAGATCTCGTAATTGCAAAGGCTTCCAGCAAAAATTCATCCTCTTGTTTCTAACGCAGCCCGTGTGGAAGTCAATGCATGGAAAATTCCTTCCAGGATCTTGTGCATGTGCTCTCAATCTTCCATTTGAAGCCTTCAATGAATTTACTTGTATTTGCATTCACCCAGAGTGCTTTCCAGAATTTAAATTGTTCATATGCAATTAAAAATAAAAGATGATGAGTTTTGTCTGAATTGTTTACATTAAACATTGCACTGGTGCACGTACTGGAGGACTACACAAGCTTCAAGGATAGGAGGGAAGACATGTCAAAGGCAACACCCGTAAGCAAAATCACATTAAGTTGCTTCCCGATCTAGTTTGGTGAGAATCAAATGCAAAAGAGTGAACCGCATGCAAACTATGTAAAAAGAACAAGACTGGGAGTGTAGCAGCTTTCTTCTAATTTCTTTTTTACTTTCTTCTTCTTTCTCTTATTTTCTCTGACAATGTAATTGAGCAATCTTAAGTGATTGGTTTAAAATCCTTTACTTGAAGAAGTCAATTACTTGGAAATAGGTGGCAGACATATAAAATAGAAGGTTCTATTTCCAGTTACAAATCATGCATGTCATGCAAAGAGGAATTCCAGGAGGGAGATTGCTAGTTGTTTCCTTTACAACTTCCACATGTGTCATTTCTATTTGTAAATTGCCCTCTATACACTATAAATAGAGGAAGAATCTAAGGGTTAAGGCAGGGGAATTTGTAATCAGCATTCTTGTGTTCCAGACTTTGAGATGAAACCCTTGATAGCTTTCTGCAAGCGAAGAAATGGAGAGGAGGCAGATTTCTGGGGAACTTTGTGTCAACGGTGCATTTGTTTCTTATTTCTTTTTAGATCTCGGCATAAACTTTGTGTTGTCTTAGATCTAGATCGGAAACTTTCCTTTGTTTCAAATTCTGCATTTCAAGATGTATTTTTTTCGTCTATGTGCATGTGATCAACTCTGTCAACTATTGGTTAGGTTGCACATCTCCTTTTTTTTCTTCTCGTATTTAATTATTTCCCTTTCCTGCACATATTTCTTACAGCTGCTTACTTGCTACAAAATTGCCTAGTTATGGTCCATGAGCTACACAATTAAAGTAACACCAACAAATAGATACTAGGAAATATAATTGACAAAATCTTACACAGGAGCCTCACCGATAAATGACGGAGATTTATCTCATGACTGCCTAGGTTTTTATTTGTGCAGAAAATCTAGCCAACAGGTGTTGTTAAAAGAAGAAACCGTACTATCATGCATGATCAATGATTTTGGACAAGTGAGGACATTCTGCGCAAAAGTAGCAAAGACAGTAGTATATTTGCTTAACAAAGTACCCAGAGTTGCTCTTGATGGAGTAACACCACATGAAGCATGGCCGAATCGAAAGCCATCCATTGCACACCTCAAAGTATTTGGGTGCAAAGCCAGCATGCACATACCCAAGCAGAACAGAAAGAAGTTGGATATGAAATCTCAAAAACTCATCTTCATTGGCTACAATGAAGAGGCTCTTGGGTACAGATTGATGGATCCGAAGACCAGAGAAGTCTACACCAACAGAGATGTTGAGTTCTTTGAGAAGAAGGAAGTTGAGACTCCTCCAGACTCACCTGATATAGATATTTCACCTATTGTAAAAATAGAAGTTGACGTTCCCACTAATGATGACAGTGATGATGGGGATGATGATGATCAGACAGGACCACGACCCACGGGAATAGTACAGCATATGCCCAAGTGGTATACTACTATGATTCGAGATGCAAAATTGGATGCTCCACTAGATACATCCACCATTGCACCACGGACTCGCAATAAAACACAAGATGAGGTAAACTTTGCTTTGATGAGTAGAGTTGTTGAATATGTTGAGCCCTCTACTTTCCAGGAAGCCCTATAGTGGAAATCTTGGAAAGATTCCATGGATGCTGAGTATCAATTAGTGATGAAAAACAACACCTAACAGCTTGTCGATCTTCCACCAGGGAAGAAACCCATTGGTTGCAAATGGATATTCAAAATAAAGTACAAAGCAGATGGGACCATAGACAAATACAAATTGAGAATGGTAGCAACGGGGTATGCACAAAAGGAAGGCATAGACTATGAGGAGACATTTGCTCCCACAGCTAAGATCAAAACGATCATGATGATATTTTCTCTAGCTGCTCAATTTGGTTGGAAAGTCCATCAGATGGACGTGAAAAGTGCCTTTCTAAATGGAGATCTACAGGAGGAAGTCTACATGACTCAACCTGAGGGTTTTGTCGTACTTGGTGAAGAAACAAAGGTATGTAAATTCAGGAAATCTCTATATGGCCTTAAACAAGCACCCTGGGCTTGGTACATCAAGATTGATGAGCGTCTCGTTCAACATGGATTCGTCAAAAATCCATATGATCCCAATCTCTACCTCAAAAGGCAATGAGGAGAGATTGTGATAGTTGTTGTATATGTCGACAATTTAGTCATCACTGTCAACACAGTGAAGCTGACCGATGCAACGAAAAAAGATCTTATCGATCGTTTGATATGACAGATCTTGGGCTTATGCACTATTGTCTTTGATTGGAAGTATGGCAGAAAGAGAATCACATCTTTGTTTCTCAGTTGAAGTATAGCAAGACATGGCTCAAGAAGTTCAAGACGATGGATTGCACACCTATTGTTACACCCATGGAGACAAGACTGCAGTTATCTTGTTCAGATCCGTCTCCTCTGGTAAATGCAACTCTTTATCGACAGTTGATTGGGAGTCTCATTTACCTAACTTATACTAGACCAAATATCAGCTTTGCAGTGAGTTATCTTTCCAGGTTCATGCAAGAACCCAGAGTTTGTCATTGGAAAGCAACAAGGCGGATCTTGAGGTATCTCAAGGGTACTATGGATCTTGATCTAGAATACAAGAAGAATGATCAATTCTTCTTGACTAGATATTCGGATTCAGATCATGCTGGTAATATTGATGACAAGAAATCCACTTCTTGATTTGTATTCTTTTTGGGATTTGTACCAATATCATAGGGAAGCAAGAAACAAAACTTTGTTTCTCATGCTTCTACAGAGGCCAAATATCGTGTTGCAAGTGGAGTTGTCTGCGAAGCGATATGGCTACGTCGCAGACTTGAGGGACTTGGAGTATCACAGGAGAAATCCACCACCTTGTATGTAGACAATGAGGGTGTTCTCAAACTTGTTCGCAATCCAGTGTTTCATGAGAGCACCAAGCATATTGAGGTACAGGTTCACTTCATACGCGAGGATGTGTTGAAACACAATATACAGCTTCAGTTTTGCCTAACAGTTGAACAAGCAAATATCTTCACAAAGTCACTTACACGTGACAAGTTCGAGTTGTTCACAGGGTTCATCTTCTCATCCCTTGAGGCAATGCAAAATTAAGGAGGGGAATGTTGGGTAAAACATAGTTTATTAGGTTAATTTAGCATTTACTGTTTACCGTAGGTAGCTAGATTGTTACTGAGTTTGTTTATTGGTTACTGTGGTAACTAGGCAGTTTTATATTATTGTTCTATGGTTATGTTTTTATAACCATTTATATTTGTTTTATTGTACATCCGTGAGGTTATTGTTGCATAGTTGCAACATCATATTTGTTTGTATTACATTTCCCAGATGTATTTTGTTTCAGGTGGTTGTAACCATCTATTTGTTTTATAACCTGTTGCTAAATGTGTATAAGCATTACAGCACTCCATATTTTGTAATCTGCTTATTTTAATATCAATAAAATAATCACAGGTTGCCTCCCTATTTCCAGTCCTCAACATTGTCATATGGTATGTTCCTAAGCCAAAGCTTCTATCGAGATGTTAGGGGAGATATACAGAAGGATTGGTCGCATCCCACCATTCCGGTCAATGGTAAGATGAAACAACTCCTTCCTATCAGGAAAATGAAATACATTGTTCAAAGACCAGATGACCCAAGGGCCTATATTCTATTTCAAGATTCGAGGCATTACGACTTCTTCATAGCTTCAAAGGAAGATGTTGAATTGCCCATGTTGATGGAGTACCCAGGTATGATGGAGCTAGTCGAAAAACATCGTAGTGATTTGATGAAATCATAATTTGAAAGCATGTACTTCCCACTAGAGGTGTGCATAAATACAGTTTCTCTACTGAGTGGTGATGATGGTCATGTAAGTCTTGACTTACAACAAAGCAATCTCGAGGTGATTAGCAATGCAGATCAAGGAATGATATCAAGCAACTTCTTATCAGGTGAGTTCAATGTTTCTAATCATGTTCTTAGTGTTCAGCGTGAAGTTCCATTCAATGAGTATGACTATGCATACAAAGCTTTCTCTTTCCCATTGGGAGAGGATGACTCCAAAAAAGAATGCATGAACGACAAGATGTTTAAGCCTCTTGAAACTGAATCTACTCATGAAGAGGATGAATTCATCATGGAAATGGACTCCCTAATTTGTGGTGTTCAGGATTGGGAAAATGAAAATCTCGATATTTCAGCCCCAATCTTTTACTCATTCCCCTTTCATGAAGATGTAGACCTTCTCAATGAAGGACAAATAGATGAAATGGTGTTTGACTCCCCTAGGGCTGAATCCATTCAAGATGAAAACTTTCTCAATAAGGAATGTATGAATAAGAACATGCTTGCATCTTTTGGGCTTGACTCCCATCAAGGAAAAGAGGCTTTCATTGTGAAGATAGATTTTAAAGCTCACAATGGCCAAGATGGAACAAGTGATGTTTTCCACTCTTCATATCCAACCTCTCACCCATTTTCATTCCAAAAGGATAAAACACCGTGCAAGCCACACCACATGGAGCAACAGGTTAAGAATGAATCGGTGTGCATGAAAGAAGCCAGCTTGGAACAACTGGTAAACGTGGAACATGAAGAGCCTTGTAATAGTGTTGAAACTCCTAAAACATCTGCCGAGAATCAAATCATGGAAACGGTGGTCATGAAGCAAATAACAAATGAAGGGCAAATGCTCATTAGAGATCATGAGCCTCAATGTAAAACAACAAGCCGAGTATGATCAAGACTCATTCTTGCAGCAGCGAAGGAAAATCAGCAATTGGAATGAACTTGGGAATAACTGAGAAGATGGAGAGAAGGTGTCAAAGCAACACAGGTAATGAATTGACTAAGTGAACCCTCAAGTTCAAGAACAATCATGAGAGAAAGGGGTCATATTTTAGTGAGTTTGTCAATGGATTTGCGAAAGAAAGGCATTCGGTGATACCCGTGTACGGGTAAGCATTCGGTGATTACAACATTCAATAAGAATTAGTACTTCAATGAAAACGGGCTATCCCTCGCATGTACATAGGTGATTAAGGATGTTGTGTCATGTTTTCCCTTTCATTGTGTGTCTTTCCCTTCCAGTCCTGCGTGTTTCCCCTTGTTGTGTGTATTCTTCTTTTTCCCTTTGTGTGTGTTTGTCGCTTCTATTGTACTGAAGAAACGACTTTATTATCCAATTGAGCTAGGCAGCTGCTTGCCAAGAGATTTCTAAGGTTCTCTATTTCCCCTTACAGTTCAATGTCCCCAAGCTAGAGCCAGCTATTGTCATGCAAAATGACTAGCCTAAGAATTTGAAACTTTAAAGCATGACAACTAAGCCTACATTGCAAAATTTTGCTTCCTGATCACATTGAACCCTCCTTCTGGCCCACCTATCTCTAATGGCACCATCAACCTCGCCCTAAGGAAGGTCCTAATGAAGCTTTCAATCATGTCTCAGTATGCAAAGAAAGATGATTAAGTTGGTAGATGAGTTCAGTGAAGTTTAGTGAAAGACAAGTCCTCTTGGAAGCCTAAAAAGGCCAATTTTGGTCATTCTAAAGCCAATATGCATCCTCTAGGAGAGTTCAGGAAAGGCCTAAAGGATCCGAAGGTGGTGTCGGAGAGTACTGGAGGTGTTTGAGACAATTTAGGAAAGATTATCACATTCAAGAACAATTTGTTCAACATCATGTTTTCTAAGTACAAGGAATGAGCATCCTAATGGTAAAACCTGACTTCTCCAGATGGTAAAACAAGTAGGCATTGGAAAGCTATGGGAATTCTCTACAAGGTGGTAATGTCAATTTTTCTCCAAGGCCTTAAAGGTTTCTTGAAACATTTCAAAATTTTGCAACTACCCCTCGCAATTTTGTACAACAAAGAACCAAAATTTTGAGTTACGGGCAAAATCAAGTCTTGAATACAATTCCATTGATCTTAGAATGTATTTTGGAGTCAAAATTATATAATATTTGATCCCAAAACGTTATCCTAAGCCTCTGAGGTGAAAAAATCAATTTTGATGTCTATTTTTGGACTTCGGAGGCAAAGAATGACTTTCCAAATGCTCCCAATTGTAATTTGTTGTCCCTTGTGTCCCCTTTGTCCCCCAAGGAACAAGAGGAACAAGGGGCACACAAAAGTGCGACCTCCTTCTCCTCCCCAGGTCACACTTTGTTGCTCTTGTTGTCCTTGCTCTCCATATTGTCCCTTGTGTCCCAATGGTGCAAGGGGAACAAGGGGGACAGCAAAGTGCGACCTCACTCCTTGCTCCAGGTTGCACTTTGTTGTCCCTGGTGTCCCCTCTGTCCCCTAGGGGACAGGGGGGACGATAAAGTGCGACCTAAACAAAGATGAAGCTCTTAGACCCCCATGCGACCTCACTCAACTCCACAGGTACAATTTCCCAACCCCTCATCTCATTCACCTCCCTCCACATGCTGCCACTTGTCATGATCTTGCTCCAAGTCACCCTTTGTTGTCCCCCATGTCCCCATTGCACCATTTGCAAACTCTCGCTCACTCCATTATAACCGTGGTTAAGTTATCCAATAAGTGGGTGAATTTAAAAACATAATAAAACTCTTCTAACTCCTCATTCACTCAACACTTAACCATTTTTTATGAGGATTGCTGCTATAACATTCTCCAAACTCGATTTTTACCCAAAGAGCTGCAGAATTTCTTCCAGACATCCATGGCCACCAAAAACGAAGATTTGAACATAACTTTTCAACCGGTATTGGATTGCCTTGAAAATTTGCCAGAATCTTACTCTCGAAAACTTCTTTAGGATGATTGTAACAAATTCATTAATGCCTTAGATTTTTCACAGCAGCAAATTGAAATATCAAACCCTAAAACTTGTTTTTTCAATTTCCTAGAGATCTAACAAATGGAAAACAATGAAATTCAGAGTAGAAGAACCCAGTGCAAAACGAAGATTTTAACAATGGTTTCGTTGCAACCCGACATCCGAAAGTGTAGTTTCTAAAAATAGCAGGTGTTCTAAATAGTGGGCAGCTAAAAATATTAAGTTTCTCAAAATCTTGAATTCCCAACATTTGTAATACCCTAAATAAACAAGAAATATCATAAAAGGGTAATTCGGGAAACTTTCTAAAAATGGCAATATTCGCTAAATTGGGCATCTAAAAATAAAAGGTTTCTAAAAATAGTAAGTCTTGGAATTGAGCCCAGAAATTTGTGGCAGCTCCCGTTCTGCTTATCTTCTTGTTTTTTGCCATCATCATAAAGCCAAGAAATTGTTTCGTGGCCCAAACAAGAAAGAAACCCCCCCACACTCTCAAAGCATTAGTTCTAAGGTGATCTATACAAGGCACAACTTGATTCAAGAAGTTGGAATGATGAGAAAAGATCGCCATGAGTGATAATAGCAATCATCTCAAGCTCACAACAGTGCATACCTCCTGAGAGTGTTTCTAAACACTTAACTAGTGGTTGGTGATGAGTTCAATGCAATTTAGAGGTCAAAAACATGTGATTCATCCTCAAGTTCCATTCAGGGATCAATCCCTCTATCTGGAGAGGGAAATCTATTTCCACAAGGAACAAATAAAGCAATAAGGTGTCCAGATGTTATAAGCATGTTTCCACCAAGGTGACATCTTGGTCAAGGAGGGGAATTGTGAAGTGAAAAAGCTTGTCATCATCTTCAAAGGTGAAATGCGAAGCTCATGGAGAAAGTTGAGGATCATCGTATCCTAAAACAAGTCAAAATGAGCTAATCAAGCTATCGAGGTACTCAAAGCCATCATATGTGAAGGATCAAGAAATCATTTGTTCCCACGAGAGGTATATGATCAAAAAGTGTACGAACATCCTAAAGTCGATCTCATTCAAGGAGAATACTGGAGCCAGGAAGGGTAAGAGGATGATCTTCATATTGGGCACAGTGTATGCAAGAATGAGAAACCACCTCAATTCCACTTGATGTCATTCACTTGGTAGTGTTCTTAAACACTCGTTCCACACCTTGTTATGTGATCGCACCTCAAAGGAAAAACCATGAGCAATCACCTCATTTTAATCCAATGGATGGTTATTGGGCAAGAATCCCGTTCAAGGAGCAGTCCTTTTACAAGGTGAAGACACAACTCAGTAAGTGACAGACTGTCATGAGATGGTCTGAGCATAGTGGAGTTGATTCTTGATCACATAGGAAAATTGAGAAGGCCTAAGAAGTAACAAAGTGATCCTCACTCCTGCTGATTGATCAGAAGGAGATCATCATGTTCCCATCACAGTGCAGATATCATAACAGTGTTCTTAAACACTTAATGCTTTGAAGTGTCCTTGCATCTCATTAGAGGAAGCATATGCAATCACAGTGTTTCAATGCAACATGTAGTCAGAGATCAGGACTCTCATTCATGAAGCATTTCCTCAAAGGTCCATCAGAAGGCTTCATATTCATCAAATTAGTCAACCCTTCTCTCTCTCCTCTTTCCATATTCTAATTTTTCGTTAAGAATGTACTTTTTGTTGTTTCATCCTATTCACTTAAGTAACTTCCAACAATAACATTGTAAGAGTCATTTTTCAGTAATAAGGAAAAGACTCGCATTTGTATCCTAGGAATATGGAAGGTCACAAGTGATAAAGAGAAGTGAAAAGTCATGTGGGAGTAGATGAAGAGACATTGTTGTATGCTATAAATTGGTGGCTTCTCCATTCCAAGGGGCTAGCAATTGTTGATTGATTGTATGTTGTAGCAATAAAAGTTGCATTTCCTCTATTTCTTTGTCTATGTTTCCTCTACTCTCTTTCCCTCTAATTTCCAACTTTGTAAACATGATGATCTTGTAAAACCAAGAAAGGTGTCGGTGCCTTTAATAAATGAATCAATAGATTTTTGTGTTTATGATTTGTTAGTCTTATCATTGTTAGCATTGTTGTGTACTTCTAATTGAATGTGGACCTACTCTGGTTGATATATGTGAATTATGTAAGCCTACTCACAATCTTAACGCTCTATCCTTATTTCTCCAACTCCCTTTTACCTCCCTTCATAGAAAATTCATCCCTTGTACTCTGTACAAGCACTTTGCCACAGGTTAAATGGAGTATTCATGTGTGATCCCCGACTTAACGTCCACCCCACAGCTTTTAGTTAGTTCGCATTCAATAATGGGAGCCTTCCCATACACAAGGAGGGTCTTAGCCCCATGACCATTGGTGGAAACCAATAATTTGCACTATGACAAATTATTTCACCAACATGGCCACAAAGACTTGGCATATCCCTTAATCCATTGATGTATGTAGTAAGATAGCTTGTAAATTTTCCTTTCAGCCGTATGTAATGGTTCCTTGTTGCTTCATGTTCTTGAAGACTAGGAAGTAGTCTTCGTGAGTAGTTATGATAGAATGCAATCACAACATGGTCCCATGAAGTTATTTCCAGTTCAGTGTCCCAATATTCTTCATATACCTCCTTCCATTCATCATTCAATCATTTTCCACCAATCAAATGCTTGTCATTCAAGGTGCATAGTGGCAAACTTAATGTTTTGGTAATCTTCCATGGGGTTTCAAGGTTAACTGGTAAAATCAAGGCAGGTTACCTATCCAAGTCCTTGGCTTAATAGCTTCGCTAAACTCAAGTTTTGGTAAAGGATGCTTCTCCATTAGCCTCTGATTTATATGTTCTCTTCCCTGGTTCACCTGTTCACTTGATCACCTTGATAGAAAAAAGGTTGTCACCTTGTCTATCATGGTTCTAGATCATCACATCAGGTCTCACTTCTCCAATTGCAGGATCTTTGCCTACCCTCTTCTTCAGTACTTCAGTTTCCTCTATCCCGTCTATCCAATATCTGCATTTGCAAGGCTTGATCTAAATTGTGATGGATCTCTGAATAATTCTTGAACGGATAAGGCAATTTATGATTTCATGTTCTCGCCTTCACAAAGTCATGGTTGGTATCTGCCCATGTGACCAAGAAGGTGGCTTTGATACCATTGATATGCTTCAAAACTGAAAATCTAAAACTAAATGGATAGAATTTGAAGCTGATAGGCGGAAATTTGAATGAAATTGGAAGAGTTCACTGCCAAATAAAATACAAAAGATAGAACTGCTAAAGAAACAAAAATTTGAACTCTGAAACTGCTATTAAGTGATATATGATCTGGCTATAAAAGCTAGGAGGAACCCTAGATCTGAAAAAAAAACATTTCCGAAAGATCCTTTTTTGGTATGCAATTGAATTCAAGTCACTAAACATAGAAACTGGCTAATTAAAATGGGATAGAACTTTATGAGAAAACAATAACATTGCTAGAAATAACTCAAAACATTACGTAAAAAATAAGATGATTTTCTTGAGAAAGTAAGGGCACAGACTAAAGCGAACCCAAGACTGTGTGCAGTGTGTTAACCATATTTTATTATTTTCATTTCCTGTGCCATGGTAGTGGATGTCTTGGAGGAAAGCAAATCTTGTGCACAAATCTTAAGACTGTTGGCTACGAAAACATCCAAACTGTATTAGATTCGGCCTGAGTCAGAAACCATACCCAGGGGAACCTGCAAATGGATATTTTTTCGATCCACTTCATTATTATCTTTGCATCCAATGGCCTATATAATTAGGTTTGATCGAATATAATTTTTGCTTATTTTCCCCAGCTGGCAACAATAATCTCATCCAGGAAGCAATTTTAATTGCATATGGTGTAGATGTCAAGGTCATCATCGTTGCAACACTAAAATTTTGCCTGTTTGTTACAGTCGTACCTGTTGCTTGATTTTCAATATATCTCTACTGCAACTTCCTAGAGCACTTTTGTAGGATAATATATTTCCTTCAAGACCTTGGTGACATCATTATCTAGGTTATGGTTGTATATGCACTAATTTGGATTTGAGTTTCACACGTATGTGGTGGCTTATAGTTGTAGGTGTTGCATGTATAGTGCAGTTTAGTATTGATATAATCATATAAATATTAATTAGTGAATATTATTAATATTTCCTAATAGTTTACATGGGTCCAACAGAGATCATCAAAGCAGCTCCTAAGGTGGTGAAGAAAATAGGTGATTTGTTTCAAAAATATGCAAGCAAAGATCCACCTTATAGGGCAAGTGTTTTGTGCTATTTGTTGATAGACGGATACCTAGCTCTCGTAAAATATTGAGTCTTAGTCAGGTCTTAACAATTTTTAAACTATCTCCACCAGTTTATGCAGTTATTAGCCATTCCATGCACCCTGTTCATCAATTTAGTATGAAAACATTGAATGCTGTCAATGGTGTCCACTAGTCTTGTCATGTCTTTTAAATAACACCACTGACCTCTATCAATTTGTTGAGTTTTCAACCTTACTTTAATGGTATGAAAGATTTAGTATAATACAACTGCTATCCATTAGTCATTGATTTATTTTGAAATTACACCTCTGACCTCTTTTTCAGTATTTTCATCTTTGAATTTTATTTACTGTTGGCTGTCAGTCTTCAGGGATATGTTTCTGGAAGTGCTCATTTTACAGAAATGGAACTTTAAGTTACAAACTTGCAAGAAACATCTTGCAGCAAAGTTACTGAAGCTAACCATCTTTTTTTTTTTTTTTTCAAAACAACCACCAAATTTATATTAATAAAAGTATAAAGTACAAATTACAATGCCATGCAATTATGCTGATACTAGAGGAGATATCTTTTGACTTCCAAGAACACATAAAATAAGAGAGAGCATATTTGTAATTGTGATTTAACCATCATGTGATTTCAAAGAGAAGATCCGCTCAATCTGTTGCCGTTTCTCCTGGGACCAGGTCAGGGGTAGAGGACCAAAGTTTACCAGATTAGAATGATCTAAAGCCCAATTGGCCAAGGCGTCAGCCATCTTGTTCTACTGCCTAGGCACATGAGAATATGTGATTGTTTGGAACTGTCTGGGAATGAGTTTAATATGATCTTGGATTCTGACAATAAGCCAATTATTAGACGGATGTTGCTCAGGGGCTTGTAGAAGGTTAACAATAACCTTGGAGTCCGATTCTACAATGATACTAGGACATCCCAATTTAGTTGCTTCTAGGAGAGCATGCTCGATAGCCATAATTTCAGCCACATTGTTAGTGTAGTGTCCCAGTTGACATGCAAAGAAGAAGAAAGGAGCTCCCAAGGAGTCGTGAGCCATCCCTCCCATACTGGCTGGACCCAGATTACCTCTAGCTGCCCCATCAGTGTTTAATTTGACAAATCCGAATGGAGGAGGCTTCCATATTCTAAGAGTAGAAGGTACCCTCTGTTTAGTAGATTGCTTTATCTGCAATTGCCTATTGCCCAGATTTATTCATTTTGATTGATATTTTAATGGGCCTTCTTGATTGCAGACAGTATGCACCTACTGATGCATCATTCAAAATAAGAAGCGAGTTTAAGCATTATTTTTTGTTAAATTACTTGTGTTTTCTGAAGTTTTGATAAATTTGGTGGTTTGAGAATTCAATCTAAGGGCAATGAGCCTATACATGAGCCTACCAAGATGTTGCAGTGGAGGGCCAGTGGCAAATATTATAAGTTTTCATCTTCCTTGTGCATTATCCTTCTAAGCGAGCAGTCTCCAATGGATTTAGGAGGGCAATAAGGGTTCTAAAATCTTCTTTGACTGCTTAAAGAAAGTATCTTCTAAAAAAGTTCTGGACTTTGTAGGGTGGATGGCTCTTTAGAAGAAGATCCAGCAGGAATCCAGAACTTGTTTCACCAGCAATTTTGGAAGATCTCACCTGAAGTCATGGCAGCCTGGAATGCATGCCTCAAAGTAATCCCAAATAAGGTGACAGCTTTTGAACACATGAAACTTAATGCTGAATTTTCCAAGAACTGTTTACTACTCTTTCTTCAATGCATGATGGCAAATCTCATGGATTTCAGTGGAGGGCCAGTGGCAAATATTATAAGTCGTCATCTTCCTTGTGCATTATTCTTCTAAACGAGCAGTCTCCGATAGATTTAGGAGGGCAATGAGGGTTCTAAATTCTTCTTTGACTGCTTAAAGAAGAAAGTATCTTCTGAAAAAGTTCTGGACTTTGTAGGATGGATGGCTCTTTAGAAGAAGATCCAGCAGGAATCCAGAACTTGTTTCACCAGCAATTTCAGAAGATTTTTTCACGTTATTCACTCTCACCTGAAGTCGTGGCAGCCTGGAATGCATTCCTCAAAGTGATCCCGAATAAGGTGACAGTTTGTGAACACATGAAACTTAATAATGAATTTTCCAAAGAAGAACTGTTTACTACTCTTTCTTCAATGCATGATGGCAAATCTAGTGGATATGAAGGATTACCATGTGAATTCTACAAAGAAATATGGGATACTGTTGGTGATGATTTTACTTGTTTAGCAGCTGAAATATTCACTTTAGGCACCTTGTCAGAATTTTTGAATCAGGGACTAATTAAGTTAGTCCCTAAATTTATAGCCAAAGACACTATAAGTGGATGGCAGCCTATAATTGTGTAGAGTGTAGAGTGTAAGATCCTTGCCAAGGCTTCAGCACTTCAAGTAAGGAGCATTGCTAGCCGGATTGTCCATATTTGTTCAAGGGCACTTCATTCTGGACATGGTTCTGCCTGTTTGGGAGGCTACAGAGTGGGCTAGCAAGACTAGAAAGTTGACACTCTTCCTCAAAATAGACTTTGATAAAGCATATAATCGAATTGATTGGGCATTCATTTGAAAAATGATAATAGCTCTTGGCTTTGGTTCACAATTTGTGATGATGGTGCACATTTTATTATATTGTGTTCCCTCCTTTGTGACTGTCCACAATATACTTTCCCCACGTATCATGTGTCATTGTTCCGTAAGACGATTGCCCGCTAGCACCATATATTTATGTACTTATTGTAGATGCTCCGGGTTATCTTCTAGAAGCTGCTTGCACTCAGGGAAGGGATCATGGTATTTATTTGCCTGATGACTCCCAAAAGCTTAACAATCATTTTGGTGCCGACTCTCTTCTTGTTATTCAAGCAACTCTGAACTCTATTAAGGGTGCCAAGGAGTGTTTGGATATTTTTGTGTTGCATCTAGAGCTGTTGTGAGTCATCATAAATCTGAATATTGCCTTGTTGGTTGGGATTATGTACCTTCTTGGATTCCACTTGAGCGGTAATTTTTTACACCTAAACCTATTGTCAAATATTTAGGCATTCCTATTGGATTGCATCTTTTGTTGGTGAGTATGTTGGAGTGGGTTCTTCAGTGAATTCAAACTAAGCAGAATAAGGATCTCTCCTTTGCAGGTAGATTAACTGTGGTGAACAGAAATCTTCGTGCATCTCATGTTTATTATCTTTCATGTTATCTAGCCTTCAAAAACTTAATCTCTTTGTCTTGAGGAAATTTTGATATGCAGAACTAAACTACAACCTACTGAATTTTGATATGCAGAACCTCTGTTTGGCCGTCTGCGGATGAGAAGCAAAACTAAACAACTTTGTGTTCAGCTTCTTCCATAACGTGCACCAAAAGTGGCCTACAAATTTAATATCTTTATTGTTATGACCAACACACCCCATTCCATTACATGAAATGGGGACCCCTTTTTCATGTTGAATGGATAAACAAACTCACCGATGTCCAGTCTTGAGTCGTTTAGGCCCCATTACTTATCATCCCACAGATCACCGCATTAGAAAGGTCCTGAGTGTCACTGCAAAATAAAATAAAAAATCATGCAACCCTCGGCTCCTGATACCTTCTATTGTCTACCACTCATCACAAAAGTCGTTATAACACTCGAAATTCACACCAATGCGGAAAGCTCTTCAAGATCTTTCCAACAATAACAATTTTGTCCAAATCTGAGTCCTAAAGAGGAAGTTATGCGTGTTTAAAGCTCACAGGTCAGACCCCTATAAAATTAAAAATTAAAAAAATCATAAAATATTAAATGTAAAAAATTAAAAATTATAATAAAACTAAAAAAACTTTCACGTAGACTATAGCGAGTTTTAACAATTTATGAGTTCACCTATTATTTAAACGTGGCCAAGATCAGGGCTACAGGTTGCGTGGTTTTTTTTTTAACTTTTGTTTTGTATGCGAACTCCCCAATGCTTGCCAAGTGTCGCAAATCAGTGGAGTTTGGGTTTTTAATTTTGGTTTTGTTTTATGTGCAGCCAAGATAAACCAATGGTCACCAAGTGTCACAAATCGGTGGCGTTTGGCACCAACAAAAATGACGGTGATAAATTTGATGTCCAAATGAGTGTTGCCAAGGCAAAATGACAGTTTTTCAAACACTCGTAACTTTTGATGCGAAACTCCATATTTGACAAAACTATACTTTCCAGAAAGCTCTCGGCAAGCACTTTTGTAATGTCCCTTTCTAGGACTGAACTAAAAAAACAATGAAATCACATAAACCCAAACTGAAATATAATCTGTTTTTATATCAGCGAACTGAAAAATAAAACAATGCACAGCAGTCTGATTTTTAGGACAGCAGCTAGGAAAGAGCAAATATTCATCAAAATATCATCATTCACATAATCTAAAACATGTAGAGACACTTTAGGAATATTTTAGAACAATTATCACTCAAGAAATCAACCTCAAACACGGCTGGAAATTAATTAAATGACAACAGAAGTACAGTGCACATTAAGGGCTGGAAATGATGATTCCAAACCCCAAAAATACCATTGAAATGAGAAATCAGCCTTATAAATTATAAGGAATCTGAATATTAACACCAAGTGCCAAGTTGTGAATATCAACACCAAATGCCAAGTTGTGAATATCAACACCAAATGCCAAGTTGTTCCCTAGAAGGCACTCAAACCCTCCTTCACCCAAGTCGCCACCCTAGGAGAGGGTGCCAAATTGATGTAGAAGAGCTTGATATCTCTTTATTCTTCAAGCCCTAGCTTCCAACCAGCAAGATAGCCTTATTTAAAGCCCTTAGAACCACCAATTGGAAAGTTTTTGTTTTCCAACCTTGAACAAGAAAGGGTTTCATCTTCCTCGCTTGCCACACCAAAGGATTTTCGCCCTCTAGTCGAATGGAATAGAGCAGTCAGCCCCAAAACCAAGTAGAATAAAATTATAATAAGGAAGCATGCCCAAAATGAGCATATGTGACCCCTTATATATCCCTTAGGGGCACCAAACCCCATGAGGGAGTTTCCCCCATGACCTACCTCATAAAGAAGCTTGCTTTATCTTTTAATTTGCATTTTAATTCCTTCAACCCAGCCAACATGCTTCATAAGGGAAAACACTAAAGGAAAATGTAAATGTTCACCAAAGAAAGACTAAAAACGTCAATCAAAGACTTCCCTTGTTTTCCTACTTCTTACCCACGGAAAATGGAATGGGCAAGAAGTCTTCTAATGAATTAATTCAAAAAACGGGACATTACAACTTTCCATTGATACCAATTTGGCATCATTTGGTGGCCTGCGTGAAGAGGAGTCATGCTATGAGTATTTTGGGATTTATGGAAGTTTAAAACAAAGAAATAGACAAAGAAGCACCGATTCAGTCCGTGTGGCAACAATCGATGAAATTCAATGGCACAAAGTTCGAGAGCCAGCAAGTTTAAAACTCCAGAGCGAGGGAGAACCAATGGGACACACGTGTCCTTAATCAAGACATTGCAAAAACTAAAGCCACAAGCCTAAATCACAATATGGAACAAGACAAAACCAATGCAAGGCATCAAGGCGGTTTGGAATTCAAAATTTGAGTCAAATAAATAATGCCTAACATTTTAAAAGACGAGGCAAAGAAGATACGTAAAAGCCAAGCAAAAAAAAAGTCAAAGAGAACCGATTCCACCCATGTGTTGGCCATTAGCACCAAAAAAAATGGAATGCAAAATGTTTGAGACTCCATGGATCTAAGAAACATGTAGGAAGGAGCACTAATCTTATACACGTGTCACTATGTAATGTCCATTTTTCCCACTTAAGGATCAGAATTTGGACTTTTTGCCATTCCTTCTCCATGGCAAAGAAGTAGAAGTGTTGGAGAAGAACATTGAGCTTTCAATTGCTTTAGTTTTTCTAATTTTTATGTTTTCTTTTAAGTGTTTTCCCTCTTAATGCAGGTCGGTTGGGTTAAATACAAATAAAAGAAGGTTAATGAAGAATTATAACATCTCCTATGGATCGGACTAGTCTTTTCTAGCCTTGGTGCCAAAGGAGGGATATAAAGTTATGTTAAGACCTCATTTGCAAGTATCTAGCTTGGCGCATTTTCTATTATTGGGCATTGAGAGCTTGTTGTTCCATGTTCTTCCACTTGAGGACGAAACCCCTCTTGTGTGGCTTCCTAGAAGGATGAAAACCCTTCTAGTGGTTTTATTGGAGGACTAAAACCCTTCAACATTGATTGAGTTTGAAGAATATTGCAGATTTGCAGAAAATACTTCATATTCAAATTTTTATTGGCATTGGGCACCTTTAGCTACTAATTTAGAGATTTCGGGATCAATTTTGAGAGGGGTTCTATGGTTGGAAAATTATGATATTGGTCTCATTTGGTTGTTGGTATTTTATGATCGTTTTGAGTATTCATATGTGTGGAGAGTCATTGTTTTCTAAGAGTTATTGAATTTACAAGTTTCAGCTATTTTTTGTGTCATAATAAATTCCAAAATTCTGAGTGTAATGATTTGATCACATTTTTAGCTTCTAAACAAGGGCAATCCAAGGAATAACTTCGTATGATTTTTGAGTGATTCTACGGTGGATCTCTCTCTCTCTCTAGTGTTTGAGGGTTTTTTTCTGTCCTTATTTAATTGGTGTCATAAAAATCAGACTTGCTTATTTTGGGGGTTTGAGCTAATTTCCAACATTTTCAATTGTCCCAAAACGGGATGTTACAGTGCTATCCGAGCACGGATTCTCAAAAACCTAGGGTATCAATGGACAGATTGATGAAAGGTGCAAGGAAGACTAGCAAGTACCTTGGACTCTCTTGCCTCCACCATGCAAAGCCTACAAAGAGGAAGTACATTCAAGGAAGAGCGTAGGGTTTCAAAGGTCAACAAGGTGGCAACTTGCTTTGAGGAATATCAAACTTTTCTGCAAAAGATCCGTGATGCCCTAGCCTTTTCAAAATTCATAAATTTGGAAACAGAAAAAGTGGGCATTGAGAGCTTGTTGCTCCATGTTCTTCCACTTGAGGACAAAAACCCTCTTGTGTGACTTCCTAAAAGGACAAAAAGCCTTCTATTGGTTTTATTAGAGGATGAAAACCCTTTAACATTGATTGAGCTTGAAGAATATTGCAAATTTGAGGAGAATACTTCATATTCAAATTTTTATTGGCATTGGGCACTTTTATCTACTCATTTAGAGATTTCGGGATTTATTTTGAGAGGGTTTCCATGGCTGGAAAATTATGATACTGGTCTCATTTGATTGCTATTATTTTTATGATCATCTTGAGTATTCATATGTGTGGAGATTCCTTGTTTTCTAAGAGTTATTCAATTTACAAGTTTCAACTATTTTTGTGCCATAATAAATTCTAGAATTATGAGTTTAATAATTTGATCACATTTTTTGGCTTCTAAAATCAAGGGCAATCCAAGGAATAGCTTCTTATAATTTTTTAGTGTTTCTACAGTGGATTTCTCTATCTCCTAGTTGCTAGGGTTTGAGAATTGTTTTTGTCCTTATTTAATTATTGTCAGAAAAATCAGACTTTCTTATTTTGGGGGTTTGAGCTAATTTCCAACATTTTCAGTTTTGTCCCCAAAAGGGATATTACAGAGATATCAAAGCATGAATTCTCAAAAACCTAGGATTTCAATGGACAAATTGATGAAAGTGCAAGAAAGACTAGCAGGTACCTTGGACTCTCTTGTCTCCACCATGCAAAGCCTACAAAGAGGAAGTACATTCAAGGAAACCCCTAAGGTTTCAAAGGTCAACAAGGTGGCAACTTGCTTTGAGGAATATCAAACTCTTCCGGAGAAGATCCGTGATGCCCTAACCTTTTCAGAATTCATAAATTTGGAAAGAGAAAGAGTGGGCATTGGAACTCGGTCCAAGCCTCGAGGCATACACAAGGGTCGTGGGAGAAACATCCCTACCCTAGTGGAAGAGAGCCCCATCTTGTTGAAGAAACAAGGAGTGGCTATGGAGTTTGTTGGAGAAAGGACCAAAACCCCAAGTTCGCTAGAAGAGGATGGGCATGCCGATTGCCATACGAATAAGAATGTGGAGGGTATATTGTAGCACTTGGTGATTGAGAGGGAACATCCCTTGGAAACCTCCAACCCTTGCCAAGGTTGGAACTGCCAAAAGGGATGGACATTTCGCCTATCTTCAACATAACAAATCTATACCCGTATTTTGAGGGGCAGACAAGTGAAGGAGAAGACAGCACAAAATTAGATTGGAGGCACCAACGACCAGAGCATACCAGCACGTAAATTACATAAATTTTGGAGGACCGTGTTGAAAAACAACACACAAAAAGCAACACAAAATATACTGTAAAATGGAGAGGTAGAGGAATTGAAGATGCATCTTGGCTTATAAAAGCGGCGATCACAAGAATTGGTCATTCCATTTAGACCTTCAGAATATCGCATGAGCAATAGCTCAAGTTTCTTATTACCCAATGTGTATGATGCAGGAGCATACAGGTTCATAAGCAATCCTACATCACCCAAAAAAATACATACTGTTAAAAAATAAAGATTTACGCAATGTTGCACAACTCCTAAGTAAGCCAAACAAAACCTCATTGCCTTAGCTATTTGAAATATCCATATAGGGATATTGTTCAAAAATCCACAATATATCTATATAAATTGCAGCAAATAAAAATTCTGATTTTTGCATGAAATAAACCAGCTAGGGCAGAGAACTGATTGTTATTCATAACTCACAAAATACTTATCCAAATCCCACAAAAATTTATAGAGCTTGCAACAATTTATTACAAAAATTAGAAAAATATTTTTGGAATTTTCTGAATAGTTTATGAATGCCAATAATTTTTAGAAAGCCCTAAACTGCAGGAAATCTTCAAAAATTCATAACTTTGCAAATACAATAGATAAAAATCTGAAACTATGGAAATAACATCTACAAATGATATAGATGAGAACCCAACCTCCAGATCTGGAAACAACAACCTGAAACCGTCCTAAAAAGTTGTTGCAAAACCCTAGGGGTGACGTCACCCTAAGGGAGAGGCTGAAAATCCACGAAAATACCTCTGAAATCTGCACAAAACCCTGCTTTGAATGCTGCAAGAAATTAGATCTGCAACCCTTCAAATTTCCTCCACAAAAAGCCTCTGCAACCCTTTAAAACTCTTCCCTCAAATCTCTGAATATCAACCCTGAATCACCTCCAAAATAACAAACCTGGGTGAATCTTTCACCACCAAAGATTGCCCTACTAGCTAGGAGTGGATCTCTCACCACCGAAGCTAGAGTTACTGTGGAATTTTACACCACAAGCAATAATATTGCAAACAGCAATTGCTCAAATAAGAAAATATGTGTGTGTAAGAATGAGCTCTATTACTCCCCCCATACTCCTTTTATAATTTCCCCAAGCAACAAGAGGCCCAAAAAGACCCCAATAGACCCCTTGTAGGGAGAACCACAAACACATAAAGTCACTCAAAGTTATTTTTCACCTCCTAATCGCCAAAAAGGGACTTAAGTGACCACTAACGCAAGAATATAACAATAGAGTACCATATAATCACCCAACGACAAAATATAACATAAAGCAAGGTGGTAATTAGACAATCATACCCAATAGCCTCTAGCGTCGATAACCCCTCGGGTATGACCAAGGCTAAGACGAATAAAAAGCCTGCTAGGCCATCTGCTCGGAATTGGGGACATTACAATCCTCCCCTCCCGAGAAATGCTTAACCCCAAGCATTATCCTACCATGTTGTAGGAACAGAATACCACAAGGTAAGTTTCTCCACCTCACCCTGAAGTCAAAAAATCATAGGTGTGATCCGAAGTAACCATGCAGTCATCATGACCTCCATTTCGTATAAAGAACAATGTTGACCCTAAAGTAGAAAGATGGCCGCACAAAGTCTCCACTCATACCCACAACGAGACTGCCAATCTGTCCAATCCCTACCAATGCGAAGCTGCCATCATGTGATCACTCACAATCACTGCTTCTCCAATCAACCCACTGGTACGAAAGTCCACTCTGAATCCTATAGTATCATCTATATCAATCTATGAAACATCCTATATAAACACTAAGTGTGCCAACTCTCTCACATGACCCATACTCGTGTGAGAGTAAGGCTCCTAATAATGTGTCTCAATGTTTCCTGTGGGGGAAAAGTCCCAAGACTCTAGTAAATGGTCAACTGGCAATATCGACTCTACATAGTCCACCTCTTGTGCTGAATGTGAACTAGTTAAATAAACAAGTAACTGAGTCAACTCTGTCCCTCTACTGACTAGCACATGGGTGAAGAGCTCCTCGGGCATAGAAGCAATAAAATACATAGGAGTGATATCCCACGTCGGCTCATAAAATAATGAACCTGTAACCTCCGATTTCTCATAACGACAAATCGTACATTTCTTTATAAAGTTAAGGATATCCTCCCTCAACCCATGCCATGTGAACATCTCCCATATAAACATGTCTCATCGAAGCTCAAGTGTCCAATCACAGAAGAACAATGCACATGTTGTAGTATCTCCAACCTCAACCAGGCATCTGACACAAGGTACAATCTGCCCTGATAGAGGATCATCTCATCCTCCAATCTGTAGCCATCATCCCCATTTGTGTGACCATCCAGAATCTCACAAGTGTGTCGATTGTTGGAGTACTTAACAAGCAAGTGAGATCTCCAATCTACCGAAACCTCATATATACACAAGGATGAACTCGGGTGATCTGAACGCATAATCCCAATCTCTATAACCGTCTCCTATGCAACACTACTGGTCACACCCATAACCATCAAACTCCACATCAGCCCGCAGAAATAAAACCCTTCATCATGCCGGAAAATCCTCTCCATCCCCTCAGCTACAACCACTCTGGGTGCTCCCGTAGATAATCCCCTCAAGATTACATTCTTGCCCTCAGACTTGAACTTGAGTTCCATCGTCTAAAAGTTAGTCCGAAACTCACCAAGAGAGTGAAGCCACTACACTCCAAGCACTATGTTGGTCACTCCCATACCAACAATGTGGAAATCATCGATAACTGTGTAGTTACCCATGGTGATGCTCAACTGTGGTACTTCTGTGTGCATCTCATGTACTCCCCGTTGGCTACAACAATGTTGAAGCCCTCAAAGTCCTTCGTCTGCAAACCTCATCTCTCAACCAATGATGCAAAGTTGTGGGTAGCCCCACTATCAATAAGTACCACTACTCGTTGACCCTGCATTTTGACCCTGAATGCCTTGTACATCAGAGAACTAGAATATGTAGCTATAATGTCCCGAGGAAAAGTCTCCCCCTGCTCCACATCAGCACCGTCCAACGCAACTCCATTTCCAGCATCCATCTCGTGGGTCTCTAACTCCTCACCTTTGTCACCCTCACTCTCCTCGAAGATCTCAATGAATTGGCCATTTCATTTCCTTGCAATCATTCCCTGAGCCAAGAGTTACGGCAATCGAGAACATTAGTTTCCTCGCCTCAATCATCCCTAAGGCTCTTTGGAAAATGACTGGCTTCTTAGACACCTCTGCTGAGATTCGTCTGGTCAAGATGGAGGCTACCTTGCTGAACTCGAGGTGGAACCTCCAGCTTGGGAGTGGATAACTCCAAACCTCTGCTCTTCTAATAGGCATCATGCAATGAAGAAGATCAAATGCCTTCACAAATCCTGCTAGTCATCTGTCAACCCTGCTATGAAAATGAAGTCAACTTATTCTGAAACATCATGAACTATGACTGATGATCTCTGAAAATCTGCAAAATCATTAGCCAAAAACTTGTCTGTCTCAAATGAGTCAACTCTCTGTGAAAATGCCTGTCAGAATCTCTCCTGTCAAATTTGCTCATCAGCATCTGCTGTAACTCTTCATAGTGATCAATATGCGACGTTGCCCCTATGTAATAAGGCCATGATGTCACCAGTCATGTGCCTCTCCCACAAGGTGTAGGATTGCAAACTTAATTCTATCCTCCTCGCACATGGGATTCAAGTCAAAGTATGTCTTTAACTTCTGAATCCCACGATTACGCGGTACACTTCTTAGAACCATCGAAATGTGGAATGGAGATTTGTCCCAATATCCTCTGTAGCTCAGGCACCTACATCTGATGATCTCTATTGGACCTGCTACCAATCTTTATTTTGTAGTACTCTTGAAATGGCATGTTATCACAAAACCCTAGCTCAAAGATTGGTACCTTTCCAACAAGACTCCTCATCCAAAACATCAAATGGCTACCTTACATGTGAAACTTTTGGATCCTTCAAGAAAGAGGGTTCTTGAAGTCCAAAGACCTAGTAGAAGTGTGGGAGACTGTTGCCCTGAATTTCCACTTTCACCTCTATGGACCCGGCTGTCCCATATTGCTAGTTTCCCCCCTATCTGTATGAGTCTCAATTCTACCCATCACTAATATCTCAGTGAGTTGGCTCAAATACAGATTAGTAGTTTCCTACTGCTTCACCATGTTGGTGAATAATTGTTTCATCAACTCCCACACCATATCTTCACTATCACACATCTCCTCAACCCGACAAGCTAGAGGAACAACACGTATAACACACTGAAATATTCCTAGAGGATATTGCTCAAAAAAATCCACAATATATATATAAATTGCAGCCAAAAATTTTTTATTTGTGCAGGAATAAATAGCTAGGGCATTGAACGATTTTTATGATAACTCAACTCATCCCTAAGCTCTCTGGAAATGAGTGCTTCTTAGCGCCACCTCCTGCTGAATTCTGTCTGTACTAAATGGAGGCTCCCTTTTGTTGAACCTCTAGGTGGAAACCTCGACTTTGTAGTGGCTAACTCCAAATCTCGTGCTCTCCTAATAGCATCATGCAATGAAGAAGGATCAAATGCCTTCACAAATCCTGCTAGTGCATCTGTCAACCCTGCTATGAAAAGTGAAGTCAACCTTATCTCTAAAACATCATGAACTATGACTGATGATCTCTGAAAATCTGCAAAATGCATAGCCAAAGAACCTGTCTGTCTCAAATGAGTCAACTCTCTAAAATGCCTGTCAAAATCTCTCCTGTCAAATTTGCTCATCAGTCATCTGTGTGAACTCTTCATAGGTATCAATATGCACGTGCCCCTATGTAATAAGGCCATGATGTCACCAGTCATGTGCCTCTCCCACAAGGTGTAGGATTGCAAACTTAATTCTATCCTCCTCGCACATGGGATTCAAGTCAAAGTATGTCTTTAACTTCTCAATCCACGATTACGCGGTACACTTCTTAGAACCATCGAAATGTGGAATGGAGATTTGTCCAAATATCCTCTGTAGCTCAGGCACCTACATCTGATGATCTCTATTGGACCTGCTACCAATCTTTATTTTGTGGTACTCCTGAAATGGTATGTTATCACAGAAACCCTAGCTCAAAGATTGGTACCTTTCCCAACAAGACTCCTCATCCAAAACATCAAATGGCTACCTTACATGTGAAACTTTTGGATCCTTCAAGAAAGAGGGTTCTTGAAGTCCAAAGACCTAGTAGAAGTGTGGGGAGACTGTTGCCCTGAATTTCCACTTTCACCTCTATGGACTGGCTGTCCCATATTGCTAGTTTCCCCACTATCTGTATGAGTCTCAATTCTACCTATCACTAATATCTCAGTGAGTTGGCTCAAATATAGATTAGTAGTTTCCTGCTGCTTCACCATGTTGGTGAATAATTGTTTCATCAACTCCACACCCATATCTTCACTGTCACACATCTCCTCAACCCGACAAGCTAGAGGAACAACATCTATACCACTGAAATATTCCTAGAGGGATATTGCTCAAAAATCCACAATATATATATAAATTACAGCCAATAAAATTTTTGATTTGTGCAGGAAATAAACTAGCTAGGGCAGCGAACTGATTTTTATAGATAACTCAACTCATCCCTAAGCTCTCTGGAAATGAGTAGCTTCTTAGCCACCTCCTGCTGAAGTATGTCTGTACTAAATGGAGGCTCCCTTTGTTGAACTCGAGGTGGAAACCTCGACTTTGGAGTGGCTGACTCCAAATCTCGTGCTCTCCTAATAGCATCATGCAATGAAAAAGGCTCCATTGCCTTCAGAAATCCTACTAGTGCATTTGTCAACCATGCTATGAAAAGTGAAGTCAACCTCAACTCTGAAACATCAGAAACCATGACTGACAATCTCTAAAAATCTGCAATATACATGTCCAAAGAACCTGTCTGTCTCAAATGAGGCAACTCTCTAAAATGCCTGTCAGGATCTCTCCTGTCAAATATGCTCATCAACCTCTGTGTGAACTCTGCATAGGTATCAATATACATGTGCCCCTGTGTAATAAGGTCATGATGCCACCAGTCATGTGCATCTCCCCTCAAGGTGTAGCATTGCAAACTTAATTGCATCCTCCTCGCGCATAGGATTCAAGTCAAAGTATCTCTTCAACTTCTGAATCCATGATTGCATGGTACACTTCGCTTAGAACCATCGAAGTGTGGAATGGAGATTTGTCCCAATATCCTCTGTAGCTCAGGTGCACCTGCATCTAATGATCTCTTTTGGGCCTGTTACCAATCTTAATTTTGCAATACTCCTGGACTAACATGTTATCACGAAAACCCTCGCTCAAAGATTGGTACCTTTCCCAACAAGACTCCTCATCCAAAACATCTCATGGTTGCCTTACCTTTGAAACTTCTGGATCCTTCAAGGAGGGTTCTTTAAGTCCCTAAGACTTGGTAGAAGTGTGGGGAGACTACTGCCATGAATTTCCACTTTCACCTCTATGGACCAGTTGTCTCATATTGCTAGTTTCCCCCCTATCTGTATGAGTATTAATTCGACCCTACGCTAATATCTTAGTGAGTTGGATCAAATTGCGATTAGTAGTTTCCTACTACTTCACCATGTTGGTGAATAATTGTTTCATCGACTCAACACCCATATTTTCACTGTCACCCATCTTCTCAACCTAACAAGCTAGATGAACAACACCTCTGATACCACTGAAATATTCCTATAGGGATATTGCTCAAAAATCCACAATAAATATATAAATTGCAGCAAATAAAAATTCTGATTTTTGCAGGAAATAAACCAGGTAGAGCATCGAATTTATTTTTATTGATAACTCACAAAATACTTATCCAAATCCCACGAAAATTTATATAGAGCTTGCAACAATGATAACAAAAACTAGGAAAATATTTTTGGAATTTTCTGAATAGTTTATGAATGCCAATAATTTTTAGAAAGCCCTAAACTGCTGGAAATCTTCAAAAATTCATAACTTTGCAAATACAATGATAAAAATCTGAATTTTTGGAAATAACATCTACAAATGATATAGATGAGAACCCAACCTCCAGATCTTAAAACAACCTGAAAGCCCTCCTAAAAAGTTGTTGCAAAACCCTAGGGGTGACGTCACCCTAAGGGAGAGGCTAAAAATCCATGAAAATACCTCCATGAAATTTGCGCCAAACTGTACTTTGAATGCTGCAATAAATCAGATCTGAAACCCTTCAAATTTCCTCCACAAAAAGCCTCTGAAACCCTCCAAAACTCCTCTCCTGGAATCTCTTAAAAATATCTTTGAATATCAGCCCTGAATCAACTCCAAAATGACAAACTAGGGTGGATCTTTCACCACCGAAGAGTGCCCTACTAGCTAGGAGTGGATCTCTCACCACCGAAGCTAGGGTTCCTGTGGGATTTTACTCCACAAGCAAGTACAATGCAAACAACAATTGCTCAATAAAAAAATATGTGAGTGTGTAAGAATGAGCTCTATTACTCCCCCCATACCTCCTTTTATAACTTCCCCAAGCAACAAGAGGCCCAAAAAGACCCCAATCGCCCCCTTCTAGGAAGAATCATAAAAACATAAAGTAACTTAAGTTACTTTTATCCCCTAGTTGCCAAAAAGGGACTTAAGTAATCCCCAATGCAAGAATATAACAATAAAGTACCATATAGTCACCCGACGACAAAATATAACAATTATTACCACCAAGTCGCCCAACTTAATGTCAACGACAAAATATAACATAAAGCAAGGTGGTAATCAGACATCCATACCCAATAGCCTCCAACGTCGTTAGCCCCTTGAGTATGACCAAGGCTAAGACGAATAAAAAGCCTCCTAGGCCATTTGCTCGGAATTGGGGACATTACAGTCCTCCCCTCCCGAGAAATGCTTGACCCCAAGCATTATCCTGCCATGTTGTAGAAACTGAATACCACAAAGTAAGTTTCTCCACCTCACCCTGCAGTCAACTAATGATTGGTGTGATCTGAAGTAACCAAGACACCCCATGTAGTCATCATGACCTCTATGTCGTATAGAGAACAATGTTGTCCTTGAAGTAGAATGATGCCCAAACCGACTCTCCACTGGTACCCACAACGAGACTGCCAATTTGTCCAATCCCTACCAATGCGAAGTTGTCATCATGTGATCACTCACTACCTCTCCAATCAACTCCTGGGTACGAAAGTCCACTCTGAATCCTGTAGAATCCCCTGGATCAACCTGTGAAACAACCTGTATATGCACAAAGTGTGCTAACTCTCCCACATGACCCACACTCGTGTGAGAGTAAGGCTCCTCATAGTGTATCTCAATGTGTCCCATGGGGGAAAAATCCCAAGACTCCAGTAAACGGTCAACTCGCAATGTCAACTCTACATAGTTCACCTCCTGTGATGAGTGTGAACCTACTGAAAATAACCAGGTAACTGAGTCAACTTCGTCCCTCCACTGACTAGCACATGGGTGAAGTGCTCACCGTGCATAGAAGCAGTAAAATACATAGGAGTGTTATCCCATGTCGACTAAGAAAATGATGAACCTGTAAGCTCCGATTTGTCATAACGACAAACCGTACATCCCTGTATAAGTTGAGGATATCCTCCCTCAACCCATGCCATCTGACCCTCTCCCCTATGAACCTGTAGGTCTCATCGAAGCTCAAGTGTCCAGTCACAAAGAACAATGCACATGTCAGCAGTATCTCCATCCTCAACCATGAATCTGACACAAGGTACAATCTGCCCTGATAGAAGATCATCTCATCCTCCAATCTGTAGTTGTCATCCTGTATGTGACCATCCAGAATCTCACAAGTGTGTCGGTTCTTGGAGTACTCAACAAGCAAATGAGATCTCTAGTCTACCGAAACCTCATATAACCAACACAAGGATGAACTCGGGTGATCTGAACCCGTAATCCCAATCTCTGTAACCATCTCCTGTGTAACACTACTGGTCACACGCCCATACCCATCAAACTCCACATCGGCCCACAATAATAAAACCCCTCATCATGCCGGAAAGTCCTCTCCATCCCCTCAACTGCAACCACTCTGGGTGCTCCTGTAGATTATCCCCTCAAGATCACATTCCTGCCCTCAGACTTAAACTTCAGTTCCATCGTCTGAAAGTTAGTCGAAAATCACCAAGAGAGTGAAGCCACTACACTCCTAACACTATGTTGGTCACTCCCATACCAACAATGTGGAAATCATCAGTAACTGTGTAGTTACCCATGGTGATGCTCAACTGTGGAACTCTCTATGTGCATCTCATATACTCCCCATTGGCTATAACAATGTTGAAGCCCTCAAAGTCCTCCGTCTGCAAACCTCGTCTCTCAACCAACGATGCATCAATAAAGTTGTGGGTAGCCCCACTATCAATGAGTACCACTACTCGCTGACCCTGCATAACTCCTCTAACCTTGAATGCCTTGTACATCAGAGTACTAGACAATGTAGCTATAATCTTCCGAGGAAAAGTCTCCTCCTCCTGCTCCACATCAGCACTGTCCAACGCAACTCCATCTCCATCATCCATCTCGTGGGTCTCTAACTCCTCACCTCTCTCCTTGAAGACCTCACCCTCACTCTCCTTGGAGCCCAAGGTGTATGATTCTCAATGAAAATTGGGCCTTCCCTTTTGTCACTCACTGCAATCATGCCATGCCTTGGAGCCCAAGGTGTACGACAATCGAAACATAGTTTCTTTCACCTCAACTCATCCCTAAGCTCTCAAGAAATGACTGGCTTCTTAGCCACCTCTAGCCTCGGTGGAGGCTCCTTTTGCTGAAGTTTGTCTGGTCTAGAACGGAGGCTCCCTTTGCTGAACTCGAGGTGGAAACCTCGACTTTGGAGTGGCTAACTCCAAATCCCATGCTCTCCTAATAACATCATGCAATGAAGAAGGCTCAAATGCCTTCACAAATCCTGCTAGTGCATCTGTCAACCTTGCTATGAAAAGTGAGGTCAGCCTCATCTCTGAAACATCAGGAACCATAACTGATAATCTCTGAAAATCTGCAATGTACATATCTAGAGAACCTATCTGCCTCAAATGAGTCAACTCCCTAAAGTGCCTGTCAAGGTCCCTCCTATCAAATCTGCTCATCAATCTCTGTGTGAACTCTGCATAGGTATCAATATGCATGTGCCCCTGTGTAATAAGGCCATGATGCCACCAGTCATGTGCATCTCCCTCAAGGTGTAGGATTGCAAACTTAATTGCATCCTCCTCGCGCATGGGATTCAAGTCAAAGTATGTCTTCAACTTCTGAATCCAGGACTTCGCGGTACACTTCTTAGAACCATCGAAGTGTGGAATGGAGATTTGTCCCAATCTCCTCTGTAACTCAGGCTCCTGCATCTAATGATCTCTCTTGGGCCTGCTACCAATCTTCATTTTGTAGTACTCTTGGAAAGACATGTTATCTCTGAAACCCTCGCTCAAAGATTGGTACCTTTCCCAACAAGACTCCTCATCCAAAACATTTGAATGGCTGCCTTACCTGTGAAACTTCTTGATCCTTCAAGAACGAGGGTTCTTGAAGTCCCAAAGACCTGGTAGAAGTGTGGGGAGACCGCTGCCCTGAATTTCCACTTTCACCTCTATGGACCGTGTGTCCCATATTGCTAGTTTCCCCCTATCTGTATGAGTCTCAATTCTGCCCTGTGCTAATCTCTCAGTGAGCTGGCTCAAATAGAGATTAGTAGTTTCCTGCTGCTTCACCATGTTGGTGAATAATTGTTTCATCAAATCAACACCCATATCTTCACTGTCACCCATCTTCTCAACCCAACAGGCTAGAGAAACAACTGCTCTGATACCACTAAAATATCCCTAGAGGGATATTGTTCAAAAATCCACAATATATATAAAAATTGCAGCAAATAAAAAATTCTGATTTTTGCAGGAAATAAACCAGCTAGGGCAGCGAACTGATTTTTATTGATAACTCACCAAATACTTATCCAAATCCACAAAAAATTTATATAGAGCTTGCAACAATGATAACAAAAACTAGGAAAATATTTTTGGAATTTTTTGAATAGTTTATGAATGCCAATAATTTTTAGAAAGCCCTAAACTGCTGGAAATCTTCAAAAATTCATAACTTTGCAAATACAATAGATAAAAATCTGAAATTCTGGAAATAACATCTACAAATGATATAGATGAGAACCCAACCTGCAAATCTGGAAACAACCTAAAACCCTCCTAAAAAGTTGCTGCAAAACCCTAGGGGTGACGTCACCCTAAGGAAGAGGCTAAAAATCCACAAAAATGTCTCTTAAAAGTGGTGCCAAACTCTGCTTTGAATGCTGCAGTAAATCTCATCTGAAACCCTTCAAATTTCCTCCACAAAAAACCTTTAAAACCCTCTAAAACTCCTCCCATGGAATCTCTAAAAAATATCTCTGAATATTAGCCCTGAATCAACTCCAAAATGACAAACTATGGTGGATCTTTCACCACCGAAGAGTGCCCTACTAGCTAGGAGTGGATCTCTCACCACCGAAGGCTAGGGTTCCTGTGGGATTTTACTCCACAAGCAAGAAGAATGCAAACAACAGTTGCTCAATAAGAAAATATGTGAGTGTGTAAGAATGAGCTCTATTACTCCCCCATACCTCCTTTTATAACTTCCCCAAGCAACAAGAGGCCCAAAAAGACCCCAATCGACCCCTTCTAGGGAGAATCATAAAAACATAAAGTAACTTAAGTTATTTTTATCCCCTAGTCACCAAAAAGGGACTTAAGTAACCCCCAACGCAAGAATATAACAATAAAGTACCATATAGTCACCCAACGACAAAATATAACAATTATTACCACCAAGTCGTCCAACTTAATGTCAACGACAAAATATAACATAAAGCAAGGTGGTAATCAGACATCCATACCCAATAGCCTCCAGCGTCATTAGTCCCTCGGGTATGACCAAGGCTAAGACGAACAAAAAGCCTCCTAGGCCATCTGCTCGGAATTGGGGACATTACACTATTCTGTAGAAGTCAAACAAACTTACGCATGCGATATAAGCCTAAACAAAGTCGCACAATACTATGAAAGTTGTGGAACTCTATCCAAAGCCACACAAGCTTTCCCAATTCTGCGATACACTAAGGAAGCCACCAAACACTAGAGAAGCCGCGGATAACTACATTCCTACGAGACCACTTCCATGAGCTTTAATGATGAGATCCGCAATAAACAAGACCACCTGTTAACATTAATACATCTAGCAAAGGGTACATATGGCTCTTGATCCACCTATTTCAATCAAGGACCAACAGAATGATCCATTTGACATCGATCCAATGGAGTAAAGCTTCTAGGATTGATCAATGGCCATGAGAGACAACCTGAGAATATTCCACAGGGGAATCTTTGCTTGTTGAGGGAATTTTGCCCTTTATCCAAATCCTTGTGAATTCTATAAGTAGAAGGGGAGCTACAAACTTGTAAGGCAATCTTAGACATTGTGGATCGTGGACGTCTAATTTTGGAGACCTTGCGAGTGTGAGCCAACTATGGATTTGTAGAAGCTTTGCAAAGTCTGCAAGCTTAGGATAGGTTTAGTATTAGAACCCTTGGATTCCTATGGATTCTTGTTCCAAGACTGTAATTCGAGTGGATTCGAGTGTTGAGCTATTTTTCCTAGTTTTGTAATCTTTCCTTACATAAATAGAGAAACATTGTGTTTTCTGGTTGAATTGTTGTGCCTAAGATTTTACTTTGGTGAGGTCTACTTTGACAAGTGATTGCATAGTGTAAAGCCTCCTTTCACTTAGGAACCCTGACCGTGTCTGCATCAATAATCGTGTTTACAAATCACTACACCCCAAACTTCGAAAACAAATGTTTGATGAAAAACAATCATCTACGAATTGCATGTGCATTCATAAAGAACTTTATTTGAAATGTTCTATGCTTAGAAATGCAAAGAAGATGCCAAATCTACTGAAGAGGCAGCTTAAATTTTTACACGTGATAATAATATTTGCTTCTTTTTTCACTTCATATAGATAGGTTACATATATATAGGCTTTGTATTCCGTATAACATAGGAAGCCTATTTTATCTCACACTAATCTAGGTAGGTTGTTCGAACAACCTTTTCTCCTATCTACGTAAGTTTGTTTAAACATCCTAAACAAACTTACCTATAAAAATAATATAATATATCTAACTCACATCAAATGCAAACACTAATTAATATAATTCCTAACATTCTCCCCTTGGTGTGAACATGGGGCAAGGAGCATTGAAAACAAAATCGTATGCCACCGCATAATTTTAGGTTTGCATATTGTTGTATGGATCTTATTATCTAAATCTTCCTGCAAGTGATCACCCGCTTCAACTTAGTGAACGTATCACCGACAGATCATCTACCAAGAAGTACGACAATCAGAGGATCTCCGCGCTCAAAGGATCACTGCAGTCAACTACCCTCCTATACAATTGTTTTTACAGTTATACACCTTCCGTGCCATATCACAACACATCAAGAGAAATACTGGGATATCATACTCACACATTCCAAGTGAATAGGCACATACTTTTGTTCTTATTCTGCACAACATAACATAAAGCAAACAACTAAAAAAGATGTCACCATTGTAGACTACGGCCCTAACGTTGGTGACTGACAAAAGGTGTTGATTGACCTTCAACTTGTGCCTCCATCCTCTAGTGAATGATGTTGCTAACTCCGCAGAATGTGATCATGACACTCAATGATTTCCAACTTGTTTATTATTCCTCCCACAATGTGAAATCATTTATTTTCAGGACGTCAATTTCCACCGAAAAATGTGCCCGTGGGGCAAAAAAAAAAAATTTACAATTTTGACTATGACACATAATGCCTCTATTTGATGACACTATTGACTTTTAATACGATACATGGTTTATTAGCACATGACTTAAATTTCTAATATAACTAAAGTTTTAATTAGAAATTTCTTTTGACTCTCTTTTTTTTTTACGATAGAGGAAATTTCTTTTCTCTACTCTTATGATATAATTTGGACCGAAGAGAATGACACATAGACTTTATACAACTAATGACTACAAAGTTACCCACTTTAGACTTATAAATATAATTCAAACTCTGAACTTATGTACTAGAAGTATGACAAAGCATACCAAAATTTGAAGTCGATGATATCAAATCTCGTTCATAGCATAAGAGATCTGGAAGACACATGGATGTAACAAAGCGTAACTGCCACTCATAAGCACCCACTAGCTCTGACATTTGGAGGAAAACACGTGCACGTGGACTGCCAAATATGGTTTCACGGGTTGGGTGTAAGTTCAAATGCATGAAATGATTGTGCCCAGAAAACCATGGTTTGAAACTATGCATCGATTTTGAAACAGCGGGCATCAGAACTCAGCTCGCCAAGGGAGATCTCTACGGAAGATCAAAGGCATCACCAAAAGTCAAGATAATCGCCAGTTCAAGGTTTGCTAAGAATAAAGATCTGAAGATTTTTTTGAGCTATGGCACAATCCGAAAGAAGACATTGGTTAGGCCTCGACACCAATCGAACAAGCTCAACACACAGTGATAAACACAAAAAATCAAAGATAAAACATTGCTTGGAAGGTCCTCCTCTCATCCAGAATAATGTGCAGATCAAGACATTGTAACATATATATATATATATATATATAAAATTAATTGAAATTTGATATCTACTTTGATGCCAACAAGACTTCATTCACGGGAAAAGCAAATTATGCGAGTTCACAAGATACTAACGGAATTCTTGTGAATAAAAACTACAGTATTGTAGAGACATCAATTTCTAGACCTCTCATAATAACAATGACACTTCTGAATACATGAAAGTTGGTGTCCTAATTGTGCATGCAAGTAAGACCTGGATTATGGAATGAAGTCGCCATTTTTCTGGACTGCACTATAGATAATAGATGTCTCCTCTTCACTGGATGCTCCTGGCACAGCTGCACACTTTTTGTACTTACAATAACAAACAAAAAAACCTACACTCAAAAGGAATATACCAGGCTCTCATGAATTGGGGCAGTAATAAAATCCGGCATTGCCCCTATTGCATTATATTTCTCCATCATTGTATCTTGCTCTGATACCAAATGGAGAGGTAGCTCAAATTTTTACACAAGATAATAATATTTGTCTTTTTTTAATTCATATGGATATATTACATATATATAGGCTTTGTATTTTCTATAACATAGGAACCCTATTTTATCTCACACTAATCTAGATAGGTTGTTCGAATAACCTGTTATCCAAATAACTCTACTAGTCATTTGGATAACTTGTATACACATTATGGCTCTCAGTTCCTCATTGAAGGTTGCGCGCGCTCAGGTTCAGTTGGCACATTCCCTTGGTCGCAGTTTCCCTGCACGCCCCTTTCCTTCCTCAAGCGCCCTTGCGCGCTTTCTGTTCTCTCCTTCCATCTTCTCCTTTTCCTCTTTGTTTCCACTCCTCCCTTGCGCCCACCTTCTACGCTTTTGCCTTCTTCCTAAGCAACTTCTTCACCCTGCGCGCATCTCACATTTGCTTCAATCAGCTATGTCCCTGGCCCTCTCGTGCGCCACGCCCATTACTTTGTAATAGTTGCGCCTTGACCATGCGTTCTCTGCTCACCAATTTTCCCCATTTACCCATGCGCGTCGCGTGCACGTCCCTTTGCACCTTCCTCGGTTCTCTTTCGTGCGCCCTCCTTTGCGCCCTTTTATGCTAGGTCATCTTCTGACATGCTTGAGTGTGCCACGCGCAACCAGTCAAAACGCGCCAATAGGGCACAAAATCCTTGCAACAAATTAATGACTGACACGTGGCAGAAACAACAAATATTTGCACAATTGGCCATCATTTCAGCCAATCTGCGTGCGCCACGTGTTTTGCATGCGCCGACGACTTTGACATCTTCTAACAGCTGTATCTTTTGCTACAAAACTCAGATTGGCATGCGCCTGGACTTGTTTGAAAGCTGTTGACATCAACTACAATGCTAAACATTCAAATTCAAATTCTTGACGGATCTGGTAGGTGAGAAATGGGCAAATGTTTCTTTGAGCATTGATGAGCAGATCCGATTGCTCCAACCACCCGATTTGATACAATCCGCCCTCCTTCCTTCTTCAACACGCCAAACAAGCTTGAGGAAGCGTATTTCACAGATCTCGAAGCAAATTTTTAAGCATTGAATGTTTCTTGTTGGTGGTTGTATTTCAAATTCGGTTTTTTCCCTCCCTCTTCCCTTCTTCTTCCATGGATTTATCTATAAATGTAAGAGCTAAGATAAGATAAGAAAAGATAAGATAATTATATTAAATGTCCAACAAGTGACCACAAAGATAGGTCAATGGGACTGCACCATACAAAGCAAAGTCAATGGGACTACACCATACAAAGCAAAGCAAAGACAACAGGGAAAACTCAAGAGGGTCACCGAAAACAACAAAAGAAGAAGAAGAAAGAGAGCACAAGGAAAGAGAGGGAGGTGGAGGGAAAGGCCTCGACACTAACCCTCACAACTGTCACCCTAAGGTCAGCTGAAAAGAAACTGGTGATGTGCTGTTGTCTGGTGTCAAGGACTGGAAAATGTTTGAGGACGCCCGTGTTCTGTGGAATGTCTAGCTCTCTGGGTGGACCTAGTGGTCTTGTCGTCTAAAAGAGGGGGCCCTTGGTTGTGCATGAATCTGGATATCTCTGGTCAAGGAAGAAGCTCCTCTAATCCTGACAGAATCTAGCCAAAAAGGATCTCCACTAGGATCGTGTCCCCACTTAGTGCCCCTCACACTCGGGAGCCAATAAAAGGAAAGATGTGATCCGTCGAGTAGTAGCCTCCCCTGGAAGGAGGGGATGGAGGGGCCCTGTCACGGAGCTTAATAGCTTCCTATAAATAGAGAGCAAGACACCTCTGATCATAATACCTGAAGAAGGTCGTGAACATAGGTTGTTCACGGAAAAGACAATGAAACCTCCCTCTGATCTCATAATAGATGGGGCATCGGAAGATGAAATGTTCCTCTATCTCAACCTCATTTGTTATGTTGGACACTCTAGATCCTTACGCATTTTGCTAAGGACTCCATATTTTATGTATTTTGAGTTGCAAACCTCTAGATCTGGCTCTTGCATGTGGATATCAGCCTCCTTCATCATTGTAACAGCAATGTGCAATATCTGGAAGTAATAGAAATGTCGTTTTGTGACTATTCTCTGTCCTAATGCGTTTGCATTCCTCCTTCTTGCCTTTTCTTTTGCAATGGATGCTGGTTGTGCCATTTCAGGGCCCTTACAGTTCCTTATTTAGTTGTGTTCCATGAGAACGATCTGGTAAAATACGTGTTTAGTTGTGCTACTCGTGGACTAGCCTCCTTTCACGCATTTCCTTTCATTCACCGCTCAGAACAGATAGTGTTCATCCCTCTTTTCTGGTGCAATCGCCTTTTAGTGAAGGAGCAGATACTAAAGTATTGATATAGTAAAGCTTGACTCAGAGCAATGACGCTAGGTTGCTCAATGAGTTATAGATTTGACCAATATATCCAAAGCAATGGCTAAGGAAATCATATAACATTAATGGAGTGACTGAGTTTTGAAAATGATCTTGATGATTTCATAATTCCCTGCTGGCAAACCATTGAGGTATTGTTTGATGTACTGAATGGAGAGTTGCTCCTATATTCTAGTATAATATAACATGTAAGAGCAAGGGACAGAGACTTTGAATTTCATTCTGAGTTAATAGAAATTCAAAATTAATGTGGTTTGAATTTTAAAAATTTGTAGTATCTCTACAGCCATTCCTCAAAATTGATGGACATTTATGCTATCTTTCAAAAATTATATCGAGGACCACCAACAAGCCTATGCATGCATGACTCAGTTCAATCATCAATCAGATGATCACACACTAAGAATGATAAAAGACCATTAAGTGCAACGTTCAATGGTGTATTATGAAAGCTTTTTCTCCGTTGCTTTTTACACTAGCACTAGACAATGAAATACAATTGCAAAGAGACCAATTTGGTTACAAATCCCCACATATGTAATATCGATACCAATTGGAAAGTGATTTTAATCAGATAATTTTGGACACTCAAGTCTGCTATTCAAATATTCAGACTTCACAGACAAGGATCTCATCTGATATGAAAGTCTGTTAGAAAATGTTGCATTTATTCCAGTGTTACCTAAGACTATAAGGACGGCAGGATGCGGGGACGGAGTTTCTGGGACAGTAAAAAGTTTCCAAAATTTCAGGATGGCGAGGGGACGGCACAGGGACAGCTATTAAAATAATATATAATATTATAAATATTAAAAAATATACAGCTAATAGCAGTTCATATTTATATATCAGTCCACCATGTGCATACAGTCCACGTCCAACCGTCCATATTAAAAACTCAGCAGTATACATATAGCTATACTAGTGTTATATGTCCATATAACTTTTAGTATTAATATGTATGCAGCTGATTTTCATAGCATGTTGTGACAGTCCCACCATGTGCACTTGTGCTCGAAATTTTTTGTATTCACATATCATTCTTGATTCTTAATGTATTTTGTAATAAAGTACAGTCGGGGTTATGGTTTAACGGGTAAACTTTTTTAAGAGAAAGCAACAAAGAAATCAATAAAAAATATTATTTAAAAAATAATAATAAATTTTATTTTTTAAAAAAAACGAAAAGTCCCCAAAATGTCCCCGGGGATGTCCAAACATCCCCGACGTCCCCAAAAAAAGGGAGACGTCCCCGAAACATCCCCTGATATTCAAGGACGTCCCGAGGACGTCCCCCTTTTTCCTGCCCTTTTCAGAAATGTGCAGGGGACATTTCCCCCCCACCCCGCCATCCCCAGGTCGTCCCAGACTCTTGGTTTTGGGGGGGGAGGGGCGGGGGGGGAACGTAAACACTGATTTATTCCTTCCCTATCAGACACAAACAACCCTAGAAATGAACTGAAAAATATGTACCAAACACTCCCCAACTTTCCCATAAGCTTATAATAAGCCTCAGCTATAGACATAAAGCCCTTTGACGGCTATCCCATTTTTAGGGAGAGCATTTAAGAAAACAGCAAGTTACTGCAGTAGAGTTATCAACATGATGAAATCAACATCTCTGCCAAACTTTTTGGAGTTTGCTAGGATTTCGATTAAGACAGACAATAGAGTTATTTTTGCATACTTTATAACACTCAAAGCTATCACACAGCCAACATAAACAAAGATATCTAAATCAGATAATTTTGGACAGTCAAGACCGCCACTCGAACATCCCATTTGATGGCTTTCCCATTTTTAGGGAGAGCATTTAAGAAAACAGCAAGTTACTGCAGTAGTTATCAACATGAAGAAATCAACGTCTCTGGACACACATTGGAGTTGCTAGGATTTCGATTAAGCGGACAACAGAGTTATTTTGCATACTTTATGATGCTCAAATCTATCACATAGCTGACATAACAAAGATATCTTAATCAGATAATTTTGGACAGTCAACACCGCCACTCAAACATTCAGACTTCACAGACAAGGATTTCATCTGATGTTAGAGTCTCGAGGAGAATGTCACATTTATTGTTTTTCTATCAAACACGTACATCCTAGAAATAAACCAATAAATAATTACCGAACAATCCCCAACTTTCCCTCTATCCGGGTAAGGTTATCGATAAACCTCAGCTATTGACATAAGGCCCTTTGATGGCTGTTCCATTTTCAGGGGCAGCATTTAAGTAAACAGCAAGTTATCGCAGTGGTTATCAAAGTGATAAGCAACATCTCTTCAAACACATCCGAGTTGCTAGCATTTCAACTGAATGGACAACTGAATTATTGTACATAATATGTAATGCTCCAATTTATCATAAATCCCAAATAACAAATATATTCTAGAATAGAATTATGTTACAAATGTAGGAGAACACACCCTTGCATTGTTGTTCTTGATGTGCACAAATTCTATACCCTTTACATGTAATCACCTTAGCCTAGGAACTCTTGTGATATGGTCCCATGGATGGGGCTACAGCTCTTCCTCATCCTTGAAGCGTAACCTGTGTGAAGTTTCAAAATATGATACAGGAGCAAACAGAATCGTTTCCTTAAAATGGAGAGCGTAGCAGGAAGAAGTGGAGGGCTCAATGTTTGCAGCACCCGTTGATAGTTTTTTACACAGTTTATTGCCAAATTGTAAATAATATATGGTGAATTTTTTCTCAAATACTAATTTAATTTTTTTTTTAAAATGGATGCTATATGGTAAACTCTTGCACCCCCTGGAACCATTTTGCTCTAAATAGCTCCATGTTTTTCTCAGCAGCATCTGCTAAGAAATTTTAGGTGAGATTTTTCTCAAACATTAACTTTTAAAACAAATCCTTTAATAAATGGATGCTACAAGGTAAAATTTTCTATTCTATGGGACGATTTCACTGTCAATAGCTCTACAGTTTGCTTACCAGCAACACCTAAGAAATTTCAGGAAACAAGAGCTGCCCTCTATGGGACCATTTCCTTGGTCAATTCAAAAAGAAAATTATAAGAATCACAATATAATGATCAAAATTTCTACCCTGCTATGAGAGATTTATTAACAGATTTTAGGAGTTGCAAAATAGCACAAAAATCGATAATACACAATAACTACTATAACCAGTTAAACAATGTCAAGTAATAAAAAAATTCATAACTACAACAAAAATATATAAATGGTCCACAAAGAGATGGACAATAAAGTAGGATTTTCTTGCTTACCTCTGCTATCGGCCAAGACAACAGCTTCCAACCACCAGAATATTTGGACGCAATCTTTTGACTGCATGACAAAGTACCTCCTTTGGATGTCCATTTTTTATCCATGCTTCACACACGACCTAATAGAGTGAACATGGTTTATGTGGCATAGCATGTAGAGAAAACATTTTAAAATGGAAAGAGCAGAACTAATACGAGTAGAAAGGTAGGCAAATATGTGAGAATATATGCCCAAGATTAACAAATAGAATATGCCCTAAGGTAACACAGATTTCTCACAACATATAGAAAGATGGGGCGAATGCATGAGAGTATATCTTATCTAAAAAATTTAAGATGAAAGTTAACAAGAGACTAAATCTGATTTTTTCCTACCCAAATTTCATTGCAGCACCTCACAAAATACTTCACATGCAACCAACCTTTGGATCTCCAATTTTTATCCATGCTTCACATGCAACATAATAGGTCAACATGATTTATGAGGCATAGCCTGTCGAGAAATCATTTTAAAACGGAAAGTGCAGAAGGGTGGGCGAATATGTGAAAGTATACGCCCAAGATTAAAAAATAAAATATGCCTGAGAGTAACACAGATTTCACACAACATATAGAAAGGTGGGCAAATTTGTGAGAGTATATCTTATCTAAACTTTTTAAGACGAAAGTTAGGAAGAGACTAAAGTTGATTTTTTCCTACCCCAATTTCATCTCTACACCTCACAAAATACTCTAACAAATGAATAACCCTTATCTTCTCCCTGCTCTTCATGTTCTTGAAATTGATTGGAAAAGCAAAGATGTTATCCATGTCATCAAATCCTGCATTGCAAACATTTGCAGTTCATCAACTTAGCAAATATACCATTTTTGTGGAAGGCCACAAAGGAGAAAAACAAGAAATACCCACAACAATCCACTACCAAAACAGGTAAGCTCTCTACCAAAATAGAAAACAAATAGTAAGCTCTCTACAAAATAGACTTAAACCCGTTTCCTAGGACTAATCTGAGAAATTAAAACAATTTTGTCTCAAGCTTGGCCCAGGTCGAAGTCCCAAGTGAGAGATTGATCTAACACATGAAAAAAGACATTGCACCCTATAGTATAGATAGAGGACATGTGACATGCATGACTTCTGCAATTCACAATGCATAAAGCAGATTATTTATCATATATGGTTCTACGGTCTACCTGATATGTGGTATTTGAGCAGTAAATACAGAACATAACTACAAAATATCATACTCTTGAGTCTCGGGAGTTTGATCTTTCATAGAAGCTAGATTCCATAGCAGCTATGGGAAATGAATATCTATTTGTATTCCATTATCCCCCAAAAAATGGTTGAATAGTATGGGTGACACCATTTGAACCCAAAGAGAGTATGGTGACAGAATTAGTTCATCATTTGTCTTTTACCAAAAGACAAATTTACATTCAATGCATCGGGAAAATGATTGGTCATTAGTGTGTACTGTGTACGGTGGATACAGGTCTAAGGAGGGTCCAAAAGGGCAAGGGAGGAACTTGAAGGGCCCACCAAATGTCACCGTTATAGAAGCAATTGCTTCACAGACCCAACAAGATGACCAAAGAGCTGAAGGGAAGTATATAACCATGGGATAAAAATTGTAGGTGTCCAAAGTGCACAATAAAGGGTCCCGAAGGACCACAAGAAAGTCCATCAGAAAGACATTCGAATTGGTCTACCAAGAAAAAATATCAAACCTAGGTTTATATGGGTCTCTGCTATTTTAAGTCTAGGGCTTATATCTTGCTCTCAAAATTGGTTATAGATATGTGGGGATTAGAACACCCATGCAGATTGGACAGATGGTAAGAACATATTTGATCTGAACCTAGAAAAAATTAACAATTAGCATGGTTTCAACTTTCTGCAACTAGACAAAAGCATATGGTTCACAGCACCTCCTTTCATCCTCACAAACTCTTAACTTAATGAGAGAACAGTTTAAGAAGACATCGTGTAACACTCTCACGAGTCTCACTCATATGGCAGCGACAGCCGTTAGTGGTCATATGGATCTTCTAAAGCAAACTTCTTTTTGCCAGCTCAAAAAATGATAAGAATGCTGAGCTTCTTCCCGTGAGGAGGACAGCATGCATCCCACTCAAGAAGCGAGTGTTAATGCTTTTGGAGGGTGATGTGGACTACTAATGCAAATTTGTGTTTCATGAGTAAAAGGAATGATAAAAGAACTGTATTCCTTCAAGCTGTTGCCAATCAGCTTCCCCTTGTAGTGTAGAATGTTGCAACTGCTAATGATGTTACTGGTCATACAGAGACTCTAGTGAAAACCTAATTTCTCAGCTCACGGTGTGTAATAAATACCAAATTTCATCATGCCAAGAGCAATAGATCTTGCATTTACAATCAAGATCTTTAGGAACATTAATGCCGTGAATGAATGATGTGATTTGTCATTTTCTTAGAAATTTTATAGTAGTAACTTTAAAGTGGATTTTGCTTACAAAGGGGAAAAAGGTATATTTAGAAAAGATATTTTATATATAGCAGAAAAAACAGCTTTGTCCTTGGTGAAAGCTTACAAAGCAAGTAAACTCTTCTATTTAAGAAGCTGAGACGTAATTGTGTTAAGGTATAGAAGAATGGAGTTTAATCGATAAATGAGTGTTTATAGGAATTCTAAATTATTCCATCTGTGCGAAGATTGTGTGTGGATGTGAATTCATTATGGTTTTTTTCTAACATTTTCTTGTATGCCTGCATCAATGAGAATATAGGAGTAAGAGTGTAAACACCAAGTCATCTCATGGTATGGCAATCAAACCAAGCTTTTCTAAATCATGGGTTAATAAACTTTCCTTTTCAGTCAAAATATTGAGACTACTGGTGCTCCTAACTTGCATGATAGTGGGACTATTAATGCAGATCCTCTTTGGTACCTCGGGGTATGACGGAAAAATTGAGCTTCTTCAATCTATGAGCAATAAAGGGTTGTGCCTCCTAATCCCAATAATCGTCATATGGGAATAAAAGATAACTTCTTCAAGCCATGGGCTGGTGAGCTTGACTTTGCAGGCAAGAAATTTGAGGCTGCTTATGCTTATAACTCATATGGGACTATTAATGTAAAGTTCAAAACATCTTTATTATTAATAATGCAAGCACTCTGTCAGCTCAAGGCATGGCAATAAAACGAATACTATCAGCTGATCAGCTTTCCTTTGCAGTCAAAAAGGTCGAGGCCCCAAACCCATATGATAGTGAGACTATTGGTGAAGATCTTCTTTGTTACCTAGAGTTGTGACAAGAAAATTGAGCTTCTTCAAAGTATGAGCAAAAGAAGGCTGTGTTTCCTAATGAACTTGCTTTTGCAGTCAAGAAGTTTGAGGCTACTGTGGCTGTAAAACAAAGCTTCTTCAAACAATGGGCTAATGACCTTACCTTAACAATCAAGAAGTTTGAGGTTATTTGCGCTCATAACTCGTATGGGTCTATTAATGCAAAGCTATACACTCTTTAATTACTAGTAGTGCAAAGACCAAGTTAACTCAATGTGTGGCAATAAAACCAAGCTTCTACGAGCTATGGGCTGATGACCCTACCTTTGTAGTCAAAAAGGTTGAGGATACCGATGCTCGTAACTCATATGATAGTGGGGCTATTAATGCAAATCATTTTTAGTACCTAGAGGTATGACTAGAAACCCGAGCTTTTTCAATCTATAAGTAATAATTGCTTGTATATCCTGCTAATATTGGGCATATGGGAATAATAGCAGCTTCTTCAAGCAGGCTAATAAGCTTTACTTTGCAGTCAAGAATTTTGAAGTTAATTATACTCATAACACATATGGAACTATTAATGTAAAGTCCAAACCCTCTTTATTAATAGTAATGCAAACACTATGTCAGCTCAAGGGATGGCAATAAAAGCAAAGCTTCATTAAGCTTATGGGCTAATGAGCTTGGCTTTGCAGTCAAAAAGGTTGATAGATGGTTGTTTTCTTTATGCTAGTAATAGTCATCAGGCAATGCAACCGAGTTTCATGGGTCTTTGCAGTGAATAAAATTAACGTTACTGATGCTACAAACTCATATAGGACACTGAAGAGGGTTGAAACTATTAATGCTGGTGACTTATATGAGACTATAACTGCAAATATTCTTTATCACCCTTAGGGACGAGGAAATCAGAGCTTCTTCAAACTATGGGCAATACAGAGTTGTACCCCTTTAAGCTATTGCAAACAAGACCACACCTGCAATGCCCCCTTCAAGAAGACTTCAAGAGAGACTTGTGAGGGCTTCTTCCAACTACAATCAATAGAGGGTTCTGCTTGCTAATACAGGGCTTTGCTTGCTAATGCTAACAACAATCAGTCATATGGCAATGAAACAAAGCTCAACTGCCTAATGAGGTTTAAAGGTTGAGATTACTAATCAGCGTAACTCATATGGGATATTAATGCAAACCTTGTTTATTACCTAGGGATATGACGGGAAAATTGAGCTTCTCCAGATAAAGGGTAGTACCCTCCTTATGCTAGTAGTGGTCAGATAAGACTCTTGATACGAAGCGTTATGAGAATACCTCCACATAGTTCTTTTATTTTGAGGCAAGAAACCATGAAATAGGAAATGGGTCAGGTAACTATAGTCTAATAAACAATAAATCATGAAACATGAAATTGATCCGGTGACTGGTCTAACAAACAAGAGGCCGTGAAACATGAAATGGGTCTGCTGACTCTGGTCGAACAAACAAAAAACCATGAAACATGAAATGGGTCTGATCTAACAAAGAAGAAACAAAGCCCATTCAAGGGAAGAAGCAAGATATGAGATGTGTACGAGGCCCGGTTCCCAAAGGGTGGAGACTGAGGCCTTTATCATGGCCAAACAAATCGAACAACTATGAATTATTCTGCCCAGCTTATACTTGGGCGAAGATAATAGGAAACACACCAAACAGGCATACCCAAAATTCTTTAAACCTCAAAAAAGCGGATAAATACATACCATCTTCATCTGGGACCACATCTGGGAATTGCATGTCATTTTTAGCTATTGCAAATCCATTAAACACCGATACCATATCTGCAATGCTCCGTTCTATAAGACTTCAAGAGAGACCTTCATGGGCTAATGAGCTTCATGGTACAAGGGGCTGTGAGGGCTTCTTCCAGCTATGATGAATACAGGGTTATGCCTGTTAATGATAGTAGCGGTCAGTCATATGACAATGAAACGGAGCTTCATGGGCTAATGAGCTTGCCTTTACAATCAAGAACGTTGAGACTACTGATGCTCCTAACTCATATGGGAGTATCAATTCAAATATTTTTTATCCCTCAGGGCTACGACAAGAGTACTGAGCTTCTTGGCGAGAATGAGCAGTACCCGCTTAGTAGTGATCAGATTGGACTCTTGGTACAAAGAAATATGAGAAGAGCTCCAAGTAGTTCTTCTATTTTGTGGCAAGCGACCATTAAACATGAAATGTGTCTGGCCACTCTGGTCTAACAACCAGGAAACCATGAAAAATTAAACGGGTCTGGTCTAACAACCAAGAAACCATGAAAAATTAAACGGGTCTGGTCTAACAACCAAGAAACCATGAAAAATTAAACGGGTCTGGTCTAACAACCAAGAAACCGTGAAAAATGAAACGGGTCTCATCGAACAAAGAAGAAGCAAAGTCCGTTCAAGGGAAGAAGCAAGATGAGATGAGTACGAGGCCCTGTACCCCAATGGGCGGAGATTGAGGGCTTTATCATGGCTAAAAAACAACTAACGAATTATTCAAGAACGGCTTATAATTGGGTCAAAAATACAGGAAACACACTAAATCAGGCATATCCAAAATTCTTAAAACACCAGAAAAAACAGAGAAATGCATACCATCTTCGTCTGGGACTTGGACGTGCAATAGAAAGAGCTTGAAATCTTCATGGCGTGTGCTTCTGATGAGCTTTTCGAGAGCCCAGTGAAATGCATTGCTGCTGCTGATAGAAGGATGAGGATAACCCTTCACAGAAGACTGGTTCACAGCTATTAGAATGCGAGTGGGATTCTCCTGTCCTCCCTCCATTTCAATTCCTTGGGAAATCTGTATAATATGTCCAAAAACAGGTCTATAGAAAAGCTTTGGTTGAATTGTACCGTTAAATGGAGTGTGTTAAACAGAGTCGAAAGGGGGTGTGTTCAATAAAAATTTTGAATGGTCTGCCAAATTTAGTCGAGTAGAGGAATCGACGCTCGCTGATGTCACCACGTATTGCAAGCACGTTTACACGTGTTACAATTTTAACACCACTTTGGGACGTATCTGTCCCATAGGCTGTCTTTGGTAGTTTTGTGGATGTTAAAATATGTTCTTTTTCTTTTCTTTTTTTTAGTAATGTATTTTCAGCGGGTTTTTTCGACTAAAACTTTTCCACAATTTTCCAATATTTAATTTTATATTTTCTTTTTTAATTTAATTTAATTTAGAAATTAGCCAATGCACCTCAATGGTGTAATGGAAATATCGATAGGGAGGTTTTGAAGAAGTTGAAGTTGAAGGATTGAAGATGAAACATTGCGCGGGCAGAAGTGGTGAAGTAGGGGAATGAGGGAAGAGAATTCCCGAAGTAGGGAATCTATTCGAGGGAACATATGCAATCCTCTTCTTCCATCTAATAAGTAACATATGGATCACATGTAATTTTTCTGAACCGCTCAAAGGAGAAAGGGGGTGCGATCTAAATATACTTGAGGCAATACACTTTGGAGATAGGATTGAAAGTAATCCCTTGTTATTCAATACTCTCAATGTCAATAATTTTTTTTACAAATTCAACCCTTCGTGTTTTGTAGATAGTTAGAGGCCACACCATGTTGAGGAAAATTTGATTGTCCTTGCTACTAGCATATGTAGAAATAGGGACAGTTTAGGGCACTTGGCATCCCATGTCACTTCAATGTAGTTGTTGAATTTGATAACTACAAAATATGGCAAGCTTGGTGGTTTTGCGGCAACTTTATAGATAATTGATTAACTTAATAAGGTTTAAAAAGACTTAATTGTTGTCATTGTTGCATCATCTATTTAATGCAATGTCTTGTTGTGTATTGAATATGTCTTAATAATCTTAAACCTGAAAAGCCCTACTTTTTTATAGATTTGTAACTTTTTAGGATAGCGCAAGACATTATTATGTGTTTTAATAACATAAGTGTTGAACTAATAAAAAATGGTAAACACAACAGAAAAATATCATGGTATACTGAGAATAAATCCTGACACATATTATAAGGGTCACATCAAATTTGATAACTTTAAATATTATTAATAGAATATATGTCAAATCCATCGGAACAAATGGGACATTAACTCTCAACAAACAATCAATCAAAAAATAGTGTTAATTAATATTTGAGTGGCACTCTTATGAGGTGGAACACTATGAAGTGGAGATGTCACATGTTGACCATGGTGATGGTGCATGTAGGAACACAAAACGCTCCTTCTTATGGTGGTCCACCAATCCGTTTATTATAGGCACATGCGGGGAGCAGTGAAAATGCATGATTTCGACTTCCAAAGGAAAAGAATTTGTTTGAGATATGTGAGTCTTCTAGTAACTAAAATTGAGCTCTATGTTTCATATATTAAGTAAAAGTTACATGAAAGAGACATGTGTTGGGTGGCTTCTTTGTTGACGAAATATGATAAATAAGGTGTCTGAAACAAGAAATATTCTCCATAAGGTTGAAGGCATGCATGTACGGTAGATGTGGAGATGTTGAAACCAACAATGCCTATTGGAGCAAGCAAAAGCAACAGGGAGCCACCAGTTCTCGTGAAGAAGCTATTGTAAAGTGTAAGAAGTTGTCATAACAAATGTCACAAAGAAATCAATCTTAATATGATTATTATAATAATATGAATTGAATACATTATTCAATATGGTGTTCAACTAATGGCGAACATGGGAATGGATGCCCACAAGTTTTCTATATCTTGCAAGCTTTTTCATGGCCACCATGCTTTCACCAATATTATCACTGATAGAGTTATTGTCATGTAGATTTAAACAAGTGATCAGGGATCATTTTTATTATTTTTTCATTTCTTAATCTAACTCACACCTTTGTTTACATGCCTCCTGGCCGAGTATTTTTTTGTGAACTAAAACTACAGTTGAAGGATGGTTTGTCATGTAAGATAGAAGAATAAGAGGATTTAAAAGAGATTATTCTTTGATTTCAGATTGCTTTCCTTTCTTGCATTTATGTTGTGCCTGCAAAGAATATTTTCTTACATGGGAAAATAACAAATGGAAAAGGCATAGATTGCATCTATAATGAAGGGCATACTGTAAAAACTACCGACCTTGAGATCAATGGTCCATATCATATACATCGTCATTCTTCCTTCCAACAAAATATGACATCAAGAGATAACAAATTTGTTGAAATAAGGCTTGATAATTTTAGCCTTTAATTATATTTTGAACAATTCTATCATGTGTGGCACGAGGCATGCACAACATGAGTGCATTTGAATGATTCCAAAAACTGAAGCCAAGGGAGATGGCCAACCTAGTTAAAAACCCCATAAGCTCAAATCCATCCTCTACCATCTCTTTAATACCACATTAACGCATAATTTGTGTTAATATCCACCACCCTAAAATTCCTTAACTTTTAATGGCTTTTAAAAAAATTGGGATTACTGTAAAACACTATTAGGCGTTTTAATAACATAAGCAATTAACTAATATGACCAAAAAACTATAAACACGATGAAAATAGAAAATATCTCACAATAGATAAACATAGTATTAAGCATTACTTTCAACACATATTGTAAACATCGCAAAAATATGATAACCTTTGATACTATCAAGAAAATATAGGTGGGGACATGTATACAAAGATTTTTAAGGAAAAACATGTGTATGCATATTTATTGCCCCAAGGACTGACATAAATATTGTTTTGGACAAGTGTTATGTGTGTGTGTGTGTGTCCTTACTGGTATCATAAAAAATGCAATCCAAGGGATAATGTTGAGTGAAACTCTTATGAGGGGAACAACATGAAACAAAGATTGCATCTCATAAGATAGTTGGAGCCCCTCAGAAAAATTCACAAGATGTCGTGAATGGGGAAGCTAGTGGAAATAATGTAGCAGTTTAGCCACTCAAAATTAAACAGCGGAGAGGTTAAGAGCCCAAAGGGAGCAAGCCTCAATTTGTTGCCCCTGATATCCACATTCTCCTTGCACTTAAAGACTTAGAAAAGCTCCTTTACCACCAATTATATGTCATGCTCACATTTTTAGACCCAAAACACAGCTAAAACTAGGTTTTTTACACAATGTACGCTTACTAAGTGAGAAGCATTAATAAGTTTCCTTTCGCAACAACACGCAAGTATGATTCGCAATGATAAAATACCATGTTGATTACAATTTCTTAATTTCATACATCCTGCAAGATTAATTTATTTAATTCCTTGATTAGAGCGTAGATCACATGAAGATTTGTTCTTACTTAACCATAATTATACATGACCATGATTTATTTATTTTGTTTCCGCCACATTACACAATTAACATTCATATCAAAACTAGTTGTTCAATAAGCTAATTATTTTGGATACCCAAGGAACGTTATATTACTTATTCACTTGTTTAATTGAGGAACATCTAAAGAGCTCCAAGGTAGATACCTCTCATCATTGTGTTAGGATTCCATCATCTAGGTCAACATGCTTCCCTCTAGGAGGGACCACACCTTACTTTCATTCAGCCATCACAAGGTTAACAATAGATTCAAGGGGTGAGAGAATCTCGAGCTCTTGAGTAATCACCTACCATATTCTTGCTAAGTATTGATAGTTTGATATAAGTTACAAGATTTTACACACACATTCTCCTAAGGAGGCTTAGAACTAGGTTCATTATATGGAAATCAAGTCCCATATTACACATATAATACGATGTATAACATGTAGAACAATAATAATCATTTCTCTCATGGTTTAGGGTTTCAATAATATGATATGATTCAATTATAAGAATTTCATGGTGATACAAATTAGGATTTTGTTCTAGTTCCAACAATATCATTACCCCATTCATTACACCACATGTGCTTTCCACATTAAAGTTACATCATAACAACGACTACCAAGCCTTCAGGTTTTCCATTCACATTAAATTAAAGTGAGCTTGATAAGGAGTTCTTAGACAGAAATTGCCCAACTAAGGGGCTCCTTGTATCAACATTATTAGAGGATCGACATACAACCCACTTCGTGGCTTGAACTTACACATAATTTGAGACATGGTCTGCACATTAGTTATAAAGATCAAGTATAGGATTACACTCGTCAAGAGATGTTAGGAATATTAATATAGTGTAAACATTGTATTATGAGTTGTTGAGAAACAACTCATAATTACTTGGTATTATATGTGAAGTTGTTAAAACAACTTCACGTATATAGTTTATTGTTTATAACTACTCCTAAATTATAGGAGGTTGTTTTGGCTATTTGTATGGCTATATAATAGCCATGTATTATGTATGACAGTGCGAGGAGGATCAATATATTATTTTATTATGCTATTTTGATCTAAACTTTTCATGTGGTACCAGAGTGACATTGATCTATGAGAGAGGCGACGTCCATTTGGTAAAAGAAGAGACCATACGTTTTATAGATCAAATAAACACAGCAGATCAAAGAAACGTGTTATCATATCTTCTACACGTTTTTCACACATTAGCAGTGCAAGCCGTTTGGAGCCATCTGAAATGTAGTTTGGGGAGTGTCATGACCACGCATCGTTGGAGCAGTCCACACAGTTGGAGAAAAGAACTATTATGTCGCAATCGCCACTTGGAGCAATCACAGTTGGTAACAACCAACAACAATGATGAAATGATAGCCGATTGCAGCCACAACGAATAGGCATGAAGTGGCATAAGTTAATTAAATCATATTTAAATGTTGGAGTTTATGATTTATAATCCATTATAGTTTATGGGTTGCAGTTTTAAAACATTTAGAGTATTTAAAAAGTAATTTCCCTTTATTACTTTTCAAAATAGTGATCTATCGGTATTATCATCATCAATTGTAGCGAACGTTTTGTTTATAAATACAATAGTTGTGAAAATGGACAAATTGAGTCTCGTTGAGAAGCTCGAAGGACGTGATTTTCATACATGGAGAATCTAGATGCAGCTGAACTTGATTGAGAAAGATTTGTGGGATGTGGTTAAACCAAATATGCCAACACCAACAAATCCAACAGATCTTGTAAAATGGAAAAGGCCTTAGGAACTATTGGTCTCGGTTTGTCAAAAGCCTACCTACACCATGTAGACTTCACAAAGTCTGCAAAGGAAATTTGGGAGACATTAAATAAACTATTCGGATCTGAAGCAGAGAGTGCTAAGACAACTCTTAAGAAGAGGCTTTATGGATTAAATATGGATGAAAGTGCAAAAATAGCAGATCACATCAGCAAGTTCTGCTCTCTTCTCAATCAGCTTGCAGGTATTAATGAGAAGGTAAATTAATGTAGCCAAATTATGAACAAGCATGATATACTACAAATAATATGAACTCTAAAAGAAAATAGATCTTCTTCTTTGTTCCTGAATAATGAATTACAATGTTTCCTAAATAGGAAAATAACTCCCAACTCGAGTTACCAAGCAAACTCTAACTAACTCTGACTAAATCTACTCTAGGTGGCAGAAATTACTATTTTTAGCAGTTTACTAGAACTTGCTATTCTTAGTAAGTTCGCATGCTTATTCTATGGTCACAAAAATTGCCACGCATCTTCTACATTCCTAAATTAGAGGAATTTCCAACTTTCTAACCCATAATGCAACTAATAGACTAAAATTAACTAATGCCCAAAAATAGGAAAAAACTGAACTATAACTTAAATCCTAATTTTCGGCCTCAAGATGGCGGATTTAGGGCCCGAAAACGTGTCAAAAACTTGCCCCAATTGGTAGGGCTGGTTTCCACTGCATTCATCTCATCAAAACATGTGGTTTCAAAAAAAAAAGGACTCAAACGGACACCCGGAGCTCAAGTTATGACCTTGTCAAGTTCCTGCTAATTTTGGCACATCATAAATGATGATGATGCCAAAGCAATTCTTTTGAATATTTTGCCTTAAAAAATGTCTCCTATGGTTTTTGCTTTGAGCAAGATTATAATTGGTTTAGAGGGAGTAGTTTCTACTCTTCTTGATTAGAATGAACCTTTAGAACCAGAGGAAGAAGTCTTATATGTACACACTAAAGCTAGTACATCATAAAAAAAGGGAAGGTATAATTCAAAGCACGTTCCTACAAAAGGAAATATCAAATGTTATTATTGTAAAGAAGTAGGACATGTCATACTAAATTGTAAGAAATGGGCACAAGATATCCTAGATGATAAGCTTGATCAAAAGGCTTATATTGTTGAAGAAGAAAATGACTGGGAAGATTATGCAACTTATGAAGAACTTTCTTGCCCTAGTGATGAAGATTATCTCTACTAAAATAACCAAACACTGGAGGCAGGAGGAAATAGAGGATGGAGGGTGATCAACACCTCTTGTTAGTCGCCAACGACGAGGTCACATTTTGTGGTGGTGACATATTTATTTTCAGTTGTGTGTTTATTTTATCTGGTGTGCAGAATAAAGAGCAACAGTTTGTGTATGTTTTCTTGGTACATGCGAGAATTTCTATATGTTCTCTTGAAGTGTTGTGATGTGGCGTGGAAGATGTCAATCAGTGAAATAATTATATAGGAGGGCAACTGGTGTCCAAAGGAGAGGAACAGTATGCAGACCTAAAAATATGCATAGACATATGATTCTTGTTTCAACTACACTTCGCCCCATGTTCACACTAAGGGGGTGAGTGTTAGGAATATTAATATAGTGTAAACATTGTATTATGAGTTGTCGAGAAACAACTCATAATTACTTGGTACTATATGTGAAGTTGTTAAAACAACTTCACGTATATAGTTTATTGTTTGTAACTACTCCTAAATTATAGGAGGTTGTTTTGGCTATTTGTATGGCTATATAATAGCCATGTATTGTGTATGACAGTGCGAGGAGGATCAATATATTATTTTATTATGTTATCCTGATCTAAACTTTTCAAGAGATAGGTTAGCCACAAGTTACATCTCAAGACTTGGGTTTTCAAGAGCGGAGTTTTACATTAGGTCGGTATCAATGGTGTTTAGATCATTGGAAATTCTAGGTTTAAGAGTCAGTGGAGTATTATTTTGACTAGAGTTGTAACATCAATGCACTTTCCTTATTTGTATTTTACCTAATTTGTGGTCTCTACAAGTGTTTTTAAATGGGTGAAAATAGAGTTGAAGCACACATCCAAACACAAGCCAAATAAACATACTCTACCTATGATTCATGGGATCTTCTTAGCTCAATCAAGATACAATTTCCATGACATTCGTTATTTTTTATCAAATGTGTTATCAATTAACCAACTATTTCAAAATATAAGACCATCCAATTGCATTTTTATTACATTCCTAGATCAAGCTTTACAATTTCTCTATCAAAATGATTTTATACAATTTTAAGAAAAGTAATGTTAAATACAATCTTTGAATAACACAAAGTAATGTGTCAGCATGAATTTTGGCATGGATCTCACTTTCATATTTGGCAATGATATCACAATATTTAATTTATCATTTTGAGATGGAGTAAGAGAGAGAGGGAGGGAGAGAGGTAGAGAGAATTTATTATTTTCCCACCCCATTTTTCACTGCCTTTATATTTATGAGTTATAAATAGAGATAGAATTCATTATCTTCACACAATTCAAATTTGTACTAAAGTTCAAAGGAATGACTCAATATTGACAACACAGTTTTCCATCGCAACAGATCGTCATACTAGGCAAGATTTATCAAGTAGAGTCAAACATCAGGTCAAAGGACTTAACAATGTTACAGTTTAACATAGCTAAATGGGCCACAAAATCACCTCCAAAAAGGAACAAAAAGTATGGGAAATAGGAAATGGTCACTTCTAACCTCTTGTCTTATTTGATGAAAACACTGAGGACTTGATGAAAGTAAAATCCAATAAGCAGTGCTCATTTTAGAGGCGTCATTCCAAAGTGAATCGACAAATTTTGTTAGTTTACATTTTGACACCTGTAACCAAAGTGGCTATGAAACTGGCATGAAAAATTGCATCTAAAGAAGATAACATGAAACTAGATATTGCTCATAATTCTCAGTGTAGGATTGAAGAGGTAAGATGTGATAGGAAACATTTTCTTGATCCATGAGTTGATATCATAGGTCAATTCCAAAATGATTTTGTAACATCAAAAATTGGTTCGATGGGGATTAGTCACACTATAGCTCAAATTAGATCAAATGACCATAAAATAGCTTAGGAAAAGACTTATTGAGTATCTAAACAAATATTATGTCACTTCCAACCCATTCTCGTATATGGTGAGAATGCAAGGAAACTGATGGGGTTAAAATCTTTCAAGTGGTACTCATTTTGGAGGTGTCATTCAAGAGGAAAAATTGAATCATTTTGCTGACATATTTGACAAATCAAACATTTTATAGTTAGGAAACTAAGAATTTTGGAAATCAAAATTTCCATTAGTTCAGAGGTTGAAAAATCACAAACTTTCTCTTGCACCCTATAAAAAAAAATTGCCTCTAAACCCGCATAAAAACCCACCTCTGAAACAATTATAGTGAAACCAATTGTTGCAATCCAATACCAATATAAAAATAAACAAGATAGAGTTCATAGATGAAAGTTTCTTGTCTTGTAAGGAATTAAGATAAAACAATTCCAACCTAGATTTATATCTTAACAAGGTTGTTTTCAAGTGGTTAAGGTTTCATCTTACAAGACTCATGTGAACTAGTTTCTATAGTGGATGCCTATTTCATGTTGTATTAATTAAGTGTGCTTCCAAAGTGGTTTATGTGTTTTAAGGGATATGTTTCCAAAAGGTTTTACCTAATCAACAAAAACTTACTACACTACTTTTATAAATATGACAATATATCAATATTATTAAATCAATTCACATATGATAATAATGACAACAATTACAAACGTGATCTTTATGAAAACACGATAACATTCATTAGTACAGAGAGAGATTCAGGCCCATGTACATGATAGGACTCGGTGAATCATTTAGAGGTGCTCTGGGGATCGGTTGAAATGTGCATTCCACTAGATCATTTGTAAGAGACCCTAATTTTGTCTCGAAAAAGTTTGCTTGTATTGTATACAGTTTTTTTCTTAATTTTCCTTCTATGTTTATTTTGTTTTTTTTCCACATTAAAAGAGTATAATAGATCTCCATCTAAAAACATCCCAAAATTAAAACAAAAATGCTATATACACATATATAATCCCATCCTATTTATTTATTTTTATGCTTTTTCTCATCTACAGGAATATGTGTGGAGGATGTTAGCTAAATTGGTGGTATGGAAAGGTGAAGGATTTAATCCTACTAATGGACAGCGGATTAAATGCCTCTACGTTTTTGGTTCGAGGGAAGGAAGGGGATTTTCCATGTATATCTTGACGACTGTGCACTTCCATGAGACACATATAAATGATTCATTTCTTTGGAATCACGGCTTCCCAAATTTATCAAGATCCACCATTTTTTCCCTTTAAAAAAATCGTGTTCCAAAGTAAAAACACGTTTACTTTGAGACATTTCTTTTTACCAAACTAATTCATATGCCTTAAGCATGCTTCCACATTAGTGCACATATATCTTTTTGTTCTTTTATAACATATAAATTTTTGACATATAGGTCTAATTTGTTTTAATACATTTTGGCAATTGGCTATATCCAATTTAAAATAAACTCACGTCATTTATGCTCATAGTATGAGAGGATAATGGATAACATTATCAGAGTTTGGCTTTATGCCCACCAAAAGAATTACTGGTCTTAAGTCTTCTTGGGGTCATTCTTCAAACCCAATGTTTTCATTTGGATCATGCTAGATCATGTCCACTAAGAGGGAAGGGCATTACCAGTATCTCTCAAGGTGGGGTTCTTCGGTGTTGAGCTTACAGACTATTGCTGGATCGCCTCACCCTAGATGGGGAATCCACATGGTTCACATACATGTACAACTAGTGCACACGTTTCTTGATCATGATGAAAAGCATGTTGATCCTCCATCAGCTGCGTTGAATAGTGGAGTGTTATCCCTCCCATGGATCTGATCCTCCCCCTAGTGCCTCATAATTGGTGACAGAGGTGATGCAGGGAATGCAACCGTCTAAAGGATTCTTGCCATTCTATCTTTTTCTAGCTATGCTCGGCATGCATTTCCCTTTGGCTCCCATTTCGATGTAGCCCACGTTGTGTTCTCTATTTTAAAAACATGTATATGAGGGCACTAGTAATGGCCATTTCAGATGGGAAGCGTAGTTTTTTCGATTATGCCCCTTGCTATGTAACTCTATCCTATTTTCAAATATCACTTTAAAGGGAAGTTATAATAAGTAAAAAAACTAGGTATGCATACCAAGAATACATTAAAATTGTAGTTTATGTGAACTTATATTATGAATTTATTTAATAATATAGAATTCACACCTAACCGTATATATATATATAATCTCACACACTCAAAGATGAATATTAACATAGATTGTTTATTTCAAACATCAATGTAACCAAGAAAATGCACTTTGTTTTCAATAATATAACACTACTAACACTTGTGATTAGGCCATTTATGACGATATGACAGATGTCCACCATCAGTATGAAGCAATTTTGATTTATAATATACCCAAAGAATAATCAAAACCTCAATAGTCATCATTGCCATTTCACAAGTAAATTACTATTTTAGAATTTGTATAAGGAGAATACATATATGATTTATTGTTCTCACAATGTTGATCACAATTATTATTTTTTAAACCCAATGACAACCCTGTAGGTGATGTATAATACCAAAATACCAAACCGATTACTTAACAAGGCACTTACAACTTGCTCGTAATGGTCTCCCTCATATGGAAGTTAGTTTACTTGATGTAGACATGTCATTTCCCTATTGGAATTTGATTTCGAGTTGTTTAACTTGTTAATGGATGTCTTTACAAAAATTAGACATTGACTCAATCAACCGAACATGAATGACATGTAGCTTACAACAACCCTATCAAGTGATAAGGACCCAAACAAGACATTAGAATTGTTTGTAGTAGGGAGGGCACTACACTATATATAAGAAGCTTACATATGTCTAAATACCTCACTCTTGCAACCTTACCCCTGTTGGTTGGCTTCATCATGCTACACTTGGTCCACTAACACCGCCACATTTCCCTTACTTCATATGTCACAGTGGATGAACACCAAGTTGTTTCCCAGCTCCACCACCTCTTATGCATTCACTACCACCACCCTCACATCATTTGTTGTCGCCTCTCTAATGATTTTCATCAGAAAGGAACATCCCTACTTGAAATTACCGAAGAAAATCCCAAATTTGTACATCATGCATAATAAACCATATGTCAACTATGGTGGTGGTGGCCATAAGAACACAAAACATTCCACACCCAAATGGTGCAATGGAGACGTCAATAAGGAGGCATTGAAGAAGTTAAAGTTGAATGAGTGAAGGTGAGATATTGCCAAAGGAAGAGAGGTGATGAAGAAGGAGATCGAAGGAGGATAATTTCAAGAGTGGGGAAACTATTGGAGTAAACATAGGCGATCCTCTTCCCACTTGAAGGAGGAAGGGGGGGCCAATATTGTTGGAAAAGTATAAAAATAAATCATCATGTCTAGACTCTAATGGACATTGAAATACTCATGTCTTTATTTCCCTTTTCACCATTTCCATTCCAATTGGTTATTCTTGCTTCATACACACACTAATATTTAGATTAAAATTAAATCGTAATTACATAGTTACAAACTCATATGTTAAGAACTGATACAAATGATTGCCTTATTTACTACAATGTTTGTTGTGTATTAAATCTTTTATAATAGTCACAAACCTGAAAATCCTTACTTTTCAATGGCTTTGTAACTTTTTAGGATTTGTGTGCAATTACATTATTATAGGTTTTAATAACATAAACATAGGTTTAATGTGGTAAAAAAATCTTTAGAAACAATAAAAACAAAAATAATTCAGACCATAAAACATGGTATATTAAGAATAAATTTTAACATATATTGTAAGGGTGGTATAAAATTTGATAAGTTTAAATGTTATTAATAAAATATAGGTCAATACATATGAACACATGGGCCATTAACTCCCGACACAATCAATGGTTGTTGTAGAAGAGCAAATGCATTGTAAAATTGAATCTTCAACATTGCTCAAATATTCAGAAGGAAAAACACATGTACATGTAATCGCAGACCAAAAAACTTATAGAAACATTGCTCTATACAAGCATTACAAAGATATGTATACATTTTTCCCCAACACTAAGAAAAATATAAAAATAGAGGATAACATTATTTAAGTTTTTGAGTGACACCCTTATAAAATGAACAACATGAAGTGAATATTCCATCTCACAAGTGATATTGATGACCTCATACAAAACATCACATAAGGGGGTAAGCCTCAATTTGTTTCCCCTTACTTCCACAATATCCCCACCCTTGAAGGAAAAAGGAAACTCTCTTCTTGAATCTTGAAAAGGAAAATCCCAAATTTATGTCTTGCATAATTGACCACATGCAACTTTGGTGGCCATAGTCAAATATGTGGAGACAAGGAAGTTTTGTGAGGTTTCTAAGCTCCAACAATATGCCAACATCATTATCATTGAAGTTATTGACATAGAAATGTTGGAGTCTGTTAAGTCACCCGAGCTTCGTGGAATAAGAGATGATAAAGGTTCACAAGTTTCTCAACCTACAACATTTAAGTCATAATGGTTCACCAAATATTAATTGGAAAATACGTGATTTTTTCCCACATAATGACTATGCAATAATTAATTGGGAGTTTTCGACTAAATATACCAATATGGGAAATAATTCCCAAAACATCCTAAAATTCTATTAGTTAGAAACTTGAACCTCTTCGATCGTGTTTGGTAAAATTGTGCTCTTGCTAAGACTTGGAACTGGGAACTTGGTGCGCTTGGATTTGAGGGAATCTAGACTCCTTGTCCTTGTTGAGTGCTTCAAAACTATGGTAGTAGCTACCCTAGTAGATGTGCATTAACTTCGGGAATATTTAGGGAGCCTTGAGTTCCTATTGCATGTGTTTGTAATGGGGGTGCCAATAGTGTGTTATGTTCATAAATGCTCGGTGATGTTAATTTGCTTATATATGGTTCTGAAGGTAAATTATCATGATAAGCTCAACCCAGTAATATGGAAAGACCCAATAAATGATATTACATCAAAGGCGGAGTTGGAAAATGTGTCGGTGCAAGACCATACAGGTTGATTAGGACAAGATTATACAACCTGACTAAATTGTATGGTTTTAGAAAAAGAGGAGCTAAGCAAACTCTGAAGGTTGTATATTGAAAAGAAGAGTTTGAGCATTGGTATTATGTACTAATATTCGTATTTTGTTGGCACATAGGTGTATAAAAATGAGAAATTTATGAAAGAGATGGAAACATGCACTAAGTGGGAATAAGATGTATGTGGTTGTCTTAGCTATGAAGCACAATTGCAATAAATAGTGTCAAAAGGGTGGATTATCAAATTTGAGTGTCTACATTTCCCCCCTTTAAAGTATGAAATGAAAATTGTATTCTTAAAGGAAAAGATACATGAGTGTGTAGACCACAATTTGTCTTTTCTTGGAGTTTTTGTTGTCTATATTTGTTGGTGTTGACACTCTTCGTGATGAAAACTACAACATAGAGTGTAGTTAATGTCCTTAGAAGAAATTGAATTGTAACTCAATAATAACTATCAAATCTGAACTTGCATACAATGAAATGGAGTGATATAAAACATGGAAAGATTACACAGGTTTATTTTATGAAGGGAAGAGCTTCTCATTTATTTCTTGTTGTTGGAGATTTGGAGATTTAGATTGTTGTTATTGAATCTTGTTGAACGATTGAGGGTACTAAGTCCCCAATCATGCCAAAGGATAAACTAGTGTATTGGGTGTATACAATCCAATACTGAATGGAAGGTAGAGAGGGAGAGGTAAAAATACACCTTATGAAGGATGAAGACCATGTATCAAAGTATTTAGTAACTCTTACAGCTTCCCCTTTAATAATAAGGAGAAGAAAGATTGCCTGACGAATAACTTAGCCACTTTGATATTTTTCAGAACTCTATGGACCACAATGTTACAGATAGATATAGGCCCAATGTCTGAGTATATAGCCACAAGGTAAAGAGAATGAGTTCCCCCGTGCTCTTTCTGTGTGTTTGTACTATTGAGTAAGAGTATGGTAATATGCTGAGATATAATTGGAGAAGGAGACCCATGCCCCCAATACACTTGTATTTTGCAACCGGAACTGAGTATTGAAGAGGAGAATGAGTGAAATACTTCGTGTCCTTATAAATTGATTTGAACTATGCTAACTGAGTTTGAGATTGTGCCAAAAAAATTATTCTTTCTAAGAAATCTAAAACTGTAGAAAAATGTGGTGTTTTTTCCCATAGGGAAATAACGTATGATATGGTAGGGAATGTCTGTATGGTCTTGACCCTTTTGTATGGTTTTGACCCTATGTGTTTTCTGCCTAAATTTGATGTCTAGAGTTGTTTCTAAGTACTTTTCCCCTATGAAAAACATGTGTATGAACCTATGATTCTACCTATAAATATATAATATACCTTGATGAATGCCCCCTCTTTTAAGGTGCATGTGAAAAACCATTTGAGTATGTGGCTCAAAATAAAATATGTGTGCCCATACATTGTATCTCAAAGAATTTGTAGGAGAGTGTAGAATGTTGAAGAGGTGGCCACCTTAGGGAGTTTGTACCTAAAAAATAGGGTTTCACATGGTAGAAACCATGGTACACAAAAAGACATACAACTATATTAATAATAGCAATTGTATTAGTGATAACAACAAGAATAATGTTAATAGCAACATTACAAGTGTAATAGAACTAGAATAGATACAAAACAATGATCAAGTGAGCAAACACAAGAAAGAGCATGTAAGTAGGGTCACATCTAGTCATAGAGCTGCGAACATAGGCCACCCATAGTGTCACAAGATAATCTAAGAACTTAGGCCCATATAAAACAAAAGAAATGTCACACAAGAAGGAATAGAGCCACAAACATGGTACACCCATGATGTCACAAGGAAAGCAAGGCACTCCAGCCGTATATAATGAATTAGACAAGTAACCACATAAGAAACTAGCAATCTTGTATTATAAAGAGTAATATCAAATAGTGACAAAAGAAATATAAGTAATAAAAGATCCCACTAAGCAAGATATGTCAATGTTACACAAGACACTTGTGTTAGTCATGTTAGTTATAAAAATAACATACACATGATATATGTAATCAAGAGTAATGAGGAAGTAGAAAGGAGCTATAATGAAGTAACAACACATGTATAGTGTGAAAGGATTCCCCCAAGAGAAGAATGTAAGGAACCAGGTATCTTCTATTAGCATGTAACGACTTGTGTGTCCTACATCAAGCTCAAAATACCTCATGAAGGCATGTGCATAAAGAGTAGAAAATGTATCTTATCATTCAAACTATAGTGACTAACAACACATGTAATTTAAAATGTCAAAAATCCAAGCTTAGTACTGGTCCTAGTTTTCTATTTTTGCAAATATGTGAATGTTTTTTATTATTGAGATATATCTATGTAAAGAGAAAGAGATAGTCTTAACAATATTATAAATATATTTGAAGCATCACCCTTACCAAAGTATGCAGGGGTATATATATAGAGCAATTAAACTTACTCTTTAAAAATAAGGAAGGGAGATCCACATATACCCTTGGGCATTCAAGAAGGGATGTAGTATAATTATGTGATGCGATGGATAAGCTAACTGAACAAAGGACCCATGACCACTATAGATTCAAAAAATGCCCCCTTATGAATAAAATGGGTAGTGAAAAGTTGTTGAATGATATTCCTAGTGCTTAAATTGTTTAGAAAATAATTTATTTATAAACTAAATTAAACAAACATAACCGCATGAAATAAAATTTAGACTATGATTCAAGATATGATTCTTGGAAAACCCCCAATATGAGGGAAGTACCAATAGGGAAGGGAAAATTATCTTTCTTCCCAAATTATTTTTAGCCAAATAATGAAATGCAAATACTATACATATTTGGAATAGAGTACAACAATGGTGTTATACTCTAGTGACTTCTTACAATCAATTTCCTCTACACATTACTTTTATAAAAACTACACAACCAGATATTCCCCTACTCATTGATAATGTTTCTATCTCATCCTTCCTACTTAAAATTTCATTTAAATTTCCTACCATGTACTAGATAATCATAAGATTCGAGAAAGGGAAGAGACATGGTCTCTTTTTTACATTCTTGGATATCCTGCCTACCTGCTACGGTTATGACACTATCATGGTGTATTTTAAAACCATCATCCATTGTGGCACCTTACACAACTAATAATGTGAATTGAAAAAATCATCACCATGACTTCCAAACCAATGCCTCATGCATTTGACAATCTCGCAACCATTTTTTATTTTCTCTATTTTCTCTATTTTATTTCACTTTTCTTCTTCCAGGTGTGTTCACTTGATGAAGTAGTGTTTTTACAAAATCCCTATGGATTACACCACCATTTATTAGGAGGATTTTAATCACACAAAATCTTAGTGGGGAGTAGATGAGGAAATGTCTCCCTCACTTTATCCTTTGAGTACCACTTGACTTGTTTTAGTATCTTCCCCTTAAGCCCATCCTATCAAGAATCATATGGTCCTCTTCTTGCTTCTTTGATATTTTTCTACAACAATACATCCTCCTCTAATTGACCTGAAGAGTCTAAAAAAATATCTCCTATGGAAGGTATTTGACATTCTTATTCTTCCTTAAGAATGGATGGGTCATATAGGTGGAAGTTCTTATAATTTATTATTTAGTACATCCACAAGAAGTGTGGTAAGTTGTGCTTTAAAAGAATTTTCTATAACTTTCAGTAGTATGATGAATCGTCCATATTGTAGAGGCTTGATTTTCCTTGCTTTTCCTTGAAGTATATCCTTCATCAAGTACAACCGTGAACCACGTCTTTAACTTTGATCCAATGCTCCCCTTTGATGTTGGCCATTTTGTTCTTTGTACTTGTCTTAAGATTTCTAAAGTTGATCTCTCACCTTGAGATGGAGCTATCTTATCCAATAAATTAATTTTGTTGTCTTGATCACCTTTAAGTCTCTTGCATCCTCTTCTTCTTATTTTCTAACTAAAACATCAAGAAGATTGGCCTAAAAGTACCCCAAGCATGTTTCAGATAGTAAAATGTGATACTAAGCTAACATGGATATACTTTATGATTCTGCATTATTTTTTGTATGTATATAGTAATATAAGACAAAAGATAAACTTTATATCTTCTTTGCGCATAGGTAGATAATATGAAAAGCCTATGAATATATGAGAAGGAGATGAAATGATTGGTAATTCAACACTCATCAAATTTTGTATAAAGCTATATAATCCTATTTGAAAGAGGGTTGATCTTGGATCATAATAAAGAGTACTTCTGTATAGTTCCTTTTTCCATTTGTGTTCTATTATAGCTTTGTTTAATTCTACTACACTATGGGATTTCTATTATATGGTTCTCTTTTTGTGAATTATTTACATATATAGCCTATTATGTAATTGAAACATGTAATTATATCCCATGATTCAATCTAGACAACAACATGTTGCACGTTCTGATGTTGTAATCTAAGAACCTATGAAACTCAAGGAGTATGTCATGATATTAAATCAAGTTGAAGCTCAAGTGCAGCAGCTAAAGTTTTAACTCTTGGATTGGAATACATAGTTATTGGTTGCCATGAGAGATAATAAGAATGATATTGAAGTGAGGACAAAACTACACCAACAAATGCTAACAAAGGTAGAAGATCAAAAACTTGAAATGGATATGCTCTCATCGCTACAACCAAGGATAATGTCAGTGAATGATTGCAAGAATGGGAACAAAATGTGACAAGGAACACTTTCATAGGGGTTCAAGCACCACGAATGAGAGACCAAATATAGACACTCATTCAAGATATCCATATCACTATTTCTATTCACGACCAAGATACCCAACATGAAAAACATGACCAACTATATGAAGTTATGAAGGTACTCACACAATTGTAGATGTACTATGGAATAATAAATAAAGCCTTTGTAGATTGGAATACATACAAGGAAAACCTAGAGGTCATTCTTCTAACTGCACAGACAATGAAGAACAGACCAAGGCTCATTTTGTCACATATAATTCTTCAAAGAGCCAAGGCCACACACATAATGACACCACCACAATTCAACCCTTGTAGTCAAACTCAGCAGATGGAGCATCCAAAGTAGATCGAGCAATACCAGTAAACAAAGAGCATCATAATTTTTTGGATGGTGATTAGGTAATAAATATACTAATTGTGTAAATTTTGGTATATCTGTAAGCAAGCTTGCATATTCTAAAAAACCTATAAGGGCATATTACGAGGGAGTTCCCATAGATTAAAAACGTAAAAGGGACAGTCTATTGGGAAATATAATTAATTAAAAAATTGAAAGGGTGGTTAAGTAGTGTGCAGAGGATGAAAAGCGGTAAATGACGTCCTTTATGTTGACTGCGAACAAAGTAAGTTACATCGCAATGCAACCACCACTCAACACTAGATAGAATTCAATGCATAGACAAGTCTCCAATAGTTCAAATCACTTTTTGTCTTGAGACGAGATAACTATTAAGTCCAAGAAATTGTTGGATAATAAAATGTGATATTAAGCCGACGTGTATATAGTTCATGATTCCACATTCCTTTTGTATGTATATAACAATATAAGATAAAGATAGAATGTATATATTCTATGCACATAGGTAAAGAATATGAAAATCCTCTAAATATATGAGAAGGAGATGAAAGGACTGGTAATTCAACAATTATCACATTTTGTATCACGGGGGGTTCACTTAGTAAAAGTATGGTATAGCACGTGCGTTCGAAGGGTATTAAAGAATACCCTTAATTCTAGTTTCTACCTCTAATTATTCAATTAATAATACCCCCTCCTGTTATATTATTAGAATGAAAATACCCCCTATTTTTTCCATGTACCTTACTTACCCATTTTTCAATTACAATTTTATTTACCCCTTTTTATTTCTACCCTGATATATTAGACAAAATATATTATATTTCTCACTCAAATTTTTAATATGCATTTCCTCTCGAAATATAGTTTGAAGCCATTCAAGACCTATTACAAATCACCTTATATATGTTAAAATTTAATCATTTATCAATAGTTCTTCAAATAATTAAGATGGTGAAATAATATCACTTGTGTTGAAAAGCATACTCAATCTTAGTTTTCTACCATCTTATTATTTATTGGTTCAGAATCTAGATTTATTTATTAAAAAGTAGATTATAATTTAATTTATGACCACACTCCTTTTTCAATTTTAAGTTATTTACTTTTCAAAACTAGGGTTCAAATGTTTTAGCTTTATATTAAAATTAAACCTCCCTTTCCTTTAGCCCGCCACTCCAACCTACCCCCAATACCTGATTCAAAACATTAATAAATTAAACCCTTTCACCCCCTCATGTCTATCGGTATATTGACTTTAATTTTATTAATTTTAATTACCTCAATATGAACCCACGTGCTAGGATATTGCCTAGCTAATGAACCCCCTGTGTTTTGTATAAATCTATGTAATCATATTTGAAAGAGGGTTGATCTTGGATCCTAATAACAAGTACTTCTATATAGTTCATTTTTCCATTTATGTTATGGTATAGCTCTATTTAATTATACTTCATTATGGTATTTATGTGATATGGCTCTCTTTTCATGAATTCTTTGTATATATCCTATTACACAAATGAAACATGTAATTATATCTCGTGCTTTAATCTAGACTACAACATGTTGTAATTTCTAATGTCGTAATCCATGAACTTCTGCTAACAATATGCTTCAAATTTTGACTTGTTGGTTGATGTGTATACTACCATATTGTAAGAATGTTGAATGTAGTCCAAGGACTCATCCCAAGTCCATATATACTTGATGTTATATCCTATAATCAATTGTACCAAATTTTTATTCACAACCTTTGTTTTCCCATCTGTTTATAGATGGAAAGCCATGCTTCATTGTAATTTGGTATCCATCTCATCCCAAAATGTAGTCCAAAAATTCCCAAAGAACTTTGAATCTCTGTTAGACATGATAGAATTTGGAAAACCAAAATTAATACATACATTACTAAAAACAATTTATGTCACCACATGACCTTTTATAGTCTTTTTACACACCATAATAATATGATTTTTAAAAAATCTATCAACAACAACATACAAGTGGTCATGGCCGTGTTTGGTCACAAGTAGTCCTCCGATAAATTCCATTGATATATCCTCCCAAGGTCTAGTGGGGATTGGTATAGGCATATACAATCATTCCTTACTTACTTTAGGCTTACTAGTACATTGAAGTTTACATCTTTTTATGAATTTTGATACGTCATCTTGTATATTAGGTATTTCCAAATCCAAAATGGCTAGATACTTTGCAGGTATGTGCCTCCCTCATTAATAGAATTATTTCTCCCCTTTATAGATAAAGCTTTCCCCATCATTAGAATATCCCATCCTTGATATGACACCTATACATACCTTTTTTGTCAGCCTCCTTGGACTACAACGACTAGAATGTCACCCCAAAATATGCATTCTGAGCATAGGATTCTCCATAAGCATCCTTCGTGAAAGGATCTGGGTAGGAGAAAGTGGCCAAAATAGATATTTTTTATGTCATGGGCAACCTAAACACTATGTCTACCACCACACTGGTGCTACCTTTCTTATACTTGATCATTAGATGGAATTTTTGGAGAAATATTAATATCCACTTGTATTGTCTTGTTACAGTAACTTAGATTTTGCTTGCAAATATTTGAGGGTTTTGTGGTCAATAAGCACTATGGTCTCTTTTCCAAACAAATTATGTTTCCATTTCTTTATTTACCAAACTATTGTGTACATTTCCTTATCATAAATTGGATATCCTCTAACTATTATGGTAATTTTTTCATAACTATAACACACTAGCTTACCTTCTGATATCAACACTAGCCCCATAACATATTCACTAGCTTTGGTCTTGAATTCAAATGGCTATTGTAAGTTAGCAAGAGAAAATATTAGAGCATGTCTAATCTTGTACTACAAAGACTCAAACTATTTAAAATTTCCCTCACCTTAATTAAAAATCTTATCATTGGCTACAACTATATGTAGAGGTGTTGCAACAGTAGAAACATTAGTATAAATTTCCTCAGGAACCATATTTCCCCTACAAAACTCCTAGTCTTCATGGTACTCCATGGTGTGGGACAATTAATGATGGCTTTCATTGTGGCGGGATTAACTCGTTGTTCACCTACTCCAACCACATGCCCAATATAGACTAGTGATTGTTTAGAAAATTAACATTTCTTCATCTTATACAACAATTGTTTTTCCTTTATCATTTGCAAGAATTATTGTAAATGACTTATATGTCCTTTGCACATGGTACTAAAAATAAAAAATTCATCCAAATAAACAATAACACATGTATTTATTAATGACTGCAATACATCATTCATCAATCTCATAAATGTAGTAGGTACATTACATATCAAATATAAGTACCAACCATTCATACAAACCTTGTTTTGTATTAATGACAATCTTCTACATATCCTACTCATCCATTTAGACTTAGTGATACCCAGATTTTAGATCCCACTTCCTAAAATAGTTGGCATGTTGAAGTCGGTCCAAAAGATCATATATCCATGGAAATGGATATTGGTTCTTGATGGTGATCTTGTTCAAGGCCTGATAGTCTAACATGTTCTCCAAGATTCATCCTTCTTTTGTACCAACACAACGGGTGACCCACATGAAGAGGTAATTGGGTGAATTAACACTTGTTATAATAGCTCTTGGAGTTATTTATTCACTTCATCTCTTTGTCAACAATTATCTACACATCTCAATGTTAGGTGGAGGAGATTATGGACATAATCAAATCTTATGCTCTACCTCTTATTTTAGCAGTGGCCCCTTTGGATTTTAGAACACTTCTTGAAATGACTGAATTATGTTATCCAAACCTTTCAATTACTCATTAGAAACCCCAACATTTTCCAGACCATTCATTTTTTACCCTTTAATAAAAGTAAATAAAATTGATTGCGATTTGTTTGAATTAGTCTATTTGTTTGGCTGACACTTACCAAGGCCAACTTAGCCTTTCTTTGGTGCGCCTTAATGTTGTAATGTGTTCCATCCTTAAATCTTCTATATTAATTACCCCTCCTCATGACATCCCTTACATACAAGTAAGGAATTTTAAAAACCACATCAAAATCATTGAGTAGAATCACATCAGCTATTATTTCCTCAATAAATTGCTAATTATTTCCAAACTTGAAGCTAAATCTTTTAGTAACCTAAAGTTATAAATCCTTTCTCACCCATCCCAAGGGATAGGGATGTAGATGCTCATAAGTTTCAAGACCAAGATTTCTCACACCACGTCAAAATCAAAATAATTTGAGAACTAGGATCAACTAATGCATTTGCCTTAGTTTTCTTGTTTTGAATATTTATTTGGAATAACTTACTCATATCTTCTTCTGGTTGATAGTTTCATATATATTCATGGTCATGCATCCCAACCTCTCATCTACATCGAAATTTTCCTTTATTTCAACCTCAACCTCAATCTTCAAATATATCATGGGCATCTTGGAGTCCTTGGAATGATTCTTTGGGTGCAACTCCAGATGCAATTTCCAACATGTAACATCATTATGTCCATTTATATCACAATGTTTTTAAAAAATGTATCCTTCCAAGCATTTAATGTGGTGGAAACATTATTACCATTCCACATACCCTGTATTGTTTGGTTGGCTTTTCTATTTCTTGGACTAGTTTGTGGTCTATTTGGGTTTTAGAATCTCCTTCTCCTTACGTTTTATCATCTTCTATATAGTATTTCTTGCACACAAGATTCATTGAGGTCCTTTGGATTTGTGGAGACCACCCTTTTACCGCGATGAGTATGTAGTCCCTCCAAGTATTTGGTGAGAATGTATTCATCCTCCAAGTCCATATTTAACAACATGGTTTGTATTTAATTATAGAGTATAATCATATACACTTTGATGATTATATTTGTTTAAAATATTACCATTCAATTATTTGATCTTACTTTATGCCCAATTGTATAAACATTACCTCTTAACAATTCCTTAAATCCACCCCAACTATCTACAAAAAATCCCTTCTTCTTTTCACAAGTGGTTAGGAAGGTTTTCCACCATGCAAGAGCATGAATCTCCATCTTGAGTATGGAAAGGTCATCTTTTGTACCTATGTGACATTATGTAAACTAAAATTTACCTCAATTTGTGTCATTCATTTATCTAGTAATTTTGCATTTACTTGTCCATCAACGTTCTTAAAACCTCAATTTCAACTTTGAAAGGAGCATGTTCATACGTTACCTTATTTTTTCATGTGTCTCTTGGAGGTGTTTACTCTTCTTCCTCATGTTCTTCCAAGAATTATTCATCATGGCTATCTTCCTTTGATGCCAAGCTTCTTAACTAGAGATCAAACCACTTCATCCATGGATTCTTACCTATTAGCTACCAGGTTCTATTGGTATGAGATTTCCTTTTGATGCCTTAGTATCATTTCCATGGTGGTATCTATTATCCAAATAACTCTCATAGTTATTTGGACAACTTACATACATATTTTGGCTTAGAGATCTTCATTACAAGTGGTGGGCACCTCAATTGTCTCCTTGGCACATTCACTTGGTCACTGTTTTCCTCGCGCACCCTTGAGTTCTTCCCCTTCTTCCCTTTCCATTTTCCTTTTCCTCTTTGTTCCACTCTTACCTTGCGCACATATTCTACGCATTCACCTTCTTCCTCGTAGCTATTCATCCTACACACACACCTTGCACTTGCTTCAAATCAGGTAAGTCTGTGGCCCTCTCGTGCACCCCACACAATACCTTGTAATAGTTGCACCTTGACCATATGTTTTCCACTCACCAGTTTGCCCCATTTCCTTTTCTCATGTTGTCCTTGCGCACACCTCCCTTCTACCTTATTCCCATGCCTCATTATTCTACGTGCATACCTTTTTGCCCTCCCTTGCACCTTTTTGTGCCATGTCATTTTCTGACACACTTGAGTATGCCACACACAACTAGCCAAAGCGCGCCAATAGGGCACTGAATCCTTACAGAAAATCAATGGGTGACACGTGGCAAAAATGATAAGAAGATTTACATAGTTGGTTGTCCTTCAGTTAATCCATGTGTGTCACATGTCTTACATGCACATACGACTCTGACAAACTTCTGACAACCATATTTTTTACTACAGAGATTTGATCGACATTCGCCTAGTCTCAATCGATAGCTGTTGACGTAGGTTAGAGTGCTAGATATTCAAATTCAAATTCTTGGTGGAATTGGTAGGTGAGAAATGGGAAAACATCTTTCTGGGCATTAATGAGCAGATTTGATTACTCCAACCACCTGATTTGATCTAACCCACCCTCTTTCCTTCTCCAACATGCCAAACAGACTTAGGGAAGTACATCTGACAAATTGTAGGTAGATTTACAGGCATTGAATGTTTCTTGTTGGTGGTTGTATTTTAAATTTGGGTTTTCCCTCCTTTTTCTCTTCTTCTTCCTTAGATTCATCTATAAATGTAAGAGTTGGGATCATTGTTAATGTTGGACATTTTTGGATCCTTAAGCATTTTGCTAAGGACTTCATATTTTCTGTATTCTGAGTCCCTGACCTCTATATTTGGCTTATGCATATGGATATCGACCTCTTTCGCCATTATAATAGTTCTGTGCATTTAGAAGTAATGGAAGCATCGTTTTGTGATTATTCTTTGTCCTAAGCGTGTTTGTATTCTTTCTTCTTTCCTTTCTTTTACATTGCGTGCTTGTTATGTCATTCTACGTCCCTTGCAGTTCCCTTTTTAGTTGTGTTCTATGAAACTGATATGGTAAATGCATCTTAGTTGTGCTACACGTGCCTATCCTTATTTCATGCCTTTTCCTTCATTTTCTCTCAAACAGATAGTGTTCATCCCTCTTTTCTGGTGCTATCACCTTCCTAATATTATTTTTCCTTTTTGTTATCCTTCTATCCCTGGTCCCTTGGCATTGTTAGCTTAGTTTTACCTTTCAACACTAGGAGTAGTAGTAGCAGTAGAAATAGACAGAGGAATAGGCCTTCTCTGGAGATCCATCTCAAGCGCCTAAGGTCCCACAACTTGGAGACGGTTCCATTGTTGTCTCATATGACTTGGTCCTTCTAGATCCGAGACAAGAGTGCAAGTTTGAATGACCAACCGTTTCTGGTACGCCTGGTGGGACTAGCAGTGAAAGCTCAAATTTTATCTTGTTAAGTTTTGGTGTGTGAACTTAATATTTTCAACCTTTGGAGGCTTATTTCAACACATCTTGTGACTCCTAACATTTCCAGAGCTCCTGTTTTACAGTCCTGAGCACCTTCTATGAGAAGAGTGCATACCAGACAAAGAGCTACAACTAAAGGATCCTTTGAATACCTCCAGCTTTCACCAAGAAACACACACAACCGATCTTCTATGTGCGTATCCCCATCCCCAATGCACCATGTGCACTCTACTCCTCATAATAGACAAGCGTGCCCTACCATGGCGCTTCAACCTCCTCCTCCAAAGAACTTCGCAAGTTTCATTGGCGGAAGCCCACTCAATCTCAATGCCCAACATGACATGCTAGTGGCTGTGCTCAAGAGTATTCCATACATCACAAGAGAAAATAAAGTCACCCCTTTTAAACACATTCAAGATGTGACCAATGTATACTTTGTTATCTTATTGCACATGATGATGTTGCTGTCAGGTTACTTAGATCCTCTTTCAAGGGTAAATCACTCCAATGGTACCGTGGCATGAGACTTGCATCTATTGCTTCTTAGAATGAGCTCAGAATAACTCTTTACAATTACTTTAAAGATAAATCAGATCATCTATCACTGATAGAGCAGCTGACTACAAAAAAATGCTCACCCAATGAGCAGATGACTGATTTTAACATCAGAGAAGACTTGGAACAAAATTCCTTAAGTGGTAAGGCCTACAGCCTAGCATGATTTCTTGTACTATCTAAGGGATTTCAATAGTGACATTTCAGTCATGATTCAATCCATGGGAGGTAGAACTTTACCTGTTGCATACAGTATTGTAATAAGGGCATAAAATAGTCTCATTCAGGCTAGTAAGTTGGCACCTAGGCCTCTTGTACCCTTATTCCTAGAGATGTCTTCAGCACCCTAGCCTTCTATTGCTCCAGTTCTAGTGTAGAGCACATAACCAGTTGCATCTACATCCTACTCTCCTGCACATAAAAAAGAAGATGATGATTTGAAGGCCCTATTAGAAACTTTTCTAACAAGGTCATATCATTGGAGAAACAATAGGCGCAAGCCTACAGAGTTAGTTTCGATCAGGTGTAAGGCCAGAGCAATCAACCTTGGTGAAATTAGTATGGGAATCAAAGATATGGAAAAAACTAGTAGAATGATAGATGACATGCTAATGCACATCTGCCCTTGTACGTTATTCCTCCTGCACAACCTCATCCAACGCCCAATACAAGTCAAGCACTTGTCCCAGTCCATAAAAACATGGTGTATGCATCGGAATGGTGATTTCCTTACAATATGTCTCATATTAAATATCATTGCACCAATGTTACACACGCGCAAGCCTACATGATTCAGAATGCTCCCAGTTATGAGCCTTCAACAAGTGCACTAGAAGCAGATAACCAAGAAAGGTAGAAGCTCCTCCAGAGGCAAATTTGATGTTCTTCAGTGCTAAGGAATTCTGTGTAATCAACTAAGCTTGTAGAGGATACAAGCAGACCGCACGCCCAAGTTGCAGACAACACAAGATACAAGAAGAGAATGCTTGAGTCTGGCGCGCAGGTCATAATTCCAGCAACACAAACAAACCCTCAAAAGAAAAACGAAGCAACTAAGACATCTAGTGATAAGAGTGCCCAAGTGCCAGCACATGAGGCTCTATGCAAAGCACCTCTAGAAGTGGCATTGTAATGAAATTACTTGTATAATTCAGATTATAAGTAGTAATATAACACCAAATAACACAATATTTCAGAATAATGATCTCAATATGCAATTGTAATAGCTTCGCCACTTCGAGGGGGCAACCTCCAAACCATATAATAAGACTCAAATGCTCAAATGATAATGAACTACTACCTACAATCCTCTATATATACTATTCATATGTTATGGCCATCACCCAGGCTGACCTATTAAGCATGAGAAAGTATAAATGATATAATAAAATGATATGGTAAGCCACAAGTCGGCTACTCATATCCTAATACAAGCAATAGGTTAAGGGCGTAGCATGCCCTTCCCCTTCAAACCAACATTGTCCTCAATGTTGAATAATCATAGAAGGTAGTTTTTAAGTTCATGCTAGACATAAACTTAATGTATTATATAAGTACAACAGATATTTGTGTAATTGTCTTTGATAGAATTGTATAATAGACACATGTACAAAGATTGTGTTTTGATCAGTTTCAATTATGTCATGGGTCATAGATTCTTTGTTTCTTGGATGGATCTATATATAGTTATTTAATAAAGAGTTATTCTAATGGGCTAGTTAGTAAAATTATATAATATTACTTTTAAAGCTAATGGGTAAATGAATTAATTTAATTTAGAACTGATATCTTTATTATGGTACCACTATTAATTCTCCTTCAATTTTCTTGTATATAAGCAAACACATATTCAGGTTCTCATGGGCTTTTGTTATGCAAGCTTTGTGTATTGCAAGTATCCTTTGGAAATACATATGGTGCATAAAACAGAAGAGAACAAAACGGTGGTTATTGGAATTTTGTACAAGTATGGAAGACATGATACCTTCCTTGCAGAGGTATGCTTCTATTCATTTGGTCCTTGCTGATGTTCTTAACTTTATTTCAAGATCCCAACTTGGGGTTTTCTCTGCATTCAATATTTTGGCCTTCTTGACTCTAGTTATGTGTTTTCAAGTAGCTACATCAGGTGATACAGGTAATTTCCTAGAGTTACATAGGTCTCACCATTCTTGATTGAACTTGCTTAGTTAATAGATACATTTATACATAAGAGTAACAATGTAATAGGTTGTTACCTTAAGATGGGATAATCTCAAGGTCCGTTGTTAACTTTTGACAGTCTATTAATTGCAAACTTATCCTATAGACAGGTTCGGAGTTAGATTGAAGTGAATGAATTATATGTACAAATATGTTATATATGAATTTCTTAATAGAACAGGACCAAAGTTTGATTACACTGGTGCACTCAGACCTTCTCATTGGGGGGATATGAAGGAAGAATCGAAGACATGCAATCATGGGCAATATCAATCTCCCATTGATGTGGAGAAGAGATATACAGAGATATATCCCAATCTGGGAAAGTTACACAAAATTTTGTAGGAGTTGTTAAAGTATGCTTGCTTTATTGGATTTAGATTTTCTATAATAAATGATGAAGGTAGTTTTTAAGTTCATGCTAGACATAAAATTAATGTATTACGTAAGTACAACAGATGTTTGTGTAAGTGTCTTTTACATAATTGTATAATAGACACATGTACAGAGATTGTGTTTTGATCAGTTTCAATTACGTCATGAGTCATAGATTCTTTTTTTCTTGGATGAATCTATATATACTTATTTAAGAAAGTGTTATTCTAATGGGCTGGTTATAAAATTATATAATATTACTTTTAAAGTTACTGGGTAAATGGATTAATTTAATTTAGAATCGATATCATTATTATGGTACCAACATTACTTTCCCTTCAATTTTTCTGTATACAAGCAAACACATATTCAGGCTAAAATATGGCTTATAAGCCATATGGTACCCTAAGCTTGATAATCTATTTGATATGTTATTGTTACTAATTTACCAAGATATTTTAGGAAAAAAATTACAAAATAAAAAAACCGAACTACACTGTTGAATTGCCAACCAAACTTTACTTAGCAATGATCCAACATGTGAAGGTTTCAATGAAATGTAGGTGAAAGTCAAGTTTAGAACATGAAAAGTTGTACTTAGAAAGATTTGTAATTCCACCAGACACATTCTCCAACTAAAAGTGGGTATCAGGAAAACAAATTCATCTCTTGATCAAATTTCTACACACATCTCTGCAAGCATGGTAAAAAATATTGTTTTTTATGTTGCCTTGATAGATAGTGCACTTCAAGAACAGACATAACATTGTTTTTACAAACCTGACTTGGGCTTCCATTTCTAAGGGAGGAAACTTCATGTGAATGGACATTGAACAGGAGGGCACACCCAAACCTTCATTGCTCTCTTGTTCTACAATCTTCTTCTGGCCTCCAAGCTTATTGGCACCCATTGTCAAACTATTCTGAAATTTCTCCAACTATTTTACAATATCTTTCTAACAAATACTACCTCTTTAGTGACCATAGTTTGGCAAGCAGGGATTGAACCATGATACTTCAACTCCATAGGAAAGCTACAAACTTTACCATCGCCTCCATAACATCCTATGATGAAGCCTAAATACGAAATTCCCTAAAAAATTAATTAAAGAAGGTCTAAATGTTTTATAGTACACACAAGATAAAAGAATCGCAGAAACAAGTAATTAACAATGGGATTAGATATCTAAGAGGTTGTGGTTTGATGGGAATGGAATAACACCTGTAAGAGAGTGATTCAGGTTCAAATACTCCTAGCTGCAATAAAGTTATTCATAAAGCTAGTAGACATATGACAAGGTTGCAATTTCACAGGGGGTTCATTAAATAGGCAATATGCATAATCACGTGGGTTCATTATTAATGATTAATTTACCAACATAACATTAGCACATATACAAGTCAGATCTACGCCATTGACATGATGCAGTGGCTATGAAAGGGTTTAATAGCACAAATGTTTTGAATCAGTTACTGGGGGTAGGTTGGAGTGGCAGAGGCTAAAGGAACAGGGAGGTTTAAGTCTTTGAATATTGCGAGGCAGTAGAGGACATTTGAATCCTGGATTTGAACAGTATTCTGGAGCTTTAAGTTGCTGTGCGTTGAGTGTGAGCTCAACAAATCAAATTAGAGATGCCTGAGGCTCCTTAATAAATAAATCTAGATTCTGACATGCATTAACATGAAAAAGATCTCTAGAGATCTAAGATTGAGCTGATGGGTTTTCAACACAAGTGATATTATTTCACCATCTTAGTTATTTGTTCCTAATGAACTATTGCTAAATGACCTACATTTTAACATGATACTAAGGTGATTTCTAATAGGTCTTGAATGGCTTAGAAACATATGATTTCGAGAGGAATTGCATATTATATGTATTGAGTGAGACACATAATATATTCTGTGGAATATATCAGGGTAGAAATACAAAAGGGGTATCAGCCTTTCCATTAAGTATTTGAAAAATGGATATGATTTAAGGCTACATGGAATCTGCTCAAGACATTGAGTGGTGATATTCATTGCTAACCTTGATCTTATATTGATGGGGTATTATTTTTTTAATTTTTTTTCCTATAAACTAGAATTACTGATTGTGATCTCTCTTAATACCCTTGGAACGTACATGCTATACCATACTTTTTTAAAAAGTGAAAAGGGCAACTCCACATAATCACAATCTAACCATGAAACTTGTTTTAATGCAAGCTACGACGCAACTTTTTTTGTATTCTTGGACACTGAAACAATCAATGATACCGCAGCCATCACCCAGCAGTTTTGGAACACAATGTCATCCAAGGGCATCAACATGCAAAAAAGTCCTTACCATGGAGATATACTTCATGCATTCTTGAACTTGATGAAATAACTTAACAAATTTTTTGGAACAGCTAAAAGCAATGCATTAGAAGGTTCAAATGGTAAGTTGTAAGCCAACAATCTTGAAGAACAAACCTAATGGGAATTGTATAAAAAGTTACTTCCATTGCAATCATTATGCCTACGTTGTCAAGGACATTTGACTAAGCCATAGTAATTCCCAAGTATGTCAATTTCTTTGTAATGGACCTCTAGGAATGTTGTCTAGTAGTCCATAAGTATCCCAGAAATTGGGGCATTCTGCACCCATGTGTACGTCTGGTACTCATTAGTAATGCCATTCATGCCTTCATGACTGAATCCATTGTCCTAGGGTGTCCACATGTTGAAGCATTGGATTATGTCATCACAATTATACATGTTGATCCAATTTCTGGCAATGCTGCACATTGATTCTAATGAATGGTCTGAAATTGGTACCTGCTGGGGTTTCTCTGTCTACCTTGCTGTCCCCACTCAAGTGCATATATTGCCACGTTGGATTACATAAGATCCAGACCTGGTGATCTCAAGCTGAAAAATAATTTCAGTGACCTGGAATGTCCCATTGCAGACCACCATGTTCAACATATTTCCGAGACAAAAAGATTCAAGCCAAAGATCAGGTGATGTACATCTTTGCATTGCATGGGGCATGAAAGCTAGTCATTTCCCATTGCAATCATTATGCCTTTTCCTATCAAGGACATTTGACTTGCATAGTCGAGCTCCCAAGTATGTTTTCTTTCGGTAATGAACCTCTAACAAACGTTGTCTAGTATTCATAAGTATCCAGAAATTGGGGCATTAAATAGCACCCCTTAATCTTATCGGCTGCCCGTTGTAGTGCCAGTAAAATCATGCCTAACCAATACTAGACATCAATCAGGGTCTCTGTGAAGCATTTTGTCAAACAATTGGCATGTTGATCCTAAATGTGTCTGTACCATTGACAGTGAGGTTGATCTATCTAGTCTTGCTGTCCCCATTCAACTAATATTGCCACGGGATCAAAATTACAGACCATAGCCCAGCTGAAAACAATTCTCAGGTGGAATGCCTAAAACCAGGGACATGAACATGACATGCTTTCAGACAAATCAAGATAAGTTGCAAAGATGCAGGAATGGAAGATCTTTGCTGGTCCATCCAAACAAAACCCTTTCCCAGGAATGATACCCTAAATGGGAATGTGTGCCAACTTTGCATAAAATATAAGTTTCCATGAACAGGATTTCTGAATGGGGAAACATGGCAGCAAATTTGATTGGGCATGTCAAGATCAAACATCTGAAGTGCAAAAGGATTTGAAGCACCTGAAGACAACTCATTCACTTTTAGATGTATCTTCAAGTGGATAAGCACCCAACTTCAGTAAGAAGATCAGCCTAAATGGATCATGCTTGGTAAATCTAATGTGTTATGGAAGTGCATGTCCAGGTTTAGCCAGACAACCCAAAGCAACAAGCATTATGGTAGTTTCTAGATCAACCACAAACTGCAATGTATCTGTAAATGGGTTTTTGAAAGCTGAGTTTTTGGAAAAATCGTATTACACGAGTTATTTTTAACAGGCAGACTGGGAAAGAACGGTCAAAATGGAAGCAAACATTACGACAGCAAGCAACAATTTAGATCATTGTATAAAAAAATTAATTACCCATAGTAGAGAACAAAGAAAATAAACAGCATGAAACATGAAAAAATACCAAAACAAACCTGTGCACTGAAGGTTTGAAACAGGAGCGGCAGAAGCAATGTTAAGTTGCACGATATTTCTATTGTATACTTTTTTTGTATTGTTTTACATTACTTTTTTTGTCGCCTTTTAAGAAAACACAAATATAAAACTGTTTTTCCCGAAGTTGGATCTTTGAAATCTCTGTTAGCCATGATTAGTGCTATTTTTTTTCGATGTTGCTCTCTTTCAAATATTTTCCCACTCTTTTGATTATTGGCCTTACTTAAATTTATTTATTCAAAATTCTTATGTTTTTATATGTATTGATAGGTAACGATGCTTAAAAGAAATGGTTTTTTCTGTTGTGCATCTTTAAATATTAGTAGTTTCACATCCTGCCAAAGAGAAATAAGACTCATTCACTTGTTATCCTCCATGCATCTCTCACATGTAGTCCCCTCCCCACTCATTTGTTGACCAGTAAAAAGATACGTTCGATGCTTTTGATGAATTTAGTTTCCTCACTAGGCTAACAAAGTGCTTGTTTGTTTTCCTCTTCAGCTACGAGAAATGTAGACTTGAATACAATTCCCCCCCCCCCTCCAATTGCCATGACACTCACTAAACCTCACTCACAAAGGAAAGAAGAATTTGGTAGGATCTAATTTGTTATTAGTGTTTTACATTGTAGGCAGTCAAAATTGGTCTGACTAGTAATAACAGAAATGGCCAGAAATGGCCAAACCCACCTCTATGTCTACTACACAAACTTTTCGATTCACACTCCAAACTCAATCTCCCCCTTCCTTCCCTTACCTACACATGTACCCTCCACACATTCCTTTCGGTGTTTACATTGCACTGCTAGCGTGTGATTGCTAGTGTAGATATGATCAAGTTTTAAATTTGAGGGAAGGTTTTGGACAAGGTTAAATTTGACGGCCACTTATGTGTGTCAAACAATTTTAAGGTGACAGTAAATTTCTTAATATCACCCTTCAAAAATACAAAACGACATGTTATTTATATACTACTGATGAAATGATTATAAAATAATATTTTAATATTTATTTAGCTATTTTCAATATATATTTATATGGTTTACATATAAATCTATATCAAAAAATGACAGTCACATGTAGAAATATGCAAATCACGCATGTGACGGTTATTTCAATTATTTGCAAGTATTTTACTTCTGAAATCAAGCAAAATCATCTAAATAACCATCAAATTTAACGCCTAGTTTTAGACACTAAATTTTTACACGTTCGACATACATTTCTACTTGCTTATTTTTTTGTGTCATATTTGTAGACACTAAATCACACATGTTCTGGGGAAAATATTTAGTCGCATGAGTCTCATAATGCACTATTTAGAAAGTTAATTAAACCCAAAGTAGAGTACTAAGTTGAACCCTAATTTGTGCCATCTTTATTTTGATTTTGTCTTGACATTCTATGACCTCTATGACACATATTGCCTCATTGATATGACCGTTCTATAGTTCTCACCTCAAAATCTAGGCCACGTACAGGTTTAAACTAGGGTTCCCATAGGTGCCTCGATTCGATTGTTCATGACTTTTCCCTCCTTTTTTGGTTAGCTTCTTGAACAATTACATTAAAAGGCAGCTAAGTTTTTTGTGGTCGGCCTATATCAGGGTTAATGTAAAGGAAATATGCTATTTTTGAGTTACTCTATAAATACTTTGAGTTTAACTAGCATTTCATAATGAGGGAAACAAAAAATACCAAGCATGAGTTCACTCACTACTATTCACATGCCTAGTACATGATTCAAGATCCATTGAAGGTCACTTTACATCCATTAGCTTCCATCAGCATGTCATACTTAGCAAAGCTAATTCACTACATTACATTACAATTGCATGGAATTCTCACTACACAAACTACTTGCTATCATTTGAAACCATCTTAACTATTGGAGCATCAAAACTGTAGATTTGCATCCACAGAACACCATTAGGGCACATGTTAACTTAGTCACACCACAATAGAACTACATGAGGTTTGAGATGTAGTAACAAAAAATCAGTGTAGGGGATAAGCCAACTACATGTTATAGGAAGCTAGAGGTATAGTCGGATCCTATGCAATAAAATATTCTTTTTTATGGATCCCTTAGGGTTTAGGTACTTGTTTTGCAAAGTGTCCTGTAGGTCATTCCTTCTTCTTGGAGTATTGGAGCATTAAATGTAGTTTAGACAAAATATAGTCACCATAAAAGATAGCCTTTGATGACCAGTCACCTCATAAACCTACAAATACCAATATTCAGATCATTTTTAAATACCAGGGCACCTGTTCTTGTACTCCACCAAAATGCCCGTGGGTGCCCTAGTCCTCTCCCATAGTGCTACAGTACTAGCCACTATCAACTTAGGATATCACAACCTCTAGCTTCAAATCTCCCATGTAACTTAGGTCACATTGCTCTTGCTTTTAGTTTCTCCATGCCAGTTCTTCGAAATCAGTCACAACTACATCAGCTCCTTAGTTAATACTCAGACATAAGCACATCAGTTCCTTCTAATACTTTTGCTTTAATCGTTTTCTAATCTCCTTTACTTAGTGACTTGGGACATTATTTTTTTGCTTTCTCGTGTTTCCTTTACTGCTGATTTACAATTAGTTTATTTCCTTTATTACGGGTGTTGTTTCTATTTTGGTATTTTCTATCCATTCTAGAAGAACATACCCCCATTTAGGTTTACCTTTTTGTTAATCATTTTGGTGAAAAAAGTCATTTTTTATTACACCTGTCTAGGAGAGTTGCATTCACACTTAGGTGACCATGGCTTAAACTGTTAGGTCCCATAAAACGTGTTAGTGTTAGCCTTGCTACAATAGCAATAATATTAGGATAGTTCCTATATTCATCGTATTTATGTGAGAAATAATGTTGTGGGTTGTTACAATGTGCAGTAGAATCTAGTGGGAACTAACTTCTACACTAGAATTTTCAGGTAAGAAAAATCTACACAGTATTAGACCAACCTTCTCCATATTAGTGTTAGTAGTTTTAGAGGTGGTTATACTAAGCTACAATATGTAGATATGTATATATTTGTAATATTTACATTACTAATTATGTTGAATTAAAGGGTGTTATTGAGGCGTATGCTTGTTCTCTAGATATGGACCACAGTTGATGCAAACCCACATTTGGTATCGGATTCTTTGTTCTACATTTGTAAATTGAAGGCCTCTCTATTTGATCACAAGGCCACGCATTTTTTTTCATCAAGTAAGACTTAGAGGAACGGGCGAGTGTCTAATACCACGTACCTAATGTAGCAAACCCGTTACCTTTATTTGTGCTACATCCTATGGTGTTGTAATGCCAAAACTCGACAAACAAATGGCTAGTAGGGGCCTATAATGCTTTCTTGTAATAAAGAGATGCTTGTGACTAACCCCTTCGACCATAGTAAAAAGTTCACCCTTCTGCACATTCTGTCAACGACGTAGCATGAGGAATGTACTGGATGTGAGACCCGGTTGATGTTGAATAAGGCATCAAAGATCAAGATGGAGCCATCATCCTATGATTCTCTCAAAGGCCATTCTAATTTCATTCTTGTGCCAAAAAAAATTCATCCATAGATGTTCATAGTTTTCCCTTTCAAGAACTTAAAAAAAAGAAGATATATATTCGATTTTATCATATGTTACTCTGATACAAATGTAGGATAATAAAAAGGTCTCTAATTGAAAAATTGTAGGGTTCTGCCTGTCATCTTCATATTGGAACCCAAAGAAACTCTGGACACATCTGGGAATGTTACATGGTGACACTAGTCCCTCTGTTATGTTTGTGGAGCCTAATTTCATGTTAGAATGTGGTACACCTTCCATGTGTTACACTTGGATATTTTTATGGCGGTCCCGCTCGCCGGTGAGCGGGTCAAGGGGGTTCGGGGGTGAAGCCCCCGAAGCAAATTTTCATGGGTGGTTTATTAACCCATGGGTAATGGGTAACCGTTATGGGCTGTTTTTGGGCCCATGGTTTTTCGGTACCCATTGTTTTGTAAAACCGCCTCTTCGGCTACCTATTGATGTACTTATAAATATATGGACATATTTGATACCCATGGATTTATATGAGTGTTTTTGTGAAGGTGAATAGATATATAGATAAGCAAATGTATTGCAGATGTGCTTTGAATTCGGGTTTGAGGGTTTGTTGAGCATAGCTCCAAACAAGATCTGGTTATTGTAATTGTGAAGACTGTTGGCTTGTAATAAAATCTGAGCAAGTGTTCTTGGTGGATGTAGCCCACATTGGGTGAACCACATTAAATATTGTCTTCGTGTTTTGTTATATTTCATTTCTTTGAATTTGTGATATTCATACTTCTCTATTATTGCGATTATGAGGAATTATTCCGCATATTAGATATTATTAATTCCTAACAATTGGTATCAGAGCTGAGGTTTGGTTTGCTGAAGTGTTGAATCGCAGGGAAAGTTTTTAGCTTGAGTGGGAGCTATGGAAAATGATGGAAGATCTAGGGTTGATAAATTCAATGGGAAAAATTTCAATCTTTGGAAGATGCAGATGGAAGATTACCTTTATCAGAAGGATATTTATACTCTGTTGTTTGAGAAGGTGAATAAAACCTCGAGTATGACCAGATGTGGAATGGGATTTATTGGATCGGAAGGCACTTGGGAATGATCTGCCTGTGTCTTTTATCTTCGGTATTATTTAATATTTCAAAGGAAAAGACTACAAAAGATCTAATGGATGTATTAGGGAAGTTGTATGAAAAACCCTCTGCCTCTAACAAGATATTTTTAATGAAAAAGTTGTTTAATATGAAGATGTCTGAGAATAGTTCAGTATCAGATCATTTAAATGATTTCAATACAGTTGTGAATATGATAGCTTCAGTTACAATATAATTTGATGAAGAAGTTAGGGCTTTATTAATTTTGTGCTCTTTACCTGAAAGTTGGAATAGCCTAGTAATGGCAGTAAGCAACTCGGTTCCAGCTAACTTGAAGTTGAAGTTTGAGGATGTTGTAGGGGTGATTCTAAGCAAGGAAATGTGAAGAAAAAGCTTAAGGAGAATATTCTAATTCAGGGAATGCTTTGAGAGTGGAAACTAGAGGGAGACAAAAGAATAGAGGAAACTGTGGAACATCGCAAGATCGGGCAAGGTCAAAATCAAAGAGCAAGATTACATGTTGGAACTGTGGAAAGTCTGGGCATGCAAAGAAAGACTTTTGGGAGCTTTGGGACAAGAATAAACAACATGAAGAAAACAAGGAGGCAAATGTGGCATCGGGTAATGTATGTCAGGATGCTTTGATTCTTTCTTTGCATAATATTACTGAATCTTGGGTTTTAGATTCAGGGACTTCTTTTCATGCTACTCCACATAGGCATTATTTTGTTGATTATGTTCAAGGGGATTTTGGGCATGTTTTTCTTGGTGATGATGAGCCTTGCAGTATAGTTAGAAAATGTTCTGTTTAGGTTAAGATGCAAAATGGGAATACATGGCTATTGAAGGATGTTAAACATGTGCCTACATTAAGGAAAAATTTGATATCGGCGAGGCAATTGGGAAGTGATGGTTATACTGTGATATTAATAGCTGACTCTTGGAAGGTTACCAAGGGTGCTCTTGTGGTGGCAAGAGGTAAGAAGGTTGGAACCTTGTATTTATCCACTGATAGTACTAACGATTGTAATCTTATGTGCTTCAGATGCATGATACAACATTATGGCACTATAGGCTCGGTCATATGAGCCATAAGGGCATGAACATCATAAAGAAGAATTTGACTGGATTATACAAAAACATGTTTAGATTTATGCGAGAATTGCATATATGGGAAATAGAAGCGAGTAAGGTTTCTCAAAGTTGGACCTATGAAGAAAGAGAGTAAGTTAGAGCTGGTACATTTTGATGTATGGTGGCCAACTCAGGTATCATCTCTTGGGGGTTCAAGTTATTATGTTACTTTTATTGATGATGCAACAAGGAAAGTTTGGGTTTATTGTATTAGAAACAAATCTGATGTATTTGATACTTTTGTTAAATGGAAAGCTTTGGTAGAGAATGAAACATGTCTTAAGTTAAAATGTCTCAGGTCAGATAATGGAGGGGAGTATTGCAACAATGAATTTGATGATTACTGTTCTAAGAATGGAATCCAAAGGCAAAAGATGGTTCTAGAAACCCCGCAACAGAATGGGGTGTCAGAAAGGATGAATAGAACAATAATGGAACGTGCTAGGAGCATAAGGATACATGCAGGACTGCCTCTTTATTTTTGGGTAGAAGCGGTGAGCATAGCTGTGTACTTGATAAACAGAGGACCCTCAAGTGCCTTGAATGGAGGCATACCTGAGGAGGCTTGGTATGGTAAGAAAGTCGATTACTTATTTCTTAGAGTCTTTGGATGTGAGGTGTTTGTTCATATTGACAAGGATGATAGGACCAAGCTAGAGGCTAAATCAGAAAAATGTAGTTTTATTGGTTATGGTGGTGATGACTTTGGATTTAAATGTTGGAGTATTAAGGACAAGAAAATCATTCGGTCTAGGGATGTGGTCTTTAATGAGAAAGTCATGTATAAGCAACAGTTACAGGAAAACAGGGAAGAATCCAAGAAATAATATGTAGTGGTAGAGGATCTTTCGGATGGGAAAGTGACCCATGAATCAGTTCAGGAACCTACTCAACAGGAACCCCAAACTCCTACAGTGAGGAGGTCTTCTAGGGTAAGAAGAGAACCTGGACGTGTTTCTCCTTCACTTTATTATTTATTACTCATTGATAGTGGAGAGCTAGAGAGATTTGATGAAGCAATGCAGGTAGATGCCAGTAAGAAGTGGGAGCAAGCCATGGATGAGGAGCATAAGTCTCTCATGGAGAACTAGACTTGGGATTTGGTGAAGCTACCGGAAGGCAAAAGAGCATTGCAGAACAAGTGGGTGTACAAAGTTAAAGATGAAGAAGAAGGAAATAAAAGATATAAGGCCCGGTTGGTGGTTAAGGGGTTTGCACAGAAAAAAGGTATAGATTTTGATGAGATTTTTTCTCCTGTAGTAAAAATGACTTCTATCAGAACTATTCTTGGAATAGTGGCAGTAGAAGACTTGCACTTAGAACAATTAGATGTAAAGACTGCATTTCTCCATGGTGATTTGGAGGAGGAGCTATATATGCAGTAGCCAAAAGGATATGAAATCAAAGGTAAATATGAGATGGTGTGTAAACTGAAGAAGAGCTTGTATGGCCTAAAACAAGCTCCACGTCAATGGTATAAGAAGTTTGATAGCTTCATGATGGAGCAAGGCTATATTAGATGTCATTCTGACCATTGCGTGTATACAAAGAAATTTGAGGATGGAAGTTATATTATTCTGTGTTTATATGTTGATGACATGTTGGTTGCAGGTAAAAACATGCAGGAAATAAAAGTACTCAAGAAACAGCTAAGTGAATCCTTTGATATGAAGGATTTGGGGGCAGCCAGACAAATCATTGGTATGAGGATAACTCGGGATAGGAAGGAACGAAAGTTGTCTTTATCTTAGGAAGAGTACATTAAGAAGGTATTGGATAGGTTTAACATGCAGGATGCTAAACTGGTTGGGACTCCTTTGGCAGGCCATTTTAAGTTATCAAAGGAGTAGTGTCCCAAGACAGATCAGGAAAGAAACCAGATGTCCAAGGTACCCTACTCATCAGCGGTTGGCAGTTTGATGTATGCTATGGTGTGCACTAGGCTTGATATTGCCCATGTAGTGGGAGCTGTGAGTAGATTTATGAGTGATCCAGGTAAAGAGCATTTGCAAGCAGTAAAGTGGATCCTTCAGTATTTGAGAGGGACCATGGGGACAATTTTGTGCTACAATGGATCAGACACCACTTTACATGGTTATGTAGATTCAGACATGGCTGGAGATGTAGACAGCAGGAGGAGCACGATAGGTTATATTTACACCGTAGATGGGACAACAGTGAGCTAGATTTCATGACTATAGAAGCTGGTGGCTTTATCAACCACGGAGGCTGATAAGTAAAGAGATGATTTCATTACAATAAATGCTTGAGCAGTTGGGGCATAAGCAGGAGGAATGTAAGCTGCATAGTGATAGTCAGAGTGCTATACACCTAGCTAAGAACTCTGCTTTCCACTCTAGGCCGAATCATATACAGTTGAGATATCACTTCATCAGGACAACGTTGGAGGAAGATAAGTTGAAGTTGGAGAAGATTCATACCAGTCAGAATCCTACAGACATGATGACCAAGGTGGTCACAAGGGATAAACTAAAGCTATGTTTAGCTCTGGTTGGTCTTCGTGGATGATAGTGAAGGGTTGAGAAGCTTGCTCAGTGGAAATCGGTCTCTAAGTGGGAGATTGTTATGTTTATGGAGCCTGTTTACATGTTAGAGTTTGGTACACCTTCCATGTGTTACACTCGGATATTTTTACGGCGGTCCCGCTCGCCGGTGAGTGGGTCAAGGGGTGAAGCCCCCTCGATGGCAAGCAAATTTTCATGGGTGGTTTATTAACCCATGGGTAATGGGTAACCGTAATGGGCTGTTTTTGGGCCCATGGTTTTTTAGTACTCATTGTTTTGTAAAACTGCTTCTTCGGCTACCTATTGATGTACTTATAAATAGATGGACATACAATAGGATTTATATGAGTGTTTTTGTGAAGGAGAATAGTGTGTGCGAATTCAAGTGTGAATTTAGAAGGGTTTGTTAAGCGTAGCTCCAAACAAGATCTAGTTATTGTAATTGTGAAGACTGTTGGCTTGTAATAAAATCTAAGAAAGTGTTCTTGGTGGATGTAGCCCACATTGGGTGAACCATGTTAACTATTGTCTTTGTGTTTTGCATATTTCATTTCTGTAATTTCTATTCATACTTCTTATTATTGCGATTCTGAGGAGTTATTCTACATTAGATTTTATTAGTTCCTAACACCCTCAAAACAAAACAATGTTGGTAAGGAAACCCTAACAAGTGCATACAATAAACAAGCATTACAAAACCCTTGCTAACCGAGCAAAATCAAGCAAGGAAACTTTTTTTATTTAATTAAATATGACCGTGTGATTTTTTTGGGCCACAACATTATCAATCATGTTGTTGCATAGGATAAACTATCATATCCTTTCATTTTCTGTATAAGCTTCAGATTCACATTTATAGGCCTCATGTGTAGTTGAAGTGTACTATGTTTGGGACTTTGTTGAATGTGAGATGCTTTCAGATGTTCAATTTTCCCATTGTGTGTAAACAATCAAACATATACTGAGATAACTAGTAGACTATGTGGCTGGTAAAAATTTTTTTGATTAATTTTGTATAGAAAAAAGGAATTTAATGATTATAACAATTACAAACTTTCTAATTTTTACAAAATGTTTTGAGTGGAAAATTATATTACATATAATACAATGTGCTTATTGGAACTAAAACATAAAAATAGTAATTCGCATGTATCTTCAAAGAATGAATGAAATCAAATTTTGAATTTGTAAAAGTGGAATGATCATCAAAAAACTTGGGTGCAGTACACATACCACATCTCTTGTTGACTATATTCAATATAGCTTTACTCTTATCTAATTACTCTTGTACTCTATTTTTAAAAAATCCACATATCCATCTCCCACTTATTTTGGTGGGAATTAAAAGTAGAGAAAAACTATGTAACATATGTAAGATAAATCTAGAAGTTCAGGCAATTCTTTTCCTAAAACATTATGTACTTTTAAAACTTTCTTTTCTTGTTGGAAAAAATAACGTTCGTGTCTATTTATAATTACGTGTATGATTTTTTAAAGAAACAATTTTAATACATATACCAACACAAGAAATTTTAAAAATGCATCCTTCCCCAAGAAAAATGCCCATCCATCTTCTTCATCTACCAATCAAAATACCCATTGCACACTTCTAGTTGCAATCATTACTAATAATAATGATAATTTTTTTTATTATAATTATTAAGTTTCTCACTTTTTATATAATTGATAGTTTTAAGCATTTAATGATATGATATGAATCACTTGGTATATGTCATTTTCAACTAAGTGAAACGTCTCAAGAATAAAATCTCTAAAAAATTCAACCAAAGAATACTCCATAAAATCATTTTCTACAGAGGTTGGAAAATTTCCAACACTATACAATTAAAAAAATCAAATAAATTTGAATTTTAGTGGACAGTAAAATGAAAGAGATTAATTACAAGACAAAAAAGATCCAAATAAATGCATTCAATCATATTCATGATCATAGAAGTGGACTCTCCAAAAGTATCACAAAAAAATCCCATGTCTCTTCATTCCAAATCCTCATCCGAATAAACATGTGTACGTCCTGACACGGAGAGTCCTCGTATTCTAAAACATGATGTAAGTTGACGAATTTGTAATTGCATGGCTCTTCCATGTTGCTAATTGGCATTCATTCAAAGCATAACACCTATCAAGCATACTCCTTATAGACACCTAAATTCCGCTTTTGCAACCTTATTGCCAAAAACACACTAATCACTCTCATTCTTACCATTTCCATTATAATTAGTGATTTACGTTAATTAACTAACCTTTCTTACCATTTTGGTCAATTAATAGTACTTTTTTGATTACCTATCCTCTTTCACATTCAGGATGCCACTTTACAACAAATCGTAAGCCAAATCCTCTTCTAAACACGCAATTAGAGATTATTAGCTAATTAAGCTTATTTTACCCTTGTTTTGGTCAATATACACTATTATTGGCTCAAACCCCTCTTCTAACCACTCAAAATCACTCCACTTCCTTCCACAACATCTCATAAGGCTTCAAGTAGCCTCCTAATTGACCCTAAGTGGTTGATTAAGGCTCCTCACATCCTAATCACTTGTTAATTCACTAATCATGATTAACATGCCTTAATCAGGATTAACAATTCTTAATCTACTTTGTGATTTTTGTCCCACATGCACCAAGATGCTATTTTTCCTCAAAGGAAAAACTATAAAAAATACTCACCACATACCTTTAAATTTTACACCACGCTTTGACTTGCATATCATATAAGAAATATGATTAATATCCAAGCTCAATCCTTGCCTCAAGTCTTCAATGGGGTTAGTAGATGGGTATCCAATATGATCTTGTAGTCATTGTTGGAGAGACCATCTCACCTTCCTTGGAGTAGCAAAAAACCCCCAATTTGATTGCTTCTAGATCTATTTAGGTTTAAGTTAGTTAGCAATTGAATGTTAAGTATGCATGTTTTAGCTAAGATAGATTGATATATCATATTAGTTATTTTAAGCATTCCATTAATCTTTAATCATTTATGTAACTATTGTTAGATTCAATAAGCATTTTTTAATTAGACTATGTGGTGTTAGTCTTGTTGGTTTAGCTCTACTTGGAACTTTTAGTAGCCTTCACTTCCATATGTCACCTATTTTCCATTTCCTATCCCCATGTTACTCTTATGATATTTGCCCTCATAAATCATACAATGAATGAAGTCTCTGAATCATCACTCTCTCTTCTTGTTTTCAGAAACTTGATTGCATAACTGTGTGTAATGGTAGCCTTAACCTAACATGCAATTGAAAGCACAAAATAGAGGTATATATGTACTTAACTTGCCATAACTGATTTCTTGAAAGATCTGTGATTGTATAGCACATAAAATGGGAGAAATGAACCTGAAAACCCTCACAAATTGGACTGGAACTGGAAATCTTCCTAGGTCATGACCGTATAACATAGTTAAGACCATATTGTATAGTCTAAGACCTTTCGTATGGTCTTTGACCTGCTTTGAGATGACTCTTGCAACTTTATGGGTTTTTCACCTTCCTAGATGTGTTTGTCATTGTCAAAACCTAATTATTACACGTGTAGTGAAGCTCTTTGTGTGAATTGACCATCATCTCAAATTCTAGCTATGGATAAATATTCCTACAAAACAAACATTTGAAGGGTTATGGGCACCCTCGTGTACTGCCAATGTTGGCACTACGATAAAGAGGCCTCAAACCACACGTCGATTTCCACCTAGTATGTGATATCGAAATCGATAAATCAGATTCGAAATTTTCTTTGGCCATGCTTGCTTTCACTTGACTCTTGCTAAAACACTTGGATAGAGGATGTTTGAATTAGTTTGGAAGAGAGAGATGGTTTCCTTGATCTGATTTGAGATTCAAATCTGATGTGAATGCCGCCCTCATGACTATAGATATGTAATTATGACGTTTAGGGAGCCTTGGATGCGTTTTGCAAGTGTAAGAAGTGAGTACTTTAGTTCATTTCCATAGGAGTTCTAGGTTACCAAATGAGGTAATGTTTACTTTTTTATATAGGGTTTTGTAGATTATTTATCTATGAAAGAGGACCCAAAGGAATTATAAGATGCAAAGAAAGATTTAATTTTGAAAGTGTCATTGGAAGACATGTCAATCCAAGTCCGTAAAAAAGGGCTAGGACCATAAAGTTTGGTTCTAACCAGACTGTACATTCCTTACCATGATCAAGGAATATTCCAAATGAAGTTTGGATCTGATGAGTTGATGTTTCTCTATAGATTTTATGCACTATGTTCTTAGATTTTGTTGACATGTCAACATGCACTTGGATAAACAACCTAAACAATATACCTCATGAAATGTTAAGCGGGAAAGGAGAAGTTGTGTTTTTCATAACAAGATTAGGTAGTCAAGTCAAGGTTTCCTAAGTGAAAATTACCAAGTTCGAGTGTTTACACATTTACTGTACTCTATGTTGCAGGTTTTCACATTTGGGATCTTTCAACCACCTTAAGCATCTCAAGATGTTAAACAAACAATCAAAAAAAGAAAAGTATGCTTACACACTCATGTATTCATTTCTTTTAAGAAAGTAAATTCATTTCCTAATTTAAAGGGAATTAAATGTAAACACTCAATTTTAACAATTAATAACCTGATAATTTTAATATTGGTTTAAACTCTAAATCATGACTTGTGCATGATTTTTAAGACTAATTGTTATATCCCTAGTCCTATTGAAGGATTTTCTCTCCCCATTGCAATGTTAAATTACTCACAGAAAATCTTACATATCTCTAAATTTTCTATCAGTCCTAGTTATCATGCATAAAAATTTATAGCCTCACATTCCCTTTCTATCCAAACTACCAAACAAGGACCAAATCACCAACTAGTTTGGTCTAAAACTTGCGATTTTGTCATATCCCTTCCAAAAATTATTTTCTTAATTTTATATCTTTTGTGGGTCATTAATTTCATCATGGGTTGGCCTTAATGCAAAATTATACCTACAAAACCCTATATAAGCAATTGGATTGATCGTATAGGTCCCGCTGTCCGGTAGAGCGCTTTCTGCTTCCTCACAGCTCTACAGGTTCACCCAGCCACCACATAAAGAAGCCTGCCTTGTCTATTATAGATGAATGCACTCATTTACTCACATTACTCACATGATAATTTCAAGTACTCCTCAAGAAAATATCTCTCAAAAGACATTCAAATCTCTCCTAAATTTTCCTACAGGATCCTAACACATTGAGAGTAGCCCCTACATAGGTTTGAAGCACTTGAAACCATGTTCATGCTTCAAATTTCCCAAGCCAAAGACCACAATATCCAAGTCAACACTAAGCAAACAAGTCATTATCAAGTGATCAAATTATCAAATATATTTGCATCAGTATATATATATTCACATCTTTAAGTGGATAACTAAGTGCATTTTGAGTTCTCTTGAAAGTAGTTTTAATGTAAGCAATGTACAGATTGCACTTTAACCCAAATACTAACCTTTTTATAGGAGTTTCACCCATAATTAGGGTTTTTAATCTTTTCGATTGATTACAAAGGGTTTCACACTTTTATGAGACCTAATATCTTATAGTAAGACACATTGCAATCATTCACAATGTGTAACACCCACAAAAAATTCACACACGAAACCCAAAGCCAAACAAATATTATAATAGAAAAATTATGGAATAATTTTTTTTTGTTAAAGGACAAATGTATTGCTTAGCTAAAACTCTTGGTTAGTAACCGATTGTTGCAAAATTAAATAAATATTAATGTTAAATAAAGAAATTGATTAACTCTATGGTTGAGTTTAAAATAATTCATTCGATTAATCCTAAATTAATTTAATACCTAGGTTTCTAAGGTCATGCAAAGATTCAATAATTAAAGACCAAGTCAAATTAATCCCTTTCAAAAACACAAAGCTAATTATTTAATTCTCTAATATAAATTAATCTAAACTAATAAGGAAGAGTTTAATTGAATTAAAACAAAATAAAAAACCTTTAACTTAAATAACTTTCAAACCACACAAGTGGCCCCATTCAAAAAGGAGACCCATGTGATCAAATGATCACCTCACCATTTTGGGCCATTGGATGAATCCAACCTAGGCCATTGGATGAAATAATTCAAAACAAACCTAAAAATTCTTAAGGAAGGTTTTTATTCTTTTCTTTTACTCATTTCTCTCATTTTGGTTTTGTAGGTTAAGGGAAGATGGAAGAAGAGGAAGCCATGGGAGAGGGAGAGAAAGCTTGGGGATGGATACTCACACCCCATTTCATTTTATTTTATTTTTCTATTTTTATTCTACCCTATTCAAGGGTTTGTAAATTTTAGTACTCATTTATTGTAAGCAAGCTTTAATAGAATACCCATTTAGGTATTTTCCATTCCTCCAATAGATCTATATCTTTTTTTAGATATATACAAATATATTTATATATATTCACATATACACACTTGTGTATATATGCATATATGAAATATATAAGTGTAAATATTTAATTTCTTATAACAAAATTTACCCGAAAAAGGGTAAATATAAATGTTTATATTTAAATATATAAATATGCAAATTCATTATATCCTAAAACCCGAATATATATATATATATATATTTTAAATAGATATACATACATATATATATATATATCCCAAAAAGAAGAAGCCGCAGATTAAAAAAAAATTGCACAATATGCATTTGAAGCTAGGCCGAAACATATGTAATAGAGGTGGTTAAAGTATTAAAATGATTGGTGGGTTGGGGGGAGGGGGCACCACCCCCACCCCAACCCATAACCCATAATATGGGTTGGGGAGGGGGCACCGCACCGCGGTGCCCCCTCCCCCCAACCCACTATTTACTTAAAATTATATACATAATTCATTCAACAAATGAAAATAGGAAAGGAATTCTTTTGTTTAATCTAAGGATTTTAACGACTATTTCCTCCAACTAGTTTAATAATACATGTAAAGTTTTAGGTCCTTCAATTTACTCTCCTTTAAGGGAACAAAATAACCATTCCATTTCACAAGTAAGAGCAACTAACAACTACGTGTTTCTTTGAAAATGGAGTCTAACAACTTTAAAATATTTTTTAAAGAAATGAAGATATATATCAACTTGAATATATTGAAAAAAAATTAGATTAAATAAATTTATATCCATTTCATCTATGTTCAAACCTTCCATTTTCCAAGGTAATATAAATCTTGATAATTCCTTTTTATAAAACTACACATTTGAACTTTTAATAAGTTTGCTCAATCCAACTCCTAGAAGAGTTTACAAGATAAAGGATGGTTTCCAAGAATGCAACAAATTTACCACAAACTTTCTTTTTGTTTCATTTCATTTTTTTTTAGCAAACTAGTTAATACACCACTTTCTTCCTTTCAACAAATCTAGAAATACATTTATAATTTAAAAATTCAATCATTCTTTTCATTCCATAACACAAGAGTAAGTAGTCCTTTTTCTTCTTTCAACAATTTAATACAACTAATTCACATAGCAATACATTTTAACATGACTCTCATTCTCCCAAAATAAGACATATCACCCTTTTGGATAATGAAACCAAATTTATTTGCAGAAATATATTGTAATTTCCACTTATTTCAAGCTTTCCATTTCACCAAAATAAGTAAAAATTGATAATTTCTTTTCACAAAACCAACCCATTTGAAGATATAAGTCTATTAACCAAGCACTCTTAAGGAGAGTTCACAATATAAAAGGGCTTCCAAGTACTACACTTTTTTTTTCCCAAACTTACAAATTACAAACATCCACACAAGTGGGGATAGAGGGAATTGAAAAAATTACAAGAAGGCTAACAACAAGCCAAATTTGCATTATCTCTCCACAATGGTAGCTCCAAAACTTGTTTTCTTCAAACTTCATAATGGGATAACGAAACAAGGAAGGGGAGTAAGCAACGCTCTCCGCCCAACCTTAAATCCATTAAGGGAAGAAGCCATTCCCTTAATGGCCCTTGAGCCCCAACCAAGGAACCATGATGAGCATTGAGAAAGAATGACAACTTGAACAAGGTGGCTTCACAAAAAACACATACAAGACATTCAACTCAAACATGACAACATAATCCACAAGATTACAACTTCACAACAACACAAAGGTTTGAGGATCAAACCAAATAGAGCAAGGGTTATGGGATACCACCTCCTTATGCCTCCCACGTGAAGTGGGAGTCTTACCCTAAGCCTCCAAGTGCACAAAATAATCACACAAAAGTCCTTATCTCTCCCTTGCAACAAATCTATGAATACCTTTTATCTCCCCATAGGAAAGACTCCCATTCACACTCCCACCAATTGCATGTCTCGCATAAACTCCATTTTCCCTACCCAATGGTCCCATAAACCATCCTCACACACCCAACTAAGGCCAACTACTCAAACAACCCACACAAACACCATCACAAGACAAAAACACTTTTAACAAGCACAACATTGCTTACAACAAACAAAAAATTATAATAATAAAAGGTGGAGAGCTTACCTCTCCATCAAGATCCAAAAATAACCTTCACAAGTCTCTTCAAATCCAAGCCAAACAATTTCCAAGCAATCCAAAAGCTCTAAAATTTAAAAGTGCTCATAAGAAGCAAAATGAGCAAGTAACCCCCATTCCAACAAAAAATCACAAATAAATAGAAAATGGAATGTGAGGATGATGAGGTGGCTCCATATAGGATGCCACTTCATCATTCCCCATCCCCACACTGCACACTCAAGTCAACACACCAAGACCAAGAAACATCAATGCACAAGCAAGGACTATAACAACCCACATGGCTCAAAACTTGCACACCATGCTTTCAAGGGACATAATAAATTGGGGTAGAAAGAAAGTGCAATGATTTTCCTTCTCTTACACTCAAAAATGGACAAAGAAGTGAAAATTAAGCTTCCCAACCCATAGGTAAAGTTTTTTGGTCAAATTAAGAGGCATTGGACAAGTCTTGCTTGTCCCACAAGTCTCCAAAAGTGCCCCCAAGTCAAAATCCAAAATTTGAACTTGGGGTGGAGTAAAACGCTCCCAAATCAACATAAATTTTACTTACACAAGGACTACAAGATCTCATCATAACTATTTGTCGCATCTCTAATTTGGTTAAATAAAACAAGAAGGGTTAAGTCTAATTAACACACATTTGCACATGCTAATAAAGTGACAAATTGTCCAAATTTTAAATACACAAATCATAAAAAGCACATGTAAAAATTAAAGAAAGGGACACAATTCACCCCATGGGCACATATGTGAAGTCACCCCCCTATGGGAGACTTCCAAACAAGACATTCAAAACACACACAAATCAACATTACACTAGTTGTCAAATTTAGCCTTGTTGCTCAACACCCGACATCCTTCCATGGTTGGTCCCCTATCCCCTTCGATGTATGTGATAAAAGTCCTGCACACAACAAAATACCTCTCTGGCCTTTCGGCTGCATTAGCAACATCGAGAAAATATACATATAAAATCAATATTCATCATTCAACATTTAACAATTCTATTATCTATCAATATGTCAAAATCTAAGCATAGCATCCATGAGATTACAATTCTACTCAAAACATCCCAAAACATAATGTGTCAGTATGAAATACATATCATGAAAATCAACATATATCCAACTGTCTAACATCACTATCTAGTGCATCATAATAAAATGTAGCATCATAATGTCAATAATTCAAATATCAATAAAATCTATCATCTAATGATCAATGTATCACAATCAAATGTCTGAACATCAGTCCAATAGTATCAATATCAAGATAGAACAATGTTGAAGAGGAGTGGGCACTACACAATGGCATAAGAATTTGTAAAACTCTAGCAACTCCCTAGATGAAACCATTAGTTAGGGACAAAAGTTTCGAATCGTTTAGTCTGAGATGGACAAGTTGGTCCCAATACACTGTGCACTCCCAAAATCATATATGAAGCATCTAAAGGAAAATTTTATTCTGTTCATCACTTTTTCATACCCAAATAAGATTCCATAGCAATCGAATAGCTAAGGGAACTCTCTCTCATACTTTATCCTATTTAACACATGTTATAACTGATATATTTTACAAATTGTTATATATGTATATTTTGATATGGATGCTTAGTTAATAATCTTAATATACATATTTTTTCTAACCCTAATCTATAATTGATTTAAATAAAGGAATTAAATCCCTATTCTTTCGAACACTTATTTCATTTTTAGTTGCAATCCACTACCCCCAACTTTGATATGCCTCTTCTTTGCATTTTATCTAATATTTTTCATAACACTAAGCTAGATAAACATTTATATACCATAACTTGAAGAACATCATTTCTCCATATTCCTAAAACATGAAGTAAGTCTATTGTGATTTGATGGATTTTCCCATGGGGGGTTGATTATGTAGGCAATATCTTAGCACGTGTATTCATATTGAGGTAGTTAAAATTGATAAAAATAAATTCAATATACCGATATACATTAGGGGGTGAAAGGGTTTAATTTATTAATTTTTTGACGTAGGTATTGGGGGTAGGGAAGAGAGGTGGGCCAGAGGAGAGGTAGGGTTAGTTTTTATATAAAACTAAAACATGTCAACCCTAGTTTTTAAAACTAATACATTGAAATTGCAAAATGAGTGTGATCATAAAGTTAAATTATAATATCTTTTTGAATAAGGAAATCTCAAGTAGGATATTCTTAACTAAGAAATAATAAGATGGTAGAAAACTAGAATTGAGTATGATTTTCAACACAAGTGTAGTCATTTTTACGCCTATAACAAAAGAAAGGAACCCCATGCATGTTGGCCTATCACCCAACGAAAGCTAGGTGCTCACCCGAGGCATGCGCGGGTGCCGAGTCTCTCTTTTATGTGAGTTTAGTGGGAAACATCATCTATGATTTGTGTTTAAGAGACTTTCAAAAGGATTTAGAGACATACAAGAACCATAGAGCTCTGAACGGCCTCTAAATCCTTGTAGTCATTTCAGACAGAGTACTTAACATATTATATAACTTGTACCATAACAGAAAGAAGCATACAAGCATCCATACTTAGCATAAAATGAAAGAGAACTTATGAAAGAGATGTATGCATCAAAATCATTGATATTCATATATATATATAATAAGTAACCTCATTACATCCATGGAGCCATTAAAAAGTGTCACAGAGAAGCAGACTGCAGTCATGCATTGCAACTAGACTAATGTAACTATGCTACCAAAAAGAAAAATTACAATCCCCTTGCCCAATACATCCTTTCCCAAGTCCAATTACCCACTAACAGAGTTCTTGCAGTATTTCTGCAGAGCTCCATCCACTCTCTAAGTCTCTCTTGTTTACTCTATAGGTGCTTGTATTTATAGCCTCACTGGGCTGCCAACTCATCCTCCAGCACCCTCAGATCCGATGCCAAGTGTCTGAATGTGGTCCTCCATGCGAGCATGTTCCTCCGCGCTTGAGCTTTCCACTTTATCCCATGATGTGCTTCTAAAAGATTCTATTATAGGCATGCTCCTTCCTGGGCCAACCTGTCGCCAGGTTGACATCTTATCCATGCGCAGTCGGGTCATGCTTTTCACGTGTTCTGCCCCTGAACATCCAATTTGACTAAGTCCCAAACCCTTGGTTCTGTCCGCGTGCACCGCACACGTCACATGCTTCCTTAAACCCATTTCTTAAACCCTACCTTGCGCGCTTTGTCCTTACACGCCTTTCTTTAATTGGGGCCCTTGTGTGCCTATGCACCTTCTATACTTAGTCAATATTCTAGGGGCCCAACATCACCCCACACTACCCCTATTCTCCATTCACGGGAACACTTCCTTTAGTGAGAGAAAGAATACAATAGGCTTACGCCTATGGAAAAAAAATAAGGGGATGAAAGAATGGGGAAAGAAGAAAGAATGGGAGATTGAAAGAATCATTGTAGTAAGCTGGGAAAATACTTTTGCAAGTCGGCCTCCAATTTATTCTAGGCATCGACTTCATCCTGCACCCTCTGACAAAGGTCACCGACTAGAGCGCTCACCTCCTCAAAACTTAGCCCATCTCCTTCTGCACTCATGGTATCCATGATCTTCTCCAATTCCTTGCATATATCCTCAAGCGTGTCCATTCTTCGTGTAATGTGTGGATATAGCTTCTTCAACCGGTTCTTAATTGAAACCCTTAAGGTTTCAATGGCCTCTGATTTCTTCTTTACTTCGGCAAGGATTTTGTCTCTTTCTACCCTATTCCCCTTGTTTTTCTCCTGGAACTCCTTGATTTCTGCTTCATGAGTGGCAACCAAAACACCTGCCACTTTGTCCCTGTCCGCGTAATTTTCATATGCAGCCTCAGCAGTCCGAGGAAGTAACCCTTACATCAGCTAGTACCTTTTTATACTCTATGACGAGTGCTACGATTTTCAACTTATCTTCCCTCTCTAAGCATGTTGCCACTTCCTCTGCAGACTCCAAGGCTAGCGGCTATCTTTCCATGGTGAGCACCCTTGTTAAATCCTCCAGGCATCCCAAGGTAGATCCATACTTCTATGCAGGTGATGCTAGGTCTGGATGCTTTAATAGTATGGCCTCATTGATAGATTCTACTTTCTTGTACACAACGCTCACCTTGGCCTTCTCATCCTTCAACTCCCATTGCCATTGGGCACTGATTAAATTTTCCTGGCTCAGCTCCTTGGTTAATGTAGCTAGCTCTTCCTCTTTCTTCTTCAGCTCCCCTTCCAGATCCCTGATCCTATCATTGCGCCAGAAGAGCCTAGTCTCTATCTCAATGGAGACCTTGTTAAGCACGTTTGCATAGTTATTCATTTAAGAGCTGCTGGGTATCCACCACTGGGTTATCCTCTTCTGGTCCTGGAAATGTTATAACTACCCCGTGGCTTACCTCAAACTCTGGCTCATCAAGGTGGGACTCAATTTCCCAAGAGATCATCTTCCTTGTCTGCGGATAGGTAGCCTCCTTGTCAAATGATGACATGCCTACAAGTTCCTCCACTAGAAGTGTACTCTAGAACCACGTGCGAAACACTTTCTTGGGGTCATCAATATACCCCATCTCTGGCCTCCCCCCTTCTGCGCACCTTCCTCCCATGTTCTTACCCTTGGGTATAATTACAGTTAAAACTGGGCCTCTAGTGCTGCCGCATTCCTCTTCTGCACTCTCCTCCTTCTTTGTTTAATACTGGCTTAATGTCACGCTTCACCTTGTCCTCCACCTAGGTTCTCAATGTCCCTTATCTCCTCTTTTTCTTTTACCACCTTGGCTGTCTGCTCCTGCATCGAGCTTGGAACCTCTTGCTTCTGTGCACTAGCCTCCTCATCTTTTTCCATGTCCTGGGCGCTTCCTCCCACCTGGCTATCCTTGCACCGCACAAAAAAGAACCCTTGTTCTTCTTCTCCGTCTTCCTCCTCTGAATCATGTATATTGAAAATAGGTGGCCTTGATCTTTCCCGGGGTCCTCTTCCCCACTTACTTCTTCTTCACTATCATCCTTCTCTCCTATGTATTTATCCAAATTTCCAACTTCTTCCGAAGTGGTCTCCTCTTCTACCCTCCACTTCTTCCTAACCGGGGATTCCAGTGTAGGTGACTCTGTTTCTTCTTCTTTTGATGACTCCTTATCTGATGGGTTTTCTGGCTCTGGAGTCTTCTCTCTAATTATAGGCTTCTTCTTGCGCATGCGTACGTACTAGGTCTGGCGCCTACCCCAGGGGAACCTATTGCCTGTGTGTCCACCACACTTGGATTTTTCTTTTCTAGTTTCTTTTCCTCCCATTTTAGGGGGGTCTTTTCCTCCCAGTTGGATCTTGAGGTATAGATACCTCGTTTTCCAGATATGCTCCCTTCTCTGACTTGGGTCTTATGCGAATGTAAACGCATGCCACATATCCTCCTGTAATGGGCAGAGTCATGGGCCTTGTCATTTACACTTCATGTGACACATACCGCTCTATGTACACACACTTTCCAGGGTAGACCAACCCTTTGTGCAATTCCCTGTGGTCTTGGTCCAAACTACCAAGGTCCAACTTAAAATTTTTGGACTCCTTGAACCTGTTTACTCCCACTTGGAAGTATTGAGCTGTGAAGGCAAAGGGGAGCTTGCACCATGGGCTCCATGTGTCATCTGTCAACTTGAATCTTGCCTAGGTAGTAATGCTGGTACACAACAAATTCTACTTCTCCCCTAGTGGCCATTGGCAGTTGTTTGGGAATTCTCCATTCTACCCCAAACACGTTCCTTAGGTGCGTGTACCACTTTTCCAAACGTGTATTGTGCACTGTTGTCATAGTGTCACAAGCGTACTTCTCAAACCTTTTGGCAGGTGAGGAGTCTTCATCAGGGTACTCCCATATGAACTTATGTGATGCATCCGGTACCCCTATCTCCAAGAACATGATGGTCAGTAGCACATTTCCAAAAAGGATCCTGTCACCTTCCTTCACGCAGTTGATAATTTCATCCGCGATGAATGCAGAAAAATTATAGATGGTGCCCTCTAAAATCTTTCTGCAAACATTTAACCATGGCTTATTGACTTGAGTCCATCTCTCCTGGCCATTTAGCTTTGACACTAGGTGCGTGGCCATCTTCATTATTGGATCCTTGATGTCTGTGACATCATAATACCTTGACCCCTTTTTGCAAGCAAAAGTGGTGATAGTTTCCTTAATCGCTTCCTTGTCTGTCAAGTCATCTTCCAACCCGTATCCTTCATAGATGAGGCCTGTGAAATGTGAAATGAGCTGAGGAGTTATGCGCATCTTGCACCCTGCAAAGTGGAAATAGTCCTCATGCACGCACGACATCAGCCACTGATATAGTCACTCAGGTTTCCCGAAGTAGGGGAACTCAAAGAGTTGTAGTAACCCTGCCTTCTCCAACTTGACCTTCACATCATCATTATATATGGGCAAACCTTCTGGTGTCCTCTTGTTTGTTGGGCACACTAACTCCAGCACCAACTCCTTTTCAATTGTGCTTGTCCAATGATTATAATCATTTATAAACATATCCCTAAGATGGGACTCCCACTCCTTCCCCAACAACACTTCATCTGAGGTACTGCATTTTTACATACCACTCCTCATTTGTGCTTGCTTCAATTTCTTGCTGCTTGCCCTTGCCCTTTCCCTTTCCCTTCTTGGGTGTACTAGCTAGTTTCTTAGGTGCCATTTTCTAGGTCTTCTTCCCACTTCAATCACTTTTTTTACTCTATCCTTCCACTCTCTTCAACCTTAGATCTCGAACTTGTGAAGAAAATTACTCAAATCCATGCCCTAGTTCTTCAAACCCTAATTGGGATACTCCCTTCACAAGACGACATCTTCTCACACTTCCTCCCACGCCAGTGAAATCCCTTCCTCCTGGTTCAAAAATCCAAACTAGCTACTCACGCTTCAATTTTCAAATTTTTCTTCACACGGATCAATTTTTTGGAAGCCCTAGTTTGCAAAGGTGTAAAAAGCACTTCATTCTCCTTATACGCAAAGTGAAAAATGAAGTGTCCTAACCCCCTTATTTATAGTTTTTCCCTTTTTTTGCATTAAGTGCTACTTCACCTACCACTATAATTTTTTTCATTTAATGCAGCTTTTTCAAACAAATCCTGACTTAAGTGCTTTCCCTCACGTGCCTAACCTGCATGGAAAATCCTCTAACCTTCTGGTGCGCAACCAATCCAACCTGACAGGAGACTCTTACGTGCGTAACCAACAAGTGAAGGCACTTCTTCTGTCCTGATTTTTACTCTCACCTACCTTGTGTTGCTTAATGTACTTTCTCTTCCTTTGTACATGGGATCTATAAGTAGCTTTATCTTAGCACCAACCATCCTTTTTCCATCTTTTCTCTCCATACACCTCTTTCAACCGGGCCATTCAACTGGGATTTTTAACACAAACTTCGTTGGCACTTAAACCATGTGCTCCTTCACATTACTCCACCCCACACTTAAAATGATGCGCGGTCCTCTGCGCACTCACAAATTCTCAAAAAGTAGCAATAAGGTTACTGGTGCCCAAGGCGCAAAACAAAACAACAACGTGAAAGGGAAACACAAGAAAAGAAATGCATAAAGGAAAATTCTAAACTAACTGGAAAAACTGCCTTATTTACAAACACCAAGAAGACTTATTTATAGTAGGGCTTCAGCCTACTCCCATTGAAGTGTCTAGGCAACTTCGTCCCATCCAGTTCTTGTAACTGGCACGCACCTGAATCAAGGATGTACGAGATTGTGTAAGGACCCAACCAATGACTTTCAAACTTCCCAAGATGGTGTAGAAACTTAGAATCATATAGTAAGACCATCTACCCAACCTCAAACTTCTTGTTTCTAATGTGGCGATCATGTCAAGCTTTTTGCTTTGCTTTCTCTGTTGTTTGGCTCCACCTAACGAGTGATCGTCTCTCATCCAATTTCATTAACTCCTCAATTCTTTCTTCTAGTGCTTGCTCATCAGCCAACCCTCCTATGCGCATGCTATTCATAGAGAAGGTAACATAAATTCAACCGGTAGAACAACTTCCGTGCCAAACACCAACTGAAACGGTGTGGCTTTGTTCAACCTTTTATATGTTGTCCTGTAAGCCCATAATACTACTGATACTTTGTCATCCCAATCTTGTCTACCGACATCAAAAATTTTGGTCAGGGTATGACTTAGTATTTTGTTGAATGCCTCTGCGGTTCCATTTGCTTGTGGGTGATAGGGTGTAGTCTTGTGATGAGCCACCCCAAATTCTATTAATAGGATCCTCACGGTCTCATTCAAGAAATGTGTACCCCTATCGCTGGTTAAACTCAACGGACATCCATACCTCATGATAATGTTCTCCCATAAGAACCTTGCCATTGTGGCTGCTGTGTAATCTTTAGTTGGGGCTGCCTCTGCCCACCTAGTCAAATAATATGTGCAAGTGATGACATAGCGTGACCCAGTCCTACGCGCTGCTGGTGCAATAGGGTCTACAAAGTCTATTGCCCACTTCTCAAAAGGTTCTGCACTAGGTATAGGGCGCAAAGGCATTTCATCTCTCTTTCCAGGCTTGCCAATGCACTGACAATGGTCACACACTTTACAATAGTCTTTACAATCCTTGTACAGGGTTTCCCACCACAAACCTGCCATTAATATCTTACGCGCGGTGGCATCACCTGCATAATGCCCACCCGCACTTCCTCCAGTGTGCTTCCTCTATGATGGAGAGGTGCTCATGCTCTAATACAAACCTGCACAACAATTCATCATGTCCCAACTTGTATAATTCTCCACTGATTAACATGTAAGGCATGACACGTATGGGTAACTGCTTCTTCTCTAATGCTTTCATTCCTTCCGACACCACACCTTCCTTTAAAAATAATGCAATCTCCTCTAAATACGAGGGTGCGCGCCACAACCTAAATAGTTACACATCTAGCATTGTCTCCTTAATACTCTGCACGTCCTTCCCTGAATCAATTCTTGACAGATGATCAGGTCCACAATTGCTTTTCCCAGGCTTCACTACAACGGTGAAATCAAACTCTTGAAACAACAACACCCACCGACATATGCACCCTTGCAGAATGGGCTTGTTCACTAAATACTTTAATGCCATGTGGTCGGTGTAAAATACAAAGGGTGTTACTAGTAGATACTGTCTGAACTTGAAAAGCGCGTAGATAATTGAAAATGCCTCGCTCTCAGTCGTGGTGTAATTTTGCTCTACTGGTGTCAACTTCCTACTTGCAAAACACAGAGGATGATCAACAATTCCTTCACCTGGCTGTGCAAGCACTACTCCAATAGCGGTCCCTGAGGCATCTACATGGACATGGAAGGGCTTTTCCCAAGAGGGAAAAAATAATATAGGCGCGGTCACAAGCCTATCCTTTAATGTATCAAACACCCTCTACTGCGCCTCTCCCCAATGGAAGGCACTTTTATGTCTGAGAAGCTCCTCTAAAGGCATGGTGATCCTGGCATACCCTTTGATGAATTTCCTGTAATAACCTGTATGCCCAAGGAATCCACACACTACGCTCTAGCTAGTAGGCTCCCCTAACCCCACAATAACAACAACTTTAGCAGATCTACCAGTAAGCCCTCCTTACATATGATATGCCCCAATAAAGTCCCAAAGGGTGTAGCAAACACACACTTCTTAATGTTGAGGGATATCCTCAACTACCTACACCTCTCAAACATTAACCTCAAATTGTCACAATGGTCTTTGACTAGACCATACACTGTCCAATCATCCAAATAGACCTGAAGAAACTTATGGATGAAGTCCTGGAATGCTTGCACCACTATGCGCGAAAAAATAGTAGGCACATTCTTCAACCCAAAGGGCATGACCATGTATGCAAAACTTCCCCACTTAGTGGTGAAAGCTGTCTTCTCCTGGTCCTCCTTTGCAATCCGGACTTGGTGGTACCCCCGAAAATCCATCTGTAAAGGAATAGATTTCGCGCCCAGCGACTCCTTCCAAAATTTCTTCAGTGAAGGGGGTCAGAAAGGGATCAATGACACAAACTAAGTTAGCTCCCTATAATCCACGCAGATCCTAATCCACCCATCCTTCTTGATGTTGATTACCATCAAACTTATCCATTTCGATTCTTCCACTGCTTCAATGATCCCAGAAGCTATCATTTTATCTATCTCCGCCTTAACCTTTACTCAAAAATTGGGTTTCATCTGGTAGGGCCTCTTCCTAAGTGGGCGCACACCTTCCTTTAGTTTTATCTTCATCTCCACCAAGGAATGGTGAACGCCTTTGAGCTCATGGTACCCGCATGGAAATAAATCCTCAAATTCATGCAACAGATCAATGATCTTAGAGACTTCCTTCTTTGACTAGTAATCTCCAATAATAGCTTCCTTAGATTCTTCTCCTAAACCAATGTTAACCTTCTTCATCTTTAAGGGCTCATGGTAGGCGTGCACGTGGGTATCAGCACTATCCGCTACCTCGCGCATCCCTATGGAATGACTAACATCCAAATTTTCTACTTCCTCCCCATCAATAACATACACCAACTTCCCTTTCTCCTTCTCCAAACACACACGCTCAAGTTGTAACTCTTCTGTTTCATCTATCTCCTCTTCAAAGCGTGCTTCCAAACCTAGTCCACCTAGCAAATCTAACAACCTATCTTCCTCCATGACACTATCCCCCATGGTAAGGTGCTTGATACCCCACAAGTCCTTATAAACTGATGGCTTGGTACTTTGATACTCAAAGGTTTGAATAAGGTCAATCGCGAGCTCTTTCCAATTCCCTGTCTGACGGCGTGTCTCCGAATGTATGTACCATGCGTGTGTGCAACCCTGTAATGTAGAATACAATTTGTGCACCCAAAGGGATGGTGGAAAAGCTTCCATGCCTTCTCTCTAGATCCGTTCACACTCCTGGCTATGGAAAGAGGTGGGCTCCTTCCCATGGTAGTCCTTGATGGCGGTGGGCACGTTGCTCCTAGAGAATCTGACAGAGAGAACAATTCTTACTTCTCGCCATTCCAAAAGGCTCTCTTGATGTGTATCCCACCACCGTGCCACTGTGCCGAGAAGGACATAACTTAGCATCCCTCTCCGTTCCTTCCCATCCTTCCACTGAGCTTCCATCTCATGCAGAAATATCGCAGGGAAGGCTCCTCTTGAATACTTAGGTGGTTCCTTTCCTCCTAGGTGCCGAACTGTGCGTGCCTTTGTTACCTTGGTCACTGAACCTCTCAACTACCATCCCATCAATTCATAAGTTCCACGCACCCAATTGTCACATGCTAGATTGGTGGTATCACTTACTGACTGAGCATCATAAAACTGGATAACTCCGTCGGTAAGATGTATTATCTCTGGGTCCCTAATTGAGTGCATATATATCCTGTCCAGAACTTCTTCCCCCAAAGGTTCAATATAGGGTGTTGACTTCCCATCAGCCAAGGGTATAATGATTTGTTCCTCCTTATTTTCAAAGCTGATGTACCCTTTGTTTAACCAAAGGTCCGCATTGTTCTTGTAACACCATGGGTGCCCAAGTAGTGCTAGGAAATTGTCTGCCTCGGTGAGCGCTAAGACTTCGAAGTCCCCAGTAAACTTATCTCCCTGGATAGTAATATCCACATCCTTTAAGACATCGACGGGCATTGCCTTAGTCTTGTTTGCCATATACAACACATTCAAAAATGGTTGTAATGCAGGTCTTCCCATCTGATGCCATGCATCCAAAGTTAGAACATTAACCTCCATGCCTGTGTTAATGAGGATATTTCTAAGGAGCCATCCATCTATAACTGCATTCAATGTGATCTCCTTGTCATAGTCAAGGCTATGAGGGAGAAGGTTTATGTATAAGACCTACCTCTCGTGCTCCCCTCCGGCGCGTGGTACCTTCTCTCTCAACCATAATCCTAGCAAGGGAATGATATTCTCTTGCCTCAGCATTTTACATACCTCCTTGACCTCATCCAGGTAATCCTTTAGTGCCTCGACTCTCCTCCCTTGTTCCAGCCTCTTGAATTTCTCCTTTAGACACTAGATTTCTCCTTGTAAACTCTAAATGACATCCATAGTGTCTTGATACACCTCCTTCTGATGCGTAGGGTCTGGATACTTTCCATGAACTACTTCCTCCCTTGAAAATAGGTTCTTCTGCCTTGGTATCTCTTTTACGTGCACGACTTCTACCCTTGTTGTTACCAAGACAGGATCCAAACCTGCATCCCGTGTTACCCGAGGCATCCACTATGTGGTTACCTTCTTGATGTTGACCATTGCAGTGCCCTTGTCCTTCCGGTGCTGATGATTCATGTGCTCAAACAACTCTAGGCACTCCTCATACTTATGCTTCTTTCCACACCACGAGCACTGTAACAGGTCAGGGCATTCACATTTGTAATGTTCTATAGACCCACAATTGAAACAGGTTCCATGCGTGAACTTAGTCATTCCTCCTACACGGTTACCATGACCTCAGAATCCTCCTCGAAATCCCCTTCCATGCACACCTCCATCTCCATGCTCCTCATAACAGCAATCATCACCTTTGGAACTACTGGCAACGCTGGTCTGGCGCACCCAATGATCAATGGCCTCATGGATATGATCAATGAGTCTACAGTCCTTAGTATTATGGGTTATAGAAGTGTAAATATTGCAGTAACAAGATAAATTCTTCCGGATAGCGCACTGTAGTAGGGGGCATCTACTCACATCATGGTCCCCATGACAAATTTCACAATCTACTACCACGACACGTACTGTCCTTCGGGGGAAATTATACTTAACGTGCCCCTCTACTTCATAATTTGTGCACCACAAACCACTATGAGTCTCATGGGTTGAGTTCGCAAACAACTTCTCCAGCTGCTTGGCCATAGCAGCAATCTGAGCCTCTAGGAATGGACTAACGCTAGTATCAACACTACCAACAGCCTCGGCGTGCAGAGCAACTTCCAATGCCTCACACGGGTCTGTAAAATTTTTATGAGATAAGTCCCTTCTAAAAGGGGTAATCAATCCTCCAACAAACCACTGAGCATGCTGTGAAGGGTGAATATCATATGATAATTTAGACAAGAGAGTTTTAACGTGTTCATCATACTCCCGCACACTCTCTGCCATTCCTTGCTGAATCTCCTTCAACTTGTTGATACTCTTCTGCTCAAACTCAAGAATGTGGAATTCTGATAAGAATGCATTCTTTAAAGCATTATAGTCCACTACTATTTGATGAGGGTCATACTTCCTATACCAGCTATGCACGCACCCTTACAACGTGGTTGCAAACTGACTAGCCTTCCGTTCTGGGGTTGTGATACCCTTTGCACGCTATAGCAGTTCACACTTGTGAACATGTTCCGCAACATCCTCAATGCCTATGTAATCAGGCAAATGTAGAGACATTTCAAAGAAAACCTGGGGGGTGGTTGGGGCCCAAATCCTCCTGAGCCAGATCCTTGGTTTCCGCCTGTGTTTCCTTTGCCATCTGATCCACCAGGTCCACTAGGTCCTGAACCACTAGATCCACTAGACCCACTAGCTCCTACTCCTTCTGAACCACCAGATCCATCAGGTCCATAAGGTCCTGTTCCTCCTGACCCCCTAGATCCACCAGATCCCGTAGTGGTCGTGTCAAGGGCCCCCACAGTTCCACTGAACTACGTGCCTATGGTTTGTGACAATGCCCCACTACCAATAGTATACCCCGCACCAATCCCAGATGTGAGACCAAAAACTTGCATGTCTATACCTTTCCCGAAAACTCCTCCTAATACTGGGTTGGTGTTTTCAGCCATAGAAGGCCTAAACAAGAAATTATATCTCCTGGGTGTAGACCGATCACTTCCAATGTAACCAACTGGACTAGCAATATTTTCCCCCTGATCTGGAAAACCAAGTGCCAGGGTCCGGTCACTAGGTGGACTCAGATGCACACCAACGGTTCTTCTCTCCCCTCATGACGAACTCTCATCAGAAGCTGAAGGGGTCTCTCTTACGTGCTTGTTAAGATGGGGTCGTACAGATTACTCAGGTTCCACGTCCTCTGCGTGAACCTCAAATCCTTCCCGCAACGTCTGTCACCATACATCCATCACACTTGCAACTTCACGTTGTCTAGAAATCTCCTTTTCATGTGCTTCACCATACTTGAGTCGTCTCTCTTCCCTTTCCTTCTCCGTCGCAACATCTGCCATCTTCCTCCACCCTAGCTTCCTCGCCCAACACTCAGAATGGTTTATCCGGTCATTGAGAATGCCTCTAAACTCATGGTAAACATCAAGATTTTCATATCCAGAGGGACAACCCATAGAAATGATCCTCTGGGCTCCTGCGGAAACTCAAACTCAGCAACCTCCGGATAAGAATATGTTCAAACTCAGCAACCTCTGGATAAGAATATGTGGGAATGGTGTACTCCAGAGTGTAGCTAGCCAATACTACTTTCCACCAATGATCCACAGCACGGGTCCACGTCAGATCTACAACCTGTAGCCTCTGGTATTCTTCTTGGGTCCACACACGCGAACCATAACACCAACTTGATCTAGATGCATAAGCTGAGAGCCATTCATACAGTTCCACTGGGAAGCAACAGAAAAAAGTTTCATACAGATCATGGTAGAGGTTCTCTTCTACCCATCTACGTGCATCAAACTTAGGTCCAGTGCTAAACCTATGAGAAAATTCATCCTCCGTGCTCTTGAACCATGATTCAACACTTTCCAAAGTTAACCGCTCTGTCATTACTCACTACACAGATCATGATGCATGTTATTTCCTACTACAACTTCGAAAAGATGTCCCATCAACGAAACCAAGATGTAGTCATTTTTACCCCTATCACAAAAGAAAAGAACCCCATGCGTGCTGGCCTATCACCCAACGAAATTTGGGCGCTCACCCGAGGCATGCATGGGTGCCGAGTCTCTCTTTTATATGAGTTTAGTGGGAAACATCATCTATGATTTGTGTTTAAAAGACTTTCAAATGGATTTAGGACATACAAGAACAATAGAGCTCAGAATGGCCTCTAGATCCTTGCAGTTATTTCAGACAGAGTACTTAATAGAATCTATAGCGTGTACCATGACAGAAATAAATATACAAACATCCATACTTAACATAAAATGAAAGAGAACTTATGAAAGAGATGTATGCATCAGAATCATTGATATTCATATATACATATAACAGGCAACCTTATTACATCCATGGAGCCATTACAAAGTGTCACAGAGAAGCAGACCACAGTCATGCGTTGTAATTGGACTAATGTAACTATGCTACCAAAAAGAAAAATTACAATCCCCTTGCCCAATACATCCTTTCCCAAGTCCAATTACTCACTAACAGAGTTCTTGCAGTATTTCTACAGAGCTCTACCCACACTCTAAGTCTCTCTTGTTTACTCTACAGGCGCTTGTATTTATAGCCTCACTGGGCTGTCAACTCATCCTGCAGCGCCCTCAGATCTGATGCCAAGTGTCTGAATGTGGTCCTCCATGCGAGCATGCTCCTCTAGGCTTGAGATGTGCTTCTAGAAGATTCTATTTCAGGCATGCTCATTTTTGGGCCAACCTGTCGCCAGGCTGACATCTTATCCATGAGCAGTTGGGTCATGAGCCTTTTTTTAACTGGGGCCCTTGCGCTTTTATACGCCTTCTATACTTAGTCAATATTCTAGGGGCCCAACAACAAGTGATATTATTTCACTATCTTAATTATATTTGAAGCATTATTGATAAATGATTAAAGTTTGATATTAAGGTAATTGGTAGCAGGTATTGAATGACTTCAAACTCTTTTTATACAAAAAAAGGTGTATAAAGAAAATAAGAATTGAGTGGGAAGCAAGATTTTTTTTTTTTGATGTATTAGGGTACAAATAATAAGGGGTAAATAGAATTTTAATGGAAAAATGGGTAGGTAAGGTACATAGATAAAATAGGGGGTATTTTCATTATAATAATATAACGGGAGGGGGTATTATCAATTGAATATTTAGAGGTAAAAAATAACATTAAGGGTATTATTTTATACCCTTTGAACGGATGTGTTATACCTTACATTTACTAAGTGAACCCCGTGATTTTTCCATAGTGTTATTTAACATTATATTATTGGAATTATTCTAGTCAAGTATTTTTTGAGCTTTTGCTTCATTTTTCTATTTTTCCATTTACCTTGGTGGTTGATCTTTCACTTTGTTTCATGGTCAAATTTATTGCAAAATTGGTCTAGAAATATGATATATACATATACCTAATTCATTTAGAAATGATATAAAATTTGAAAAGATCAATCATTTGTGAAGAAATTATATCTCATTCTATTCTATTATAATTTTAAATATTTTGATGGGTTCTTTGCATCTCTAAAGGCTCAATGCAATGCAAAAATTCTATGCAGTACTGTAAGTGGGTGTGCTGGTGCAACAAGGCCGTATACCTATATGTATGTGTAAGTTCTACGTAAGATTGTAAGCAAACAGAATTTGGCCATGAGACTACAGTGTGTGCGCAAGATTGTAAGCAAGCGCAATTTGGCTATGATAGGTGCGTAAAAGTGAAATATTTGCATGGTACAATACCTCTTTGTGAGTATTATAAAGTAAGTGTGCAGTAAATTTTGTGATTAATTTGAGATATTGCAAGACGAAGGTACACAAGTTGTGCAGAAACACATGAACATTGCAAAAAAGAAACAATATGTCCTTAATGATTTTCCTTAACTTGGGGTGGAACAATCAAGTTGAGTTATGCCTAGGAAGTCCTTCATAACATGTCTTACCTTAGAATGTGTCTATTGAGTGGAACATCAAAAAGGGAAAGCTAATTGTGGTGCGTTTCTGATTCAGGGTGAGCGATTCGATGATGTAAGCTAACTTGGAGAACACATATTTTTTTGGGAATACTCTAATAGTGGAAGATAATACCATTCCATAAATCTCAACTCGTGATCTAGAGGTTTATTGAGCTAAAAATCAGTGATAGTGCATTTTGCACTTTGAAAACACCCTGGAAGTTTCCAAAAATATCATTCAAGATGTGAAGTTGTGCATGATACATGAAAATAAGGAGTTACACAACCCTGCATGGTTGTACATAGTTTTTTTTTTTAAAATGTATTTCTTTCCACTCTAATGGATATGATTTTTCAATCCATCTTATAATTCCTTCTAAGAATCTAAAAGCCTCATTCATTAAAAAGTTAATCACACTTTGTTTGGATGGCTTGGTTTGTAGAAACATATATAAACTGCAATATACAATGATCCATATACCAATGAGGATGATTCTTCAATAGAAGGTACCCCCTACTTACATAAATGTTGATTGGTTGTGGGATGAGTATGTTTTATTATCGAATTTCTCATTTTCTTTTTTGTAGCTTCAAAATTCCTCCCAATAAAATCATTTAACTACCTCTAAATACATACCTAAGTATCAAAATTATATATGCCTCTTAAGCACAGTAAACATGGGTAGAGATGCCAATATCTATGTAATTTAGTGGTTCTCAATAAAAAGAACACACATGTGTGTGTGTGCGCACACATGCACATTACCAAAGTTATATATGTCTCTTAAGTGCATCTTAGAATTGTAAATATACACTTTACTATCTAAGTTAGAAATGTCTGTTAAGTGTATCTTGAAATTATAAATATATACCTTACTATGTAAGACATGTCTCTTTAAGTGCATCTTTATAACTACTTAAATAAATCTACCTTTAGTGCATCATGGAATTAGTTAAATGGTTGTAAAATCCCTACTCATTGTGGAGATGCCTCTAGTGTTACTATTAAAAAAATTAAAATCTAAACCAAACAATAATATTAAAAAATAAGTAACACTCCTACCAAAGATATTGTAGTTGAAATTAAACAGGTTTAATTGTATTCAATATGTTAAGGAATCAATTTTTAAATTTTTTAAATTTGAAGTATTTTTATATATAAGAAATATTTTTAAAAAATGTAATGTATAATTATAATTAAATTGTATTCAATAGATGTTATACTAGCAATTACTTTAAGGTAGTAGAGAGTTGGAGATGTGAATTTTTTTAAATATGGAAAAAGATTATTTAAAATATTGTTTTAATAGCTAGAGTATTATTATATAAAGAAAAAAGTATTTGAATATAGAGTATAATTAGTCTAAATTTTATAATATAAAAAACACAAATAAATTAATAAAATAATTAACTAATGTCATTCAAATAATTAATAAACAAAAAATACACCAATATAATAGTAATTAACTAATCACATATCAATAGCCCTCAAGTTTGGCTCGCTTGGCTTTGACCACCACTTTAGGTGGTTTAGGTTGTGGGTTCAAATCCCATGATTTTCTTATGACAATTAGTCACATGCTAGTTTAAACTTATCAAGTTTACCAATTTCTATATAGTTAATAGTTTTATATTTGTGTTTTTAAATTGTAATTTTTTTTAATAGATATTACTTTAGTTATCAAGTTCACTAGTTTCTATATAGTTAATAGTTTTAAGCATTTAATAGATATTACTTGAATACATTATTTGGTATTAGTTTATTTGTGTTTTTAAATTATAATTTTTTTCATTGGATATTACTTTAGTTATCAAGTTTACCAATTTCTATATAGTTAATCGTTTTAAGCATTTAATAGATATTACTTGACGACATTATTTGGTATACGTTATTTTCAATTAAGTGAAGCTAATTATTGGAGGGAAACAATACTTCATAAAATCAATTTCTATATTTACTTCGTTTTGAATATTATAAAATTGAAAAAATCAAAAAGTGTCAAAGGCTATATGATTTATTGGTGAAGTTATAATATGACTCAAATAGAACTCATCACACATCAATTTTTCATTGTGCAAGGGCCTCCATACAAAAAAGAATCACTTGATAATATCAATACCTTTGTAAATATTTAACTAAAAGTGATCACTGATTTAAATATACATTTACCGAACTTATACCAACATTCTATATAAGTCAATGCAAAATATCCAAAGCTTAATTCCAAGAAACAGAAAATCCAAATGAGAGCATTCAAATCATAGAAGCCAACACCCCAAAATATCTTCATTCCAAATCCTCATTTTGATAAAAACACGTGTGCGCCCTAATGTGGAGAGTCCCCGCATTCTAAAACATAAAGTAAGTCGACGAATTTGCAATTGCATGGCTCTGCCACGTTGCTATTTGGCATTCATCCGAAGCATACACCTATCAAGGCGTACTTCCACGTGTCACTTCTTTCCTATCCTCCATCACTCTTAACATATTTTGCATTTATAAACCAGACGAAGAATGAAATCTTCGAATCATCACTTCCTCTCTCTTTTCGTTTTGAGAAACTTGATTGCATAATAACTGTGTTCAATTGATGGCAGCCTTATCAGCAAACACGGCCCTTCTGGGTGTGCCCAAGGGAGCCCGCCCTGGTCGTATGCCTGCTTATTCCAACAAAACCAGCAGGGTTTCCTTCCGGACCACTGTTAGGGCTGGAGAGGTAACTTCATTTTCTGTTTCTGTTTTCAATTTTCGATTTCTTTCTGTAACAGCTAGGGTTTTTATATAATATGCAACGATCACAGTATGCAGGCGGTGAAGAAAGGAGGGAAATAGAAGAAGCGGCCAAAAATGTGGGAGAAAAGGTCGGATCCACCGCAGAGGAAGCCAAACAGAAAGTTCAGGAGACCTCCAAAGGAGTGGGAGACAAGGCGACATCCACTGCAGAGGAGGCCAAACAGAAGGTGCAGGACGCTTGGCAGAGCGCCGCAGGCATGGGCCAGGAGGTGAAGGAAACTGTGATTGGCAAAACAGAGGAAACCAAGGAAACGCTGGAGCAAAAAACACAGCAAACCAAGGAAAATTTGGGAAAAAAAACATAGGATGCCAAGGGTAAAATGCGCAGCTGAGGACGGTGTTTCAGCTAAAATTTCCAACTTTGTAACCAATTCATCGCTCTAGTTTATGCATTTTTAGGATTGAGTAAGTTTAACCGTGTTCTGAATATTTTGGATTTCAAGCTATAAATATGCCCCGTTCATTTTGTTATAAAGATATCGTTCATTGTTCACAAAAAATTCAGGGTTTGACAGATAGATTAAAGTCTGGTTATAAATAAATCTATGCCGTGTGCCAAACCCTGCATGGCTGTATGAATTTTAAATATATGATTAAAATTCATTGATAATTTACGGTGTTTGCCACCTTAATGGATAAACCAGGGAAACTGTGCACAGATACAGCAATTAAAGATTGACGAATTTTCCGCCGAACCTAATACAGGGTGATAGATGGACATTGGGCTAAATTCGATGTCTTTTACGATTTTTTTTTTCCATAAAATACAATCAATTTATTTAAGTTTTTGTTGCACTGTATCAAATGCTAAGGTGAAATTCTAGGCAACTCGATCCTTCAAAAACAATTATTATTATTTTTTAAATGTAAACGGCTGTAAAGAATTTTAAAAAGTATCTCCCGTAAAATACAATTTGTTAATACCTGTGTGAATGCGGGATGGAATTTTAGCGATATGTGGGGCTTAAAAGATGAGGGATCGGATGATGTGATACTCTACCATGTAAATTATATTCTTTTAATCTAAAGCATATGGGTGTAACTAATAGAATTAATTTTCGACTAAATTTCAGTCTCTTTTTTAAAAATAAAACTGTATACCTATGTATTAAAACTAGCAATTGCAAATGAGTTGCAAGTTACGCCGGAGAGGGATTGAATTTTTTGTATTCATTATAGTGTGGATGTGAAGGCGATCATGGACTGGATAGCATACTGAAATCTTCTTTCATCCATACGTAAACAACATTTCTAAGCTTGGAAGCCTGTTGAATGTGGATCCTCACATATAGACATGTGAATAGTTTTGCAGAATGTAACTTTTGTTCTGCACTCAAACATCTATCGTATATCGTAGAATATATTTTACACGATATATTGAATGTGGAACCTAGATCGTGGTATTGTTTTGTGTGCATGATGGGGGAAGGAGTATTTCCATGTCTTGTACGCCGTGTGCCAATGCTGCGGTGCAAAGTCTTTTCTCCTCCTCCTTGCGTGATTTTACGTTCTTGGTATATCTCATTCGTGCATAGCGTTCGAACGTAAAAGCTGGTTGGATTTGTAGGTCGTTGATGCAACGAACTCTTGACATTGCTGTGAATGTTAGTCCTTGGCGGTCAACGTTTCCGATGTCTACTGTGGCCTTGTCAAGGGTTAGGCCCTGTGATTTGTGGATGGTAAGGCCCCAAGACATTTTTAGTGGGATTTGGCGACGATTTCCACGTGTGACAGGAGGTAGGGGCAAGTGTGTTGGGTTGAGTATGTCCCATGGGGGCCCTTGGTAGTGTTTGAAGTTGACAACAACAAAGGATGGCAAGTCTGGTGGTTGTGTTTCTGGGTTGTACACGATATCTGTCACTTGCCCGAGTGCACCATTAACCAATCCTGAGCTAACCCATAAGTTAGATGTCAACATGACCTCTTGTCCTGTGCATAGGAAAACTACCGGGTCTAGTTGAGTGTCGTTGATGTCTGAGTCAGAGTTATGTTTGCTTTGTTCTGCGATGCTCATTGCAATTGGTACGTGCAAGGATTTTAGCATTTGTTTATTGTGCTTGTTTGCTAGGTCCTTTGTTGCAAATAGGTGCTTCTCAGTTATGAACGTGGATTGCTCTGAGGTAGACATGCACGACTTGGTACGTGACATGAGAAGAGACCAATCCTTAATGGTTGCTTCTGCGTTTCTGATGTTGGTCAACATTTCTCTGAATTCAAGTTGTGTGGAGTTTAATCCTTGTTGCCTGAAGTTTGTGTCCAAGGTGACCACGGTATCAAAAGCATGCCAAAGGGAGCTTCCTACTTTGTTGCCTACATATAATGGTACATCGTTGACCGGGGGGAGCTGGCCTAAGTCTCCCACCAAAATCATTGAGCAGTTACCGAACGCGTGGTTACTATGTTGGGGGTATGCCTCACGAAGTCTTTTGTTGATGTTGTGTAACATTGTAGGACCTATAAAGCTCATTTCATCTATGAGTATATAACGTATGGGACTCATTCGCTCTTGGAAGATTGCTAGGGCTTGTCCTTCGAGGGGTTTCATGTCGGATATGGGTATTCGGAGGGAAGAATGTATAGTGGATGATTTTATATTAAATGCAGCAATACCTGTTGGGGCTAGTACAAGGAGGGAAGATTTTAATTTGCCAGCCATATTTTTAAGCCCATTTCTTATGCATTGTATGAGGTATGATTTTCCTGTTCCAGCGGTTCCCTGAATGATCATCTTCAATGGTGGGTGTTCTCCTTGTTGAGTTGCATGTGAAAGCACAATTGAGTACGCAAGGTGTTGCTTTGACGATAGTTGCAAAGTGTCTAAATGGGTAGGGGGAGTAACAACTGGCGGCGAATTTTCAGTGCGGGCGATGTCTATGAATTTAGGTGCACTTATTTGTAAGGCAGCAGGGATTGAATGAACCTTCCAATCGTGGTTAATGTCAAAGTCACGGAGGCCTATCATGTCTAGATCATCAATTGTTGTATTGAGTGTTGGGTGCATGCGGGATATATGCTCCCATTCAAATAGTTGTGCGTGCAGTGGATCAGATCCTTGCGAGTCACTGTCGTCGCTACTTGCCCCAGGTGCAATTTCTTCTAGAGTAGTGGCTCTGTTCACATGTAAAGGGGCGTAGGAGTTTTTCATCTTTTCCCAATGGTTAGTTATTTCAGATGTGGAGATGCCAATGTCTGTTTGGATATGCCGAAAGGGCTTATAAAGTAGAAGCTCTGTCCAGCAGAAATCCTCATAGTGTATCGCATCTGGGGTTGGGACATCAGTGTATCGGGGGAATACGCGGACGACAGCAGGGGTTCTTCTTTGTAGCCATTGAGTAACTTTCCTTTGGCTGTTGTAGGACCAGGAATGAGCAGCTTCAAAGAGGGAGGTGTTCTCTAATTGTGTAGGGCGTTTTATGTATGCATCTATGAATGAAGGGAATTGCAATGTGTTTCCTAGGTCTGGCAGGACACGTTTGAATACCTGCTTACCGACAGATAGGGTAATAAAAGTGCGGCTACAATTGGAAAGGGGGAGTTTTTGTAACATGTGGCAGGTTTCTTGTGCACTAATGTCCCGGTCGACAATAGTCTCAGAGAGGAATTTGCTGTATGCCGTCTTTGCAGGGTGGTCGATGCTAACTTCATTAGATATCCTTGTTAGCATGTGATGGTAGCTTTCTGATTTCTTCTCTGCCTTGGCTGCATATTTTGCAATGTATTGTAAGACTGCATGTCGCGACACAACGGGCTGGCAGTCGACATTGGCTCGCCATAGTGCTAGCATGTCTGAGTTGTGTATGTTGACCCGTGCATCATTGCGTGCAGGGGTGTACTTTTTTTTACCGGTTTCATCTAAGCCCAAGCTCGAATACTCTTGGAGTGGCCAAGGTGCTTTATATCTACATTGAAGTGTCCCTTTTTTTTCTGCAAGCAGGTTGTCTCAGTACATTTTGTGTGGCGTTGCACGCGGTTCAACAAGTTCTCATAGTCAGCTACTGGGTTGTTTGTAAGTATCCCGTTTGTGTCTAACAAGCACGGGTCATCTTCCTGTGAACGATGTATCTGACGTTCTCCACTCGCAGGGCCCCTTGGATTCCATGCAGTTACTAATTGGTCGAAGTAAGTCTTCGCCGCATCAAGATCACGGGGGCTGTCCCAGTTTAGGTCCTCCATGTTTGGTGCATCTGGAAGCCATATAAAGCCGTGGATATGAGCCGAGCCTCGGTGCTGCCATTCGTACCTGTATTTTGCACAAAGAGGGTCTAGCTTGGTAAATGTGGTAGGCGGGGTATTGTATTAAAATCTAAGTGGTAGTGAGCTCACCTGTACCAGTAGTCAGTGCAATGCATTTTTTTTTGAAGCACCTCCTCGCAAAATATTGTAAATCTTTTTTCCATGTATGCAGAGACGATATGGGGGTGCATGTTCAAGTTCACGTTCCTCCACTGCTGGCTAGTTGTTGATGGTGGCGTCGGTGTTCCCGGCATTGCTTTGTGTAAATCAGGCCATTTAGTATCTGCTGCACTTAAAGTGAAGAAAAGCGTAGGGCTTTCTAGTTGGGTTATCATATCTGTGAGTTCATGTCTGCGCTTGCACCAAAATGATTTAGTTCCTCGTAGGTTGGACCCAAAGCGCATTAGTTGCTCTGCAATGTGTGCATCTGGGTAGGTTGCAAGTTGTCGGCGTAACATCGAAACTATGGTAGGCAAGTTGTCGGCTATATTTTTTTTTGCGAAAACAGCAGATGTTGATTGGCTTCTGTGGCGCAACATAATGTTGAGAATGTAGTAACGAAAGCGCGGATGGCTTCCAAATCTGTTATCATGGTAACGTAGTAGGTGTAGTGCGTATTCATGCATGTGAACTCTCTTGATGCGTGCTTGGTGGAACAATGCAACCCCTGTTGGGAACAATGTTGGAAAAGCCATAGATAGCAAGCCCTCAGTGTTGTATTCGCTGACCGGGGTTGAACCAATGCGTGGCCACTCAATTGACTGTAGCGGAGTTTTTTCCCTGCCTTTGATGAAATTTGTTATTTGGTCAACTTCTGAAGTGGCTGTAGGGAGGGAGGACACAAAAGATGATGGCTGTCGCTCGTGGGTATTTGGCGGGGGGCTTGGGTGAAGCTCTGCTTCCGGTTGTGGTTCAGCATTGTCGGTGATAACTGAATTGAAGTGTGGTAGGGAAGTAGATATATCAGTACTGTGATGTGGTAGGGAATGCAATGCAGGGTGGTCTAGGACAACATCCTTGTAGTAAGGGTCATGAGCTATTTTGAATTGCAATGCTGCCAGAACACGAGATCTGCTTACAAAGCAATCGTATGCTTTATTTGTTGCTCCGATTCTTCGGATGATTAAGATGTCCAAGTCTTCGACGCGCCGAGGCAAGTGTTTAGTTATGGATGAAACTTCTTGGGGGAAGCATATGGTGTGGCCCCTATATTTGTATTGGCCACCTACAGCGTGAGTCACTTGCAATATTGGGTTGACCCTTGCTATCAACATTTCCTCAACTTGTGTAAGTGAAGATAACACCTCAGGTTGCGTGCCTGGGTCCATGTTATTCCAACTTGAGAAGCGGCGATTATCCTTTTCAGCAATGCATCTGTGACAGGTATGGGCACCTTTGTAAAGCCTTGTACGTAGCCCAACATATAATTCACTACAACATGAACATGAGTTTGGAGGTGGGAGGTGATCTATTCTTTGGCGGAATTGGCGCTGTGTATTTTGGAGTGTATGCGTATTTGGTGTGCGATCTTCGAGCAGGGTGGCATGGTTGGCTATATAGGCTGGTGCTTGTGTGTTCAGCTTTTGTCGTTTCATGCAAGCTTTATGGCGGCGATGCTCATTGAGGTTGTTTTTGTTGGCTGCGTATCTCAACCGGGCCTGTGCATTTTTCTCAGTCCGTGTTAGGCCTGCAAAAAAAGAGTTAAAAAGGTAGCAGTAAGTAGGTGTAGAACGTAGTTAATGCAAGCAAAAAAGAAAAGTTCTTTTGATTGATTGGAGTGAAGTGTAGCTATGTATGTTGAGAGTATTTGCATTGCTAGTATAAAGTGACTTTGATTGCACCCGAATATGTGTATTGTAAAGACATATTAAGAACACAGAGCGGTATATAAATATTAGAAAACTTGAGCACAACATGCGTGAATATTAAAGGTTATGTAACTTATGAATGCAAAAACCTATATGTAACCTATGAGTATAATATGTTTTCTGAGGTAGTGTAGGATCTTTTTGAGCAATACATAGTTAAGGTGTTGCGAGGAATGCATCTAGTGGGGATTCCTGCATGCTGGAAGCCGTGTCCTTAACTGCAGCGACAACAGTGCATTGGGCTTTCTCTTCTGATTTGTAGACCTCTAGCTTTGCGGATATTGTGAACATATAGCGGTGGAACAGAATTGGCTTAACAACAGGCCAAAGCTTGTCAGGTGTAGGTGCAAGAAGTTGTAGCTCTTGTGCTGATATACCCATGATTGATGTAGCAACCTCATCAAAAGCAGTTACCCATGTTGTTGCTGTGCCATCCTCAATGATGAAGTGTAATGCATATTTGTAGTCACAATGGGAGATGGCGTGCTTGCATTTTTGGCAATACCAAGAGGAATTTGCAGTTTCGTCAAGTTTTTTCTTGCATTGCTGGTTGTTAACAATTGATGTGCATGCTGGATAGCTGAAGGAGGACATATTAATGTGTATAATTGTTGCTACGGTGGAGAAGGTGAGCGGTTTACCTAGGTGCGAGGAGGATTTGATGCCTGCAATATCGGTTTTCTCAATTTTCGCAATACTCACTGAAGGGTATGTAGTTGTAGGGGTGAGCGAAGTAAACCATGCACGCAATGCATGAGCCTCAAGTATATCAGGATCTACGAAGATTTGTGTATTAGGGCCTGTGGCCAATGTTGTTCCTTTGAAAGTTGTAGTTTTTGCTCTCTTAATTGCTAGGACTGGTCGGGTTGATGTCTGTGCAGCACATAATTCACTTAGAAGTTTGCCTTCATTGTCACTAAAAGTGCCCCATAACGTTGCTTCAATACATAGTGCCGAGTTATCACTTAGCACGACTGTGCGTTTGTGGCTGAAAGTGCTATCACTTTTCCTGATAGTGGAGGGGGCGGTAATGGATAGCGCAATAGCTAGTAGGTCAATGGTGGTTTTGGCGGGGGTGGAGTTGATTTTTGCTATTGTTTTGAAGCGGAAAAGATATTGCGGTATGTTTACGGACTGGTTTGTACTAAGCTTTACTGAGGAGTTCAAGTCTAGGATGATGTCCCAAGGAGTTGTGGAGTTGTTATAATCTTTTCTTGCAGGCCGCAAGGTGCCTCCTTTGATTGTGTATGTTTTACCTAGTTGTATTTGGTTGTAGTAAGAAGTTGCAGCTAGGTCGAAAGAAGTCACCACTATATCTGAGTTGCTTTTGTCGATAATGTCGAAGCTGAAAACCTGCCCTGTGCGTTTTTCCGTGTTGTAGTTGTTTAGGTTGCCTTTTTGGATGACCCTGCCTTCAATAGTCCAAACGCTTTGGTAAGGGTTTAATGATTTAATTGGCGTGAGTTGCATGCAGTGTGCAGGGTGGCCTTCACGAGTAGCCGGCGCCAAAGTATCTGTGCGGGTTGTCGGCAGGTGTACGGCCAGTTGGGGAGGAACATCGTTGGGGGCAATGGAGTCTGCGATGCTGGTGGTTCCTAAACAATAAAATAAAATGGAAATGAATTAGCAAATGGGGTAAGGAGATTGTACAATTTTCTGTCTAACCTACAAACACAAGAACAGATAAATTTGTCTGGTAAAAAGCGATTTGTAATTATCGTTTAAGCAAAGCAGTGCTAGCTTCTCACAGATTAACATCGCAATCATGGTTTTCAATTTTCACAAATGATGAACATCTTAAATAGAGTCACCTTGAGATCTTGCACATATGTATAACAACTCTATTTTATATATCATAATTGGAATTACACAAAACTCTTGACGACGGTTTCAAAATGGAACATGTACACCATATTTATCCAAGTATAGGTTTATCAAGTTAGGCCTTCAAAAAGAGATTACTGTGGGGTAGGATGAAAGATGGGGGCATATGTATGACCAGTGCAAGGTCGTAGTAGGGGTGAGGTAGGGGCTTAAATTAAAGGGATGCAAGATAAGCGTTGAATGCAGCTCTAATGGAGTGTTCCTCGCCGCCAGAGTAGTACTGGTCGTAGCTGAGCGAACGGAGGAAAGTGAACAATGCGTCAAGCCTAAGGTACGTTGCGTCTACCTTGTGCATCATGTCTAAGACAGCGGTTAAATCACTATCGAGAATCATTGCTGATGGGATGAGGGATTCTGATATTCTACCAGAAATGGTCGAGCATGTAGCTGCAACAGAGGTAGCCAAAGTATGGACGGACGTCGCAAGCGGTGGCTGGACACTTTGTATGGAGCTTTCATTAGTGGTTGCTTGGGTTGCATATGACTGTGGTGTTCCATTTGAAGCGACCAGTTCAAGTGGAGGGCTCCCGACAATGGCACCATAGGTATCATCTGATATTGTGATAATGGACGGGCTTCCACTTGGAGTGGCCATAATACCTGGGAAAAACAACCAACTTTGTTAGTATAAATTTAGCTTCTACTGACAAGAACAGAAATATATATACATTGCAAAAAACATTGGCTCGTTGAAACTGAAATTGGAATTACATCGACTAATCATATATCATATATTTTATTCATAATTCTCTGTATGCAACTATGGGAATGTTAGATATGCTCATTGAAGTTTTCAGCAGAGCTTACATAAAGATTATCACTAACAGATAAAGAGGCTTTGAAGTATCAACAGCAAAACATATAGACTGAACTCGATGAGATTGAGCCTAAATCAGAGATCATTCATCGGTGGGTTTTCAAAGGGTAAGGTAGATGATCAGTGTTGAATCCTAAATATATTTCAACATGTAAAGTGGTTATCTATGGTTGACGACCCACATTGGTCCTCTCTCCAGTCGATTGGTATACGATGCATAATTGGAGGGTGAGTAATTTACTATTGGATTATCATTATTCATTTCTCCTAAAAGATTCTGCCATATCTAGCTGTACATACTGTCAACCTTTCAAAGAGTTCGTCCATCCAAACAATTAAAGATACGGCCATATCTAACTGTACATTCTGTCAACCTTTCAAAGAGTTCGTCCATCCAAACAATTAAAGATACAGAGGAAAGTTCATAAGCTACCATCTTAACCTACTCTTGAAAATGGTAAAATATGCATTGAATAATAAAATGTAATCACGTATTTGACAAACAAATCAAAGCAAAGACTGGTTTTACTACTGGCTGCATGCAGCAATTTGAGGCTGTGAATAACCAGACCAAGTGCTTCAGATTTTAACACATTCTATAAGAAACTGTAGTTCCTTGCACTATGATGTGCACATAATAGTAAAAGACAGATTTCATGAAAAATATACCGCCATAAGCTTCAAGTAAAAAACTCTCAATTTTTGGTCACCTATTCTAATAGGCAATTTTGGTCTAGTTGCTTTATCAAAAGCCGTAAGGTAAATACTTAAGAGAAAATAGGACTGCTGCTTGTTTGTAACTAAAGTGCCAAGGCAGACTTAAACATCAATGCATAGCTAGCCGTAAAAGACTCCCATCGATCAAATCTCCTCACAGATTTAGCCAAGAATCGCATAGTTAGCCTGCAGGCTTAAGCAGATTACAGTTTGTAAGAGATAGAAGTTGGCATAACATTATAAATATGGTAATTATGCCTTGAGATTGATGGAAATAGAATTATAGTTACAGGAGCAGACTGAAATTAATGGACAAGTTGGGAGTATATTCAGAAAAAAAGATCATAGGCATTGACTGAACTCCAAACAAACTTATATTTATGCATACCTGGTATATTTCTGAGCCGTGGTGTACAGTGAGAAGGGTGTTACAAGTTTCTGAGCCGTGGTGTATAGGGAGAATGAAGACTTACAGATGCAAGGGTGTATTTATAGCCCGAGGAAAGATCTAAGTGAAGTTATTGCAAAGCGGTGGATGTATTTATGGAGTGTGGTGCATACGTAGCTGGGGAGACTGGCGGAACTGTGCAGCGGCCAGGTGGGAGTCGAGAATGGTCACTGGAACAGTATAATATATGGCGTTGATGTCATCGTGTGGACTGCAAAGATTGCAGCGCATACAAACAAAAGTGGCCTACGGCTTGTGTGGACTGTCTTGTTCCTCCACTTACGTGAACTGCTTCTTTGCCTGTGTGAACAATGCTATTTGTTTGACCTGCGTGGGCTGTTTTGACAACCATTTGGCAAGTAATCGGTGACTTGCGTGGGTAGCGTGTTGGGCCAATCTTTGGCTGGATCTGGTCGAAAAGCAAATATTACAGGCAAGAAGCCCGCCGGGAATTGACACTTCCCAGCGTATGCTTCCTCAAAGGAACGCCTACCGGCGAAATATAATTTGATGATAAAAAACAATTGAACAATATTTTATTCTTTAAATATTAAATGATATTTATTTGATTGTTTGTCTTTTAATGGTTAAAATATTAATTTTAAATAATATTAAATAATATTAATTTTCAATTAATGAATTAATGACTTCTTTAATGAAAAAGATTTTATATTATATTAAATATAACATGATACAAGATTCTCTTAAAAAAATGGACCTCTTAATTTTAAATAATATTAATTTTCAATTAATGAATTAATGACTTCTTTAATGAAAAAGATTTTATATTATTTTAAATAAAACATGATACAAGATTCTTTAAAAAATAATTCAATTAATGAATTAATGACTTCTTTAATGAAAAAGATTTTATATTATATTAAATAAAACATGATACAAGATTCTTTAAAAAAAATTGGGTCTTTTAAGAGCAAGACTTTGTAAGAGCACCTCTTGTTTTTAAAGCCTTTTAAGAGCAAGACCTTTTAAGAGCACCTCTTGTTTTTAAAGCCACACAAAGAAAACAACAAAACAAACAAACAATTAAAGGGAGTATTAATGGCTTTTTTAAACATTATTATTTCTTTATATAATGTTATTTATTTACAAACAAACAATTAAAGGGAGTATTAATGGCTTTTTTAAACATTATTATTTCTTTATATAATGTTATTTATTTACAAACAAACAATTAAAGGGAGTATTAATGGCTTTTTTAAACATTATTATTTCTTTATATAATATTTTTGATTAATTTTGTGATGAATATCAATTTTAAATTGTAAAGAAGAAAATGTTATCAAATGAATGTCATTTAAAATTTAATTTAAAGAATAAAATACTATTCAAATTTTTGATTAATTTTTTTGATAATCAACAAAGAATAAAATGTTATCAAATAAATGTCATTAAAAATAAAATATTATTTAATTTTTTGATTAATTTTGTGATGAATGTCAATTTTGAAGTGTAAAGAAAAAAATGTTATCAAATGAATGTCATTTAAAATTTAATTTAAAGAATAAAATATTATTCAATTTTTTGATTAATTTTGTGATGATCAATCGAAAGTCATCTTTAATTTGAGTAAAATTTTACACCTAATAATAAAACCAAAATCTTCCAAAATTTCGAAATATTATTATATTTGTGATGATCAAATGAATTGTAATTTTAATCGAAATTTTTTAATTAATTATAATTAATTTTTCAAAAATTTAAAATATTATTATAGTTTTTTATTATCAATTAAATGTTATTAAAAAATTCAATTTAAAAATAAAATACTATTTAATTTATTGATTAACTTTGTGGTAATGAAATGAATGTCATCTTTAATATAAAGAATACAATTTTCACTCTAATAATAATATTAAAGATTTTGTGATAATCAAATGAAATATCAAATTTAATTTAAAGAGTAAAATTTTCAGCCAAATAATAATACTAATCTCCCGAAAGGACAATTAATACAAATAATCATAACAATTGAAAGGGAAGCATAGCGACATTTGAATGGCATACTAACAATCATAATATTTGAAAGGTATATGAGCAAAACAATTATAACATTTGAACGGTATATGAAAAAACGCGATATTTAAACATTTGAATGGTATATTAACAAACATGATATTTAAAATATTTGAAAGACATTAACTAGCAAAAAGCATCCACAAGTACTTGTGAAAGGCGGATAATGCTCTTTAAAATGTTTTAAAATATTAAATCTATGCAAATTATAAGGGATAAAAATTTCATGATTATCCATTGACATGTCAAATAATGTTTAATTAATAATTAATAAAGTATTGATGCTTTAAACAATGTAAATTAATATTCTATTGGTGGCAAAAATTAAAAAAAAAAATCCAGCTACTTAGTTATGACGTGTTTTCTAAAGTGAATGTAAAAAGAAAGATTTTATTTAAAATTTAAGGAATTTTGAGAGGAAGAAAGCAAATAATTAAATATAGAAAAGGAATAACCTAGAAATTGTCTTCCGATTTGCTATTTAGGACCAACATTTTCACCAGGGACGTACTTTTTCAACACACATGTTATCATCTATTTTAACGATGTTTTATTACAGGGAAATAATTTTCCATTTTATATTTTCTATTGGACGTTAAAAACCATCACCTATTTGAAATTGCAGCATCTCATGAATCCATTAACTGGGGAGGAAGATGTTATAATGAAGATTGGAAGTGTAGATATTTTGAATTTAAAAAAAAACATAAACACCTATAAATAAGAGGAAAGGGAAATGAAAGGACAAATGAATTCTTGAATGAGAGTGGTTTTTTATAGAGAGGAGGCCGTAAGGAGTGAGCCAACGGTCCACCACTTTGGGATCTTCCCATTCCTTTAACTGATCCTCCTCATTTTCCACCCATGCATGTATGCCACCTCTTTTCTATAACTCGACAACATCTCTCTTGCACTACTCCTTTGCAACATTGCACCAACACTTGCACTGCAATCCTCCTCCTTCTACTACTCTGTTCAAATTATACTCTGAAATCTCTATCTGCGTCTTCTTCTTGTTATTATATTCCCCGTAGATGAGGTTTTGTTGTTGTCCTTTCTATTTTCGTAGCAAAGTGGGGCAGAGAAGGATCTATGCAACAGAACATGATTATTATTATTTTTCTTATTATAAGAGGTGACATTATTGTTATTCTTCATGTAAAACACCAAGGCTGGGTTTGTCGCTCCACTCCTCCACTTCAAGGTCACAACAACATCTTCTCTCTCTTTAATTGTTATGAAATTATTTATCAGTTTTTGTGGAGATGAGTGTGTTGCCACCAAATCTTGTATATGGATTTGAATGATTTTTATTTTGAAAATAAAATTAAACATATTTTCATATTACGATGACAATTACGACAAAGATGGGGTTTACAAGAAAAGAGACCTATCAACCAGTTAATATAATTTCCTATATAATTAAAATAATTTTACTCCAAATTAACCCTATAATTACTGCACAATTGAATTTCCTTCAAATATGATTATAGACTTTGGCGGGGCTTTACTTCTACATTAATCGAAGTCATCTGAGTGGTTGGAATGGCTGTGTATTTTCTCTATCTTTGTGATTAACTTTCATGTCTACATTTCATTCTTTTCAATTGATTTGGGCTACATAATTTTTCCCCCTAACTATTGAATAGAAAATTGACAATGAAAGTTGTTCTGATGCAAAATATGCTCATTCAAATACACCGAATGTAGTCACATAAATTGGACTACTTGATCACCTGAATAATATTAGACATGGGTGTCATTTTAATAAGTAGAAAAAGGCCTTAGTTGGTTGAACTGGGTTTGAGGTTTATCATGTGTTGGAGGTTTTAGAGGGGTTGTCATAAAAGGTAAATTAACAATTATAATATTTGAAAGGTGTATTAGCAAAATAATGATAGCATTTGAAAGACATACAAATAATTATAACTGTAGACACCTATAATTACGCCCAAGCAATTTAAATACTTAAATTGTGCTAATTATTCCCTTTCTCACAAATCAACGACATATCGTCAAAAGTACTCATTTTCCCTCATATCATCATTAATTAATTACACTAAGCTAATTAATTAAGTTTCCTATCCAACAAATACCCTAATTAACGACCTTCCGTTAATAAATCACCCCTTCTACCTAGACTAATTAATTATTATTAATTAATTAGCTTTCCCTTCCATTTAACCAATAAATCAATATTTAATTGATTTAATCCCCTTATAATAGCCTAAATCGCACTAATATTCCTCTAATTGGCTTCTATAAGCTTACACCTACCTATTAATTAATCACCTTTGATTAATTAAAATACCCCCAACTCCCATGACTTGCTAAACATGTATTAAACCCTTCTAAAGTAAGGTTACCTTTAATAAAGCAACCTTATCCATTCTTAATCATGTTTTACCTTTATCCCACATTCATGAGAATGTGTTGAATCCTTTATCCTTTGGGCTATATAAAGAGCCCTCCACCTACCTTTTTACTTACACCTAAACTCCTTAGAGAGCAAATGCAAAGCATATAGCAAAGAGACTAAGAGCTTGCACCTTGCCCTTTTGAGAGTTCATCATCTTGAAGAGTTAAGCCTCTTTCTTAAAGTGCTTGGGTCATATGGGAGGTGTCAAAAGGGTCTTGTAGCCCAACTTTGATTAGCCCCCATTCCTAGGTTCTTGGAACATTAAGGACAACTATTTTGATAGCCATGGAGCTTACTTAGGTCTATTCATTTATTTGTTGTTAGAGAATAGAGGAGTTTAGATATTTAGCATTGTTAGTTTCAAAGTTTGTATTGATGAATGCTAGCATCTAACCCTTGTTTAATTCTTATCATGATGGTGTTTATGCTTTGTTTTAGCTAAATTGTAGAACTATTTTAGGTGGTAGTTCTTGCTTCATTTGATTTAGCATTAAGCAAAGTATACATGCACACATTTGGCACGCCCGGTGGGACTTACTCCATTGTCCTTTGCACTTAATTTCAAGTTTTTGTAGTTAAGTTTTATTTTTGGTTACTAACCCTCTTTTACACATGTTGATCTAACTTGTTTTTCTTAACTTGTTTTGTTGAGTTTGCATGTGTTGGGTATTCCTTGTAGGTATAAAGGAGGTGAAGTGCTGTCAAAATTGGAATTGAGGGGAAAATTTCAAGATTTCTCCATGTTTTCATTTTTAGAGCTTACTTTTTCAATATTTTACATGCTAGTTTTGTCAATTTCTTGAAATTTTTTAATTCTTGAGCATGTAGGTTAGTGTTTGATAGTGCTGAGTCTTCTATTTACATATTAATGTGGTGGGTTGCTGTCAAAATTTAATCTTGGTGAGAAAATTTCAAGATTTCATCATGTTTTCATTTTTAGAGCTTACTTTTTCATCATTTTACATGCTAGTTTTGTCAATTTCTTGAAAATTTTCAATTCTTGAGCATATAGGTTAGTGTTTGATAGTGCTGAGTCTTCTATTTACATATTAATGTGGTGGGTTGCTGTCAAAATTTAAATCTTGGTGAGAAAATTTCAAGATTTCATCATGTTTTCATTTTTAGAGCTTACTTTTTCATCATTCTACATGCTAGTTTTGTCAATTTCTTGAAAATCTTAAATTCTTGAGCATGTATGTTAATGTTTGATAGCGTTGAGTCTTCTATTCATATATTAATGTGATGGGTTGTTGTCAAAATTGAATCTTGGTTGGAAAATTTTTCCCATTTTGTAGATTAAGGGACGTTTTTTTTTACATTTTTTGAGTGCATGTCAAGTGCACACCCATGAGCATAAGAGCATATGCGTAACCCATCTTCCGAAGGCCATAACTTTTTCTCCCAAACTCGAAATGACTCCATTTTTTTTGCGTTGGAAAGGTATTGAAGTTAACTATGCAATAAAAACATAAATTTGGGATTTATACTTACAAAAGTTGCAGGTTTTTCTGTTATTTTAAAACTGGTCATTTTCTAACATGTCTAATGTTTTGATGAATGTTGTATTTCCATGCTTACTCGATTTAGACCAAAGCATGTGTATGCTCTTCTCTTGCACCTTTTGGTGATATTGAGAATAAAAAACAACTTTGATCTCTATCTTGTTAACATTGGGATTAAACTTGGAAACTTGATTATTCATTTTGCTTAAGGGAATGAACCTTTTACAAAGCATTTTTCAATGGTCCTTTGATTTGAAGTTTTCCATTTCTATATAGTTGGGATAAAGTTTGTGTATGCTCTTCTCTTGCACCTTAGGGTGATCTTGAGAATCAAAAGCAACTTTAGTCTTCATTTTATAACATTTGGTAAATTGGAAACTTCATCTTTCACTTTTGGTTTAAAGGAATGAACATTTATCAAGAATTTTGTATGGTTCATTGATTGAAAAGATTTTCTTTACTTTTTAGTTGGATTATTTGTTGTGTATGCTCTTCTCTTGCATCCTTGGATGATCTTGAGAATCAAAAGCAACTCTTAATCCTCTTTTAAATAATATGATTTTCTTGGAGAACTACTAACGCTTAAGTGCAGGACCTAAAAACGCTTGTCAAAGAAAGGAGGAATCAAAACGAAATCAAAAACTACTAATACAGTTGTTATACAGGTTGCCAAAAGGTGTTCAATCAAACCACACCTAATTAAACAAGATAAAAAGAACAACATATTCAAAACACTGTATTGCAGGTTTCGGAAAAGGGTACGTCCCTCTCCGCTCAACTGGAACATAACCCCTTTGGCATAACGCCTTAAGCTACAACAATGGGGGTGGTTCCAGGAACCCCAAAGTAGTCCACGCAAGAGGGAACCTTGTGGACGAAACGGGAAGTGCTCCGCACTACCTACTTGACTAGTGTTTCCTTTGTGAGATAGCGTTACAAGTTGTCCGTTGTGGCGACCCCAGTGATAGTACACGTAGACGCACTAGTTGCCTACTGTTCTTGAAGGGGGTAAAGTAAAGCCGAGATACTCCCAAACTAGTCAGTGTGACTTTTTGGGTAAATCGCACTCGCTCGTGGCAACTTTGTAACACCTAGGGCGAGAGAACCACCTAGGAGAATATACTTTGGCCAGGAGCCCACTTTGACCATTTTAAAACAGTGTTGAGTTGTGAACCTTCTTTTTGAGAAACGTGTGACGTATTACTTTCACCTAGTTTTTACTTGCCTTAGGGCGAGGCGAAACTCTGCCGAAGTGAGGCTAGCATTTTTTGTCATTTTTTCTTGATTTATTTCCTTCATATTCTTTTGACACTTTGTTGATCAAAAGAGGTGTGATTACCTTTGTGTTGACCATTCGACTGTTTCCCTCACTTTTATGTCTCGTTTACGCCCATCCATGTTTGCGGCTGGGTTAGTTAAACGTCTAAAGTGAGTGGAGGCGTTTTCACGTCATTTGGTAGCCATTGTGATCTTGATACCCACGTCAAGATCATCATTGTAGTTAGGCGTGGTTCATCACTGCGGACTTCCATAGAGGAGTTAGCTTGTTTGTCTCGTATCATTACAATTTCGATATTTACGTCTTGTTTCTTGTAAACTCGACATAAATACCTATATTGTACGGTTACGTTGCACACATTCTTAACTATTCCTAGCTATACTTTGAGCATTTTTTTGTTCGGTTTTATTATTACCTCGATTTCAAAAGGTGCTAGGCACTACCATTTGTGCATGTTATATCAATAACAACTCGATATCAATACTTCACTTTCTTGCAAAGTGGGTTAACATATCTTGGTGATATTGTTGTGTCATTCACAAATCGTAATTGGCACTTTTTGAGATATAGGTCTTAATCAGACTTGAGCTTGCTCATCGTATATCTTGATTGGGAGATCGCATTTAACTTCATGTATTTACTTACGTCTTGTTCATTCCTTTGAACTTGGCATAAGTGGAGACATCTTGTTAATCATCTGGCGTCACAAATTACTTTGAAACGTAGTCTAGGAAGTACTTCATTTGATTAAGTTTTGGTACCAAACGATTGTTTCATTGGTGACTTTATCATTCTATCACATTGATATTCTCACTGTTAATTTACTCTTAACATGTACATCTTGTGTTTCACTTAGGGGTAGTCATTGAATTTTGAACAAATATACAACTTACCTTAGTGAAACTTATCACGAAAACATGGCTCCCAAGACGCGTCTAGGTTTAAAGAAACAAACATATGAGGAACAACAGGCGCAAGCTTGGGAAACCTCTAACAAACAAGGGTCAAACCCATTTATCGGACACGATCTAGGACCACTATTTTCTGCAGAAAAGGAAATAGAAGAAATGGTTGACCATAGTGGAAACGAATTAGAATCACCACACGCAGACTTTGATTTTGACCCCACTCTACTAGATGAGTTTCTCCTTAGAAATAAAGATAGAGTTTTGGCACGGGTCATGGAATTAGGGGCCAAATTGCCCACCGAGAATGAACCAATATTACCTACAAATGACACTACTAAGGAAGAACGCCCCCTTATCAATATGGAAGATATTTTAACAGGTGGGCATGCTTCCACTTCTTACGCAGAAAATGATAAAGTGGTAGGGCATAGAATACCCCTCATCAAAGTGCCACGAAGAAACAAGATAGAACATGAGACAGGGGAAGAACCTCCACAATACGAAGAGGAAGAACCTTTAGAAGAAGAAGACACAAACCAAGTCACAATCCAACAACAACTCAGTAACCTAAGCCGACAACTAGCTTTGCTTACTTTCCAGGTACAGAAAGACACAAACAAGAACATTCAAAAGTCAAAGCCTAAGTTTAGGATCCACGAACTCCATCAAGAAAACCAAGGAGAAGAAGACACAGGGTATCATCGTGTACACATCCCCGCTTCTCCCACTAAAGAACAATTGCTCGCACAAGAAGTGCAATCTATGAAAGCAACACTTGCGAGCATACAAGAAAGCAATATAGGGAGTATTAGGAAATACCAATACGAAGAACTATGCCCCTATCCTTTTGACAAGACAATGACCCTTCAACCCTTTCCAAAGAAATTTGATATGCCAAAGTTTGACAAATACAAAGGAAAGGGAGACCCAAGGGATCATGTTAAATATTTCTACATGGCATGTCAAGAGGTGTCTTATAGTGATAATTACCTCATCAGACTTTTTCCTAAGAGTCTCGGAGGTCAAGCATTGGAATGGTTTACGCGCTTACCACGAGGATCAATTTTCACCTGGCCAGAATTGGCGGAAAGATTCGTGCGTCATTTCTCGTATAACATAGAGAGTGACATCACCATGGCAGACTTGTGTGGCACAAAACAACGCCCAAATGAGACCTTCGCTAGCTTCCTCCAACGATGGAGAGGGATAGCTAGTCGCTTCCCTTGCGCTTTCCCTGAGAAGCAGCTGGTCAGTATTTTCATCCCTAATCTCAACCCAGATATAGCTTTCCACCTCCAAATGCATTGTGTCCAAACCTTTGAGGAGGTTATCAAGAAAGGGATTCAAATAGAAAAGGCTCTCATTGCCAAAGGCACCCTCAAAACCCAATCTAAAGACAACCAAAGTGTCAAACCCACTGACAAGCCGAAGATCTTTAACAAAAACAAAAACATGGTGGGAGACGGAATCACTGATTCCAAACGTGTTCAAACAGTCCAAACCAGTCAACCTTTTAAACTGACCAAGGGCCCAATTCAACCACCACCAAAGTGACAAACATTCACCTCCCTCAATGAGCCGTTGTCCGTCATACTAAAACAGTTGGATGCGGCCCACATGATGACCTATCCTACAACGCAACCATTTGATGACAACGCTCCTAAACCTTCATGGTATAAGGAGCATGAATACTGTGAAATGCATCGCGTTAAAGGTCATAAAACAGATAAATGTTTGCGACTTCACCACTATATTCAAGACCTCATTGACAATGGGGAGATAGAGGTGGATAACCCTAGCCACATGCAAACACCTAACGAGAAAATGGGGATTTATAAGGAACCATTCCCCAAGCATGATAAGTCGGAAAAGGCAAAACCGGATCGGGGAGAGTCATCCCAAACCTATAAAGCCACAAATTACTTGTATACCAAGAGAGATAACAATCATTACGATTCACTTATCGGATGTATTCGCTCCCCTGCTGACCACGTCAACACCATCCGGATTAAGGGAAAGGACTGTGCTGCGGTAACAAGGCGCGCCCGCCTCGTAATTCTGGACCCCTCTCCGTCGACCCCGCATACCGGTAAATATAACCTTTTAGAACAACTTGAGAAGACGTCTGCTAAGATTTCGATCTTAGACCTTCTCAAGATTTCCAATGTACATAAGGACATCCTGTATCAAACTCTTCAGGGGTCGGGAGTGCCTTTAGAAGTCGATCCGGCGTACCTTCAAACCACGGTGGCAAATATTGCACCAAGTGAGCATCTCACTTTCAACCATAGGGAGGTCCCTACCGAGAATCCTACACATAATCTTCCCTTATACATTGAGGTAGTTGTTACCCACAGGAAAATCAAACGGGTGCTTGTGGATAACGGATCTGGATTGAACATCTGCACGCTTAAATTAGTCAAACAATTGGGACATACGGAAGAAGATCTTGAGTCCCATATCATCACTATCACCGCATACGACAATGCGGAAAGAGAGTCAGCAGGCACCATTACGCTGCCAATGGAGGTGGGCCCCACTTGCCATCAGACAAAGTTTCACGTCTTAGACTTGGAACTTCCATATAATATGCTTCTAGGCCGACCATGGATCCATGCCATGCAAGCAGTGCCATCAACATTTCATCAATGCATCAAGCTGAAGCATGAGGGACATACAGTAACAATACCAGGAGACTCAAAGCCCTTTTCTCATTGTAGAGCTCTTAATAGCTTTGCACGAAAGGGTACATACGCATGTCCCTCCACAGATATAGCTGTCCCTCTTCATTCTGAGGCCATGGAATCTCGAGTAGATTCAAATTCTCTTAGTTCTTGCACTCATGGGGCATCTACTTCAACATCTCCATTTAATTCATGGGAGATGAAAATTCTGGAATATGGCTATGGGGAGTATAATGTACAACAAGCGCTCTTGGTTTCTGACCTCTCCTTGTCACCCAAGACTAGAGGTCGACCCAACTACCGCTTCAGGAGACCTAGAGAGGAACACACTATTGGGTTGTTCCTACCTGGAGGCTTGTTAGCTGAGGAAAAATTACTTGATCCACCTACTACTTGGGTCCCTGAGGACACTCAGCCATCTTGTTATCAAACCCCAGAATATGAAAAATCTAGCAGAATGATGTACTCCATGGGCTACAAAGGCCTAGGATGTGGGAGGAATGAACAAGGACAAAGAGAACCAGTCCCTCTTCCACATTTCAAAACAGAAAGATATGGCATTGGGATTCACCCTTATGGAGCACACCCCAACGATCAAGATGCGACTTGTTCTGAGCATGAGGATAGCTCTGATTATCTAGACAGCGATACGGATTCCTGTTGTAGCCAATATGAGGATCTAGCCTCCACGAACCTTTTCATGAATAACGCTGTCCTAACCATCACCCCCACTGAACCAACCCTTGACCTTGTATACCCCTCCCTTGTTGAATGGGACCAACAACGTCACGTGCCACTAGATTTATTCGAGAATGATGAGGCTATTGCAGAGTTCATGGGCATAAGGGATACAATTCCCATTGGAGATCACAAGAAGGGTTTCTTTATCGACTTAGACACCTGCGCCTACTTCGGCGAGGAGGCTGAACTTCGTGGTCAGCAAAATTTAAAGAAAAGTGAGGGCAAGAGTTCTAAAGAAAAGCCTCGGCAAAAATCGAAGTCCAAGTCACACAGTGAAAACCTCTTTGAGGCATTGGCTGACAAACAAATAAGAAAATCAAAGGACAAACAAAGTGACCACGCCAAGGATGAAAATCTCGTAGAGACATCCTTGGATGAAGATCTCAACCTACCTCCCGATCCTACGCGTATGGAGGATTTATCAAAATTGTTAGTTGAAGAAACCATTGATGTTAATATTGGTACCGAAGAAGATCCCAAGATAGTAAAATTGGGAGCATCACTCTCAGCCAGAGAACAAAAGACGTTCACTATGCTACTGTGAGAGTTTATTGATGTGTTCGCATGGTCTTACAAAGACATGCCCGACTTAGATCCAACTTTGGTCGTGCATAACCTGGTTGTGCACGCAGACGCTAAGCCTATCAAACAAAAGCTTCGAAAGATGCACCCAAGAGTGGCCTTGTTAGTTAAAGAAGAGTTGGAAAGGTTGCTTGCAGCAGGATTCATCAGGCCAATTGATTATTCTGAATGGATATCAAACATTGTTCCTGTCCAGAAGAAACCTATTGGTATCCGAATTTGCACAGATTTTAGGGACATCAATAAAGCTTGCCCTAAAGATGACTTTCCGTTGCCCAACATTGACATGATTGTTGACTCGACCGCAGGGTACGAAATGCTATCACTTATGGATGGCTTTTCGGGTTATAATCAAATTAAGATCGCTGAGGAAGACCAACACAAAACAGCTTTCACAACTCCTTGGGGCACCTTCTGTTATCAGGTGATTCCATTTGGCCTTAAGAATGCGGGAGCAACTTATCAGCGGGCCATGACAGTAATATTTCATGATATGATTCATGACATCATGGAAGACTACGTAGACGACATCCTGGGAAAGTCCAAAACAAGAGAGGATCATCCTATCATTTTGCGGCGTATCTTTGAACGCCTGTGTGAATACAAAGTCAGGCTAAATCCAAAGAAGTGTGTCTTCGGTGTGCTATCTGGGAAACTATTAGGCTTCATCATGTCAAGACGAGGTATTGAGGTAGACCCTGCTAAAGTGTCTGCCATCACAGAAATGCCTCCACCTGAGAATATCAAGCAACTGCGTAGCTTGCAAGGGAAAATTCAAGCCATTCGCCGCTTTATCTCCCAGCTTGCAGATAAATGTCACTCATTCACTCATTTGCTTAAGAAGGACATCGCTTTCATCTGGGGACCTGAGCAACAACAAGCCTTTGCTTTGCTTAAACAGTACCTGGCTAATCCACCTGTCCTCATGCCTCCCACTCCGGGAGAACCACTTTTGCTCTATATTTCCGCTACGCAATACGCTATTGGTGCACTGCTCACCCAATATGACCTTAGCCATAAAGAGAAAGCAGTGTACTATCTGAGTCGCACCCTCATCGCCTATGAACGTAATTATCCTCAGATTGAAAAGGCTTGCTTGGCCATTGTTTTTACCTTTCAGAAACTTTGCCATTACCTGCTAAATACTAAGACCAAGCTCATATCCAAGGTCGACCCACTCAAGTATTTGTTGTCCAAACCCGCCCTCACAGGTAGAATGGCTAATTGGATCATTCTACTCAGTGAGTTTGATATAGAATTTGTCCATCAAAAATCAATTAAAGGACAAGTACTTGCTGACCAGCTAGCGGAAGCACCTTTGCAAAGCACATAACCTTTGAGTCTGGATCTGCCAGATGCATCTTTGCTCTACATTGAAGAATCTGTCGTATGGCAGATACATTTTGATGGATCTTTTACGTTTCATGGTTCAGGTGCAGGAGTGGTCCTTATTACTCCTTCGGGTGATCCTATACCACAGGCTTTCCACCTGGCCTTCCCTTGCACGAACAACATTGCGGAATATGAAGCACTCATTGCAGGGATGAAGCTAGCCATCAAGTGGAATATTCAACATGTTAAGGTTGTAGGTGATTCACAGCTAATCATCAAACAGGTTAATGACTAGTATAAAGTTAAGGATGACAAGCTCATACCTTACAAGAAGTTGGTGGAAACTCTGAAGGAGTATTTTGTGTGCATTACCTTTGAGCAGATCCCAAGAGCGCAGAACAGATCGGCAGATGCTATGGCAACGGTGGGATCTATGCTTCGTATTCCGCCAGGGAACAATGATATGCCATTTTTCGTAGAAAATCTACACCAGCCCGCGTATGATGTACCGGAATCTTGCCTGGCTTGTGAGGTTGTTGGTCCCTATTCCCCGTGGTACGAACCCATTTTCACCTATCTTAAGGACAGTACTTTCCCTCCCAATATCTCCCATTCTGAAAAGCAAAGCCTGATTCACCAGATAGCCCGTTACACCCTTTTAGGAGGTACACTTTATCGTCATGGCTACGATGGGAACCTGTTACGTTGTCTGGATGTGACGGAGTCAATCCAGGCAATTAAAGAAGTACACGAAGGAGTATGCGGAGCACATACAAATGGAATGGTCTTGGCTAAGAAATTGTTAAGAGTAGGTTACTATTGGCCCACCATGGAAACTGATTGTTGTAATTATGTTAGAAAATGTGTGCTTTGCCAAAAGTATGGAAATTTCATCCATGCTCCATCGCAACCATTGCAACCAATCACTACCCCGTGGCCATTCTCCAAGTGGGGACTTGATCTAATAGGGAAGCTTACTCCTACCTCATCTGATGGTCATACACATATCATCACAGCTACAAAATACTTTACAAAATGGGTGGAGGCTGTCCCTTTAACCTATGTCACAGGAGCACAGATTTCTAAATTCATCATGAATCATATTATTTGCCGATATGGTATCCCTGCAGCCATTGTCACAGATAATGGGAAGTCATTTAAGAACAAAACTGTGAAAGGTCTTTGCCAACGGTTCCAAATCAGATTGAAATGGTCCACGCCATATTACCCTCAGGGTAATGGACAAGCTGAGGCAACAAACAAGACTTTGGTAAGGATAATGGAGAAGATGGTTAGCAAAACCGGTCGAAACTGGCACCTACAAATCCACCCAGCCCTCTGGGCCTACCGAACATCAATTCGCACTCCTACAGGTGCCACACCATATTCCCTAGTATTCGGGACAGAATCTATCATCCCTTTAGAGATTGAACTCCCATCCCTGCGAATTTCTCTTCGGGACTATTTGGATAAGGATGAAGATTATCGAGTGGCAAGATTGGCTGAGTTAGAGCTCCTGGATGAGAGGCGCATTCGCGCTCTTAATCACCTGAAGGTATATCAACACAGAATCTCCCGCAACTACAACAAGAGAATCATCCCTCGCCAGTTTGAGGTGGGTGATTTAGTTATGAAGGAGAACCAGTTCAACACTAGAGCAGAGCGAGAAAAGAAAGGGAAGTTCGAACCACACTGGTTAGGACCCTATGTCATAGTTGCCAAGTATGGCACAGGGGCATACAAGTTGGCTCACCCCAATGGTGATGAGCTCCGGGAGCCCATGAATGCCATGCATCTTAAGAGGTTTTATGCCTAAACATGGCACAAGAAAGTCATAAAAATCACAAAAAAATATAAAAACATCAAAAAAAAAGAAAAATCAGAAAAAGAAAAAGAGAAAACAGGTCGTCCACTAGTGAAAACCACGCAATTGTGGTACTTTGGACAAGTCCTTGGGTGAAAACCGGTTTCCGGCGCCTCGGGAGGATTCGTTGTTCACAAGCATTCTGTATTAGAAGGGTAGTTGTCTTTGTCCTGGACCTGGTTCTACCTTCGAGTTTCCTTGTGCACACCATCTAGTCCAGCCTTGATCCGGCTTTGCCTTCTTCTATTCGTCTGTAAGGGACGTGGTCTTTCGTTATTTCCCATCTTACGCTGGGGGCAACTCAACGACTTCACCTTCTTGTTCATAAGCACGTGGCTTCTGCCCTTGTATATTCCCCACCTAACGCTGGGGGCATCCATGCTTTCTTGGTTACCTGCACATAGCTTTGGAAAACTGTTAAAAACACAAAAACAATAGAAAATTGTTTCGAGAAAAACACAAAAACAATAGAAAAATTGTTTCACAAAACACAAAAACAATAGAAAATTGTTTCACAAAACACAAAAACAATAGAAAATTGTTTCGAGAAAACACCAAAAAAATAGAACATTGTTTTGAGAAAACAAAAAAACAATAGAAAATTGTTTCACAAAACACAAAAACAATAGAAACATTGTTTTGAGAAAACACAAAAACAATAGAAAATTGTTTCACAAAACACAAAAACAACACAAAAAAAATAGAAAATTGTTTCGAGAAAAACACAAAAACAATAGAACATTGTTTCGAGAAAACCACAAAAACAATATATATATATATATATATATATATCAAAAAAATCTAAAAAAAAGGCAATTTTTTTTCAAAAAATTCCTAAAAAGTAAAACACCCTACAAAATGGTAACTTGCTTCTTACGGCTGAAACTTGTGTCTTGCGCATGGTATTTTCTCCATATCCTGTTGGTTTGTCTCACATCTTCCCCGATTAATACGACTCGTGGATCACTGGATTCACAACCATTCACAAAAGCTAGCTGCTTGCTTCGTCTGTACTCTGGGGCACTTTTGGTTGCCTGGTGCTGTTTCGTTGCGCACAAATACTTTTCATGGACCCCGTGTCCATTTTCATTTCCCCTTGCATGTATCCTTGCTTGGGGCATCATTTTTAACCCTTGTCGTCAATCACGAACTTGTGGATCTCTTCAGCACTGATAACAAAACATTTGTACAACTGTCTTGACCATTGTTGGGTTAGATATGTGCGTTCGTACTTGTTTTCCCTGTTATATGAGCTTGTTTCCTTCTCGTATTGCATTGCATTATTGTATGCTGCGTGGAGTTGGTACTTTCAGCAATGGACAATTGTTCGTAGTATGGCTTTTCATGTCATTCTACCTTTGTCGTATGCTTATATTTTTCATAAGGACCGATGATGTAGTTCCTATGGCAATATGATGACATCAAATTTGTTCCAAACAAATAAGCGGCTAGAGGTTAAGCTCTTCTCTCCCCTCATCCATATTTCTTCTACACGACTTCCCTTTCACCCCTAATTCTCCCTCTCCTCGGGGCATCCTGCCTCGTCCCCATTCTTCTGCCTACTTCTCATATTTTTCGATCGTCGATCGGCTTCCTTCGTCACCCCATCGACACTCGAGGGGGCATCTCTCCCTCCTACTAATTTTTCTTCTATCCCTTCAAAATCTCTTATGTCTACTATCTTTGAAGTGGCATCACTTACGCCACCCCAAAGAGGGGCAAATGTAGACACCTATAATTACGCCTAAGCAATTTAAATACTTAAATTGTGCTAATTATCCCCTTTCTCACAAATCAACGACATATCGTCAAAAGCACTCATTTTCCCTCATATCATCATTAATTAATTACACTAAGCTAATTAATTAAGTTTCCTATCCAACAAATACCCTAATTAACGACCTTCCGTTAATAAATCACCCCTTCTACCTAGACTAATTAATTATTATTAATTAATTAGCTTTCCCTTCCATTTAACCAATAAATCAATATTTAATTGATTTAATCCCCTTATAATAGCCTAAATCGCACTAATATTCCTCTAATTGGCTTCTATAAGCTTACACCTACCTATTAATTAATCACCTTTGATTAATTAAAATACCCCCAACTCCCATGACTTGCTAAACATGTATTAAACCCTTCTAAAGTAAGGTTACCTTTAATAAAGCAACCTTATCCATTCCTAATCATGTTTTACCTTTATCCCACATTCATGAGAATGTGTTGAATCCTTTATCCTTTGGGCTATATAAAGAGCCCTCCACCTACCTTTTTACTTACACCTAAACTCCTTAGAGAGCAAATGCAAAGCATATAGCAAAGAGACTAAGAGCTTGCACCTTGCCCTTTTGAGAGTTCATCATCTTGAAGAGTTAAGCCTCTTTCTTAAAGTGCTTGGGTCATATGGGAGGTGTCAAAAGGGTCTTGTAGCCCAACTTTGATTAGCCCCCATTCCTAGGTTCTTGGAACATTAAGGACAACTATTTTGATAGCCATGGAGCTTACTTAGGTCCATTCATTTATTTGTTGTTAGAGAATAGAGGAGTTTAGATATTTAGCATTGTTAGTTTCAAAGTTTGTATTGATGAATGCTAGCATCTAACCCTTGTTTAATTCTTATCATGATGGTGTTTATGCTTTGTTTTAGCTAAATTGTAGAACTATTTTAGGTGGTAGTTCTTGCTTCATTTGATTTAGCATTAAGCAAAGTATACATGCACACAATAACAATTGAAATATATATTAACAAACTTGATATTTGAATGGTACGCTAATAAACACAACATTTGAATAGTATAATAACAATCATAATATTTAAATATTTGTAAGACATACTAACAATCAAAAATCACAACATTTAAAAGGCACATTGACAATTAGTGGCGAAAATTCGTAGTTTGGCAAATAGTAGAATTTTGGGAATTTGATTTTGGCGAATTTTACAGCAACGGCAGTACCCAAGTTTCGTCCAAAAATCCCATAAACAATAATATGTCCCATCTGAATCGCCAAGGAATTTCCAATCCCAATGTATATTTTTATACTAAATCACCGCATGATGATCAGTTGCGCCAGGATTTGAAAACATTAATGTTTTTCCAAGAAATTGACGCACCAGAGATTTGAAAACATTAATGTTTCTCCAAGAAATCAGTGTGTCAGGGATTTGAAAACATTAATATTTCTCCAAGAAATCAACGCATTAGGATTTGAAAACATTAATGTTTTGCCAAGAAATCTACGGAAACTTATTTGGCCAAGAAAACATTCCCAAAATTTTCTCGATATATAAACAGAGGTGATGTTCTCCCGTGATTTTCCAATTTGTGTATTTACGAAGTAGTAGAAAGGGATTTAGTGAATCAACATATTACAATTTTCTTACAAAATTTCAAATAAATCTAGGTCTTTCCAGGGCCCGGCTAGTGCGTTGCAGTTTACATTCTAGAAGCACTTACTATAGGTGAGTCCTCAGTCTATTTGAAACATGTTTTCTTTCATGTCGCATTGCTTTATCTGAAATTCTACCTTTGTAAGTTATTACAAATCCTGAACATCCTCATCCTCATATACCACTATGATTTTTTATGTCATCTAGAATAGTCCTCCACTTGCAGAGAATCATAACTAGTTTTCCTATCTTAGATACATCTAGATTCTAAGTATATATATATATATATATATATATATATATATATATATATATTTAAAATCACTTCATACATCTCCACGAGCTGTTGCTCTATATATTCCTTGCTTTATCAGTGTATCTTCTTTGAATATTTTTGTTAATGTTCTCTCTTCTGTAGTGTATATGTGTGTGTGTGTGTGTGTATTGTGGTTTCACTTTCCATTTATTCCACGACCAATACCATGACCATTTATCATTGTCCACTGACACTGCCTCGTCCCACAACGGACCCGAAGGATATATAAAATGTGGTACATTCCGCAGGTTTCACGTTCGCCAGGGGAATTTCCTTGGGAGACTAACGAAATGAAAATGTGTGGCATAGACCTCCCGGGAGCCAGGAGCCAGGAGTCGGGACTCTCTGACCTGAAAACATATCAACTGCAGCTCATTCCGCGGGGTTCACATCCACTGGGAGGATTTGGTCGAGAATGGGAGGTTATCGGAATGGTGAAAAACAATAATGTATGAAATAGAGACCATACAGAAATGTCCAAAATGAAAAATTTAAGAAATGCAAAAGGGAAAAAAGGTACAACAATGAACCAAAAACCAGATAATTAGCATTTGGAAAAACAAAAGACAGAAAATAGCAGTTATGGGAAAAGTACAGACATCTTGTCATAAGACATGCTTCTTGTTACCACCATTTTCTTCATTGTGATGTACTTCAAGCTTTTTAAACCATGGAAACATAATGTATTGAATGTACTCCAAGCATGGATTTCCTTCAATAATCTGAGGAGCTTTCTTTATCTTCACATTCACTTATGAACTGTTTAAATCCATCAGAAATTATAGATACTAATTCACTTTTATTAATGTTGAGGCAAAGTAGGAATCTATACAACAAGAATTTTCCAAAAAAGAATGTAGGGGTTTACACCACCTCTAATGAAGATTGTAGAACTGGGATCACTCTAAGTCCTTCAGTCCAGACAACATGTCTATATTTAATATAAAGCAAAAACATAACATCCGGGGATATTTTTAATTCCTGAAGTTTCTTGAACTCGTTCTCCAAGTAGGAACATGACACAAAGAATACCCTTATCATGATTGTATCACATCAAATCAAAGCATTCAAGCTTCTCTCAAGAATAATGTACTTGATTGAGACACATTGACATTTCATTGTCAAGCCAAAGAACCTGAATACATTCTCAACCTTGAATTCATATTCTCATACCATAATGAGTCATAGATGGAAGACCATTATTATGTCTCAGCTCCTTTGAAATGATGTCTTGGTAATTTATGATAGACCTCATACCTCATACAACATCATCTTATCACTAAGTGTCTTATCATTAGAGTTTGTTCAACAAATCATTTAAATTGTTTGTTCTTTTCAAACCTCTGATACATCTTCAGTTTGCTTGATGTATGCTCTAATTCTTATTATACTAATGTAACACTCTTGCAAAAAGTAGTACATGTTAAGTGACACAACATTATTTTTCTTTATACATATTTCTCATGTTTAGATTGTTATGTGCACATATCAATATCATTTAGTCTAACATGTTGTATCTTTTTTCCTTTAAATTCTACAGGATTCACTGATTCAAAAAATGGCACCTAAAAAGGGAAGCCCAGCCTCAGGAAAAAATGTTATTTCAACCCCTCCTGGTAGTGGTACTAGCATTCGAAAAATAACATCTTATTTTGAGAAACCATCTAAGGAAACCCATCCTTCTCCAGCAAGACCATCACAATCAAGGGATAATGATTATATTCAAAATGAAACTCAGAATGAGAATGTGTTCATTTTTTATTTTCCTGATGCATGTCAATGACAACAACAATGAAATGCCTCCCCTTGAAGACATTCCATTGAATGATGTCGAGTTTGACATTGTACCACCTGTCCAATTGAATGAAGATGACACTGCATCACATGTCAGTGCCCAAGTGAATGTTGGAGGTGAAACTTCCATGGTAGTGGTAGTCAACGGAATTTAAATTCCACCAAGACAAATACTCAGCAGACACCTTTTTCTGGAAGAAAGAGAAAGGAAAGAAAATGGGACTTGGGAAGGAGTTTCAGGTTAGAGTGGGTTTCTAAATTTCCATTTATTGAACCTGTTGAAAATGAGAATAAATTTGAACCTCCCAAAGAATGAAAATGTACAATTTGTAGCTGGAGATTGGGCAGGGACAAGACAATGCAACTTAAGTTGGATACTATTGAGAAGCATGTAGGAAAGATATATGAAAAGATAATTGTAGATGGCATTGAGAAGAATGTTGCAAGATGGAAAACTGCGGATGATTGTTTGCATATTAGGTATGAAAAATAATTTGAAGAGCACAAGAGAAATTAAAGAATAGTTGCAACAAATGGAGGGATAATTACCTCTCAATTCAACAAGATCATTCAAAACAGTCTTTTGGGTAAAACAGTTCAGCTAGCTATTGTTTTTCACATTTTGAAAAGAGGTCATCCTATAATAGATTTTCCTGAAAAAAAGAAGATGTTGTATTTCCTTGGTGTCCCACACTTTCCTCATTCTCACTGGTCAGAAAGTAGTGGTTGGGATTGGGAAAAATGCCTAGCTATGGTTGAGAAAGAAGACTTGAAAGAGAAACTGAAGTCTGCATGATACATATCTTTTTCTATTGATGAGGTTACAACAGTAGATAATACTGCTTGGGTCTGTATGCATGTGTATACTATTGAGAATTATGTGAGACAACCTCACTTACTTGTCATTCACAAGATGAGAGAGAAATCCAATGCTGAAAACCTTTGTGAGTTGGTGATAAAAAGTTTGAAGGAGATCAGTGACATGGATGATGTTGTAATTGCATCAAAGTTGGTATGTGTCAGGGAAGATGGGGCATCTGTAATGCAAGGTCATCATAATGGGATGTGTGTAATACTCCAAACATATCATTTCCCTTATATGATTTCCATTCATTGTATGGCTCATAGAATGAACCTAGCTTACAGAATAGTTGGAAAATTTAAAACTGTAGCAAAAGTTGAAGACCTTGTTCGAGAGGTGCATGCTTATTTCTGTCGTAGTCCTAAAAGGTTCATGGAATTCCAAATATTTATAGAAGGACTAAAAATGGGCATAAACTGTTAAAATATGTCAACACCAGGTGGATCTCATTGTACCAACTGGTTTGTAGGGTGTACGAAGAGTATCAATCCTTATTAGGAGTGATGTGGCAGAATCACATGGAAGTTGACAAGGCCCAGGATTTGATACATCATTTGACTGATATAGAGTCATTGCTGATGTTGTGTGGTCTCCTTCCCATGTTGGAAGAAATGCATCATTTAATTAAACAAGCACATGAAAGAACTATCTATATTGTTTATTTTTCTAGTTTGAGGAAACGAGTTTGTATGACAATAGAATATTTGTATCTCAATGAAATTGCTTTTACAAGTCCAACATTTAATGGTTGGAATGATTTGATAAATATTGGAAATTCAAGTAGCTTTCTGAAGCTCAACTTGTTTGGGGAAGTATGTGCTTTTGTACGTGGATATGAGATACCAATGTACATGTTTAAAGTAGTAGCCGGTAAGGTTGAGGAGGTAAAAGTCATAGGGCCATTGTTTGATAGCATTGTATCATCAACAAGGGTGAGGTTAAGAGAAATTAGTGTGTCCCTACTAGAAGAAATAAGGGAACGATTTAGAAGGGATGTTTTACTTGAAGCAATGGCTGTAGTAAATCCCACCTTTTGGAATCCTGTCCAAAATGAAAGACATATGCAGGAAGACTACTTCAAGAGGTTGAGTACATTGATTCAACATTTTTGTAAGCATGTTGATATCAATGGAATGAATATTCCAGGTATTTTAAGCAAGGATAGTTTGATTGCTCAATCTCATAAATTTACCACTACAATGATGCAGAAATTCAAAGATATGGATAATCCCTTAGAGTGTGGAGCAATAACCCAGTCTATGGAAAAGAGTTGGGGTGAGTACTATTTTACAGCAAACCATATCTGAGTTTTTCTCATTAGTTGATCTATGTCAAACAATGATTTTGGGTTCAGTTGAAGATGAGAGAATTTTCAGTGCCTTTTGGCCTTTATAAAGTCAAAATTGTGAAACAAGCTTGACAAAAATTTGGAATATTGTTTGAGAATTTATACATCATGGTACAAAGTTGGATAACTTTCCCTACAACAGGGCTCTGGTAGTATGAAAGTCGATTACTGAAAGGAGAGGGGCTGAAAAAAATGGCACAAATACATTAGATGACCCTATTGCAATAGTTGACTATCAAGAAAGAGAGAGTTGGTCTCAGAGATCTGGTGAATCAAATGATAGAGATGATCCAGGTCCATCAAGTTGGAAGCTTCCATTTGTGGATATCCCATGATATAGATGTTCATATAATAATTAATATATTCAAATATTAAGTACATTGTTCTGAATCTCAAACAAGGATTAGCGCTCACCCCAAACTTACATGTGCCTAAAGGTAATCATATTGATTCCATTTTCATTTTGATTGCAGAAACATTACAAAGTCATGTTTTAATGAGTATTTAATATATTTCACATACAATGTTGTTGATATCTTTTATAGAAAGCATACACCACGACTGGTTGGCTATTAAATCACAATGCATTTACATTATTATATATTTTAGGCATATAAGAGTTGTGGTACTTAATTATGAGATAGAATAAGTGGATTTTCTTGAATCATTACTGAAATGAAAATTTAAAAATAACACTATTCCTCATTCAACTTGCTTGAAACATGCCTTGTATGAAAAAATTGAAGATTTTCATTGCAACAAATGGAACAATTTATCAAAATAAATTACCCTTAACTATGTTAGAATCTAAATACACTAAAGAGTAAATCCATGCACATATATATAACTTGTGCACCTCTTTGTAAAAGTTTTCTTCAACCACAAGCAACCTAAATATCACATGTTTATTAATACAATAAACATAAAGATAACTCTAGTCTATTAATAAGACAATTTACTATTTTTATCCATGACCATGATTTCCTCCCAAATAATAGAAACAACAAAACCAAACTGCCACTTCAACTTGGAATCAGGCTCCACAACTTTAACAAATTATATCATCTTCTGTAACATGCTCCACTCTTCATCTATTGGAATTGCAATTTTTTGTAAATCAGAGTGACTGACATGTAACTTTGTTAGCAATTCATAACTGATAGTGGAGCTTTCCTTTACTGTTGAATGCAAACTTACTGACAAGGTTATCAATGGTTTAACAGAGTCAATTTTTTTTTGTCTCATCTAGCTTCTCAGGAATTTGGTCCTTCTCTTGAGTCATTTTTTCTTTCATCTTCTTTCTTTCATCTTCTTTTGGAATGCATCCTTCGTAATGAATTGGCATGTTTTTTCAAAAGGCATTTGGTAAACCAAGATTTGTGAACTCCTGTACCTTTCCATGCAACTCCTGTAACATTCTTTGACACTTATTCAAAAATTCATGTGCTTCACCCATCATCACACACTTCTGAATGATAGATGATACCTTTATTGAGGCATCAAATTGGTTTTGAATTCCTCTGGATGTCAGTTCTATGTCACTGAATTTGTAGATAGCTTCCAAAATTTTATTTGTTGTATCCTCTCTTAAAGCCATCACTTTTCTGCTACCTATTACGTATTCGCAGAGATTATCACAAATTCTTTGTAGATCAGTCATGAATTCAAACAATCTAATCAAATCATCAATTTTTTGGTTTATTTGCCCCCAAACATTATCTGTCATATTAATCAATGTTTTTTTATGAAATACAGATAGTTTGATGTTGGAAGACTCTATTTCCTTTTTTTCTTTTATGAATTCCTGTTGTAATTCATTTTGTTTTTTCTGTTAGGCTATGTTCCCAATATTTTTCATTTTGTTTTTTGTAATCTATTATTCATCTAGGCTATGTTCCCATTTTTTGACCTTTTCTTTCTCTTCCGTCACAACCTCTTTCAATTCTCCCAATGTTTTTTGTAATCTATTATTCTTACTCATTGTTTCCTGTAAATTTTTCTTCATATCTTCTAGTTCTACTTATGCCTGTTCATTCACAGCAACTGCAGTCATAGAGGTAGATGATTTTATCTTCCTCTCCAACTCACATGTCTTATTAACTGTCACTTTTCCTTTTTCTTTCTCATTTTCCAGGTCTGCCTCTAACTTTTGAATCTTATTATTCAACTTAGTGTTCTCCCTCTCTGCCTTTAGTAATGTTGTGTAAACCACATCATTGTTCCTTTTCAATACATTAATTTTTTCAGAAGGTTTCATTTCCTTAAGATCCATTTGAAGGGAGGTCACATCGTAGTCAGTGGGAAGCATTTCATTCTCTGGTTTTACAACTTTGGGCACAACATACATGTATTCTAGGGTATCTGTGTCTAGGTTATATGTAGGAAATACCCTCATTGTGGTTGGATCTAAAGTTCCAGTAGCCTATAGAATTTGCTTCTTGTTTCTTTTATCTCTTTTTGATTTATCAGAAAACTCATCTTGGTAATCAAAACCTGAGGTATTCGTAGGAGTGAAATGTTCCACTTGAATGGAGAAGGAGTAATTGAAGTTTGAGGAGAATTTCCCTGTGGAATGGCAGTTTGTTTAGGGGTGGCAGTGGCACCAGCCTTCTATAAATAGTTTCCTTGAGCCAAGAGTAATTGTACTTGTGTCTACCTCTGTCTTCTGCCTCTTCTCATTTCCTTGTTGGACAATAGCCCTAGAAACTTCAACTATCTCTATTGTCCTCTTATAGTTTCCAACACTCTGTTGACTACTACCATCATCACTAGAACCGCCAACCTTAACAATAGTAACATATTCATGGCCAACTTCTTCCTCTAGGATTTTCAACGTGTGGCTGAATTGTTTGTTGAGGATTTGACTCCAGAGTAAATTGCACTGGATTAACACTTGTAGATGTTATAGTATGTAGTGGTCCTTTCTCTGAAGGCGAAGCTCCAAGTTCTTACCTGTCAAATTTTTTTCTAGATTGTGCCTCTTGGTGGAATCCAAATGACTTGTCTCTGTTGAACCCAAACCACCACCACTAAAACCCATCTTTTCAATAATAACTACTCATGTAGTATCTCTTTGTTTCAAACCTTCATCGAGACTTGGTTTATATGTGCTACTAAGGGGACTATGTAATTCCTCATAGGAAACATCATCATCACTACTTGCCTCTCCAGGATGCTCTTTATTCCACAATTTGCTAAATCTGCATCTTCTGGAATAGAATCATAGTATTCTACAAATTTTGGATGGCCTAGGTCTTGCCTCATAGACCAAAAGGCATCAATTTTTGACCTTGTCCAATTTATATCTCACAATTCTTGATGTAATGCCTTTGGCATGCTTTTAGAGGAATTTTTATCAGTTTTTGTAGATTGAAAATCCTTTTCCTTTTTTTTTGGAGGCTCAGGAAATCCAATTTTTTTGACAACTCTTGTGAACTAATTCCTTTCTCAACAAAAATTTCATTCATTATTATTTGTACTTCATCCCAAGAGTTATTGTTTTTCAATTTTTCTAGCAAGGGTTTTCTTTCATGTTGAATTTTCAGTGGTAAAGTTCCTATTCACCACTACCCTTGTTTTAATCACCTCACATGGGTCATACACCTGAGAGTCAACATCAAACTTAAAAATACTGTAAGATTTCATGTGCCACATAGAATGATTTTTTTTCAAATGGAAACCCTCCACATGAGAACGGTAAGGAAGAAAATATGTTCTTCTTTTGCTGAGTAACAAAATAGAGATTATCTGTGCTTTCCATCTGCCGTATATATTCCAAGGCAAAAAATCTCTCTGTCACATGTATTGGCAATTTGGAAGGTTGTAATCTTGATCCGTAAAACCTTAACACAATATATTCCTCCATAAAGTACTAGTCTACTAACTGTATTTCTGATCCCAGTTAAATGCAATCTCTACATTTTCATAGGCAATCTAGGTAATGTACTTTTTTTTATTGCTTCATAAATTAGAGCTCAAAAAATCCACAAATTGAGTGTAGTCCCTTCTATTATCATACATCCTTATCTTGGGGGTCCACTCAGTTAATGGAATCATCACTTTGGCTCGACCTTAACATTATAGGGTTCAATTGCAAGTTTTTTTTTCAAACCATTCAAAAAACCACCATAGAATTAAATAGCACAAGTAGGTAGTGAACCTAAAGGTCTTAGTGTCATAGCCTTCTTTGATTGTTGATAATTGTTTATGCATAGATTCTGCAATATACCCAACAAATCTATACTGACAAGGTGGAGTAACAAAATGGATATTGTATACCATTTCCAGGAGGGTTTCATCCACTTTCTCATCACTATCAATGCCAAGGAAAAATAATAGCATAAAAATTTTATCCCTGATCCACGGTTTAAACATATCAATTGTATGTGGAGCCTTCCCTTTTGGTACCATTCCATCAATTGTTAATTTTTGCAAAAAGTCATCTCTGTCTTTTTGACTGGCGGCATGATAATCGCTAGCAATTTTTTCTAGGTTTATCCTGACGGTTCCTAAATCTTTGCTTTCAAACCCCACCGCATGACCAAGATTTTCCTCTATAATGGAAAAAAATTCTGCTTCGTTGCCCTTTGCAATAATTAATTTTTTTGTCCCATCATAATTTTGGCACATATATTAACAAATTTAGGGCAAGTTAAAACCTTGTGGAGCATCATGCATCCCAATCTAGACCCCATGTTACCTAACCTGGTTGTTTAAATTTACCCTGTGCGGCTGAACATCTACTTTCCATCATCTTCTTCTCAGACGTGTATCTAAGTTGTGAATCGTTTGTGCCAATTACAAGATCATAAATATCATGATATTCATCAGTAAAACCACTACCAGGGGGTTTACTTTTAAGTAGTTTGGCGTATGGGATTTGGGTTTTACTTTTAGTTTGGGATCCTATGGAAGTAGACATGCTTGGAGTTTTAGATTCTGTAAACCCTCAACCCTAATTTCTCAACCCTTATATTGAAATATTTCAAAGCGAAGGCTTATACAATGCTACTTATAAAAAGATAATATTTAAAGAATGAAGATTCAAATACAGGATGACACTTACTCAGAAATATGAAAAATTTGAGTCTTACATGGTCTGCAACTTCTACTAATCTATTCTGCCTTCTGTTATAGTATGCCTTCCAGAAATAGAATTTCAATTGTCAGTGGACGTTTAATATCACCTTTAGTCCACATCACTATAAATGATTATGTATTTCAATGTACTTTCCCAGTATTATTCAAAATATATCCTCCTTATCAGACGGCCACGTGGCAGGATTCCAGGCCTCCTCGAGGTAAAGGCATTCCTCTGGAATCCAAGCCCGTGGAATGAACCAATTTAAATAAAGTTTCAGGTCCACGGTGACAGGTGTGGGCATTTAATGACTTGGTCCTATTGAAATTTTAATGGGTCATTGAAACATTTTAAGACCCTTCTTTTTCCTCATGCCATTGGAAGAATTCTAATAGGATTTATTTTTGCCTTGCACCTATAAGATGTGAAGGCTTCCTGTATTTAGGTGGGATGAATTATAATTTTGGGTCCAGGTTTATTTCTTCATTGTTGGTCTAGGTTGGAGTTGGAATATATGATATATATATAGTGTTTACATTATTGATTTCTTAATATTAGATTCTTTCTTTCTTAAATTAATTTAAAGTTTTCAATAAATTAAAAATCTATCACCCCCACTTTCACCCATGCTCACAGGATGAATTAATATGAATTTGTAATATTCATATATTATGATCCATTATATTTTTATCTTTATAAAGCAATGTTTAAGGGTCTCGTTCCCTTTATAAATTATGTAGAGAGGATGAACCTTAGATACAACATGAAGATGCCCCCTAAAAAAACCCCATTTTTTATCTATAACTACTGGGTATTGAAGCTAAAGCCAACTAGAAGGAAGGATTACTATAGCTATATGTATATTATAGACATTACAACATATATTTAGATCGAGGATTAATCCCCTGAATCAGAAGACACAGACAAAATCTAGAACTAGAGATCCCTGCCTCTCAACCACACCCTCCTCAGAGTAGCAACAACTTCATTCAGCCCAACTGCGCCAAAGATGATTATAATCCTCCCCTTAATAGTTTCACTCGATATTTCCATCCACTAAAGTGGCATTTCATCAATTGGCGTAGAATTGAGGGGCATTTAAAAGGCAAGGCAGTTTAAAGTTCGCATCCTTTGAGCATTCTTATCATGGATGAACACCGCCAGATTCTCATGTGAAGGCCATCAACTCCTCATGGTGACGTTTAGTTCCCTAAAGGTGCTCAAATCAATGCCACTCCAACATATTATACCTCCTCCCCCCGGTATTCAAAAAGTTCTGACATTACACTTTTGCACTTCATGCAGGGACCAAATTTCTGCATAAAGACGATCGAACCCAGCGGAGAGCAAGGTTGACCACATCAAGCTTCTGATGACTCAATTATACGATAATATTTTCCACAAAAACCGAGGCCACACTTCTATTATGGTGCTACACCATCCATCCTGGCAAACCGATATATATTTTCCTCCCAAAGCTCAATTTAATTCTCCTCCAGATTGCTACTGGATTACCAATTTTGAAGATCCAATCCAGCTAGACGATTATTAGATATAGATGACCTGAAATTCATTTCCCTTTTATTACAAAATAAAGACAACATGGAAACTCAAATGGAATCCATACATGCTCACTGACAAAAAGGATGAAAATTGAAAAAAAATCGACCCAGCAATAAATAGGCAAAACAACAATCCCTTCACAACGCTCCAAAATATTGGCGAAAGTTATATGAGCTTTTAAGACCCTTCAAAATTTAAGAAAGATTTCAGAGACCATCCAAAATTCCAATAAATATATTATGATATAAATATAATATGTTATATATTCAATATATACTATATATAGCCATAGATATCTAGTGGAGAAGATCGATAATTTATATTTCAATTATAGGAATTTATGGTACAATATAAATATAAGAAATATATTATTTATATTAATATTAAAATATAAATTATATAATATAGTATATTATACATTTTATAAAAAAAATATATATACACTATGTTACATAGATCAAAGACAACACACACACACACACACACGTTTTTGTAACGTAAATGTTTATGTTTAAAAAATATATGTGATATGTCCTAAATTAGATTCTTTCTTTCTTAAATTAATTTAAAGTTTTCAATAAATGAAAAAGCTATCACAAGTTCAATTTTGAAAATACAAAACCAAATATCCATAGATGTCATTCCTGATGAAATATAGTTTTCTATCAAAGAAAGTCTTTCTAAAGAAAATGAATATAATAAATTCAAATGTTGCTTGATATTTTTTACTATATGAATTTTTAAATAACTAACTAAAAATATTGTTTTTAAATAGAATTCAAATTGTTGATGTTATTACTGATGAAATATAGTGTTTTCACATTTATGTAGTGTTTTTCAAAATTATTTTTAGATGTTATATATTTCATAATTTTGACATTTTTCATATTTATTTTATTCAAGGGGGCATAATCCAGATATATATTGAAAGAAAATTAACATTTTTATTTTTTTTGTTCTCTAAGGTAAATAATGTGTTTTCTAGATATCTCATTTACGACAGGGTAAAGCTTATCCCAGGGGCCATTCAAATTAAAGTATGGGAGAGCCCAACAAATTTGATCAAAAAATGTAATGATGGCCATTTCAACATATTAACTTTACAGGCAAGTGCCCTTTTCATAAAGCTTAGTGTTTTCTAATATCTCATTTATGACGGGTAAATATTAACCTATCCAGTCAAATTAAATTATGGGGAGCCCTTCAAATTCTGATCATTCAATGCAATGATGGCCATTTCAATATATTTTGCAGGCAATTGCCCATAAAGCTTACTAACATATGGATATAACAACTATGTCACTTCCAAATTTCTAAAATATCATTTCTTATATTATATATATGTAGTTAGTTTCTTTTTTTTCCAAATGTGTCTCCTCATATATGTGATGAAATCTGAAACAAATCTAAAAAAATGCATCAATCAAATGCTACTACAACTTGTCGCTGAGCAATTATTCAACAATATTCTCATAACAAAATGGGGTTCTATTTTTATTTTCATTTTTTTTGTGCCTTGGCACACACACATATCACTTGAAAGCACACACACACACACACACACACACACACACACACACATACACACACACATATTACAAAATACATATTACAGATTTCTTTATAAAGATAAAATATAATGGTCATTCTTGCTGAAGACACAGATTCATCCTTGAAACACTGGAGCACTTTTAGCATCCTTGTCCCTGCATTGGATAAACACATCTTTTTACACAGATGCTGAAAACAAACTGGATATCTCCCACTAAATCCCATGACATGCCCATATTTAGAAGCTCCTGGACTCCCACCTTAGAGGCCCATTCAGTATTTTGGTGAATTCTCTTTTCCTTTTATGTGATTTTACCCACATAGAAAGAGAGTCTCCCCCTCTTATGTATCCTTTGGTTTTCTTCCCTGAAGAAATTCGAACTATAGGGAATTGACAGTGAATTATGCTAATGCCAAAAGAGCCCTCCCTCATGATCCTCCTTTTCTTGAGAGGAAAGGTGTGGGTTCTTACCATGGACCGTACTTCGGTGAGGGTAGATTTTCTAATGTTGTCAACTTCTTCTCTGTTTCATTCTCTGGAAAATTTGGGGGTTGTTCTTCCCCTTGTTGAGTAGGTAGTGAGCTTGGTATTGAGAGCTCTGTGGTCAATAAATGAGGTTTGTAAAAATATAGGTTGAAACCCCACTAATTTCCTAAGACACAAGGGATAGTGGTGTATCTAGTGGTTCTTTAATTATTTAAGCCCATTCATGTGAGTAATCTGGGTGAATCAGGTGGAAATGGAGAGCTTGGAAAATAGGAAATGAAGGACATAATTCAGACAAGTGATGCAAGAAAGATAAAAGCATGTCCTCCAGAGAGGAAATATTGGGAGATCCTTAGCCTTGGTGTCATGAGTATGCTGAGAATGTGGCAGATGAAGGGCCTCATTTGGCCCAGTCATCTGAAAACACTCACCCAAATGGGTGAGTTTTACATTAAGAGGATTCAATTCATATAGATGAAGAAGACATGGATCGCTATAGGACCCCCATATTGATTGAAAGTAGATGGCAGGAGGATGCTTGGAAAATTATGTGGTAAGTTGGTAACATGTCATCACCAGGTTTAAATAAGCATGTCTTTTGAGTAATGTGTGAGGGCCGAAATCATTTCGCCATCAATGCCATATCCTCCCAAAATTAATATCCTCGGCCCTTAAGACCTGAATTTTAATTGAATTTAATACCCTATTCATGTAAAGTGTGCCGCCAGAGATTTAATCATGCACCCTCACAGTTAAGAAATGTCTTATCAAATTTAATTCTTGGTCATGTTATATTTTCTAGAATGAAGGTCTAAAAAACAAGATATTTAATAAATATGGAAAATATGTTTTTCATAAAAGTGACATATTTAATAAATATGGAAAAGACTTTTTCCATAACTTTAGTCTTTAAAGTGATGCATTTAATTTTTTTTTTAAAAAATTTAAACGCTTTTGATCGGAGCTTAGAACATGTTATTTGTTATGGTGACCCCAGGACCCTTGCAATAATAATCAAATAGCTAGTAATCCAAACACTTAGAATTTACCTACAAAACCCCACATAAAGGAACACACCTTTGAGAAAAGATTACATGCTAAAATTTCAATCCAAGGTTCCAAGAGGAACAACGGAAACACATTACTAGAATAAAAAACTAACTTGAAAGAGATTGTATTCACATCATCATAAGGATTTACCACTTTACCTTAAAGAGACCTGCGAGTGGATTTGTCCAAGGCACTCAAATTCATTCACTGCCTACAATTTCGATAGAAGAGATTTACCACACCTTAACTAGATACCCCCATCAGTGTCATCTGGCTTTCCACGTAACCTTACCAAACAAAAGTTGGAAGGCCACCCTGTTCATGATCCCAAAGTATAAGCATTAAGATGATGGAATGGGCTGAATCAATTCGAAAAAACAGTCTTCAGTAAATATCCATGAGGGTAGTAATCTATTAGGATCTGAACAAGTCTGCCATGCCAGAAAACGTGGCATGCACGTTTTTTTATTCATAGAGGAGTAGTTCCCTGTATTTCTTAGCCAATCTTAATTAACCTCGTGCATCTAAGCCAATTTCATGGTGCTTCCACCTCTTCCATCCAAATTTTTCCAAGGGTTAAGGATATGACACCTGGGCAACCATTTCCTCACTCAATCCACCTTTATGGACTAGATAAATAAAGTTTCCCTACAATAGTCCTCGAGCATCCATGTTGTAAGCATGGAATGAAGTAGGAGATAGTTGGAGATGAATACTATGGCTATTTCTTAATTAAAATGTGCCATATGACCTGAATTCCTGTAGATAGGAATCACCTAACACACACTCGATAAAGTCTTTAGCCTCGTGTACTGGAAATCATAATGAAAAACTTCTTGGATGTTCCTGTGGGAAATGGACAGAAGAGAAAGCCATGATCTCCCATCGCTAGACCTAGATCGCAAAGTGATGAATGGAAAACCCAAGAAAACCATAGTATTGAGCCACTAGTTCCAGAGGTCTAAGATTGAGCTAAAGGGGAAAGCCAATTGGGATCAAACTAAAATACAGATTCTAGAGCTGACCATATTTAAATCGTACCTTTGAAGATCGAAATTGATGCCTTCCTTGAGTCCAGAAAGCGATGTCGACCAGAACTGAAACCATATCTTCAGAGTCATGTAATTTTTGGTTATAATAGGAGTTATCTGACTACTTTTGTATGTCAATGTTTGATATGTAATGTAATGGCATTATGTAGTCCAAATATTTGAGAGGTATGTCTAGCAATACCCTCACAACCATGTTCTATTGGTTATTAAAGGTCCAATCTATTCATCGAGAACAATAATTTTAAATTACATATATCCGAATCGCATATGTCTTAGGTCCTTAATACTCATGTTTATCTATCAGGATAAAAGGACAATTTAACTTATAAGAAGTTCACTAATAGGTAACCTGGGATAGTGATACCAATTTAAAGGTCAAAAATTCTATCATGGAGCATGAAAAGATAATTTACATAACTTATGGGAATGCCTTGAAGGGAGCTTTGGTGTTTGAAGTTTACCATTCGAAGAACTCGCTCAGCAATTATGAAATTCCAAGGCCCACGAGATTGTATTATTCAACTCTTAAACAAAGCTTTCCAAAATCGTAAGGATTGGACTATCTTAAGGATTGAGGGGCATTCCCAGATATAATCTCAAAAATGTTTGGTTTCTTCTAGTTCTGATACGGACTCAGATTCGAGATAATGTATAGCTTAGGAAATCCTTCGATTCTCTACAAGGTATGAATAATGAGTTGATACATAATTACTTATGGATAGCTTAACCATCCCCTCTAGAAAACTATTTCTTCTGCCATTGTTTCCCTTCATTCTCTTAGAGATTCTCCTGTAGATCTCCAACCGGATTCCCTATCATGAACATCCAATTCCCATAAGTATTACGGGATCTCTCTATTCTTTATCCAGAATCCCTAGACCCGGAATCCATATGGATTCTCCACATAGCTACTATTAAACGATGTGGATATGGAAATCGATGGCAATCAAAATCAGTCCTCAGTGGCAACCCATTAGATGGATAATCATGTCGAAACGGTGTCTTCTATCCTTACAAAGCTACAACATGCTTTTGAAGTGATTAAAACCTAGAAAGTTAACAAACACCGACAGAGGTATCATTGATAAAGAATGTGTCAGGACAATAACCCTTTGACACTCTGGCGGAGAAGATCGATACCGATGCATTTAGAAAAGCGGTACAAGAATTGAGAAATATATTATGATATGTAATATTTAGGTTATAATATAGTTAAAGGCTTATAGAGTTTCATTCGGTGAAGGGAATGAAACAGTTACCAAATACGGTAAATTTGTAGAAAATTGACCGTTTTTTGGTATTTTGATAAAATCCACCATATCAAACAATAGATTTTTATGTCGACATGTATGTAGTCATTTTAAAAATTGTTTATAAATAAGAACTTTCTTAAACTTATCTTGTTTCCAATATTCTTGTTTATTCTTTGTAAAATTCTTAATAATTTTTCAATTTCACATGTTCCTATAGTTCCTATAATATGTAATTTTTCCATGTGTAATTGGCTGTAATGTTTCATGTTTCAACAAGTATATGAGATACTCTTGTGGATACTCTTGTTTATGTTTCAACAAATACCATAGTTTTCCTTTCCAGCACATGTTCTTCTAGATACTCTTGCATTGCTACAATGTTGCACCTTTCTGAGTTGTCTTCTGAGAAAAGGAAAAACCAGAAATTCTTGGAAATGGATGATGATTTAATGTCATTTAGAATGAGGAGCATGGAAATCGTGTTCTGTGGGATCATTCACTGCCTCAAGATGTTTAGGAAAACGTATTCCTTCATGGCTTCCATTAGAATCCATGTGCAGGTTCTCTCTAGTTTCTAAGGAATGGAAAGCACTCATGAATTCTTCCAGATTCTTCAGGTGTTATAGTGAAACAAGGAATAAACATCCTGTAGACACAAAATATTGCACATTAGAAAATATTTAGCCCGGTCTTATACTATTATTTAGAAGGTTCTCAAGTGTACAAAGTACAAATCAATCCCACCTTTTTACCACCTTTATTTTATGTTTTACTTCATCATTCCCGCGTACTTCCCGATACTTATCACCCCATTTTCTAACTTCCCCTGAGATTCTAGCCCTAATTTCGGGTGCCCCACCATGTATTGGGGTGCCCCAAGTCCCACTCTAGGTGCACCTAATCTATGCTTAGCCTCTTTCGCTCCTTTTTGGGTCACTTCTAGCCATTGGTCATCTTTATCTTTTCCTCAGTCATACATTGTCGAGATTAATTACAAAATTAAACTTGAGAGCCCTATAAATATAAATCTTATAAGACCATAATTGGGGTCCTAGGTCATTGCATCCTATCACTACTATCACTCCATCTAGGGTTGCATCCATTGCACCATCTTGCATCCACATAACACCATACATTCAAGCTAGGAAAGTCTACATCACACACATTCTTAGAGGATGAGGGATTCTATTCATTCTATTCTACTATCTACATCTTCTATAGCTACCATAGCTCGCTATTTCACAAAGTGCAACTGGCACGAGAGCACCTAGGGCATGACATACACACACACCACACACACTCACCAGAACTACATCAGGGTCTGTAATATAGTACAACGAAGCGATAAGTCCACCGGTTTGGCAGCTAAGGTCATTTGACCCCTTCTTCTTCTTCATGTGTAAGGTGCATCATCTAGTTCATCCAGAAAATCCAGTGTGACAGACAAAGAGTATTTAGAGACACTTAGCAACCGTGCCAAATTAGGGTTTTGAGAATTTATACTATTCTGAGTGCCCAAAATGCAAGACCAGGGTGCCCTGGGGTGCCCCAATACACTCCCAGGAGTTCTGTGTCACTTCAGACAGTCCAAATCTACCCTCTGCAGGGCCCCTGAGTGTTCATCTACACTACCGTAAAGTTCTAGTTCAGATCTGTGACAACCTGACGATAGTCACCTGTCATCAGTTGAGTCATTTCCTTACTCCCCTCTTGCATTCTAGGGTTTTATTTCCATTAGATCAAATCATGTAATTACTTTACATCACTTTAGCATATCAGTTTGTTGTCATTCATTATTCCAATTTCAGCTTAGAATCTTTATTTACAAGCATTTTAGTCCTCCTATTTAGATTAACATTAATACCCTAAATATCCCCCTTTAGTCACCTTTAAATTAGGTCTTATTTTTGTTAATCATTTTGGTGAACCCATGTTATTTCATACTTTCTACCACCTTCTCAGTCTTTTTCATTCCATCATCATGAATATCTCTATCACTGAATACCTTCTTACCCACCCTGATTTGCTTCATTGAGTCCAAACCTTTTTCACTACTACTGATGTTTCTTGCCGACATGCATCCAGACTCTATGTATGACACATTTGCCAAGGCCTTTTCTCAACATATAGAATTTTGGGGCAATCCTCCCACTGACATTCACCTTTTTGACAATGACCCACCACTTTACATCATGTCCCACATCTACAATGTTGACTGTCAAGCATACTCTTATTAATAATGGCTTTGAGCTTAATCTATGCCCCATGTCCTTTCTCCAAGCCATAGGTTTTTCTACCCATGACATTATTTGTTCTTCCATTTCCCTCATGCTTATGATGGTTCTATTCATCCATGTCTAGGCCATGTTACTTTTCCTTTAACTGTCGGTCCTAAAACTCTCCCCACCATTTTCTTTGTTATTGATTTCCCTAGTCTCATATAATTTCTTGTTAGGTAGACCATGGCTCCACACCATGCAATTCATTCCCTCTACCATCCACCATTGCGTCAAATTCTTACATGAATGTGTTGAGTATACGTCTTCTGAGATTGTGATCCATTTCAATATTGTGTCCATGACCCTCATACCAGTATCCCTATTCCTAGCATTGATACCTCTAATGAACCTCAACCTTTGGAAAAAAAGCCACATTTACCACCACTTGAGTGAGCTATTTGTTTAGTAGATTCCATTCCCCCTCCATCACCCATTCCCACCATCATAGTTCCATATTAGTCACCCCTCCCTCGTGAACACTATCATCCCATCTCCACCAGTACCAACCATATACCCACCCTTCACTGTGTACCCTCTTTATCCGTGACTCATTTTGGGACCACGTTCCATTCAATCCCACATGTGATGAAACCATCTATTCTTTTATTGGTCTAACTCACCTTGGATTTACCTTTGATGACCTTCAACCGTCTACTCATGGCTCTCATCTCTATTACGGTTTTTCACCATTACTACCGCTTATGGTTTGTGTGTCTTTGATCTCCTTGTTTATCTACCACATACCCCATGTTCTTCACCACTCACATTAGGGGACTCCTAGCTTACTTACATTGGAGGTATGTTAGACCCTAGTCACACTGAACATCTCATTCCCCATGCCCTTTGGCCACATTTTCATTTGCAATAGCTCTTTTCTTGGTCATTCACCCAACCTCACTCAATGGTAGGCACACGGTTGTCCACATCCTCCATTTACATACGAAGAATACACTATGGGCATGTACCATTTGTCTCTCACTGCTCATTACGTGATCAACCTGATACTATAGCATTCCAAGTTGCTAATTCCGATCCATTTGACTTTGACCTAGAGGATGACAATCTCCTTGATGAGTTCACATAACCTCTTCTCACATTACTACTCGGGGACATAACACATTACATACTCGCCCCTCCTTCTATCCTCTCATACTTTCATAGCCTCTACATTACATATTTTCTCTACATCTTCATCCTTTCCATAGGCACCCTATCTCATGCGTCATAACACCCTCGTTATCACACCCTCGATACCCGATGACACACCCTAGTGCTTCAGTTCACACTGGACTGTTGAGGGATTTTTATTACACTGAAACCCCACACACTGCACTACCATACCTATACATATACATCCTACATTATCCTATACATACCTTTCTACTAGTCATTTATACATCATCTATATCATACACATATACTACACTAGATTCCCCTACATATGGGTCTAGTTCCACCTATCACTATTCCATCCACCATTTCTATACATTGTTATCATTACATTCATACATCTTACCTATCCTACATCCTACACTAGATTTCCTTATACTTGGATCTAGTTTTGTTATCTTCTATCATCAATACACATTCTATTTCTACCTAACCACACACTACATTACATTTCCTACACCACACATTCACATACCTTGGTCATCTACACTACATTGTTCTACGTGCTGCACTCACCACCCTATGACACACTCTAGTTCCTCGGTCCATACTCGAATTTCTGAGGGTTTACCAATCAAATGGACCTTACCTACATGCAACATGTCATATACCATATTCATCAGACTAGTGACCAATGCTCTAGGCTATATCATCACCCATACTCATCATCATATCATGTAGTGGTATACACCTTAGGTTAAATCACCACTCCTTTCACCCATTCTACATTATCCTCTTACATACTATCATCACATATTCTATTATCTTATCTTTAGTCATTCTACTACATCATCACCTCTCCTACTCATCTATTAGTGGTATATGCTTTAGGCTAAATCACCACCCTCACCTTATTCATCACATAGTGGTCTACTCTAACTTAGTGCTAACATCACCACCTTCTATTATTCACCGCCTACTATACGCTTCATCACCCTCATCACTCCATCTCGTAGTGACAAAGGGACCATATTCTATTATCATCACCTTCTTCTTCCATCTTATAGTGATATACGCTTAGGGATAAATCATCACTCCTCTATCCAACCAAGTCGTGGTATATGCTTAGGCTATAGGGTCCACACACACCTTTCTATACGACGCATTCCCACCATTCATTCCCTTAGGGCTATCCACTCATCTATAAAAAATGTGGTATACACTTAGGGTATAAATCATCACTCCTTTCTATTGAACCCAATTCATCTCATGTGATATACACTTAGGGATATATCACTCCACACACATATGGTTTACGCATATTTCTATACATCTCATCATCCTCAACTCATCTTATAGTGATATACACTTAGGGATAAATCATCACTTGTCTATTCAAAAAATTTGTGATATACGCTTCAACTATAGGGTTCACGCACATCTTTTCCACCTATCACATTTCATCACCACTACACATACACACTCATCGCAAGCACATTAGACACAACCAACACTACTCGACCATTTCCCAATGACACACTCTCATTTACGGTTCATTCTTGACTGATGAGGGGGAAAACAAAATGAACCTCACTACATACACTTCCATACACTCGGGGGCATGTTGCTCATATCATTCCATCTTGCATTCCATTCCATCCATCCAAAAAATACTACATTGTCTTGGTAGCATTTACTTTTGCTTACTAGTGTTTTGCATGTTCACTTTACTACACATGTTAGCTTGCTTTCCTATATGTCATTATCATACACACATGTGCGTTTATGCCTTTGTTTAGTGTGATCACAGATACATGACATTTACATGCAGCATGGATGCTCACCTTCTACCCTTACTATATTGGTCATTGGGGCATCCACATTCATCTCATACAGGTGCTATTGTTTCATTTTGTACTTAACATCTTATACTACTTGCTTATACATGCTTTGACATATTGGTTTTCACTCTAACATGCTAATAGGTGTTCCATGTGCAACACTTGTTTTGTAGGAGTACATGTTCCCATGACTACTTATATTTCTACTTTTCTACGTTGTTTGCCATTATATGGGATTTTCCCTTTTCTTGTGTGCACACTTGACTGTTGTTTGTGGCCATGATGGCCTTGTGTGTCTTGCGACATCGTGAGTGATGTCCCATGTTTGAAACCCGCTTTGTGTGGTCTCCTTGTTTTCTTGTGTTTACACTACTTTGCTTAGTAGTTTTTCTACATTTTCTGCATATTTTACAATTATTTGCATGCATGTGTTTAAACTAACACTTGTATTGGCTAGCTATCCCCTTTTGTGCATGCCTTGGTATCTACCAAATGCTTTCCCTTTCCCCCCTGTAGGGATGAGTTTGCTTACAAGGTCAGAGTGCGGTTGGTCCTCTTTTGGGGCCGCATTATCCTTCCAGGGTCATCGCATGCACCCCTCAAAGAGGGGGGCATAATTGAGGGTTTCTACTAACATATTGTATCTACACTGGTTCACACACATTGAGTGAGTTTACCAATCTATGAACTCCATACATAACGGCCTTAACAGGACATGGTGTCCTTCGGTAATTCTGTGGAGTGGTCATAGGCTCATGGGTTAGCAGTGGGTGGCCTCTCTACACTTCTCCATCCAGTGGCGTAGGATCACCCAAAAAACTAGCGCAGTACAAAGATCTCTTCAAAAATTTCAGCAGAAGTAGTTAGAGTTGGAGGACACCGAGACATTTCCTCCCTACACTTCTTTAGCCATGGTGGCATGAGATCACCCAAAAAAACTCGTGACATTACAAGATATCCTTCTATACCCTTTTTTCGACATGGATCAGGTGCACATGTTCCATTTTTCCATTTACACTTTTTATTCTAGCGTACTTTACACAACATTTTTACATACATACATATTTGACTACTTGATCATTTTCTCCTTGCAGGTCCACCATATGAGAAATAAGCAGTCAAATTGGGGGAAACAACAACAACAACAACAATGACAACACAAAATGACAACGGTACTTGTCCATACTAACCATGCAAGTACACCACACACATGCAATAAACTACACACACATTCTGCCCTAGGTTCACTCTCATCACTTTTTACACATGTTTCATCTTTAGAATCCACACTCCTCCACATTTTTATTTTTTTCATTCCTACTCTTCTAGTCCATCAATGCATTTTCTTCTACACTCTGCATGGACATCAGGTACGCTTTTCTATCTACTTTATGTTACTGAGCTTGTTCACTCATTAACATAAAGTGGGGGAAAATGTAGACACAAATATTGCACATTAGACAATATTTATCCTGGTCTTATACTATTATTTAGAACAGTTCTCAAGTGTACAAAGTACCAATTAATCCCACCTTTTTGCCATCTTTTTTTATGTTTTACTTCGTCATTCCCACATACTTCTTGATACTTATCACCCCATTTTCTAACTTCCCCAAGATTCTAGCCCTAATTCCAGGTGCCCCACCCTATACTGTGGCGCCCCAATCCCACTTTGGGTGCCCCGATCTATGCTTAGCCCACTTCACTTATTTTTGGGTCACTTATAGCCGTTGGTCATATTTATCTTTTCCTCAGTCGGCATTGTCGAGATTAATTGGGTTAAACTTGAGAGCCCTATAAATATAAAGCTTATAAGACCATAATAAGGGTCCTAGGTCATTACATCCTATCACTACTATCACTCCATCTAGGCTGCATTCATTGCACCATCTTGCATCCATATAACACCATACATTCAAGTAGGAAAGTCTGCATCACACAGATTCTTAGAGGAGGGATTCTATTCATTCTATTCTACTATCTACATCTTCTATAGCTAACATAGCTCGCTATTTCAAAAAGTGCAATTGGCACGAGAGCACCTAGGGTACGACATACACACACTCACCAGAACTACATCAAGGTATGTAATGTAGTGCAACACTCAACGATAAGTCCACTGGTTTGGCAGCTGAGGTCATTTTGGCCCCTTCTTCTTCTTCATGTGCAAGGCATCATCTAGTTCATCCGGTGAATCTAGTGTGATAGACAGAGAGTATTCAGAGACACTTAGGGACAATGCCAAATTAGGGTTTTGAGAATTTATACTGTTCTGAGTGCACCTAGACTGCAGATAAGGGTGCCCTGGGGCACCCCAATACACTCCCAGGTACCTGTGTCACTTCAGACAGTCCAAATCTACCCTTCTGCAGGGCCCCTGAGTGTTTGTCTACACTGTTGAGTTCTGGTTCCAGATCTGTGACAACCTGCAACAGTCACCTTTATCAGCTGAGTCATTTCCTTACTCCCCTCTTGCATTCTAGGGTTTTATTTCCAGTAGATCAAATCATGTAATTACTTTACATCACTTTATCATATTAATTTTTCGTCATTTGTTATTGTTTAGCATCTTTATTTACAAGCGTTTTAGTCCTCCTATTTAGATTAACATTAATACCCTAATATCCCCATTTAGGTCCCATTAGGACTTAGTTTTTTTAATCATTTTGGTGAACCCGACCTTTCTACCACCTTCTCAGTCTTTTTCATTCTATCATCATGAATATCTCTATCACTGAATACCTTCTTACCCACCCTGATTTGCTTCATCGAGTCCAAACCCTTTTCACTACTACCGATGTTTCTGCCGATATGCATCTAGACTCTATAAATGACACATTTTCCAAGGCCTTTTCTCAACATATAGCATTCTGGGGCAATACTCCCGTAGACATTCACCCTTTTGACAATGACCCTCCAATTTACATTGTGTCCCATATCTACAATGTTGTTGTCAAGCATACTCTTATCGATAATGGCTTTGAGCTTAATCTGTGCCCCATGTCCTTTCTCCACTCCATAGGTTTTTCTGCCCGTAACATTAGCCCTTCTTCCATTTCCCTCCGTTCTTATGATGGTTATATTTGTCCATGTCTAGGAAATGTTACTTTTCCTTTAATTGTTGGCCCTAAAACTCTCCCAACTATTTTATTTGTTATTGATTTCCCTTTCTCATATAATTGCTTGTTAGGTAAACCATGGATCCACACCGTGCAAGCCATTCCCTCTAAAGTCCACTGTTGCGTCAAATTATTACATGAGCGTGTTGAGTATACCATCTTCTGAGATCGTTATCCATTTCAATATTATGCCTATGGCCCTAATACCAGTATCCCTATTCCTCACATTGACATCACTGATGAATCTCAGCCTTTGGACAACCAGTCACATTTACCACCACTTGAGGGAGCTATTTTTTTAATATATTTGATTCCCCCTCCATCACCAATTCCCACCATCGTAATTCCATATTAGTCACCCCTCCCTCCATGAACACTATCATCCCATCTCTGCTAGTACCACCCACGCACCCACCCTTCACGTGTACCCTATTTATTAGTGACTCATTTTGGGAGCACGTTCCATTTGATCCCACATGTGATGAAGCCATCTATTCTTCTATTGTTCTAGCTCACCTTGGCTTTATCTTTTATGACCTTCAGCAATCTACTCATGCCTCTCATCTCTATCATGGTTTTTTCACCATTACTACTGCTTATGGTTTACGTGTCTTTGATCTCCTCATTTATCTACCGTGTACCCCATTTTCTTCACCACTCATGTTAGGGGAATCCTAGCTTACTTAGATCGGAGGTACGTTAGACCCTAGTCACACTGACATCTCATTCCCCATGCCCTTTTGCCACATTTTCATTTGCAATAGTTATTTTCTTGGCCATTCACCCAACCTCACTCAATGGTATGCACATGGTTGTCCACAACCTCCATTTACATACGAAGAATACACTATGGGAATGTACCATTTACCTCTCACTAACTCATTACGTGATTAACCTGATACTATAGCTTTCCAAATTGCTAATTCTGATCCCTTTGACTTTGACCCAGAGGATGATGATCTCCTTGATGAGTTAACATAAAATCTTTTCACGTTACTACTGGGGGGCATAACACATTACATCCCACCCCACTCTCTATCCTCTCATACTTTCATAGCCTTACATTACTTATTTTCTCTACATCTTCATCCTTTCCATACGCACCCTATCTCATGCATCATAGCACCCTCGTTATCACACCCTCGATACATGTTGATGCACCCTAGTGCTTTGATTCACACTAGAATGTTAAGGGATTACCATTAAACTGAACCCCACACACTACACTACTGGACCTATACATATACATCCTACATTATCCTATACATACCTCATCTACTAGTTATTTATGCATAATCTATATCATACATGCTACACTAGATTCCCCTACTCATGGGTCTAGTTCTACCTATCATCATTCCATCCACCACTTCTATACATTGCTATCATTACATTCATACATCTTACCTATCCTACATCCTACACTAGATTTACGTATACTTGGGTCTAGTTTCATCTCTCATCAGCACACATTCTATTTCTACCTAACCACACACTACATTACATTGTTTATCCCGCACATTCACATATCTGGGTCATCTACACTACATTGTTCTACGCATTACACCCACCACCCTATAACACACTCTAGTTCCTCAGTCCATACTCGATTGCTGAGGGTTTACCAATTAAATGGACCTTACCTAAATGCGACATTTCATACCACATTCTTTGGACTAGTGACTAACACTCTAGGCTATATCATCAAGAATACTCATCATCATATCATGTAGTGGTATACACCTTAGGTTAAATCACCACTCCTTTCTCCATTTTACATTATCCTCTTATATACGATCATCACCTATTCTATCATCCTCTTCTAATTCATTCTACTACATCATCACTTCTCCTACTCATCTATTAGTGATATACATTTTAGGCTAAATCACCACCCTCACCTTATCCATCATATAGTGGTCTACACTTAGTGCTAAAATCACCACCTTCTATTCTCAACCAATTACATATATACACTTCTCGTATGCCCTTATCACCCATCTCATAGTGATATACGCTTAGGGATAAATCATCACTCACCCATTCAACAAGTTGTGGTATATGCTTAGGCTACAGGGTCCATTTCTATATGCACATTTTTACATACTTTTTACCCTCATCCACTCATTCTATAGTGATATACGCTTAGGGATAAATCATCACTCCTCTATTCAACCAAACCGTGGTATACGCTTAGGCTATATGGTGCACGCATAGCTTTCTATACATCTCATCATCCCCCACTCATCTTATAGTGATATACGCTTAGGGCTAAATCATCACTCGTCTATTCAACAAATTCATGATATACACTTTGGTTATAATGTTCACGTAAATCTTCTCCACCTGTCACATTTCATCACCACTACACATACACACTCATCGCAGCGTGTTAGACACAACCAACACTACTCAACCATTTCCCTATGAAGTACTCTCGTTTACTGTTTATTCTTAACTGCTAAGGGGGAAAAAAAAATGAACCTCACTGCATACACTGCCATATACTCGGGAGCATGTTTCTCCTATCATTCCATATTGGATTCTATTCCATCCATCCATAGCATATTGCATTGTCTTTGTAGCATTTAATTTTGCTTACTAGTGTTTTTCATGTTCACTTTACTACACATGTTAGCTTGCTTTCCTATATGTCATTGTCATACACACATGCGTGTTCACGCCTTTGTTTAAGTGTTATCGCAGATACAAGAAATTTACAAACGACCTAGATGCTCACCTTCTAACCTTACTATACTAGTCACTGGGGGCATCCACATTCATCTCATGTAGGTGTTATTGTTTCATTTTGTATGTAGCATCTTATACTACTTGCGTATACATGCTTTGACATATTCAGTTTTAATCTAACATGCTAACGGGAATTCCATGTGTAGCACTTGTTTTGTAGGACTACATGTTTGTTTTTACTTGTCTATGTTGTTAGCCATTGTTTGCGGGCTTTTCCCTTTGTTTGTGTGCACACTTGACTGTTGTTTGTGGCCATGATGGCCTTACGTGTCTTACGACATCGTGAGTGATGTCCCATGTTTGAAATCCTCTTTATGTAGTCTCATTGTTTTCTTATATGTCTACACTTCTGTACTTGGTATTTTTTCTACATTTTCTGCATCTTTTACACTTATTTGCATGCATGTGTTCAGACTAACACTTGTATTGGCTAGTCATCCCCTTTTTTGTGTGCCTTGGTATCTACCAAGTGCTTTCCCTTCCCCCTGCAAGGATGAGTCTGTTATAAGGTCAAAGTGCGGTTGGTCCTCTTTTGGGGCCGCATTATCCTTCCAGGGTCATCGCATGCGCCCCCAAAGAGGGGGGCATCATTGAGGGTTTCTACTAACACAACGTATTTACACCAGTTCACACACAGTGAGTCAGTTCAGACTAATCTATGAACTCCATACACAACAGTCTCAACAGGACATGGTGCCCTTCAAAATTCTGCGGAGCGGTCATAGGCTCAAGGGTTACAGTGGGTGACCTCTCTACACTTCTTCATCCAGTGGTGTAGGATCACCCAAAAAACTAGCCTAGTACAGAGATCTCTTCAAAAAATTGTTTCAGAAGTGGTTAGAGTTAGAGGACACTGATCATTTCCTCCCTACACTTCTTCAACCAGGGTGGCATGAGATCGCCCAAAAAACTTGTGACATCACAGGATATCCTTCTACACCCTTTTTTCGATATGGATCAAATGCACATGTTCCATATTTCCATTTACACTTTATATTCTAGCGTACTTTACATTTGTGTACTTTACAAAACGTTTTTACATACATACATATTTGACTACTTGATCGTTTTCTCCTTACATGTCCGCAAGTATGAGAAACAAGCAGTCAAATTGGGGGAAACAAAAACAATGAAAATGACAATGACAACACACCGGGATGGTACTTGCCATACTAACCATGCAAGTAAACCACACACATGTAACAACTACACACACATTCCACCCTAGGTTCAATTTCATCACTTTTTACACATATTTCATCTTTAGGATCCACACTCCACATCTTTCTTTTTGTCATTCCATGCTTCTAGTTTATCGACTCTTTTTCTTCTACACTCTACATGGATATTAGGTATGCTTTTCTATCTACTTTATGTTACCGAGTTGTTCACTCACCAACATAAAGTGGGGGAAAATGTAGACACAAATATTGCACATTAGACAGTATTTAGCCCAGTGTTATACTACTATTTAGAAGGTTCTCAAGTGTACAAAGTACCAATTAATCCCCCCTTTTCCCACCTTTTTTTTATGTTTTACTTCGTCATTCTTGCATACTTCGTGATACTTATCCCCCCATTTTCTAACTTCCTCGAGATTCTAGCCCTAATTCCAGGGGCCCCACCTTCTATTAGGGCACCCCAGTCCCACTCTGGGTGCCCTGATCTATGCTTAGCCCCTTTCACTCCTTTTTAGATCACTTCTAGCCATTGGTCATCTTTATATTTTCTTCAATCAACAATGTCGAGATTAATTGTGAAATTAAACTTGAGAGCCCTATAAATATAAAGTTTATAAGACCATAATAAGGGTCTTGGGTCATTACGTCCTATCACTACTATCACTCCATCTAGGGTTGTATCCATTGCACCATATATTTAAGCTAAGAAATTTTGCATCACACACATTCTTAGAGGAGGAGAGATTATATTCATTCTATTCTATAATCTACATCTTCTATAGCTACCATAGCTTGCTATTTCATGAAGTGCAACTGACACGAGAGCACCTAGGGCATGGCATACACACACTCAACAGAACAACATCAAGGTCCGTAATGTAGTGCAACGCTCAGCGATAAGTCCACTAGTTTGGCAGCTGAGGTCAGTCTGACCCCTTCTTCTTCTTCTTCATGTGCAGGGCGTCATTTAGTTCATGCATTGAATTTAGTGTGATAGACAAGGAGTATTTAGAGACACTTAGCGATAGTGCCAAACTAGGTTTTTGATCACTTATACTATTCTGAGCACCCAGACTGCAAACTCCCAGGTGCATGTTTCATCTCAGACAGCCCAAATCTACCCTTCGGAGGCCCCCTGAGTTTTTGTCTACATTGTTGAGTTCTAGTTCTAGATCTGTGATAATTGGTGATAGTCTCCTGTTATCAATTGAGTCATTTCCTTACTCCCCTCTTGCATTCTAGGGTTTTATTTCCATTAGATAAAATCATGCAATTACTTTACATCACTTTAGCATATTAGTTTGATGTTATTCATTATTGTTTAGCCTCTTTATTTACACGTGTTTTAGTCCTCCTATTTAGATTAGCATTAATACCCTAATACCCCATTTTGGTCCCATTAGAACTTATTTTTTCTAATCACGTCCATGGATACTTTTAAATCATGATCGTGGTCATCATTGGTTGAGATACGACTTTTACAGTAGAACATAAAAAATTATCAACTTTTCGTGGTTATCATGCTTTGATTAGGTACGGTTTGAAGATTCACATCGAGGGATAATCTTTTTTTGTTCATGTGACAGTCATGTTTTAAGGGTATGTAATCCACTGAAGCCGAGAACCTCCTTCAAGCTTCTTCAGATGTTATCATCTCAACTTAATGGATGGCACTTTTATATTTATGCATGGGGCATTCTGGTGGCAGATGACAACAAGGGGTACAAACTGGTTCAAGTAGGTTCTAATAGATATGGAATTAATGTAGGCAATTTATGATTCTTCTATGGGGAATTGGAGGATTGTGGCACGATTGAGAGATTGTTTCTTCTATGGACCCGATGTCTTCAGCAACAATTTTTTCTTCTTAATGCCATATGAACCTATGTTGGGTGTCAGGATCTATAATAGTCAAGATTATGTTACTGTGCATTTTGTGTTGTTACCTGTAAGATATGGAAGAGACCATTTCCCTCACTACAGACCAAGGTTGGTTGTATTTGAAGAAATGGTGCTACTTGAAGCACCAATTGTAGATGGGGACCATTTTAAGGACATAATTATGTTTGAGTTTGGAAGGAGGAGAGGAAATGTTTGGTCTTGGAAATAAATTGCAAGGATGCCCCATGCAATGTTCCAGTGTTTTTTTGTGAGGAAAATGATGTTCTTATTTAGTTGCACTGTGGTGGGAGATTTCTTGTGTTTTAGAAAGGTGCTTTCTAGAAATATCCTCATCTTTTGTTTTCATTTAAAGCAAGGGTCTTGGTCATCGCTGCCAGAATATATAATCACAATTGGCATGTGTTATAACAATGGCATCACCTTTGAGCCCATGATGATTTGAGACAACTACTTGGCTCCTATTATATATCCATATATATATTTATACATACATACATACATACATACATACAAACATACATATATGTATGTATGTATGTATGTATGTATGTCTATAAATATATATCTATCTTTCTGTTTGTCTTTGCCAAAGCTTATAAGCAAGAGTAATAATTGAATTGTCTATTTTTTAAGTAGAAGAACCTGTAATCAACTATGGGAATAACACCAAAGAAATAATCAGTCACAAACTTTAAATGACATGAACCTAAGACATGATAACTTTGCCTCTGCTACATGTTATTTCCTGTGAGATCAAAAATTGCCAATGTGTTCCTTTGAAATAAATTCATCTTCTTGGACTTGAATTAAACTTAAGTTTCAAAATTCAAAATATTGATCATGTTTCTCGGCACAGACATGTACAAATACTAGTGTAGAAATCTGCTTCACATGTTGTGAGCACTACTTCTCCACATCATTACATTTACCCTGCCTGTTATTAAAAAACACATTCTTACTACTGGACATACCAGACATAAAAAAAATAATAGCAACCAACTGGCAATGGCGTATCCTTGATTATTAAAATTTTCAGTCCTTCCATGCCCATCAGACATACATGTGGTTGGATTTTGAGCCTCCCCAAGTCAAAGGCATTCCCCAAACTCCAAGCCCACAGAATGAACCGATTCAATAAAGTTTCGGGTCAGCGGTGTCGGTGAGGCAAGGTAGAGTGGCAATGAGCAATCACAAGATACCATGTGTCATTTTCATTTTCCTCTGAGTGCCAAGTGTCACACATTCTAGGCATTTGAGCGTAAAGGTAAGGTATGTAAAAGAAATGAAAATTTTTGGGCCTCATTACAGTCAAATTTGACAGAGGGTATTCGCCAAACAAATTACAGGAGATTCGCCATTTAATTTTCAACTATTTTTAATATATTTTACCATTTTCGCTGAAAGAATGAAACAGGTTACATGGATATTTTCCAAAACCATGAAACTGGTTACATGTATATTCTCCAAAACCACAAAACTGGGTACAGGTATATTCACCGTGATTTCTATAAGTCTTTTTCAGGGGGGTTCCTTAAAATTTTCCCTGTTATAACATTTAAAAGACAAATAAAACAATTATAACATTTGAAGGCATATTAGCAAAAAAATTATAACATTTGAAAGGCATACTAACAAACATGATGTTTGAATGGTATACTAACAAACACAACATTTAAATAGTATACTAACAATCATGATATTCAAATTATTTGAAAAACATACTAATAATAATAATCATAACATTTGAAAGACACTAATAATCATAACATTTAAAAGAAATACTAACAAACATGACATTTGAATGGTATATTAACAATCATAACATTTAAATATTTGAAATTCATACTAACCATCGTGACATATAAATTTTTTTAAAGGGCAACCATAACATTTGATTGAGAACAATCATATTATTAATAATAACAATCATGACATTTAAAACATTTGAAAGATATAATAGAACAATCATATTTAAAACATATTCAAGATCTTGAGTTATTGGTGAGCTACAAACATAGTTTTTAATCATCAACCCAAGTTCCATTCCAATTGAGTCCATTGGATGCTTTCAATAAGTGGCCATGGGGACACCTTGAGGTAAGGGTCAAACTTCTCCATATGGACCAAGCAGAACATAATGGGGCACTCTGAATGCAGATTGCTCAGCAGACATTAAGGACTAAAGCCCACCCTCATGTCCCACTTAGAGAAATTTCTCCTCCACTACTCTAGTTCATAGCTATTGTATAATAAAACCGTTTACTATCCAAAAATTTGGATTCAAGGTCTTGGGTTATTGGTGAGTTACAAGTAATTTTTAATCATCAACCCACATTCCATTCTCATTGAGTCCATTAGATGCTTTCAATAAGTGGCCATGGGGACACCTTGAGGTAGGGGTCAAACTTCTCCATATGGACCAAGCAGAACATAATGGGGCACTTCGAATGCGGATCGCTCAAGGGACATTAAGGATCCAAGCTCACTCTCATGTCCCACTTAGAGAAAGTGTTCCTCCACCACTCCATTTCATAGCTCTGGTATAATAAAATTGTTTACCATCCAAATTTTTCTAGTGAGTATTGGGTGGATTGGTTGAGTCAGATGATTGTATTTGGCACCACCTAAGTTCAAATCCCGCTAGGCACGAGCCCTGTTCGAGGTGGTTTGTGCGTCAGTTGTGGTTTGTGGTGGATGATCTTCTTCGAATGTAGTATCATTGGTGGTAAATTTTCATTACAATTGAATGTCTTTGATTGAAATACCAGTTTTGGTAGGTTATTATTATATATCTGGTTCATAACTCCGGTCAAAAGCGTTTAGGAGAAAGGGTCTCATCAACCCTTGTTTAACTATAAAAAATCATATTACGAGTAATGTTATTGAAAGTCAACACTTATTAATCATATTAATAATATTATTAACATTTGAAAAGTAATATTTAATAATCATAATTACAAATTAAAATGTTAATATTAATATTAATATTATTGTAAATTACAAATTATAATTAACTATTAATATCATATCAATATTATAGTAATATTACTATAATTTGTAATTAACTATAATATTAAAATTAAAATTAATATTAATATTAATATTATAGTAAATTATAAATTTCAATAATATTAATATAATAATGGGGTGGTTTGTGCGCCAATTGTGGCTTGTGGTAGCCGATTTTCTTCGAGGTGGCCGATCTTCTTCAAATGTAGTGTCGTTGGTGGCAAGTTGTCATTGTGATTGAATTTCTTCGATTGAAATGACATTTTTGGCAAGTTATTATTATATACCCAACTCATATCTCTGTTCAAAAGGGTTTTGGTAAATAGTTTTGAAGGGACTATACCCTGTTACAAAAAGGGCTCAACAACCAAATAGAGCTATATAGGGACAACAAAAGAGGATCAAAATCCAGATAAAACACTATGTCCAACAGTAACCAAAAGATAGTTACAAGTAGAAAGCAAAACAGAACAGAAACTGCAACAATACAAGCAAAAAAGTAGCATAGAAGCAACAAAAAGACCTAAATAAAGTAGCGACTAGAACGATGCCCTCCAGCCTAAGGGAGATTACTTCTTGGAAGCTCTATCGATCCTGGATTGGATTGTTTGCAGTAAAGTGAACAACGCCAAAGTGGTGATGTGCGTGGGGTCAGTTGCATTCAGCTTCGATATGGTCTGGCTTCTCTCTTTTTCAGTCCCCCAGATAGTGTCAGGGATCCTGCTAAGCATGGTAATGCTTCGAACATGTTGTTCTAAGAAGTCACTAATGGCATTGAAGATAGCCATGTTATGATCATGCCTATCTTTGGATCTCCCCAATCTATTGTCCAAAGAGTTCAATTTCTTGTAAATGTCAGCAATCTGATCCTTCCCATTGTCAGTATCATCATCAATCTTTCTTTTGCCTTTCTGCTTGTCCATGCACTACAAGTCCTTCTTTAACTACTTCATCTCTTTCTCCAGAGATTCCAACATATGAGGTATGTTATTCCCCTCCTGATGCAGGGCCGTATCCTGTCCAACATTATTGATATGCAACAAATTATGTGCAACTTCTAGCTCTTTGGTGCTTCTAAGAACCTGGGCAGAGTGAGGGATGTCAGTTTTGGGAAGTTTTGGGTTCTTAGTCTTGGGTTTGGAAGAGGTATCCAGAATGGAAGTGGGAGCAGTGGAGGTAGTGATGTGCAGATCATCGCTAGGAGAGGGCGGGAAGCTGGGGAACTTGGAGACACAGAGCTTATGAAGCAGGAAGATAAGGCCCTGGTGGAGAGGGATAGCACGAGAGTGCTTCTAGAAGTCCAAAATGGAGCGCTGAAGGGAATTTAGCAGGTAATGCAGGAAGCAGACCGTAAATTGCCTTCTAAAGTGGTTAAGAAATACCAGGTGCTTGACAGGGATAGTTTTGTAGCGCCCTTCTAGAGAAATGTACCTAACCATCATTTTTGTAACTTCATCAAAAGGCTTGGGGATAGAGCTTACCCTAACACCCAGAGAAACAAATTCAAGCTCCTCTCCTTCTTCAAATAATTTCTTAGCCTCAACGGCCCTGTCAATCCTTTTTTTGAAAAAATGATATCCCTCCAACTCGAGGCCTATTGCCTCAACAATCAATTCTTCATTAATAATAACACAGTGACCACCATATTCCACCTTTCTTGTCCTTCCAGTCCATTGTGAAATGAACCAAAATATTCTGGTCGTGCCCCTGAATGCATTCTATAAAATTGGAAATGCCACCCTTTTGTAGGAGGTTCCATAACTCCTCATTGTTCTTCCAAGCCGGATCACTGTAGGGCTCCAATTGGCATGGGGCACCTCCCATCTCCTTCTCCCTACTATTCCTGTAATTTTTTTGCTCAAAACCCTCGTTTGAATCTTTATCTTCCTTATGTTTGTCCTGATTTTTAAGAACCTAGCCACCTGTGTGAGGATCATGGGCGTTAATATGGCCATAGTTAGGATGATATTTCTCACATGTGTGATCTTTCACACCCACTAAATCCCACTCCTTTCCATTATTATTCCTACTCCATGCTTGATTGCCCATATTTATCCACATTAATGTTATTATGTACCTCCTTAGGGATGTAATTTTCATTATCCCAAATGGTTAGATTATTATTGATGCCAAAATTGGCCAAGGTATCCGCAACCTTATTCCCCTTCCTATAAGTATGCCTAATGATGATATTCTTGAAATTTTGACAAATACTTATGGATTCCATAATAAAGTCCTTGATAGTCCAGCTAGGAGGAGAAATTTGATTGAGGTGATTGATGATGTTTAGTGAATCTCCTTCCAAAATTATGTTTTGTATGTTATAATCTTTGGCAACCCTTAGCCCCCATAGAGAAACTAGGGCTTCTGCATAATGATTTGTCTGAATCCCCATTTTTCCAGCATAAGCAACAACTAAACAACCTTTATGATCATGAATTACACCTCCCCCAGCAGCAATTCCAGGATTACCCTTGGAGGCACCATCAAATTTTAGTTTATGCTAGTTAATCTCAGGAGGGATCCAATGAATCAGAGACCTATCAATGTTTGAAGTATTCCTAATCTGTAAATTTGCAGCTCCTATCTTCCAGTTGGAAAGAATATATTCTTCATTCTCAGGATATTTCTTATTCTTGGGAGGTTTGAATCTCTCAATATTATCTTTAATAGCATGACCAATCTTAACAAAGCTAAGCTTGTAATGTTGTTTATTGTTTCTGAAAATGATGTCATTTCTATCTTTCCAAATCCTCCAGATAATATGGGGCATGACCAGTTTCCAAAGTCTTCTCACAACACAATGCTTAAAAGGAGGATTCCATTGGATCCAAAACTGGATGAAATCCTTTGGCACAGTCCAGAGAACATTGAACTTGGAAAAGGCATAGCTCCAGATCATTGAAGCATACTCACAGTGGACAAAAAGGTGCTTAATATCCTCAGACTCTTTTTTGCAAAGGTGACATCTATTAGGCATTATGAATCCTTTCTTCATCAGGTTGTCATTAGTAAGAATTCTTCCTCTGAGAACAAGCCAAAAGAAAAAATTAATTTTAGGGGTTAGTTCAGTCATCCAAATCTTTCTCCAATTAAACTCACTCTGGATATTCTCAAAGTAAGAATTATAACCAGATTTAACCGTATAATCACCATCTCTAGAATTATACCAAACAATTTCATCCTTGAATTCCAATTGATTCAAGGGAATGAGGTCCAGTTGTTCCTAAAGAGAGGACATCATGGAGTTCAGTTCAATTCTATCCACTGAGAGTTGTTTCCATCTCTTCTTGTTTCCATCAATTTCCATGTAATCAATGACCTTAGTACCATACTTATGTTCAAGACTATCCTTGGTTGCACCAAATCTATCATTGAGGATGAAATTAGACCAATTATCCCCCCAAAAATTGATGTCTCTGCCATTTCCCACTTTCCATCTACAACCTTTCTTGATGAAATTCCTGACTAGAATCAAGTTATTCCAGAAAATGAAACCTTAGGGAAGTTGTTCATCATGAAGGAAAGAGAAATTTGTTTGTTGTTCAAGATATTTGGCCTTAATAAGATCAATCCATGGTTGTTCCTCCGAGAGCATTCTCCAACCCATTTTTGCAATTAAGGCCATATTCATTTTTCTTATATCTTTTATGCCCAGTCCCCCAATCCTTTTAGGAGTGCACACTTGATCCCAAGAAACTAGGTGATATTTGAATTTTTCCTCCATTCCCTGCCATAAAAAGTGTTTCTAAATCCTTTCAATTTTTTCTCTGAAGGCAGAAGGAATGTTATAGAGAGACATAATGTAGATAGGTAGATTTTGAAGAGTGCTTTTGATAAGCAGACATTTACCAGCACTGGAAAGAATGGCCCCTTTCCATCCAGCCATTTTATTTTGGAATATTTCTAGTAGATCATTCCAGACTTTGATTGAGACTTTTTTAGTACCAAGGGGGAGCCCCAAATAAGTAGTGGGAAGTGAATTGATTTTACACCCCAATATTTTATCAATTCTATGTTGTCTTTCCATAGGTGTGTTGAAAAATAAAATTGAACTTTTATCAAAGTTGATCTCTTACCCAGAATCAGCCTCATAAAATTTTAGAATGGACTTGATCATCTTAGCTTCTAGGATAGATGCCACTAAAAGTAGGATAGTATCATCCACAAATTGCTGATGAGAAGCCGTTTGATTTGTAGAGGTAGGTTTAGTGCCTTTTAGAAGACCATCTTTAACTACTTTGGTAATTGTTCTACTGAGGCTATCTGCCATAATAATGAAGAGAAAAGGGGATATAGGATCCCCCTGTCTTAAACCCCTACTGCTGGTAAAGTACCCCACCAATTCACCATTAACCACCACAGAGAATCTAGTAGTAGAAATGCAAGCCTTGATAATTCTTCTGAATTTGTTGAGAAAACCAAATTTGGCCAAAACCTTGTCAAGAAAAGACCAGGAGAACTTTATCAAAGGCTTTATTCATGTCAAGTTTAAGGACCATGCTTGCTTTTTTATTATTATCCATAGAATGTATAATCTCATGCACCATGATCACACCATCTTGAATTATCCTTCCTCTGATGAACCCACTCTACTGTTTTGAGATTAAATCATTCAAAATGAACTGAAGTATAGTGGAAATAATCTTAGTAAAAATTCTATAGACAACATTAACCAAGCTAATGGGTCAGAAATCTTTGAAATCTTTAGCGTCCATTTTTTTTGGAGCAAGCACAATGTGAGTATTATTTATCTCTTTCAGTAAATCACCAGTTCTAAAGAATTCATTTACAACCCTAAGGAGATCATCCAAACAAATTTCCCAAAAATTCTGAAAAAAATTGACAGAGAAGCCATGTCAGGTCCCGGAGCCTTATCTCCTTCAAGAGTAAAAACAACTTTCTGAAGCTCCTCCAAAGTGACAACTTTGGTAATGTCTTTAAATCTCTTCTCCTCAATTTTTTCTTGTGGAATAGCCTCTAACAGAAAAGAGTCAGCCACATCATTAGTAGGACTCTTCTCATTGAGCAATTTTTCATAGAATCTAAGAGCTTCATCCTTGATGATCTGTGGATATTTTATGATGATGTTGTTTCCTTTAGAAACTTCTACAATCCTATTATAGGCTCTATGCTTCAAAGTGGTCATATGGAAGAACTTCGTATTTCTGTCATCCCTCTTTCAGCCAGATTGCCCTAGATTTAAGTCTCCATAAGGATTCTTCCCTGCTACAAACCGTGTGTAGCTCTGAAAGGATATTTTTTTCCACTAAATGGTCCTCCAAAGACCTCCCCTTTGAATTTATTTTGATTTCTAAATCTTGGAGTTTCTGTTTTAATTCCTTTTTTCTCACAAAAACATTCCCAAAGATTTCTTTATTCCAAATTTTAACCTGTTTTTTGACATTTTTAAGCTTTTGAATAAGCCTAAATTGAGAAGTTCCCTCACCAACCCAATTCCACCATTCCTTAATCTTATCAAATATGTCATCATGTTCCATCCACATCTTTTCAAATTTGAAGGAGCTCCTGGTGGGCTTAGCCCAATTGACAAAATTTAAAGCTATCAAATTGTGATCAAGATCTGATTCTGGGCAGAGAGGTGAGATGAAAGTCTTGGTGTAGAATCCAACTAGCAGAGATAAGAGCTCTATCTCAGTTCTGAATTGAATCATATCCCTACCCAACCTTCTGTTTGTCTAGGTATACTGATTACCATGAAGATCCACATCCATGAGATTTAAATCAGCAACAAAATCAACAAATTCATCCATGCCAGTGGAGAAACAAGAGTTTCCCCCTTATTTCTCCCCTAGATTTAAAGGAGAGTTGAAGTCACCCATAATAAGCCAGTTGTCAGAACTATGTTGATTTCTGAAAATCTTTAGATCATTCCAGAGTTTCCTTCTTCCAATAACCGTATTAGGCGCATAGATATTAGAAAGGATCCAAGTACAATTATTTTCAATAGCATGGAATTTAACAGCAAGATGGTTACTAGTTTAAGATAGAATCATACCAGTATAATGCTTCTTATCCCAAAAAGTAGCCATGCCACCTGAAGCTCCTTGAGAATCCACCGCAGCCATGTCCGAATTTTCCTAAAAATTATTTTTACAATTTTCAAGTACCTTAGAGTTCATCTTGGTTTCCTACAGAAGTAAAATGTTAGGTCTACTAGAGACTCTTAACTCTTTGATTATTCTTTATTTAGAGTTTCCCATTCAGACCTCTGATATTCCAGGAGATGATCTTCATCTAAATGATATAGGTGTTGAAATTGTCCTGATGGCTCAATTGGCTTTGAGTATCATTTGCAATATCTTCCTCTGTTCTTTTGGTTCTGAGTGTATTTTTTTGAGGGTCTACCTCTTTTAGAGATTCCTTTCCAAAATCCACTATTCTTCTAGCAGATGATCTTATAGTTCTGGATGTTAAAGCTCCCCAGTTATTAATTTTCTTTTTCTTTTTCATTATAAAATGAATATGGGATCTTCTCAAATCCCTTCAATCTTTTCTTTTTTTAGAGTTAACCTCTAAAAAACCATTGGTCAAATCTAGATCTCCACCAAACAACATATTTTATTTGAGTGGTGTTACTTCCCCCTCCTCTTTCTCTCCCTGTTTATTGTCAAAGGGTTGTAAAGTTGCTGAATTGTTACTAGGTAGGGGGTTCCCACTTTTAGAAGAATGGTTCTTAATCGATGGAGATATTTTCTTCAATGAGGTTTCTGATTCTGCCTTTTCTTTTTCCTCATTTAGATCTTCCTCAATGATGTACAATGGATCAGGATTAGATTTCTCAGTTGCTTTTGTCCCTGGCATAGCTCTAGTATCCTTATAATTATCCCAAAGTCTATTCTGATCTACCTCCTTAGAGAGAAGATTCACTAAAACTATCTCAGTTTGTTCATCAACCTCCAGAATCACCTTTACGGGAGTCTGTATATCTAAATCTTCTATAGAGGTTGGGTGAACTTCAGAAGCTCCCGTCACTAGGGTTTTAGGACGTCATAGCTTCCTACAAATCAATGGTTTCCTGATTGGAGTTCTAAATCCCTTTTTACCTATCTTATAATTCAGCTCTGGTTGGTTAAGGGGTATCCCTTCCATTTGTCCTTGATCTTTATTGTTTCCTGTGTCCTTATTTTCCAACCTAGCTTCGTGAATCTTATCAGAGTCTTCAATAGGCTTATCAATTTTTCCTTTTTTTCCTCTTAAGAGATCTCTTTGTTAGGACACCTATTGGCAAAATGTCCTATTCTATGACATTTTTTACATCTCAGATGAAAGTTTTTGTATTCAATCTTTTGATGCCACATGCCATACTTAGAATGTAGAATGATATGATCCGGTAACTCCTGCTCCATTTCAGAAGAAATACAGAATATAGCAAAAGCTAGTCTGGATCTGTTCCTTGTAGGTCCATCCAGCCCAATCGGAGATCCAAGAGATTTAGCAACATTTAATAAAATCTCATCATCCCAAAATTACAGGGGTAGTCCTGGGAGCCTACACCATACTAGAATGGTGTGTATATTCTTAGTATTAGGATCAAACCCAGGATACCACCGTTTCAAAAAAAGACCCATATTGCTCAACCACCATGGGCCTTCCATAAGCACCAATACCAAATCAGTCTGCTGATTAAATTTGGCCAGAAAAAAACCCCTTGACATAGTGGTGATGCACAGATCCCCTTTTGGTTGCCACTTTCTAAAGGCCCATTTTCTAATGACATCAATATTAGGTCTAGATCCGAGAAACTTACCTACAAGGGAAAGATTCGCTTTGTCCAAAGCCTAATGTAGATAGCCATCTGGCACCATAAGGCAGGTCACACCTTCTTTATCCTTCTCCCACGTGAACTGCACCTTTGCTAGAGATTGCTGACCCACATTCTTGATTGGATGGTTTTGTTGTTGAAGAATCTTATTCCAGGCTAAAGGTGTGGATCCCAGCGTGGAAGTGGACTGTGTTTGTGGCTTATCAACCATCTGATTTGAGTCAGCGTGCAACCCCTTCACAGTCAGATTTGAGTGAAAAAGCAGACATTCTGCAGCCAGTACAATAGAAACATAACTAACTGTTCCTTCATCGCAAATTTGTATTGTTCAGCCAGTACAAATTTGAATATTAATAATATTTATATTTATATTTATAACAAATTTATAATTTTTATTTAGAATATTAATATTAAAATTATAATTTGTAAATACTAATAAGTAATTATTAGTATAAATATTTTAAAATATATTTATTTAAAAAATGTTGATAGATATTAATTTTAGGGTTCTTATCTCAAATTTTACAAATATTATATTGATTAAAGAAAATCATATTCTTCATTTACTGCTAACATTTTTGAAAAAAAAGAGTTAGTTCAACTTTATGGTCAAAATATTATTATTATTGATTAACTTAAATTTTAAAAAATTGTGACGAAAATAAAAATTGAAATGATAAAACATTAGATTACATCTCTTGTTGCCATTGTAGTAAGATGTTACTATTTTTAATTGAATTCTCATAAGTCAATTTTTGTTTAAAGTGACAATCAAATGAATGTCAAATTTAATATAGAGAATAAAATTTGACCATTATATCTCCTCTCTTATTAATATTATAAAATACCTATTAACATTAAAAAAAAACCCAAATTTTACCATATTACTATTTATCAAGAAAATTCTATTTTTTATTCACATGTCAAAAATTTACTCATACAAAAATTTAAATATTAATATTAATATTTTAACTACACTAATAATATTAAAGAGTAATTCATAGTATTACAAATATTTGAAATATATAAATAATAAAAACAAGTCAGATTCAATTATTTAAATTATGAATATTTGAAGGTCAATGTCAAATTAATATAAATATTTGAATTCGTTTTTCTTGTTAATATTAAAATTTGAATCATTCTAATGATACCATTCAAATTATATTAATAATATTGAAAAGCAATCCACTTTTCAATGTTATTAAAGGGCAAGTTTATTTAAGTAAGTATTAATTATTATTATTAAATAACTATTGAATATTGAATATTAAATATTGAATATTGAATATTGAATATTTTTAATATTTTGATATAATAAATATTATTATTATTTTTATCAATTTTTTAATAATTATTATTTTTATTAGTATGCCGAAGGTGTTCCCCCTATGGGAAAGGCACTTTTGGACGTTTCTGAGACTATGTTAAATTTGACGGTTTGACGGCCATCTAGACGTTTTCATATTTTCCAGCAATTTTTAACAGTTCATTTTTCATTTTTTGTTGTGTTGATTTTTCTTAGAGGAGCGATTTGTGTGCGGAGCTGGCCTTGAAGCAAAGAAATATGTGATGCTTAGCGTGCCCTGAGGAGGAGGTGGCAGAGTTCTACTCGACTTTTTTGAGGGTTTTAATAGGATTTCTTCCTCATCCTCATCGTTGTGGGTGGTGTCTTCTTTCCCAATATCTGCGATGGAATCCTCGAGAAAGTTGGTCAGTCTCCTCTGCCTGGAAATGGCTGTGACAACATGCTCTAATTTGATGGTCTTGTGCTTTTTCTCCATGGCAACTCTCAGAGCAGCTTCGACCATGAGCTCTAAGAAAGACGTCGTAGCAATGTCAACTGTGTGCAGAACATCACAGTTCACTTTAATAATGTCTCTGTCCAACTTCATTATTTTCCGCACTCGAGCGAGAGGAAACAGGGGCACAATCGAAGTTGAGTTAATCACAACATCGCCATTATGATCATCATCCTCTTTAGGGGGCTTTACTATTACTGTGAGTGGAGGGGGGTTTGGACGGGTGTAAGCGCCCTTTTCTGTGTCAGAAAGGGATTTCCACATAAGAGAGAGCGCCTTGGTAACGAGTATTTGACTGTCAGTTTGACATTTTTTGTTTGTGTTTTTAGCCTACGTGTGCTTATTTTGTTTGGGAGGGTTTCAGGAGGTTGTTAAAGTACTACATCAATAGCTATGGGTTCTTCAAAAGTTCTGTGACAAGGAATCTGTGCTCTAAGTGTTACAGAGATATCAATTTGAAGGAAGCGCAAGCAATGTCGCCCATGGCTAATGTTGAAAAACATTTAACTCTTCCCTACTAAAGCCTAAAATCCACCACGGTATGGAATCAACGATACTTTTCATGGCTTCTCTGGAATTGCCACGAATTTGAAATTTGCGACAATCAATAACAGTTTAACATTATGTTTTTGTAAGTAATTTTTTAACTTTTGGGCTTCTGTTCTCTACCAATTGCACAGAAGTTTATTATAATTAATAAGCTCCAAACCATAGAGGAAATCTAATTGGATTATTGACCATCCTGATTTCCTTAGATGTGATTCAAGACAAATACATATAGTAATATTTGGGCAATAATGTAATTATGTATTATTTTTTAAAAGCAGTTCTGAGTTGCAAATTATATAGATTCGACTTCCTCTAGGATACCGAGATGTATACCAAAAAGAAGAATACATAATTGTAATTTCTGATTTCAAGAAAATAAAAAAACCTATAACGGAAATTGGATTTAATAGAATAACAATTGGAAGTAAAAAACTACATGTTGTAATTGTGTCGCTTCCTGCAATGGGTTATTCCATCCCTGCCTACCATCCTTCAAATTTTGCATGTCTTCATGAAATCATAGATGCTTTTAATTCCTTTAAATTTGAGCGTCAAAAACTAAAAATTTGCATTGTATCTGTTGCAGATAACGTTTTTTGAAGTCAAACTATAAATTTTGGCTAGAATCTGTAGATCTAAACCTTTTATAGCCTATAATAGCAAAGAAAAGTTTTATGGAATAAACTGCATATCCCTCCAAATCAAGCCATGAGAGCCAACGATTTACTTGACTGCATTACTCCCATTCTTAATCAAAATCTCAAATAGGTGAATCAATCCGTTATTGAGGCCATTGAAGAGTTCTCGACCACCTATCATGTCAGTGAGGAAGAAGCAGCCATTGCACTGAGGATTGACACTGTACCCAGTTGGATACATCTGCAAATTGCCAAAACAGACATACCTGATCTCCTAATAGGATTTAGAATAGACTAGAAACAAGAACTTGCCATCGCTTTCTACAGTGATGCCCAGTTCCACAAAAGACTCATCCTTTTCATACTAGAAAAATCGAAATAGCAATTACTGCCGCTACCCTGTTTCAGGTGAAAACACTACTTTCTGCTATATCTAGGATATATTCATTTATACAATACAAAATCCATTTGGATGCCTTTTCATATTACCTTGGGTTATAGAGGTAAGTTTAATTTAAAATATTGCAAATTTATGCATCCATGAAGTGAAATATATCAATGTTCATCAACAATTTATCCTTTAAAGCATGTCAGGCAACACAATTATATATCCAACTAAGTCGGTCAACAATATGAGCTTCTCTGCACCCAGAGAAGCTACAATTTCCCCTGTCACAGTATCAGCATTGATATTGTACTTTCTAATTTACTTTTATGTAATTTCTTGTGGAATTTTGACAGTTAAGAATGTGTGCGGTGGGTATTTTATGGAATTATAAATTCTTGAATTATAGAGTTGCATAATATTTTCTTGTTTGCCTTTGCTGTGGGTATTTTTGGGCCCTCAAATTATAGGGCTGCCTAATCTTTTCTTATTTGTTTTATTTCCATTGTTATAGTATTTGCACTCTGTGTATTATATAAACTTGAAAATTCCTCTAGTGAAGTCATTGTCTCCTACTGGTCGTGTTGATATAAAAAGGTTTGAAGTCTGAATGTCTGAAAATTTAGTAATGGCTGGATATAGATTCATCTAAATACAGAAAAACAAAAACCACCATTTAACATACCTTTCCTATCATCATTTTCTCCTCTCTCCCCGCCTCCTTTGACTCTTTTTATCTCCGAGTTCAAATGGTTCACAGACATTATATATAGCAATTATATATATGGATTTTAATTTTTTTTCAAATACTTTGTGTGCCTTTTACTAGTGACATGCCTCTATAGTCGTGTCATCTCAGATCCTACTGAAAACCCTTCCGAATGTTGCTTAAGATTCCTTATGTGCCTGCAAAGGAAAATCTTAATTTTTTTTTAATTAAGCATCACTATTGTAATAATCAATAACAAATAATATTGAGTTTTGAGATCCACTTTTTTTTAATTAAAGGAATTTTTTTCCATCTCTTGTTTCGTTTAAGCTATAATATTGATTACAAATTATCTGTTTCAAGAAATGAAAGATAATAAATTTTAGTTGTTTGATTTGGTCTGTGATGATATGAGGTTGGAATTTACATGGGGCACGAGGGATCCACCTATGGGGTTAGTTTAGGGAAGAGGTTGGGGAAATTATCGGTGCCTTTGGAGCTCGGAGTGTGCCGTGAGAAGATGATGGTACTTCATAGCAGCTTGGTTTCTATTGGGAAGTCTGGGGATTCGAAACTGGGACTTTAGATGCAAAAAATAAATAATAAACCTTGTAAGTAATTTAAAGGTAAAACTATGAGGTTGCATCAGGTTGAAATTTTGCATAGTCCTATCCATTTCAATGATCTTTCATTTGGTAACAATGGTTCACGGTCTTAGACTGTTTGTAAATATGTGTTATAATGTGGGCTTCATTTATGTTGGCATACAAGAGCCTCTTTGTTGGTTCATGCAAGGTTAATCAAAGAATGTAAAGATTTCTTATTGTTCAAGGTCATAGAAAAAATGACAACTCATGAGAAATGGGCAATGGGAAGAAGCGCATCTGGTAACGAATACTACACACTCTTAATCCCAAAGATGATATATGAAAGTGATGGGAAGGTATTAATTGTGCTGGAAGAAGTTTTTGAGGCTAATTTGTGAAATATAAAATTTCAAAGAGTCGCCAGTGACCTAATTTATGAATTATGTGTATAGTACTGGAGGTATTTTGTGAATTGTGTTTTTGCGTGTGAATCTATGAATGAAGAGTATTTATAGCCTTTTCAGAAATGGGTTGTTAGACTATCAATAGTTGTGAATTGGGTTGTTAACCTATCAATGTTTTTGTGAATTGGGTTGTTGGCCGATAAATATTTGTGAATTGGGTTATTGGCATATAAATATCAAAGCTTTCTACAAAACACTTCTACTGCTAATTCATCAATCTGTGCTTGAAAAATAGGTCATCTGTGTTTAAGAAATCTAAAACAAATAAAGTCATATTTCTGTTGCTGCTCATTTTCCTGTCACCGAAGAAGACTGGAAACCATTGCAGAAATAAACAAAAGTTGTGAGAGAAATAAGATTAATAGCTCTCCATCATGCGAGGGTATCTTGGGGTAATGGTAATCTTTCATCAGCAAAAAATATTAGTTGGCGGACCCTATTTTCTTGGCGCTTTAGCATTCATGGAGATGGATTTTGGATTTTTAAAACAAGAGATTCGAAATTTTCAATGAAAGGGAGGATGTTGTACACCTCTTCAAGTATCTTGAGTGATCTCTAATGGCTGAGCATAATCAGCCACTTTTAACTATTTTTTTGATGCATTAATGAGGAATGTTATTTCATCTGTACAGGACTGTTATGTTATCCTATTCATTCCATAATTGTGTTTGTGTAGTGATAATTTTGTCATAAAATACTCATAGAGAAATTGGGAGAATGCTTCAATTTTATCACAGGAGTCATCTTTCTGTTTTTGCTCATTTTCCTATCACCGAAGAAGACTAGAGACCCTTGCAGGAATAAACAAAAGTTATGAGAGAAATAAGATTAATAGCTATCCATCATACGAGGGTATCCTGGGGTAATGGAAATATTGCATCACCAAAAAATATCAGTTGGCAGACCCAGTTTTGTTGGTTCTTTGGCATTCATGGAGATCCATTTTGGATTTCATAACAAGAGATTTGAAATTTTCAATGAAGGGGAGGACGTACTACACCTCTTCAAGTGTCTTGAGTGATCTCTAATGGCTGAGCATAATCAGTTGCTTGTAACTATTTTTCTGATGTATTACCATGAGGAATGCTATTTCATCTGTACAGGACTGTTATGTTGTCCTATTCATTCCATAATCGTGTTTGTGTAGTGATAAGTTTGTCATAAAATACTCATCCAGAAATTGGGAGAATGATTAAAGTTTATCATAGGATTCATCTTTCTGATGCTGATGATTTTCCTATCACCAAAGAAGACTAGAAACCATTGCAGGATTAAAAAAAAGTTGTGAGAGAATTAAGATCAATAGCTCTCCATCATGTGAGGGTATCTTGGGGTAATGGTAATCTTGCATCACCAAAAAATATTAGTTGGTGGCCCTTGTTTTCTTGGTGCTTTGGCATTCATGGAGATGGATTTTGCATTTAAAACAAGATATTTGAAATTTTCAATGAAGGGGAGGACATTGTACACCTCTTCAAGTATCTTGAGTGAGCTCTCATGGTTGAGCATAATCAGCTGATTGTAACTGGTTGCCTGATGCATTAATGAGGAATGTTATTTCATCTGTACATGACTGTTATTTTGTCCTATTCATTCCATAATTTTATTTTTGCCTACTTATAATTTTTTCATAAAAGCCTCCCAGGTGTGAATATAAGTTATGCTATTTTTAAACAGTGCTTGTAGCACCATAGCCAATTATATATTTCTCGTTTAGATTTTTTGTGGTTCTCATTATGTCATTATACATGCACATTTTAATTGTAGATATAATTACAAATAAAATACAAGATTAATGAGGGATGTTATTTCATCTGTACAGGACTGTTATGTTGTCCTATTCATTCCATAATTATTTTTGTGTAGTGATAATTTTGTCATAAAATATAAGAGTTTGCTTCAATATTCAGTATTCAGTATAAGGTTAGAGATTGATAGGGTTCTTCTATTTCAAAATATGAATCTACAGTGTACAGATCCATTTTTTTCATAGCATAATCATTGTACTCACTGTGTAAGATGTCCCACAGACTTCTGTTTATCATGTAATCATAAAACAATAGGTTTCCATATGGAAAAAGTGAATATCCATGAAGACGCACAAGATTTGGATGCTTGATGCTTCCAACTCAGATTGTAATTGTGTAAAATTAGCAGACTCATTAGGATTGTGAAGTGTAAACCTGCAGAATAACATGATATCGAAATGAGGTTTCATTCACTTTGGTTGCCTCAGTTGCTCTGTTTTGGCTGCCCCTATGGAGCAAGGTAGGGGGATTAAATTTTTGTGCCTACTTATATCTAGAATCCCAGGTGTGAATATAAGTTATGCTACATTTAAATAGTGCTTGTAGCACCATAGCCAATTATAAATTTCTCGTTTAGATTTTTTGTGGTTCTCATTATGTCATTGTACATGCACATTTTAATTGTAGATATAATTACCGATAAAATACAAGAATAATATGTTTATTGGGTTTTTGTTCTCTTTTAATGATTTGCTTGCATGATCGTAGATCACGTTGACATGGAAAAGCATAAATGTAGGTTCAGTATTAATCTTGTGATGAACTTCCCCCTTGTTAGAGGATTGAACTGATATAACAAGAAAATGATGTAGGTCCAATAAGAGTGACAATGGTTGGGCATTGAAGTGAAATTTGTAACCAGATTTTTTAAATTGGTATGGACATGAATTATTTGAAAAATAACCCCAAAGAATTATACTTTGAATGCCATTCAATTTTATTATTCTTTCTATTCTAAACCTGTCAATTTGGTTGTTACTTTTCTCCTACGCTCTGTTCATGTTGCTAAGCTACAGTTTCAAAAAATGATTCTTCAATATGTTAGATATACAGGATTTTCATCATGAAAAAAATAAAATGAACAAGCTAATCATAACTTTCAGGATTTACATCTTTAGTATGTTTAACCAACTAGATGTGTGCCTCACTAAAGGTCGACCGTTATCAAAATATCTCAATTGGTTATATATGATAGAATTTTGTTGTTTCATAAATCTTTTTAGATGGCATTAAACTTATGTTTGGTATTCTTATGTCCAGTTTGTCAGCATTTTAATATGAGCATATGCGTAACAACTAAGACAAGAAGAAATTTTCCAATATTTTTGAGAATTGCAGTGGACGAATTTAATTTATGCGTTATCAGAAACGAGGTCTTAGACTATGTATTTTACCTAATAGGGATCCAAGAGTGGACGATGTTTTGTTATACCAATGTAAGAAAAGTTGAAAAGGTGAATAGGCTTGCAAGGCAATGTATCCATGGATACATGGTGTCAATATGTTTGATATGTACTAATCTTGCCTTATCCAATGTACTTGGATCGCGTGGATCTATTCTATCTAAGCAAATGTAGATGTAAGGGTAAATAGTGGATTTATTTACTAGAGGTCATCAATTTAATATTGCTTCTATAAATTTATAATAACGTTTGCAAATTATTCTACATCTGAATTGATACAATAACTACAAGGATATTTTGTGATTTTGTAAAGTCTGCCATGACATTAGGTATTGTGACCAATGGCATTACATATTATATATATTCTTAATTACCAATTAATGACAAGGATAATTACTTAAATTTACTCTTCTTCAAGAAAAGGGAGCATACTTTAATTGCATATTTATCTAGATTTATTGCCACTTGTTTTCTATCCTCTTGAGAATTTGATGGTTGTATGTTTGTTCCTATGTCCTAGAGGATGATAGGGGCACTGTAACTTAGAATAATATAGTAGTAACCAATAATTGTAGTAAATAGCAACGAAGATATTCATGAAATTCATCTTAACTTCAAAATTAGTTGTCACCTTTGAATGTAGGCAAAGAATATTAACTTTAATTTAAATAGTTTGTGGTTATTTATCATCATGAATTCTAGTGATCTCTGTTTTGCTTAGCTAAACTACATTAGATTAATTAGATAGACTTTATTTCTTGCATTAATCTAATATTAAAATATGCAAATGTACGGAATTCTTCGGGTATTCATGATTAGTTCAAATAAAATAGTCTGCAAAATGCTACCACTCATGATATAAGATTTGTAAATGTATATGTACGAATTTGTAACAAATTTTAAATGTAGAAATAGAACCTTTAAATTTAATGCTTCATCTATATTCCTACACTTACAAAATCAATCACACCCCTTATCAACATCAATTACAAAAGTAATAATTATCCCTCTAAATAAAATAACATATACCGTTTGGCGTTCACATTGCATTATACACATGCGATTGCTGGTAATTATTCTAATAATAATATTTGAATTATACTAAAAATATTGAAGAACAATTCATAGTAACACAAATCTTTAAAGTATGCTAATAATACTAGAATTTGAAGAGCTGCAAAAAAATATTGTTAGGAGTGGTGATGACTCATAGAATGAATGTGGATATGCATAGAGAAAGAGTTGGTCAAAATATGATCTTCTCTAACATTGACATATTATAATATGCTTGCGTTTATTTTTGGCTCCTTTAATGTAACTCTTAGATTTGTATTTCTCACTTCTTATACCTATATTTTTTTTAAATTGGATTTTATCTTTAGTAACCTGGTTTTCTTTTGATTGCTTTAAAAAATTGTTCTTCTTTTTAATGGGTGGAGATTGGAATCGATGGAGATTTTTTATTCCAAACCATTTTTTATAGAGAATTTTCATGACCATAAGAGTGACCCTATCGAGAAGGAAAACAACATTTTCAACTCTCTAGAATGTTTTTTTAAAAATCATATTTCATGATTTTTAGTAATTGTGGTTGAGTTGTTCCCTTTTTATTATCATTGCAAAAATTATGTTTCGATTGATGTTTAATTGATTGTTTTAACAAAAAAAATAAAATTGGAAGGGTTTTGAAGTAGGTTTTTGTTTACATCCTTTTTTATTTTAATTATTTCTGTATGGAATATATAATAATAAAAAGGAATGTAAGGTTAATAAACTAGGGGTTATTATGATAAATTAATTTCTAACATTAATTATACACCATCAAAAAAATGTATTAGTTCTTCCAATAAATGAATACATGCTCAAATACTCAAAAGGAAGATAAATTTAGTTGTATAGAGTTGTACAACAAGAATATGGGGAAGACATGTGCGAGAATCTAGAAGTGCAGATCCTGGAGAAGTTTCATTGTTGAAATTGTGACTTGAAAATGCACTGGTGTAGAACTATACATCTCATTCGGAAAGTATCACCCGTTCGTGCCCCTTCTATGTAGACTTGGATGCCTTCAAAATGGGGTTTTATAACTTTTTGGGTCCTTTGGTGGCCTAAAAATTTACTTCGCTGTCAAACCCTAGTTTTTGCACAATCTGATATCATCTGTAATCAGTTGAATCACTCTAAAACCATAACCATGGGTAGAATACCCCTGCAATAAGGTTATTGTTTGGGGTTGAAGTGCAATATGTGCACTGCCTACGTTGGAGCTACTCCAAAGAGGTCTAAAATTACATATAGCTCTACACCTAGCATGCAACTTCTATACGAATGCAACTAGTTGGAAAATTGAACCTCTTCAATCATGCTTGGTAAAATTATGCTCTTGCTAAGAATTGGAAGTGGGAACTTGGTGCACTTGGATTTGAGGGTTCAAGCTAGACTCTTTGACTTGATTAAATGCTTTAGAGTTATAATAGTGGCTACCCTACTATATGTGCATCAATTTTGGGAAGATTTAGGGAGCCTTGAGTTTCTTTTGCATGTGTTTATAATGTGGGTGCTAATAGTGTGAGAGGTTCATAAATGAGGTGATGTTAACTTACTTATATAGGGTTCTAAAGGTAAATTATCATGACAAAGTCGACCCATGAAAATGAATAGACCAAATAAATGATATGGCATTGAAGACAGATTTATAAAATGTGTTGATGCAAGATCGTACAAGTCATCCAAGACAAGATTATACAACCTGACTGAACTGTTTGGTTTTTGGACAGAGAGGAGCTAAGTAAAATTTGAAAGTTGCATCTCGAAAAGCACAAGTCAAGCATTGGTGTTGTGTATTAATATTCATAGTTTTTCGACACATAAGTGTATGAAAATGAGAAATTTAGAAAAGAGATGGAAACATGCACGACGTGGGGAATAGGATGTGGGTGTTTGTCTTGGCCAAAAGCACAATTGCAAAAAATAGTGTCAAAAGGGTAAATTGCCAAATTTAAGCATCTACATTTTCCCCCATTAAGTATGAATGCATTCTTAAAGGAAAAGATACATGAGTGTGTAGACACACCTTTTATTCACTTAGAGTTTTTTGTTGTTCAAATGTGTTGGTGTTGACAAACTTCATAATGAAACCTTCAACACAAAGTGTAGTCAACGTCCTTGGAAAAAATTGAATTGTAACTCAATAATAACTATCTAATTTGAACTTTCATATAATGAAATAGAGATATGTAAAACATGGAAAGAGTACACTTGTTTTTTTTTGTGAAGGGAATAGTTTTCAATTCCTTTCTTAAGTTGGAGATTTGATTATTTTTTATTGAACTTTTCTTAAGTATTGACGATGATCAGTCCCCGAATTATTCCGAAGGATAAACTAGAGTATTGGGTGCATGTAAGCCAACATCGAATGGAAGGTAGAGGGGGGGAGAAGAGAGAGGTAAAAATGCACCTTGTGAAGAAAAAATACAGTGTATTATTTATTTTTTAGTAACTCATATATCTTCCCCTTTAATAATGAGGAAAATAAAGACTGCCCACAAAGAATTTTGCCACTTTGATATTTTCCATAACCCCATGGACCACACCACACTACAGATAGATAGCCACAAGGTAAAGAGAATGAATGCCACCATACTCTTCCCATGTGTCATATAGTTGAGTAAGAGTATGTAATAAAATTGAAATATCAATGTGGAAGGAGACCCATGCCCCCAAAACACTTCTATTTTGCAACCAAAATGTATTATTGAAGAGGACGTGAAATATTTCACGCCCCATGTAAATTGATCCTAAATATGCCAATTGAGTATGAGATTGTGTCAAAACTTGTATTCCATTGAGAAATATGAAACTATATAAAAATGTGGTGTTTTTGCATCTAGAGCGACAACATATGATATGGTTAGTATTGTATGTATGGTCTTGACCCCTTGGTATAGTTTTGGACCATGTGTGTTTTCTACCAAAATTTGATGTCTATAGTTAATTCTAAGTAATTCTCGCCCTATGAAAACCTATTTCTGAACCTATGATTATGCCTGTAAATGTAGAGTATACCTCAATTAATTCCCTCTCTTTTTGAGGCGCATATGAAAAACCATTTGAGCACATCGCTCAAAATAAAATGTGTTCCCATGCACTGTATGTCTGATAATTTGTAGGAGAGTATAGAATGTTGAAGAGGTGGCCACCTTGGAGAAACCTATACTTATAAAATGGGTTTGCACATGGTGGAAACCATGGCACACAAAGATACAAACAAATATAGCAATTGTAGTAGTGATAACACCAAGAAAAATAGTGGTAGAAATATTAAAAATTGATGCATAGAAAAACAAATATCATTCATGTACACAATTAATCAAAGGATTACAACAATCACTTCCTTCTTACTTTGCCTCTTGGAGGATCAACAATGCTTCTAGACTGGGTCTAATTTTGCTAAACTAACAAATTTTCACCTATAATAGTCTTATCATCATCATACTATGTTCTAGAACACTCAATCATGGTCAATGCTACCATCAAAAGGCATCACATTGTATAAGATACTTGTCTCCCAATTCTTGTCTTCATTAGTGATTACTCAAGAGTACATCTTTGACCTTTTCTCCTCCGATGTCTCTTATAACTCTCCCTCCCCTATTTATACACCTCAACACCAACTTAGAACCATCACAAGGTTGATTCACAACACTCTAAGATCTCAAACTTCTTTGTTTTTTCCATATTGGTCTCTTTATGCCCTTAAGACAAAGAATTTGCTACAGTGGAGGATAGAAGGATATAGAAATTTCAATATCATTTTGTTCACCCTTATTAGTATCCTTTTTTAAACTCCAAAGTATGTGCCAAGTTTGAGGATCCCACTCCTTTTGCAACTCTCTATAGCCCACCTTTACAATTGAGCTCTTAAACCCTTAACTAGGTCTTGGAGAAAGGAATTTCATGTATAAATTTGAGTTTAGGTCACTTAAAGAAAAAATATGGGGATATTCAGGCACTTTTTAAGCCATTCATTCTTCTCATGAGGTTTCAAAGTCTAACTCAAAGCAAAAAGTATGGTTCCTTGTGGAAAATCTCCTACAACTAGGATTTCAAACTGTGCTTTCAAGTTTTTCAAAGAATGGTAAGAGAATATCCTATTTCCATAATGAATTACTAAGATTCATTTGAAATAATTTAGAGGCCCTTTCGCAGATATATGATCCAAATTTTAGTTAAAAAATTGAGGTGTGGAGGATTCGAAACCTAGTTTCCTCAAAACCCTAGATGTGGGGTTCTGTGACATCCCGAGATGAATAAAAAGCTTATAAAAGGATTTTTTCACATTAACAAGACCTAATTTTTGGTCCCCCCCATGGTTTAATCATCCTTCAAAATCCTTTTCAATCAGAGATAGTAAGTAAAGAAGATAAATTCAACTATCACCAAAACTCATTACTATGCATGCATGTGAAACAGGGGTTGATGAAACCTTTACCCATTTAAGATTGAGAAATTATGCTATGATCAATGTGTGAGATCTTATAGAAATTTTATACATTATCTAAACATCCTAAAAACAACTCCAACTTCAATCTACATAAATTTATAGTATTTTTCCAAACATAACATATTGTGCAATAACTAGAATTTGCTCTTACCAATGTCAATATAAGGTCTCGAGGTCCCTTTTTGGGATTCTATCAAATGATTTGATCTCCTGTAGATTTCTCTTCAAGGATTTAATTCTTCCAATCAAGCATCTATGAATTTCAACAATGATTCAATCATAAACCACCCAAATCTTTTGGAGGAATGTTACTCAAACATCAGATGCATAGTTTCTCTCTTAACCATCAATCACAGTTAGAGTCTAATCTTCTCTTATGAGACTTGGTTTGGCGGATAAAAATAATTGAATACAACCTTTTACACACAATGATCCTATCGTATATTCATTTCATGAATGATATTAATCATAGTAAGAAGGAAGGCATATCCTAAGACACATGCATGGCGTGTTTTAAAAACAGAGTTCTTATACCAAAAATTGTATATCACATTATTTTTCTCCCTCATGGTTTTTCCTCTCGAGAATCATCATCACATAATCACCACATTTTATAATCATTCTCTCTTTAACCATGCATAAATACTCAACATGTCATAGAGTTAGTAGTGTACAAGAACTATCCAAAAATCAATGCATCAACTCTCACATGCTCATAACTAAGCTTGCATTCATTTTGAGAACAAGGAATCCATTTTGAGATCCAAAATATCATGCATGCATATTAACCACCATTGAAATCATGAACAAAACTATCAAAACTTGAGTTTTTCCTTCACTACCTTCCTTGAAGCTTTACATTTGATTCATTATCCGGATAAGAATGAAGAATAATTGTTACATTTGGTCTTTTATCTATTCTCCCCAAACCTCCTACTCGATATCCTTCTTCACTAGGCAGTTACAAATAATTTCATGATGATATTCTCTTCAATAAGGAGTTACTCTCACCTAATAAGACCTTGAATTTGCACAAATTAACTCTTTTTAGTACTTATGTCTCTAAAGGGGGGATCTAATTTCCAAATATGACCTCATTATATCCTCTAGAATGCTTCAAGAGCTTCAAGAACAGACACAAAAAATCAAACCACACTAGAATTCCCTTTACAATTTTGAATTTAGCATTTTCGAGGTCAATGCTTTGTTTGAAATATTAAAGCTTAAACACTAACACTAACTACTAAGCAACTCCTAAGGACCCATGACATACTCGATAACACATTTGAAAACCTAATTAATGTCCTTCTGACTTATTTATAGGATGCTCCTGCATCACAAATGCAATAGTACTAGGATAGATACAAAAACAATGATCAACGTGAGCCAAACAAAAATAAGATCATGTAAATTAGGGTCACATCTAGGCCTAAAGCCACAAACATGGGACACGTCATAATGTCACAATCAAAATTAAGTAACTTAGGCCACATACAAGATAATAAATGTCACACAAGAAAGCATAGAGCCACAAACAGGGGACACCCATAGTGTCATAAGGCAAGCAAGGCACTCGGGCCACATAAGAAAATAAAAAGCATGTATAGAAAAGAGTAACATCAAATACTGATAATAAATATAAGTAATAAAATAGCACATGAAGCAATATATGTCAATGTTACACAAGGCACATGTGTTAGTCCTATTAGTTAGAAAAATAACATATACACAATATATGTAATCAAGCGTAATGAAGAAGTAGAAAGGGACTATAATGAAGTAATAACACATGTATATTGTGGAGGGATGCCCCCAACGAGAATAATGTAATAAACCAGGTAGCTCCTCATTAGCATGTAATGGGCTTGTGTGTCCTGCATCAAGCTCCATATACCTCATGAATGCATGTGTGTAAAGAGTATAAAATACATGTGCTATCAATACAAACCATATTGACTTACAACAAATGTAATTTAAAGTGTCAAAAATGCAAGCTTTGTGTATAGGTCCCTAGTTTTATATTTTTTGTAAATATGTGAATGTTTTTGTATTATTGATATATTACTATCTATCTATAGAGAAAGGGGGTCGGTATTGGCAATATTAGCAACATATGTTGAAGCATCACCCCTTACCAAATTATTTAGGGGTATTATATAGTGCAAGGAAACTTGTTCTTAAAAAATAAAGAAAGGAGATCCACATATGCCCCCTAGGAATTCAAGAAGGCATGTAGTATAATTTTGTGTTATAATGGATAAGCTAACCAAATAGATGACTCGTCGAGAACCATAAATTTTAAATATTCCCCCTTATGAATGATGGGACAGTAACAAGTTGTTGAGAAATATATAATATGTTTATTAGAATACTATCTTATTTTTCATTAATAGGCTCGATATTTAGTTGTTACAAATTCTCATTAAGCATATCAAGGTGTTCATAGTCATTGTAATAGTAATGAAGATCAAGATCAGCACTCTATCATCATAATTGAGTAGTGGTGAAAAATAATGTTATCCATGAAATTATTCTGCATGTTTCTCCCATTAGAGATGGGATATGTGGGTGACAGAAGACTTTTTAGAAGAAAACATAGGATTTATCCAGTATGGTTCATATACTTGTAGGGATATGCATCATCAGCGTCATAATAGTTATATTTAGATAATTATGTCCATACATAGTAAGTGTCCCTTACTATCAAAAAACACATGTAGGATCATCTATATTTGGTTTGAAACCGATATCATCATTTTAATTAAGATTTATCCCAGCTTCTTGTGGAGAAGTAGAGATATCCACAGAATCTTTTTTGTGTTTTCACTTGATTGGGTTGGTATATGCTATAAGTTCTATGAGGTGGTGCGTGAAATTATTCATGGCTCAATTATTAATGTTTCCATTTCCATTTGCACAATAGGAGGATGTAATTATTTAACTACCGTGTAGCCAATACTTTGTTATGCAATAATGGTAAGAAATGTAATGGGTTCACAAATATATTGTGTATGGGAGCCAAATCCTTATCTAATAAATCCATGCTTTTGCAAATAATTGTATCCAATCCCATATTAGTTGAAGGAATTAGGTTAAAGCTTGGGTATGGGTATTTGAGTAGGATCAATAAAATTTGGTATGGGTAATTTGGTATAATTTGGTATGGGTATTTGAGTAGGAACAACAGACTTTGGTATGGACCATTTGAGTGGGAGAAAAAAAATTTGGTATGGAAATTCAAGTAGGAACAATAGACTTTGGTATGGATATTTGAGTAGGAAAAATATACTTTGGGTATATATATTCGAGTGAGTCGTAGCAACAAACTTAAGTATGGATATGTGAATATGAGTGGTAAAATTGGGGTGTGGATATTCGAGTAGGAACAATAAATTATGGTTGTGTGTAGATGAGTATATGTGTCATATTTATATGATGAAACACAATACCTATGTTAGAATCATAGTGACTAATATGGGGGGGGTGAATCAGTCATACAACAATTTTTACTTCATTTACCAAACCATATATTCATCCTTCAAGTTTTCCATTCAACATACATAACCATGTGAGCTTATTAAGATGTGCAACATTCAATCATAAGAGCATGAAACAAGATACACAACACATGAACACCCACATGTAATTGGGAAACCCTAAAGGGGAAGATAACCCAATCTGTTGAACCTCTATGTTCATATTACTCAAAACAAAGGAATTTAGTGAAGCAACCAACTTCACAAGGAGCACCAACCCCTAGTTTAGTAGGAGACACCAACCCTACAAGGAGCACCAACCCCGCAAGGAGGATACAACCCCCTAAGGTGATCAACTGCCAACTCAACCCACCTGGAAATTAATGACCACTAATGATATTATTTCTCACACAACTGATAGTGATCAAAGTTTAGCTCGCAACTCTTTAAACCCTCATCAAAAAAATCACACTCCTAACTCGCTCAATATCTCTTCTTCATAGGCTGAATATATAAATTTCATTTACACATCTGATCCCAAAAATTTCTCATGTCTTCATACCTCTTCTATGATCTTTCCATAACCCCTCTACACTCTTCTTCAATCCTCTATTAGGTCTCTCATAACCCCATCTATCAACTTCAACTAGTTCAAATGAACCAAAAACACTCTTATATACATAACACTAGCTCAAATAACCCCTAGGTCAGCCATGACCAAGTAGGTCGGTCATCCCAACTCAAAAATATGAAGAAATCATATAAACATACCAAAATACCCAAGTAGGTTGGAATGGGTCAAGACAACACTATCATGCACCAAAACACTCCAACATGCTCAAAAGGCACTCTCCAAGCTCTAGCAAATGCAAACTAATCTTCAAAGACATACTATAGCTTTTTCAAGACACAAGAAGTTCCATAAATTTCATGCACAAGTCCTCAACAACATCAAAAAATCTCAGGAAGCATTGAAATATCCATCTCCATCGCAAAACACACTAAGAAACATGCCAAGAACAACTAGGTCTTCAAGCACCCATAATTTTAGTCCTAAAGAATGAACCAAATTCACATAGAAAAATCATCATCATGACTCAAGTCATATACCAATGGAAAGGTATCTGAATATATTTCTATAACAACTCACATTTTCCTCCAACTCATAGTGGAAGACCTCCAAACATCTTAATCTCTGAAACTACTCCAAAATGGCTTCAAGACCACAAAATTAGGTCTTCAAAATAGATATGGTTATCATATCAAAACACCTCAAACAGAAAAAAACCACATATCAATGGAAATATCATGAAGTATACTATCCATATGCTTCTGATTAGAATATTCAAATCATGGCATAAGGCTTCTAAACATACCAATCTCCTAGAACAGCTCACTCAGGCTCCAAGGGCTCAAGAACTAGTCTTGAGAGAAACAAGCACAAACACCTCCAAATAAACTTCCAAGCTCAACCAAAACCTAGAATACTTCAAGAGAGACTTAAACCAACATGTTCAAAAACTAAGAAGTCATATGTCACATGGATAAATTCACTCTAGCACACGTGCTTCTAGTCACCTTCTTGAGCAAGCCAACTAGGGATTTCTAGGCCATTAGGTATTAGGAACTAAAAACCACGTTCATCATAAAATTCTAGATACTTTATCACATCATATCAGGTACCAATCAACTATACGTGACCAAAAAAATGCACTAAATAATGCAAAATGATCAAACACACTTCAAACCACCCAGAGACTAGCATTTTAGCCCTTAAGGCCAAAATCAGTAGGTTGGCTTTGAGGACCTGTATCTCAAAAAATATTCAAGAAACATGCCTAAAACTTTTCATGGCTGTCTATCACATCTCCCAAGGATTCTGTAATATATATTTTTTCATCCTTGAACCTCCATCTTAACGCTAAAACTGGAAATCTCCACAAAAATAAGGGATTTTCTCTCTCTTCCCCAAAACAGATGGAACATCAAACCACCACCAAAATGTGCTTGGTGGAATCCTATACAATCTTGATGCATAAATTTACCTTTCTAATATCATTTGGATATTTTAAAAAAGCAAATATCCCAATTCACTCTATAAAGAGGGTTTCACTAGGGTTTCAAAGCAACTTATCTTCTTAACGATTGTTCATAAAAGTCTGATGATCAATCCACCTCATTATTTTTTTCAAAAAAACCTTAGCTAAATGAAAATTCATCCCCATAAACCTTTGGGTCCCATGTAAAGTGTATCGAGAGTAGGTGAGTAAAACAAGTTGCCAATTCAAGTTGGTTTTGCCTTCTTCTCAACTCAATTTTACAAAAACATCATAACTTGACTTTCCTTCACAAATTTGACCTGAAACTTGTCATAAAGCATCTTGATAACATCCTCTAACTTACAAAACTCACCTCCTTGATCAAATAATTCTGAAACTCTCCAACCACAATGACTTACATGTGCTTACTTGGTTTTTCTTCACCTTCTTGCTTCCCAAGGACCATGAAACATCATCAAACCTCTGATAATTGTCCTAATAATCCTCATACACCACATATGTAACATCACCATGTTATTACCATGATTCAAAAAGATTTATCTGCTCCCAAAATTATACCTCCAACTCATTTTACTTATGTTAGGGACTAGGACTAGGCCTAGAATGACCCTGACTAAACCATAACTCTTCATGAAATTACCATGATTACCTCATTGAGACACTTGGACACTCTGTAAACATCATTCCAACCATGTTTGTACTCATGACATCCTTATACCACCTTTAGAGGACTCATACAATGACCATGTACACTAGACCATGCTCTAGGACACCATAACAACTCACCAAAACAAGTCACTACCTCATCAACCTTCATTTTTGAGCTTAAATAACACCTCATGGAGAATCGCATGAAATATACACACCATTTTCCATCAATGGACTTTGAAATCAATGATAACCACTATAGACTTAATGGCGAACAATCTCCCCCTTTGTCATTGATGGAAACCACCCTTCAGAGATATTGATGACAACCACCTAAACTAAGCACCTACAAGACATCTTTTCTATGTTTCTGATACTACCCCTCCCCCCCCCCCCCCCCCTTTTGAACATCTATTACAAAGGCACATATGAACAACTAGATATGAAAAAAGACAACTAAAAATCAACACAATGTGCAATGACACACTTAAGCTGCTTCACTAGACTCCCCCCTAGGATTGTACTTGCTTTTGTTTGACCTAAACAAAAATCAGTGAAGGATCCATGGACCTAAAAAATAGCTCCCCTAAACTGATACACCATGCTTTGACTTCATCTTTTTTCTATACATATTCTTCTAGGCTTGTCTCACGCTTAAAACCAGAAATTTTCCTCCAAGTAATAACAAGATCACCTTTATGTCCTAAGTCCCTAAAGCACACTTTCAGTCTAAATTGGTCAATCTTCTCATTGCTTTAAAATTATACCAAACTCATGAAAAACCCATCAAAATTATTCTCTTTAAAAGATATCATCATGCTTTAGTAGCCTAAACCAACTTGAAGACAAAAACCTTGACCACATGTCATGTAGAAGGATCAACTCAAAAAACAACTATCTTGAAGCAATATTTTTTAGTGTTTAATGTCCCTACTTAATCAAAATACACCTTTTATAGTATGTAGACTTGTTCCCGCCTGTCAACACACATGCAAATAACCACCAATTCTACCAAAATAGTCTTCTTGACTCCCAGAAATTCCATTTAATGATCAAAAACAACTTATCAGACACATATGTAATCTACATAGATCTGTCATACATCATTACAGTGCCCAACATCATACTCTACTTTGTTATAATGCATTTTTCATTTATACATGACTGTTAATCCTTCTAGCTGCATTTTTTATGTACTTGCATAGTTTTTAGATCATTAAGACATTTGTATTGACATACTTTTGATACACATATCTTACCTCTTGAACTAAGATCTGAAAAACTCATCATTTCACTTTCACAGTTGTGGAATGTGTCAATACTCTACTTTTTATAACTATATCAGATCATTATTGCAAGAATCCACCATATTTTCTCTTATGATAGTACCATCTCCTCACATCATTTAAATTCCCCCTAGAATGAGGGTATTATTCATGAACATCAGTATGACCTGTATATCTCTTCAATTTTAAGGCATTCTTCAAGCACTACACCCTACAACATACCTTCAAGATGAAACTCTTCAACCATATTTGTATCAGTAAACTCAAAAAACACTATGTCTTATAAAAAACCTTGATCAACTATGGAACACATTTGTAGCCTAATTTTGATGTCTCCAAAGAATGAACACTTCTCTCAAGAGCACAAGGACCATCAACATATGTACTATGACTCCATGACCTTCTTTCAAGCCTACTCTACCACCTAAAAATTTTCAAGAGAGACGCATACCCATCACTTGACCTTTTTCCATCTGATAAAACTATAAAATTATAACTCTCCTTGGTCTCTACTCACCACCTTTTAGGCATAATTGACAACATTTAGGTCCTTCACACAGTTAGTACAGAACTAGAACCTGTCAATCTAACTTAAGAATCATCCAGACATTGATTTCATCCTTGAAGGATATTGACCATCTTTACTCAACCTATGATTTTATAACTCAAGGACTCATTTTGTAAATCATTTTGTAGTATTTAGACTTCACACTTAGACCAAAATAGATCTTCTTGATGTACATTCGGATCTTCATGAAAACTTCATATACATCTTCGCCCCGTAAAATTGGCAAGGGTAATTTTACGGGTAACCATACCAAAATTTTGTTCTGGTCCCTCGTCAGGGACCCCTCTGCGTTCGGAACGTTGCAAAACCCTTTCCCGGGAAATCTGGTTTTCTGAACTTAGCCATTTTTGGTCTTTTTGGGTTAGGTGCACCTATTGTTTGTGCAACATAGGGTAAATCTGTGCCCCCTTTAATTCCTTTGGCACACCCTTTGGCGTGTCGACACACATTTTGGTGCGCCTCACCATGTTGCGCCTTTCTTGCATGCGCCAAGGCGCATGCGCCTTTGTGTCAACAATATTTTTGTTGCGCCACGTTTTGGTGCGCCATGGGCACACGTATTTCCGTGTTGACAGCACTTTTGGTGCACCAAGGGCGCACATAACTTCGTGTTAACATGTGTTTTGATGCGCCAAAGGGCGCAAGCTTTCCAGTGTCGACAGGTGTTTTGATGCGCCACTTCAAAAAGTGGTTGGCACATTTATTACAACCTTGCCTATATATAGGCGCATCCGCCCTGTCACTTTCACCAGTCAGAAAACACGTGATTGTTCTTTTTCCTCTGCACCTGTCAGCACGCCTGTCATTCTCGTATCGCGTCGTGGACCCAGTTTCACCTCTCACATTATATATATTCCTCGTAAGTGGTCCTTATTGCTCTCATGTTTTATGTTTTGGTTATTGGCTGTTTGTTTGTGGGGTTGGATAGAATGATCTGTGAAACCATGAAACCTCCCTTTGCTGTTTTTGCTGTCCTCCCCCATGCACTTCTCCCTCTTTCCAGATCTGCTGGTAAAGAGGACTCTGCCTCTGAAAAAATCACTTGGATCTCTTTGTTTTAGCTTGTTCATCATCCAAGGAACCCTGCAGAAGAGGCTTAAACACATGTAACCCCTCCAGAGGAAGAACAAAGACTTAAAAATTGATAGACTGCTCTTTTTTCCTCTTTGGCGCAGTCGCCACCCTTGCAACATGAAGTACAGTCGTGCGCCAACGGCGCATCCACCATGCCTGCTGCATAAAAAAACAGTTGCGCCCTCAAAGCACACTTTCCTTGCTTGCAACACCCGCTAACCCTGCGCCCTCTTGGTGCACCAAACTCATGTGTAACATTGCAAAAACTTGCGCCATTGGCGCACCTTGCATCCATGCAACACCAACCTTACTTGCGCCAAGTACAAAACTGTTAACGGCGCAGGCGCATCCCTTATTACAGCAACATCATGTCATGCAGACCTTCCATGCGCCGCGCCAAGTTCCCCTGTGGCGCACGAAAAAAATGATGTTACACGCATTAAACCTGCGCCCTTTGGCGCATCCTGTACCCGTGTAACATGAAAAATATCAGTGCCCGTTATAAAATGCATATATATGGCGCAGGCGCACTTCCGCTTGCAACAACAAAAAATGTCATCTGTGTCCATGTGCCCTTTAGCATGATTTGTCCCTTGCAGCACCCCTTTTCTGTGCATGCGCCCTGTGCCCTTTATGATTTGTCCCTTGCAGCACCCCTTTTCTGTGCGCCATACTATTTAACCCTGCAACCTGCAGTGTTCATGTGCCCTGCGCCCTGAGGCCTTAAAATTGCTAACTCTTCCTTCTGTCAACGCTTTAATGGAAGATCAAACAGCTAATATGACTTTCCTGCGTTGGGTTTCACTTCTTCTTCTTGCAGATCAGCAACTGAGTTCAGAACTACATATGTCAACATCAAGTAAGAGACCAACCAAGTCTAAGGGCAAAGCCAAACTCACAGAGGAAGAAATGAAGTACAAATATCAGAGGGTCAGGATGCCCGAATCCCAGGCAGAGTGTGACCTGGATATAAGAGACTTAGAACTTGGTCACATTGATATGGAGGATTTCTGGGCCAGAACCCGGAGGGTCACAGGAAGTCCCTGGATGGACAAACTGGTAGGCAGTGGACTTCATTTTGCTGGGGGGGATCCCAGTCAGTGCTGTGAATAACGAGTTCATGATGGTAGTAGCCCGCTGCTACAACAAAGACACAAGGTGTGTCCAGAATGAGAAAGGCGAGGTCATGATCAACCTCACTGCCCGAAATAATGCACTTTGAAATAATGCTCGGCATTCCTCACCACCGGCACTTTGTGGCCGTAAGCCAGGAAGATTGCACCAAGGCTTGGGATGATAATGAAGACCAGTGTATGCAATTAATGAATGAGGTATACCTAAAAAACAAGAAGGTGGTGACCAGATGGCCACAAGTCATTCATCACAGTGATTTCTCAGAGGAACTAAGTGATACCATCACGTTCCTGAGCAGAGTATTTGGGCTTCCTGATGCCCACTACTTTCATAAATGGATGCTGAGATACTTGGAGACAATGAACAAGAATGTGCCAGATCAACGCTTCGAGTGGGCAGAGATCATAAGCAGCACTATATCCGAGCAGCTCCAACAACTTACCACAACGGGGAGGTTCTATATGAACTCCTACGTAGTTTACGCTGCAGCCTCGGAGAGAGATTACCCAGCGTTGATGCGGTGCGGGGTTTGGCCCCAAGTAAAAATATATGAATACTATCCAGAGCTGAAGCTGGAAAATAGTATCTCTCAGTTTACAAAGATTAACGATGCCTTCTTCTACGGCATCGTCTGCCTTTTGAGGCCAAACATGACTCACGGTCATACGACCAAGAGCATTGTTGCTGCAACAGAGAAGTGGGGGGCCTTGTTCACACAATTCCCCACCTTCACCTATCTAAGGGCAGCCAACTTCTTGGGAGAACCAACCAAATTGCCAAGATATGCCGGCCCCAAGCTGATCCTGTTGGAGCTGTCAAGACAGCTCATAACCTATCATGAGAAGTGCTTAAAGAGAAAGAAGGGTGGAACTCCTTTCCCCCTCACAGTGGGCAGGTACACTTGTCTCTCTCACCACAAAGCACGGGAGATGTTTGCTGAGCTGGAGCTACTAAATCTAAAGCACAACTTCCCGGCAAGGCCCACTTTCGACCCAAGGAATTGTCTGCCCAGGGCCAAACTCGATCCGATCCACATTCCACAGATCGAGGATATTTATATCGACCTGTATCATGAGGTCGAGCTCAGAAGGAAAGACCATTCCCGCTTGGCCTTGGCTGAAATCATCCAGTACGGCGTAGCCATCGTCCCAAAAGGTTATCAAACTACTGATCAAGAGGTTGATCAGGTATATCTTGACACGGGTGGGGATGACTGGCCTTTCGCTGTAATTGACAGAACCAAAGCACCTCAGACAATAGAAGAAAGGGTCAAAGAAACTCTGCGGAGAACAGAGCACTGGTGCAGAATGAATGGCCTCATCTACCTCGGAGTTGATTTCACCACATCTCCATTGGGAAACGCACCTTCCAGGCCAAAACATCTGCCAAAGAGCAAAGGGAAAGACAAGGAGGGTGAGTCAAGCTCCACCCAAGAGGAAGCTCCTGAAAGTCCTCCTTCCGCTTCACAAGAACGGGTTGTAATCCCAGAAAGCCTGGAAAAAGAAGCAGCGGAAGATGTTCCGATAGGCACATCCACTCAGGATGTTGCCACTACTGTAACTATTGAAGTCCCTTCTATCTCTTCTCCCTCTCCTCCTTCCCCTCCTCAAGTGACCCAAGCGACCATTCCTTTGGTCGTATCCTCTCCCCCGTCTTCTGTTGTTCCCCCTTCCTCATCATCCATCTTCTCTTCTCTCGCGGAGCTGTCCCCCACCATTTCTTCCCTCATTTCTCAGCTCCCTTCCATTCCCATGTCTACCTCCCCTGCAGTATCTCTTCCTCCCATGAGCACTTCCTCGGCCTCCCTCTCAATGCCGCCTCCAAGTGTCTCCACGCATTTTCCTTCTACTACTGCAGCTGCTCCCTTTTCTATTTCCGGCCCCTCTCCCATAAGTCCAGCATGGATCTCTCAGCACCTGAGCCAACAAAAGAGGAAAGTTCCCATCGCACCGATGGACTTCTCTCGTCATCCCATCAAAGGGGACCAAGAAGCAAAAGCCTTTAACCCGCTTCTCTCAGAGTGCGTCAGGAGAGAGAGTAATGGAGATAGCTTACCCCAACCCTTTAAAGGATAAAAAGGATCTGTCTTCGACAGATTACACAGTGACCCAAGTCACAATGGGGACATCTTCAGAAAGCCTTCAAGGAGAGGCCCTATCTGCAGTTGACGCCCTTTGCAAGAAGCTCCAGGAAGCAAAGGAAGAGAAAAGGCTGTTAAAGGAGCAAAATAAACATCTTCTCCACGCCTTGCAGAAAATGGGCAGTGCACCTCCTACAACTGCCGCCGAAACTCCTGAGCCTTTGAGCCAGGATAAGATTAATGAATATGCCAAAATCGGCGAGCAGGGTATGGCAGTTTCCACCTGGAGGAACCAAATCCTCAAAGAAAGTGAGGGAGTGATCGCCAAGTTCACCGGATTATATCAGAATATCAATCGGGTGAACAAAGAGCTCCAGGCGATAGCAGGACCCATCTCCAAAGAGCTGGACCATGCCAGGATGCAGCATGAGACCTTTCAGAAAATGCTCGACTGTTCAGTCGAAGATCTGGTCAAGTTTGGCGTCTTTGGACACCCCAGAGCCCTCAACAAAATCCTTTCTACTCTGGATTACCAGGTCGATCAGCTGGAGTTTGTCCTGGAGAAGATTGACAAAATCAAGGAGGAAGCCCTGGATGCAATGCATCAGATGGAGCAAATTGTCTTGAGAATGTCTCCAGGTTTGCTCACTCCTTCTTTCGCCTTAAGAAAGGTGGATGAAACTATTCAGATCTTCAAGGAGATCGTTTCGCAGGGGCTGGGACCAGAGGTCACTTTCGACGCCGAATCCATCAACAACCTGCTGGCTTGTCGTGACTTCATTGGGTACCTGATAGAGGTAGAAAATGATTATTCCAAACTCCCCGAAAAGCTCACAGACGAGCGGGAGACTTGCGAGGCTATCAGTGATCGACACAAGGATCCTTCCCAGGATCAACTTCAACCCATGATCAACAAGTTCATGGAATACCGTGCCCAGTTCCACATCTCGTCGCCTGAGCAGCAGCAAAAGCAGGATACCCCCTTTCAGCCACGGGACGACGATGAATAGTTTCCTTCTTCCCGACTTTCTCCTTGTAATTATCTAAAGTGTGTTGACACAAATGATGACATCATCCATGTTGCACCATGGGATGATGTCATCCACAAAGTTGTCAAAAGTCAACAAATGACTTTGGAATCTCTTGTAAGATATTTTTGTAATTAGGTGGTTGGTTTGTTTTTGCCTTCTTTTCTTCTCTCCTTCTATATATACTTGAATACTTGTTGTATTCAGGGGTGGATATTTTTTAGATGAAAAATAGAAGTGAGAAGAAAAGGCTTTGTACTTTTTGTAACAGAAGAAAACATTAATACAAATATTAAGACTTTGTGCTGAATATGTGTGTTATGGGCATCTGATCTTTCTTATGTTAGATCTGTGTGATCGTTCTGTTGAATCTACTTCTACTTTGTTGTCATTTATTCATCAGTATTGCTTTATTTGTCTATGCAAAGTAGGTTCGGCTCTGTATACTACCAACCCAAATCATAGACCTTCTGACCTTTCTGCTTTGGAATTCATTTCTTTTCTCCCTTCAGATCTTTCCTATCTTCCCACTCCGTTTCTTTCCTTTCTTTTACAGTTGGAAATACCTCTACTGGGATGAGATCCCAATCCCTGAAGGCAGAATATTGTGAGACTTGCACAAGATTCCTGCTGGTAGAATAGCAATAAACCAGTTTCACTTTGCTGACTCAAAGAGGGGCTATGCCCTGCACACTGTTGGCTCGTTTATCCATAGATCTGTCCATTCGACAGATTTTCAAACCAACAGTTTTTGGCGACTCTACTGGGGATCGAACAGATCTATCAGATCTATGATGGTGGTGTGTTTAAAAAATCAGTGAAAATCAGAAAAATCATTACCTGTTTGCAAATCTGAACTTTTTCTTAAAACCCAATTTTTTTGCAAAAGTGACCCAAACTGAAAATTTTCTTCAGAGATCCATAGATCTGGGCTAGTTAGAGATCTTTAGTTCACTGAGTTTTTACAAAAATCTATATTTTTCCATAGATCTGAGTTTTTGACAGTTTACCAAAATTTTCAAACTCTTTGAAAAGTCAACTCTAGATCTGAAAAATCAGCTTACTAAGCTTTACCATCATTTTATCCTTGTTGTTCAAACGTCATTAAACCGCAATCGGTTTTTAAGAAGAGGGATAAAATTAAATATTCAGAAAAGTACATGCTGCTGATTTTTGTCAGAATAATCAGAAAATCAGCAGGTACAGCCAAAAAGAGTTCTTAAATCCATTCCAAAAATTACAGATCTGGAAGGTACACTGGCAGGTGAACCATTTACTCGTAGCAGGAGAGCTCGCGGAGAAGTCGATCTTACCTTCGACCTGCTTCAAAGGCACAACTTCAGTATAACACCGGCTCACTTCTCGTCACTGAGTTCAGCTGACCGGTCATCCAGGAGTGTCTCACCTCCACGAAGGAAGCATCTCTCATCAGGAACGTCTACATCACTTTGTAGTGCCTTGCTGCTCAGTGGAACTGTGCTTCCAGCCCGCGTTCTTTTTCCACCCGTCCAAATGGCAGTACCATGGGGAAATGCTATGGGCCCCCTGGCTTTGCCACATCCTGTTCACGCGCTCCCACATGGAAACTGAAAGAATTTTCCCAAATTTGATGGGAGCGGAAACCAAAGCACAGATTCACACATATCTGCATTCATCATGTCATGCAGTATCCTAGATGTGACCCATGAAGATGTGTCGGTTCACCTTTTCCTGGAAACTTTGCAAGGACCTGCAGCGGAATGGTTTCAGCATTTGCCGGCCGGATCTATTACCAGTTGGGCCACCTTGCGAACTGCATTCGAAGAAAGATACAAGCCTTCGGAAGATGCATTTGCATTGTTATCACAGATCACTCACCTAAAGAAGGAGGCCAATGAGACCATGCGCGATTTTATCGCCAGGTTCAATGCACTGATCAACCATGTCCCCGCCTACCATGCTTCCAACACCGGAGAATCAGAAGTGTTTCTTCGTAAACGCTATGAGCTCGAAAGTAAGTTTCTTACTCCTGCAAGAACAAGTAGCTACCTTGATTCTCACCTAGGCTGCTGCCATCCGAATCGAAGATAACTTGCTAATATCTGGCGAATTAAAAAGGGAATCATCCAAGCTTAAAGCTTCGAGCCCTTCTCCCACTACTTTGTCTGATCCGGCATTTCAAAAGATGGCGAATGACTTGCTCGCATTAAAGAAGTAGTTGGCCCAAGCTTCCCCCAGTTCCTCGTACCGGGATATCCCACGGAGGAACTTTCGTTTCCAACAATGTTCCACATAGGCCGCGCTTGCTTGCAACTGCTCTGCGGTTGGCGCTTGAGGCTCCTCCGGTCAACGCTTTAGCCGAAATCGAAGAAGAAGAGCAAAATTATGAAGAACCTTCGTCTCAAGGCGAAGATGATCAAGATGTCGGTGAACCGACTGGCGACTCTACTATCGGGTATATGGAATTTGATGAGGAAGAATCTGACGAAGAAGAGGGTACCCAAGGATATGCAAGCAGACAATCATATGCTGTTTTTACCCGCTCCCAAGGAAAAGAAGCAGAGGTTGTTGCCAGGATGCCAGAAAGAGAAGGCTGCGTCAAACACGCCTCCAACCATTGCAAAAAGAGGTAATCCCCTTCCTGCTCAACCTGTTATTAAGTCTTTTTCAAAGAAATATTTTCCTCCCATCTCTCCTCCAAATCAACCTTCTTCTATTTCCATGAAGACCAGTAATCCTACCCTACCATCGCGAAATGAGGGACTCATTCCTCCATCAACGCAACCCTTGGCCGCATTTGACATAATTGACCATGCTAAAAAGACCAAGATTCAAATGTCTGAAGCTGAGTACCTTCAGTCAAACCCCGAACAGCTTGTAAGGTTGACTGAATACATCCAAAGTCAGGATGTCATAATTAATCAGGTTTCCCCAAAAGGAATCCTTTCCACCCCTCCTTCATCCCGCATAAATGTTGCCTCGACTTCCGCATCAGGCAAGATAGAACCTTTCTACCTCTCCCTCCTAATCAATGGCCACAAACTAAGCAACTGCATAATTGATTCTGGAGCTTCCGATAATGTCATGCCGGCAAAAGTCGCCCATGCTCTGGGCCTCACCCTTACCAAACCTTTTGGCAGATGTTATTCCTTGGAAACCAAGCAAGTTCCGCTGATCGGTCAAATCAAAGACGCACAATTTGCATTTGTAGCATTCCCAGAAAAAAGGGTAAAGATGACCGTCCTTGTTGCCGATATTCCAGCAGCCTATGGAATTCTACTGGGAAGGAGTTTTTGCAGTGAAGTTGGGGGGGAGATTCATATGGACTGGTCTAAGGCTAGAATCCCCGTCAAAGGTGTAATGCAAACTTTGGAGCCTGAATCGCAAAAGAAGTACCTGGTTACTAACTCCGATGACCCTAAAGCCCAAATTCTCTTCGAATCATCAGGGATGGGAAACTATTTCTTGTCTACCGAGTCTGACAAAATGGATGTCCTCGTCCAAGAAGGGGATCTTAACAAGATCTGGACTTTGCAGTTTGATGGTAGCTGCGCGACTAGTGGGTGTGGCGCTGGTGCCGTGCTTATATCTCCCGAAGAAGAGATTATTCCTCTCTCTTTCAAGTTACAGTTTTTCAACACAAATAATACTGCTGAGTATGAATCCCTGCTACTTGGCATGCAAGCCGCGAAGGAAAGAGGGATCAAGAATCTTAAGGTACAAGGTGATGCAGAGCTGGTCGTAAATCAAGTTAAGAGGATATACCAAGTGAAGAATGAAAGGCTCAGACATTACCGCAATGCGGTGTGGGACAGCATCGAGGAGTTTGATGCTTTTTCAATAAAAGCCATCCCAAGAGCTCAGAATGACATGGCCGATTCATTGGCCGTTTCAGCATCCCTCATGCTCCCTCACCCAGGTTTGAAAACAGACAAATATACCATTGAGGTGGTTTTCCGCCCAAGCGTGCCAGACAATTCTCAGCATTGGCAAGTATTCAACAATGACAATCAACTCATTGCCTTTCTAGAAAAGGTGGAAAATTTTAGTGAACTTCATTTTGAAGGATCCACTTCTACATGCCGCGAATCAGTTACCGATCAAAATGAAGAATCCGAAGGGAATGACGGCATATGTCAGCTCAAAGGAAATAAAATCCCAAAAGGCCTAGTCTCCCTAGAGCGGTTGTTTGACAGGCATGATCACTTTGTTAAAAAGAAAAGGCGAGATGATCCTAACTCCTCCCCAGAAACCGAACCGGTCAATTTAGGTTCGGTAGAACATCCGCAGTTTGTGAACATTGGAAAATGTTGCACACCTGAAGAGAAGTGGAAGTTTGTCAAACTGCTGAAGAAATACATGGATGTATTGGCATGGTCCTATGCCGATCTAAAGTCTTTCAAGCCGAAGGACGTCCAGCATGATATCCCATTGAAAGAAGACGTCAAACCTTTTCGCCAGAAGCAGAGACATTATAACCCTAAGATCTCGGTACTATCCAGGCTGAAATTCAGAAAATGTTGGACGCACGGATTATTTTTCCTATCCATCACAGTACCTGGGTCGCAAACATTGTGCCAGTGCGCAAGAAGAATGGTGAGATACGCATATGTGTAGATTTTTGCAACCTGAATCAGGCGTCCCTGAAGGACAACTACCCGCTTCCCATAATGGATCAGGTTCTGCAGGCGGTAACTGGATCAGAAATGTTGTCCATGCTTGATGGTTTTTTAGGCTACAATCAGATTGAAGTCTCACCTGAAGACCAATTTAAAACAGCATTCACTACTCCCTGGGGTACGTTTGCCTATAGCAGGATGCCTTTTGGCCTGACCAATGCTGGTGCCACTTTCCAGCGAGCCATGGACTTTGCATTCAAAGGTATGATGGGGAAGGTCATCGTAGTCTACTTAGATGACTTAACTGTGTTCTCCAAATAGTGAAATGATCATTGTGATCATTTGGAGCAAGTATTGATTAGATGCCGAGAGCACGGGATCTCCCTGAATCCGAAAAAGTCTGTTTTTGGAGTCACAGAAGGAAAATTGTTGGGACATGTTGTTAGCAAAGAAGGGACAAAGATAGATACCGAAAGAGTTAAGGCTATTCAGAGCCTTACTTTACCTACAAGCAAGACTGGCGTTCACTCTTTCTTCGGAAAAGTGAATTTTCTCAGGCGCTTTGTTCCCAACTTTGCTGAAAAGACTCGTCATATATTAGACATGATGAAAGGGTCACCAACTTTCCGATGGAGTGAAGAAGGGAAGAAGTCGTTTGAGGAAATAAAAGCCTCCGTCACTCACGCACCAGTCCTGGTGTGTCCCGATTTCTCCAAGGATTTTATCATGTATAGCTATGCATCTGAGCATACTGTATCGGCCATCCTAATGCAAAAGAATTCCCAAAATGTTGAATCCCCGATTGCATTTATGAGCTCTCCTCTCAAGCCTCATGAATTAAAGATGTCTCAGTTGGAAAAGCATGCCTTCGCCGTTGTCAAAGCAGTCAAGAACTTCAGGTATTACATTTTAAACTCTCATACAGTGGTGCTGGTCCCTGACACGGCAGTCAAGTCAATTTTAACTCAATAGGAGTTAGGAAGCTTGCGGGGGAATTGGATTGCAAAAGTCCAGGAGTATGATCTAGATATAAAACCAACCAAGCTGGTAAGAGGCAAGGGCCTATGTCAGCTTATGGCTGAAAACAAAGATTCAGAAGACCCTGAGGAAAAGGATGATTGCACCAATGGAGCACAAAGCTAGCTGGAGAAAACCTGATTCACCACCTATGGTCCTATTTGTCGCAACCAGCGACGAGTGGTATTTCGATATTGCTTTCTTTCTCACCTATGGCGAATGCCCATCCCATCTGACTACAAAGGAGAAGCGCGCTATAAAGCTCAGAGCAGCCAGATATATCATCTGGGATGACGGTTTATACAAACATGGAATAGATGGCATCTTCTTGCAATGTGTTGACAAGCCACAACAAGTGAAGTTACTTGAGAGTTTTCATGATTCGGCCTGTGGAGGCCATTTCTCCTCTTCCGTGATAGCACACAAGATCATCTGGGCCAGGTACTATTGGCCGATGCTTTTCCAAGACACAGCCACCTGGGTAGCAAAGTGTGAACCTTGCCAGCAGTTTGTCGGCAAGCCCAAATTGGCTGCTTTTCCCCTCAGGCCAGTCATTGTCGATGAACCATTCAAGCAGTGGGGAATTGATTTTATTGGTGCACTCAATCCCTAATCAAGTGCTGGACATAGTTATGTCCTGACAGCAACAGATTATTTCACAAAATGGGTAGAAGCCATACCTGTTAAACATGCCACTTCCGAGGTTGTTTGCAATTTCATCAAAGAGAATATTATTGTCAGGTTTGGCGTTCCAAACAAGATTGTTGCTGATAACGCTTCCAACTTCTCTTCATGGGAAGTTATTAGTTTTTGCTATGAATACGGAATAACTTTGGCTCACGCCTTAGATTATTACCCTCAGGGAAATGGTCAGGCAGAATCCAGTAACAAAAACTTAGTAACCATCATACGAAAGCTAGTGGATGAGAATCAACGAATGTGGCACAAGTCATTATACGACGCTTTGTGGGTGGACCCGCATCACTCCCAAGAGGTCTCTCGGCATGTCACCTTTTCAAGTGTTATATGGCACCGATGCTGAGCTTCCCATTTCTGCGGAACTCCCTGCTCTGCACTTGGCCCGAGCAATCGAAGATGAGACTTTCCAAAATTCCCTTGAAAAGAGGATCATGTATCTAGCAGAGCTCGAAGAAAAGAGAGTAAGAGTGGTCGACAGGATCACCGAGCATCAGAATCAGGTAAAAAGATTGTTCGATAAAAAAGCTAAGCAAAGAAATTTCCAGGTGGGAGACCTCGTCCTTTTGTGGGACAAACGAAGAGAGCCAAAGGGCATGCACGGAAAATTTGATTCCCTGTGGAGAGGGCCTTTCAAGATCAAGCAGCTCAATGGAGAGAATACTTCTATCTCTCGTATCCAGATGGAACTGGACTCCCGCTTCCCTATAGCGGGCAGCATCTGAAAATCTTCAGGAAGTAGAGCTTGCTCTCTTCTTTGTACAGTTTGCTTCAGTTGTGTGTTTGTTTTTGTCGTGTGTTTGCTTTTGTTGGTTGTGTGTTTCCTTTTGCAGTCGCCCTTGTTTTTGACTCTGTTACCCAATGGATAGGCACGTGTGGATCTGGGATTCTCTACCCCTGATTTCCATTCAGAGATAGTCCCCAGAAAGAGCCAGCTGTTATCCCGTAAAATTAGCAAGGGTAATTTTACGGGTAACCATACCAAAATTTTGTTCTGGTCCCTCGTCAGGGACCCCTCTGCGTTCGGAACGTTGCAAAACCCTTTCCCGGGAAATCTGGTTTTCCGAACTTAGCCATTTTTGGTCTTTTTGGGTTGGGTGCACCTATTGTCTATGCAACATAGGGTAAGCATGCGCCCCCTTTAATTCCTTTGGCGCACGGTTTGAAGTGTCGACACACATTTTGGTGTGCCTCACCATGTTGCACCTTTCTTGCATGCGCCAAGGCGCATGCACCTTCGTGTCAACAATATTTTTGTTGCGCCACATTTTGGTGCACCATTGGTGCACGTATTTCCATGTTGACAGCACTTTTGGTGCACCAAGGGCACACATAACTTCGTGTTAACATGTGTTTTGATGCGCCAAAGGGCGCAAGCTTTCCAGTGTCGACAGGTGTTTTGATGCGCCACTTCAAAAAGTGGTTGGCGCATTTATTACAACTTTGCCTATATATAGGTGCATCCACCCTGTCACTTTCACCAGTCAGAAAACACGTGATTTTTCTTTTTCCTCTGCACCTGTCAGCATGCCTGTCGTTCTCGTATCGTCGTGGACCCAGTTTCACCTCTCACATTATATATATTCCTGGTAAGTGGTCCTTATTGCTCTCATGTTTTATGTTTTGGTTATTGGCTGTTTGTTTGTGGGGTTGGATAGAATGATCTGTGAAACCATGAAACCTCCCTTTGCTGTTTTTGCTGTCCTCCCCCATGCACTTCTCCCTCTTTCCAGATCTGCTGGTAAAGAGGACTCTGCCTCTGAAAAAATCACTTGGATCTCTTTGTTTTAGCCTGTTCATCATCCAAGGAACCCTGCAGAAGAGGCTTAAACACATGTAACCCCTCCAGAGGAAGAACAAAGACTTAAAAATTGATAGACTACTCTTTTTCCTCTTTGGCGCAGTCGCCACCCTTGCAACATGAAGTACAGTCGCACCAACGGCGCATCCACCATGCCTGCTGCATAAAAAACAGTTGCGCCCTCAAAGCGCACTTTCCTTACTTGCAACACCCACTAACCCTGCGCCCTCTTGGCACACCAAACTCATGTGTAACATTGCAAAAACTTGTGCCATTGGCGCACCTTGCATCCATGCAACACCAACCTTACTTGCGCCAAGTACAAAACTGTTAACGGCGCAGGTGCATCCCTTATTACAGCAACATCATGTCATGCAGACCTTCCATGCACCGCGCCAAGTTCCCCTGTGGTGCACAAAAAAATGATGTTACACGCATTAAACCTGCGCCCTTTGGTGCATCCTGTACCTGTGTAACATGAAAAATATCAGCGCCCGTTATAAAATGCATATATATGGCGCAGGCGCACTTCCGCTTGCAACAACAAAAAATGCAGTGTCCATGCGCCCTGCACTGATTTGTCCCTTGCATTTTCTATGTGCCCTACTATTTAACCCTGCAACCTGCGCCCTGAGGCCTTAAAATTGCTAACTCTTCTTTCTGTCAACGCTTTAATGGAAGATCAAACAGCTAATATGACTTTCCTGCGTTGGGTTTCACTTCTTCTTCTTGCAGATCAGCAACTGAGTTCAGAACTACATATGTCAACATCAAGTAAGAGACCAACCAAGTCTAAGGGCAAAGCCAAGCTCACAGAGGAAGAAATGAAGTACAAATATCAGAGGGTCAGGATGCCCGAATCCCAGGCAGAGTGTGACCTGGATATAAGAGACTCAGAACTTGGTCACATTGATATGGAGGATTTCTGGGCCAGAACCCGGAGGGTCACAGGAAGTCCCTAGATGGACAAACTGGTAGGCAGTGGACTGCATTTTGCTGGGGGGATCCCAGTCAGTGCTGTGAATAATGAGTTCATGATGGTAGTAGCCCGCTGCTACAACAAAGACACAAGGTGTGTCCAGAATGAGAAAGGCGAGGTCGTGATCAACCTCACTGCCCGGCACTTCGAAATAATGCTCGGCATTCCTCACCACCAGGCACTTTGTGGCCGTAAGCCAGGAAGATTACACCAAGGCTTGGGATGATAATGAAGACCAGTGTATGCAATTAATGAATGAGGTATACCTGAAAAACAAGAAGGTGGTGACCAGATGGCCACAAGTCATTCATCGCAGCGATTTCTCAGAGGAACTAAGTGATACAATCACGTTCCTAAGCAGAGTATTTGGGCTTCCTGACACCCACTACTTTCATAAATGGATGCTGAGATACTTGGAGACAATGAACAAGAATGTGCCAGATCAACGCTTCGAGTGGGCGGAGATCATAAGCAGCACTATATCTGAGCAGCTCCAACAACTTACCACAATGGGGAGGTTCTACATGAACTCCTACGTAGTTTATGCTGCAGCCTCGGAAAGAGATTACCCAGCGTTGATGCGGTGCGGGGTTTGGCCCCAAGTAAAAATATATGAATACTATCCAGAGCTGAAGCTGGAAAACAGTATCCCTCAGTTTACAAAGATTAACGATGCCTTCTTCTACGGCATCGTCTGCCTTTTGAGGCCAAACATGACTCACGGTCGTACGACCAAGAGCATTGTTGCAGCAACAGAGAAATGGGGGGCCTTGTTCACTCAATTCCCCACCTTCACTTATCTAAGGGCAGCCAACTTCTTGGGGGAACCAACCAAATTGCCAAGATATGCCGGCCCCAAGCTGATCCTGTTGGAGCTGTCAAGACAGCTCATAACCTACCACGAGAAGTGCTCTAAAGAGAAAGAAGGGTGGAACTCCTTTCCCCCTCACAGTGGGCAGGTACACTTGTCTCTCTCACCACAAAGCACAAGATATGTTTACTAGAGCTGGAGCTACTAAATCTAAAGCACAACTTCCCGGCAAGGCCCACTTTCGACCCAAGGAATTGTCTGCCCAGGGCCAAACTTGATCCGATCCACATTCCACAGATCGAGGATATTTATATCGACCTATATCATGAGGTCGAGCTCAGAAGGAAAGACCATTCCCGCTTAGCCTTGGCTGAAATCATCCAGTACGGTGTAGCCATCATCCCAAAAGGTTATCAAACTACTGATCAAGAAGTTGATCAGGTATATCTTGACACGGGTGGGGACGACTGGCCTTTCGCTGTAATTGACAGAACCAAAGCACCTCAGACAATAGAAGAAAGGGTCAAAGAAACTCTGCGGAGAACAGAGCACTGGTGCAGGATGAATGGTCTCATCTACCTCGGAGTTGATTTCACCACATCTCCATTGGGCAATGCACCTTCCAGGCCAAAACATCTGCCAAAGAGCAAAGGGAAAGACAAGGAGGGTGAGTCAAGCTCCACCCAAGAGGAAGCTCCTGAAAGTCCTCCTTCCGCTTCACAAGAACGGGTTGTAATCCCAGAAAGCCTAGAAAAAGAAGCAGCGGAAGATGTTCCGATAGGCACATCCACTCAGGATGTTGCCACTACTGTAACTATTGAAGTCCCTTCTATCCCTTCTCCCTCTCCTCCTTCCCCTCCTCAAGTGACCCAAGCGACCATTCCTTTGGTCGTGTCCTCTCCCCCATCTTCTGTTGTTCCCCCTTCCTCATCATCCATCTTCTCTTCTCTCGCGGAGCTGTCCCCCACCATTTCTTCCCTCATCTCTTAGCTCCCTTCCATTCCCATGTCTACCTCCCCTGCAGTATCTCTTCCTCCCGTGAGCACTTCCTCAGCCTCCCTCTCAATGCCGCCTCCAAGTGTCTCCACGCATTTTCCTTCTACTACTACAGCTGCTCCCTTTTCTATTTCCAGTCCCTCTCCCATAAGTCCAGCATGGATCTCTCAGCACCTGAGCCAACAAAAGAGGAAAGTTCCCATCGCACCGATGGACTTCTCCATCATCCCATCAAAGGGGACCAAGAAGATAAAAGCCTTTAACCCGCTTCTCTCAGAGTGCGTCAGGAGAGAGAGTAATGGAGATAGCATACCCCAATCCTTTAAAGGATAAAAAGGATCTGTCTTCGATAGATTACACAGTGACCCAAGTCACAATGGGGACATCTTCAGAAAGCCTTCAAGGAGAGGCCCTATCTGCAGTTGACGCCCTTTGCAAGAAGCTCCAGGAAGCAAAGGAAGAGAAAAGGCTGTTAAAGGAGTAAAATAAACATCTTCTCCATGCCTTGCAGAAAATGGGCAGTGCACCTCCTACGACTGCCGCCGAAACTCCTGAGCCTTTGAGCCAGGATAAGATTAATGAATATGCCAAAATCGGTGAGCAGGGCATGGCAGTTTCCGCCTGGAGGAACCAAATCCTCAAAGAAAGTGAGGGAGTGATCGCCAAGTTCACCGGATTATATCAGAATATCAATCGGGTGAACAGAGAGCTCCAGGCGATAGCAGGACCCATCTCCGAAGAGCTGGACCATGCCAGGATGCAGCATGAGACCTTTCAGAAAATGCTCGACTGTTCAGTCGAAGATCTAGTCAAGTTCGGCGTCTTTGGACATCCTAGAGCCCTCAACAAAATCCTTTCTACTCTGGATTACCAGGTCGATCAGCTGGAGTTTGTCCTAGAGAAGATCGACAAAATCAAGGAGGAAGCCCTGGATGCAATGCATCAGATGGAGCAAATTGTCTTGAGAATGTCTCCAGGTTTGCTCACTCCTTCTTTCACCTTAAGAAAGGTGGAGGAAACTATTCAGATCTTCAAGGAGATCATTTCACAGGGGCTGGGACCAGAGGTCACTTTCGACGCCGAATCCATCAACAACCTGCTGGCTTGTCGTGACTTCATTGGGTACCTGATAGAGGCAGAAAATGATTATTCCAAACTCCCAGAAAATCTCACAGATGAGCGGGAGACTTGCGAAGCTATCAGTGATCGACACAAGGATCCTTCCCAGGATCAACTTCAACCCATGATCAGCAAGTTCATGGAATACCGTGCCCAGTTCCACATCTCGTCGCCTGAGCAGCAGCAAAAGCAGGATACCCCCTTTCAGCCGCGGGATGACGATGAATAGTTTCCTTCTTCCTGACTTTCTCCTTGTAATTATCTAAAGTGTGTTGACACAAATGATGACATCATCCATGTTGCACCATGGGATGATGTCATCCACAAAGTTGTCAAAAGTCAACAAATGACTTTGGAATCTCTTGTAAGATATTTTTGTAATTAGGTGGTTGGTTTGTTTTTGCCTTCTTTTCTTCTCTCCTTCTATATATACTTGAATACTTGTTGTATTCAGGGGTGGATATTTTTTAGATGAAAAATAGAAGTGAGAAGAAAAGGCTTTGTACTTTTTGTAACAGAAGAAAACATTAATACAAATATTAAGACTTTGTGCTGAATATGTGTGTTATGGGCATCTGATCTTTCTTATGTTAGATCTGTGTGATCGTTCTGTTGAATCTACTTCTACTTTGTTGTCATTTATTCATCAGTATTGCTTTATTTGTCTATGCAAAGTAGGTTCGGCTCTGTATACTACCAACCCAAATCATAGACCTTCTGACCTTTCTACTTTGGAATTCATTTCTTTTCTCCCTTCAGATCTTTCCTATCTTCCCACTCTGTTTCTTTCCTTTCTTTTACAGTTGGAAATACCTCTACTGGGATGAGATCCCAATCCCTGAAGGTAGAATATTGTGAGACTTGCACAAGATTCCTGCTGGTAGAATAGCAATAAACCAGTTTCACTTTGCTGACTCAAAGAGGGGCTATGCCCTGCACACTGTTGGCTCATTTATCCATAGATCTTTCCATTCGACAGATTTTCAAACCAACACACATGAGAGATGTTTTAGGTCACAATGAGGACACCTGTCACTTTTCATGCCTTAAATATATTTCCTTTAACTTTACAAGACACCTTGATGAAGTATCAACTTCAAGAACTACTAGAGAACCTTCAAGGGACTCCAACTTGATCATATGGACCTTGACTCCCCTGAGTTAGTACACCCTTTCATGAAGACACTTTCATCAGAACAGAGATCATATCCTTCCTCTCTTAGCCCATAGACTTTTTTCATTTAAGACCACATCTTTGATGCTTCACATACTTCACACCTCAATGGAGTACATTAACATTGAGTCAACATAGAGAAACATACCTTTTAAAATTATACTACCAACTCAAAGCCCAATACACATTAGACCAAGCACTACAACAGACATCTTAACAACAAGGACTCCCCAATTTTTATCCAAAACACAAATTTTGACACTTTCTTCTTGATCCATCAATCAAACCATACACTTTCAATAGACCTTAAAACACCAACTCAGGTCACAGTACTTCTTGATACTTAACTAAAACATACATTTTGATGACAACATGACAATCACATCTCTATCATAACTTCTACGGGATAATAATGATACTTTTGAATGATATCAGGACATATACCATACTGAGATGACCTTTTCATTGAGTACTAACATCATGAACCTTCAAACTCAACCTTGACATGATTGTACATATGTTAGACAAAGATAAGCTTCATGAAACATGACAAAAACTTCTTGGATGCACAAAAGCTCAAGATATTTTTCATACTTCATTTGATTTCAACCACAAGTACAAATTTTAGGAGAGAAAAACCTCTTTGAAAAATAGTACCAACAACTTCTTGATACCAATGTGATAACACAAACTTGATGAAGGATACACACAGTCTACATACTTCTAAAACACAAATCAAAGACTTTTTGAGTGATACAAAACTCCTTCCAAGACAAGACTTGATGAATTAGACAAATGCATGCCTTGATAGGACTGAAACAACTTGTAGGAGCCCACAACTAGTAAAAATTCTTCCTTTGTCATATGAATGTCTTCTAGAAGCATAGAGAAGACATACAAATCTCATTAGGTCACTTAAAACACCATAAAAGCATCAAATGATATCAAAGATTATATCCTCTCATTTTCTCCCTTTGAGATCTTTTCTCTCTCATGTACAATTATTTCATCTCCAATGTCTTCATCATCTGATTGAATACTTGATAAGAACATATTGTATCCATTAGCAATTAGGTCTAGTAGACCTTTAAAACTTGTAGTATACTTGATAAACCTGATTTCCTCCTTCTTGGACATGTCAACGCCTTTTGTCATCATGTTTAACTTAGATTCCTTATCCTTTGTATCATGTACCATTTTATCCTTTTCAACCTTAAAAAGACACTTCATCTTGACTGATAGATGAATATGAATTATGCATCACATCACTTTGATTATCATTATCCTTTATTTCCTATGATAGTTTTAGGGTCTTATTTATTAACTTCAAGCTTAAAGACATCATTCTTGGCCTTATAATATGACATGACACTCTTAGACTCATTCATAGAATTGTATATTCCTTTTGAACACTCTTCTATTTTGCTTGTTGGGAGATTGAAACATTTTTTTATAATTGGAAGATTCACTTTTATGGAAATATCTTGAAATATGACCTTATGTTTGTGATAATTAAAGCACACAAAATCTCTTCTTTATCATAGGTTGATAGAAACTAATAATCCAACCAAAATTATCTTCCTTGTGACCATATTCACAAAAAAAATAACATTGACCTTGGATAGAAGTCTTTCATCAGTTCCTTAGAATACCTTCTTTTGCAATCGCTAGCTCTGTGACCAAAATAATTACAAGAGTAACAATACCCATTGAAAGAAAAACCATACCTCATTGTAGTAGGTTGTTTAACAGGGTTATACCTTCTATGAATCAATCTTCTTTGTCTCCTTCTTGTCTAATTGATCAATGCTTTTTCCATATTTTTCATCATTCTCCACATGTTATCCTTTAAAACCTAGGCATCTAACTTGTCACTAGTTGTTCTCTTAGACTCTCCAAGATCTCCATTAAGAGATTCAAAACTCTTCTCTAACCTACTATACATATTCAATCTTGCTAGAATAATATTCTAATATTAGATTCCAAACCTTTCAACTTATCTTCATGCATGAGGAAAGCATTTTATTTTTCCTTTAGGTATTTAGTCACACTCTCCACTTATAATTGCATCTCTTTGATTGCTTGACCATGCTATGAATCCATGCAATTGATATGATCTTGTAAACTATGAATCAAGGACTCTGGAAATTCATACTTATTTCTTAGAGATACTTCAACATCAGATGATTTTCCCATTGTTTGTGCTTTAAGAGGATATCCTTCAAGTTGTTCAAAATTTATTCACAAGCACTAGACTCTGATACCCATGGTTATAATCACATAGTGACTAAGAGGGTGGGTGAATTATTCATCCAAATAAATTTCAACTTCATTTAACATTGTTTAGATTCATCATTAAACTTAATCATAAAACATTCATAAACCATGTGAGTTTATTCTGTGTGTATAATCATTCAAATCAGTAAAAGACATGAAACAAGAGAGACAACACATGACAATAAAATATATGTGGGAAAACCATCATGGGAGAATAAAACCCACTAAAACCTTATGCTTAGATTACTCAAAATCAAGGAGTTATAAGAATGATTAGCACCATCTTGCAATATTTATTTAGTGACGCACCCACCCCTAGTTTAGTGAAGCACTAACACCATAAACAGCCCATGATATTGCTCACAATAAAGTGAATCTTATGAATATTACTCAATCACCTAAGAGATTTTATGAATGAATTACCATACTCATAATATGCATTATCCCACAGCTTATGGTGATCCAATGTTCAACTCCAAACTCTTCAAACCCTCATCAATATAAGAACATTCTTCAAATCACTCAAATGTGTCCTCTTCATAGAGATGATTATAGTCATTTTACCTTGCATCACTAATATTATCCTCAAACTTTCTCAGGTATTCATACCCCTTATAGGATCTATACATAACCCCTCTACACTCTTATTCAATCCTCTATATGTCATTCATAACCCATTATCAGCTTCTAGTTCAAATGAACCAAAAACACTTGCTTATATACACAACACTAGATCAAATCATACCTAGGTCAGACATGACCAAATAGTTCAGTCATCCCAACTAAACAATAGAACAAAAACATCATATAAATCAAATCCAATGACCTAAGTAGGTCGAAAATAATCAAGGCAGAACCATCTTGCACCAAAATACTCAATTATGCTCAAAAGGCATTCTCTAAGATCTAACGATTGAAAACTAATCTTCAAAGTCATACTCCATCTTTGTCAAGACACAATAATCATCCACACATGTCCTGCATAAGTCCTAAGACATATAAAAAATCTCACTAATCACTGAAACATCCAAATCCATCATGAAACACACCAAGAAGTGTGCAAGAACAACTAGGTCTTCAAGAAACCAGAATTTCAGTCTTGAAGAATGACCAACTTCACATAGAAAAACTCATCATCATGACTCAATGCATATACCATTTGAAATTTATCTCAATCTAGTTTATGGAACAACTCACATTTTCCATCCAACTCATAGTGGAAGACCTCCAAATAGCTCAATCTCTAAACTTCTCCAAACTGGCTTCAAGACCCCAAAACTAGGTCTTCAAAACAAAGTTGGTTCTCATATAAAAAAACCTCACCAAGGCACAAACCAAATATAAATGTAAATATCATGAATTATAATATCTAATGAAACTTATTATAATCTTCAAATCAAGGCATAAGGATTCCAAATAGACCAATCTCTAGAACAACTCACTCAGGCTCCAAGGGCTTAAGAACCATTCTTGAGAGAAACAAGCACAACCACCTCCAAATAAACTTCCAAGCTCAAAAAACACTTAGAAAACTTCAAGGGAGTCCTTAAAAACATCTTCAAATACTAAGAAGCATAAGTCACATGGATAAATTCACTGTAGCACACCTTTTTCAGTTGCCTTCTTGAGAAAGCCTACTAGGGATTTCTAATCCATTAGGTATTCAGCTGAAAACCACTTCATCATACCATTAAAAAAACTTGAGAACGTCATATCAGGTACTAATCAACTATCCATGACCAAAAACATGCACTAAAACACTCAAAATGATCAAACACACTTCAAACCACAAGACTAACATTTTATCCCTTAAGGTCAAAATCGGTAGGCTAAATTTGAGGATTTGTATCTCAAAAAATTTAAGCAACATGCCTAAATTTTTTCATGGATATCTATCACACATCCCAAGGATTGTGTAATAGTTTGGTTTTCATCCTGGAACCTTCATCTCATCCATAAAACTAGAAATCTCCACAAAAAAGGAATGTTCTCTCTCTTCCCAAAACAACTGGAACATCAAAACACCACCAAAATGATCCTGGAGGAATCCTATACAATATTAATGCATCAATTTATCTTTCCATGATCATTTGAATACCAATCAAATCAAATATCCCAAGTCGCTCTAGAAATAGGGTTTCAGCTAGCTTTTCAAGAACTTATCTTCTTAACAATTGTTCATAAAACTTTGACAATAAATCCACCTCATTATTTTTTTAAAAACAATCTTAACTCAATGAAAAATCATCCCCCAAAACCTCTGGGGCACACGCAAAGGGCACGAGAGCAGGTGAGTAAAACTTAAGTTGTCAATTTGAGTTGGTTTTACCTTCATATCAACTCAATTTTACAAAAAACATCATAACTTGACTTTCCTTCACAAAATGTACATGAAAATTGTCATGAAGCATCATGACAACATACTCTAACTAAAAAAAACTAACCTCCTTGCTCAAATACTTCTAAAACTCTCCAACCATAGTGACTTATATGTGCTTACTTGGCTTGTCTTCACCTTCTTACTTCCCAAGGACAATGAAACATCATCAAACCTTTGAGAACTGTCCTCAAACTCCTCATACACCTTATATGAAAAATTACCATGCTATGACCATGATTCAATAAGATTTATTTTCTCCAAAACTTATACCTCTAACTCATTCTACTAATGCTAGGCCTAGAATGACTTGACTCAACCATGACTCTTCATGATCTGGACATGATAACCTTATTGAGACACTTGGAAACTATTGACATGGCATTCCAACCATGTTTGACCTCATGGAATCCTTATACCACCTTATGAGGACTCATACAATGACCATGCTTAACGACACCATAGCAACTCACCAAAACAAGTCACTACCTATTAAACTTCATGTTTGAGCTTGGATAACACCTCATGGAGAGTCTCATGACATCTACACACCATTTTGCATCAATGGCCTTTGACATCAATGAAAACCACTAGATACAATGGCCAACAACTTAAAGGGATGAGTATCATAAGGACAAGTATATATAACCCCTTGATATGTGTATTTTAGACAAGATTGTAGAGTGGATGGAACTATGTTCATGGCATGTATCCAAACATTCCCTAAAAGATACAATAGCTGAGTTCATGAGTTATAACATAGAAAATGATATCAAGGGTTTGGTTTCCCATAGAAATAGGTAATGTGATTTTTTCAAGCACCTAACGGGGAATATTATTGAAACCACAAATATTTATATTAGATGCAGTAAGATCATGGGTTGAGATTCCTAACATATTAAGGAAGGATATGTTGTAAATATTGAGGCCAAATCCATTATCAATGAGTACATGCTTAACCAACTTATTTCATATCATCACTTGAATATATAATGAGAGACCATTGTCTATGACATGTTGAGGGAATATGTCAAGGGAAGTAAAAGAGATGGGTTCCACTAAAGAAACAATTGTTTGTATATGCACCCTTGTATAAGAAATGGAGGTGTTATGAAGTATTAGATCATGTTGAAAGACTTCATAGATTATATTATTACATTCGGGATGAATTTGATTATACTCAAAGAAGGATATGGTAGAATCACTAGGAGAAGCCATGAAGGTATTCAAATAAGGAGAATAAGCCCTATAAGGAAAAGAATCATATAATCATAGAACCTAAGAAACCCTAGGGAAACAATGGTTTTTAATACCAAATATTAAATTTAGAATTCGGGTTCACAAAAATGTTTACACCATTTTTAATTTTTATTAAATTTGTTATGGAATACACAAAAATAAAAAGGAATGTAAGGTTAAGAAACTAGGATATATTCTGATAAATTAACTTCCAACATTAATTTTATAACATCAAAATAATGTATTGGTTATTACTATGAATGAACACATGCTTAAATGTATAAAAGAGAGATAAACTTAGATGTACAAAGCTATAAAATAAGAATTTGAGAAGACGGATTGAATAATCTGGGAGTGTCGATCCTAGAGAAGCTTCACTACTAAAACTATGACTTGAAAATACACTGGTGCAAGAATGTACATCTCGGTCTATATGTACAGTCTACTCACCCTTTATGCATGATCTTGGTTGTCATCAAAATTGGGTTATGTAGATTTTTGGGTCCTTTAGTGGCCTAGAAATGTACTTCACCATCAAACTCTATTTTTCACACAATCTTGATATCATTTGAATCACTATAAAACCCTAGCCATAGGTATAAGACCATATAATAAGGTTAGTGGTTAGGTTAAAGTGCAATTCATCCTCCAATGATCTTGTTAGCGTAACGGCTATAAGATATATGGGCGAGCACATTGATGGTCCGTATCCACCTTCATTGAGATTCTTTGAGCCAATATTCTCACCCCCTCCATTCAAGTTGATTAAACGTGTTACCTACATTGACACTAATCCAAAGAGACCTCAAATAACATGTAGTTCACCACATAGCATGTAACATCTATATGAATGCAGCTAGTTGGCAACTTGAACCTTTTTTATCATGCTTGGTAGAATTGTGCTCTTGCTAAGACTTAGAAGTGGAAACTTGGTATGCTTGGATTTGAGGGAAGCTAGACTCTTTGACCTGATTGAGTTCTTTATAACTATAGTAGTGGCTTCCCCAATGGATGTGCATCAACTTTGGGAATATTTAGGGAAACTTGAGTTACTTATTCATGTGTTTGTAATGGGGGTGTCAATAGTGTGTTAGTTTCGTAAATGAGGTGATGTTAACTTGCTTAGATAAGGTTCCAAAGGTAAATTATCTTGATAAGGTCGACCCAAGAAGATGAAAAGACCTAAATGATGATATTGCATTAAATAGAAAGTTGTAAAATGTGTCGGTGTAGAACTGTATAGGTTGGTCAAGACCAAATTATACAACTTGATGGAGCTATACAGTTTTAGATAGAGAGGACCTAAGTAAAATATGAAATTTATGTCTCAAAAAGAAGAGTTTGAGCATTGGTATTATGCATTAATATTCATATTTGGTCGACATATAGGTGTATGAAAATGAGAAATTTTGGAAAGATATGGAAAAATTCACTAAGTAGGAATAGGATGTGGGTGTTTTTATTAGCTAAGAAGGAAAATTGCAATACGAAATATCAAAAGGGTAAATTGTCAAATTTGAGTGTCTACAGTTCTTTTCAATGAAGTTTACAGTGATTTGTGTGTATTAACTCATTAAGGATTCATTATGATTGTAGAGAAAGAGAAAGATATTTTTTTTAGTTGTCTATTTAGTGGTGGAACCATATGGTTAAGAGTTGAATGATTTTAGGGAGAGTTTCCTTTGTAAAATGAATCCACCACATACTGTAGAGATGCCTCCAGCACATCTTGTTGAATATTTTCCTAGAATATTTGAAAGAATGCAGGGGAAACCATATAAACCTAGAGCTTTTCCTACTTCAAAGGAGAAGGCAAAAAACTTAAATTATTCACTAACCACATTGCATACTAAATCCTCATTGTCTTATTGTGATAACATATTAGGAAAAACATTAAGTGTTTCCTTATCCACCTCAATGTTTCTCACTTTTACCTACAAGAATATTTTTGAAGAAGATAATTGCCTCCTCTTTTATATATTTATCTTTGTAAGATAATGCTCCATCAACTTTACCAGCTTATGTTCATATATTGTTATTTCTATACTTAAGGGAGGTCAAATGAAATAACTTAATATTCTTGTCCTCTTTTGATAGCCACAAAGCTCTATACTTTTGTGTCCAAATAGTTTCTCATTTAGAAGCTTGTCGGCGAGAAAATTTGTTGGGTGGAAAAATTTATGGGTTTCTTGCCAACGCTTTTGGAATCAAAGTCCTTATACTTGTATGGTGCGGCTTCGTGTTTATATGTGCATTGTGACAATGATTTCTCTGGTGTACTTTTGGTCGGGGATCCGGCAGGGGCACTCCACTAACCTTATGGAAAAGCTATTAATTGCTTGCTAGAGAATACTTTGTCTAGAGAGTAGGAAAGGGAGTGACAAAAATAGAAAGGGGAACCAATGTTGCGGGTAGAATATCATATTCCTGCACACACTAGTTATAAATCCCAACACACATTTATAAGAGGAAACAAAAAAAACTTGATGCTACTTGATAGAGGAAACCATGCATACAAAGATGCACACGTTCATATGACGTGGAAAACTGAAACTTCTTCCTTTATTAGCACCTCCATTAGAATTGTACATAGCATGATAATGGAGGAAACATAGAGAGGGGGGATTAGAATAAAATGGCTAACTCTTTTCTCTTTCACAAGTAGAAAAATGTTCTCTAATGAATTCACAAATATGTAGCCAGCTGCTTGGAAATGATAAGCCTTTACATTTTATAAGAAGAGTAGGACTCTTCATATACCCCCCAATGACACTTCATATGCCTCGACATAACTTAAAACTTTTCAACTTCCTAGTTAAACATTAAGTCACATTTTTATAACATTACAGTGACTTTATACATTAGAAATCTAAAGTAATTTTTAATTACATTAAATACATGAAAAAGTGCAACCCTAACACAAAATTAGAACATTGAAGAGAGAGAAAGTTTGGGGTGAGAGAAGAGAGAGAGAGAGAGAGAGAGGAGGAATAATCTTGTTGAAGAAGAAGAAGTCGCCCCTGATGACTTGATCTCACTACCCAACCAATATTTGTCATGTGCCACTAGAAAGCTCTCAACTCCCTTGAATTATTTACTGAATCGAGCCACAGTTGTTGTTGTTATGTCAGAATGAGAAATACACACATAGCTCAATTTTTTTGTCCAACTATCTGAAACACTATTGATATATCTGCACTTTTCGAACTAGGATAAATGCTTTTATACAATGAGTGCGATGGCAGCACAAATTCCAGTTAGAGATTCCAAATTATCCTTATTGAAAGACAATGAGTTTTTTTCCTCCTTCTTGACATATTCCTCAAATGGTTCAACTGACTCATTTTCTGTTGTGCTTTCTTTGATCACAGGAACTCCAAGTTTTTGAAATCGATGATTGATGTTATCTTGTAACTTATATGTCTGCTCTTCTTATTCGTCCAAATCTATGATGGCTCAATTTATCATCTCATACCTAGTCTCTAGGGCCCTTTCCCATGCATGGGAAAAATCCTCTGAAGGAGTATTAAAGACCTTTTTGTCGATCATCAACTGAGAGCGAGTGTCATTCATTTCCATTACTAATGGATGGAGAGGGTCCCAATGATATTTTTATTTTTCTAGGTCTTCACTAATACTATGTGCCTTATAATCAATTACACACATGTATGTGAATATTTTGACTACCTCGTGAAGCAACAACCTTCCTTTCTCGAAAAATTTTACCTATCCATTTTTCATTAGCCCATCCCTGTGTACACTACTCTTTTTCTGATTTCCCTTCTGGGATGACTTACTAGAAATGTAAAGTGCCCATATGGGAGACTTAATCTTTTTAGTAAGTGACAATTATGTTGTTTCTGGTACTGGAATGCCTTTTTGAACTTCTGAATGTCCTCTGTGTCTCTCGTCTTCGTCGCAACTGTTTTTGGTGTTGACTTACCAAAAATAGCTAGACCTAGTGTAGTAAGGCTTACTATTTTGGAAAATGGGACTCTAGAGCTTGGATCATCATGAAACGAAATTTTTTGATATGGGTTTTTTCCCAACAGCGCTCCTCTGGAATTTCAGCTTCACCCGATAACTAGTTTGAGAGATTTTAAAAATCAAAATTTTTCTGCGGGAAGCTTGGGGTTTCTCCGCCAGAAAAAATATGTTATGTGCATGCAAAAAAAAATATTTCATCCTTTGGGAACATATAATTATATGTGAATGCAAATAATTTCATTTTGATCCGGATTTTGGTTTAAAAGATATGAAGATTTTTTGTTTTAGTGACTTCGGGGTTTTTTGGCAAAAAACTCATTTTTTCTTCGTTTCGATCTGTTCTTTTCTAAGATTTTTATGTTTTCATATCATGTAGGATTTCATGGAAACATTCAAGCATAAAAATATTGTTTTTAGTTTCTGGAGGAATTTCGCCAGCATTTCGGCAACGTCTGGAGGTGTGGTGGAGGGAAAATGGCAAAAAATGACAAAGTGTTGATATTTATAGCTTACAAAGGGAAGGAGGGAAGGTGGGGCACATTTTTATATCCCTTTGAAAATGTGCAAAGGGGACATGAAAATTTATCTCATCCTATGTTTTCCACTTGTCATGTGTTTATTCGATGAGCAAATTCAAGAGGGGGTTAAACTGGAGCACCTAGGGGCTTGTTAACGGTCGCATGAGGAACTAGAAGGCGTGCTAGGGGTGGGGCACATTTTTATGTCCCTCGTGTACATTTTCAAAATGGAATAATGGTGCAATAAAAATCTCCTCATTCTAGGAAATCCAAGTGGCGTGCATGCAAGGTTAGGTGAGTGTGCAGGTCAAACTTGTCAATGGGGGCTGGAAGTTGAGCGCAAGGTCTTATTAGTGACCTAGAGACTAAATGGGGGTGAGGCGCATTTTTTTGCACCTCATGTCAATTTTTAAAGGTGAAATGGGGACATGAAAATTCACCTTCACCACAGGTTTCCACATGTCCAGGTGTGAAATTGATTAAGTGTTGGAAAGCGTACCTTGGGAACTAACTTGCGAAAATCATATATACAGCTCCCATACGAGTTTCAAGTTTTTTATATGATTTCACATGAAAAACATCATATGAGAATAATTGTGATGGTGTAAATGCTAAATTATGACTGGAACACCTCCAAATGGCTCCTTTTTTCCTGGGACCGTCACTAGTGCTCCAGAAGAATGAGCTACCTAGAACAATGTATGGAGTTTCATGAAGTCCCATCTTTTCCACCATGTAGAGAATTGAAAAATATTTCCACTTTTGTTGCTTTCAAATCACTATGGAGCTCCCAGAATATTACTTGGAATTTCAGTTCCTCTTTTGCGGTACCTACTCCTTCAAGCCCGAAAACCCGTTTTCGTTGAATTCGCTCCAAAACCTCAAAAACTTCTTAAAATATTCCAAAATCAACTCCTTGGTGTTTTTAGATCTTGAATACTCTTCCATAATGAGTCTTGACATTTTTATCTACTCCGGGGATGATCCACTATGCTTAGGAAGGTTGATGATAGCCCTTCCCAAAACTACTCTAATGCTCTAGAAGTTCTTTGAACACTTTTTGCTTCCTAAATCATCTAGGGGGCTATTTGACATTCACTTGGGGATCATTTGACTAACAGAATAGGACTGGTGTTGGGGATGGACTGCTCTGGGGGTGTCTTGGGTAGGTATGAATTTCAAATTTTTTGACATTGTGGTATTGTTGTCATGTTTTCTAGTGAATTGTTCCGTTGCAAAAACACAAGACAACAGTTGGCTTTAGCTTGGGGTCATGTTATTAACTGATCATAGTGATTACATTACATGAGAATTCCCAAAATCTTAATTTATAACACATTGACCAGTGCCTTATCCGTTGGGCTTTACAAAACCATTTGCAACTTTCAACAGATAGCAAGAAAGGGAGAACACACATACAAAATGACAAAAGGAAACAAACAACACATGAAAAGGGAAAGACACACACAACATGAAAGGGAAACAAAAAAAACTAATAATCACCTATGGTATAATGCGGGGGATAACCCACTTTCACTTATTATACTGTTTTAAATATTTCCCACTGCAGAGTAATTCTAACGGCGTCCCATCTAGGTATGAGAGTAGGAATACATTGTCACAGGAAATATCGCGAATGTAGAATGGACCGAGCCACAAGGAAAATAACTTACCATGGCTCCCTTTCAATTCTCTTCTCTAGTCCCAAAGCATAACAATAACTCCTATTTTGAATTCCATAGCTTCGGCCTTCTTGTTGAATATCCTCTTCACTTTCAATTGGTGTTCCTTGATGCGGTCCACCACTCAGAGTTTTTTTTCCTCCAGCTTCTCGAGAAATATAATTCTTTTCTCAATTGAATCCTTGTACTATTCATCTTATATTCCCTAGAGCAACTTGAGAGCTAGCATCTCGACTGTAATGGGAATCTTTGCTTTAATTCCATAAAGCAACTGGAAAGATGACATGTCAATCCATTTCTTTGGCATTATCTTGTCCACCTATAATGCATCGTACAAATTCTTGTACCAATTTCTTTGGTTCTCATCTACAATTTTGTGAACTATGGTCATGATGTTCTTGTTACTTAACTTAGCTTGACCATTTCCTTGTGGATAGTAATCTAATGAGTGAGATAGGGAAATCCCATGGCCATAGAAGAATTCAATCAACTCCCTTGAGGAAATATAGGTGGCATTATCCACCATGATATTTTGTGGGACTTCAAAATGGATGATGATATCATCCTGTATGAAATTGCATACCATTTCAGTGTTGTCCTTCTTGACTGGTATGGCCTCCACCCACTTTGTGAAATAATCTGTTGTCGTAAGCATGTAGGTGTGACCTGCACTTGAATGGGGATTCAAAGAACCAATGAAGTCCAATCCCCACTATTGAAATGGTTCTTCAATGACATCCAGCCTGAGGAGAAGCACTGTGAGTTGTGTCCTCCCAATAAACTGCTAACATGATTTGCACTTGGAGACCGATTCTTGAGTGTTTGTGAAGAGGGTAGGCCAATAATATCTTCCTCAAAGGATCTTATGGGTAGTGAACATCACTGAAAATTGTCTTCCACGTGCTTGGTCGTGATATGCTCTTAGCAACTTCTCATGTTGCTCTTTATCTACACACCTAAGAAATCATCCATCAAGAGCTCTTTTGTAGAGTGCATGGTTCCAAATTACAAAAAAAAAATTCCATTAGCTTTAACATTTTCCATTGCTTGTAGTCAAGATGGGCGGGGTATTCTCCATAGGTCAGGTAATAAGAAATATATGCATACCATTCACCGGTGGTGTTCATGACAAAGAGAACTCATGGCCTATCTTCAAAACATTTAGAAAAAAGACAATCATTACCACCATGTTGAGATTTGAGAGCCTCATCCTCATAAATCAATCTACATAAACCATTTCCTTGGAACATATTAGAGGTTCGAATATCTAGATCATATTCTTGGATCTTTGCAATCTAATTTCCTCTCTTCACTTTGGGGTCTTGCTGGGTTAGAGTGGACTTGATTGTTGTACCTGAAACCATCACTACAGTGTGAGAATTGAGTATGTAGAATCTGAAGTTATTCACGACTTTGATTAGTGCGTAGGCATGTTTTTCTAGATGGTTGTATTTTAACTCATGTTTCTTCAATGGGCAACTCATGATGGCAATAGGTGCTTCCACTCCTTCCTTGTTTTTCTAGACAAGAATAGCATAGAGGATTTGCTCTGAAGCATAGTAGTACATGATGAATTATTTATTGCAATTAGGGCACATCAGAGTCAAATCCTTAGCAATGGCTATTTTTATTGCTTCAAAAACTATCTTTCCATCATCATTCTACTTGAAGTTGGCTTGAGGTTTCATCATGGTCGTGATATTCTTAGTCAATTCTACAAACTCAGGGGAAAGGTGTCGAAGAAAATTGACTTTTCTAAAGAAGGAATGAACTCCCTTCTTACTTGTGGGAAAGGATAATACTTAAATGGCTTTTACTCTTTCGGGATTGATGATTTCTCCTTGTTTGTTGACAATGTGTCCCAATAGTATACCTTCTGTGACCTCGAAGATAAAAAGTTTTGGGTTCAGGGATATGCCATGCTTTCTACATCTCATGAGTACCTATTCTAGGTGATGGATATGGTCTCCTCTCCTTTTTGAGAAGACTGCGAGTTTGTCTAAATATATTATAATGTAGTGCTTCAAGTCTTTGAAGGCAAGATCCATCACTCTTTGAAAGGTTGCCCTTGTATTGATTAGGTCAAAAGGAATTCTTCTGTATACAAAAGTGCCCCATGGTGCTATGAAGGTTGTTTTGGTATGATCTTCCTCCACTACCTCAATTTGATTATACCCTGAAAATCCATCTGGAAATAAGATCATTTCTGATCCCATGATTGTCTACAAGATGTGGTCCATGATCGAGAGAGGATAATTATGCTTCAGGGAGGCCTCATTTAAATTGTGGAAATCCACACATATACTTATCTCACCATTCTTCTTTCGCATTGGTATGATGTTTTCTACCCATGTACAATGATGGATAGGGAAGATGATCCTTGCATTGAGAATCTTCATAACTTCCTCTTTGATGGTGTCCACTATCTTCGGGTTGTATGGCCTCTATTTTTTATTGAATGGATTTTCATCTAGCTTCAAGGGAATGGAATGATGCATTTCCTTCAGTTAAAAGGAATTAAGATCATCATAAGAGTAGGCCAAGACATCTAAATACTTCTTGAGCAATAAAACAAACCTTCTCTTTTCTTCAAGCGAACAACAATTTCCAATGTTGACCATTCTTGGATTCTCAGCAGTCCTGATATTTTCCTTTTCAAACTCAGCAGTGCACTTGGATGACTCCTTCACTATGTCTTTGATGAATCAGTCATTATTATCAAAGAGATATTCTAGCGACACTAAGCCTCTAAGGATATTATTTCCTTTGAGTTTGAGCACTCCTTCATCGATTCCTTTAATTCCTAATTTATCTTCTTCAGATACTTATTCCCTGTGTGGATTCTAACTCCCTTCGAAGAAGAGACTATTGAAATTATCTCTTTGATCTAAGAAATCTTGGAGTTGATTTTCGTCATTGAATACTTGCCATTGGTTTGTATTATCGGGTACACTGTGTCTGAAAACCATCTTCGCGATCACCTCATTTTTGCCAAAATATGGATGCGGTATCACTATGAAGCTAACACTGCAAGAGAATCATCCTTTTCATTATGCTCCTGAGGGATGGGTTCGATGGGGAATACCTCAAAATATTCGATACAGTCCCATACTTTGTTTCTGTAATTTCAAAGTCTTAGATTCTTCACTTGGTATTGCTTCTAGACTTACTTCACTATCACCTCCACGTCTCCAAGACACCTAAGCTTCTTTACACCCATCAACTCTACAACATCCATCCCTAATATGAGATATTAGTATTCTATAGTATTGTTAGTATTTTCAAATTGAATCTTATACAAAAATGGGAAAGATTCACCTGAGGGTGAATTCAATACTACGTCTGCCCTAGACCCTGCACTTAAATGGATTCCATCAAACTCCATGGTCCAAAGCTATTCTTTCTCCTCTTCAATAAGGAAATGAATCTTTTCATCCCTTTCTAATGTGAGAAAATAATTTCCCATCCCACTATCTTGGAAAAATATATTAGTCCTTGGATCATTTGATTTTTGTGTTGCGTACTTCATCTTGCATACTGGCAGCATATTTTTCATCTCCCCTTTCACAAGTATGGTTGCAAAGGACCATCCATTTTGATTTCTCCACCTAAATCTCTGCAAAAACTCCTACTCAACAGTGTTCTAAAATACTTTGGAGTGTAGGATACCAAAATAGTGAGCAACACTTTCTTCTCTGGGAATTCTATCAGTGCCACCTGTACATCTTTGATTTTTCCTACCAATGAAACTTCTTTAGATTCCATTGAATAGAAATATCCACTCGCACGGGTCAAGGTAACTCCTATGGAATTGGCTACTTTGACATGCATGACATTTTCATAGGCTCCAGAATCTATGATACACTTATTCAATTGGTATCCTTTGACTAAAAGAGATAGATAGAAAGGTTCAAATTTATTGGTCTTTGATGCACTGAGTGCCAACATGTTCTGAGAGGGAGGTTTGGATGGTGTGAGTAGTAATCCATTATAATTTTAGCTTGTTACTTTAGCACTACCACCTTGAACCGGGTAGGGTGTGTTTGTAAATATTCAAGATCTATGATTTGGACTTTGGTTTTACTCTCGCGTTCCACATAATCAATTGGGGTTGTAGTGGGAATATTTGATGTCCCGGGACTAACAAAAGTTTTACATGGTGAAGGTGTTGTTACCTTGGGAATTTTATTCTCCTTAACAGTCGAGGTAACAAGTTTAGAAGGAGGTGAGGTAGTGTTATCCTGCAAAATTTGACAAGGGCAATTTGCAGGTAACCATACCCCAAGGAAGTTTGACAACATTTGAAGAAGCCCAAACTTCCTTTCAAAAAACCAGGATGTTATAAGACTTGTCACTTTTTGTTAATCCTTTGGTGTACCCATCTTAATGTCAACATGACTGAAGTTGCACCCCTTTTTACACTGGGTGCAATCTCTGGAGTGTAGACACACCAAAATCTGCGCTCCCTCTTAATCCTTTGGCACACTCATTGTTATGTCAACATCACTAAATTTGTGCCCCTTTAGTCCTTTGGTGCTGAAAATATTGTGTCAACACCAAAACATTTGCGCTAAGCATTCTCATTAGCGTGATTTCCCTTATGTCGACACTCCCAAGACCGTTCCAAAGGCGGTTGGTGAGGTCATAAATGTCAATTTTTCTATAAATATGTGCCTAACACCTGTCATTTTCATGAATTGAAAATTGTGAAAGGTATTTTTTCTACACCTGCCAGCCATCCTTGTCAGCCCTTGCATGTCATTTTTCAAGCTTTTGGACCCCATTTCATTCTTCATCTGTTATAAATCCCGGTAAGAGGCTCCTTTCCTGGTTGTTGTTTTTGTTTTTGTTGTATTAGGTACTAGGCTTGTATCAAAATATTAAATCTAAAAGAACCTAACAATCTACAAACCAGCTGAAACCCTTTTTCCTCTCCTTCCAGATCTGTAAATTTGGAAGACCCCTGCCTCTGAAGAAACCAAAAAACCCATATTTCCCTGCTTGTTGCCTTGCCAAAAAAACCCTCTCTTTGCCATCTGACAAATCCAAAAGAGAGAGGAAAAGAAATCAAGAAATTGCCAAAATTATCAAACTGTCGAAACCTTTGGCGCGCTGTTTTTCCATGTTACACCTCCCACAGTTGCGCTTTGGCGCACTTTAAACTCATGTAACACAAACTTTTTCTGCACCTAGTCAAAACATATTTTTCCTAAGGCACAGGTGCAACTTCCTTAACATCAACATAACATGTTGTATGCTGCAAATCCGCGCCGTGCGCTTTATCCTTTAGCACTAAAACTTCTTGTGCAACACCTCTCAAAATTGCACCCTTTCTAAACAAGGTGTAACTTTTCTCATGTCAACACCTGGAGAAAATTTTCTTGTGTTAACACCTTGCCAAATGTGCCAAAGCATAACAGGGCCCCTGCAGCCTGCTCTAAACCTGCACCTTGCGCCCTAAGGCTTATAATTGTTCGTTCTTCATTCTGCAAGCTTTCATTATGAATAACATGATGGTTGACATGGCTCTTCTATGTTGGACCTCCTTGATTCTTCTTGTAGAACAACAACATCCATCCTTGAGCTCACATATGTCTTCATCAAGCAAGAAACCAACTAAAGCTAAAGCTAAAGCTAAGCAGTCAGAACAAGAGATGAAGTATAAGTATCAGAGAGTCAGAATGCCTGACTCATATGTAGAGTGCATCCTTGACATTAGAGACTATGAGTTGGGTCATATCAACATGGATTATTTCTAGGCAAGGACCACTCAGGCAAGCAGTGGCCCATGGATGAACAAATTAGTAGTCAGTGGACTGTACTTTACAACTGGGCTTCCAGTGAGTGCCATAAATAATGAGTTTATCATGTTGGTTTCCCGATGCTATAACAAAGACACTAGATGTGTCGAAAATAAAGAATAGCAGACCATCATAAACCTCACATCTCGTCACTTTGAGATGATCCTAGGCATCCCTCATCACAAGAAATATGTAGAAATAAGTATTGAAGACTGCAAGAAGGCATGGGATGATAATTAAGATAAGTGCATGCAGATGATGAATGAACTCTACCTAAAGAACAAGAATCTGGTGAGCAGATGGCCACAAACCATCCACCGTAGTGAATTCAATGAGGAGTTAAGTGATACAATCACCTTCTTAAACAAAGTATTTGGGCTCCCTGATGCCCATTATTTCCACAAGTGGATGCTAAGGTATCTGGATAATATGAGAAAGAATGCACCTGATCAGTGCTTTGACTGGGGAAAAATCATAAGCAACACCATCTCACAACAGCTCTAACAAGTTCTAACAATTGGGAAGCTCTACATGAATTCCTACGTTGTATACGTTGTTGCGTCAAAAAGGGATTTTGCAGGATTAACTCAAAATGGGGTATGGCCCCAAGTCAAAATATACGAGTTCTATCCAGAGCTAAAGCTCAAGGCCATCATCCCGTAGTTCTCTAAATTAATGATGTATTCTTCTATGAGGTAATCTATTTGTTGAGGCCAAACATGAGACACAGTCGGACCAGCCCGAGTGTGATTGCTGCTACAAAGAAATGGGGAGCATTGTTCACACAATTCCCCACATTCACATACCTCAGAGCTATGAATTTTGAGGGAGAACCAAAAAAGCGTCCAAGGTTCGCAGGGCCCAAGCTGAACTTCCTGGAATTGTCAAGGCAGCTAATCACTTACCATGAAAATTGCATGAAGAGAAATAAAGGAGGAACTCTATTCCCCCTTACAGTTAGCCGATACACCTACCCTACACTTGCTAAAGCACGGGAGATGTATGCTGAGCTAGATCTGTTGAATTTGAAACACAACTTCCCAGTAAGGCTGACCTTCGACTGTCGGAGTTGCCTCTCGAAGGTAAAAATTGATCCCATCCATGTTCCCGAGATCGAGGACATTTGGATCAACCTGACACATGAGATAGACATCAAGCGAAAGGATCACTCCCGAATGGCTCTGGAAGAGATCATCCACTATGGAGTTTCCATTGTCCCAAAGGAATTACAAGAGACTGATCAAAAAATTGATCAAGTTTACCTTGACACAGCTGGGGACGATTGGCGATTCACGGAGATCGACAGAGCCAAAGCGCTGAAAACCATTCAAGAAAGGGTTAAGCTCACATTACAGCGCACCAAACATTGATGCAAACAGAATGGTCTCACATACCTTGGGGTTGACTTCACATCTTCTCCTTCAGGTAGGGCACCTCCAAGACCGGCCCATGTGCTGAAAGGAAAAGGAAAGGACAAGGAGGGCAAACCCAGCAGACAAGAAGAAACTCCTGAAAGTCTTCCTCCTACTTCTAAGAAGCAAGTAGTTGACTTGGTGTCTCTAGGTAAAGAAGAAACAATAGATTTTTAAATGGATACATCCATCCAGGATGTTATCATAGCTACAACTACAGAGGTACCCAACATTCCTCCTTCCATTTCTTCTCCCCCTCCTGTCATTTAAGCATCTATCCCTATGGATGTGTCTTCTCCTCTCCCTTCCTCCCTTCCATCTCCCACCTCTTCCATCTTCTCCTCTCTTACGGATATGTCACCCCGTGTTTCCTCAATCTTAATGACGATCCCTTCCATTCCAACATCCTTCTCCTCCCCGTTAGTAACTCCAGGCCCCACAAGCAGCAGTGCGTTGGACTCCTTGTCAATGCCACCACCAAGTGTTTCAACACACTTCCCTGAGGCCTCTGTAGTTACTCCCCCTCTCACTCCCGTTTCTTCTTCTTCCTCCACTCCCACTCCCATAAGTCCTGGTTGGATTTCTGACCATCTAAGCTAGCATAAGAGAAAAGTTCCCATTGCACCAATGGATATCTCTGTTATTCCGAAGAAGGGAACCAAGAATCAGAAAGCGATAACTCACTTTTCTAAAATCACTTTGAGAGAGAGATTCATGGAGATATCTTACTCAGATCCCACCAAGAGAAAAGAATATTTGTCTCCCATAGATTTCACGTTGACTCAATTCACAATGGGGACCTCATCTGAAATCCTACAAGGAGAAGCCTTATCTTCCGTGGATGCTCTCTGCAAGAATATCCAAGAGGAAAAAGAGGAGAAAATAATACTCAAAGAACAAAACAAACATCTCCTACAAGCATTGCAGAAAATGGGCAATGCTCCTCTAGTAACTGCCGCCGAACCTATTCAAGTTCCCAGTCAAGAGAAAATGAATGAATATGTTAAGATTGGTGAACAAGGCATGATAGTATCATCCTGGATCAAGCGGATCCTCAGAGATAGTGAAGAAATGATTGGGAAATTCACATTGCTCTATCAGGATGTAACTCAAGCAAATAAGGAGCTACAAGAAGTAGCAAGTGCTCTATCTGAAGAGTTGGATAATGCCAGGTTACAACATGAAACATTCCAAACAATGGTTAACTATTCAGTTCATGACCTATTGAATGTAGGCATTGTCAATCATCCGCGTGTACATAATAAAGCTCTCGTTGCATTAGATTACCAGGTTGATCAGATGGAATATATCCTGGAGAGAATTGATAAAATCAAAGATGAAGCCCTGGAATCACAATACAACATGGAGCAGATAGTTACAAAAATGTCTCCATGGATGCTCAGTGAATCATATAACTTGAGGGAAGTAGATGATACATTCCAGCACTTCAAGGCTATTGTCACTCAAGGTTTGGCACCAGAGGTCACTTTCAACCGAGATTCAATCAATAACCTCTTTTCCTACTGCAATTTCATTGGCTTTTTAATCAATTCATGTGACACTTTCGCCACGTTACCTGACAAGCTCAAGAATGAAAAAGAAACTTGCAAAGTCATTCGTGACCATTTTAATGGTCCCAACCATGATCAACTTCAAACAATGATCAGCAAGTTTATAGAATATTGAGCACAGTGTCACATCGACTCTCCTAATCAAAAGCAAGACACCAAGTTTGAACAAAGGGATGATGAGGAGTAGTTTCTCCTCTCGTGTGTGCGTTGATCATTTTTGTAAAATATTTAAAAAACATGTTGGCATATACGATGACCTCATCCATGTTACACCATGGGATGTTGCCATCCAAAAACTTTCCCAAAGTCAACTTTTGACTTTTTAGATATTTTGTAAATATCTTGTAAGATATTTTGTTAGTGTTTGGTTTGCTTTTTTCTTCTTTCCTCTTCTCCTTCTATAAATACTTGAATACTTGTTGTACTCAGGGTGGACATTTTTTTTATGAAAAGATAAGTGAGGAGAGAAAGACTTTGTGTTTTCTTGTAACCGAAGAAATATTAATACATATGTTCAGACTTTGTGCTTAATATATGTGTTATTTGCATCAGATCTTTCTTAAGTTAGATCTATTTTTTTATTCTGTTGGACTCATTCCTACTATTATCATATGTTCATCGGTATTGCTTTAATTTTTTATGCAAGTAAGTTTGGATTTGTCTACTACCAGCCCATAGCATAAACCTTCTGACCTTTCTATCTTGGAATTCATTTATTTTCTTCCTTCAGATCTATCCTCCTTCGTTCCTTCCTTCCCATCTTTCTGTTCATTGTTGGAACTACCTCTACTGGGATGAGATCCGAAACCCCCTGAAGTTATAATAGTGTAGATTTGCACATATTCCTGCTTGATAGACTACCAATAAACTAGTTTCTCTTTGTTGTCTCAAAGAGGGGCGATGCCCTGCACACTATTGTCATGTTTCCCCATGACCTACCTAACCGACAGTTTTTCAGACCAAAAGGTAGTAGGCTTCGTGGGTATCTTAGATGATTTCATGGGAATAACATTTGGAGAAAGATTGTTCTTAGAAATTTTAGGACTAGGGGGGAACTAGAGGACTTACTTGACGTGGAAATAGGCTTCTTGCTAACTAGTGGTTCTAGTTTCTCTTTGGTCAAATCCATCAAAAGTGGTAGCAGTGATCCTCTGCTAATAATTTTGTTTTGTGAAACTTCAGTAAGATGATCCTCTTTCTTTTTCTTCACTGTGGATGTTGAAGATGAAGATCTTTTATTTGGCTCTGCACGAGTGAACACCGCACATGAGAATCTTGGCACTTTTTCATCATCATCATCTTTGCTTCCTAAAACATACTCAAAAATACCATTTTGGGCCTCACCAACAACTTCTTCAACCTCCAGATAGTTCTCATTATCACCTACATCTTCTTCTTCAGGTTCCTCTATCTCTGCTTCCTCCTCTAGTTCATCTGTGTCACATACGACATTTACTGGTGGTGCTTTGAGAGTGATCTGGCAAGGGGTGGAGTTATTCTTTGCTGATTCGGAGGATTAGGATTCCTTGGAGCATTCCGCATGGTGATTTGAGACAGTTGTTTCTTCAAGGCAACCATATCATTAGCCATCTTCTGGATCATAGGATTGGTGAGAGATGAGCTTGAACTTTGACCTTTTTGTTTTCCATTAGGGCCCTTCACGTTTCCAAAAAATATTAAATCATCTTCAGCAATGATTGCATAATCATGTGCTTCTTTCAAATCCCTAGGTTGGGATCTTCTGAGGAAGAAACCAACTTCCAGCGGCAGAGCACTAATGAAGAATATTTTCAAATTATTGTCAGAAGGTGTGAAATCTTCAGGGATCCTTCTAATTATGTAATTATATTTGGAAATAAAATATCTCATTGACTCAAAAGGTTCCTTCTTCATTTTCTCCAGTTAGACCAAGAGGTTTTGAAAATCCTCCCTAGTCTTGAACTTGCGCTAAAAATTACTTCTTATGTCTTCCCAGAAAGTGACAGACCTAGCAGGTAACATGTAGAACCATTTGGAAGCCTTCTCTTGTAGTGATTCCACAAATAGTCTTATAGATAAATCCTCATGTTCTACACCCAATATGTTGCAGGAAGTGATGAATGCAGTTACGTGCTCCTTGGAGAGTTGGGAAACATCTCCTATGAATTTTGGGAATTTCTTACTCGAACCTCGTGGTAGCTTATGTATGTGTAATTGGGCCGGTATTTCCACCACTTGGTACATTTGGTCTATATTCTTCATGATCTGTCATCTTGTCTCTGAGTATGGCTTCAAACCTTTCTAGGGGGTTACGACTTTAGCTGTTGCTCTTGCATTTTCTTCGGCTTGAGATCTTTTAATTTCTTCGATTTGGGATCTTATCTCATCTTTTTCTCTTACTTCTCTTTCTTGAGCTTCTTCTTCAGTTTCCACGTCATTGAAATATTCAAGATTCTCATCTACGTATGGAAGCTCAACGTTTAATGGGTTAACAACACTTGACTTCTAGTGAAAGCAGTTTCCAGGTGAAGAGGAGAACTTGGATTTGTGAGCAGTTCTTGTCTTCTTTGAAGTTCCTCAAAGATAGGATCGGTTTGTCCTCCTTACCTTTGTAGCCGAGTATATCTTCTATCTACCAACTTGGAGATGTATGCTCTTCTCTTTGGTGCCTTAACCTTCCTTGCTCTTTCTAGTTTAGTGCCACGTTCTTCTTCGAGGTCCAATACTCTCATGGCAATGAAGTATTGAGTGAAACTTTTAATGTTATACCAAATTGTGTCTCTCAAATTTGAAGCGATATCCTCTTGAATGTGGAACAATAACTTGGGTCTTTCAATAAGAGGATTATCCGAAATATCCATGGTTTTGAGGCATAAGGATCATGTGGCTTTTCAACTTCTAATTTTTTATTTTTTGGATTTTGATTTTTTTTTGTATTTTTGAGGTCATTATTTGGTACATATGTTGTTAAATCTACCCCATGGTGAGCACCAACAACTGTTAGCAAGAAAAAAATTGAGTGGACAAATTTATGGGTTTATTTTCAATACTCTGGGATTTGAAGTCCCTCTACTTTTATGGTGCAGCTATGTGTTTATATGCGCATTATGATAGTGAATTCCCTAATGGTCTTTTGGTCAGGGATCCGACAGGGGAACTCCACTGACCTTGCGGTAAAGCTAGAAATTTCTTGTTATATAATAATTTGTTTGGAGAGTGGGAAATAGAGTGAGAAAATAGAGAGGGGAAATAATGTTGTGGATAGAATATCATCTTCCTTCACACACTATTTATAAACCCCAACACACATTTATAAGAGGAAACAACAAAACTTTGATGTTACTGGCTAGAGGAAACCATGCATACAAATATGCACACATTCATATGCCTTGGAAAACTTTTTCCTTTATTAGCATCTCTATTAGAGTTGTACATAGCATGAGAATGGAGGAATCATAGAGAGGGGGGGATTAGAAAAAAATGGCTAGCTCTTTTCTCTTTCATAAGTAGAAAATTCTCTCTCATGAATTCACAAATATGCAACCAGCCCCTTGGAAATGATAAGCCTTTACATTTTATAAGAAGATAGGGGAATATTTGTCTACGCCCCAATGAATCTTCATATGTCTCAACATAACTTAAAAATTTTCAACTTCCTAGGAAAACATTAAGTCCCCTTTTATAACATAAAGGTGAATTTATACATTAGAAACCTAAAGTAACTTTTAATTACATTAAAGACATGAAAAAGTGCAACCCCAATGCAAAATTAGAACATTGAAGAGAGATAAATTTTAGGGGGTGAGAGAAGCGAGAGAGAGAGAGAGAAGGAAGAAGAATCATGCTGAAGAAGAAGAAGTTTCCCTGATGACTTGATCTCACTTCCCGCCCGATCTTCGTCCTGTACCGCTGGAAAGATCTCAAATCCCTTGAATTCTTTACTGAATCGATCCACAACAGATGTTATTCTGTCAACATGAGGAATATGCTCACAACTCAAAGTTTCTATCCAACCATCTAAAACATTGTTGATATCTCGGCACTTTTCGAGCCAGGATGAATGTTTTTCTGCAATGAGTACGATGGTGGCACGAATTCCAACTAGAGATTCTAAAGTATCCTCATTGAAAGAAAATGGGTTATCAGCATCCTTCTTGACATATTCCTCGAATGGTTCAACCAACTCATCTTTCGTTGTGTTTTATTTGATCATAGGAACTCCAAGTTTTTGAATTTTTCGATTGATGTTATCTTGCAACTTATATGCTTGCTCTTCTTTTTCATCCAACTCTACAATGGTGAAAAATGACTAAGTGTTGATATTTATAGCTTGCAAAAGAAAGGAGGGAAGGTGGGGCAAATTTTTCTGTCCCTTTCATCTCTTTGTAAAGGTTTAAAGGGGACATGAAAATGCACCTCATCTTATGCTTGTCACTTGTCATGGGTTTATTTGATGAGCAAATTGAAGAGGGGGCTAAACTGGAGCACCTGGGGGTTTGTTAACTGTCACATGAGGAACTAGAAGGAATGTTAGGGGTGGGGTACATTTTTATTTCCCTTTACAAAAGGTACAAAGGGTGCAATAAAATGCACCTCATTTTCGGAAATCCAAGTGGCATGCATGCATGCAAGGTTAGGTGAGTGTGCAGGTCAAACTGGTCAATGGGGACTGGAAGTTGAGCACAAGGTCATATTGGTGACCCTGATACTAAATGGGGGTGAGGCACATTTTTTTTACACCTCATGTCCCTCTGTAAAGGTGCAATGGGGACATGAAAATGTGCCTTCACCATAGACTTCCACATGTCCAGGTGTGAAATTGACTAAGTGTTGGAAAGCCTACCTTGGGATCCAACTTGCGAAGAGCTCTCGAATGAGTTTTTGAGCGCTTATTTATATGATTTCGCATGAAAAAAATCATCTGATAAGAATGGTGATGATCTCAAGGCTCAATTCTTACTGCAACACCTCCAAATGGCTCTATTTTTCTCGGGACCACTAGTAGTGCACCAGAAGAATGAGTTGCCTAGAACAATGTATGGAGTTTCAAGAAGTCCTATCATTTCCAACATGTAGAACATTGGAAAATATTTCCATTGGTAATTTTTTTGGCGTTCAAATCACTATGGAGCTTCTAGAATCTCACTTGGAAGTTTATTTCCTCTTTTGCGGTACATGCTCCTTCAGGCCCAAAAACCCGTTTTCTTTGAATTGGCTCCAAAACCTCCGAAACTTCCCGAAATATTCCAAAATAAACTCCTTAATTTTTTTAGCTCTTGAATACTCCTCCATGATGAGTCTTGTCCTTTTTATCTGTTATGTTTTTGGAGCCTATATGCATGTTAGAATGTGGTACACCTTCTATGTGTTACACTCGGGTATTTTTACGGCGGTCCCGCTCGCCGGTGAGCGAGTCAGGGCGGTTCGGGGGTGTGAAGCCCCCCCCCCCGATGGAAGGGGGTTCAGGGGTGAAGCCCCCAAAGCAAATTTTCATGGGTGGTTTATTAACCCATGGGTAATGGGTAACCGTTATGGGTTGTTTTTGGGCCCATGGTTTTTTCGGTCTTTTGCCCATTGTTTTGATACCCACGGTTTTTGCCCTTGGTTTTGTATCAAACTGCTTAAGTAGTTGTCTATTTATATGGTCTTATGCATATGATAGATGTACAAGTAAATGTATTGCAGATGTGTTTTGAATTCAGGTGTGAATTCTGTAGAGTTTATTGAGCATAGCTCCAAATGGATCTGGGTATTGTATTGAGAGAGTGGAGGCTTGTAATAAAATCTGAGCAAGTGATTCTTGGTGGACGTAGCCCAAATTGGGTGAACCACGTTAAATATTGTCTCTCTGTGTTGTGTTATTTATTCTGCACTTTTATTTGAGATCTATAATATTGTCTGCATATTAGTTTCTACTGTTGCGATTTTGTAAGGGATTATTCCGCATATTTTATCTCTTATTTCCTAACATTATCTACTCCAGGGATGATGCACTAGGCTTAGGAAGGTTGATGATAGCCCTTCCCAAAACAGCTTGAATGCTCCTGATGTTCTTTGAACACTTTTTGCATCCTAAATCACCTAGGGGAGCTACTTGACATTCACTTGGGGATCATTTGAATAATAGGATAGGACTAGTGTTGGGGATGGACTACCATGGGGGTGTCTTGAGAAGGTATGACTTTCAAAAAAATTGACACTGTGCTATGGTTGTACTATTTTCTAGTGAATTTTTCCTTTGCAAAAATATGGGACAACACAACTTGAGAATGAACATTTATTAGGATATTTTTCTCCTGAATATAAAGCTAATGGTTCATTCTTTCATCAATAATTTATTTTTGAATAATCACAAGTTCCTCATTAATTTCCTTCTTTTGGGGAAAAACATTAACAAATGAATACTTATTCCACTTTTGATATTAAACTTTACATTCTTGAGCTTTTTCACTATTTTGTACATCATAGATCCATTAACATTGATGTTACACCACTCTTTAATACTCTCTTCCAAACTTAGTTGGTGAAGCCACATATCTTCAAATTTGAAGTGGTTCCTAACTTTCCTTATATCGTTCTCTAATTTTGATGGAACCATATTATGGTCAAATATTATCCTTTGGAGGGAAGAAAACACAAAGAAAGACAATAATTATAATAAATAAACCATTCAAAAGAAACTATAAATATGTCAAACTTGACCTGAATTAAATTTTCTTTGGGCTCTGCTAGGTTTTTTGCTTGCATGCTTTTGCTCGTGTTATCTTTTTCCTTAGGTCTTATCAAGCTTGTATCATGTCACCACTAGCTTTGATTTAATCTCATAGTGCTTTCGACACTTATTCCGCCCGTTTTGGGCGGCACTTGCCTTTATAACGGCCTCTAACCCTCCAGTTACAACATATGTTGCAAATGGTGGTGAAGATAGCTCCCAAATGCGTGAGGAAATTCGTCCCAAAATTTTACGATGAGGTAATGATTTCGAAAATCCTCCAAATGTTTATATTGATATTGATTTTATTGAACTTATTATTTAGTTTTATCAAAATAATTGCTTGATAGCATATTAATATGGCCGCATCCCATCTGAGTCATATTTACAGACCTGGATTAAGAAAAATTGGGGAAAATCGGCATCCAGGTTACTGGTGTTCGAAGTTTCACCAAAGTGTTTTATTTTTTTTTACTTTTCATGAGTCGTTGAAAGCCCAACTTAATCTTGAGCATTCTACCTGTTGGTATATCGGTAACACTTTGCTTATTCTGTCGAAATGGACCCACGATTTCAGTCCATCCAATCAGGTCTCTCTTTGAGTCCCTGTCTAGGTGGAGTTATGGGCCTTCCATTACAACTTTGGCCTTTTTTGAATGACATTATTCGACCCCCTGGTTGTGTGATTTGTCACGAACCTGATCATTTTTTATGCATGACCACATAAATGGGTTTGTGTTGAGGTTGATTTAGCTTCAATCTGCGGGACCACATAGACATTCAAGTCAGGTACATGCGTATCTCACAGAAAAATTTCTATTTCAACCTACCAAATATTTGCTCTTTCGACTATCAAGCCACTGATCATCACATTCGATATTGTCCTCTTTCTCAACGTGTCTAAACCTACTAACTCTCAACCTGACTCCTGGTTCGTAAAAGGTTATTTATCGAGGAATGGAACATAATGGCTAATAAGAAGGGTGTTGGTGGTAAATCCGCTTATGCGGCTCCCCCACCATCCTCTAGGCAATAGTATGCTTCTAGTTTCCTTGCCTCCCGTGCCACCTCAACAAGCTTCAACTAGCTCAACCTTCTCTGCCTGAACAGAGCCAACTAACTCCACAAAAATAGAATTTTGGGATGGTTGTTACAACATCGTCCTCCCAACGCCATTCACGGAGTCCTCCTAGAGAGAACTTGGGGGAGGTGGTTGGGTCAGGTGGGCCTAGGCGTGCCGCACCAACTCGATGGAGCCACTCAGTTCAAACCAATTTGTTTTTCTTTCCAATAGTTTTGGCATCTTAAGCTCAACAGATGTGTTGTGGGATGAGTAGGAAGAGGAGTTGGTCATGTTTGACCTTCCATGAATTGTCTCTTATGGAATGTTAGAGGTCTCACAAAATCCTCTCAAAAATATTATGTGAAACATGCTTGTCAAGTTAATTGGTAGTCTTGTTATTTATTTGTTTGCAAGAGGTTGAAATTACTGGTTTCCTTCTTCAGACTTCCTTAATGCGTATTGTGTCGAATTACATGCATTAATTTTCTTCTCATTTGGAAGGCAAAGGCAGTGTTTCAATTTTTATGTCTCCTAGATTTTCTGTCATGATAACAACCACAGATCACGATCTTGACAATCGGGCCTTGTGGATTATTTTGAATCTTAATGGTTTTTCACTTGGTGTATTAAATCTTTATGCACCTAATGATGGCCTGGAAAGGTCGACATTATGGCGTTGGTTAGGTGACAATTTACCCCTTGTTTATTGGATTTTCTGTGGAGATTTTAATATGGTTGAACATCCCGAGGACAAGATGGGGGCCCTTCCTATGCGTTAGTGCATTGGAGAGCAGGAAGATTGGCTTTATTTAAAAAACATGTGGAGCATTAAAGACCCTTTTTTAATAGGTGGTGAAAAAATTTACTTCTCAAAATTAGTTTATTTGGTCCAATTTTCGAGAGGGACCCGCACGTGTTCTAAAAAGGCTCGATTGTGTCATGATTTTTCAGCAATCAAATCTTTGAGCTGGCATCCAATGGTTATTCTTCAGGTCACCACCTAGCCAGATATTCTATTTTCAGATCATTCCCCCATCTCTTTTACGATCACGTGGAATGGGGCAACTCTCAAGGTGTCAAACATGTAATTTTATCTAAATGTCTCTCTGTTGAGTCATCCAGGGGTCTTAAATATTATAGAAAAGGTGTGGAATATGGCACCACGTCCACTACTCACTGCAGTTGGATTTCTTGATGGAATGAAGCTATTCAGCGGATGACCAAGTTTCTTCACCATTTTGGCAAACAAGTGGCCCAAGTCTGTAAGCAAGTTGATGTCAGCTCTTCAATAGGAATTTCAAAGAATTACCTTGTTGCTTGAGTCCTAACCTTTTGATGTGCCAACTCAAGTTCGAGTTGCGTAGCTCAGACACCAACTCAAAGTTATTGAACAACACAAAGCCAAAGGTGTGAAGATTCATGCTCGAATCCACTAGTTGAAAACTAGTGATCACACGTCTAAAAGCTTCTTCAAATTTCTCAGATCCAAGCATGTCAGGAACAAATCAAGGCTATTCAAATGGCTCACTCTTGGGTCACCTCTCTCCCAGAGATTGCTTCAGATTTTGTGGAGCATTACACCTCTGGTCTTTCAAGCCAGGGAATCTTCAGCTGAAAATAATGTTGCTCTTCAGCAATGCATTAAGATGGTTCCATATAAGCTGAAGTCAATATGATAGGAAACATTGTGATGTTTCTATATCTATTGAAGAGCTTCGTGGTGCCCTCCTTTTTCTTGTTGATGAAAAATCTCCAGGATTAGATGGATTTCACGTGTGAGTTCTATAAAGTTTGTTTGGCCTTTTATTTGCTAGGATTTATTAAAAGTGTAACAGGAGGCTCTTCTAGAATCAATCATTAGGTAATATTATTAACAAAGGCAATATCAAATTCATTCCTAAAGCTGGGAACCCATAGAGGTTATCACTAATTAGTGACCTATCACCCTTCTTAATGTGTCTTATAAGATTATGGCTAAGGTGCTTGCTCTTCTGTATTGTCCCCCTACTTCCTAAGATTGTGCATCCTGAGAAGACTAGTTTTGCTTAAAGGGAGGTACATTCTAGATAATCTTATAGTTGTTTGGGAAGGCATGGAATGGGCCCAGACCTCTTTGCAATAGGTGCTTTTTTTAAAAAAATTGACTTTGAGAAGGCTTATGATCGTATTGAGTGGCCTTTTATTCTTGTTATGCTTCGGGCTCTGGGATTTGGAACCTTTTTTTCTCAATGTTGTTCAGACTCTTTTTGTATGATGCTTCTTCCTGTCTCACCATTAATGGTTGTCATTCGTATGCTATTGGGTTATATTGTACTATTCTATTCGATTCAGGGGTGCCCTCTTGCACCATTGCTCTTTGTTCTTGTGGCTGATGCACTTGGCTACCTTATCGCCAACAAAGTGGATCAAGGGCGTATTTTAGGGGGATTTATCTCCCTGATCATAAAACCCAACTTTTCAATGTACACTTTTTCTGATGAATCCTTCCTCACTCTTGATAAATTAGAACATAAAATTCAGGAGACCCTTTCTTGCCTCGACACTTTCTATCTTGCTTCAGGGTCTAAAGTTCAGCTTTCTAAATCTTTGGGTTTCCGCCAGAGTTCCTGGCCCATGTTGGATTGGTTGGTGGCTTACCCATGGAAATGGATTCATCTGAGGGGAAAGATTTAGGTTTTTGGGGATCCCCTTTTGCCTTTTATAGTGAGTCTTCCACTTTGTGGTAGTTTTTGATTGATCGTGTTGAGAAAAAGGTGAAAAAATGGGTCTCCCGACCTTTATCGTTGGATGGGAAATTTCAAGTTTGCACTAAGATTCTTGCAGCTACTCAGGTTTATTATGTTACCTGTTGGTGTCCTGTATTAGGATTCCTTTGATAAATTAGCCAAGATTTTAAGATATTTTCTTTGGTTGAGCTATAGATAGGGAGGGTTTCATATAGTTTCTTGGGATATTTTCACACGCTTCCTAGGGATCAGGGTGGTATGGGTGTTATTGATGTTTACAAGAAGAGTATCTCCCTTTGTGCTAAATGGGTTGTTCGATGTATTCACAACAATAAGGCCTAGAAAAATTCTTCTAAGACATTGTATCTTCGTCTAGTTTCTCCTTATGGTAAAAAATGTTGGAAGAATATTGGCTTTCATACTTTACTAATTACAAGAGTGTCAGTCAAAATACTTGGTACGTTTTTTGTGAAAAGCATCTAGAAAGCCTTCGAATCTATGAAGCATTTGATGCAGATGGGTTGGTGATGGATTCAGAATGGGTCTCTCCTTCAATGATCCATAATTTGTGGTGGTCGTCTATTTTCTCTGATAGCCTACCTTTAGCAAAGTTGCCAGACATCAAGGCAAGGTGAGGTTGTTTCGAAAAGGAAATTTATACTATACGAGACTTGGTCACCAACAAGAGATTGGATCTCTTGGCCTGAATTGAAACAGAAATTTTAGCTTAGTAAACTCATTGAATCTCCCATCTATTCTTGAGAATTCAGTCTCTTTTTCCTAGATGTCATGTTGTATAAACTTGGGCTTCAACCACCTATTGCCTGGTGGAAATACTGGAGATGGAATGTGGATATTCCGTTACTGAAATTATGATTCTAGGGTCATCTATTCTTTGCTTTCTCCCACTTCTCCTGGTATTGATAAGCTTAACACCCACTGGAATTTACACTCCTCTCCTTCCACCTTGGCTTCGATGTCTCCAGAAGGCTTGGAATCCTTTGCTTGATCCTAAGTTGATTTTTTTTCTCTAGTGTCTTATCTATCAAGGTCTTCCATTGGGGGAATGGTTAAGCCATATCGGCATTCCAAACCCCAAGTGCATTTGTTTGGTCACCCAGAGTCTTTCAAACATGTCTTTTGGTTCTACCCCCATGCTCAAAGTGCTTGGTGTTGGATTCACACTCTCTTTCAGCCTTACCACCTAGTTGGAATTTTTTGACTGGAAGTCTAGTTTTTTTGGGGATTATGTCAATTGGCCTACTTACATTGCTTCCATTTGGCATTTTTTCCATTATGTTATTCTCTTTCAGCTTTGGAAGGCTAGAAATAATGCCTTGTTTCAGCACTGCGAGCTCTCTATGGAGATATCTATTAATGAGAAGGTGGAAATTTTGTCTTCTGTGTGTTTACAAATTCAGGCCCAAGCCCAGAAGGTGGCGCTGATATTTTTCTCAACTCTAGCATTTACTTGATCATTGGGGCAGCGCACCATGTACCATGAGTCGGGTTCCTCCTGATGATGATGATCAGTGACCTTTACCTCCTCTCCGTCTCCTCCCAGACATCACAGTGATCACTTCGCGTAGCCACTCTCAGGAGTCACACACAGAGTGATTGGCCCTCTCCACTGTCGAAATCACCTTAGCCCCTCCTCTTCTGGGCCTGGTTGGAGCCCTCCTGCGTGGCAAAGTGGTTGCTAGTTCTTTTAACTGGGGATCTCCACCTGGGGGTGCATCTCAATTTTGCGGTTCGCCTCCTCCGGGTTGGAGAATCATGGTACCATTGAGTGTTCAGATGTCAAACCAGGATGGTTGGTTAATTAACCCCCCTTCTGATGAGCCTTGCACAAACTTGGCTTCTTTCTCGCCAAGGGATGATCTACCTCTGCCTCCAAGTGTTTGCTGCTCCTTGTGCCTAAGTCTATTTTAATATAGTGATTTTTTTTCACCCTTGTCGCTATGTTTTGTTTCCCTCATGGCTGTTCTTTTGGTTCCTTCGTGGCACTCATTGTATTTCCCTATGGGCTTCGTTTATTTTGAATTTTTGACCAGCTGTTGGCCACCTCTTACTATGTAACTCTTTGTATTATATTTTTATAATATAAAAGTGGTTCCAATAGTAAATTTTCTCCCATTATTCCATTTTTACATTTAAACTTGATCCCTCTTAGATCAATATCCATCATCTCTCCATTTGAAATAAATTTAGCTAAATCTTCCATGATATCAAAATAAGTCTAATTTCCACATTTTTCTACAAGTGAGGAGAGGATTGTTGAAGTTTCCCACAATCATCTATATAAATTCCTTATGTGAATTATGAAACTCATAAAACTCCTTCCAAATGGCCCTTCTCCCCATACTAGAGTTTGGAGCATACATATTAGAAAGAATCCAATAAAAAATATCATCATTATTCAAGAATAGAATGGCTAAATGACGATTGTTGTTCACTAGAATATTTCCATCAACAATTTGGGGATCCCAAAGAATCACAAGGCCGCCTTAATCACCTAAATAATTAACTCCAAAAAATGAATCTTTATTGCAGATCTTAATTTTGACCTCCTTAAGTATTTATGTATATGTGTTTACTTCATGAAGAAGAAAAACATTAGGGTTGTTATTTTTTCTATTGTTTTTAACTATAACTTGTTTATTTTGGATATTTAATCCTCATATGTTTCAAGATATGATTTTTATTTTCTAGCTCCATATGACTGGTTAGATCCACTTAGTTCTAAGGTACTATGACTACCATTCGCCACCTATTTTGTAATTTCTCTATTTTAGATTTCTTACAAGTTTGGTCTTCCTCTCTTCAAGTCTACCCTAACATCAATCATGTCAATATATTCATTTTAATTTTCCATGTCAATATACTTTGTTTGTTGTAGTGTTGATTTCTTATTCCAATTTCACTTATTTTTCTCATAAAACACAAAATTTATGTTACTTATATACTTCCCTTTGTAACTAGATTATAAATCTAATTTTAGCCCACAAAAATACACTTTACCTCTATTCCATTTAAAAAAATTCCTTCTAGCATGTGCATATGTAATATGCCCAAAAACTTTCAAATGTAGTATTCTTTGTTTCCTCGTACTCCAAGCTTCTTGTGAAATTTCATTTTTCACACTTTGTTGGGAAACGATTCAATAAATAGAAAAAACAACCTACGAATTCATCCCAATAATCATTTAACAAATTATTTTCCTTCAACATAGTTTATGCCATTCATTCTTTCAACAATGCCATTTTGATGTGATGTGTATCTAGTAGTAGATTGATTCTTAATTCCATTTGCCTTGCAAAGAATTATTATTTTACTGGAAAAAAATAACCTCATTTATTCATTCCCAATAATTTCACTTAGTGCCCATTTTGTTTGTCCACCAATTCTTTGAACTGTTGAAAAGTGTCAAAAACTTCTTAATTTTTCTTCAAGAAATAAGCCCAAGTTTTATAGCTAAAATCATCACTGAAAGTGATAATTTTGTTTTATTTATCAATAAAGGTCATTTGCATTGGCTTACATAAATGAAAATGAATAAGCTCAAGTATAGTTCTTTCCCTCCATGATTTACCCATTAGAAATATTTCCAAAGAACTTAATGTTCCCAAACCTTTGTTGGGATCCTCTATCACAAATAATACATTCACCATATTCTTCATAAGCAGTAAATTCAAACCATTGAAACCCAAATGCCTAAATCCAAGATGTTAAAGTCTTGATTCTTTTTTTATTACAACCTTAAATGAAGGTATTTGTTCTTTTTGAATTTTCAAAGGAAATATGGTACTTTTTGGGTACTTTGTCATTTGCACACTTTAAACCAACTTATTACTGGCATTCTTATCATGAATCACACATGCATATTTTTCAAAGGAAATATGGTACTTTTTCATTTGGAATTTTTCAACCAACTTATTACTTCCATTCTTATCATGAATCGCACATATGTATTTTTTCAAAATTAACTTTATATCCATTTTCTAAAAGTGGTCTGATACTATTTAAATTGTGATATAAAATAGGCACAAAATAAACATCTGGGATATGTTTTTCTTTCCCTGCTTAGTACAAAAGGATATATTGTCTTTTCCCATAACCGAAAAATTGGTATTGTTCTTCATATTCACATGTGATTATACAGAATCATCAATGTTTACAAACATATCCTTGTTTTCACTCATGTCATTGCTCCACTTGTTGTCCAAATACCAAACCTCTTTGATGATATCCTCAACATCATTACATGTGATAAACATAGATCCACTATTTTCATCTCATGTTTCATTTTTATTAGATAAATTTACATTATGATTGATCATATCAAATTATTTTTTTATATACTTATTGACATAATGACCAACTTCCTTACAATAATAACATTGTATATGATATTTTTCATACTTTTGACCTCCACCTGCATGATTATGGTTATTATAACTAGTTCTTTCTCCATGAAAATTGTGTGATCTTCCACCTTTTGAAAATACTCTTTCTTTGATGAATTTGGTAAAGCTCCCAAAGGCAAAATACACAAATACTTAGATTACACACACAATAGGCATGAGATGTTAATTCATTATTTACAAAGAGATAGGTTAAATATATAGTGTAATGATATCCTACAAAGTAGGAGTCAACACTTATCAATTCAATCACTCATAATAATATCTTTAGAAGTTAAATTCTAAATATATAATGTATCTTACCCAAAATTATATCTCACACGTACTTATTTGAAAAATATATTAGAACATGTTATAATAATATGAGTTGTTATTACAACTCATCACACCACATACAATATGCTAACACAAAATGTGTGATCACTAGCAAGATATTTCTAAAATCTCCCCCTTACTGTGAAGATGGGGAGAAACACCACCTTCTAACTAAACCAACATGTTGCTGCATATTTTGCACATGGTCTTTACCTTTTAACGTTTTGCATTGGTGCTTACACTTGATTTTGGGAACACTTCGACCTTAGAAGTGGGGCCTTCATTGACCAATCCACGGGAGCACCATACATCAACCATGAATATCGAACACTATTAATCGATTCTAGGAACTTCAACCTAACTAATAAAAATTAGTGGGAGCATCACATCTACCACCAAATTTTTCAAGAATGTATCCTACTTCATTACTCTTGATTTGAATCTCATGCATCATCATCATATATAAAGGGTAAAATATAGAAACTTCATACTCACATTGCAAGTTTTATTTCACACACTGAAAAAATGAAAATTCTAAAAATAAAATAATGAGGACTCCGTCTTTTTTATCTTCGTATGTAACCACCATTCAGATCATTAGAACTTTGATCATGAACAACATGTGATAATATTTAGTGTCAGCTAAAAATCATCCTCGACATTTGGTCATTTTGACGCAGCTAGTTGTTGGCCTCATTGTTAGTGATTAAAGAGAGGTCCTTATTTGACCTCATTCTTTTATTGTCTCTAACCATCCAGTATGATTTTTTTAGCTCAACCATATAAAACTTCAGAATGCTCAAATTTCAATATCCCCCACTCAATTTGGACTCCGGGTAACACTAAAAATGGGTGTGTACAGTGAGGCAATGTTTTAATTTTTTTTACACTTTGATGATAGAAAATGATGGCATTTAAATATATTAACATACCAACAATTTTATGGTTTAAATTACCATATAACACAATATGATGCCTTTATTATGAGAATGACACATATAAGACCATAAAATAGCCATTACATGTTATATAGCTTATCATAACTAGATTTACTAATTCACGACACTCATACTATAAATTTTAACAAGGACTTTGACAACAATACATTAATTACTAAAAAAACACCAATATTAACTCCCCACACCTCATTAAGCTAAAGGTGTTTCTCCAAATAAGAATAAGGGGGTTGTGGGTTGCAATATATGATAAGGATGTGACATGCGGTATCAACGACACATTGAACATCCTATTTTTGTTGATAAATCAGATTGATCATGAGCTTATTTACATGTGTGTCATAATTTTTTGGTGTTTAAGATAAAATAATTGGTGATCTATGCAGATACTACCTTCACCACTTATTACCCTCTAAGAAGATTGCACATGACTCACCAGTTGATGTGCACCCAGAACTTGAACTTGAGGCTAGCTCAAAATGAGCTCGGGATTCATTCTAGTCATAGGTTTGCTCTTAATATTGGCTTATACATATCTCTCTTCTCTATACTTATCAAATCATTTCCCGAGATTTCATGTTGGTATCACCTTCACCTTGGATTTCTCCACTTACAACTCAAATCAAGGTTTAGTTTTTGATCTAACTCTTTGAAACACATCACTAAAAGTGTTCATCACGTGGGCTTCTGGATGTGAGATTAGATTCAATATTCAGCCTTCACTTGCTTCGAATTTGGCTCTCTATTTTTGGTTTGGTGAAACTTCATTGGTCTCCAATATATTCTTGGATTTAACTACTTCACGATTATTATAGCCACATTGATAAAAATTTATCTCCTTTTCTACGGGAACGTTTAGTCCATAAGGGTGATGATTTTAGGGGTGTGCCATATACCAGCATATAATTTCTTTGTTAAATTTATAATTATACCCACGTGTCTAGAGTTAGGAATCAATTTTTCAATTCGTGGTGGAGTTATTTTTGAAAACATGTTTGAAACTCATTAGATTGATACACATTTTTCCAAACTAGACTAAAGTGAGTAAATCCTAACAATCCACACATCTGATGACTTCGGTTTCTTTGGTCATTGGCGTACGGCCATATCACTGCTATCCACATGGAATTGGTTCCCCTGGGTGCCATAAATTCTTCTCACAATATTACACTTTGCCCATATATCACAACAATAACCTTGCATCCAATATTTTGAAGGAAATGTAACATCATTCCCTTTGGAAACAAGAACACATCACTAGATTTCAATTAGCATCATTCCCTTTGGAAACAAAAACACATCACTGGATTTCAATTTCTGATATAAAATTTTGTTGGTGGCATCTATGAAGTCGATGGCTAATCATATTTTGAATGATAAATGAAATCTCTCAAAATTGTATTCCAATTCTATGGCATTTGGAGATGACACAAAATTTGGTGGAAAATTAAGAGCTTGAAAATTAATATCAGTGAAAATATCATCATGTATATCAGTGCTTTACAAGATCACTCATCAAGCTCCACCAGATGATGCTACAAACTTGGGCAATCATACCAATCAATATTAGTCTTTTTCTTGGTCATTATTGCCATATTTTTCCCTGTTACCATTTTTCATTGTGTTAGCTCTCTTTGAGGCTGCATTTACATCCAACATGCTTCAAGCTTAAATTTTTTATATTTATATATGGTAACTACTTTTCTTCACAAATATCATCGCTAGAATTGGCAAGAAATCAGTTGCTTCAACTTAGAGTAAGTACATCAGATCTTCAATTAAGAAAATAAAGAATATTTTTCTGAGTTGGAAATTACATGGTACACTGATGGTTTTACTAGTAAACACCTCTCCTTGTAAATCAGAGAGAAATTTTCACTCAACACTGTAAGAAATCTTATGGAGTCTCAATCTGAAACTTTCAATCGGCACATAAAATCTACTTATCGCTCATATGACCAACTATTGGAGGGGCTCAATTATCAGTGATTGTTAGTGCATCTCCTATTTTCCTATAATTGTTCAAGTTTATAACTGAAAGGTGGCTATAAAGTGCTACAAAAATCAATCATTTCGGTTGGCTTTCGAACCAAGAAGCTATTATATTTTCCCCATTTTTTGTGTTGGCCCTTTTTAAGCTCAAATTACACTCATGTGAATAATGTGAGTGAGATCGAGACGATAAATTCAAGCACATTTAACATATATTATTTGTTTAGGAACAATATGAGCCATGGAATAGGTGTGGGAAATGTAGGTTTTTAATCCCCACCTTTTTATTTCCAACTTTCCATTCATGTATTCATCTTATCTAACAAATTCAACTTCGTTGAATCTGAAATTTTGACGTTGTAAAAAAGCCTTGGTGTTACAGACAACAAAATTGAAGTGGGAGATGGGAATGGCTTTTCATGGCCTTGCATCATACTGTTATACATGTTACATTTATGCTTGTGTTTTTTTCACTGCATTTCTTATAAAATTGGGGTTCCTTTTATTTTCCTAGATTTTTTTTCGTACATATTTACTTGAATTGCTTTGACTTTACAAGGAAGAGGATTGCAAAGATGATCTAGATGGAGGAAATGCTATACACCAATTACAACAGAGTTAACAGTTTGGCATCCTATCTCTACCGCCATTTATTGTCTACATAAAGCTTATATTTCCTTAAGAGAAAACCTAATCCACCTCCACTCAAATGGCCGCCCATAGCTATAGTCAGGAAGAATCTAATAGGGAAACCAAGTCATGCAGTATTATCTACAATTGACAAAGTGCAGGTAGCCCATATTTTTGTCAATCTCTACCCCTGGTGTCTTGGAATTTATATTGACCTTAATTGCATCAAATTTCATGAGATCGATGATGGCAAAAATGGGGGTGCGATAGGTAGGGGAAAGGGAATAGTATTTTTTCCCTCCGTTGTGCACACAAATCTCCATAAATGTTGTTTGTAGTACCGCATTAACATCACTACATGTTCCCTCATCTTCCAAAAAAGTAGATCATATGGTTTGGGCACACTTGATTTTGCATACCTCAAATTTTGAGGAGAAAACATGGGTAGGGAATCATAGTTTGTTGATGATGATAGATGATTATATGAGACTCTCAATGTCACATTTTGGAGTCCTTACACTGTCAAACATTTATTATCCATAAATAGGTCATGCTTCTTGAAGATCAAACCTAATCCTTCTCCACTCAAATGGTCACCCACACCTATATTCGGGTAGACTCCAATAGGGAAATTGATTCATGTAGTCTTGTCTACAATTGGAAGCATGTAGGTAGCCCATAGTTATAAAAGACTCTACTCATGGTGTCTTGGAATTTATATTGACCTTAGTTGCATCTAGTTTCATGGGATTGATTATGGTGAAAATGGAGGTGTGATATGTAGGGGAAAGGTACCGTAGTTTTTCTCTCCACTATGCACACAGATCTCCCACCCATGCTTTTTACATCACCGCATCAACATCACTACATGTTCCCTCCTCTCTAAGATAATTAGGGCATATAGTTTAGGTATGCTTAATTTCACATGCCACACATTATTAAGAGGAAACTTGAGCATGGAATCATAGTTTTTTTATGATGATATATGAGGATAATGATGAACCTCTCAATGTCACATTTTGGAATCTTTATCATTGTCGTGCATTTATTGTCTATGGATAGACCATTTCTTCATCTCTATCTTAATCGCTAAAGAGAAACTTTGATCATAGATGTGCATGAAATTTGTGACATAAGGAAACTTAAACACAAAGTTTCCATATCTAACATATGTAGACTTCGAAGTTCGAACATATGCAAGTTTTCTTATCTACATGTGGTATTTCCCTATCTACATGCAGTGGTGAAGGAGACTTTGGGTTATGACGATATTTCCCTCTCTTAGAATTTATCTTCTTCGTCACATCCCCTTTGACATATCCCACATGAAATTGCTAGTAATATTTCAAACACTTTATTTTTATAATTAAAAAAACACTTTGGGCACTTTGATCCCTTGACCCAACGAACAATAGCTTTAGCAAAAGCATATTAATCACATGGGATGTGTGACAACACAAATCCTAAAAGAAAAATAAAAATATTTTTTGGAAACTAGGACACCGAGAGGGGGTGAATCAGTGTCTAATAGAAATTTTACAGATAATTTCATTTTATCAATCTTGATATGAAGAGAAAATAAACCATAGACAAACAAATAACTAAAGAATGTACACACAGACATAGAGTTTTATGTGGGAAACCCAAACTGGGAAAAAATATCCATTGAAACCCAAGAACTATGCTTAGAAAAAACTTGTTCTATATCTGTTACATTAATTTCATGGTTGAGATTCAACTCAACTTGGAGTTGTAACTCCAAAAAATTGACCAAACAGTCACTCGGTCTATGACAAGCTTCAACCTGTTTGCAAGTTTCAACTCCCAAGTTTTGTTTAGCAACAACTGACCTATACTGAGCTTCAACTCACAGAGAAGCTACCACTCCCGTTCTACTAAGCTGTAACTTAGACTTAAACACAAATTCTTAATCATAAGTGGCTTGTTGTCTCAAACAACCAATAGTGACCTCTAAATTAGCTCTCTTTCTCTTTCTCTCTCTACTTCCCAGTTTTTCTCCTAATTCCATTTTATTCTAATCATCTAATTTGATTTGACATAATCATTTCAATATTATTTCTCCTTTTAATCCTTTCCTCAATCGACACTCAATACTTTTCACAATATCTTTCAAAATAGACTCAGACTTCTATCAAAATCACCTTCTCAAGTTGGTATCTCTATGTCAATTTCAGTGACAAACTCTACACACCATAATCACTTACCTCTGAAACATATTCATCTACCTTTGCATATACCCACACACTGTTCTTCAAATTTTCATCCTACCTTTTCCTACTCATGGTGGTACACCTCTTCAATCTTCACAAGGACATCTTCTATCTAAATCAGCATATACATTTTGGTTTGTATTCATTTATATCTTTTTCTAAATTTTCTTTCGCTCTTCTATCTCCATCACGTAGTTTTCATCACACTGTTACTTCTTTGTAACACACCATGTACTCTTATACATTGCAACTCTTTTCTTTTTATGCATTCAATACTCTAACCCCTTCTTGTTAACACAATGTTATTCAATCATCACTTCACTTGTTTCTATGTCTTCTATCTTGTTATATCAGTAATCTCTACATTGATATATGTAAAAAACAAGCTCTTCAAAACCTCAACATCACCCTTTCTTGCTTTTTCAACTAACTTATATGAACCCTTTTGTATTCTTATCAATCACATTTCATCTTACCATGCACTAATATCTCTTTCAGCTCATCATATATTTCAGTCATTTGCACACTCACATATTTCACTTTTTCTCTTTTTATATATCTTTCGCTATGTATTTTCTATATTCCCCTTGATGTCAACTTAATATTTTCATCTTATTATTTTTTGTTCAAAACTCTACACTTCAGTTTCTCGAGCTTACTGACTTTTCACCTTATATAGTTTGTATTCTTTTCATTTTGAACTTTTCAACTCTTCACCTTTTATATTTAAGAGAGATTCAAACTTGGTGGTAGTGAGATGACCTATGGAACCTCTCTAACTCTTCTTCACCTTCATCATGACACAATACATTCCAAAACCTGACCTTTTCTTTCACAAGGTGACTGATCACATAGGAAATCTGCAACACAATCATGAATAACTTTTGCATGTAACTGTCAAGGAATAGGAGTTACCATTTTGTGTTATTGGCTATTGTTGGCCTTTTAGCTTCTACAAGAGCTCAGTTACTTATATTAAGAAGTTTCAACTCCACTCAGAAATAGATAATTACTTTTGCAAACTTGGTCTACTAGTTTACAGGAGCTATAGAAATACCTAGACTGAGACACCCTTTTCATACACATCATAGCACTGAAATTTTTTTTCCTCATCTTGTTATTGTCCTAGTTCCAAATCATCTTGTCATAGTATTCCTCCAAAGATGTGGTCTACATTGAATAGTTAAGATGAAAATAATATATTGACTGCTTTTGATCTTTTATGGAAGTGCTACTGCCACACTTTCAATTCATACATCATTAAGCCACTTTATAGACAAATTAGATCATTCTTTGGTCTTTTAAAATCATGCAAAAAATTAAATAACCATCAATGAATAAAAATTCACATTAGAAGAATATTGTTGGTGAAGTTATAACTCTGCCATGAGATAATTGTCACAAACATCTCCCCAGAGTCTTGGTGAAATGAATTGAAAATTGAAAAATCTTCAAGATGATGCCCAGACAGATATTTGTAGAAGGTTTTATGAAATTTCACTAGTTATATTTTGAGTTTCGTACATATCTTCTCTTAAAACCCTAGATTGAGGGTTTCAATATCTGAGCTAGCCCAAGATGGTATAAAAATGATTTTCTTGCATGTTAATCAATGGAATTCAAGAATTTCACCTCATATGGACCTATGGAAGTATCCTCAAAATTTTTAATTCTCTAGTTTAGCTTGGAGAGCCCAGATACATCACTAGCAACTTGAAATCACAGTGCATAGTGCAAAGACAGTTGTAACAATGCTACTCAATTCAAGAAGTAACTTGTTTTTTGGGTCTGAATTTATTTTGCAATTCTTTGGAGGAATCAATGATAGTTTCAAGACCTATTGCAACATTACAAAACTTCCTCAAGGCTAATGTTTCAAATTTTCTTAAGTGAGAGCTCCTACACAGTGACCTACAGTTCATAGTGTGATCAATATTGATCTCTAACACTTCAACTATACCCTTAATCTTGCTTCCACATATTTGAAGATACATATATATATTGAGATGAATATTTCCTTGATACTTACACCACAATGAAAGCATACACTATAATCAAGGACCATACCTACAACTTAGACTTCAGTTACTTTTGACACTCTTTCATATAGCATATTGGAGTCACAAAGTTTTTAGATTTCTATAATCAACATAGGTGTATGCCAAGAGATTTTTCACTAATCATTTATCATGGAGAGAGTGTAATGCCAATTTTGCATCTCAGAATCAACACACATTCATCCTTCATCTATTGTCCAAGTTTTCATAATCAGACTTACATAACTTCAATTTGGCATTAGGAAGGAAAATGAGCCGAGTTTTAATCAAATACCTAGGGAAAATTCTTGAGATACTTTAAGATCAACGAATGGGAATCAACTTCATACTTCCACCTTTAAATTTTCATCTTGGAGTCTTCAAAAACACCCTAGATATGCAAAGATTACATAATCAGACCAATCCAGTACTACACAACCATGCCTCGAAAGCACTCATACCACCATTTTATCTTGGAGAGGGTATCTTGTACTTTTGAGAGGTTTTTCAACTTGCACAAGTCATTCGGATTCATAACACTTCACTTTGTGCCTACTACTTCAAGAAGAGGGTCTGGAAGGAGAAAGAACCTGTTAGAAAAATGTTCATAACTTTCTTGTTTCTCAACCAATTTGCCTCAAAAATTTGCGATACTTCAGGATTGGAGTTATATACAAAAATTACTTATATTTTTTATTCAAATAATGCTTGACAATTTTTTTTGGTGCTAAGAACATAGCATGCTCAATTTACATTCCCTAAGAAGACAGTTTTAGAAAAATTTGCATAACTTTCACAAACTTCTTCAAAACTTGATGAAACTTGACATGAAGCCCCACAACTCATACCTCTACATGATACATGAGTTTATTTTTCATAAATATTATTGTAATATTTAAACATATCTCACTTACCTCAGCCTTTATTGTCAATCCTCAAAGACAATTTTGGTGCACTTTTTAATTTTGCCTCCAAGAGCTAAAATAAATCTTGTTGTTGTTCATACATGCCCTAGAACACATCCCTAGGCTTCTCCCATGCTTACATGGTATTTTATTGACATGTATCTTTCACACCTCATTAGGCTCTAGAACTAGGCCTAAATAAGTCGGTTACCATTATGACTCCCAACATTTGATCTGTCACTTACTCCAAAATATCTTGCACATGCTAAAACTATCATTTATGACCTGAATAACATCTGATCTGAGCATACCAGCCATGTACAAGCTTCTAGTGGACTCCTGCCTCACAAAACAAGCTTGTAGCATCCTAAATCAACCTGAATCCTCACTTCACCACTTCATCACTCACTCTTTTTCCCCCAATGCCACTTGACATCAATGACAACATCATTAACCAGGGTTCAACAATATCCCCCTTTGTCATTGATTTCAACATACGCAAAAAAATTTGATGGAAAACACACACCAGAAGCTCACATCACCCTTCCTAGTTTCTGATCTGACAACATACTCTCCCCCCTTTGACATCTATGACAAAGGGTCATGCATTCAACAGTAAAAACAACAAGAATATAATCACTTGCAAATCATAAACTTACCTCAAGAACCTCCCCCTTGGATTAGCATTGCTATTTTTCCACCTATGTTTCTAACCAAATACATGGATGTCTTCCAATTAGCTTTAATGATCCCCCTAAACCTATGCTCTTCATGTTCAGGTATCTTACATCACCATGTTTAAGAACAAGTTCACACTACTCCCCTTGGGATCAATTTATCCTCTTTTTTCTGAACCTACATGACATCAATCAAATTCCTTGCTCTCAAGCCTCTTCATAATAGATATTACATCATTTCAGTGTACTTTTCAATGGTTTTGCATATTTCCTTAGCATTCAAATATTTCTATCATCTCCTTATTCATATTTATCTTGTGACCAATAAACAAACTACTAAACTATTTGTCTCTAATTCTCACTCATTAATCTAGTTGTCATTTTACTTATCCTTTAAAAAACATGGTTCAGTCTGGGCAATCACTTTTTTATCCACAAATGTATATTTTCAAGCATTCAAATGGTGTCAGTCATCTTCTATTCATTTTCAGAAAGTTTGCACACATGTTTATATTATTTTAATATTGCCAATGGGTATAAGTCTTCATCAAAACAAGAATTTGTAATTAGAAACAACCTGCTCTTTCAATTTAAGACAAGTCTTCGTATCAATAAATTGTATTCAACTTTAGATAATTTTGTCTACTACAGACTATGACAGTATTACCCTGTGAATTTAACCCTTGATAAACTGATTAAGACACTATATTATAGTTCTTCATGTTTAATCTGAGTGTACATCTGACCAATATGAGCTTTAGGACCTCGTGATTTTGCAATCATATTACATATGCTTCACTATTTTCTACACACTTGGATGGTCTCATAACTTTCACTATTTCAACATGACTCTTTAGCAAATGCTTTCACATATAGCCTAATCATGCACTCTTACAACTCTGCTAGAAATATATTGTATTCTTATACATGAACCTTGATCAATTATCATAGACATTAATGATCAACTAAGATGAAAGGAATAATCAGTACTATGTATTTTCTTCATGTCAACCATACCCAAACAACAACAAGCACACCTCATATCTTAACTAGCAAGATTTCTTGACAATGAGCACCTTTGTAATATTCAATTAACATCAATCTTAGATTGATAATTTTGATCACTAGTGTTGAATTATACCAGCATAGATACCTACTGAGATAAGGTATTTTACATATTGTCTTGATACCTTCCATGTACCTACCTAGACTGTAGAACATCTTGATTTAAATTCATCTCAAATCGCATTATTTTTCATTTATCTGTTGCGTGCCTTCCATACACCTTTTGACATTTCATTCAAGTTTTCAACCACTTGCTACCTTTAGCTCAATGGTATTTCCTTCAAGTACAAATTCTTAGAGCTCTTGAATGTAATTTGAAAACAAATCAGACTTGTACACTCTCCTACTTTACAAGAAATGGACTAAACTTCTAGACTTTGACTTTAGTTTTCTTGATGCATAGTCACTCCTTTTGACCATTAGAAACACTCACACATGGAATAGATGCCATAAGAAAACCTTTGTCATCAAGAAAAATTATGTGGATTGAAACATTTTTCTTATGATACAAACACACTCAACCATATCAGACTTCTTAAGGCTCAAACAAATACCAAGGTGTTGATGTTAATGTAAGTATCTTGTGATGACTCAATGAACTGTTCATTAGAACTCAAAATCTTACTTGATTATGATTTCAGTAGGAAACTCTCTTTATGACTACTCAAGAGGACAAACAAGCATTGGACCTTTAACATAGATCAAGAAAAATTAATCCTAGAGACTGACATACCTTACCCACTGGATGGAGACTCTAATCAACAACAACTGGTGTCAAACCTTAATCAGGAGTAGCTTTAACCAACTCACTCGATTTAATTTTGAAGAACACTTTGATTTACAAACTGATATTCAGATGAAGAGAAGATTATGCTTCCTTCAACTAGTGTATACCTTCTAGAATCCTAGAGAAGGCATACCATCTTGTCATGTCACCTCAGAACAAAATAAGTCATCAAAATAGCATGATGACTCAATTTTCTCTTTCCTTATGCTTGTCCTCTTGTTAGTCTTCTTAGATGCCTTCCTTGGTGAACCAACCTCATCATTTGACCTCTCAATTTCTAATTGAGTACTTGATAGACACACATGCTGCAACTCTTATATTTTTTCCAACACTTCTTGAGGAAGAAATTATTTATCCTTGGCACTAGAATTTTCTTCCTTCTACTTGCCTTTTTCATCTCCTATTGATGTCTTGTTTGTACTTTCTTCCCCTGTGATTATTTTAGATTGATGTGTCTCTTCATTATTTTCCCTTGATATCTTCTTATCATTCTTTTCCATGTCAACTTTTGACTTTTCTTCCTTGACCTTGTATAGCCATTTTTCTTTCTTCTTTTCAGTATCTCTCTCAACCATGGCTGACTTGGTCTTACTATTAGAGTTTTTCTTTTCTCTGAATATTATTTTGTCTTGCCTTTGGAATGCATTCATCTTGTAACTAAATCTAGGTGTTTCATGACATTGTCTAGAAAAAATCCCTTGCCCATGATAGTTGAAGAAAACAACCTGATTCTTTCCTCTTGAGTCTCCTTCTTCCCAAAACTAATTGATTGGTTATTCTAGAAAATACTTGGCTATGTGACCCTTTTCTTTGCAATTGAAACACACTATATTATTTTCATATTCAATACTACAATCTCTCCATGGATTTTCTTTTCCAAACTTTCTCATGCATCCCCTAACTCTATGCCCAAAATTATTGCATGAAAATTAAATTCCATGAAACTTACCTGATAGTATTTTTGCATTTGGTTGCCTAATGGTATTTTGTGTTCTATTTTTTCCTTCTTGGTCTCTGAAAAACCTTGACAAGATACATGGCTTGATTCAACCTTCAATTCCCTTTTCCTTGTTTTTTCTAGTTCCTCTCTGAGAGTATTTAGATAAATATTTAATTTCTCACATTCTTCACTCTTTACTTGAATGGTTTTCTAACATATCTCATGCTCTACTTCACCATAATTTATTCATTTGCTTTGCAAGCCATCAAGTTGGTTATCAAATTGTTCCAACTCAATCTTCAGGGTCTTTAGTTTCTCTTTAAATATAAGGAAAACATTTTCTTTGTCTCTAAAATCCTGACACTTTCTCAAAAAATGAAGCCATTTCATTTAGTTATTGACCATGATTAACTTCATTGAGCTTGATTTGTGTCTTTAACTTGTTTATAAGATCTTTAGCAATTTCATACTTCTTTTTCAACATTGATTTTGTTAATGTGCCCATGCTTGTGTCTTTTGGATCACCTTCAAGCTGTTAATCTTGACTCAAGAGTACCACACTCCCATACCAATTGTTGGAAACTAGGACACTGAGCGAGGTTGAATCAGTGTCTAATCACACTTTTACAAACATTTTCATTTTCTCAATCTTGATATGAAGATCAAATAAACCATATATAAACAAATAACTGAAGAATGTACATGGAGACATAGAGTTTAATGTGTGAAATACAAATAGAGAAAAAACCCACTGAAACCAAGAACTAGGCTTAGAAAAAAATTGTTCTATATTTGTTACATTGATTTCATGGTTGAGCTTCAACTCAACCTAGAGTACAACTCTAACAATTTGACCAAGAAGCCACTCAGTCTTTGACAAGCTTTAACCTGTCTTGAAGTTTCAACTCTCAATTTTGGTTCAGCAACAACTGACCTTTAGTGAGCTTCAACTCATAGAGAAAATACCACTCCCCACCTAATAAGCTATAACTTAGACTTAAACACAAATTATTGATCACACTTGACTTGTTGTCTCAAACAACTAATGGTGACCTCTAAATTATCTCTCTCTCTACTTCTCATTTTTACTCTTGATTCCATTTTCTTCTGATCATCTATTCATCATATAATTTGATTTGACATAATCATTTCAATATTATTGCTCCTTTTAATCATTTCCTCATATGACCCTCAATCTTGTTCACAATCTCTTTCAAATTCAACTCAAACTTCTATCAAAATCACCTTCTCAAGTTGGTATCTCTATGTTAACTTCAGTGACAAACTCTACACACCATAATCACTTATCTCTTAAACATATTCATCTACCTTTGTTTATACCCACACACTATTCTTCAAATTTTCATCCAACCTTTTCCTACTCATGGTGATACACCTTTGCAATCTTCACAAGGACATCTTCTATGTGAATCAGCATATACATTTTGGTTTGTATTCATTTATATCTTTTTCTAACTTTTCTTTCACTTTTATATCTCCATCAGGAAGTTTTCATCACACTTTTGCTTCTTTGGAATACACCCTTTACTCTTATACATTGCCACTCTTTTCTCTTTATACATTTAATACTTTGACCTCTTCTTGTTAACACATTGTTATTCAATCAGCACTTCACTTGTTTCTTTGTCTTCTATCTTGTTGTATCAGTAATCTCTACATTGATATATGTAAAAACAAGCTCTTCAAAACCTCAACATCACCCTTTCTTTCTTTTTCAACTAAGTTATATGCACCCTTTTTTATTCTTCTAAATCACATTTCATCTTACCATGCACTAATATGTTTGTCAACTCATCATATATTTCAATCAGTTGCATGCTCACATATTTCACTTTTTTATATCTTTCACTATGTATTTTCTATATTCCCCTTGATGTCAACTTAATCTTTTCATCTTCTTATTTTTTATTCAAAACTCTACACTTCAGTTGCTCGAGCTTACTAACTTTTCACCTTCTATAGTTTGTATTATTTTCATTTTAAAATTTTCAACTCTTCACCTTTTATATTCAAGAGAGATTTGAGATTGGTGGTAGTGAGATGACATGTGGCAACTCTTTGATTCCTTTGTAACTTCATCATGACACAATACATTCCAATACCTGACCTTTTCTTTCACAAGGTAACTAGTCAAAAAGGACATCTGCAACACAATCATGAATAACTTGTGTAGGTAAATGTCAAGGAAGAGGAGTTACCATTTTTTTTATTGGCTACTCTTGACCTTTTAGCTTCTCCAAGAGCTCAGTTACTTCTATTAAGAATTTTCAACTCCACTCAGGCATAGCTAATTGTTTTTGCAAACTTGGTCTACTGGTTTACAAGAGCTAGAGAAATACTTGAAATTTGCTTCCTCATCTTGTTATTGTCCTAGTTCCAAATCATCTTGTCACAGTATTCCTCCAAAGATGTGGTCTATATTGAATAGTTAAGATGACAAGCATATATTGACTGATTTTGAGCTTCTATGGAAGTGTTACTGCCACACTTTCACTTCAGACATCTTTAAGCCACTTTACAAACAAATTAGATCATTCTTTGGTCTTTTAAAATCATGCATAAAGTTACAGATCCATCAACAAATAAAAATTTGCATTAGAAGCCTTCATATATTTTTGGTGAAGTAAGAACTCTGCCATGAGTCAACTGTCATGAACATCTCCCCAGAGTATTGGTGAAATGAATTGAAAATTTAAAAATCCCATTAAAATCCTTAGCCCTTGGTCATATGAGGGCTTAAAGCTTGTGATTCCTACTAGTATGTGCTTAAATCCAACCCCCTTTCATTTTATTTGTGTGGTGAAGACAAAAGCATTTTATTTTGATTTAGTGGCAACTGAAATAAATGACAGAGCATAAACTTGTAAAGCTTGTATCTTTTGATCGTCAACTCGGATTTGAGTGTCGTTTTTTGCAAAAGTGCTTGTTTTTTCATGTTATTTCCATTAGAAATATTTATTTTGATAATAGTGTTGGTACCAAGATTTAATATCCTTCAAAGGCCTAGCAGCATCATGGATTCGACAAGACACTCAGAGGCAGAAAGATGATTATGTATGTCATTTTGTATCCGGGGAAGCAATCTATCTGACTTTTTAGCACTCAGGCTTTGAAGAAGTGGGTAGCACCTTAAAAGGATTTGATCTTATCCTAACTATTTTAGGTTGTGCCTTTCAACCAAGGTAAGGGAACCTATTTTTTAACCTTTGTTATTAAAGGAGACGTAGATACCTTTCTTTTGCACAAATTTTATAAAGAAAACCTTGGGAAAATATGATCAACACACCAAATCTAACTCTCATGAGTTGTCACTTCCAGATTATGGAGATATTTTCAATACAAGGCAAAGGTTACTAAAGACATTAACAGATCCTGATTTTTCTGCATATTTTTGCAAGTAGATTTTGTTCCTTTGTTGATACACAGGGAAAATAGGGGTAGTTCAGGGTGGATCAATGAATTTTAAATGATTTTGGTGGGAGATGAAGTAGGATAAAGTTGATTATACCAGATATTTGGAGGGACTTCACAAAAAAAATCTTCAGAACAATCAAGACGTTCCTTCAACCAAAAGGTGTGCTTCAATGGACTCCAACACGAAGGCTCAAATTGAAAGACCCAATTAAACACTAAAGTTTTGGATTAATCATGCCTAAGGTACACCCAAAGACTTACAGACAATATTTGTCAACAAATGATAGTAAATTGATTTTAAATTTGTTTATCTCATCCAAGATGAAGGCTCTTCTTGAAAATACCATTAGACTATCACAAGGACGAGATCTTGTGTGATTGCACAAAAGTTTCAATGTAAGATTGAAATAGGAATGAAAGAAACTATTTGCAGAAATTCTGAAAATAAAGCAAACACAATATTGCTAGAGATTAGACACAAAATAATTCAAAAATTGCTAAGATTCATCAGTAGGGGAAAGCTTCCAGAGTAATCTTAGATCTTGTCAATGGCTATACATCTGCAACCAACTTTACATGACAGAAAATCTAACACAAAAAGAAAATAACAGGTAACCTCACCTTTGGTCTCTCAAGAAGACGGCTTTCTCAAATATTTTCTCAAGAATTCAAACTCTGACCTTTTGCAAGATTACTCTCATTGCATTTATAATACACCCTTTACATCCAATTTTCCACACCAAAAGAGGAATATTTGAAGCACCTTTGTTGCATATATCGGATCATGATTTGCAGAAAGTGACATTCAACAAATTCACAAAAAAGTTTCCAGCCGTTTTCAAAAAAGGTGAATCATTGCAAATATTTGCATCATTGTTCTAACTGGAGGCATATTCTTCACCCTTGGTGCCTGTAGCACCTTTTCCCCTCAAAAGAGAAGAATATATGAGGGACCTTTGCTTGTTACCAATTTGGTTCAGACAAAGACATTTAACAAATTCAGATCCGAAATCTATCAGGTGGACCAATTATGAACTGATCACGTCTCTAGGACCCTCGAATAATGACTAGGATGTCATGCCACAACTTTTCAGGAGTCCTTCTAATCATTCTGAATCTGTCATGTGAGAAATCCCCTTTTTAATCATTTTTTAGAGCCTTTGCGTAGCTAGACTTGACAGGTCATCCCTTTTTGCTCTTGAGGAAACCCCTTTTTCACCTTTTGTGCATGTACTTTCATCATTTCATCCTTTTTCCCTATGAAATTTTACTCTGCAACTTCTAGATCTGGCATTTTGTGTTTTTGCACGTGCCGGAGCAAAATCCACTCCAAAAGTACCTCAGATTTATAAATTGAGCTCCCAAATTGATTCAATTGAACTTTGCAAACCAAAACGACACAAATTTGCCAAAAAATTGATGAAGAATGATGCAAAAAATGCATCTCCAAACATCATGGAGCTTCAATGGAGGAAAAATCAAATGAAATGCATAGCTACCATTGATCTTGCCTTTCAACTGTTAATCTGAGCCTTCCACATGGAAAAATGTGATTGGAAATGGGCCTGGGAGCAGTTTTTGATATTTTATAACTTTTGGAAAAAAGTAAAATTTTGACATTTTTCTCCACCCCTCCGCCCTTAGAAAATGGGCTTGACACGTGTCCCAATGTGGGCCCCAGAGGAAACCACAGCTTGATTCTACTATTTCAACTCATTTTTGGCAAAAAGGAAAATTTTCCAAATTTTCCCCGTAGCTCCGCCTTTAGCTTCTGATGTGGGTCCCAATGGACCTGCACTTCATTTTTTCAATTTATACTTATTTTCCAAAAAGGAAAAAGTTCCACATTTTCCCCACGGGCCCGCACCTCCATTTTTTACTATTCAATGCTAGCATTACTTTCCTGTCAGGCCGCACTTCAACTTACAATTTTATCCCTTTTTACAAAAGGCCAAAAACCTTAAATAACCCTGAAGCTCTGTTTCTCCATCTCCCTACCTGCCACATGTCTCAATGGCACATTTTGAGATGGTCCCAAAAAGTAGAGACCCCAAACAAGTGCGGGCTCAACACGTGTCTTAGTCTGGAAAATTCTGTCAAAAAAGTTGAAGGTTCAGCGAAAGGCGCCATGTGTCTAGGGTCTGAGGCAGACTCCTTTAGCTGGACAGAGAAACAAAAAACAAATTCTAGACCTTTAAGTGATCCTTGACCCAAGAAGGGACTGATCACGGCAACCAAATGAAGGAAAAAGTCTTTCAAGCACCAACACAGGGAGATTAAAAAATGTGACAGAGGCCGCAAACTGAGGGATTTCAATGACAAACGGGGCAAGACTAATTTGAGCACCAACAAATAGAACTATAATTATAAAGTGTCATATTGTAACACGCACTCATTATAAAGTTCCAAATTTTGGGGGGGCTCTTGTTGCATTGTTTGGGGGTCTTGTTGCATTGTTTGGTTCTTGCATTTCTTTTGGTGATTTTTTGAGAATGGTGTCTACTTATGCATTAGATCATGTTGAGCCATTAACAACACATAATTACCACACATGGAAACCAAGAATGGAAACAATAATCAAGCGGAAAGGATTATGGGATTTAAATTCTTTAGAACAACCAGTGTTCACTAGAGAATATGAGAAATTTCATTACCAGTGCAAGTTTGATGAGTGTATGGGTTTGATAGGAATTTATGTAAGTGATAGTCTTTTGTTTCATTTTGAAAAATGTGACTCTCCTTTCAAAATATGGGAGAAATTGGAGGATTTACTTGGTAAGGTGGATCATATGAGAGCCATGCAACTTGAAATTGAGATCACCTCTCTTAATCCTGAATATTTTCCAGTGATTGTAGACTATCTTACCAAGTTCAAGCATTTTTTGACACAGTTGAAGGGGAGTGGAAGAGATAAGAAAGATGAAGAGTGTGTTTACTTGATTATATCCAAGTTGAGAGGATCATTCCAAATTTTTGCTTCTACCTTTTTCTCTAGCATGGTTGCCTTAGGTGACACATTCAAAATTCCTAACTTAGAAACATTTTGTGAAAGACTTACTAGGGAAGAATCCAAATTGTCTAACCTTTAGTCTTCCACTTCTCAAAAGGAATTAGTTGCATCTAATCCTAAGGGCAAGGGAAAACCAAAAAATGAAAACCAAATCCACACCTTCTCCATCTCAAAATGCTCCTAAACCCAAAGAAAACAACTCTAAACCCAAGGAGTCTTATAAATTCAAGAATAAGTATATCCTTTCATGCTCTTTTTGTGGGGGGTAGTGGTCATGAAGAACATAGGTGTTATAAGCGAATGCAAGCCTTAGAGGATGTAGTCAAGAAACAAAAAAAATCTATTTCCACTCCACCTTCTTCTAATCAACATGGAAAATCACTTAATGTTTTTGGGAGATCTCATTCACCACTTGCAGATAGTTGGGTTATAGATTCTGGTGCTTCTCATCACATCACCTCTTTAAAAGAGTCTTTTGTTTCTCTGGGTTTGAGTTCTACTTCCAAAATTGTGGTTGGACATTCTTCCTTTCTTTCTGTTAAAGGAAAAGGTGATATACAACTTGATGGTGGCAGTATTCAAGATGCACTATATGTTCCTAACATCACTACAAATTTTCTTTCTGTATATCAAATTTGTCATTCTGGTCAAGGGAAAACAGTGACTTTTACACCACATGGGGCAGAAGTATGAAATTTTTTGGAGCCTTATTCACTTGTTGCTCAGGGTCTTGTTGATCATAGTTCTAGAATATATCACTTTTAGGGTTTTGATGAAAATTCTTCTATAGGGATAGGATTGGTTTCTCATGCAGATTCAGAGAGTAACCTTTGGCATGAAAGATTTGCACATCTCAATTACAGGTATTTGAAGGAGTTGAGCACTCATGTTATGGTTGATAGTCTTCCTAGAGTTTCTTATCTTGAGGGATTTTGTCATGGTTGTGCATTAGGGAAACAAAACCAAGATCTTCCTAAGAATTTTTCAAAGAGAGCTTCTTCACGACTTAAGCTTTTGCATAATGACTTCATATTTTTTCCTACCCCCTCTTTCTATGGAGCTAAGTTTGCACTTACCTTTATTGATAATTTCTCGAGGCGTATTTGGGTTTATTTTCTCAAGTAAAAAAGTGATGCTTTTTCATACTTCAAAGTCTTCAAGTCTTTGGTCAATAAACAATATTCTAGTTGCATAAAGAACCTTCGCACTGATAATGGGGGGAGTATTTCAGTGATGAGTTTTCAAAAAAATTGTCAACTCAAGGCATTATTCACCAACATTTTTTTCCTCATACTCCACAACAGAATGGCTTATCAAAATGGAAGAATAGAAATTTAAAGGAAATGGCTAATTGTATGATGCATTCTAGAGATTTACCTCCTATCTACTAGGTAGAAGCAGTTAATTATGCTAACTACATTTAGAATCGCACACCACACAAAGCACTTGAGCATTTGACTCCAGAGGAGGCTTGGTCCAACACTAATACAAATGTCTCATTTTTTTGAGTCTTTGAGAACCATGTTTGGGCCTTTGTGCCAAAGAAAAAAAGGAAATATTTGGATAAGAAGAAAAAACCCTTGATCTTTGTAGGGTATTGTGAGGACATGATATCTTGTTGACTTTTAGATCCTGATACTCATGACATTATTTTTTGAACACATGTTTATTTTAATGAGCGCTTCACTCCTCATGATTCTTCATCTTCTTCCATGCCTTCTTCTTCTTCATCTCATCTTGAGGATCCTTTCTTTGAGGAGGTTGATGAGTGGGTTATAGATGTCATTGAGGATCATATTCCTATTGATGTTGTCACTATGCCTAAGTGGGCTCGTACTACAGTTTCTGAGGCAAAACCTTTCATACAGGATCTTTCACCCACTAGGCATCATCATGCACATTCTACAGGTTCTGAAATTTTGTGTCAGGTTGTTTCTGAGGATCCACAGTCCTTTTCAAAGGCTCATGGGATACAGGAGTGGGATGATGTGATGGCAGCTGAGTATTCTTCTTTGATGAAGAATCATTCTTGGGATTTGGTATCTCTTCCTAAAGGAAAAAATATGGTTAGGTGTAAGTGGGTATACCAAACCAAATACACAATTGATGTGTCCATTGACAAGTATAACGCCCATCTTGTTGCAAATGGTTTTTCAGAAGTTGAATTTATTGATTACTCTGATAATTTTGCACCTGTTTCCAACATGTATTTTTACTCCTTGTACTTGTTATTGTTTCATCACAAGGGTGGCCTATATACCAGATGGACGTGAAGAGTGCCTTTTTACATGGAGATTTACAAGAGGAAATATACATGGAGTAACCAGTTGGATTTGTTCAGGATTATTTTCTTATTTATAGACTCTGAAGGTCTCTCTACGGTCTCAAACAAGCCCCTCGGGCTTCATATGAGAAGATGGATTCTTTTCTTCTATCTATAGATTTTGTTCGTTGCCACTCTAATCATACAGTGTATCTCCAGCATGTTGGTGAGGATATTGTGATACTTATCTTATATTTTGATGAAGTGTTACTTACTGGAAGCTCTTCTTCCCACATTCAGAGTATTCAGAGGGATCTTTCTACACAGTTTTACATGGCAGATCTTGGGTTATTACATTATTTCCTTGGTTTGTAGATTTCTCAGAAAGATTCAAGGATTCATTTGAGTTAGCAAAAGTACACCCATGATATTATTTAGCACTTTGATATGGTTGATTGCAAGCCAAGTCCATCTCCTTTTTAGTCTGGGGTTACTCTTACTTCCACATGTACCACGACTTTGTGATTGTATATTGTATAGGAAGTTGGTTAGGAGTCTCATGTACTTGACCCATACTCGCCCTGATATTTCCTTTACAATAGGTCTTGTATCTTGGTTTGCACATTCTCCTCATAGTAGTCACTAGCATGCTACTCAAATTATTTTGTGCTATTTGCAGGGCACTTCCCACTTTATATGGGTTCTACTCAGTTGGTTTGATATACAGATTCGGATTGGGCAGGTTCTATTGATGACAGGTGTTCCACTTCTAGATATATTTTTTGTCTTGGTTCTTCTCCAGTTTCTTTGGCGTGCAAAAAGAAACAAGCTATTGTACTTTCATTTTCAGAGCGAAGTACATGGCATCAATTATAGCGAGTCAACAGATTCTTTGGCTTTGACAGTTATTGACAGAGTTTGTATTCCCACATGATTCACCGATTGTACTTTGGTTTGACAACCAAAGTACCATTCACATTTCTAGCAACCATGTTGAGCACTAATGAACCAAACATATTGAGATACACATACACTTCATTCGTCAACACATTCAGGATAGAGTTTTTTTCTTGGAGTACATTCCGACTAAACAGCAAGTTGCGGAAATCTTTACGAAGCCTTTTGCATCACCTCGCTACCTTGATTTACGTGGAATGCTTGGGATGTGTTCATGATAACATCTTCATTTTTATTCTTCTTTATCTTTCCTTCTAGCAGGATTCTTTCCCTATTTTTGTTCGAGATTTATTCATGGATATATTGTACATGAATAGCTCATCAGGCCTAGTTTCTAGGACTCATATTGTGGACATGCTACTTCTATTTTGGCCCCTAGATTCACTTAAGGGGGGGTGTTAGAGTAGGTATTTACCTTATCTCATGTTCACCTAGGTACTTTATTTACCTTTATTGTATTTATCCTCACCCACTTATGTGTGTGGATATTTATTTTTATTTATTTAGATATTAGGGGGATGTTATCTATTTGTTAGGTATAGTTCTTTCCTTGATCTATGGTATTGAATAGATCCTTGATGTCTAGTTATTTCCTAAATTTATGGTCTTGACTAGTTATTTGATTACTAGTTCTTTCCTTGATCTACGACATTGACTCGTTCTTAGATTGTTATTCCTTGCCTATACAAGAAAGATCCATTTTCATTGTATTTCATTGAGTTCCATAATAATATATGACATTGTTGCTCATTTGTTTGCAAAGGTTTTATTAAAGTTATTCTAGAAAATTTCTTTTATCTTATTGATTGTGGTGTTTGATTAGCATCTGAGTTCTTTTCTTGGTACGATCTGGTTATCATTGCTTTTAAGCTCCTACACAGTGACCTATAGTTCATATTGTGATCAATACTGATCTCTAACACTTCAAATATACCATTAATCTTGCTTCCACATCTTTGAAGATACATACATATATATATTGAGATGAAGAGTTCCTTGATACTTACACCACACTAAAAGAATGCACTACAATCAGGAACCTTACTTCTACAACTTAGACTTTAGTTACTTTTGACACTCTTTCATATAGCAGATTGGAGTCACAGAGTTTTTGGCTTTCTATAATCATCATAGGTGTATACCAAAATCTTTCTCACTACTCATTTATCATGGAGAGAGGATTATGCCAATTTTTCATCTCATAATAAACACATATTCATCCTCCATCCATTGTCCAAGTTTTCATAATCGACTTACATAACTTCAATTTGGCATTAGGAAGGAAAACGAGTTGAGTTTTAATCAAATACCTAGGGAAAATTCTTGAGATACGTGAATGGGCATAAGCTTTATACTTCCACCTCTGAAGGTTCATCTTGGAGTCTTCAAAAACACCCTGGATATGCAAAGCTTACATAATCAGACCAATCCAGTACTACAAAACCATGCCTGGAAAGCACTCGTACCACCATTTTGTCCTGGAGAGGGTCTTTTGTACTTCTGAAAGGTTGTTCAACTTTCACAAGTAATTTGGAGTCAGAACACTGCACTTTGTGCCTATTGCTTCAAGAAGAGGGTCTAGAAGGAGAAATAACTGTACACACAAAATCATAAACTTTAGACATTCTTTGGTCTCGGTCTCATACTACTATTCATATGGTTTTTAAGTGAAGAAAGTATTAATTAACCCTCATCTTTTGGCCTTTTAATTTTCTTTTTGTCGTCATTGTTTACCTTCAACACATACATTCCCAATCTATTTTTGTCATTTTGCATCATTTTAGCCTTGACTGGGGTGCCCACAAGTGCCCTAATCCCAGCTAGGATGCCCTGATCCTTTTTCCACTTTTTTGCCACTTTTTGGGAACTTTCTAGCCATTTGAGCATTCTATATTTTTTGTGGTCAGCCTCTTCAGGGTTAATTACAAAATTAGAGCAAGAGAACTATATAAATATAAAGTTATGAGACCATAATGAGGGACCAAGAACAAAGCACTACTATCATCACCTAAGGTTTCATCCATCAAAGGCTCCATTTGCATCCATCTAGGTCCATCACAAGGCACAAGTTTGGTTCATCTGCATCACACTATATAGGAGGGAAGTTTATTCTATTCCATCCACCATTCTATTACATTTCTACACATATTTATTACTTGTTACTTTCACAAAGTGCGACTAGCACAAAAGCACCTGGGGCATGATTGCACACACAAGCACATAGAACTACATTGGCTCCGAGACATAGTGCAGCGTTCAGTTAGTAAGTCCACCATTGTGGTTGTCGAGGAAAATCTGACCCCTTCATATGAATTTTTATTTTATAGGGGCTTGATGCTTGCCTTGGGATTTTACGGGTCTCATCTTCATTTCTGATTTCCAGCGACATCCAGTAAAGCTAGTGCGACAAGAAGCGAACACATCCGATCACTTAGCAACACCTCATAGGAGGTTTACAGATTTTTTTCAAAGACCAAGGTGCCTATATATCAGACTAGGGCACCCACATGCACCCATGTACCTATCCATTGCATCCCAGTCCACTCAGATTGCCTAGATCTACACTTTTATGGAATTTTGCATAGTTGTTTCCTCCTCCTGTTTCTCTATCCATCTCTACGACACAGTCCAGCAAGCTCGTCGAATCAACTGAGTTCTTTCTAACTCTCTTTGCACTCTATGGTTTTACACATCTACTTTCTTATTTGTTTGGGTCATTTCTCCTTGTCTTGTTAGCTCTTATTTATTGTTGTACTTCTTAGATTAACTTCTAAAATTCCCATTTTTAGTTAATCATTTTGGTGAACTTGATATTCGAATACTCTTTCTCCTTGGAGATTTTCTTCATATTCTCGTCACTCTTAGTGGTCATTTCGGATCGTTTCAATATTGTGAGATTCCTTTATTCACTCATAGGGCCTCCAAACCAATGGTTGATATCCCTACTTCTGTAGCTACCACTGACAATCCTTTGGATTATTCACACAATGTTCCTCTCTATGAAATAGAAGCGTCTGATAGTGAAAATTCCTACAATGAGAAAAATAATGTCGACCAAGATCAACTTAACACTATTACTAATTTTCGAAAGGCCTTGTGTGATGATCCCACTCATCTTCCGCACATCCTACATGTTTTGATTACTGCTAAGAATGTCCTTGATGCATCTATCTCTATAACTGCTCCTTCTTTAGCTCCCATGGTCCCCACCCCACCCATTTATGTCTCAGCTTCCATTCTTACTACTATCGCTCATGTAATTAACCCTAGCACACCTAACATACAGTTTGGCTCTTCTTTTAATACTCCTGATCTAATTTCTTTGTATAATGATTTGCAAAACCAAATTTGGCAGCTCTAGATTTCCACTTCTCACGCATCACCATGTTTGGATTCTACATCATCGTTGCATACTCCTTTTGCACCTATTGTATCTACATATCCCTTACCACCTAATTTTTTTCTCTCCCAAATTACCCATTTTTAAATCCATGGTGATCTACAATAACATATCCGCACTTTTCATGTAGCATGCCTAGACTATGCGGATAACTCTACAATACTAGCTAACATTTTTCCTCATAGCTTACAATATTATGCGATGTGTTGGTTTTATAACCTACCTATCCATTCGGTAAAATGTTTCACGCATCTTGTCGATGCTTTTATCACTCACTTTTCTATTAACATCAGCTTTAAGATCTCTTATGCTCAACTTGCACAACTTAAACAAGGATATAATGAACACTTGGCATATTATGTCTTGTGTTATAAAAACAATTTAGCAAAGATGTCCATTATGCTTGCAGATGTTGAGCTTCAGGATTTATTCATTCGAAGTCTTTTACCACCACTCCAAGAGAGTGTTCTCTTTGAGATGTTTTCTTCCTTCGTTCAACTCTGTCATACTCTCAAGCTATATGAGACCAAGATCTTAACTAAGGCAAGCTTAAGTATCAAGAACAAGCATCATCTTCTACGTTATTTCCAAGTAAGTGAACATTCAAGCCATCTATGACCAAACCATCAGATATAAAATTCACTATCAACGTAGTCTCCACTACTAAAGACCTTGAAATGCAACCACATCGACTTACATTCACTAAGTTTAGTATTCCCCCACGTATTTTACTGCCACAACTTGTCGAAATTAACCTCATCACACTACACTCTCTACTACAAATTGATCCATCTCAACCAATAGGGCATAATTTCAATGAACATTCCCATTGTGACTATCATCAGTGTGTAGGACACTCCACCGATCGTTGTTACTAACTACGATATCTCATTCAAGGTTTAATTGACAATGGTCGAATTGAGCTTCTGGAACATCCAACATCTCCACCTGTCAATGAAAATCATAATCTCAAAATATTTAACAATCCTCTACCTAAAAATGATACAAAAATAACTGACTCATCGACTAATTATTTTCACCATGCAGTGTCTCCTCCTGCTTCAGAGGCCCTTGACTTTTATTTGCTCATATCGACATTTCGCTACTGGTCATCTCCTTTTCTAACCACGACTATCATGAAACTTTTACATTTGATCGCTTACATATCAAAGCATCTATTAGCTCGATACTCATCAATAACACTAAGGTTGACCCATCTTGGCCCATTAGCGTGTGTTCTAATCCATTTCTTCAAGCCATCGGTTACCCTCAATCATAAATCAAATACCCTCTACACAAGCCATATGGTGTCATCAAATTACACGTTACAGTTGGTCCTTTCACTTTTCTTGTCCCTTTCCTTATTGGGCAAGCATTCAAAGGTTATGACATGCTACTCAGACTCAATTGGATTCGTAGATATCAATACATTATCTCTATGAATCATTTACGACTCAAATTCATTCATAACAATTAGGTCATCTCTATTGATGGTGTACCCCATCTATTCCATGGTCATCATCTTCTCAAGCATTGATTCATATGTCTTCCATTTCATCTAGCACATCACAATATACTCCTAGTTCACCTACTCGTACACCTTATGTGCGACCTCACCACTCTACTAGTCCTACACATCAACATAAGCCCATTCCTAGGGAAATTACTGCATCTTGACATAGGTCACCACCTCATTTCATTCCACATGCGAGTCCATCATCTCCACACTTCACTTCATGTAAATATCCATCACCTATGCATTTTGTCACACCACAACATTCATCATATATTCATCCATTGCATGCACATCAACTTCATTCACCCGTATAATGTTTACCTACTATACCACCATTACTAGCACATGGTCATACACTTTTGTCATCACATGCATCGGAGGGGGGACCTTCATCTTTCACTATCATTGGATAGCTCATTCACTCACGCACACTTGGGGGTATACCATTCACACATCCCCCCTCTCATGTTAGCATTAGTGCATCTCTCTTCTTTATATTATCATCCATCACTCTCCTCACATAGGCACATTCATCTAGACTTCAGCATTGTCATTACCCGATGACACACTCTTGTGCATCAGTTCACACTCGATTGTTGAGGGCATACTACACATGAACCCCACACACTGCACCATAGATGCTACACAATGTGAATCTTCACATATCTCATAGTACATCTCACATTCCACATATTGCATACTATATCTTACACTACATCATTTGTGTTTTAAAATTTGTGCATCTACATATCATACATATGCTACACATCATACTAGCATTCATCACATATGTGTCACACTCCTATTGTCTATGATTCTAGCATCATATACTACTCATCCTACATATTACATTCCCCGCACTCTCACATTATTATGATATTTACACATCTTGCATTGCACACTATAAATTGCATTTTGCACATATTGCACATCATATGGTCATCTCTTATCATCACGCATACTACGTATTCTTCTACTCGTTGCACTCACTACCCTATGATGCACTTTATTTCCTTTGTCTATACTCAATTGTCGAGGGTTTATAAATCAATTGGACCTTATCATACTCACATAATAAACATTCATTCCTCTCGCATGCAACATTACAAAGTTAGTGACATACGTTATAGGCTAAATGGTCACCTATTCATTCATCTTGTAGTGGTACACATTTTAGGCTACATCATTACTCCCTCTATTTGTCTCATCGTGATATATACACTTTAGGATGCATTATCAGGTGTTCATCTCTAGGTCGCATATCATCACACACATACACACTCATCACAGCACATTCGACACAATACACATTATTCGACCATTTCCTGATGACGCACTCTCATTTATGGTTCATTCTTGACTATTGAGGGGGCATACTAAATGAACCTCACTGCATACAACTCCATTCACTCAAGGGCACGCGAATCCTACCATCCATTATACATTCCATTGCATCCATCCACATCATGTTGCATATATTGGTTGATTTTATGCTTGCTTACATTTTCTTTTTCATGATCGCTTATTATACATGCTAGTTGGATCTCTTATATGTCATTATTTTTACCATACACACATGCGCGTTCACGTCTTTTTCTAGTTGTGATCACAAATACAGGTCTCTCACACACAGCAGGGATGCTCGCCTCCCACCACACCTACAACAATTGTTAGGGGCATCCACATTCGTCTCTTATAGTTTTTATTGTTTCATTTTGTACTTGGAACTCTGCATTGCTTGGTTATACATGCTTTTGACATATGGGTTATCTTTCTAACATGCTAACGGGTGCTTCATGTGCAGAATTTTTTTGCAGGACTATTTGCTTCCATGGCTATCTGTTGTTTGTACTTTATTGTTTTTTTAACTATTGTATGCAAGTCTTGCCCTTTTTTTGGTGTGCACACTTGTTTGTTTTTATGTGGCATTATGGCCTTATGTGTCTTGCAACATTGTGAGTGGTGTCCCATGTTTGTAACCCACTTTTTGTGGTATATGATTTTTTTCTTGCATGTTTACTTGCATTCTAGCTTACTCATTGTCTACCTAGCTTACCTTTTATTTTATATGCATGCTTGTTCATACTTTTTGTTATGCAAATGTGTAACAAGGAAATCAAAAATTTCTGAGCATGACAACTATACCCCTGTGTTAATTTTTTCAAGTAATGTCATTCCAAGACACCCCAGGTCTGTCCAGTCAGTCCAAGTGGCCTCCCAATTAATGTTATCCCATACCCCTAGATGATTTAGGAAATTCCATTCATTCCCTCTAGGTGATTTTAGGAGTTCATTAAAATTTGCAAGCTGCAAGCAGTTGTGGGAAGGGCTATCACTAGCCTTACTAGGGCTGAAGCAACCCCATGGAGTAAAGAAAAAGAGCCAAAGCATACGCGGAGGTGTCTCAAAGGTCTTGGGACATCATGGAAATGATTCTGGAATATTCTATAAGGGCTCGGAGAAGTTGGGGCAGTTTTGCCAAAATTAGGGTTCATAGGCCTAGTCAGTGCACAGGCCAAAATAGTTGTTGAGCTTCAAAAGGCAATTGTGGGAGCACCAGATGGAGTTAAGCACAAAACAAAACATCACCAAAAATATAATTCCTATACATACAAGATGGTAAAAAAAAAATTTGCACAACACTTTGGCACATTATGTCTACAAGCAGTTTTTCTCAAGCACAATAGAGTACTAAATCACAAATCTGACTTTTCAGGCATCAAATGGAAGAATAAATACATAATACCCCCACCATTGGATTTAAAAGGACATTTAAAAGTAGGATCATATAAAATTTTACCAAAAAACTCCATCGGGAGCTCAATTTATCATGATCACAAGTTGTCCTCTTGGAGCAAGTTCAAGAGTTAACCAAATTTTGGGAGGACACGTGTCAGCTCCAGGAGCCTGACGGAATTTTGTGTCATCGATGTCCCTCAGGGTCAGGGACATAAATCTTGTAAAAAAATTCCTAGCCCCTATGTGACCTCTAGAACCCCATGCGACCTCTAAAACCCCATGCAACCTTCAGGATTGTCAGTTCAGCCCCCGGGTGTAATTTAGAGCTCAAATTCCCTGCCGTCGAATCTCCGCCACGTGTCAGCTCTGGGATCACCATGAAATTTTATGTCCCTCACATTTCAGGGACATAAACCTTGAAAAATGTGTCCATCCCTCAAAGGGAGACTTTTGGTCACCCATGTGACCCGCTTCTAGCCCCTTAGTGTTGATTTTCTAGCTCTCACTCCCTGTCGTCGAATCGATGTCATGTGTCGCCTTCTTGCTCACTATGGAAATTTATGTCCCTCATGTTCCTTTGAGGTGAGGGATGTCAGAGACAATAAAATGTGCTCATCCCTCTCTGTGCACGATATTTGAATTTTTTTTGAAATCCCCAACTGTCGTTTTCTTCTCGCTTCTTATATCTAACTCTCTCGTGCACAATTCTTCCTCCAAACTCCTTTGCAACTCCCTACCACCACTCCACCATTGTTGAAAATCAAACTAGGTATATCACAACATCATTTTCCTCCACTCCATGAAATCATACAAGTCTCATAAGGAAGTTTGAGAAAACAAGGAAGAAGAAGCGAAGAACGAAGAGAAGAAAACAGTGAAAATCTTCATAGCCGTGAAATAGAGATTCATAAAAATCTTGCAAACCAATGCACGAAGAAACGAACCATTTTTTTTCTGTTAGTCTCCTCTATCCAAAACCATCAGAAACGATACCTGCATACCCTCCTCTCGTAACCACAAAAATCATTCACAACAAAGAACTCTTCTTTTCGGCCCAATGGACGAAAGAATTTGGATTTCCTGTCAAATCGGAAGTCGGATTTAAGATGATATTTCACGTGAAATAACAAGAGGAAAAAAAACCATATCAAAAATATAAATTTCATCGTGAATACGAAGGAGAAAATTAGACCTACAATTTTTGAGGTCCATTAATGGCTGCCATGTCTAGAAGCACTGTCTAGGTTGGAAAATTGAAATTTTTTAAATCTCCTAAACTATTGAGTGGGTAGGTCTAAAATTTCAGAGGGGTGAATATAAGGAAACAACCCATATCGGAAAAATTTGTTCCACATCAATCCAACCTCTAGAAGCCAACTTTATTAAAATATTAGGTCTTTAGCATAGGGGACTGCTATTTTAGAAAATTCATCAACATAAGAACTTGCGAAGGAGACATAGACATTGAAGATGCACTACAATTGAGAATTCACCAAAATGGTCATTTTGGTCCAATTTTGGAACTTACTAAAAATAGTAAGTGGTCCCATGAGGACCTGCCAAAAATAGAAAGTTGATCTAGAAGGTAAGGAGGAATGTAGGGAGAAGAAGAAATCAGAGTTGCAAGATCCAGTTGAGGTTTGAGGGAGTTGATTTTTCATACTTACTAAAAATATTATAGTTGCTCTATTCTAAGGAAAACATGAAGTAAAAGTAGGACAGAATAGAAACTGATACAATCCTTTTCCTGTGAGTATGATATAAAAGACACTAATGTCTTATACATGGACCTGAATGACCTTTGAACTTGTATGACAAGTCAAAGACTGAAAGAAGATTGAAGATAAAATATTCACAAGTGGCTTGTTTGCCACCGTAGGACAGCTAGTGTTTATGCAAAGTCTTGAGTTGGTCGTAGCTTTCTCTCACCATTATGAGCTTGAAACACATGAACCATATCGAGATGAAAATGGAACAACAATGGATGGTCATTATCCCTAGAACCATCTCACTTTCTCTGTAGATACCTACATCACCCAACATGGTCGTACCATCTCAAAAGATAGAGTCCTTGCATGATTTGGAAATGCAATGGATGCCTATGTGTAAGGGGTTTCACTTGGTTCATGGTTGAGAAATAGGGAGAAATCCCTTAAGGATGCCCAAGAACCTTCCAAGGTTTGATTTTTGAGAAGGATATTCAGATGCCATCACTCTCCTTGGTAGAGTTATGGGAAAAGCAAGCATGAGAGACTTCCAATAATGGATAGGCCTTTTCATCTTGACGTTGATAGAAGGAAAGTAGAGAATTGACTAGGGGCAGATCATAAACGATCAATCTCCATCTACAACTTCTTTAGGTACCCATGACGAATAAGTTCCACATGACTTATTATTTGTTATATCTCATCGCTAGCTCAAGATCATTTCAAAGGATTGGCCCTCATGCAATAATATTTCTTCCAAGGTACCTGCATTCGATAAGCTTCCACAATGTGGTAATGGAGGAAAGCCATAGGACATTTTGATTCGCGTGAACGATGTGTTCACAATGTATGTGGTTTGAAGCTTCGAAGGGGATTTGGAAGATAATATGTCATCACAAGTGGTGTCCTTGATTAAGAAATATGGATCTTCATTTCATACAATTCTCAAACTTCTCCTACCTATGAGTTATTGCCTTCGACCAAGCCCCGCTAAGGCTATCAAAGTACCTTACTGACCAAATTTTATTGTTCAAGCTATGCAGGCATATAATCTCAAGTGAATAATAGGCTTAGGAGTAGGAGGAATAATTTGATTTCATTTCCTATCTCTCTCAGGGTATTCACATACAAGAGATCAAATGACACATCTCATCTGGAGGCTGCTTTCACTCATTTGACTTTGACATTCCTACATCGTACAGGATTAATTTTGATATATCGAGAAAATCTTGACTCTTTCTATGTCCTAGAATTACAACATGAGCTACAAGTTGAGGACTACTGGGCCAATTGCATGCTGATGGATTTTAAGTGTGTGAAAAGGACAATATGAGGATGACAATCAATGAGATGAATAAATTCAAGTTCTCTTGATATGAAGATATTTTGCACAATGATGGGACAAAGATGTATGATCCTAAAGTACATGGCAGTCAAGATGTCCCCCTATGTCTCCAGTCAACTAGTATTTTCATGAATCAAGGGATGTATAAAGGATTGGAATGAGAAAGTGGTAAGGGGAACAAGAAATTGGTTTCAGAAGAAGAGAACCATGATCATCCAGTCACGAAGAATTCCTACCGAGTCAGAAAGAGAGATCAAATCCATTGTAGTGGATCATTCTTCTACATAATTCTTCCTTTCTCTCTCTCTCTCTTCTTCTTCTTCTTTTTCTCTCTCTCTCTTCTCCTCTCACCCATTTCTCTCTCTCATCAATGTTATATTTTTGCGTTGAGGTTTGCACTTTTTAATATAACTTTAAGTGACTTTAGAAACATAATGTAAAATTTAAGTCACCTTGATTTTATAAAAAGGACTTAAATATTCAAGTGGAATATGAATAGTCTAAATTCAGATTAATATATTTGAAAAGTCATCAGGAAGATGAAGAGTTTCTTTCTCTTCTATAAATTGTAATAAGCTCCTTATTTGAGCTTCTTCTTAGATGACTTCTTAGACTTCTTATATTTTAGAGCTGTTTTTTATGAATTCATGAGAGATATATTCTTGTGAAGAGAGCAAAGAGATAGAAAATTTCTTCCATTTTCCCTACTCTAAAATGTCTTCCATTTCTATGTTATGTACAATTTTGCTTGAGATTCAATAATGTAAGAAGGAATTTTAGCCTTTTCTGACTAAGGAGTCTAGTGGTACTTTGTGATCATTAAACGCTATTTGATCTTGTTCTTATGTACATGCAGATTTGTTTTCTTATAAATTCAAGTGCATGTAATGAAATTTATTGCTTGTGTATGCAAGTCTCTGATTTTCTACTTGCAACATTAGTTTCTCTTTTCTAACTTTCTCACTCCCTTTCCCACTTTCCTAGAAAATTCCTCCCTTGCAGATATCTACAAGTCTTTTTCCACAGGGTCAGTGGAGTGCCCCTATTGGATCCCTAGCCAAAATTCCACCAGGGTAAAACTCACTTTTTACTCGTGCACATGCAAATACGGCAGCTACATCGGTTAAGTAGGGGGACTTAGATTCCTAGAGTGTTGGCAAGATAACCACCAATTTGTCCTTGACAAATTTTATCGCCAACAATACTAACACTTGTTTCCTAGCCACTTGTTTATGTGTTCCTTGGTTTCTACCAAGTGCATTCCCTTTCCCCTACAGGACACATTTTATGCGGTTAGTCCTCTCTTAGGACCGCATTCTCCTATCAGCGACATCGCATGCGCCCCCAATGAGGGGAGGCATCATTTGGGGTTTTACATACTACACATCGCTTCTACACCGGTACAATTTAGTTTAGTTTATGCCCTTAGCATTGTGGGTTATACAGCGAGTGGGTTCAGACCAGTCTATGAACCTGGTACACAACAGCTTTTACAGGAGAGGTTTTCCTTAGCATTCTAGGGAGGAGTTACAGGTTGGAAGATAAAACAGATTTCCTCCCTACACTACTTCGGCCAGTGGTGTTGGATCACCCAAAAAACTAGGCAGTACAAAGATCTCTTCACACATTCTTCAGGGAAGCAGTTACAGGTTGGAGAATAATGCAGCTTTCTCCCTACACTTCTTCGGCCAAGGTGGCATGAGATTGTCCAAAAAACTCGCATTACATGATCTCATTTCTACACTCTTTCTTTCATCACGGATCAGGTGCACATGTTCCTTTTATATTTTTCATTTCCATTACATACTTTTTACTATATACATGTGTCTTTACATGCATTTTTGACATATATACATACATATTTGACTACTTGATTGTCTTCTCCTTACAGGTCCAACCGTATGAGAAGCAAGTAGTCAACAACAACAATGGCATCAACAACAAAAACATTTTGCGGCAGCACACACCTCATACTAACATGAAGGTAAATCACACACATTGGCAACTACACATGTGTTTATGCCCTAGGTTCACTCTCACCACTTTTTCACACTTTTGCATCTTTAGTTTCCATGCTTCACTACTTTCTCATTCCACACTTTGTCTAGTCTGTCGGCATGCTTTCTACATCACTCTACATGGACATCAAATACGCATCTTTATCTACTTTATGTTATCGAGCGTTTCGCTCACAAACATAAAGTGGGGGAAAATGTAGACACAAAATCATGCACTTTAGACATTATTTAGTCTCGTTCTCATACTACTATTCATATGGTTTTTGAGTGAAGAAAGTACTAATTAACCCCCATCTTTTGGCCATTTTTCTTTACTTTATGTCGTCGTTGCCGACCTTCAGCACATACTTGCCCAGTTTATTTTTGTCGTTTTGAGTCATTTTATTCTTGACTGGGGTTCCCAGGCTAGTACTAGGGCAACCACAGGCGCCCTGGTCCCAATCGAGGCACCCTGATCTTTTTTCCACTTTCCCACCACTTTTTGGGCACTTTTTAGCCATTTGAGCATTCTATATTTTTGGTGGTCGGCCTCTTCGAGGTTACTTTAGACATTATTTAGTCTCGTTCTCATACTACTATTCATATGGTTTTTGAGTGAAGAAAGTACTAATTAACCCCCATCTTTTGGCCATTTTTCTTTACTTTATGTCGTCGTTGCCGACCTTCAGCACATACTTGCCCAGTTTGTTTTTGTCGTTTTGAGTCATTTTATCCTTGACTGGGGTTCCCAGGCTAGTACTAGGGCGACCACAGGCGCCCTGGTCCCAATCGAGGCACCCTGATCTTTTTTCCACTTTCCCACCACTTGTTGGGCACTTTTTAGCCATTTGAGCATTCTATATTTTTGGTGGTCGGCCTCTTCGAGGTTAATTACGAAATTGGAACAAAAGAACCATATAAATATGAAGTTATGAGACCATAATGAGGGACCAAGCACTATACACTACTATCATCACCTAAGGTTACATTCATCAAAGGATCCATTTGCATCCATCTAGCTCCATCATAAGGCACAAGGTTCATTCATCTGCATCACACTACATAGGAGGGAAGTTTATTCTATTTCATCCACCGTTCTATTACATTTATACACTTAGTTATTGTTCGCTACTTTCACAAAGTGCAATTGGCACAAGAGCACCTAGGGTATGATTGCACACACAAGTACATAGAACTACATCGGGTCTGAGATGTAGTGTAACGCTCATTTAGTAAGTCCACCATTGTGGTCGTTGAGGACAGTCTGATCCCTTCATATGTATTTTTTCTTTTTTAGGGGCTTAATGCTTGTCTTGGGGTTTTGCAGGCCTCATCTTCAATTCTGATTTCTAGCAACATATCGCACAATCCAGCGAAGCTAGTGCGATTAGAAGCAAACACATGTGATCACTTAGCGACACCTCATATGAGGTTTACAAAGCTTTTTCACATACCAGGGCAGCCATATATCAGACTAGGGCACCCACATGCACCCATGTACCTATCTAGGTGTCCCGGTCCACTCAGATTGCCTAGGTCTACACTTTTCTGGACTTTGGTACAATTGTTTCCTCCTCTTATTTCTCTAGCCATCTCTATGACACAATCCAGCAAGCTCATCGAATCAGCTGAGTTCTTTCTAACTCTTTTTGCACTCTAGGGTTTTACACATCTACTTTCTTAGTTGCTTGGGTCATTTCTCCTTGTCTGGTTAGATCTTATTTACTGTTGTACTTCTTAGATTAACTTCTAAAATTCCCATTTTTAGTTAATCAAGACCCTGTTAGAAAAACGTTCATAACTTTCTTATTTCTCAGCCAATTTGCCTCAAAGAATTTGCAATACTTCAATCTTGGAGTTATCTACAAAAATTCCTTCTATGATTTATTCAAAGAAGGCTCAACAATTTTTTGGGTGCTAAGAATATAGGGTGCTCAGTTTGCATTCCCTAAGAAGGCGGTTTTTTAAAAAATTGTGTAACTTTCACAAACTTCTTCAAAAGTTGATGAAAGTTGACATGAAGCACCACAACTCATCCCTCTACATCATCCATGAGTTTATTTGTCATAAATATGCTTTTACTATTCAAACCTATCTCACTTACCTCGTCCTTTACTACAAGTCCTCAAAGACAATTTTAGTGAACTTTTGAATTTTGCCTGCAAGAGCTAAAATAAACCTTCTTGTTGCTCATACATTCCCTAGACAACATCCCTAGGATTTTCTTATGCTTACATGGTCTTGTCATAATGTGTATCAAGCTTTCACACCTCATTAGGCTCTAAAAATAAGCCTAAATGAGCCAGTTACCACTGTGACTCCCAACATTTGACCTGTAACTTACTCCAGAAGCTCTTGCCCATGCTAACACTATGATTTCTGACCTGTATAACATCTAAGTCAAGCATACCAACCTTATACAAGCTTCTAATGGACCCCTACCTCACAAAACAAGCTTATAGCATCCTGAATCAACCTGAATCCTCACTTCACCACTTCACCACTCAATTGTTTGTCATCAATGCCGCTTGACATCAATGACAACACCAATGACCAAGGTTCAACAATATTTAAACCCTAAAACCCTCGAGTTTTGTAACATGAAAGAAATCACACATTTTTATTAGAATTCAATTTTGGAAGATGTTGGTAAAATGACAAGAATGCCAAGAAACAATATAAACTTGTCGTATGTTAATGATCAAGACCAGATGTAGGAAGGAATACACATATTCTTTAAACCATGGTGTTGACGTGAGCCTTGGACTGCATGGAGAAGGTGACAATGACTAGGAAGAAGAAGATAGACACATGGAAATTGTTTCGCCTGTCAATTTTTTTTTGTTGAACTCCCCTCCGAAATTCCCACTGCTTGTTTTTGTGTTCTTATAATATGCTTAGGAGAATGCACTGAGGACCAACAATACTATCAGTCAACGGATGTACAAACTTGTGGTATTCAAATTTTTCAACTATTAATCGATGGGAATTTCTCAAATACTTCAATTTTCATAGAATTACACTAAACAAGGCTCACTGAAATTATATACGAAACATGACATAAATGGCTTCATTAGATTCTCACTTGGACCTTATTCATTCTATACCAAATGATGAATTTGGTAAATTTTTAAAAGGTAAAATACACCAATAGTTAGATTGCACTCACAATAGGCAATCGAAAATATTGGAGGATGGAGGTCAATTAGTGACCTCTCGCCAATCACTAACGATGAGGCTATGAAACTGCATAAGTGACTGATTTGTATTATGTTGGTTCCTTACACTTGCCTCTCTCTCTATTACTCAACTCTAGGCACGTTTTTTTGTCCTCAAATCAATATGGATAAGATTGTAGGCCTAGAGGATAACGAGGTGAGATATTTCCTCCTCAGTGGTTGTTTTTAAAATGTGAAAGTGAAGAACATGTTTTGGGCATTGGACGTAGGTACTCGACAATGATTCATGTTATATTGGAGTAGGAATGCACAACCAACACAAGTAAGAAATAGATTTGGACATCAATGGAAGGGGAATATGTTTGAAACCTAGTACATTTTGCTAAATTTTGGATCATGTTTCATGGGTAAATGACCAGCATTCATGGCAGGTTGGGCAACCCCAACATTATGCCAATCAAGGCAACAATGGCAATATCATTTCCCTCATAGCTAAATTGGTGTCACTAGCAAGGAATTTTAAGACACTACAAGGGTATCCTGTATAACTCACTATATCAATGACTTGCAAGTTCAAGAGGTGGACAACAAGCACATTTTGCATAAGTCCAAAGCATTCTCAATTTTGAAGCAATTTCCCACTTCACCTAAGAGGAAAACTAATGAAGAAATATGAGTTGGTGGGTTGAAGAATTTCACAAATAGTGGCACAAGAAGATTTATCACCAATATACAAAGGCTCCATTCTTTCTAGCAAGAAACTAGCCCAATACTTTCTTTTAGATGCACAAGGAGATTAAATTTTGGAAGTCTTCAAGGTGAGAGTCATTTCAAAGGTGTAAAGGTTGAGCGTAAAACATTGGTGTGTTCACAGAGATTGTTTGTGGTTTAACAATCAACTACACGCAAAAAGTGCTAAACAACCAATGGTTTAAACGCTGACCATTGAATGGCGTGGAAAATATTGCGAACACATCGGTTGGATAGGGCCTTCCTAAAATTAAAGTTAAATAAGTTTTTTATATACATGCAAGCCCCTACCGCAACAAGATTGGTAGTGTAGACAATGCCCATGAAATTGATGGTTCAAGAAAAACCCTAGGAATTTTCATGCACATCCTAGTTGGTTAATCATTGTGTTTTTTTGTAAATCATTCATTTTTAAAAGGAATACTTTAACAAAATTAATGGCTGGTATACGAATTATTAGGGCCAACGGCCCAATTACTCAATTGCAAATTTTTTAGTGCAGAAATAATAGTTTTTAGATAAGAATCTGTCAATGGTGACATGTAGTAGTAATTTAGTTGCAACATCTAGAATTTGAACAATAGATAACCAGTTATATTTTGAATTTGTTATTTAAAATTGTATAGGTTAACGGTACACAAATTGTACTAAAAACTCGCTACTAATATCTCCAACTCCCATTGCTGCTTTTTCATGTTTTGATTAATGTCTCAATTATTTTCACTTTGATTAATGCAAAAAAAATGAAAGGGATCTGTTTAAATCTAAATTAGTATACACATTAAAGAGAGTTATTTGTGCAGTGTTCAAATATTAATTTTTAAGTTTTTTAGATTAATGTACATATGTTTGTTTATGTGCAGAAATTTGTTCATCTAGCAATTAAAAATTTCCCTTTGTTTTTAAGAAGCCCATGGGTATATGAATGTTCACTCCCCCGTGATATTCTTGTATGGTTAAGTGAGAGAACCTGAAGGAATGAGACATTTTCAATAGTATCAAATAGTTTCAGGAAAAATTTGAAGGAATAAGATTTTAACACTGAAAAATCATAAACTATAAAGAACATTTATTTTATTATGAACACATGAATACTTAAACAAAATTACAACTTTTTTGCACATTTAGTTTTTAAAATTGGCAAATGCATATTTTAAAGTTGATTGACAGGCGAATCTAAAACTTCAATTTTTTGTCAAAAATAGAACTGGTGAACGAGAGCCCCTAAAAATTTGCCTTTAGTTAAGTTCACAAGTTATTTAGCCTCATAAAGCATGTAAACTGATGTGCTTTTAACGTCAAAACAACAAAAGCTTGGCAACTAAACAAGATAGATTTTTTTCAGATTTAAAAAAAAAAAACATATAAATTAGACGTGTAAATGTAGATTATATAGCATTACTTGATATAAAGGAAGTCGGACCATATATTTCACTACTACTGATGCAACTTGGGCCATAAAATTGATGACAACTTAATTCCTGTGTATTTAGAATAACAACTCTGTGAAATGGGATTATATGTTGAAAGATGGTCGCATTTCAAAACATTAAAGAGCTTTTTGCCAAAATTATAACTAGAACTGAATTTTTTTTTCCAATAAATGAAATTGCAGATAATTGGAATTATTAGTATTTCTAGGCTGATAAGGCTTGTTAATAAGCAACGGCGTTCTATTCATTGACTATTAGATTTCCAATTCCCCCTACACATAAACTTCAACTAATTAAAGAATTTATTGCCTGACGATCTTAAATCACATTAACAGTAGAACTTCAAGTACATAATAGCCTTGGTATGTTATTACATCTAGTTGCAGTTCCATAGACAAGCTCCAAAACTTTTTAAAATTCATTACTGATATTAGAATTAGTTATTGTTTCCATGATTATGCCAAAGACAGTATGTTCACCTGAAATTGTGAATCTAGAAACTTGCCACAGGTCTGTCCAAAGTGAGAGCCCGCAATGATGCTAATTGACTATAACAAAAATACATTTAAAACAGTTTATACCGTTTCCTTAAAATGATATCCATTTTGATTTGTTTTGGCATTATGCCCAATTAAAATCATCTCATCCCTCATGTTCTGTAATATTATACACAAGTTTCCTGTATTTCTTACTAGGCGTGGATTTTCACACCCGACTACATCCAATCCCTAAACCCTTAACCGATTTCTAAATCCACTTAAGTTGATTAGCATAACTGCAAAGGGATCAAGTATATAATCCTCGGATCAAATCCATCTTTGACTTAAAATTAGCGACCTCCCATAATCTAGAATTTCAGCTACAAAACTTCTAAGTTTTACAGAGCATGGTAATTTTTGAATATTTTGTAACTGTATAGACTATTAATGAGACAATTTTCACATTTTCCTCCAACACACAGGATATTTTCATATCACATCACATTTTGTGTCTACTTCTGAGTAAAGCTAAAAAAAGTTTAAATCAACTCACAAAGTAAAACCCAACAAGAATACTAAAAACATGCAAATGCCCTGGTATAAACAGAACCTCTCGTTCCAAATCATACTAATACTTAAAAAGTAATAAAGAGGACACAAATCTCAACAATCAAGCGACATCATTACAGCAGGCAGTACCAAATCTCTATACCTATACGTTGCTAGCTGTATTGGAAGCTCAATAGTTGCTGCAGCAATTATATTTGAATCTCTAATTAAATCCAAGATATTTTTGCCAATAGTCGCTGCCCAGTTAATAAAAGAATTATTAACAGTCGGCGCTGCTCGCCCTTTTCTTACAAAATTGATGTGTTGGGACTTCAAATATCTCAACCTTTTTAGTGAGATGGAAATAAGGAACCATACTTTTAAAAGTACAATAATAACTTATGATAAACCATTCATAGAAGGCAATAGAGTGCCCAAGACAATTATAAACATTTTAGTACATATGGACTGTGTTCTACCTCACTTTATCAAAGTAGAAACATAATAAATAGACTCGATGCCCAAAAGTCTTACAGGGCACAGTTTCCAACAATTAGTTCCCCCTAATTACTGAACCAAAGGATTTTTTGGCCCCAAAACACAAATTGAAGTGTCACAGATGTGCACCAAATTCGGTTGGGATTCAGCAGCCATCAAGTAAATAGATCCAAAGGTTGCGGTACAAAATATTAATTTTGTAACCATCGTTGAACATAAGAAATGGGGGTTTGTAGAAATGGTGCATAACGATTTATATATGGATTTGCATATCTCCCGATTTTCACCCAAGCACTACGATGGTAGGAAGCAGTATTGGGTGCATGATACATGAGCTTTAGCAACTGTACACAATAACAAACAATGATATTTGCAAGTTGAATACATTGTGTGGTAAAAAGAACTAGAAACAAATGCATGTTTCTATTGATGGCATGCATTATTTAGAAAGAGAATGTATACACTAGCCTCATGTCAATGATGTAAAATCCAAGTGGTCAAATACATAAGAACAAAGCATCAGATAAGAGGAGAACCTGCCAATACATAAATGCAAGAACTATGTTTCGATTCCGCCTGCAAAAATAAATGTCCATTATGTAATGTCAGAGAATACACTTCATTTGTGTCGGCAAAGTATAAGATGCACTAAATTGACCTCAAACTGAAAACTATAGCCAATGAATTTTACTTACGTAAAAAGCAAAATAATCACTAAAAATCCTAGCCCAATCTCAACATTTGAACTCAAAATGTTCAATGTTGGACTATTGGTATCAATCCACAAACAAGGATCCTCCAGGTATTTTCTGTCCATATGAAGCAAGCCCGAGTAAGATCATTTTGATAGAATAGTTACATAATAGAATTAAAATGCATTTAACATTTATTCAAAAAATCAATTGCAGGTAATTCAAAATACATGTTGGAATATCCAAGTGATCATTTCAATCCATGAATTCCCACAAAACGCCATGGGAGCTTGATCTAACTTTCCATTCATTACAGTTTTTAATTTGGATATTGAAATTGATAAAGTTTTCTGGCTATTACTCAGTACATCAATGCTGTTGAAGCATTGGAAAGTTCAAACCTGTGACAAATCAGTATATATCTTTAAAATTTTAAAGAAAAATTCGTAATAAAGAAAGTATTTCATCCCAAACAAGAATGGTTACATGATGAAAGGGTTGAATGCCTCAAGCTAAAAGTAAAAGAGAGTTTCTTTGGCTATTGACGTCCTTGTAAGCTACTCTTTAAAAAATCCCTTTTGCTTATCTGAAACCCATGTATAGCCATCAGGTATGTAAGGGCTAACCTAATAGCCACTGAAACAATAGGGGCTCCACGCACTCCAAAGGTAGTTGCATCAGAAAAGACTATAAATATCCTAAGAACTCCTTTATTTCCAGGACAGCAAAAGATTTCCCATATTTTGGGGATGGCAAGGGGACAGCTATTAAAATAATATATTTTAAATATTTTAACTTTATTTAATGAAATTTATGAGTTTAAACTGTATTTATGTTTTAAGGTACTTTCAAGATTAAAATTCAATGTTTTGGTTAAGAATAACAGCCTTCTTAGAGTAACACCATCATAAAAAGTTTTAAAACTAAAAAAAATGTGGACATTCCCTCATATCCCCAAGTCCCTGAAACATTTGGGATGTCAACAAAATCTAAGGGACGCATCCCCACATAACACTGGTTAAATGACAAAATCATCTTAGAAAAAGATGATAAAAAAATGTCAGCAGAAAATTCACTATCAAAATATCTCAGTTAGATGTTGTAATTGCTTCAAGCATATACAGTCAACAACAGAATGTCAGAAGCATAGAAGCAAAGGAAAATGAGAGTAATACAAAATCAAAGTGAGGCAAGAGCCTTAAGAATCAGGTGAACCCAGCCCACTCACTTGGTATTGGCATAACTCTTCTGCCAATTCCAAACTTCCTTCAATGGCCTAATCAGGTCAACCTCTTGCTCTGTCTCTCCAATCAAATTGGGTCTAATGTCTACCCTCTTCTACACACGATTCCAACTAAAGGTGATGCAGGACCATCCAAGGTCCAAGGCAATCCTACACAAATTTTGGCTAAGTGTAGTTGCCGGCAAGGTTGGAGAGCGCATAGAGCAAAGAGAAGAAGCGCAGCAGAATCAGGTAGCGACTGTGCAGAACTGCGTGAGTACTTTGCACAATAGCAATCAGCAAGAAGCACAGTGTGCGTGGAGTGTGCAGTAGAAATGGCACACAATAGTGCGCAGAAGTTTTGTGGAGTAGTGTAGGCAAAGAAGAATAATGTGCAGTGATGCGCACAGGAATTTTGGGAGCACGGTAAGAGTTTGGCTCAGCCTACTGACTGGAGGCGCGTAGAGGTTGCGAGCGAAGTTATACGCAATGGTAAAGACTGCGCAGAAGGCACAGGAGACTGAATGGAGGATTGCACAATAGTTTGGATTGCAAAGGAGGTGCATGGATACTCAGAAGAAGGCCCTGAAGCCCAAAGATAGTGCATGGAGGGAAGGAGGTGTAGCTCAAAGTTAAGAGTGCACGACAGAACAGAGAAAAGGCATGGCAAAGGATTGCGAGCAGAGCGTGCGTGGTAGAGTTGGTAGTTGGCAGATAAGACAAAAGGGATGTCAGAAGAAGTCTGACAAGGGAAGCTGACGAGGATCAATGATGAGTGGAATCTAACGACCAAACTTACATGGCATAGCAAGTAACATCGAGATGAAGGTAGCTCAGAGCAGTTAATGAGCTCAAATTCAAATTTGAATCGAAGCAAGAAGATCTAGAAGCATCTAGAAGGAAACAACCCATCCAAGAAGAATTCAAACGTGGAGAGAGAAGCGGGAATGCACGGCTATTTAAGGAGGTTGAGTTCACCATTTTGGGGTTGTTGGCCCAGAGCTAGAGTTGGTTGGTGCAGAAGTTGTAGAGCAACCCAATAGGGAAGGAGTTGTTGAACATGCATGTGACGCACAAATAGCCAACTGAGAGTAGCTAGGTCATTGTAGGCCAAGCCAAATCAAGCATGAAACCACTCTAGGATAGGTCCATAGGAGAAACACCAGTATGTAAAAGCTCCATAAGAGAGTTTGTAGCTCCATAGAGTAGTTGCATGTAGATGTCGTGAGGCCATTGAGTGAATAGAAGGCACCATTGAGTTTCATTCCGCTATGTGGACTCTACAAACGGTGCTGAATCGTCTTGATCCGTCATGTCGTATCATTAGTGGTATCAGAGCAATGCTACTTTCCTACAAGAGAAAAGATAAAAAGTTAGCAAAGCGTTGAACGAGAGGCAGCTAGCAAAAGTTTTGTCCTCCACTGTGAGAAAAGGTGGGTAGAGAATGCAAAAGGAGATACCATAGTGTAGCAGACACAGGAGATAGAGGTCTTGCACATGAAGGCAAGTTGCCGCCAAGGATACGGGATGTATCTGATGCAGTAATCGCGGAAATGCTGGAGAAGATGTTGGAGGAGCTCAATGGTGTAAGGACCAGACTGGAGAATGTGGAGGAAGACCACCAGCTCGGTGAAGAGTCGACAATGCAAGTAAGATCGTGTGAGGAGAGCGCCAAGGAGGAGGAAAAATATGCATGGAGCCACAACCGAAGATTGTGAAGCGCAAAGAGTGAGGAGAAAGCATGCACGAGAGTACCGCCAAAGAATGCACAAAGGAATAGTGCGTGGAGAGAGCGTGCAAGTTGAGCAAAGGGTGAAAAGAAGAGTCACCCAAAAACGTTTGGCAGTGTGCGCGAGAGATTGAGTATTACACCAAAGGAGGCTACCCAAAAGGAGAAGATAATTGCTGCAAGCCATGAGCACGCGGGATGTTTGTGTAAGTCCACAGACAAAGGTGGAAGGACAAAGAGAAGAGAATGGTGAGAAGATTGTGCAGCTGGAGAAGGAAGAGTGCACAGAAGGACCTAAGAGCGCGATGGATTGCGTAGAAGATGTTCTAGGGGAAGACAAAAGGGGTGCGCAACTAAGTGTGCAAGAGAATAGACCCCAATGGAAAAGCAGAAGAACGTAAAAGAGCGCCCAAGAGAAGAAACTCTAGGAAGAGGAATTGAGAAGTGCGCAGATTAAGGCGCGCGCAGCAATAGGAGCACCATGCTAAAGGAAGCAAAGAAGAGAGAAGAGGTTGCCCCGAAGGCAATTGAAGCAGAATAGTCCAGGAAAGAGACTGCAGGAATGTGCGTGAAATAGAGCGCATCGGGAATAGACAAGATCCACAGAGATCTCAAAAGGGAGCGTGCAGAGGAGCGCACAGGAGAAGAGCGCAACCGGAAAAAGGAATTACACAAAGGAGAAGTTGTCACGAAGGCAACCAAGTAAGAGCGGTCCAAGGAGGGGATTGCAGAAGTGTGCAGTGGACGAGGCACACAAGAGGAAGGACACGTGAACATTCGAAGGTGCAACAACAATGAGGAGACACTGCGAGAAAATGAGGAGGTTGCCCTACAAACAATAGGAGAAGAGAAGTAGCCGAAGGAAGGAGCTGCAGAAGTTTTGCGCAATGAACCATGCGCAAGAGAGGAGAAGATAGAGTGTGCCCAAGAGAAGCTGCCCCGGGAAGAGGGAGAGGAGATGTGGTCGGTAGCCACAAAGGCAAATTGCACGATGACGAAGCAAGAGCACAGTCAAAAGAGAAGGCACAAAGAAGAGTGCAAAAGATATAGCACACCAGAGAAGCGGAGATGGAGGAGTAGCCATGAGGAAGAGAAGAAGAAGAATCTACAAGCAAGCAGACAACGGCCTATTAGTGCACAGGCGGACAGCAAGTGGCCCAACACAGGTCAAGGGAAGGAGAAGTGCAAGAGAAGCCCGCAAAGGCATAACGGGCGTGCAGGTGAAGATTTTGCAAAGAAGTGGTGCAAAGTAGAGCGCGCAGGAAAGCAAACGCACAATAGAGAACCCATGACCGAGAAGGGCGAAAGCAGAAAGGAAGAAGAAGGGAAGGAACCCTCAAAGGGGAAGGATGGCCTATGGTGGGCCCAAGCCCACAAGTGCACAAAGAGATGGATGCCCAAAGGAGAAGAGTGTTGAAGAAGACAACGCCACAAATAGCGCAAAGAAGACATGTGCAGAGAATAGCACCACATGCAAGTGCGCAAAAGGAGATTTCGCAGAGAGAAGTTGTGACAGAAAGGCCATAGGAAAATAGAGAAGACAGAGAGAAGAGGAAGTGTGCATAGAATAAATGAGCAAAGGAAAGAAACCAGAAGATGAAGAGAGCCAAAGAAAGGAAAAGGCCTTAAGGCTTTAGGTGGAGGTGGACGAACAAGGGCAAGCACAGACTCGCAAGAGGAAAGGCTCAGCAGAAAAGGCCATATCAAAAGGGCATCCTACAAGGTCTACCATTAAGTGTCTCGTACGATACCATGTTGATTAAGCTATAATTTCTAAACCTTTGCCTAAGGAGTAATAAGATTGTAATACATTATTATTACACACAAATGTTACATTGCATCCCATATTCCCAAGGTTAAATCGATAGTTAGCAAACTATATTGGCTGACAGCTAACCACCAAGTAGACCCCTAAAGCAAAAATAGCAATGAATATCATATGAAAGACCATCAAACATCACTTGAGCCCACACATTAGAAAGGCGTTTTCTGAATACTAGAGAACGTGTGCAGTCCTTCAAGACGAAAGTACAGAGATTACTGATGGAGAATATGATATTGCTAAATCATTTCAAGGGATAACCAATATAACATTTCTTAAGCAACTACATCAAACTACTTTCTTGAGCAAAAAAAGACCCAAAAAGGTTCATTTATCTCTGGTTGAAATGTCATGCTATCTGTCCAACCCATAAAACACTTGCAGATAGGGACTGGTTCTTTACCTGTAAAGACGAGCACTGCTGAAGTTACGTCTTAGATACTTCGCAACAAATTCAAGAGACCGGCATAAAACTGGCACCAACGCAACTGATTTCCATGATACAACCAATAAAGTCAAAACTAATTAAATTGAAAATGATAATAATCAGAGCTTGTAAAAGCAATACTAATTTGGTTCAAAATTTCCAAAATCACTGGGCATGTAGATGCTCACATGTAATAGGCATGGGTGAAGAAACAAAGGAAAAGCAATATAGAAGATAAAGAAAATCCTTTGTGGCAATCAGGGACTGAAGCCAGATTTGAACAGCTTGCAGGTTCCACGCCCTTGGCCTCTGTAAGCAATCAGTAATGGATATCAGAAACAGACCTCTGTCAAAGGAGTTATTTAAATATAGGCCACAATCACATTATAATTTGTAACTGCAAAGAATACTTTATACCTTCAAACTGTATACGTACAACCATAGAGCAAGAATTTCCTCTATAGGACTAACATGGTGAAAATTCAATAGAAATTTTTGAAATCAGTTGATATCTAAACTTTAAAGCTGTGACAAGATATAGTAAAACAAAGATCCATGCAGAACCCAAATTTGTGCTTATTGTACTAACTGTAGCCCAAACTGGATCAAAACTAGGGAGAGCTAAATACCCCATATTGTATATATATGGAATATGCACAGGAGAATCCCGTTCCCACAATGGCAAAACGGTAGGCCCGATCCAACAGACTCCGAGGAGCAAGGGGAAACATTGCCATTGCAGCCATGATCACAACCTGCCCACAATTCAAATTTTCAAATTCAAATCAAAAGTATATACCAAGTAGTTTCCAAAATTGAAAAAGTTTAGATCTAAAAAGTTTCTAACTCAAATATTAAAATGACAAGAGTGAAAATAGGACACGCAAAAAAAATTACTACAAGGCCATTAACCTAAGTAGAAAGAAAAATTTAAAGTTTGCATTCTTAACTTCCAATGACAGCAGTATTAACTATAAGGAGCATCTCATTCAAAAATTGAATCATTTGTCAAAACTGATGTAATTTGAATGTAGCATCTAAATCACTAGTTCAAGTATGATAAAAGGCTTTTAATTTTTTTTCTCGTGGTTCTATTTAAGAACAAAAGATGCATCACTTTAATTCCTATTTAATTTGGCTACTTTAAAATTAGAATGAATCTAGATGTAATCACGCCACATAAGTGACAGATAATCTAAGTAAATGGAATAAACATCATCTGTATACCTACGAAAGAGAGAAATCTATCACCAAATATTGTTTATTGGAGGACCTAACGGGTCATATACATATTTCTTGGAGAACGAGCAAGTTCAGTAGTGAGAAAAATGATATAACTTCTACCAACGAGTAACTGTCATTGGCTGTGACCATTGCAGTAGAGGTAGGAAAGGTGAAATGGACCATGGGAGAAGACATGCAGGAGGTGGTATAGGCCATTGTGGAAGGGAGTTTCCTGAGATCCTTTTGACTGGGGGAGTGGGAATTGACAATGATCTGGACTATTCTTCAAGTCACCTTTCATCTCTGCGAGACTCCCCTGTCCGAAACTATCCATAGCTTAACACCTCTGCCTTAAAAGGCTTCAGCATTACCAGGATTTTTGACACTTCAGGTAGAGATGAGCACCGAAAAGAAAGAAGCTTCTTTCCATAGCCCCTCTAATTTGCCATAAAGGAGAAAAGCTGGTACAGCTGACAAATTTCCTCAAAAGCGACCCAACAATCAGAGTCAAAGCCTAAATCTCAATAAAGGACTGGGGGTTCGAGGATTTTCTTAAAGTCATTATACATCTTCATCAAATGTCTGTGAGGAGTGTGCATCATTAAGCCATGTCCTGAAATCCTCCAGTAATTATTAAGCAAAAGGCCGATGGAAGCTGAAGAGCGAGTTGTTGAATTTTCTGAGCTGCTCCAATCCAGTGATTACAAAGCTGTGGGTGAAAAAAATACAATTATACAAGCACTGATTTGACATCTTTCAAAATTTAAGTTAAGGGGAAAGTAGCTTGTGAAGCACTTGAAGCACTCCATTAGAGAATTCAAGGGGAGAATGCATAACCAGAGTGAGTTTCCACGGCAGATGGGAGTTCTGGCCTTTATGGAAACGATGACTGTGAGGGAAGTAAATGGAGAAGAATATGCAAATGTTGTACCTGTCAATGGAGAAGGTTCAATTCTCATCTGGTTGCATTCACTGTGCTTCAAGTTCAAATGCGTTGAAATAAGCCAGCTTTTGTGCTTTTGCATGACAGGACGCGGGTTGTGTCCAACTGTCAAGTGCGTTTAGTTTTTGTTTGTCTCAGTTGAGGTCTGTTGCTATGTTGTAATTATTGGGCCTTTGTCCCTTTCATGGAATACATATTAACAATCACTACAAAAACAGGTCCCAATACATGTCTCTCTTAAAACTTACACATGAATAAAACCACCATTTTGCATAGGTTCGTAGTGGTGAATTGTACTCCTCTGAAATACAATCCAAAAAGTTGGCTCATCTCATCTGTGAAGAATCATCCACAAGACTGTAGTATTTCTTTGACGGAAAAGGCCATTGGTAGCCATAGGTCCAAATCCTGAGATAAAATTAAAAACCCAAGAGAAGAAGTGTGGAAAACTGTGCAGCCTCAACCATCTCCGTGTCCTATCTCAAGTGACATCAAAGACTTAAAGAAATATATGGTAGATAAATAATATGGATAGTTTAGATCCCTTAAAGAATGGCGCTTAGAAACTCTCGGAACAGATAAATTCTCAAAGAAGACAAATTTACTCTACTATGAATTTCCATTGTTGGACTCCTGCCAAATCCTCGGTGTCTCTTGAACAGCAACCTAAGCACACTAATCAAGCAAGCTTTTAATCAATGAATATACCCACAACAGCACCATATCACGCAACAATCTCTTGCTCAAAGTCATAGGAACAATGGTTTTGATGGAAGAAAGTGTTGAGGAGGTTAAGCTACAAGCATTCACTCCTAGAATAACGGGTTGAATGGGTCCCATAAGAGAAGAAAATAAAGAAAGGCCAAGTGCAGCTAGTAATAAAAATTGTAAATACGAGATAAAGACAAGTAGTTTTTTTTTTTTTTTTTTTTTGGGTGGGGAGGGGGGGGCGGCTTTACCCCTAATGCTTTTGTGCTTCTTCCTGAATTCAATTATCTTACCAAGCAAATAATCCCTCTCGTTGGAGAGACCATGAAATCCTTGCTACATCTTGAGCTTAAGAAAGAGTGTGTACTGAGAGATCAAACATTCCTCGTGCTAGGAATTCTTATCTTGATAGATCATAGAACCACGTGGCACCTTAATGCACCATTGAAGCAAATTTGAAAGGAAATAGGGTCAAAGGGACTCCTCAAGAGTCAAATGAAAAAGGATACTCAAAACTAAGATTCAAGAATCGAAGACGCCCACAGTGGTGGCACCAACAGTAGAAAATCAGCCTTTTCTCTCCACGATATGACTACATATTATAAGGCATGACATTTTCTATTATAAAGCAAGAAGCATTTTAGGATATGTATCTTAATATAAATAGCTCGTGCAGAATTTGGGCCCAACAATTGTAGCTTCAAAATCAAACAGAAGTAGCCAGCAGAAAGCTGGATGGAGCTGTCCTGATATAATCTTAGCAAGTTAATAAAAACTCTCCAAATGATCTACCCAATAAGGAAAAGTGACCAGTACAAGTACCCAAGCATTAGTAAAAAACTGAATCGAATTTCGATCAAGCCTCAAGGAACTGTTTGGAGCACTTGCTTGTCCAGACGACCCTGTACTCCTTCCTGCAGGTTGAGCTCGACTTCCTGTTTATCACAGCGACAAAATTCTTAAATCAATGTGAATAAAAAAATATTTTCTTCAACCAAGCACACTAGTTTTACAATAATTATGGTTCCAATGTAAAGTTTGATACCAAAGGGAACTATATCTACAACCTGAGTTATCTGACCGATTTCGTTCTGGTGAAGGTGCAGATGATGTTGTCGATGTTCGTGCAGAGACGGATGATGAAATTGGCTCCACCTCAAGCTCAGGATCCTGTTTACATCCAAATTATAACATTTAAAATATGAAGCAAAATGCAATGACGAATTTTATAAAAAATATAACATCAGCCAAATCAATCAGATAGCACAAGCCTATAACCTTAAAAGTAGAAAGCGTAATGTGTATACATTCTCGTAAGATATAAGATAATCAGATAAAATGTATGAGGACTTTTAAGTGACCTAACAGCTATAAAATGCCAAGAACATAGCAGTTTATAGTGCACAAAGTCCCAATGAAAAAATCTTTTAGGATTGCTATTATACATCTTTTATTGTTTTTCAATTATTCCAGATCACAAAGACACCATCCACTTAGTATATAAACTAGCCACTATAGCCCATTCCTTCTCTTAATTTATAAAAGATTTGCTTAAGAAAAATTGTCTTCTACTGTTAGCTGGTACAAAAACTGCCTAGTGTTAAGCCTGAATATATATACATCAGTAGTAATAAGTGGTTAAACTGGATTAAAAATGGCTGTATAGCCACAATTAGAAACAAGAAAATTGTCAAATGCCAACAAAATGTACACAAAGAAAAGCCCCAATTAATAAAAGAATCTGTTTAAGATTAAGATGATTAGGAAAATATCATGCTAGTGCTTACATGTGTGAGCGAATATATATCTGGGTTAGTAGTTATAATATTATATTTGTTACATGTATTGTTGTAAATTACAACAATTACTACGGATATAGGGCTGATATAGGGCTGTTGGGAGGTTGATATTGTTAGAGGAAGATTATTTGGGAGATATTATATGGTACTAGAATCTCCTAGAAAATAGGAATAATCTCTCCTATATATTTGTATGATATTAACATGAGAAGAATGAACCATTTTTTCGGTGTGTCAATATGTTGGTGCTCTGTCATAAGATATAGACCATAATTCATTTTTTCTTGTGGCCTACAAAAACTATATTCTTGGTGATCAGTATTATGCACTACATATTACACAATCCTACACACTAATTCGTCACGAAGATAGCATTGCAAAGGCTGCATAATAATGCACCATATTGATCTGGTTGATACATATGGATCTGTCAATTTTTCTAACAATGGCGGTGCTTCATGGTCCAAAATAGATTTCAGTTGAGTACTAAATGGTGTCCGTGCTTGGGTGGGATAGCAATTGATTTAACAGAAAGAAGAACATTATGTATTGGTGTAGGGGCCATGACTTCACTGGTTGACTTTTTCGATTAGTCAAAAATATAAATGAACCGTCCTGTCTGCAGGGGCATGCATACTCATGCTAAGCGACATTGAAGGTGTAAGAGATCACTTGATGTCTAGTTATAACAAGCTATTGTACCTAATATCGCAATCATGCCAAGACTATGATTCTTGGAAAAAGATTTCAGAATTGTGCTCAAGATACTCTTTATCCTCATTTTAGAAGCATTTCTGTGTTCTAATCCCTGTGTGAGGTGCTTCTGATGAATCCCACTACCTGAAGAGTATGGTGGCCAATTTTGCTAAAAAACAAAAACAAGTAATGAGGACTTAAAGAACAGCTTAAATAGGCGTGGGATATGTAGCATACTATATATATTGTCCGACATCTTCTAGGAACATAAAGAAGTTGGTCTCTTTTTAGACGGCTATCAAAATTCAGGACTTATGTCCAAAGTCTGAAGGATCGCCATGGAAGAAATCAGCCAAGTGCCAAGTCTGAAGAAACTGTCGGAGTTGGAGTGGCAGAGTAGAACAACATGATGGAGGTCCAATCTCCGAACTGTTAGCTACACAGCTGAAAAATCTTGAAACTGTCCATGTCTATGGATCCATAACTGAATTATAGCCTAGACTTAGTAAACTGTTTACAGAGATCATGAAAATTTAATAAGTCTAGAAATCCGGAAAGTACGACCATTATACTGGAAATATACTGGAGAGATGACGTCATCATTAGTCTTAGAAACATGCAATCAAAATATATGCGACTTGAAATCAGTAAATCTCAAGTTAAAACAGAGCACTATTTGTCTGTTACTTTATAGAGCAAGTAAAGTGGATCCTTAATTAGAGAATAAGATCAAAAAAGAAAAAATCATAAGTTTTTCTGAAGACCTGGCATATACCAACATGAGCAAAACTTAATATTCTGGACCTTAATTCTGGGAGATCACCAGTTCATGGCTTGAAAAATCTGCAAAATGAATGTCAGGAGACAACGCTGTCTGAAAAAGTCTGCAAAACAATCACGAGCCATCTAAACTTCATCCAACATTCTGTTCTCAGTTACAGCCAGTCACTACTTACCATCTAACAAGCTGGAACTTAGCTAAACCACTCCTTGAATTACTGAAGATCAAGTTCATCCTCAATGTAATTCAAATGCTTGTCCAGTCTTGGTCACATGATTTGTGTAATGGAAATACTTCTATTGCAATAAGTCTTTTTGTTACTGTAGACATCATATAAAAGAGTTATCCCATCTGTCCTGAGCAAAGGACTTACATTTGAGTCCATAATGGATTGAGTGATTCGAAATGACACACATCGTAATATTGTCGAATGTCTTGAACTATTTTGAGATCATGCAAGAGATAGTCACAATAGTTGTTGAGGTGGTTACAGACCAGTGTTCCACAGGGATCGCATCCCCCCTGAAAAGCGTCAGGACTCATAGACAATTGGGTACATCTCCGAGACTTGGAGACACTAGGGGGATGCCCCCCTAGAACCAATCCCGCACGTTGCCGTACTAGCACAAGACTTGGGGAACAAAACCATGAAAAGTTTCCCTCAAAGAGGAGACTTTAAACTGAGACATCCCCATTTTTTGGGGACTTGGGGACGTGGCATAATGGTTAGATGTCCCGGAAGACTTCTAAGATAGTCTCTCAATGCTGTCCCGGAGTCACTCCCAGGTGTCCCCAAGGCGGCATAAGCTGCCTTCAAAGGGTTTTTCGTTGCAACGATAACCCACAATTGTTTTAAATTCAGTTGGACCCCCAACCCTAAAGCCTACAATACTTAATGGGCCCCACCATACGGGGCATTGGGACACATTAACCAAACAAATTGGGCTAAACTAAGATGTCTAAACCTACTCTCCAAATCATAAGGTAAAAAATTCAAAGCATTGAATAAAAACATTAGCAAGCAAGAGTGGGAGCAAACAATGAGTTGAGGGCAATACCATTAGTAAGCAAGAATGACAAGCATTAGCAAGGAAGATTGGGCTACAACTAAATAGTCAATAAGTAAGAACAAGAGTTCAGAGCAAGTGCCAAATCTTCATGGAATCAATTGAGCCACTGACCAAATCCCGTATTTGAATTCTTGAATGTAATCATGATTTTGTATACAAATATGGAATACCATTCATTATTTGGCATTTTCACTATTCAATGCAATGTGGTTGTATTGTTTCAAAATTTCATTTGTTGTTCGGCTTAATGACATTTTTTTATAACTAATTTTTCAAGTACTATATATATTTGAACAGCCAAGGAATCCCGCCGAAACCGCCACTGTCACTACCGCTGTCCCCCCATTTGTCCCCAAACCTAAGCCCTTGGTCCCCCCGTACTTCAAGACTCGTCCCCCTGTTCCGAGACTCAGTGGAACACTGGTTACAACTATATCATTAGTTTATACATAACTAATAGTGACTTAATTATAAACTACAAGTCGTAATATTCCTAATACCCCTCTCATAAGGCTTACCCAATAGAGAGCATAAAAAATAATTATATTGGCAGAAGATTTAAAACACAATAGAGCTAAATAGAGTCACACATTTTTTAGAAGACTTTCTCTTGTAAAAACAGTTCTTTGACCAGAGTAGAACTCCGTCAAGCTGCCTTGTAACCCTCGTAAAAGTGTAGTATCCCGAGTTGAATTTCCGAGTTACTCGGATTCTTTCTCCCCAAACTCTTGAATTATGAACCTCCTGAATAATTGGACAACCATATCCATATTGAGCAGACATCCACAATGTGCTGTATCAAGTTGTCTCATGACCCTTAGTCATAAAGGTATAATTCCCAAGATCCACAAACTCCCCAACTAACTTGTCAGCCATCCATGTTGAGCTTCATCTACACTAGATCACTTCCCATCCTCAAAGAGTTGACTTCTTTAAAATATGTAGTCTTCATCAATCGAATTTTTCACCCATTTGGTTTGTCTTTGAACTTTCCCTTGCTGTATTTAGAAGGCAAACTGTTTATCAAAATAGCTTTGGCATCTTCGTCATTTACTATATTATTGACTTATGCTAGCTTGTCTGATGAGAGCCCTGTCAAATTGTTTATGTGGGTAGATGCTAGTGACTTCGTCATCCATTTTACACACCAATTTTAATTTCTGAACCGCAAATTAATGCAACAAAATGAAAGTGATAGTCTATATTCTGAATTTTTGACTTCAGGTATGGAAATAAATTCAACGGAGAGATACAATTTTGTATTCTGATTTTGTCTCCGAAATTAATGCAAGGAATATTTAATATCTGAACTTTTACATTAAAGGATGTCACAGTGATCTACAACAAAATATTTTGAAAGATAAAATAGTTGAAAGATGTGTGCCCTTTTCGGCAACTGGCATGTGCCATATATATTGCCCAAATCACAGTGTTTTTCTGGTGATACAGTCTTCCTATGCCCTAATCGCAGCATTTTCCTGGTATATATTGTAATGTCTGTCTTTAAATGCGAAAATATACCCTCGCAGCAGAAATATGCCCTCGCAGCAGCAATAATTAATGATTCGACTGTAATGGGGGCAACTGTATTTTGGACTGTTTTTTTGCACAATTTTTTGCCCTAAAGCACGACAATATTTTTGAACAATTTTTGCCCTAAATTGTGATTGTATTTTTTGCACAATTTTGCCCACTGCATGGCCTAAATGATTGTATTATTTTTAATCGCAAAATGGGCTTTTTTAATCTGGAAATAACAAACTATTCTTGATTTTTGTCCTCATGTGTCCGCCATAACTTTGCTAGCAGAAATGATGACTTGCAGTGTCTTTTTCATGATTCACGGTCTTGACATTTCTACGAGTTACAGGTTTCTTTTCACAAATTGCAATCCTCTATTCAAATTACAAACCCTAATGAGCATACCAATGTAAGAAGATGTGAACAGAGAAGGAATTAAAAGAAACCGGAATACACACATTGTAAGTTGTGTGTATCATTTTATTATGCAAGAGATAGTTAGAACCCATCATTAGTTAATACATAACTAATAATGACTTAATAATAGGTTATAAGCCTTATATTCTAATATTCAAATCTTCCTGCCACAATAAGGCGGCTCATAACTCAAGCAAATCGAGGTGCACAAATCTAAATTATAATTTAGTTAAGATGTCCAGGTGGACTGAATGATTGATTCAAACCCTTCTACACCGTAGTTTCCAAAAGAGGTTAAACTGATGATTATGGCGTAAATTCAACTTTGACACATCTGTACAAATATTAAGAACGCAGAAGTAGCCTATAACGTCGCCCCAAGCAAATACCATTAAAATATTAAATTAAACCACATCAGAATTATATAATACATTTAATAAGACTATTAGGGTTTTCACTGACATGGATCTAGGGTTCAATTTTCCAGAAACTTGCAGTGAATGCATCAAAATTAAGTTCGAATTCCCCTTACAATGTAACGCTGATAAAACTTTTGTTTGTAATGCTTGATGACGTCCGGTCGGGAGGCCATGTGAGGCGGGATGAGAATATTTGACCAGTAATCTGCCCATCGTGGGTCATTTTCGTATACATATGCAGAGGATGCTACTTTCTTGATATGCTGTGGATCGTCCGCCATGACTAATCTTCTTATTTCCTGTTAAAAAACGAAAAACCTTTTCCCAAACCCTACTTGTTTGACTCCTCGCCCCTGCTTTTTCTAACGAACTCGAACTCGAACTCGAACTCAGTATATCATTCGGTCTATAAATAGGAGAAAGGTCCAATTTGATATTTTGGGTGTTTTGGAGATGACACCGTCGAAGATGTCAACCGCCAACGGCTTCAAAGTGCATGATTCTAGCCATTAGAGAGCTTTGTGCCCTCTACTCTCTTAATTAAGTGATCCTATGGAAGGGGCTTATACTAGCAATTGCAAATGGGTTGTAAGTTACGCCGGAGAGGGTTTGACTTTTGTGTGTAAAATATGGTTTGGATGCAATGTGAAGGTGACTTGTATTTGTATTGCATTACAAGTGGGTGGGTGTTGTCTATATATGTGTGGAACACTTTATTTTTATATGAAGGTTGGAACCAAGATCTGGGAACACTATTGTGGGTATGATGTGGGCAGGAGTGTGCACATGCATTGTACATGCCGTGTGACAGTTTCTGTGTTACAAAGTCTTTGCTCCTCTTCCTTGTGTGCTTTTACATTCTTCGTATATCTCATTCTCGCGTAGCGTTCAAATGTAAAAGTTGGTAAGATTTGTAGATCTTTGATGGCACAAACTCTTGACATTGTCGTGAATGTTAGTCCTTGACGGTCAACATTTCCAATGTCTATTGTGGCCTTGTCAAGAGTTAGGCCTTGTGATTTGTGGATGGTGAGGCCCTAAGACATTTTTAGTGGGATTTGGCGACGATTTCCACGTGTGACAGGAGGTAGGGGCAAGTGGGTTGGGTTGAGTATGTCCCATGGGGGGCCCTTGGTAGTGTTTGAAGTTGACAACAACAAAGGATGGCAAGTCTAGTGGTTGTGTTTTTGGATTGTACATGACATTCGATCACTTGCCCTAGTGCACCATTAACCAATCCTGAGCTAACCCACAAGTTAGATGTCAACATGACCTCTTGTCTGATGCATAGGAAAACTACTAGGTCTCCAGTTGAGTGTCGTTGATGTTTGAGTCAGAGTTATGTTTGCTTTGTTCTGCGATGCTCATTGCAATTGGCACGTGTAAGGATTTTAGCATTTGTTTATTGTGCTTGCTTGTGAGGTCCTTTGTTGCAAATAGGTGCTTTCTCAGTTGTGAAGATGGATTTCTCTAAGGTAGACATGCACGACTTTGTACGTGACATGAGAAGAGACCAATCCTTAATGGTTGCTTCTGCATTTCTGATGTTGGTCAACATTTCTCTGAATTCAAGTTGTGTCGGGTTTCAATCCTTGTTGCCTAAAATTTGTGTCCAAGGTGATCACTATGTCAAAAGCATGCCAAAGGGAGCTTCCTATTTTGTTGCCTGCATATAATGGTACATCGTTGACTGGAAGGGAGTTGGCCTAAGTCACCACCAAAATCATTGAACAGTTGCCGAATGCGTGGTTATTTTGTTGGGGGAATTCCTCACGAAGTCCTTTTGTTGATGTTGTTTAACATTGTAGGACCTATAAAGCTCATTTCATCTATGAGTATGTAATGTATGGCACTCATACGCTCTTGGAAGATTGCTAGGGCTTGGCCTTCAAGAGGTTTCATCTCGGAAATGGGTATTCGGAGGGAAGAATGTATAGTAGATGATTTTATATTGAATGCAGCAATACCTGTTGGGGCTAGTACAAGGATGGAAGATTTAAATTTTCCAGTCATATTTTGAAGCCCATTTCTGATGCGTTGTATGAGGTATGATTTTCCTGTACCAGCAGTTCCCTGAATGATCATCTTCAATGGTGGGTGTTTCCCTTGTTGAGTTGCATGGGAAAGTACAATTGAGTATGCAAGGTGTTGTTTTGATGATAGTTGGAGAGCGTCTAATTGGGTAGGTGGAGAAACAAGTGGTAGTGCATTTTCAGTGCGGGCAAGGTCTATGAATTTAGGTGCACTTTTTTGTAAAGTAGTAGGGATGGAATGTACCTTCCAATTGTGGTTAATGTCAAAGTCACGAAGGCCTATCATGTCTACATCATCAATTGTTGTATTGAGTGTTGGGTGCATGCGTGCTATATGCTCCCATTCAAATAGATTTGCATGCAGGGGATTAGATCCCTGTGAGTTATTGTCATCACTGCTTGTTCCAGTTGCAGTTTCTTCTAGAGTAGTGGCTCTATGTACATGTAAAGGGACGTAGGAGTTTTTCATTTTTCCCCATTGGTTAGTTATTTCAGATGTAGAGATGTCAATGTCTATGTTTGGATATGTCGAAAGGGTTTATAAAGCAGAAGCTCTGACCAACAAAAATCCTCATAGTGTATCGCATCTAGGGCAGGGACATCACTGTATCGGGGGAATACACGGATAATAGCAGGGGTTCTTCTTTGTAGCCACTGAGTAACTTTCCTTTGGTTGTTGTAAGACCAGGAACGAGACAACCTCAAAGAGGGAGGTGTTCTCCAATTGTAAAGGCGTTTTATGTATGCATCTATGAATGAAGGGAATTGTAATGTGTTTCCTACATTTGTGAGGACACGTTTGAATACCTGTTTACCAATGGATAGGGTAATAAATGTACGACTACAACTAGAGAGGGGGAGTTTTAGTAACATGTGGCATGTATCTTGTGCACCAATGTCCCGATCAACAATAGTTTCTGAAAGGAATTTTCTGTAGGTGGCCTTTGCAGGGTGATCGACGTTAACTTCATTAGATATCTCGTGTCAACATGTGATGGTAGCTTTCTGATTTCTTCTCTGCCTTGGCTGCATATTTTGTAATGTATTGTAAGACTACATGTCGTGACACAATAGGTTGATAGTCAACATTGGCTCGCCACAGTGCCAACATGTCTGAGTTGTGTATGTTGACCCGTGCGTCATTGCGTGCAGGGGTTGTACTTTTTTACCTGTTTCATCTAATCCCAAACTCGAATACTCTTGGAGTGGCCAAGGGGCTTTATATCTACATTGAAGTGTCCCATTTTTTTTTGCAAGCAAGTTGCCTCACTACATTTTGTGTGTCATTGCACGCGGTTCAATAGGTTTTCATAGTCAGCTACAAGGTTGTCTGTAAGTATCTCGTATGTGTCTAACAAGCATGGGTCATCTTCTTGTGAACGATGTATCCCAGATTTTCCACTCTCAGGGCCCCTTGGATTCCATGTAGTTACTAATTGGTCGAAGAAAGTCTTTGCCGCATCAAGTTGAAGGGGTTGTCCCAGTCTAGCACCTCCATGTTTGGTGCATTTGGAAGCCATATAAACCTGTGGATATGAGCCAAGCCTCTATGTTGCCATTCGTACCTGTATTTTCACAAAGAGGATCCATGTTGGAAAATGGGGTAGGGGTGGTATTGTATGAAAATCTAAGTGGTAGTGAGCTCACTTGTACCAGTAGTTGGTGCAATGTAGTTTTTTTTAAGCACCTCCTCGCAAAATATTGTAAATCTTTTTTCCATGTATGCAGACACGATATGGGGGTGCATGTTCAAGTTCATGTTTCTCCATTGTTGGCCAGTTGTTGTGGGTGGCATACGGGATCCTGGCATTGCTCTATGTAAATATGGCCATTTAGTATCTGTTGCACTTAAAGTGAAGAAAAGCGTAGTGCTTTCTAGTTGGGTTATCATATATGTGAGTTCATGTCTGCGCTTGCACCAAAATGATTTAGTTCCTCGCAAATTAGACCCAAAGTGCATTAGTTGCTCTGCAATGTGGGCGTCTGGAAAGTGTGCAAGTTGTTGGTGTAACATTGACACCATGGTAGGCAAGTTGTCCCCTATATTTATTTGTGAAAACAACAAATGTTGATTGGCTTCTTTGGCGCAACATAATGTTGAGAATGAAGTAGCGAAAGCGTGGATGGCTTCCAAATCTGTTATCATGGTAACACATTAGGTGCAATGCGTATTCATGCATGTGAACCCTTTAGATCTGTGTTTGGTGGAACAATGCAATCCCTGTAGGGAACAATGTTGGAAAATCCATAGAGAGAAAACCCTCAGTGTTATATTCGTTGACTGTTGATGAACCAATGTGTGGCCACTCAATTGACTGTAGTGGAGTTTAGTTTTTGCCTTAAATGAAATTTGTTATTTGGTCAACTTCAAAAGTGGTTGGAGGGAGGGAGGACACAAAAGATGATGGTTGTTGCTCATGGGTACGTGGTGGGGAACTTGGGAGAAGGTCTACTTTTGATTCTGCTTCAACATTGTCTGGGATAGTTGAATTGAAGTGTGGTAGGGAAGTAGATATATCAGTACTGTGAGGTGGTAGGGAATGCAATGCATTGTGGTCTAGGACAACATCCTTGTAGTAAGGGTCATGAGCTATTTTGAATTGTAATGCAGCCAAAACACGAGATCTACTTACAAAGCATTCATAAGCTTTATTTGTTGCTTCGATTCTTCGGATAATTAAGATGTCCAAGTCTACGACGTGCCAGGAAAGTGTTTAGTTATGGATGAAACATCTTGGGGGAAGCATATGGTGTGGCCCCTATATTTGTATTGACCACCTATAGCGTGAGTCACTTGCAATATTGGGTTGACCCTTGTTATCAACATTTCCTCAACTTGTGTAAGTGAGGATAAAACCTTAGGTTACGGGCCTGGGTCCATGTTATTCCAACTTGAGAAGCGGCGATCATCTTTTTCAACAATGCATCTATGACAGGTATTGGCACCTTTGTAAACCCTTGTATGTAGCCCAACATATAATTCATTACAACATGAACATGCGGTTGGAGGTGGGAGGTGATCTAATCTTTGGCGGAATTGGCGTTGTGTATTTTGGAGTGAATGCCTGATTCAGAGTGTGTTCTTCAAGAAGGTTGACGTGGGTGGCTACATAGGTTGGTGCCTGTGTGTTCAGCTTTTGTCGTTTTATGCAAGCTATATGACAACGATGTTCATTTAGGTTATTTTTGTTGACTGCATACTTCAACCGAGCCTTTGCATTTTTTTTAGTTTGTGTCAGGCTTGTGCAGAATGAGAAAAAACGGTAACAGTAATTAGGTATAGAAGATAGTTAATGCATGCAAAAAGTAGAAGTACTTTTGTTTGTTTGGCGTGAAGTGCAACACTGTTTATCAAAACATCATTTTTTGTTTAATAATTTCGATAGTGTTTGCATTGTTGTTAAAGAGTGACTTTTTTTATGTTCAAGACATGTGCGACCAAAAAATGTACGTGTAACAAATAGAACCAAACTTACAAATGCAAAAACCTATATGTGGGGTAGGTGGTATGGTAAGTATGTATTGGAAAGTTCCTAACATTGTGTGTGTACAGTATAATATGTTTTTTGAGATAGTGTAGGATCTTTTTCATCAATACATAGTTAAGGGGATGCGAGGAATGCATCTAATGGGGATTCATGCATGTTGAAGGCCACGTCCTTAACTACAGCGACAACAATGCACTGGGATTTCTCTTGTGACTTGTAGACCTCTAGCTTCGTGGATATTTTGAACATGTAGCAGTGGAATAGAATTGGCTTAACAATAGGCCAAAACATGTCGGGTGTTGGTGCAAGAAGTTGTAGCTCCTGTGTTGATATACCCATTATCGATGTAGCAACTTCATCAAAAGCAGTTACCCATGTTGTTGTTGTGCCATCCTCAATGATGAAGTGTAATGCATATCTGTAGTCGCAATTAGAGACATCATGCTTGCATTTTTGGCAATACCAAGAGGATTTTGCAGTTAGCTCAAGTTTTTTCTTGCATTGGTTGTTAACAATTGATGTGCAAGCTAGATAGCTAAATGAGGACATATTCATGTGTATAATTGTTGTTGTGGTGGAGAAGGTGAGTGTTTTACCTAGTTGCGACGAGGATTTAATGCCCGTGATATTGGTTTCCTCAATTTTTTCAATACTCACTGAAGGGTATGCAGTTGTTGAGTCAAGCGAAGTAAACCATGCACACATTGCATGAGCCTCAGTTATATCAGGATCAATGAAGATTTGTGTATTAGGGCCCATGGCTAATGTTGTTCCTTTGAAAGATGTAATTTTTGCTCTCTTAATTGCAAGAATTGGTCTTACTGGTGTCTATGAAGCACATAGTTCACTTAGAAGTTTTCCCTTCATTGTCACTGAAAGCACCCCATAACGTTGCCTCAATACATAGTGTCGAGTTATCACTAAGTAGGAATGTGCGTTTGTGGTTGAAAGTACTATCACTTTTCCTTATAGTGGAGGGGGCAGTAATGGATAGTGCAATAGCGAGGAGGTCAATGGTGGATTTGGCCAGAGAGGAGTTGATTTCTACTATTCTTTTGAAACGAAAAAGATATTGAGGTATGTCCATAGACTGATTTGTACTGAGCTTTACAGAGGAGTCCAAGTCTAGGATGATGTCCCAAGGAGTTGTGGAATCGTTGTAATCTTTTTTTTGCAGTCCGTAAGGTGCCTCCTTTGATTGTGTATGTTTTACCTAGTTGTATTTGGTTGTAGTAAGAAGCTGTAGCTTGGTCAAAAGTAGTCACCACTATATCTAAACTGCTTTTGTCGATAATGTCGAAGCTAAATACCTACCCTGTGCATTTGTCTGTGCTATATTTGTTTAGGTAGCCTTTTTTATGACCCTGCCTTTAATAGTCCAAAGGATTTGGTAAGGATTTAATGATTTTATTGGCGTGAGTTGCATGTAGTTTGCAGGGCATCCTTCATGAGTAGCTGGTGCCAAAGTATCAGTGTGGGATGTTGGCATGTTTATGGCCAGATTGGGGAGGCACAACGTTGGAGGTAGTGGAGCCTATGATGGTGGTGGTTCCTAAACAATAAAATACAACGTAAATGAATTAACAAACGAGTTAACGTAAAGTAGTTACCTGACATACTATAATACATTAAGCGTATGGTAATTTAATGCACACTTAGATGTTGTGGGCTTTGCATTCTAAGGATACTAGGGGTACGTGCTAAACCATAAAGTGTGGTAACCAATTTATTGTCCACATATAGTGTTTTTTTAGGACATAAGCACGTAAATATATGTACAATGGGAAAGATGTTCATGTAACACAACAATTTTCATGCTCATTCAAAGTAAAGTACGAAACATATGTATGGCAAATACAATGTATATCTCATTAAAGGCACTATACAAAACTTCTATAGGGGGTTATAAAATGGAACAAGTACAACATATTTATGTAAGCATAGGTTTTTCAAGTCACGTCCTTCAAAAAGAGGTTTATGTGGGTTAGCATAAAAGAGGTGGGCATATGTATGAGCATTGCAAAGTTGTAGTAGGGGTGAGGTAGGGGCTAAAATTATAGGGACGCAAGGTAAGCATTGAATGCGGCTCTAATGTAGTGTTCCTCGCCACTAGAGTAGTATTGGTCATAGCTTAGCACACGAAGGAAAGTGTACAACGCTTCAAGCCTAAGGTACGTTGCATCTACCTTGTGCATCATGTCTAAGACAGCTGGTTAAATCACTATCGAGAACCATCACTGATGGGATTAGAGACTCTAATATCCTACCAGAAATGGTTGAGCATGTAGTTGCAACAGAAGTAGCCAAAGAATGCACAGAAGTTGCAAGCAGTGGTTGGACACTATGTATTGAGCTCTGGTTGGTGGCTGTCCTGGGTTGCATACAACTGAGGGGACCCATTTGAAGCTACCAGATCAATATGAGGGCTCCCGACAACGGCACCAGAGGTATCATCGATATCGTGATAATGGATGGAATTCCATTTGGAGTGGCCATAGTACCTGAAAATAGCAAGCAACTTTGTTTAATATAAAGCATTTTTCTACTGACAAGTACATAAATACATATACATATATATGTTATGAATTTCAATAATTTGTGTAGCATTGAAGGTGAAAAAAAGAGATATTGCAGAATAATTTTTTTTTGGACGTGATAGCAAGATATCTTGAGTCTGCATACTCCAAATCCTAGTCATTTCATCTATAACATTCATTTATTCGGAGATTTGTATCTCTAGAACATGCAGTATAAGTCCCCATCATGTATACTCACAAGAAAGCAAACAAATTGAGGCCAATTGTATCTTTGATTGACCAGGTAACAATCTAAGAAACTATGACTGACTTAATGAGCAATCCACAGTTTCACGATCTGAAATAATTTATAATCTCTAAATATTGATACTATTAAACTATTTATGTTCATGGTACAATCCAACAAAACTTTGGGATTGGATGACTATAATTATACAGCTAGGGAAAAGATTCCAAAGACAATCCTCCATGTATAAATAATTAATCATAACAACATTTTGTTTTACTTCACAGCCTTATATGTTATCAATGACCTCTAAAAAACAACATTTCAACAGGAAAAAAGCTCTGCTAAACACTAGTCACTAGTATACAAAACCTACTATAAATTGTACAACGATGCCACAGAACTTGAGAGACATAAGTGTATGTTTTCCCACATTAACAAGCCCAGCGCATTTGATATAATTCCTTATCATCCCCAAATCTATGGTTAAGGGCAATTAATCTACCAATGCAAATAAGCTAAAAAATATTATCAGTGATTCAAATTCTTGGTATATTTGGGGGTGTCTGATTTAAAAAGACTTTGCACCCTGTAATCAAATATAAATATGTCCAGTCAAATGGGATGAACTCAAGTGGTGAAAGAAAATGGACATTCAAAGTGAAGGCACAAGTTCACTCACCAAATATGTTGAAGTGTTTGATATTGAGTAAGATATTGCATAGAACATGATGGGTATGGGTGCAAATTCATCCAAGATACCCCCTCGGTCTTATCAATCTAAGCAGAAATGTTACCTCAAAACAGCACTTTACCAAATACAAGAAACATTGAATATGTAATCCTCTATTCTGTTCAATCATTTTAGGGGACACTTGTAAGAGATTTCTGAACTCTTTGAAATTCCAACACCACAGTAGGCAACTATATGAGTTGTCTAGACATGTCACAAGAACATATGTAACAATAATGGAGCTTTTTATAGCCTTATTATTATTCTCTTCGGCATTCTGTCATGTGCAAAGTAAATCTAAGCAGAAATGCTTTCAGATGGCAAAAGCAACTCATAGAAATACAAGATTATTCAAATAATAACACATACACAGTTTCTCAAGTGTTCAACTGGATTAGAAAACAACATGAATTTCTCTTCTCCATGACAAAGCAATTCATAGTCACTATAGATTGAGTTGTCTAATTATTCCTTATAAACGTATGTCAAATCAGGGTAGATTAGTATTTTTTGCAACTGTACTGTACTGTGCAAAGTAAAAAAGGAGCAATGCTTTCAGATGGCAACTTATAGCAACTCTAGAAAAGAATCCTCCATGTATAAATAATTAATCATACACAACATTCTGTTTCTCACAGTGCAGAATATGTGGATCAATGAATTTCTTCACCATCACAAAGCAATTCATAGCTATTGTACACCTTTACCAACAATAATGGTTAGTCCAAAGACATTGGACCATGATATTTAGTGAATGCCATGATATTGAGTTGGAGATGTAGTATCAACGCCTGTGGGTATTCCTAATGAAATCAGCGTAGAAGAGTTATATACATCCTAAGACAATCCTCCATGTATAAATAATTAATCATAACAGCATTTTGTTTTACTTCACAGCCTTATATGTTATTAATGACCTCTAAAAAACAACATTTCAACACGAAAAATGCTTTGTACATTCTTTTCAGTCAGAGAACTACTCAAGAATTCAAAACATTCCAAAAAACATTGGCTCAAAGAAACATCTAATATATGGCAATGGACAGGCTCCTTTGGCTTCTCAGTGATGAAGATGGTTGATACTAATAAACTTATGTGTTTATTTGCATTGTGAACTCAAATTATATAGAGTGAGCAGAATAAAAAAGGCATCCATGGCATAGCAACAGTAATGTAATTTTAAAAAGCATATAACAATCATGCAAACCTCTTATATTTCTGAGTTGGGGTGTATATGAGGACAGAAGGATGCTGCAAGTGCTGGGAAAACCAATCCGGTGGAGGTGTTGTAGGATGGAAAGTTAAAAATTTTGTGCTGTATTTATAGGCAGGGAGATATTTTCAGTAGTCGTGTGAGAGGAGGACAAAACCTACAGCAAAGCAGATACTTTAAATCAGCTACAGTAGAGGCGTTACTGTTTCAACTACTATCAGTAATGGCAGGAGTAGTGCTAGAGTCACATACTTATTCTATCCGGTGTATTTATGCATTGTGTGTTGCCTACGTAGTATAGTCGGCAGATGGGATTGTGCAATAGTTGGTTGGGAGGGTGGGTGCATTCTGCAGTAAGCACCTTCCAAATTGACAGTCCACAACTCTCCAACTCAACAGAATAGTGATGTTGTATGTAATATGCATTGTTGCCATTTCTCAAGCGGATAAGACAGCAAACCGGGTAGCAAGAAAGGGTAAGATGGAAAATGTTGCTAGAGTTTGACACTTTCTAGCAAGGGATTCTTCAAAGTAGATGCCTGAAGATTTAATATTACCGTTTATGATTCTATCCTTTTCTTGGGATTCATTCAAATGAATTATCTACCACTTTGTACTTTTTCTTGATTTTTTGTTGCAAGTGCCACCTTGAGAGACATGGAACAAAGCTAGGATCAACTTACACGCAAATATTTATACACTTGGGAGCCTGCACAACATGATCTGGAACAGATCCAACATGTAGAGTGGCCACTAATTTGGATATGGGATGAGATGGATATCTGAGGTTGGGGAAGAGCTTGGAGAAAAGTGTTGAATTGATCTCAGATAGTGACTTCAATTTGTGACTCGCAATGTAGGGTGTCTTGAAGGCTCTATTGGAGTTGTGTTGGTGCCAAAGGGTGGGATGAGCTCGCAATGGTCTTGATCTATATTGCCTAGATCAATTTGAACTCAGTATGTAGACAAGCCATTGGCCAAGATGATTGGATTAAATATTTTTGTATGCAATGGAGAAAGATCTTGGGGAAATGGTATATGGGGTTTGCTTTTAGGAAAAACAAAGGTTGAGTTACTTGAGGAGCTCACCCATTATGGCTCTTGCAAAGAAGAACCGAGCTAAGTGTCAAGTTACTTCCTAATGGAAAGGTTGATTGGACTTATTCAAGATAATCTTCATCATACATTGAAATAACCCCTCCAAGTCATCATTGGTATCTTCCTCTGAAAAACAAAGGTTGAGTTACTTGAGGAGCTCACACGTTATGGCTCTTGCAAAGAAGAACTGAGCTAAGTGTCAAGTTACTTCCTCTAAAGAAGATTTTTTATGCGTGGTGTGGAGGCCAACAAGAATATTATATTTACAATTGTTCTCAAGATAATGTTACTCAAATGTATGCCTAAGGAGTTAAGGAAGAGTGTTGTGAATAGATTTAGGGAGGATTACGAAGGGTGTGTATGTTTAATGGAGTAGTCTAATTTGGTAAAACATTATTTTTGTGTAGTAGATCTAAATGCATATTGTGCACAAGGTGAAGCTCTTGGATCTAAAATCTAACCAAGAATATATCGATGTGTCTATCGGTGACATAGTTAATGTGGGTGTTTTAATGTATGGATGTACATTTTCTTTAATTTATTTGGAAGATATCTAATTCAGTGCTTTTTACTAGTTAAAATTTACACGGGTTTTAATTTTAGTGGTTAAAATACGGATGGATTTTTTTATTCAAGTGGCAAGAATCCAAATGGGTTTTATTTTTAGCACTAAAATCCAAGTAGAAGTTAAAGTTATTTATTTTATTATTTACAAGTTTTCTTAATGATTTTGATAAGAGATCCTAGTGTCCCGCCGTAGTCACAAAATCACGCACTTACTATTACATTTATATTGTCGGGTATGTTATTTTATATATGGATCTTGCGTAATAAAATTATTCATTAGTGACCCATCTCTTGGTCTTGTTGCCAGTTAGTCGTTTGTCATTGTTATTTGTTTGGTTCAGTCTTCACTTGTCTATACAATTTTGGGCTTCTTTTAGGGAGCCTCAGGTGTCGTAATTTGCTCAGTTGTCGTCTCTAGTCCTACACTAAGGTGCTTATGGTTGCACTAGGGCTCCCCGGGGTGCCCCAGTCTGTGATTTTAGGTGCCCTTCTTTTTGTAATTTGTGGTCCTAATTTATTTGTTCGAGGTCGGTCTTTGTTGTTACCATGTGCATTCCCCTAGGTTGTAGTCGACACTTTCAGGTCACTAGTGTCAAAATTTGAACAAGAGATCCCTATATAAACATAGCATACTCACTACATTATGGGTGGACATCTTACTATCAAGGGAAACTATCTACTAAGGCAAGGGACTACATTTGGGCATCTTCTACATCTACATCACACAAGCATAGGGGGAAGGGTTGTATTCTTTCTATTCCATCCACCATTTGTATTTTTACATCTAGTTATTGCCCCCTACTTTTGTGTCATTAGCGCTAGGGCATCCTAGGCATAAAATTACACACACATGCACACAAAACTACATGGGGTCTGGAATGTAGTGTAGTGCTTAGTCGTAAGTCCACCATTGTGGTAGCTAAGGTTAATCAAACCTATTCATATGCATTTTTATTTCTTAGGAATTGATGCTTTGAATAGGGTTTTGTAGATGGATCTTCACATTGCATTTATTGCAACACAAGAGACAATATTGCGACACCCATGTGATAAAGACGCAGGTATTACAAAGACCCTGTGACACTGCTAGACCCAGGTCCTAAGTTTTTCTGTAGTCTACAACACCCAGATCACAAACCAGGGCACTCTAGTATCCTCCCAGCCGCCTTAGGTCCAGTTAGATACTTAGCTTTTGCCCTTCTCGAGGCCACCCAGTCACATCTTGCCCAGTCTGTGCAACAGTCTGCTTGAGTCCCAAAATATAACGAGGTAAGTCAAAGTGATGTTAGTACCATATCCCTCTTATTTCCATTATTTCAATACATCCAAATAATAAAGTAAAATACCTAGATCCAACATTTTAGTATAGCATTTTGTATCTATTTAGATTAATTCATAAAATAGGTAATATCTCCATTTTTTAGTTAATCATTTTGGTGAACCCTACTTTTATAATACTTTGCCTTTGGATCCTTTTTAATACCTTAGTGGTTAAGCATAGTTCCTCTTTTCTCTCGTTATGTCTCGTTTTAGTGTCAATCTTATTTATGATGAGGTCGTCATAGTTGAACTCAAAGCTTTATATAGTACCCCCATGGCTCTACCCAATGATTCTCAACAAGCCCTCTTGGAAGGCTAGCTACATGTGCTAACTAGTCTTGTTGATTCTCCTATAGGTATTTTCCTTGTTAAGGATCTTATTACATTCACTTGTTGTACACCATGCCATCTATTGCATGTGGTCCTTCTTCTGATATGCCACCCGATGCTTTAGATTACTCTATCATTGATTACTTATTAGGCATTGATCCATAGTCAGGTGTACCTCATGACTCCTCCCATTCTACTCCACCTACTGCTATAGTTACTCCCATGTCTTCTACCACCTCTGATAGTCCTCCTCCCACATCTCATTTTAGCTTGCATTCTCCTTCATATTACATTGTTGATCTTATTGATCCTCTCGATGGCAACAACATTATTTCTTGAACCTCATATTCTACTAATGATCATCACGGGTCTCTTTTTTTCTATACCAATGAGTGTGACTCTCCCACTCCATTGTTGTCCTCTCCCGAGGTTGCATCTACTATGGTGCATAAGTCACCACCAGTTATCGCTTCTTCTCCTTCTATCCCCACATCCTCTACAACTCCCACTGCATCTTCACCTATAGAGGTTTCATCCTTGATCATTGCACCTAATAGGGATTATGTTGATACTAGCCATACTATAGCTCCTACATAATCATCTAATATAGCTCCTTTGACACATCCTACTCGTGAGCCTTTAACATCGGACTCCACTATATCCCCCCTTGATATCCGTATGATCACTCATAATGGAAAACTTCAACCACTTAATACCTTATTACAATCTCATAACATCCCCTCACAGGATATCCTATCTCTCACGCATGTTATAAGACAACTCCAATCTCAAGTTCATACTCTTAATTTATAAAGTAAAGCCTATTACACCTCTATTGACAACAATTATTTACATGGAAATCTTGTTCCTAAAAAGATTCATAATTTCACCTTCCCTACAGACTTTACCATGACTAGTTTCACATGTTTTGATGGTACTAGTCATCCTCATGCTCATATCCTACACTATCGTACACTTATGGTCGCTTACTCTAATGATCGATTGTTGTTTAAGGCCTTTTTCTATAGTCTTACTGATGAGGCACTATAGTGGTACACCCATTTACCCTTTGGGTCCATTAGCACTTTTTATGACATGGAGGATGTTTTCCTCTATCATTTCATTCTCAATAATGGCCCTAGGGTTACTTATGACCACATACCTACTTTACATCAAGGCTCCTTTGAACCTATCCAGGACTATATCTTGCGGTTTAATGCCTGTATACATTAACTCATCTTCCAACCTAGTGACTTAGAAAAGTAATTCATTTTTTTCATGGTCTCATTCCTCCACTTAAACAAAGGTTGCAATATGATACTTGTGAGTCATTCATTCTCTTGTGCTATAAAGTTATTGACCTAGAAAAAGATCTTCTCTCCTCACATATCATTGAACCTATACATGTCTCTCTGACCATTCCATCCTCTAGTCTTCCACTTGCACCCCCAATTGAGCATCCAAAGAAATATCCACCTTTACCTAAAGTACATTCCAAGCAACCTCCACCCACTCCTTCATCACCACCTTGTTCTTCTTTGGTGCCGCAACAAGTTATTACTTCCACCACTCCACCTCCATCACGAGAGCCTTTATATTTCTCCCCACATGCTTGACTGTATGATGTGCTGCACATATTACTCAATGAGTGATTAATTTGATTACCTTCTGACCAGAATCATCCCCCACACCGCTTACAACATCAACGTGACCAGCATTATTGTAATTATCATCACATCACTAGCCATCGCGAAAATGATTATCTTGCCCTACGTGAAAGGATACAACAACTAGTGGATTCTAATATCATCTCTTTTGCCTCTCGTGAGTGGTCATTATCTCCTTCACCCCGTCAGTGTAGGCGTACCCCACTTGAGACTGCTCCCTCAGGATCTAAGTTCATTCGTCCTGCTCCACCATCACACGCTCGTTCTCCACCTCATCCATAATTTCCACCATCACGTTCATTGCATCTACTACATCCACACTATCCACCACTTCATGATGCTACATCCCATGGTTTTTTTCTGCCAGTCTCTGCATATCTCGTGGTTACTACACATGACACTCCATTTGGTTCATACACTCACGCCACATCCATTTCACATGTTTCTACTGCCACTCGTCGTCTTGGTCTTTGGTAGGTGATTATTATCACCTTACCCCCCAATTACACACTTGTTTTCTTACGGTTCTCACACAACTGTTGAGGGATTATTTCTAATAACCTTTCATCACATGCTTCGTCGTTTCATCTAGCGCACTCAATCATTTCTTGATGACGCACTCTAGCTTACGCGGCTCATACTTGACTGTTGAGGGGTCTTCATTACATGAGCCTATTCATTCACACGATGGGGGGCATCCTCACTCTAACCCCCCTTCTTATTTTCATCACCTTATCCTACTACGACTACATTACATCTTCACACATTCATTACAGTACATGCATTTTCTTATCATACAATTTTTTTTATTTTCATATCTATTTTACTATAATCATTACATTACTTACGCACTACATATTTTATTCATTTAACATTTCATCAATCACATTACATTGGTTATCTATATTTTCATCATTCACTATACATATTTTATCTACCACTACTAACATCATCATGCAAATTTATATTCATCACACATGAACAATACACATGCTAGGACAATAACCATAGAATCACACAACATCCATTACATCGCATCGGTAAAACATTCCGACATCAATTTATCATTTATCATTTCAATTGTTTGTTTATGTATTTATTTATTAAATTTATTTAATGCTTATTTTAGTTATGATGATTTTTAGGAAATTGTAATATTACAAATTTGGGCTTTCTTTACATCATAGTTTGATTATTTTACCAGTTTAAATGTGCATTAATTTTACATTATTATGATTGAAGGGTCATTTTTTTTAGATTACTGAATTTTCCCTTCTTATTTAAGGTGCCAATCAACAGGTGATTTAAAAAAAGAACAATTTCTCATTTAAAACATATATATTCTTAATTTGTATGACATGTGCACTTGATTTATTCTTGTCATATGAAGTGTAAAATATTTATATTGTTTTTCATCATCGAAGGGTTGGTCCAATATTAGCCCTTCACAATAAAATTCATACCAAACCTTCAAATTTGATCCCTGCTAGAGTGTAATTTCATGAATATTTCTAGGAAATATGGTTCCACAATATTAAAAAAAATGAGAGTATGCTTCAATTTTTCAGGAGATATATTTGAAAGTGTCAAATAATCATTAAATTTGTTTGATGCAATACAAATTGGCAAACAAAAAAATCCAGTGGTTGGTCCTACAAAGTACAAAACAACATAAAACAAACCCACAAAAGTATGTTAAACAACAAATAACAACTACAACCAACTAAACAGTGTGAACGAAAAAACCATCAATAGACCAACTACTCAAGAAATAACATGGCTAAAATATTTTAAGGTCAATCCTTCATGTAAGTGCTCTACCAACAACTTTGTCATGTTAGTGAATTTGAACGCAACCCACTTGACAAGAGAAATGTTATGTTTAGTGCAATTATGACTAACAATCACATATGAAGATGCAATGGATATGATGATAGGTAGGAATGAAGGAGAAACATTATAGAAGGAAGCAAGGTAACAAATAAGGAGGTAAAGGGAGGAGAATCACATGGAAGGGAAAAATTTGTAGGGAAAGAAGGTTCTCATCTTCTTTGTTTTAGAAAGTCACATATGCACCATGTGTCATTTGTGTGAACTACTTGATGGAGAAAGGGGGTGTGGCATGCAAATCCCTGACACAACATACTCTGGAGATAGATTTGAAAGCAAGCCCTTGTCATGTTATATTCCCAATGTTTAAGTTGAATTTTGCAATAAGAACATTGTTATTGTCAATTTTTGAACACTCGACCTCACATTATTCTTATTATTTTTTTGTTTCTCAGTGTAACTCACAGTTTTGATCAACTTTATCCCAGTTTAGCATTCTCACGGGAAATTAAAATGACATTGTTAGACGGTTTGTCATGTGAAACCAAAGAATAAGAGGATTTAAAAGAAATATATTATACACAATTATTCAATTTCACATTGTTTTTATTTCTTGTGATTATGTCAATTTGGCAAAGAAAAAAGTGACAATTATTTGGGGCATTCAACAATAGAAGGCAATAAATTCATTGGCGAAAGCTTTGAGAATTTACAACATGGACCATATTGAATCTTGTCATGTGTGAAAGGATGCACACACAATGCGAATGAATTTGAATGGGATACAACTAGAGAAGCAAAGGGAGATGGTCAACCCAGTTGAAATCCCCCAACACCTCAAATCCATCCTTTGTTATCTATGATCCAAATTTTCTTCTAATAAGTCACAAATGGATGACATATCATTTATGTGAAACACTCAAAGGAGAAATGGTTACAAACTACATTAAGGACATGCGGAAAAAGTTGTTAACACTGAGATTAACTATATGTATCCTATATACTTCCATTCTTCCTTACAACAAAAAAAAAATGGATTCATTGTTATTGTGGTTATTCGTGATACAAGTTGACATTCAAACATAAGACTTAAGATCATTTGGAGGGATTTAATAAGGAACTTGAAATTGTATGGAGTTGTCATTCCAAGGTGGGACCTCAAATTGTACAATAGATTTTTTTGAGAAAATTTTGTCTACCCAAAATATTGATATCAAGAATGGTGGTTAGCTTCTTAAGATGTGCGAGAACATGATAGGCTCAAGGAGCCATATTTGTGCCTTCAATTATATTCCCAATTAAGCCTCCCATACGTGGAAAAAGGAGAGAAAATGTGAGTGAATTCAAAGGGGTTGTCATAAGTAAAGTCATGGGAGATGGTCAGCCTAATTAAAAGCTCCCACCAAATCAAATCCCCCCCCCCCCATAAAATTTTCCTATGCTATAATGGACTATGAAACCCTCATTTATTTATTTTCTTTTTGAAATTTCTATTCTAGTTGATTTATGTTCCAATCGGCCATTTTTGGCCTCATGTGCGCAATAATATATAGCTTAAAATTAATTCGTAACTATGTCATTATAAACTTAGATATTAATAATTGATATAAATAATTTTTGAGTATTAAATTTGTTTTAATAGCCACCAACCTAAAAATTCCTTGTTTTAATGACTTTGTAAATTTTTGGGGTTACTATTGTATTACTTTATTATATAGTTTGATAAGAAACATTTAATTAATGCTAGAAAAAATGTAAACATGATAAAAATAGAAAATACTTTAGAACATGAAACATGGTGTATTAAGAATAAATTTTGATGCACATTGTAAGGGTGTAGAAAATTTGATAACTTTAAATATTAAATTTGATAATTACAAATATTATTAATAAAATATATGTCAGTTACATTGGAGTGCAAGGGTCATTAACTCTTGACACACAACCAAGAAAAAAAATGTTCTAACTGTTACAAAAGCGAAGATTTTAGAACAATATTAAAAAAATTAAATCTTCTACATTGTTCAAAAAATTGGAAGACAAGAAATGTGCACACATATTCATTCCCCTAAGAGCTTATGTAAATATTATTTTAAACAATCATCCATAACACACAATTATAAACTTTTTGGTGTGTTCCTTTTGGAAACTAGAGAGTGAAGACTTGAGTGATGTGATAAATTGATTAGTGATGTCATATTTTTTACTTGTGTTGGAAAATGAAGGGCTAAGTTTCAAATTGCAAGCTTCTAGTTAGGAATGAGATTTTATAGCCCATATGTAGACACTAAATCACACACTTTGGGTATTATTTAGTCCCGGTCTCATACTACTATTCATATGGTTGTTGAGTGAAGAAATTACTAATTAACCCCCGTCTTTTGGCCATTTTACTTTTCTTTCCATCGTCACTGTCGACCTCCCACACATACATGCCTAGTCTGTTTTGTTGTTTTGCATCATTTTAGCCTTGACTGGGGTGCCAACAGGCGCCCTAATCCTTTTTACACTTCGCCCCACTTTTTGGGCACTTTCTAATTGTTTGAACATTCTATCTGAAATCACCCCAAACTCTACAAAGCAAACTACAAAGCTAAACAAGGAAGGCTAACACCATTGCCACCAAATTAGCTAGGGCTCTAAGTCTAGGAATGTAACATTAAGATAAAAGCTTAAAAGAATGCTTAACTACTATGAAAATAATGTAAAACTAACTAAACATGCCTACTAATATGATTAATGACCTAACATGGGCCTAAATAGACCTAAGAGGAAATCAAATGATTATGGTTGCTACTCAAAACAATGATGAAATTACCTCTCCAAATGTCTTGTTAAGTCACTTTAGATATCCATCTACTAACCTTGTTGAAGGCTTTAGGCAAGGATTGGACTTGGCTTAGAAATCATATGTATTATATGAGATGCAAATCAAAGCATGGTGTAAAGTATTAAGGTAAGAGGTGCACTCTTTTTATAGTTTTCCTTTTGGGAAAAACTTGTATTTTGGTGTATGTGGGACTAAAAGCCCCAAATTAGATTAGAATTTCTAATCATGATTAATATTTGCTAATCAAAATTAGTGAATTATCAAATGATTAAGATGTGAGGAGCCTTAGTGAACCACTTAGGGTCAACTAGGAGGCTAAGATAAGATTTTGAAGCTTGCTGAGACATTGTGGAGGAAAGTGGAGTGATTTTGAGTGGTTGGAAGAGGGGTTTGAGTCAATACTAGGGTATATTGACCAAATCAACGGAAAAATAGGCTTAATTAGCTAATAAATGCTAGTTGTCTATTTTGAGGAGGGTTTTGGCTTACGATTCACCATAAAGTGGCATCCTAAATGTGAAAGGGGTTACATAATCAACAAAGCGTTGTTAATTGACTAAAGTGGTAAGAAACGTTAGTTAATTAACAAAGATCACTAATTATAATGGAATTGGCAAGAATGAGAGTGATTTGTGTGTGTTTGGCAATAAGATTGCAAAAGCATAATTTAGGTGTCTACATTTGCCCCTGTTTGAGGTGAAGTAAGTGAATTCACTTCAAAATAGTAGACAAGCATAAACAAGTAAAATTTTGAAGAAAAATTAGCAGGATGAAGGATGCCCCTCGAGTGTTGATGGGGTGATAGAAGAAGTCAACCGACGATCAAAAATATGATTGTAATGGATAGAAGAAAATAGGTTATGTTGGTATCCAAATTTGTTCTCCTTTTCAAGCTGAGCAACGACACAGATTCGATAGGGAACTTAAAGGCAGATAGATTATAAATGTGTATCATTTTGTAGCTAGGGATGAAATATAACTGACCCTTTGTTACTCGGGTTTGTGGAGAGATGGATAACACCTTAAAAGGATTTGATCTCATCCTAACTATTTTAGGTTGTGCCTTTCAACCAAGGTAAGAGAACCTATTTTGTAACCTTTTTTATTGAAGGAGACAAAGATACCTTTCTTTTGCACAAATTTTATAGAGAAGACCTTGGGGAAAATATGATCAACACACCAAATCTGACTCTCACGAGTTGTCACTTCCAAATTATGGTGATATTTTCAACACAAGGCTAAGGTTATTGAAGAAATTTGAAATCCTGATCTTTTCTGCATACTTTAGCAAATGGATTTTGTTCTTTTGTGGATATATAGAGAAAAACATGGGTAGTTCAGGGTAGGATTGGTTATTTGAATAATTTTTGGTGGGAGATCAACAAGATAGATTGGAATTTTCTAGATCCTTGAGAAACTTCACAACAAATGGATAACTCAATAACATAAAGCTTCAAAATAGTTAAAACATTCATTTAACTAGAAGGTGTGCATCAATGGAGACCCAGACATGCACCTTTTCACACAATCCTTGAGATTCTAACATGAAGGCTCGAGTTAGAAGACCTAATAAAACATCAAAATCTAATATCAGTCACGCTTGAGGTACACCCAGACAAAGGCTTACAAACAATCTCTGTCAACAAATGAAAGAAAAGTGTTTTTAAATCGTTTATTTCATTCCCAGATGAAAGCTCTTCTGAAAATTGAAATTACAAATGCCACTAAACTATCACAAGGATTGAGATATGTGTGATTCAAAGGGATTTTGATATAAGATTGCAATAGGAACAAGAAAAACTACTCACAGACATTCTGAAAGTGAAATAAACACAAAATTGGCCAGAGATTTGACACAAATTAACTCAAAATTTATCAGATTCATCAGCAAGGGAGAGTTATTTAAACAATCTCAGAGCTCGTTGATGACTATACACTTGTAACCAACTCAACATTAATGAAAATCTAATACAAAGGAAGTTAACCTGGTTTCTCAGAGGATGAGCTTTTCTCAAAATTTTCTTGTGAAAATGAACTCCCGACCTTTTACAAGAGTATTCTCATTGCTTTTATAAATTTCATTCGCTCAATTTTCCCCCCAAAAGAGAAGAATATTCGAAGGTCCCATCTGGCCATTTGAAAAGTCTTGGTGTAAAAAGGCAGAGTGAGTGGAAGCCTCTAAGTGTCCTCCTAGTACTTCTTCAAAAAAATAAAACACAGGGGCTGGTCCTTAAACATGTGCGGTCCCTCCACGCCATGAAAACATATAATATCATTCTTAATAGGCCTTAATGGGTGAAAACCTAGAAAACATTTTTTTTATTAATACGAGATCTAAATCATCCGATGTCCTCCTCTTATCGGGATATTGGGACTTTTGGTCTGCCATCTTTCTTATACAATAAACAAGTGTGGGGAACCAGACTCGACAAATGGAGGATAGAGTTTTTATGCATTAATCAAGGAAAATAGAAAACATGACAGAGGCCGCAAACTGAGGGATTTCAAGGGAAAATGGTGCGAAATTAGAATGAGTACCAACATTGGCTTCTGCTCGGGGATGGGCACTCCCAGCAAGTGCCACAAGAACAAAAGTAGACCAAGTGCCAAAAATAGACCATTGGGCAACAAAGTTAGATTGCAAAGCAGAAGATCAAAACCATATTCTAAAAATGAACCGAGAAACCAACAAAACGAGGTCACCAAGGACCAGAATGAGAAAAAACACAAAAGACATAAAGAAACCAATGAACTATACTATATAAATGAAGCTCACCTTGATTCTGAGAAATTAATCAAGGAAATGTTTCAAATGCCTGCCATTAATAGGCAATTCAAGTAGTTCCATGTCTAAGTCCTTTAAGAAGAAGGTATTTTCACCAATTCAAATATCAATGGAGTAGGGGCCCATCCATAATGGATTAAATTTACCATGCTTTCCCTTATCTTCATGCATGCTATCCTATAACAACACAAGATCTCCAACGTTGAAAGCTCCTAGAGTGACCTTCTTATCAAATAACCTCTTCAATTTTTCTCTGAACTTTACATGTCTTTGGTGGGATGCACTCCTTTCTTCATCAAGTTCAACAATATGATTGATTCAAGATTCACATGGGCTAACCTCTTAGTCCTCCAATTGTTGAACAAACTGAAATGAAGACAATTGCAAATGCAGGGGCAATAGAGCTTGTGTTCCATAAACCAACTCAAATGGGATTTTACCAGTAGCCCTTTTAGAAGTTATTCTGTCACCCCAAACAACAAATTTCAGTTTCTCACCCCACTTCTTCTTGTTTAGCTCCAAGGTTCTTCTAATGATCTTCAACAAGTTTTTATTGCTGGACTCAGCTTGTCCATTTCCCTGGGGGTTGTAGTTAGAAGCATATGTCATATTTATCCCATATTCTTTGCACATTTCCATCAAAGGTTTAGCTCTGAAACACATGGCATTATCAACAACAATTTTGACTGGCACTCCAAATCTGCAGATGATATGATTCAACACGAAGTCCATGACAACTTGGTGTGTTGCTTTCCTAGTGGGGATTGTTTCCACCCACTTAGTGAAGTAGTCAGTAGCTACAAGAATCCACTTATGACCAACACTGGAAGGATATGAAATTTCACCAATGAAGTTCATTCCCCATTGTTTGAAAGGAGCTTCAACTGACACAGGCTGCAAAGGAAGGGAGCCTAAAGCTTTCATTCTTCCAGAAAAATGCTGGCAACTTTCACATTTCCTAACCATCAGTGTTGTATCTTTGAAAAGGGTGGGCCACCAATAACCAACTCTCAAAATTTTATGAGTTGTAACCCTTCCAACAAAATGTCCCCCACAAAGTCATCTATGGATATCTGCAATTATTCTTCGGGCTTCATCTTCAGCAATGCACCTTAAGAGCACCCCCTCCGGGTTCTTCCAAGCTAACCCAAAATTAGTAATGACATATTTTTGAGAGGCTAACTTAAGAGCTCTTTTCTAATTTTTACTCAAATGATCAGGGCAGCATAGATGTCTGAGATAAAAGATTATATCTTTGTACCACTCAGAACTTACCAACTTTTCAAGCACATGCACCCTTTCTTCCTCTACCTCATTCACCTCTTACCAATCTTGTAGTTTGGATATCCATGTCATACTCCTACAATTTGTTCACCCATCTACATCTTTTTCTTGAGATCTCCATCTCCAATAATATATATTTTACCATGGTGTGGGGAACATAAGCAACAAATTTAGAGCTCAAAATGTAAGGTCTGAAAACCTTTGTTACTTTCACCAAGGAAAATACTTGCTTCTCCATAATGGTATACTTCAACTCAGCTCCTTGCAATGCCCTACTAAAACAAGTAATTGGTCTCTCAGCCCCTTCATCATCCTTCTATAATAAAAAAAATGCAATGGTGTTTTCTGAAGCAAAAGAAAATATTTGAAAAGGCCTCTTGTAATTTAGAGCTGCCAAAACAGGTGCATGCTTTAGTGCTTCTTTGATCCCATCAAAGCATGTATGGATTCTTCTTCCCACTTGATAATCTAGTTTTTCTTCAACATGCAAGTGATGGGGAGAGTCAGCTCAGCAAATTTAGACACAAATCTTCTAATGAAATTGACTTACCCAAGGAAAGATTAGATTCCATTCTTGCTTCTTGGAATTGGAACCTTACTGATAGCCTCTACCCTTTTTCAGGATCAATCATGACGCCATCCTTTGATAAGATGTGACCAAGCAACTTGGGCTTTTGCACTCCAAAATGGCACTTATTTGAATTGAGTGAAATGCCATACTCTCTACATCTTATCAGCATTTTTTCCAAGTGCTGCAAGTGATCACTTCTCTTTCTGGAAAACACGGTCACATCATCTTGGTAAACAACAATAAAATCATTAATGTAACCAGCAAAAGCAACATCCATTACTCTTTAGAAGGTAGCTCCAACATTCATCAGACTTAATGACATCCTGACATAAACATATGTGCCCCATGGAGTGGTAAAGGCAGTCTTTATTCTGTTTTACTCCTTCACAACAACTTGATTGTATCCAGAGAAATCATCCAAAGTAGAAAGAAACTCAGATCCAGTTACTAATTGCAACATATTCTCCATGTTTGGCAGAGGATAATTATCCTTCATTGATGCTCTATTTAGATTTCTAAAATCTATGCACAGCCTGATATCACCATTCTTTTTTCTTACTGGCACTAAGTTTACAACCCAAGAAGAATACCTTGTTGGCCGAATGATCCCTCCATCTCTTAGCTTCTTCAATTCATCTTGCATTTTTATGGAGAGGAGTGCATTAATCGGCCTTTGCTTTTGTCTAAATGGTTTTGCATTAGATTCCAAAGGAATCTCATGTTGAAAGTCCTCTCTGTATGCTTTCAGTTCAGAATAAGACCAAGCAAGGTAGTCTAGATATTTCTTTAACAATTGGACATAGGATTGTTTCTCTTCTTTGTTCAAATTGCTTCCCAACCAAACCTTCCTTGGTTTTTCCTTTGTGCTAAGGTCATGCTCTTCAACATCCCTTAAGACTGCTACATGTCTGTTAATAATGCAATCAACATTATCAAAGTTTGATTCAAGAGTAGCTAGCCCTCTAGGAATGGTATTAGTTTTCAATTGGATGATATCTTTTCCAAACAAAGTTTCTTTTCATTCTGTTGCACACACCATTGGCTCCCAATCAATACACTGATCAACAAACTCCCCTTTGTTATGCACAAACCATTTCACCTGGGCATCATCATCAAATACTTGCCAATTTTTTACGTTGTTAAGGACAGATGGCCTTGTTAGTACTTCAACATTATATTTACAATTAGGGGCCATTGAAAAAACATCAAACTGAGATCCCAAGACTGCAAGCTGGTCTGCAACAGCATTGAACTTTCTATCACGATGCACAATATTAAATGAGTCAAACATTTCAATCAAATCCCAAATTGCATGCTTGTATTGTTTCATTCTTTGATTTCTAGTAACATACAATTTTCTAATTTGTTTGACAATCAATTATGAGTCTCTTTTGACAATGATATCTTTAATATGATACTTCTAAGCAATTCTCAAACCTAATAATAATGCTTCATACTCAACAATGTTATTAGTACATTCAAAGTTAAGTTTGAAAGAAAATACAAACTCTTCCTAGCTTGGGGAGATCAGAACAATGCCAGCACCATTTCCAAACGTGGAATAGACTCCATCAAACAACAAGGTCTAAGGTAAACCACCCTGTTCAAGACATTCGCACTGATCAATCTTGTGCTCCCTGTCATCAGAAAACCCCAAAAAGTTATTTGCATCCACCTCAACATATAACACTTCATAAGAAGCATTATTTGGATCCTCAATGAGGTGCAACATTTTCTTCTCTCCATACAACTTTACAAGGCTGCCTTCAATTGGAATGGTGGCAAAAGACATATCCATCTAAACACTTCCACCAAAACTTGCAGACCACTTTCTTGATAACAACATGCCCCATTTGGCAGGGCAATCAATAATGATAACATCAAGTTCCAGGTTCTTACCTGGATAAGCTGCAAGTTGTACCACCAAACCTTTCACACATCCAACAATGGTCACCTCTCTAGAGTCCATAACAACGCATCTTCCATATGCTTCTATCACTTTGATCTCCATCTCATTCATGACCTCAAGAGGCATGACATTGCATGATGCTCTGGAATCAAACATACAATTGTGCAGCAGTCTATCCTTAATGATCAAAGTTGTAAAAAATGGATCAACATTTAATTGGGATTCAACCAAAGACGTCCCCAGGTAAACCTCAGGTGCTTCTCCAAGCTCTTCCAATGATGGTGGTGTTTCAAGGTCTGCAATGGTTGGTGTAGTGCCCACTTCCCTTTGACACTTTTGATATTGATCATGGTACTGCTGACTATATTATGGACATTATTATAGTTTTGATTTAGTATGGTGTTAGATGTCAGATCATGGATTATTGTTGACTATGATTCATATACGATGCATGATGATTGTTAGAGACATTTTATATAGATGTTGACATGCTGTTGGACATGGTTATATATATATTTATGGATGTTGTTAGGACATGTGATATTTGAATATATTGAGTAGACTGAGAAAATTGAATTTAAAATTGATGATTATATAGTTATTGATGAAATTGTAATTGATATTGTTGATTGTTTAGACGTTGTTGTGATTCATATATATATTGATGATTTTGAAATTATATTATATTCATTTGGATGTTCTAATATGGCCATGAGGCCGAAGGGGTATTTGTATTATGCAGGTTAAAAATATCACAACAAACATCGAGGTATTGGAGACCAACCACATTGGAATTCTAGATGAATTCAACAAGGTCACCATGGCAACTTGTATTATTCATGTGTGTGTTTGATTGTTATGGATTCCAATGGGGAGGATCACCATTAAATGTGACCAAGGGTTATGTGTATTTATTTATTTGGTTCCTTTTTATTGATGTTTGTATGTGTTTATTAAGTGATGTGTTTACCCCTTTCATTATTTATTAATTGTGGTAAATTAATGTGAGTAAACATGTTGTTAAAATTAATTAATCAAATTTAGACATAATAAAGTAATTATTAGAGTTGTTGGCCTAAATCTAAAGTGTTGTAAGAAATGTGTAAGTGATGTGTAAATTAATTTTGGAGTATGAAACACTCCACCTCCTTTTGAAATTTGAAATTTTCATTGGAGACTGATTTTGGAAGCTTATGGGACAAGTTAAACTTGTCCCATACCTCTTAAATTTGCATGCCAACCTTACCTATGGTTGGAGGGTTTAAATCTAGCCTTCATTATATTTTTTTGTAAGTCAAGTTGTATGCTTTAAATGCACTTTCTTACATGCTTTCAATTTCAGTCCTTATGAGGTGTGAGTTTTATTTGAGTGTGTAAGTAAATCTTTCATATTATTCACCCACTTATTTATTAGGCATTGGAGAATGAAGTTGACTTTTGTGGGTTGGGGTTGAGGATGTGTGATGTGGCATCCTACATGGATCCACCTCATCCTCTTCTCTTCCCTCTTCTATAAAATTTGAATTGTTTGCCTTGTTTTGGGTTGCTTCACTTTTGGAGACTTCATTTTGGGTGAATTTTTCTTGCTATTTTGGGAGCTCTTGCTTGGAGAAGTTTTTGGAAGATTGTTGCATGCTTGTGCTTGGCTGTTTTGGATTGCTTGCATTGGGATAAAGCTTGTTGTTTTGGAACTTGGAACAACTCCATCATGGAGAGGTAGGAGCTTGACTCTTAAAATACTCTTCTTGTATATATGTAAATGTTCTTGTGTGAATGTTTCGGTATATATTGTGGGTTGTTGGGTAGATGGCCTATGAATGGTGTAGGAGAAGACTATGGGGTTATTTTGTGAGAGGCACAAGTGTGTTTTAGGGAGGTATAAGGGTGGAGGGAGTTGGGATTTGGGTTCCACCTTACAAAGAAATTGTTTGCATTTCTTTACTCGTTATGGGGTGCCATAAGAGGTTGGGGAGACATAAGAAAATGTGAGGAATAAGGGGTACTTGGGGGAGGCATAAGGGGATGACAAGGTTTTGAAATGTTATTCATATATATATATATATATATATATATATATATATATATATATATATATATATTTTGGTGGGTTGTTCTCAGGCGGTGATACCCAATTTTCCCCTTTGAGAGGCATAAGCAACATCCCCCAAAGTTTCTTGCTCCTTTGGCTTACATGATGAAGCCTGAGTGTTGTTTGTTGTTTTGTTATGTGGTGGCAAACTGCAGTTTTGTTTTGGACTGTGTTTTGAATGTGAAATTTGCATGTGTGTTTGTGGAAGCCTGTTATTGCCATGAGTTGAATCACATCTTCCATTGCTTTGTGGTTGGGGCTTGGGGGCCAATGAAGAAGGATGAATTCTCCTTGTCATTGGATGTCTTGGCTGGGTGGAGAGCGTTACCTTTCCCCTGCTCTAGTTGTGATCAGAATTAAAAGAATGATAAATCTACATGTTGTTGTTCTGGAACAAAGGAAAATGAAATAAAACAGTTGACAATCCCTTGTTGAGATAAATCTTATTATAACCTTCCCACTTGAAGTGGATGAACTTGTATATTTTTTGTAATGGAAATATGTTGTATTGAATACAAAAGTTGTAAGATTGAAATGTGAAAGAGATATACTCCGTTTCTATTCTTTTGAAAGAAATAATTGTATTCTGTATGATGAATTTGAAGAATGAAAGAAAGAAGTTGTAAGTTGTCTTTTGGGAACTAATAAATGATTGTATTACCTTTCTCAAATTGCATTGTGGTATTGAATCTGATCATTTAAATGTATTTGAAATCTCTGTTTGAAAGGAAGAAATGCGTGTGAGGAAAACATAGAGCTTTGTCTTTTGAAATGTGTAAAATTAGAAATCATAATTGCATTTTGGTTTTGAATAGTTTGATTTGAATCAACTAAATGTATTAGATTGGAATTGGAATGTATCCTAATACTTGGAAGAAGAAAATAGAAAATAGAAAATAGATCCTTTCGAATTAGATCTCTGTTAGACATTTTCAAACTAACAAATAATTATCAGAAAATGTACAAAACGACCCTGCATACTAGGAAAGACATTTGAAACATTAATACAAGCTAAGAAATATCAAAACAATCCCACACAAACTATAATACTTAAGAATTTTTCATAGAACCTTTCAAAATCGGGCTCAAACAATTTCTCAGTCGTTTTTGCTATTAAATTGGGGAAATTCAAATTGATCTTCAATCAAAAAATTTAACCCTTGAAATCTATTCTAAAATCCTCCAAGTAAAATCCTCCATGCCTGTTTGGCAAGTGGAAAAAGAATTAACGACAAATTTGAACAAAATTGATAAGTTAAAAATACTAGATCACTTTCTAAGTGACAGAAAGACATTTTCTAAATATTGACCCTTTGAAATTTATTAAAATCAAATTCCTAAGGTTTTTGTAAAAATATGACGTTGAGAGCTTTCCAGAAAGTCCTTGTTTGCCAAAAACCGAGTTCCCAATCAAAATTTATGGCCTTCTGAAGTTTTTACCTCATTTCGGGCTCAAAATAATCTAACTGTCAAATTTTAAATGAATAAAATATTCTTGGGTGGACCTGTGGGCTAAAACTTTCCTTTTTTTTTTTTCCCAAAACGTGCAAAGTCATGAAGTTTCCCGCCACTCTGCTAATCCACAAGCCTTCATTTTGTCTAAAAATGATCTAAGTCAAAAAAGTTAATTTGGCAATTTTACCTCCGCGGCCCCGCAACCAATCATTGATCAACACGTGCCTTTGTTGGGCGTCGGCAAAAAAAGAGAGGATAAAATCCTTAAAATTCTTCGATGGCCCAACTTTCGACTAGAATTTGGAAATGCCAACACGTGTTCCCTTATGGACTCGCCGAAGCGTGGAGGTAAATTACACCTTTTGTCCCAAAAGGGCAAAAGCACTAAATGTCTTCCCCGCTCCGCTGGCCCACGTCTGGGAAAATTTTGCTTCCCCGCTCTGCCGGTCTACTTTTCTCCTCTGGGTAAATTTTCTCTCCGAAGTCCGCAGGCCCGAGTTGGGGAAACTTTTCCTCCCAGGCCCACAGGCCCACTCTTGGGAAAATTTTCACCCCAAGTTCCGTCGGTCCATAACTTGAGAAATATGAGGAGTTAGGAGGACTTCTTTATATCTCCAGAAAGGTGACAAAATTACCTACCTAATGGGATTGTTTTCAGGAAATTTTTAATTTTGTTAATTATGGGAGAAATCAAATTGAATCTTTAACCGAGTTCTGGGAGTGGGTAAGTAAGAATTTACTTTGATGATTTTAAATATGTATTCTTTTCCCCACTTTAATTAAACCTTGCTTTTGTCTTAGAACTAGTGCCCACACTTTTTATAGCTCAGTAACTTGTTGTTTCTTTGCTCATAGACATGTTTTGACAGAGATTTGTTATATCTTGGACATTATATTAGAGATTTGATCTTATTAGACATGTGTGGACATTTAGGCGTATAGCACCAATTTAGCTTAATTTCTATGTTGTCGCATTTTCATATGATGTCATGGATACTAATGGATATGATGTTATTTTTGGAACATAATTATAATTGATGTATACTTAGTTGTTGCATGTTGGGATTCTATGGTTGTATGTCACTCTATCATCTTGTCTAACTTTGGAGAATTGAGTATAATTGTGCACATTGTCGCATTTTGATTTCCATAGGATGTTAGGCTAGTTTAGAACTCATTGATATCTTACTAAGTCGTTGATTTATATTTTATCAGACAGGTATGGTTAATGTGTGCAATGAGTGTGCAGGTGACAGGTTACAGGAGAACATGGGATTCAGTCCAGCTACACAACTTTGTACAAGCAGCCCACGGGCTGAGTCCTAGCCATGTTCATTGTGTGGAACCTTAGTTTTGGAGTTATTGTTTTGGGCACCATGAGTGACCCCTTTTTGTATAATGTAATATGTCTAGTATTATTAATTTTACTTAGGGTGATTAGTTATGTGGTAAACTTGTTTTTGGGAGTTAATGATCCCACTTTCATTAAGTTTTGATTTAAATTAATGATGTTATTAATTTTGGGGGTTTAGGGTCACATGTGAACCCTTGGGTGGACCCCACACCCTCTAACCTTGTGCCTAATTTTTCCAAACCCGAAATTGGGTTATTTTGGGCATTTTTAGGGACCCCTTTTTAGTTTGGGAGTTCCCTTAACATAAAAATGAGCCCTTGGACCCTACCTAATAGGTAGGGGGCTTATTTCCAAGGCTAGAGGGATTTTTCCCTCCCTTTTTGCCTCTTGTTTGGTCACATCCATGTAAGGGGTGTGGATTTGAGTGCTTGTTAAAAGTTGTACTAATTTTGTCTTGTTAACATTTTGAGTAATTTGGGAGAAGAGGGTAAAAAGACATTTTTACCCTTTCTCTCTCTTGTTTTGGCATCTTTGACCTCAAAGGCGGAGAGGGGTGACACATGTCACCCCCTCATTTGTGTGGATTTTTGCTTGCTCCTCTTCAAATTCCCCTTCATGGGAAAAGAAAAGGACCCCTTTTTTTTGCTTTTTGCTTGGATGCTTGGGTGATTTGGAGCTAGAAGTTGCTTGGGTCAAGGAGTGGAGAAGTTGGAAGTTGGAAAGCTTTTTGGAGAGCTTTTTTTGAGGTAGGCTCTTAAGTTAAATTGTATGTGTTGAATTTTTGTTAGTTGTAGATTTATTGGAAATTATATGTTGAAATGTGGATTGTTGTATGTGGATTTTATTGTTTTGCTCCCTCCATCATATGGTATGATGGAGTTTTGGAGTTTGTGGGGGAAGAGAGAGGGATTTTTCCCTCTCAATCCTCAAGGCTTGATGGACAAGCCTTGTAGGGTCTGAGTTTTTTCCCCTCAAAAGGTTGAGGTGGGGAAGTTGATTCATTTGGCTTGAATCTCCTTCCCCATTCTCTTGGTAAGGAAACCCCTTTGGGGTTTGAAAATATTTCCAAGAAGGAATTGGTGAAAGGGTGGAGGAGATAAGGAGGGTTTAAATGATATAGGAGAAATAAGGAGGGTATGGAGGTCTTGTTTTTGTGCTTACAATCTTGGTATATAAATTTTGGAGAACTCTTCTCCTCTCTTCCCCATTGTTTTAGAGGTAGAACATGGGTTCTCCTCTTTGCCACCTTGTAAAACTTTTGAGTCTTGTCTTGGATTTTGTCCTATGTTTTTGTGTGGTTGTATCTTTGTTAGTTCACCTCATTCTTGTGCAAGTTGTGGATGGTAGTCCTCTTTCCCATGGGCTTGGGGGAGGCTAGCATGCATCCCAACCTTGGGAAAGGCATGTCATGATGCCTATGGTTGGGTGGTAAACAAGCCTCTTCTCCTTGGTTGGATTTCCTAGAAGGCATGAAGATTGGATCTCAAAGTTGGAGTTGGTGGCATCTTGGGCTCTCTTTGTTCTTTCTTTCCTTATGAAACTTCCTTGCATTGTAACCCTTTGGGACATGGCTTGGTGGAAGGCTTCCTCTTTATTGTAACTCCTTTTTCCTTTGTATTTGAAAGACTTATTCAATCTTGGAAAGGAGTTGATAGTTGTCTCTGATGTATTTAGGCATGATTGTGAAATATGAAGTATTGAGTTATTGAAGATTTGTAGATTGTGCTTTAAAATAAGATTTGTGGTAATATTACATTCTTTCTTTTAAAATACAATTTAATTTTGAAGCATTCTTTTTACATTCCCTTAACATGCTACTGTTGTTGGAATATTTATTTGACCAAAAAAAAAAATTCTTTTGCATTGCATTTGAAAGGAATAGTATTTCTTTGTTGAGAGCCTTATGTGTTTTATAAAAAAAAAAAATCAGAATTTGACAAAATTAGTATGCTCCTCATCGCGAAATTTATTAGCAACTAGACTTTTCTATCTTTTAAAATAATAGTCAATGGAAATGTTTTCTTTCATCACAAATCTGATAAGCAATTTAATGTGAATGGATGGGTATTGTTATTCAACATTCAATTCATTTTTATTTTGAATACATTAAAAATACATATATATATATCATATATATACATATAATATATCTATATTATTTATATTTATGTTGAATATATATGTGTGTGTGTGTGTGTATATATATATTATCTTTGTGTACAAAAAATGTGTTATAACAAATATATTATATATATATTTATATATATATATATATATATATGTGCAATATTATATTTAATAGAAATATAATATATATAAGCATATATATATATATATATTATACAATAATATGTTTTTTTTGTTAATAAAAAAAATTTAAAAAAAAAACAACCATATATATATATATATATATATGGTGGGGGAGGGGCGAACCCCTCCCCCCTTACGTTGTCCACCATTGTCGCCCCTACCACTACCCCCTGTGGCCTCCCTCCCTCCGACGGCACCACCATCGCTACCCCCCACACACAACCACCTGCCCACCACCGACGGCACCACCTCCTACCGGCCCCCTGACCTCCATCACCACCCCCACCCCCTTCGTCACAGTGCACCTGCACCTTGTGCAGCGCCAACGCCGCCGCCCCATGCGGCCACACCTCCCCACGCTGCCCTGCACAAAGACCTTCCCCTCTCCAAATCCTCCCCACTGTTAAATAAAAAGAAAAACAAAAATAATAATCAATATATATATATATATATATATATATATATATATACACACACACACACACACACACAAACAAAATAAGGAAAACTAAATCCATGAATATACATCAAAGGAACTTCAATAAGGTTTACAAACAAAATAAGGAAAACTAACTCCATGACTCCTCCCAACAACCTGCAATTAAGAGAAAAGAGAACAAAATGAGAAAAAAAAATGCAAAGAAAGAGAGGAGAAATAAGAAAGAAATTCAAATGAAAAGAAAGGAAGAAATAAAGAAGTTAGGGCAAACTTTAGGGCTTTTTCCAAACCAAGGGCCAAAATTGATTTAATCCTAGGGTCCATATTCCACCCTACACACTTTAAGTCATGGGTAATTTTGTGGGAAATGATTTCTATTTTGAGGATGGGTAATTATTTCTCTTTGGGGATGAATTCCTATTAAATAAGACATAGATTTTAAAATGTGTAAGTTTTATAGAGGCTAGATAAATAAAATTAATTAGAATTAATTGTTTTAGGCAACCTCTGGAAATAAATAATTAATATGAGTTAAACATTAAAATCAAAGGGGTAAAGTAGAAACTTTAGTTACTTTCAAAAAAAATTTTTTATCCCAAATGGTTAGTAATATCTGGTTAAATTTTTCGTTCCTGAGGAGGGGCACAACAGGATGACACAAATGAATTTTTACATGCATGGCTGGAAATAGTGAGATCAAGGGATGCCGAATACTTTGTTGAGTAAGGTGATCATATCTCCAATTTCCAATGGTAAAATGAATGCAAGGTAATTCTTTGGGAAGATGATTAAATGAGTCCTCTTGGTGACCAACCAATTTTTATTCATAACATCATAACGTTATAGCAGGTGTTTATCCCAATATTGTTGTGAATAACTTTTTGTGATCTTGACAGTCTCCTCATATTCTAGGATTTAGAGTAGCTCTTTAATGTGTTCAGGAGTGATTAGCTAGGAGGATGGGCTAATTGTTGTGTAAAACATCTTCTCAAGTTTGTAGTGTCCCACACACAATGCCAATTGGGGCATTGAATTGACATTGGGAAGGTTGTTTCTTGAGATATAACATTATTATAGGCAATTGATAAAACATTGTGTGACTCTTACCACCAAGTTCTAGATCAGGATTTACCCATATTAACGTGACACATAGTGTTAGTTATATGGTCATAGTTTGAAATGCATTAGAGCCAATGTGTGTGTTATACCTTAGGATAGGTCTCGTAGCCCTTCTGTTCATCACGAGAGGGTAGCCTCGTTCCGTCATAGCCACTCACACAGTCTCGAGGGACCATTTGGGGATAGGCGACCCCTTTCGCCTGCTGGACTACATTGCTAGGATCGAGATATAGGCAGTGTGATCAGGGATCTCCTTCGCTTGCAGCTGCCCACCTACACTGGCTCTACAGATGGCTTTGGGGCTGAGTCATGGCTCCTTAGTTTGGATAGTTGCTTTGGCTTGCACTCTTACGAAAGCAACGTCAAGGCAAGGTTTGTTATACACATCCTCCGAGACGTAGCAGGTGTTTGGTGGAGGAATGAGGAGCGTAAGCTCCATCTGACTCGAGAGACAGTGACCTGGGAGATGTTCAAGGAGTGATTCAGGGCTCGTTATATGTCAGAGCATTTCGTGCAGAAGAGGATCGATGAGTTTCACAATTTACGATAGGGATCTGGCACAGTAGCACAATATGAGAGCAGGTTCCTAGATCTCCTACAGTATGTGGACTACCTGCAAGATGAGAAATTGCAGGTTAACAGGTTTATTCGAGGCCTTAATGCAGATATAGCAGGAGTAGTTAGGATGTTATCTCCTCCCACACTTGAGAAGGCTGTTGAGAAGGCCTACTTAGCTGAGGAGAACAAGACCAAGGCACAGGAGCACCGTGATAGAAACAAGAGCAAGTTTCAGGAGAGGATACAGGCCTTTCAGAGTCAGAGGTCACGGGGTACTGCACCACCCCCTAGAGGAGGATTTTGGCCTCCGCCAACAACCACGAGGGCTCCACCACACCTGCAGCGACAGACACAGCAGCAGGGCCACCCGCAGCAGGGGGCTAGACAGACACAGGTATTTCAGAGAGGTGGTTCTAGGGGTGGTTTTGGTGGAGCCAGGGATAGGAGGCAGGGTACTCAGCAGGCACAGCCAGCTCGCACGCAGTAGTCTGCTAGGGTTGGACCGGTAGGATCAGTACACCAGAGTACAGGAGGGACCCCATCTCAGAGGGGTACAAGAGGATGTTTTATTTGTGGATCTCCTGATCACTATGTGCGCATGTGCCCGCACAAACCCAATACCATGGATGCATAGAGAGCTACTAGATCTGAGCAGACAGTGGGTGATGTGGGACGTGCCCATCGTGTATATGTAGCGGTTGACAACCGCCAGGCCGAGCATCAGGCCACAGTCATTGAGACGATAGGTACTATCAGGGGTATTTCTTTCTCAGTACTTTTTGATTCAGGTGCTTCAGATTCTTTTATATCACCTTCTATAGTGGACCAGTGTGGGCTAGTGGTGGCTAGGCAACCAGATAGTTGGCAGGTTGAGTTGGCCTCTAGGGCCAAACTCACCGTGGACTTGTATGTGGAGAGTTGCATACTTGATTTAGGAGCCTTCTCCACTACTCTTGACCTCTGAGTTATCCCTCTAGGTTCCTATCAGGTAGTTTTGGGTATGGATTGGCTCGAGGCTCATCGAGCTAAGGTGGATTGTAGAAATAAGGTCATTGAGTGTCAGGATGATCTTGGGAGTGCAGTTGTGATATCAGGGATGCAGAGGCCTATCTCCTTGCGCATGATATTGGCTAAGCAACTCAAGCGGAGCATGCGTAAGGGTTGTCAATTGTTTTCTATCACCATCAGTGATCGATCAAAGAGCACTCCAGAGCACTCACCCTTAGATGACCATGGAGTTTTGAGGGAGTATACAGATGTGTTTCCAGGCGAGCTTCCAGGGTTACCACCCCGCAGAGAGGTAGATTTCACCATTGATTTAGTACCTGGATCTGCACCAGTTTCTAGGGCACCTTATCGGATGACGACTCCAGAGCTTCATGAGCTCAAGATTCAGTTAGAGGAGTTGTTAGATAAGGGTCTTATTCACCCTAGTGTATCTCCTTGGGGAGCGCCAGTCATATTTGTGAAGAAGAAGGATGGTTCTCTCAGACTTTGTGTTGACTTCAGACAGCTCAATAAGGTCACAATAAAGAACCGTTATCCACTTCCTAGGATTGATGACTTGTTTGATCAGATGCAGGGAGTGAGAGTGTTCTCCAAAATTGATCTCAAGTCAGGATACCATCAGTTGCACATATCAGATGCAGACATTCATAAGACAACTTTCCGCACACGTTATGGGCATTATGAGTTCACAGTTGTTCCATTTGGTTTGACCAATGCCCCAGCTGTCTTCATGAGCCTCATGAATGGAGTATTCAGGACATTTCTGGATCGCTTTGTTTTAGTGTTCCTTGATGACATATTGATTTATTCTCATTCCGAGGAGGAACATGAGGAGCATTTGAGGTAGGTACTTCAGGTTTTGAGAGAGCAGAAGTTGTATGGAAACTTGGAAAAATGTAGCTTCTTTCAGACAGAGATTCAGTACTTGGGTCATATCATATCAGGTGAGGGTATCTCAGTAGATCCCTCTAAGATACAGGCTATCATGGACTGGCCAGCACCCACATCAGTTACTGAGGTGAGGAGTTTCATGGGTTTAGCAGGGTATTACCGCAGGTTCATACAGGACTTTTCTAGGATTGCTCACCCTATCACTTCTCTTCAGAGAAAAGGGAAGAAGTTTGATTGGTCAGAAAAATGTGAGCAGGCCTTTCAGTTGCTTAAGGAAAGGTTAACCACGGTGCCCATCTTAGCAGTTCCAGACCCGACAGAGGATTTTGTTGTTTGTACTGATGCATCACTAGAGGGTTTGGGAGCAGTTCTTATGTAGGAGCATCGGGTTATTGCATTTGAGTCTCGTAAGCTCAAGGACTACGAGCTTAATTATCCTACTCATGACTTGGAGCTTGTAGCAGTTGTTCATGCTCTGGTACGATGGCGACATTTCCTTTTGGGTAGACCTTTCATTTTGAGGACAGATCATCGGAGTTTGCAGCATATCTTCTCACAGCCGAACCTCAACACTCGTCAACGGCATTGGATGGAGTTCCTATGTGAGTATGACATGGAGGTTCAGTATATCAAAGGGAAGGAAAATGTTGTTGCAGATGCACTTAGTAGACGACGACATGTGCTTGCTTCTTTGACACTTCAGTCAGATTTGAGAGGCAAGATTCTTGAGCACCTTCTAGAGGACAAATTTTATGAGGGAGCCAGACAGATGTTGGAGTCACAGGGTTCATTAGAGGGCAGATATTCTGGGTGTGTTTTAGAGGCAGATGGTTTGCTTCGGTTCCACAAGTGCATCTACGTGCCTAAGTCAAGTGATCTGCGTAGCTTCATCCTCACAGAGGCTCATCGAGCCCCATATGCGGCACATCCAGGAGTGAATAAAATGCATGCCGATCTGAGAGAGTTATATTATTGGCCAGGTCTTCGACGGGACATAGCATATTTTGTTGCACATTGCCTTGAGTGCCAGAGGGTCAAGGCAAAGCATTCTCATCCCGCAGGACTTTTACATCCTCATGATATTCCCGAGTGGAAATGGGATGTGATTTCCATGGATTTCATAGTCGGACTCCCTATGTCTTCTTATCATCATGATGCCATTATGGTCACCGTGGATAAGTTGACCAAGGTTGCGCATTTTTCGCCAACCAAGGTCACCTATAATGCACAAGCCATCACCAAAGTATTTATGGAGGACATTGTTAGGTTGCATGGGATTCCGAAGACCATCATCAATGACAGGGATACCATCTACACTTCAGTTTTCTAGACTTCCTTTCAGACCGCTCTGGGTACTCAGATTAATTTCAGCTCAGCATATCATCCAGAGATAGATGGGCAGACAGAGAGGGTTAATCAGGTGTTGGAGGACATGTTGAGAATGTATGTGATGGATCAGCAGAAGAAATGGGAAGATTATTTACATTTAGTTTGAGTTTTCCTACAACAACAGCTATCATAGTTCCATTGGTATGGCTCCTTACCAGGCTTTGTATGGACGACCTTGCAGGACACCTTTGAGTTGGGACAGACTAGATGACAGGATTATTCTGGGACCAGCTTACCTATAGGATTTAGAGCAGCAGGTTGTGCTGATTAGACAGCGTCTTGAGCAGGCCAAAGCACGCTAGAAGGCGTATGCAGACACCAAGAGGATTGATCGTCACTTCTCAGTGGGTGACAAAGTCTTCTTGAGAGTTCATCCGCATAAGAGTCCAATCCATTATGGAAAGGGTTCTAAGCTATCGCCTCGTTTTGTGGGGCCTTTTGATATTTTAGAGGTCATCGGTCCAGTTGCCTATCACCTAGCTTTACCACCACACCTTGCATGGGCCCATGATGTATTTCATGTTTCTGTACTACGTAGATATGTACCAGATGTTTCTCATGTTTTGGATTGGTCGGCATTATAGGTAGAGGATGGAGGACAGTGGAGACTGGAGCCCGTACACATTCTGGAGCACTGGAGGTTGGCCCTTCGGGGTCGAGACTTGGACCAGGTTAGAGTACAGTGGGACCGATATGATGAGACAGCAGCTACCTGGGAGGATGTGACACCTTTGAGGGCTAGATATCCCTATCTCTTTCAGTGACTTCCAGGAGGAAGTCTAATTTTAGTAGAGGGGGATGTAGTGCCCACACTTTTTATAGCTCAGTAACTTGTTGTTTCTTTGCTCATAGACATGTTTTGACAAAGATTTGTTATATCTTGGACATTATATTAGAGATTTGATCTTATTAGACATGTGTGGACATTTAGGCGTATAGCGCCAATTTAGCTTAATTTCTATGTTGTCGCATTTTCATATGATGTCATGAATACTAATGGATATGATGTTGTTTTTGGAACATAATTATATTGATGGATACTTAGTTGTTGCATGTTGGGATTCTATGGTTATATGTCACTCTATCATCTTGTCTAACTTTGGAGAATTGAGTATAATTGTGCACATTGTCGCATTTTGATTTCCGTAGGATGTTAGGCTAGTTTAGAACTCATTGATATCTTACTGAAGTCGTTGATTTATATTTTATCGGACATGTACAGTTAATGTGTGCAATGAGTGTGCATGTGACAGGTTTACAAGAGAACGTGGGATTCAGGCCAACTACACAATCTTGCACAAGCAGCCCACGGGCTGAGTCCTAGCCATGTTTATTGCTTGGAACCTTAGTATATGGAGTTATTGTTTTGGACACCATGAGTGACCCCCTTTTGTATAATGTAATATGTCTAGTATTATTAATTTTGCTTAGGGTGATTAGTTGTGTTGTAAACTTGTTTTTGGGAGTTAATGATCCCACTTTCATTAAGTTTTGATTTTTGTTTAATGATGTACTTAATTTTGGGGGTTTAGGGTCACATGTGAACCCTTGGGTGGTCCCCACACCCTCTAACCATGTGCCTAATCTTTCCAAACCCGAAATTGGGTTATTTTGGGCATTTTTAGGGACCCCTTTTTAGTTTGGGAGTTCCCTTAACATAAAAATGAGCCCTTGGACCCTACCTAATGGGTAGGGGGGCTTATTTCCAAGGCTAGAGGGAGTTTTCCCTCCCTTTTTGCCTCTTGTTTGGTCACATCCATGTAAGGGGTGTGGATTTGAGTGCTTGTTAAAAGTTGCACTAGTTTTGTCTTGTTAACATTTAGAGTAATTTGGGAGAAGAGGGCTAAAAGGCATTTTACCCTTTCTCTCTTTTGTTTTGGCATCTTTGACCTTGAAGGAGGAGAGGGGTGACACATGTCACCCCCTCATTTGTGTGGATTTTTGCTTGCTCCTCTTCAAATTCCCCTTCATGGGAAAAGAGGAGGACCTTTTTTTTGGGAGCTTTTGCTTGGATGCTTGGGTGATTTGGAGCTAGAAGTTGCTTGGGTCAAGGAGTGGAGAAGTTGGAAGTTGGAAAGCTTTTTGGAGAGCTTTCTTTGAGGTAGGCTCTTAAGCTAAATTGTATGTGTTGAATTTTTTTAGTTGTAGATTTGTTTATATGGAAATGTGGTTGTTGTATGTGGATTTTTATTTATGGTTAATTGTTTTTGCTCCCTCCATCATATGGTATGATGGAGTTTTGGAGTTTGTGGGGGAAGAGAGAGGGATTTTTCCCTCTCAATCCTCAAGGCTTGATGGACAAGCCTTGTAGGGTCTTAGTATTTCCCCTCAAATGGTTGAGGTGGGGAAGTTGATTCATTTGGCTTGAATCTCCTTCCCCATTCTTGGTAAGGAAACCCCTTTGGGGTTTGAAAATCCTTTCAAGAAGGACTTGGAGAAAGGGTGGAGGAATAAGGAGGGTTTAAATGATATAGGAGCAATAAGGAGGGTATGGAGGTCTTGTTATTGTGCTTATAATCTTGGTAACAACTTTTGGAGAACTCCTCTCCTCTCTTCCCCATTGGTTTTAGAGGTAGAACTTGGGTTCTCCTCTTTTTCACCTTGTAAAATTTTGAGTCTTGTTTTGGATTTTGTTTTTTTTCCATGTGAATGTGTCTTTGCTTGTTCACCCTCATTCTTGTGCAAGTTGTGGATTAGTAGTCCTCTTTCCCATGGGCTTGGGGGAGGCTAGCATGCATCCCAACCTTGGGAAAGGCATGTAATGATGCCTATGGTTGGGTGGCAAACAAGCTCTTTCTCCTTGTTGGATTTCTTGAAGGCATGAAGGTTGGAGCTCAAAGTTGAAGTTGATGATTGTTGAGAGTTCTTTTTTGGCATCTTCTCTAATATCCTTGTGAAACATTTCTTGTATTGTAACCACTTTTGGGATATGGCTTGTGGAAGACTTGTACTCTTGTAAAATTGTAACTCATTTTGTAATTTGCATTCTTGAAATACTTGAGCCATTCTTGAGCTAAGGAATCTACTTCAAAGTCTTGTAAAATTTAGTGCATGATTTCTGAAATATGATATGTATTGTGTATATTGAGAGATATGTGAACTTCAATATCTTGAAAATGAAAAAATTGTATTTAGTTGAAGTTTTCTTAAATATGAAAATTTGTTGTTGGAATATCCCTTATTTGAAAGAAAATGTATAGATTTGAAAGGATATGTCTTTGTTGTGAAATCTTATATATACCTTTCATGTTGAATACTTCCCCTTGTTTTTCTGAAATGTTTAGATTATTATTGCATTTGAAAAGAAATATTAATACCTTGTTGAAAGTCTCATTTGTACAAAAATCTGAATTAAAATTAACTCTTGGAAAATAATCTCTTTATTAATTATCATTTTTGTAAAAATTTGAATGTTTTGTGAATAGTTGGAAATAAAATTAAATTTTTAGCTTTGCCTCAAATAATAAAATTAAAATACTGTCATTTCATATAAGTTGGAATCCCCATTTTTGTAATTGTGTACAAAAATAAATGAAATTATTCAGTTGGATTCAAAATATGAAATTTTAGAACTGTTTGTCTATTAAGTACAAAAAAGAAAAGTATTATATAATTATATAGAAATATTAATATATAGTAAAATACTTTTTTAAATTGTATATGTGTTGTATATATATGATAAATGGCAATGTGTGTATGTATTATCATTTTACCTGAAATGAGAAATATATTTATATTTTATTATATTAAATGTTAATTAATATGTGATTTGTGTTGAATATATGTATATATATTATATGAATATAAATATAATATATATATTTATGTTATATTATATACGTTTTGAATTTTATATATAAACAAAAATTTAAAAAACAAACATATAACAATATATATATATATATATTGGTGGGGGGGGCGAACCCCCCCACCCCTACGCACGCTCTCCACTGTCCGAGGCCGCTGCCTCCCACCTTACACCCACACCCCCGACCTCCAAAGTCCTGTGCCAGCCCCTCCCCACACCTGCCCCCCGCACACACACCACCTCGGCCCCCCACCCCCCCGCGCAGCTATTGTCCCTCTGATATGTAGTGACCCACAGCTATCCAACCCCTGTCCACTCCCCTCACATGCAGCCATACCTCCCCACCTGCCCTGCACATGGTTAACCCTCCCCAAATCCGCCGCCCCCATGCGGACACACCTCCACAAAGCCTAATAACATCACATATATAATATATATCCATATATATATTTACATAATAATAACTTTAATAAATATAAATATATAAATATAGGAAATATATTCATATCCATACATCAAAGAACTCCAGTAAGGGTATTACAACAAAAAAAGGATAAACTAACTTCATAGCTTCTCCCCAACAACCTTCAAATAAAGAAATGCTTCTTTTATGGTATGAATCATCTAAAATATAGAAAGATCAATCAAACTCCATGAAAAGACAACCTGAGAGAAGAAATAAACCCAAATAAGAGAAAATCAACATGAGAAAGAAAGAAAAGGAAATGATAAAGAAGTTAGGGCAAACTTTAGGGCTTTTTCAAAACCAAGGGACAAGATTGATTTAATCCTAGGGTCCATATTCAACCCTACACACATTAAGTCATGGGTAATTTTGCGGGAAATGATTTTATTTAAGGATGAGCATTTATTTCTCTTTGGGGGTGAAATCCTAATTAAATGAGATATAGATTTAAAAATGTGTAAAGTTCTATAGAGGCTAGATAATTAAAGTTAACTAGAATTAATGTCTTAGGCAACCTCGGGGAATAAATAATTAATATGACTTAAATATTAATGAAAAGGGGTAAAGTAGGACTTTAGTTACTTTCAAAAAAAAATATTATCCCAAATGGTTAGTAATATCTTAAGTTGAATTCCATTCCCTGGGGTACTCCTTTCTTCTTTCAATCCCAAGTACTCAAATGCTCTCTTCTTGTGCTCATGAATCCTAAGCAACTCAACAATTGGAACACTAACTTTGATTTGACTCAAAATTGGGCAACGTCATATGGAACATTCTTTAGCAAGGCAGGATTGGAAGGGAGATTAGCAAACTCATCAGATGGCATGGTATTATTGACAGTTTGGGCGTGAGGAGAAGTATGAATCTTGTTTGGGATAGCAAGGCCTTTGGAAAGTGTATATTTCTTAGGAGCCTCCGTAGGAATACTAGTAAGCAATGGAGTTTTAGGTTTGGCTTGAGGCCCTGCTCCTTTGACAACTCTACTCCTAGTATTATAATCCTTTTCTTGAGAAACAACAACGTTCATCAATAGTTGTCTATCTTCCTCCGAAGGGACTCCTCCATCATACTTCTTTATCATTAAAGCTCTTAAATACTCAAAGTCGTTATTAGGTATTTCAAAATCTTGTACATATACTTCAAAAGTATGAGAAGGAGGAAGAAGTGGTACCCGGTGAATGCAATCCTAAAAAGTTGTAACAGTTCGAGCACTTATCAGCTCAGTTGAAATTACTCCTCACTGTGAGCTTGTAGAGCAACTCATCATGCAAACATCATCATCAGTTCCATCATCATTATCAGATTCTTCATCTTGTTGATTTACTTCACATGGAAGATGGGGTAGAAAGCTTCTATCACACCAATCAATCTCATTGGCGTCATCAACATCAGCAACCCGGATAGTCAGAGGATCAGGCACCATTCTACTTTCACATGCTTGAGGATGTCTATTTGTAGATCCCATGGGTCCTTTACCTCTGTCATCTAACCTCTGATCACCCCTAGGATGATTGCCAAATCTGTCATGATTTTATGCCTTTTGCTGACCTTGTGAACTCTACCCAATTCATTTCTCTGCCAGGGCTAGTTTGTAAGAGATTTCTTTTACAGCCCCTGCCAAAGTTTTAACAACCTCCTCAAGATCCACACTCTTGCTTGCTTGAGGTTTTTTTGGGTTTATTAGTTTGACACCCTCCCTCTTAGGAGGCTTTCCAACTGCTTTGATGTTGTTCTCAATTTGCAGAGCCATGGTAAAGGCCTGCCTCAAAGCGCCAGGGTTTTTATCCCTCAAATAGTATGTAGCCTTCTTGTCAAATACATCAACATACTTTATAAGACAAGATTCATCGCATGGCCTTAAATTCACATGCAGAATTTTCAACCTCTTATTGAATCTCATATTAAAATCATGCACTGATTCATTAAGATTCTTTTTAATATTCTCAAATTCTGACAAAAGAAACCTAGGGTCTATCTTGTCACCATACTGCAATCTAAATGCATTCTTCATTTCAGTCCAAGAATCAATAGAGTTATTAGGTAGAGCTTTATACTAGTCCCTTGTATCCTCTTCTAGAGTATGAATAAATAATTTAATGTATACATCTTGAAACTCTATTTCGAAATCCTCCATCATGTTGACAAAGAGTTTCAAATGCTGATCACCAGTTATTGCATTATTTCCTTGAAACTTAGGCAATCTGTTTCTTACATCCTATGGTACAACATTTGGATAGCCAGTCATACCTCTAAAACTAATGGGACCAAAATTATTAATGACAAATGGAGGTCTGGGTGGAGGTTGAGCCATTTTATTCTGGGGAGGTGATCTTATAGATGAAACAGAGTGACGAGGAGTGAGGGGTTTGTGTGGTACAGGGATACAATTTTTAGAATGACTATCCCCCAATGGCCTTTTTTCACGGTAGGCACTATCAGATTTGGAAAATACAGGGGTAAAATGAGATGAAAATCTTGAAAATATAGGGGTAGATTGAGAAGGCCCCTCTCCAGATGGAGAATTCGGATTTACAAAGAGACTACCTGATTCATAAGTAGTTGAGGAAGCATTGCAATCTTCAATCACGAGCGGATCATTTTCACTAATGGAGACCTCTTTTCTTGAGGTTTGATCTCCAAGAACCTTCCAAATTCATCCTCCTTCTGAATTAGACTTTCCAAACTCTAGAAACAACCTTCTACTAGGGTCCGTGGCGAAGAAAGATCTTCTTCCTTCCAACTTTGCAAAGATTAGTAATAAATTTTCAATTTACAGAGGTTTAATACACTGACATTTATCAAAATCAAATCAACTCGGAGTCGTCACCAAGGATTTTCACCCTAGTTGTGCAAATGCACTAAAATAATCTGTCAAATATCTGAGCACTAAAAATCATTCAAACCTTTACAAATCAGACCTTCCCTCACCCAAATTTATCAATGGTGAGGCAATCCTAGTACAATAATTGCTGGAAAAATTGGATAGACAACACACAAAACCTATAACTTTGTTCAATCCTTACACCTCTGATCCGAGAATGTTGTTTACAAAATGTATTTGCACACATAACTGCAAGAAACATTACCAGGGTTTGGAAAACTTTAAATTCATCAAAGCTTCCCCGGAAACAACGCCACGAGTGTTGGTATCCAAATTTGTTCTCCTTTTCAAGCCGATCAATTACACAGATTCGACAGGGAACTTAGAGGTAGATAGATAATAAATGTGTATCGTTTTGTAGCCGGGGATGAAATCTAACTGACCCTTTGTTACTCGGGTTTGTGGAGAGATGGATAACACCTTACAAGGATTTGATCTTATCCTAACTATTTTAGGTTGTGCCTTTCAACCAAGGTAAGAGAACCTATTTTTTAACCTTTGTTATTGAAGGAGACGTAGATACCTTTCTTTTTTCATAAATTTTATAGAGAAGACCTTGGGGAAAATATGATCAACACACCAAATCTAACTCTCACGAGTTGTCACTTCCAAATTATGGAGATATTTTCAACACAAGGCTAAGGTTACTGAAGACATTTGAAATCCTGATCTTTTCTGCATACTTTAGCAAATGGATTTTGTTCTTCTGTGGATATACAAAGCAAAACATGGGTATTTTAGGGTTGGATTGGTTATTTGAATAAGTTTTGGTGGGAGATCAACAAGATAGATTGGACTTTGCTAGATCCCTAAGAAACTTCACAACAAATGGAGAACTCAATAATAGAAAGCTTCAAAATAGTTAAAACATTCATTCAACCAGAAGGTGTGCATCAATGGAGGCCCAGACATGCACCTTTTCACACAATCCTTGAGATTCTAGCACGAAGGCTCAAGCTAGAAGACCCAATAAAACATCAAAATCTAATATCAGTCACGCCTGAGGTACACCTAGAGGCTTACAAACAATCTATGTCAACAGATGAAAGAAAAGTGATTTTAAATCGTTTATTTCATTCCCAGATGAAAGCTCTTTTAAAAAATGAAATTGTTGATGCCACTAAACTATCATAAGGATTGAGATCTGTGTGATTCAAAGGGATTTTGATACAAGATTGCAATAGGAATAAGAAAAAATACTCGCAGACATTCTGAAAGTGAAATAAACACAAAATTGGCCAGAGATTTGACACAAATTAACTCAAAATTTATCAGATTCATCAGTAGGGGAGAGTTATTTAAACAATCTCAGAGCTCGTTGATGGCTATACACTTGTAACCAACTCAACATGAATGAAAATCTAATACAGAGGAAGTTAACTTGGTTTCTCAAAAAAAATTCTGAAAAGATGAGATTTTCTCAAAATTTTCTCGTGAAAATGAACTCCCAACCTTTTGCAAGAGTATTGTCATTGCTTTTATACATTTAATTCACTCAATTTTCCCCCCAAAAGAGAAGAATATTTGAAGGTCCCATCTGGCCTTTTGAAAAGTCTCGCTGTAAAAAGGCAGAGTGAGCGGAAGCCTCCAAGTGTCCTCCTAGTGCTTCTTCATAAAATAAAACACAAGGGCCCATCCCTAAACATGCGTGGTCCCTCCACGCCATGAAAACATATAATATCATTCTTAATACGCCTTAATGAGTGAAAACCTGGAAAACATTTTTTTTTATTAATACGAGATCTGAATCATCCGATGTCCTCCACTTACCGGTATATTGGGATTTTTGGTCTGCCATATTTTGTTATACAAAAAAACAAGCATGGGGCATTGGACTCGAAAAATGGATGACAAATATTTTATGCATCAATCAGGAAAAATAGAAAATGTGACAGAGGCCACAAACTAGGGGATTTCAAGGGAAAATGGTGCAAGATCATAATGAGAACCAATAGGTTAGAACGGGCATGAAAACCTTGGGTATTTAGAAGGAATATGGATAGGGATAAACGTGGTTGTATATTTCCCCGGGCAAGTTTTAGAAGAAAAATTAGTAATGGTAATAAATGATAATGGAGAAGAAATGATTAACAAAGAATATAGGACAAGCCCAATCTTTGCATCCAACCTTTCAATAAGCAACCTGTTTATATCATTTTACCCCTAGGTCTACATCATCGACCTTTATTTATAATAAACAAAAGTGTAAGGTAAAATGAAAGCTAAATTACTAAAAATTGTTTACTGCTAAAAATATGTAACTCCATGCAACATACATTATGCAATGCAATACTAGAAAGTAAAATGATATTTAGCTCCATTCAACATACAAAATGCAATGCAATACGAGAAAGTAAACCAACTAACCTTAATAGAGAAACTAGTACAATCACATGTACTCAAACAAACAACATTTAAGACAGTTACACCAATGTTTTTTGTTATCAAGTTGTGGTTCACAAATGTTCATGTTGTAACGACAAGGGTTAAAAATGATGCCCCAAGCAATAACACATATGAGGGAAAAACAAAGGACACAAGTAGTCCCATGGAAAATATTTCGTGCAGTACGACACGGTCTCTAACAACTCATTGGTGCATTGGAGTACCAATGTAGCATGCAGCCGAGCTTTTGTTAATGGAGGTAGATCACGATGATCTGCAAGTCGTTTGAGACCAGAACAAGCAAGAATGTTAGAAAGATGTTTTTGTAGGAAATATTTCGATGTTCAAGGATAACGCAATTGACACATACTTTAGCTGTGTATATGTTGTTTACCATTTTTTGAGATTTTTACTAATTTTTTAATTTTTAATGATTTTATCCTTTTTAAATTTTTTTTTTATTGTTTTAAATTTTTATGGAAGAAAATATTATAGAAGAGATAACGAAGTCGCGAGACAACGTTAAAAGTGACCGCAAGGCAAAAAATACCCTGAGTAGTAGAAAAGGTCGTCGGGAAGCAAAACTATGTCTTAGCGTAGTGAAAACGGGTGCAAAAATTTTTATTTATCAAAAATTATCATCGTAGCAAGTGTTAGAAGACTTTTTAGAAGAAATAAGACAGTTTTAGGGCACTTCGGGAGCGAGAAACACGTCACGGGAGGAAAAGGAGCTCACGCGGGAGAAAAGGAGCTTACGCGCAACTAACAGAAGAAATGGAAGGGCACCTGGGCACCTCTGCATGATGCAAGAGACTACCTGAGGCTTCCAGCAGATGAATCATATGTACACAACTACTCTTTTTACCTTGGCGATTCAAAAAATTTAATTTTTAGCTAAAAACATGTTTTTAAGGCTAAATTAGAGCAAAACTGGGGGGGGGGGGGGGGCACCTATGCTGGTGTTGTGTGGGTGCCTATCTTGGCAGACATTTTTTGCATTTTTGAATTTTTGACTGCAACATGGGCACCTATGTTGGCATGCATTTTGCACTTTTTTGAATTTTTTGATTGCAGCATGGGCGCTCGGGCATATATGTGCAAATGCATTTTTCACTTTTTGAATTATTTGACTGCAACATGGGCATTTGGGCATTTATGTGCAAATGCATTTTGCACTTTTTTGAATTTTTAACTGTAGCATGGGCGTTCAGGCGTATATGTGCAAATGCATTTTACACTTTTTTGAATTTTTCGACTGCAACATGGGCGTATATGTGCAAATGAATTTTGCACTTTTTGAATTTTTTGATTGCAGCATGGGAACTTGGGCGTATATGTGCAACTGCAACGACATTTGTGCAACATTAAGTGCATAACCTATCTTCTGGAAGCCATAACTTTTTCTCCCGACCTCAAAACGACTCCATTTTTTTTGCATTGGAAAGGTATTGAAGTGAACTACTCAATGGTAAGATAAATTTGGGTTTTTTATAATGTAAATAATTTGACAAAGGATATGGTGAATAATTGCGAGCCCACGAGGAAGCCTACAACTACGTTTCGAGCCAGCGGCTAGGTGTGTAGGGTTCAAGGGGAGTCAGAGAGGCTTGGTGCTGGAGCTCCAGTTGGGTCGAAGGCATTTGTGGTAGCCACAGAAGACTCCAGGGATGGACGATCTTTCCCTAACCCTCAACCTTGTAACAAAAAATCCAAGACAGTGGATGGGTATGGTTTGGGAAAGTTCAGTGCCAAAGGAAATATAAGGGGAGGCGCTTAGGGTAGTGGGAAGGCCTAATTCAAAGAACCCCTTGGTAAATCTGAGGGCATCATTCCAGTAAATCAAGTGTATGTGGTTAATCTTACTGAATAATTTCCTTCGTTTGTCATTGAATGCTAGGAAGTGGAGGAATATTACCAGAATTTATCTCGGGATGCCATAATAGGCCGTTTCAATGGCTTATGGCCTTCCTCTACAAAATTGTATAAGTGGATATTTCAAAACTAGATAGATGAATGTGAAATATTTCTCTATTTGAGGCATTTTTTTGTGGTTCATTTTAGAGAAATGAAGGATTACCAATGGTGCCTTGCTGATGGGTCATGGTTTTGGGGTAATGTTGGCCTTTTTTGACTCCTTGGTTCCCAGAATTTGATCTGAACACTCTATCAATTTCCAAAACACCGGTGTGGGTGAGACTTCCCAATATTCCTCTGCATCTTTGTTATGCACTGGAAGATATCGGTAATGTATTGGGTAGATTCTTGAAAGAAGACAAACAAATCTCATGCAATATTATGCTCCTTCACCCATATGTGTGTGGAAGTCAATATGAGCAAAGGACTGTCAGATCGAATTAATTTAAAATTTGGAAACTTTTTTCATTCTCAACCCTTGGATTATGAAAACACGGCTTTTCTGGTGTAGAAATTGCATAATCCTTGGTCATCTGCAAGCATCATGTCATGTGTATAGGAAGTCAGTTAAGAAGAGTGGTTCGACCTTGACCAAAGGATGGGGACCATTAGATCCAAATTTGGTGGATGTGCCTACATTCAAGGAGGATCCCTACAATGACAGTACTGAGAATAAGGTTGAGGCAAGTGTGGAATGTGAAAAAATGGAAATTGTTCAGGACTCGTAGGGGATAATAGTAGTTAGCGAAACGAAAAGGAGGCTTTCTCCCGCTAAATCAGATTCGGATCAGGAATCTTTATCAGGTAATCAGATGGCTTCTGTTAAACCTGAAATTCTACCACTTATAATTTCAGGTGGGAATGGTAAGTGGCAAGAAGTAAAGAATATAAAAAATAAAAAAGGTCAAACTGGTAATATCGAGGATTATTTTCCGTCCTAAAATGGGAAATAGATCCTTTTTGAAATTTTGGTTAAGTATTGTTCCGTAGGATTATATTCTAGGGGTATAGGCCCAACTTTGTTTGTTATTCTTTCAAGGGTATTTAGGCCCTGGTTTTATTGGGAATAGGTCCCATCAACCTGCTTTATTAATTAAAAAAAAGATAAAAGATAAATTTGGGTTTTTGGATTTGTCTTATCAATTTGTTTGGGTTTTTGAATTTGTTTTACCATTTTGTTTGGGTTTTTGATGTTTATTTGGATGTTTTGACTTTTCTGACTTATATAGACGGGATGTACAAGGGTAAAATGCCATGCGCATGTGCAAGAAAGTGAAGATGTGAAATTTCCCCAGCGTTATATGGGAATTTTCAAAGGCAAAATATTCACACGCAGAAGATGGTTCAAGGCCAATATGAATAGGTTCAACACGATGATGAATGTAACCCAATGACAGGCTAGGAAGGAGCAAGGATGCCCCCAACGTAAGCTGGCCAAGAAGCACATGATAGAATGAAGTGGAAGATTTCTTTTGTGAAGGGGAAAAAGGTGTCCACAAACATGGCAAAAAGGCAATCTTATACACATGGATGTTCTGAATGAAGTAGAAGAACAATGTGAATGTTGTGAATGTAGCTTAGAATCCTTGCGATGAAGAAGTGATTATCAAAAGGCATAAATCATGAGACAAGATACAGACTAGAGTAAGAGTCTAAACAAGGTCCAAAAAAAGACACTTGGTAACATATTAATCATGTTTGCTCATCGAGATCTAGTGTGTGTAAGTGGAAATTTATTACCTCTTGAAGGAAATATTTGATAGACAACAAGTGAAGACACCCTAGCCAATGTGTAGGAATGATTTATTTTTCAAAGTTTATTTTTAAGAATGGATTGCAAAAGGAGAGTCGTAAATTGCTCCACTGTCAGCCAAAAATCCATAGCCCCGACGAAGATGCATTTGATTCTAATCATAACATCTCTCTACTACCACTTAGGCATCCATATCCCCGGTAAAGATTATTGGAAATACCCCAAGAGAGAGTTATATATCAATTTTCTTTTGCTTTTTGATTTGATTGATTTTTTTGCTTTCTGAAAAATTATTTCAGCCCTCTTGTTTGACAAGGGGTTAAGAACCACTGATGGCTTGATGGAAGGAAGCAGAAGTGATTGCGATGACAATATTGGCTAGTGTCAACAAAGATATCCAAAATTTCTTCACAACAAGTTTATTAGATTTATATTGTGATAGGATCTCTAAGAGGTCAGTTGTTCTTTAATTTACCAAGGTGATAAAAGACCAAGGCCAAATAGATACCATAGAGATAAAAGTTAGAAAATACACACAAATTGGCTAACCAAAATATCAACAAAGGGATGAAAATGGTAGGAAGACTTGTAGAAGAAGATCAAGAAAGTGAAGAAAGAATATCCATGTGTATGCAATACCTAATTACAATGTGTGTTTGTTTACCTTTAATTTTTTGAAATGTTTTTTTTCTTTTTTTTTGTATTTTTGTATTTTGTGGATTTCTGTGGTGGCCTTTCAGTCGGGGATCCAACAGGGGCACTCCACTGACCCTGTGGAAAAGCTAGCAATTTCTTGCTAGGGAGGGGAATTTGTCTATGAAGTGGGAAAGGGAGTGAGAAAAGAGGTAGGAGAACTAATGTTGCAGGTAGAAAATCAGATTCCTGCACACACTAGTTAGAAATTTCAACACATGCATTTATGAGAAGAAACAACCCTGCAAATGGCAACAAGACGAGATAAGATTGCAAACTCAAAGTTTCTAAAATCTCCTCATCAAAGAGGCTACAAAATCCTTCTTCTTGTATTGATGCTTAAACAAAAGTTGTACATAATGTGGGAATGGAAGAAATTTGAGAATGGAGGAAAGTAGAAGAAAATGGCTATCTCCTTTGCTTTCTCTAAGTACAATGCACTCGTGAGTTTACAAGATCAATTGCCAACCCTTACAATGGCATGAAGAAGCCATTAAATATCTTGCAAGAAATGGTTACAACTTCTTCTTTGTTAGCAAGAAACAGTTTACAATCTTTTCAATCATTCACGTCCATTCAGATTCTTGATTCGCGAAGAAATGCCAATGGCGAGAAAAACCAGACTTTTCATAATGCAGCCATTACACTCATTTTGTAACTTTGAATTTGAACCATTCATCTTGCCTTTGAAACTTTAAACCAGAGTCGTCCATGTGGGAGAAATTTACTGGAGCGGGCATGGAGGATGCCTTTTGCATTTTGTGACTTTATAGAGATTTGGCATTTTTTACATTTTTGGTCCACCCTTCCACTTTTGATATAAGCCTGACACGTGGCTTCACTTGAGTGGAGAAGGAGTCACGGCTCACTTTTATAATTTTACCCTTTTTCAATGCGGGCTCAAAAACACAAATTCTCCCCACCCGCCCCCTCCCTTTTTGACTTTCAATGCGGGCTCAACATTTGACTTTTTCCTCATAGCATGATCGGGGCTGCGGGTCACTTTATGACTTTTAGCCCTTTTTACAAAAAGGCTCAAAACTCAAAGTTTCCACCTTCCCCACTTTGACTTTTTGATGTGGGCTCAATATTTGACTTTTTCCTTTTGCATGGGTGGGGCTGCGGGTCACTTTTTAACTTTAAGCCCCTTTAATGAAAACAAGGCTCAAATTCTCAAATCTCCCCGACGGCCTGCTTCCCCACTTTGACTTTCTATTCAGGCTTAATATTTGACTTTCTCCTTTTGTTTGGCGGGTCTTATATCTGACCCTGATCATGGAGAGCTGGGTCACTTTTTGAATTTTAGCCTTTTTTACAAAAAGACTCAAAAGCTCAAAGGTTCTCCTTAGCCGATTCAGGTCACTTACTTCCCACTTGACTTATGTTGACCTCTAACACGTGGAGAACTGGCCTCATTTGAAGATTTGACCTTTTTACTTTGCACCATGAGGCACGGGAGGCTTCCGGGCTCAACTTAGTCAATTTAAGCAATTTATCCCCTTTTTGGACCTGGGAACAGGATCAAGTTTGAGAACTTTCCCCTAGCTTTGACCCTTGAAATTGCCAAATTGATGAAGCACGTGGCACCTTCCCAACCTTCACTTTATTTGGGCTTGTTTTGTCTTCACTTTTTCCCTACAAAAACACAATTTGTGGACTGTCCCTTGGGCCTTTTTACAAAACCGAAACATGTGGAGGCCCATTGTTGCTTGAAACATGGCCATCCAATCCAATTATGTCCATGTACCCATGGATAATGGGGCCAAAATTTGATGGGGAAGAAAATGCCCATCATTCACGACTGTGGAAAAATGTAGAGAAGAAGAAAACTCCACCATTTCGCGCCTGATTTTCAAATTTCTTTCACAAACCAAGGGATTGAAAACAATACAAGGTTTGACAATCCATGGCCATAGAAAGATTGAAAATTTCATTCAAATGAGGACAACAATAAAATTTTCATGCATCTAGACAGGAAAATGGAAAATTTTTATCAAAACGTGCAGACTGGAGAGTTTAAACAACTTCAAAGCATGAATTTCTCTATCTTTTCAGACTTCCAACTTTACTTGAACACTTCTGGAGGGCGTGAGCTCAAAATTTTTGAATTTGACTTAAAAATGAGGGGGGGATTTTGAGGGCGACAACAACTGGCTCTAGCTTGGGGACATGACATGGACTGAGCATAGTGAAGACATGACATGGGAATCCAGAATCTCAATCTCTAGACCCTGTAATTCATTGACCAGTGCCTTATCCATTGGGCCTTGCAGAGTCATGTACAACTTTGAGAAAGAAAGATCAGAAGAAGGAAACACACAAGCACACAATGGGAAGGAAACACATGACACACAACAGAAGGGGAAACAAAACCACACAACAGAAAGGGAAACACACCTATGGTACAAGGCGGGGGAACAACCCACTTTCACTGATGATACAATTTCAAGTATTTCCCACTCTGAGGAAATTCCAGTGGTGTTCCATCCAAATATGAGAGAAGAAAAGTGTTCTCACAAGCTTCATGAATCTGGAATGGGCCGAGCCATAATGAATCAAACTTTCCATGGCTGCCTTTTGGTTCTCTTCTCTTGTCCCATAGCAGGATGAAGTCTCCAACTTTGAATTCTCTTGCCTTGGCCTTCTTATCAAAAATATTCTTTACTTTCAATTGGTGCTCCTTAATGCGATCCACCACTTGGAGTCTATTTTCTTCCAGCTTCTCAAGAAAGAGGATCCTCTTGTCAATGGAATCCTTGTACTGACCATCTTCTATTGCCTGTAGCAGCTTGAGAGCTGGCATCTCGATCATGAGAGGAATTTCTTGCTTTGACTCCATACAACAGTTGGAATGGTGACATACCTATTTCCTTCTTGGGAGTGATCCTATCCACCCACAATGCATCGTACAACCTTTTGTGCCAATTCCTTTGATTCTCATTTACAAGCTTGCGGAAAATGGTCACAATGTTCTTGTTGCTTGATTCAGCCTGTCCATTTCCTTGTGGATAGTAGTCAGAAGAATGAGATAGGGAGATTCCATAGCTATAGAAAAACTCAGTCAGCTCTCTTGAAGAGAAATAGGTAGCATTATCTGCTACAATCTTCTGTGGCACTCCAAAACAGACTATGATATTCTCCTTGATGAAGTTGCATACTGTTTCAGTGTTGGCTTGTTTGGCCAGAATGGCTTCCACCCATTTGGTGAAGTAGTCTGTTGCTGTGAGTACATAGGTGTGCCCCACTTGAGTGAGGGTTCAGAACACCAATGAAGTCCAGCCCCCACTATTGAAATGGTTCTTCAATAACCACAGGCCTGAGTGGTAATGCAGCGAGTTGTGGTCTTCCAACAAACTGTTGGCATGCTTTGCATTTAGAAACCCAATCTTGAGTGTCTGCAAAGATGGTGGGCCAATAATACCTTCCTCAGAGGATCTTGTGTGCAGTGACCATTGCTGAAAAATGTCCACCACATGCTTGGTCATGGTATGCTTTAAGCAACTTTTCTTGTTTCTCTTTATCTACGCACCTGAGGAAACAACCATCCAGGCCTCTTTTGTAAAGCGCATGATTCCAGATTACAAATTTAGCTTCCTTCAGCTTGAGTGTTCTCCTTTTCTTGTAATCAAGATGGGGAGGGAATTCTCCATAAGTCAGGTAATAGGAAATATCAGCATACCACTCATCAGTAGTGGTGACAAAGAGAACCTGTGGGTTGTCTTCTGAACAAGTTGAGCAAGCACAATTTTCTTCACCATGTTGAACTTTGAGTGTTTCATCTTCAGCAATCAACTTGCACAAGCCATTTCCCCTTACCAGATTGGAGGGTCAAATCTCCAAGTCATATTCTTGAGTCTTTGCAATCCAATTTCCTCTTTTAGCTCTGGGATCCTGTTGTGTCAAGATGGACTTGATTGCACTGCCGGGGACCATCACCACCATATGGGAATTGAGGATGTAAAACCTGAAGTTTTTTACAGCCTTGACCACTGCATAGGCATGCTTCTCCAATTGGCTGTATTTTAGCTCATGCTTTTTCAAAGGACAACTCATGAAAGCAATAGGTGCTTCCATGCCTTCATCATTTTTCTGAACGAGAATGACAGAGAGTGTATGTTCTGATGCATAACAATACATGATGAATTCTTTGTTAAAATCTGGAGATACAAGAGTCAGAGCCTTGGCAATGGATTTCTTGATCTCTTTGAATGTTGCCTTCCCTTCATTGTTCCATTTGAAGTTTTCTTGTGGTTTCATCATGGAAGTGATGTGCTTCGTCAACTCAGCAAACTCAGGCACAAAACGACGAAGAAAGTTCACCTTTCCAAAGAATGAATGAACTCCTTTCTTGCTTGTGGGTAGGGCTAATGCTTGAATGGATCTAATCCTCTCAGGATCAATGTGTGCTCCATGTTTGTTCACAATGTGCCCCAATAACTTGCCTTCTGTGACTCCAAAAATGCACTTTTTTGGATTTAGTGATATGCCATGTTTCCTACACCTTGCAAGTACCTGTTCCAAGTGATAGATATGATCTCCCCTCTTCTTTGAAAATACTATGAGATCATCAAGATATATGACAATGCAATGCTTCAGATCTTTGAAGGCCAAATCCATCACCCTTTGGAATGTAGCTCCTGCATTGATTAGGCCAAAAGGCATTCTGTTGTAGGAAAAAGTGCCCCAAGGTGTTGTAAAGGTTGTCTTGGTGTGGTCCTCCTCTGCCACTTTGATTTGATTATATCCTGAGAATCCATCAAGTAATGAAAGCATTTCAGATCCAGTGACTGCTTGCAGGATATGGTCCATGATAGGAAGAGGATAATTGTCCTTTAGTGATGCCTGGTTCAGGTTGCGAAAATCTACACATATCCTTATTTCACCATTCTTCTTCCACACTGGCACAATGTTAGCCACCCACGTTGAATGGTGGATGGGAAAGATGATCCTTGCATTAAGCATCTTCATTACCTCCTCCTTGATGGTATCAACAATCTTTGGGTTGTACGGCCTTTGTTTCTGCCTGAAGGGCTTAACACCCTGCTTCAAAGGAATTGAGTGATGCATTTCCTTTGGCTGGAAGGATTTGAGTTCATCATAAGAGTAGGCCAAGACATCTGAGTATTTCTTGAGTAATGCAACAAACCTTCTTTTTTCTTCAGGTGAGCAACATTTTCCAATATTGACCATCCTTGGCTCCTCCGGGGTACCAATGTTTTCTTTATCAAAATCAGCTGGGCACCGAGAAGATTGCTTTTCTTTCTCTTGAATGAATCTGTCATGTTTGTCAAAGAGGTCTTCTAAAGAGACTAGGCCTTTGGGAATTTTGTTCCCTTTCAATTTGATTACTCCCTCATCATCAATCCCTTCAATTCCTTCTTTCTCTTCTTTGGGGACTACTTCTCGGTGTGGATTTTCACCTCCTTCGAAGAAGAGATTATTGAAATTATCCCTTTGCTCTAAAAAGGCTAGAATTTGGTTATCATCATTGAAGACTTGCCAATGATTTGCATTGTCTGGTACACTAGGCCTGAATACCATTTCAATGGTCACTTTGTCTTTACCAAAAGAAGGATGAGGTGTCACTAGGGAAGCTGACACTGCAAGAGAATCAGCCTTTTCATTTTGTTCCCTTGGAATAGCTTCAATGGAAAATGCATCAAAAGATTCAATGCAGTCCCACACTCTATTTCTGTAATGCCGGAGTCTTGGATTCTTCACCTGATATTGTTGGCAGACCTACTTTACTACAACCTCTGCATCACCTCGACATCTCAATTTCTTGATTCCCATGTCCTCTGCTACACTCATGCCTAAGAGTAGTGCTTCATACTCTGCAGTGTTATTTGTATTATCAAATTGCAGCTTGTAGGAAAATGGGTACAACTCATTGGAAGGAGAGTACAATACTACACCAGCTCCCAAGCCCACACTGGAATGACTACCATCAAATTCCATTGTCCAAATTTGATCTTCCTCTTCCTCCATGAGAAGTGGCAAGTTCTCCTCTTTTTTTGATGTGAGGAAGTAGTTTCCTAGCCCACAATCTTGAAAGAGAATGTTTGCTTTCGGATCATCAGACTTTCGTACTGTGAACTTCATCTTTCTTACTGGTAGCAACTTCTTCATCTCACCTTTTACTGGGATAGTTGTAGATGACCAATCCATTTTTATCTCTCCACCCAGGTCTCTGCAGAAACTCCTACTCAATAGCATACCAAAGGATGCTGGGATGTCTGCTACCAGTATGGTTAGGAGCACCTTCTTGTCTGGAAAATCAGCTAGTGCTACCTGTGCATCTTTGATTCTTCCTACCAATGGCACTTGTTTGGATTCCATTGAGTAGTAGGTGCCATTTACCCAGGTCAAGGTGAGGCCTAGAGCATTTGCAACTTTGGCTGGCATCACATTGTCTGAGGCTCTAGAATCTATGATACAATTATTTAGCTGGAAGCCTTTAATGAGGAGTGACAGGTAGAAAGGTTCAACCCTGTTGGTTTTGGAGGCACTGAGGGCTAGCATGTTTTGGGAAGGTGGTGTGGATGGTGTGGGTAGTAAGCCTTTAGAATTAGGACTCGAGGATACAGGGTTACCACCATGAACTACATTAATGAACCTGTCAAACTGGGCAGGGTGTGTTTGTAGGTATTCTATTTCTGAGAGCTGGACTTTGGTTTTGCTTGCATGTTCCACAAAGTCAAATGGGGTTATGGTGAGTGAGGAAGAGGTTCCAGAAATGGAGGAAGATTTACATGGTAGAGGCTTTGCTACTTTGGGTGTTGAATTCTCCTTTTCAGGTGTAGCAATTGGCTTGGAAGGGGGTGAGGGTGTAGCTTTTGATTGAACCTTAGATGTTTTTGTAGGAACAACATTTAAAGGAGAATTGTTCTTAGCAACTTTTGAGTTGGGAGAAGAATTAGATGACTTACTTGGCATAGTAGCATGATCCCTGACAACCAGTGAGTCTAGGTTTTTCTTTGGCCGACTCCATAGAAGGTGGTAATGGTGATCCTCTGCTGATGATTTTATTTTGTGTGACCTCTGGAGGAGAATCTTCTTTATTCTTCTTATCCTTTACCGCAACCATTGAGGATGAAGCACCTTTCCTGGATTGTGCATGAGTGAAAACAACACATGAGAAACTTGGAGCTTCTTCATCATCCTCATCTTCATCATCAATGTACTCAATTAGGCCATTGTGCATATCAACTTCCTCGACCTCAAGATAGTTTTCATAGTCTTCCATATTTTCTTCTTCAGTTTCATCAATTTCTGCTTCCTCCTCTGGCTCTTTGGTGTCACAGATGGCATTGACTGGTGGTGCTTCAAGAGCAAGCCGACGAGGAGGTGGAGCAATCCTTGGCCTATCTAGAGGGTTTGGTTTCCTTGAAGCATTCCACATTGTGATCTGAGATAGCTGCTTCTTCAAGGCAACCAAGTCATTTTCCATTTTTTGGAACATCAGATCTGTGGTGACAGAGTTTGAATTCTGACCCTTTTGCTTTCCATTGGGGCCTTTCACCTTTCCAGAAAGGATTAGATCATCATCAGTTTCTATTGCATAGTCTTGGGCTTCCCTCAATGTTCTTGGTTGGGCTCTTCTAAGGAAGAAACCTACTTCTGATGGCAAAGCACTGATGAAAAACCTCTTCAAATTATTTTCAGGAGGCACCACATCTTCAGGGATCCTTCTTATCACTCTATCATATCTTGCTACGAAGTCCCTCATTGACTCAGAGGTTTCTTTCTTCATTTGTACCAATTGGACCAAAAGATCCTGACAATCTTCTGTGCTCTTGAACCTGTGTTCGAATGCACTTCTTATATCCTCCCAACAGGTGACAGACCTCGGGGGTAGCATGTAGAACCATTCGGTAGCTTTCTCTTGAAGTGACTCCACAAAGAGTCAGACTGACACATCTTCATCCTCAACACCCAACACACCGCAAGCAGTGATAAATGTTGCTACATGCTCTTCAGGGAGTTGAGAACCATCCCCTCTGAATTTTGGGAAGTTTTTTCTCGAGCCTCTCGGTAGCTCATGGAGTGGTTGAGCAAGAGCCAGTGGACCGGTGTTTCCTCCCCATGGTACATTAGGCCTACGGGCCTCACGATCACGTTCACATCATGATCCCCCATTCTATTTCTATTTCTAGCTTCCAACCTTGCTAAGGTTGTGGCTTCTGTTGCTGCTCTTTCATCTGCCTCGGCTTGAAGTCTCTCAATTTCTTCGAGTTGAGCTCTTATTTCTTCTTCACTCTCTCACCTCTCTTTCTCTAGCTTCTTCTTCGGTCTCCACATCAGTGAAGTCTACAAGGTTCTCGTTGATGTATGGAAATTCACCATCCAAAGGATTGGCAACACTCAGGTTCCCAACGTGACCGGTTGCTTGAAAAGGAAGCCTCTGGATTCCGAGTAGCTCTTGTCTCCTTTGAAGTTCCTCAAAAATGGGATCAGTTTGTCCTCCTTGTCTCTGTTGTCCAGTGTATCTTCTATCCACCAGCTTGAAAATCTATGCTCTTCTTTGCGGTGCTGGAATTTTTCTTTGCCTCTCCAATTCAGCAGCATTCTTCTTCAAGGTCCAGAATTCTCATGGCAATGAAGTAGTGATTGGCACTTTGTCTATTATGCCAGATAGCTTCCCTCAAATCTGAAGCAATGTCTTCTTGGATGTGGAAGAGAAATTCAGGTCTTTCAACAGGAGGGTTTCCTGGAATAGCCATGATTTGAATCCATGTGGCTCATATAGCCATTCAAATTCTAGAAATTTTTCTCTTTTTTGAATTTTGAATTTTCTGACCTTGCGGTCGCATTCAGGTGCAGATGCTGCTAAATCTACCCCACGGTGGGCACCAAAAACTGTTGGCAAGGAAATTTTTCAGGTGGAAAAATTTGTGAATTCCTTGCCAATGCTCTGGGAATCTAAGTCCCTCTACTTAACCGGTGCAGCTGCCATATATGCATGCACAAGAAAAGGTGGATTTCTGTGGTGGCCTTTCGACCGGGGATCCAACAGGGGCACTCCACTGACCCTGCGGAAAATGCTAGCAATTATTGCTAGGGAAGGATTTTTCTGAAGGTGGGAAAGGGAGTGAGAATTGAGGTAGGAGAACTAATGTTGCAGGTAGAAAATCAGATTCCTGCACACACACTAGTTAGAAACTTCAACACATGCATTTATGAGAAGAAACAACCCTGCAAATGGAAACAAGACGAGATAAGATTGCAAACTCAAAGTTTCTAAAATATCCTCATCAAAGAGGCTACAAAATCCTTCTTCTTGTATTGATGCTTAAACAGAAGTTGTACATAATGTGGGAATGGAAGAAATTTGAGAATGGAGGAAAGTAGAAGAAAATGGCTATCTCCTTTGCTTTCTCTAAGTACAATGCACTCTTGAGTTTACAAGATCAATTGCCAACCCCTTACAATGGCGTGAAGAAGCCATTAAATATCTTGCAAGAAATGGTTACAACTTCTTCTTTGTTAGCAAGAAATGGTTTACAATCTTTTCAATCATTCACGTCCGTTCAGATTCTTGATTCGTGAAGAAACACCAATGGCGGAAAAAACCAGACTTTTCATAATGCAGCCGTTACACTCATTTTGTAACTTTGAATTTGAACCATTCATCTTGCCTTTGAAACTTTAAACCAGAGTCATCCACGTGGGAGAAATTTACTGGAGCGGGCATGGAGGATGCCTTTTGCATTTTGTGACTTTATAGAGATTTGGCATTTTTTACATTTTTGGTCCACCCTTCCACTTTTGATATAAGCCTTGACACGTGGCTTCACTTGATTGGAGACAGAAGTCATGGAGACAGAATTTTACCCTTTTTACAAAAAGGCTCAAAACCTCAAAGGCTCGCTTTTTGACTAATGCGGGCTCAACATTTGACTTTTTCCTCATAGCATGATCGGGCTGCACTTTATGAAACCCTTTTTACAAAAAGGCTCAAAACCTTCTCCGCCGACCCGCCTCCCCACTTTGACTTTCGATGCGGGCTTAATATTTGACTTTTTCCTTGGCGTGGGCGGGGCTGCGGGTCACTTTTTAACTTTAAGCCCCTTTAATGAAAACAAGGCTCAAATTCTCAAATCTCCCCGATGGCCCGCTTCCCCGCCTTGACTTTCTATTCAGGGCTTAATATTTGACTTTCTCCCTTTTGTTTGGTGGGGCCGTATATCTGACCCTGGACATGTGGAGAGTTGGCACTCATTTGGAACCTTCCTTTGGATTTTTCCTTTGAAGTTGTGCCAGGCTGACACGTCTCCTTTTTTATACTTAGCCGATTCGGGCTTACTTCCCACTTGACTTATGTTGACCTCTAACAAGAACTAGCTCATTTGAAAACTCAAATTACTGAAATTGTGCCGTTGAGGCACGTGGAGGCTTCCGCCGACCCCTCATACTTAGTTTTAAGAATCGGCTTTCCCCTTTTTTGGACCTGGGACATGTGGAGGATTGGCAAAGTTTGAGAACTGACCCCTTTTTCCCTTGAAATTAGCCATGAAGCACGTGGGTTCCGCTGGGTCCATACTTAGCCAATTTGACTTGTTTTGTCTTCATTTTGGACCCTGGACATGTGGAAAGCCTGCGCTTATTTGTGGACTTTCCCTTGGGCCCTGCCCTTGGAGTTGCACCATTTGGACATGTGGAGGCTTCCACTGTTGCTTGAAACATGGCCATGCCACATCCAATTAGATATATCCACGTACTACTCATGGATAATGGGGCCAAAATTTGATGGGGAAGAAAATGCCCGTCATTCACGACTGTGGAAAAATGCAGAGAAGAAGAAAACTCCACCATTTCACCCTGATTTTCAAATTTCTTTCGCGAACCAAGGAATTGAAAACAATACAAGGTTTGATGATCCATGGCCATAGAAAGATTGACAATTTCATTCAAATGAGGACAACAATAAAATTTTCACGCGTCCAGACAGGAAAACGGAAAATTTATCAAAACGTGCAGACTGGAGAGTTTAAACAACTTCAAAGCATGAATTTCTCTATCTTTTCAGACTTCCAACTTTACTTGAACACTTCTGGAGGGCGTGAGCTCAAAATTTTTGAATTTGGGGGGGATTTTGACGGCGACAACAACATTTTGTCATGAAACGTGGATTTTTTGTGCGGGAGCTTAAGGTCCCTATCTAGAGGTTTATGCACTTTACACCATACTTGATGGGTGTGTTGATGTGCATTTTTGAAGTGCGTTTGATTTTTAACTTTAAGATCATTTAAATTGTTGTGAGCTTTGGAGCTCTTGGAAGTATTAATCATAGTTGGATGAAGGAACCGTTTGGGTTTCTTGTAAGCTATTACGTGACTTGTTTGATCCCAAGAAGTAGAAGAAGAAACTGCACGATTAGAATTGATGTGAGAAATGACGGTGGGTTCGCCACAATCATTGATAGAAGAACAATATAATAAATGTGAAGGGTATGGTCCAAGAATTGAAGAGGATGGGATACTAGGAGGTGTCCCATAGAATGAAGATAAAGGACTACCAAAATGTGGCCCTAAGATTAAAGATGAGGGGATTTTAGGATGTGACCCCAATATAGACAAAGATGGGCTACTAGGAGGTGAGCCACATACAAAAGAAGTCAGACTACCAGGAGGTGTCCCATATATAGAAGATGATGAGCTACTAGGAGGTGGCCCAAGAATAGATGAAGATCGGCTACTAGGAGGTGAGCCACATATAGATGATGTGGGGCTAGTTGGAGGTGGCCCACATATAGAAGAATACGAGGGGATACCAGGTGGTTACCCAAGGTAAGATTGCGATGGAGGAATCCTGATAGATAAAGAATGATTAGGTAATGAAAAGATAGGTTGTGGATCAATGCTAGACCCAGGTATTTCATCGCCTAATGAAGAATGTGAAGATGGAAGATTAAGAGGAGGATCATGTTTGATGATCTTGGTAAGTCTTTTTTGGCACATGCCTAGACATAGATAGTCCAGGGGATATCACAAGGGTTATTGTGTTGACATGTTCAACAAGTATATCTACACAACCAATGAGGGCATCAAAATGATTCTCCTCATTAGACACATAATTAGCATTCTTGTCCTGATTATGTTTAGGAAGAGTCTTCATATTGGGGTATTTGTTAAGAGTGGATGAATCCATCTCCACTTCACCACTTTTGATTAAGTCCTGGATGTAGTGCTACAACTTCAAACATTTATTTATTTTGTGACCTTTAACATGGATGGAATATGAAATATTTATTATCTCTAAACCATGATGGTTTAGGCATGTTTTATCCTCATAAGGCGTAGTTTCAGGGTATCTAACCATATTAACTACCTCTAGATTTTTTAGTATTGATGACATTGAGTCATATAGAGGAGTGAAAGTATGACGTTTATACTTGGTAGGTGGATTACCCTTTGCAAGTTTCAAAGGTGTGTGGTTCTACACAGCTTGGACCCATGTAGAGTCTACTATTCCATCATTAACAATTTTTTTGTTCTTATTAGGAACAAACTTTGGCTTATCATTGGTCTTGGAATCGTTATGATCCCTTGAAAAGGGCTTTAGGGTCCCTCTATTTAAAAATGCCTTTTCAATTTGACTCCCTTTTTCTATTACCTTTTTAAATGTGTTGCCACAATGCATTTGCAATTGGAACACAATGTTTGGATGGAGGTTGGGAACAAATATTCCTATTAGCTATTTTTATGGTATGGAGCAAGGAAAGCAGCTAGCTACTCCTCTCCATCGTTGTAAAAATGCAGTGAAGTTTTCGTTTTTTCATTGCTTGGAATTATAGAGATCTAACATGGTAACATCATTTTCTATATTGAAAGAGAAGTGTCATACAAAACTCTCTTCTAGTTCTGGACATGTTGATATGGATCCCTTAGGGATATGTACAAACCAGTCTAGTGTCATTGCTCCTAAACTTTGTGGAAACAAGCACATAAGATAATTGTTGTTGAATTCCACCTCTTGACATGCCATATAAAATTCCTTTATATGATCACGAGGGTCACCTTTTCCCTTATATTTATCAAATTTTGGAAAATCAAAATGTCTTGGGAAAGGTACTTGTAGCATGGCTTTTTCAAATGGGTAAGGACATAACTCATTAAACTGATACTTCTTGTTATTGCTACAGGGTTGGCACTCTTGTAACGCTTGAAGGTCGTTCTTCATTGTTGACCAATCTTGATTAAAAAGTGGATCTTACGTGGGTGGCAGTGTAGGTCTATACAAAGGGTTAAGCCTAGGTGTATGCTCACCCCGATTTCTTATGAGAATGTCTTCATAAGGATATCTTTATGCCTCTCGTCGAGGAGTATTTATTGGGAATTCGTAAAATGAAGCTTTAGGTTTTTTCTTCGGTATAGTTTGTTTCACAAATTTTGGTTGTTTCTTTTGTATATGTGAATCCAAACTTGTCAATTGACGAGTGAGGGCTTGGAGCTATTGTTCTAATGTAACCTCTTGAATAGGTATTTCATGAAAATATTCATTAGGAGGAGGTTGTGCATGATGAACATGTTCTTCATGGTCTTTGCAACGAATTTTAATAAGAGGCAAACGATAGTCTCCATCATTTTCAATGGTATCTCCTCATTATTCTACCGTGTAGAAGTAGAGGCATGACCTGGATTTAAAATTTCATTAATAGTGTGATGAGGGAGGTCTAATTCTTCTTCTCCCCAAACCATGTTGGTGATAAGAGAAGGGTCTACTGTGGAAGGTAATTTGGCTCCTAGTTCCACAACCTGCATAAGAACTTCATGTTTGTTATGAAAAATGTAGTCATCAAAATGGGTGGAATGAAGCTCTACATCTGCACAAGGAGACTATTCCTCTCCACCACTATGGTCAATCATGAGATTATCCTCCAAAAGAGTATTGTCACCTCCAAATATATAGGCTTCCAAATTTCATGACCCCATTCTCATAGTAGGCATTACTTAGAATAGAAGGTACAACGTGAAATATTTCCACAAAGGTTTATTAATAAGGGACCCTAGTCAAATTTGTGTAATGTAACGACCCTAAGTTGTTTGAAATAAGGTGACTATAGAATAACCACAAAAGTGATGGGTCAAAAAGAATGTACAAACTAAAGAATAACTAACAAGATACCCTAATAGGGTAATATATGACACAATTTTTCCTTAGAATAATACACTGACGTACACGCTCAAAATTTAGTTTACACTAAATAGTTTATTCTCTAATATTTCATCTAGATAGGTTTGCAACCAAATAGTGACAAGACAACATCACCAATTAGGTCGAGTTGGCAAAAAACAAGGCCTAAATGATAAGAGAATGTTGACTCGATCTTCTAACAAGATATATTAAAAACCAATTTCTAAACACTAACAAAGTCCAAGTCTTGTAAAATGGACGATAACAATGTGAGCAACATCATGACACTATTTGGACAGGTGAACCAAACTTTTGAGAAAGCAAGATTTCTAGTGTCAAAATGATGTTATTGCGATGCCAACAATGTATCCTCAACACTCACAAAACTCAAGACAAAGTTACGATGTAAAAACTATGTATAAGTATAACAAGAAATTGTTATGTGTGCGAACAACGTAACTCTACAATATAGAGATTTAGGCCTAATTTCACAATGGAAACAAGACTTAAATATCTCAATTGTATGTCTATAATGTGGGTAGCGTAACAACTCAAAAGAAGAAAAGGATGAACTCACCTAACTATGATAATAATAAGTCTCAAATATGGGGTTTTGAGACAAGGTGGGATACTAGATCGTGAGTACGTACCTTGCGCAATTTCAACACTTGCGCTCTGACATTGCAACCTTGTCGCACAAGTAGAATACAAAAGTGGTGGACACGTGATATCTAGCCGTATCTAATATATGTTGTTTTCCTTTTGTCCAAAAATGGGAAACAAGAAAACAAGGGTGTAGACTAAGTGGCGTTGAAATAAACTTTGTGTTCTTTTGGCAGAGTTTCACCTTGTCTTAAGACAAGTGAAAAACTAGGACAAAATGACACTAAGTAGATTTTGTGATGAAATGTCATGCAGTTTCAACTTTAAGAGATTATTTCCCTTGTTTGAAAAAACAAGAGTTTGAATCTAACAACATTGTCACTTTGTGAGAGCTCTCAAGTATACTATCTAAGACAAAAACAATGGCTCCAAGCTGGAAATCTTCCTAGGTTGTTCTCTCTCTAGGAGTCAAAAGATATCTAGGAACAAGCTCGATTTACCCAAAAATTTGCACTGACTAATTTGGGAGGATCTCGGCTTTACTTTACCCCCATTAGTATAATGAGCACTGAAGTTCATTCAGTTATACTTTCACTAGGGTCGCGATACAGATATCTTTGACACTAATCTCACCAAGGCGTACTAGACAAGTTGGTAGCGTGGAGTGCTTTCCTTGTTTCATTCACAAGGTTCCCTCTTGCGTGAAATACTTTAAGGTTCCTAGGACCACCCCATTGTTGTATCTTAAGGATTCTACCAAAGGGGTTATGTCCTAGTTAAGCGGACGAGCCATAACTCTCAACCGAAACCTGTAAGTACAATGTGATGCTTGTGGTGTATTTTTTATCTTTTAAACTTAATGTGGTTTTTGTCAAACTCCTTTTAGCAACCTACAATCACACGTGTAGTTAGAAAAATTGTTTAGGTCCTCCTTTATTTGACTAGTGTTAGGTAATTCACAAAATGGTTAGTAGTTTCAAAATAGATTCACAATATCATAAGAAAATAACCATGAAAAATGCTTGTAAATAAACTAACTACTATCAAATTTTGTAAAAACAAGGTTTATTCCCAATTCATCTAAGTGTTTTTTAATGAAAATACTAAAATTGCTTTTGATTCCCAAGATCACACTAGGTGCAAGGGAAGAGCATACACAAATTCTAGCCTTGGTTATTTAACAAGTGAAAAAAAAATTAAACTAAAAGATGATTAACAAAGTTTCCTACTTACTCTAATGATAATTGTTCAAAATAAGGTTTAAGAGTGTTTTTTATTCTCTAGATCACACGAAGTGCAAGATAAGAGAATACACACATTATTCCAAACTCATACAAAACATGGAAATAAGATTAATTCCTTCAAACCCTAAGTGATTTTATAAGAAAAATTACTCTAAATCTATGAAATTGACAAAAATGGCATTTAAAAACCAAAAATGGAAACTTTGAGTTTATAGGAAAAATTTATACAAACACACTTGCATGCCCCTATCGACATGTGTGCTCCTTTTTCGATGCCTGCACTCCTCTGCCAGCGTGTGGACTCCCATTTGTAAAAATGATAGATAGGTGACAAATACAAGCTAGCATGTGCACTTCCAGACAAGCAGGTGCGCTCTTGTTTCGACACTTGCACTCCCCTTTGTAAAAATGACAAACAGTTGAAAAATACAAGCTAACGTGTGCGCTCCTACTGCAACGCCTGTGCTCCCAGTTTAATTCATGTGCTCACAGTTCAATGCTTATGCTCCCCTTTGTAAAAATGACAGAGTTGAAAAATACTTGAGTTGACGTGTGCACTCCTACTTTGACAACTGTGCTCACAGTTTGATGCCTGTCCTCATAGTTCAATGCCTGCACTCCCGGTTCAATACTTGTGCGCCCCTTTGAGGGAAGTGGCCAAAATTCGAGTTTTGACAAGAATTTCTTTTAAAAGGTCAAATATTTGGTATTTTTTTTGACAATTTTGACAGGGCTTCGCCTCCTTGAATCCTGAAAAAATGAAGAAAACACAACTTCTACCACTAATCTAGTTGATTTCAAAAATAGAAATCAAATTTTGAAAATGGAAATTAATCTTAAAATTTTAAAAATTACTCTAAAACTTTGAAATTAATCTAAAAAGCTTGAGAAACTAATCTGAAAATCTTGAAAGTACTCTAGAAATCTTGAAAGTAAACTAGAAAACTTGAAATTAATCTAGGAAACTTGAAACTAATCTATGGTAATTAAGCTATAAAACCTTGAAAATTACTCTAAAACTTTGAAATTAATTTAAAAAGCTTGAGAAACTAATCTAGAAAGCTTGAAATTTAAACTAAAAAACTTGAAATTAATCTAGGAAACTTGAAACTAATCTATAAACTTGAAATGATTTTTTTTAAAACTAAGTTAAAAAGCTTTAAAAATTGAATGCAATGGGGTTATTGTCCCACCGGGCGTGCCAAATGATGACACCCTAAACTCTACAAAGTAAATTACATGACTCAATAAGGGAAGCTAACACCATTTCCATCCATCTAGCCAAAGGTTCTAAGTCTAGGAATGTAACATTAAGATAGAAGCTTAAAAGAATGCTTAACTAGTATGAAAACAATACAAAATCAAACTAAACGTGCCTACTAATATGCTTGAATTACCTAACATGGGCCTAAATAGACCTAAGAGGGCAATCAAATGATAATGTTTGCTACTCCAAACAAGGTGAAATGGCCTCTCTCAATGACTACTTAGTCATTTTGGATATCCATTTACTAACCCCATTGAAGACTTTAAACAAGGATTGAACTAGGCTTATATATCATATTTGTTATATGAGATGCAAATCAAAGCATGGTGTATATATAAAAGAATAAAGTGCACTCCTTTTTATAGTTTTCCTTTTGGGAGAAACTTGTATTCTGGTGCATGTGAGACTAAAAGCCCCAAATTAGATTAGAATTGCTAATCATAATTAGGAGTTGCTAATCACAATTAGTGAATTACCAAGTGATTAAGAGGTGTGAAGCCTTAATCAACCACTTAGGGTCAACTAGGAGGCTAGGATAAGATTTTGAAGCTTGTTGAGATGTTGTGGAGGTGAATGGCGTGATTTTGAGTGGTTGGAAGAGGGTTTGAGTCAATACTATGGTATATTGACCAAAACAAGGGCAAAATAGGCTTAATTAGCTAATAAATGCTAATTTTATGCTTTGAAGAGGATTTTGACTTACGATTCACCATAAAGTGGCATCACGAATGCAAAAGGGGTTTGGTGATCAAATAAGTGCTTTTTAACTGACCAAAGTGGCAAGAAATGTTAGTTAATTAGTAAATATTACTAATTATAACGGAATTGGGAAGTATAAGAGTGATTTGTGTGTGTTTTGGCAATAAGATTACAAAAGTGGAATTTAGGTTTCTACAGTAAGGATGAAACAGACTTGGTAATCCATTAAACCCTTGATTTTAATTTCAAACCCTAATTAGACCTACTTGAAACAAGGGAAAAGGAGAAAATTGAATTGGGGAAGTTGTATCCATCTGAGCTAAAGTTATATAAAGAGGATTATAGGGTACTCTGTATCATCTAGATACACTTCATAGGAGGGAATTTATTTTATTCTCCACTCATTAATTAAATTTCTACATCTAGTTATTCAGTGTCGTACTTCACAAAGTAGGACTGACACAAGAGCACCTAGGGAGGTGATTGACACACACTCACATAGAACTACATTTTTTGAGATGTAGTGTAGCGCTCAATTAGTAAGTCCACCATTGCGGCAGCTGAGGTCAGTCTGACCTCTTCATATCCATTATTCTTTTTTAGGGTTTGATGTTTGTTTCGGGTGTTTTGCAAGTCTTTTCTTTCATCTTAGAGTATTTGCAACATTTGGCACGGGACAACAAAGTTGATGCGACAAACAACAAAATTTCAGACCATCTAAAACCTAGCGAAGATCAGTTTTCTGAGCTATTGCATGATACCAAGGTGCCCAGATTGCAGACTAAAGCACCCACAGGTGCCCCAGTCCTCTCAGGCACTCCAGTCCAAAGAAATAGACTTATAATCCACTATTTTCGGAACTTCTGCACAGTTGTTTCCTGCTTTTATTTCTCCAGTCATCTGCAACACAGTTCCACGAGCAAGCTCTTCATTCAGTTGAGTTATTTCCTCTTCTTTCTTGCACATTAGGGTTTCATAGCATTTTATTTTGCATAGTTGTTTGGGTCATTTACATGTATTTAGTTAGTTTTATTTACTTCATTATGTAGTTGTTCATTATTAGATTAACTATCCCCAAATACATTATTTTAGTTAATCATTTTGGTGAACCCACATCATCCATGCTTATAGAATCTTCAGTAAAAAAGGTGTTCTAAAAGGAACCGTCATCATGAGTATCTCAATCAATGATTATTTTCTTACAAATCTTCATCTAAGATATAAATTCCAATCTTAAAGCAGATTTACTCATATTCATGCTGAATCTTGATGTACATTTTATTACATTGAATGCATTTTCTCAACACATGATACATTCAAGTCTAATCCTCCCAATGATATAGTTAATTTGAGCAAAAGACCCACCTTTGTATCAAGTGTCACATTCATCAATGTAGGTATCAAACACACTTAATTGACAATGGATTTGAGATCAAAATATGAGTCCCATGTCATTCCTATATCATAGGACCAACTCATATATAGTTAGGGCCATCTTTGTCTTTCAAATGGAGAGTTATGATGGTTATGTTCTCCATGTGCCTGGTCACATTATCACTACCTGATCATGCTGTAGGGCCAAACAATCACCACTTTATATTTTCTTCATTGACCCAGTCTCCTATAATTGTTTACTTATAGGCTAAGGGTTCATGTACATGCAAGTTGTCTTTATCTACTATTCCAACCATCATTGTGTCAAATTTCTCCATGAAGGCATCCCCCTATAACTATTTTTAGAAAAGACCATTCCAATATTGTGACTAAGATCCTAATACTAGTCTTCCTATTCAACCATTTACTACATGCCTTATCCTCAACCTATGGAAAAACCACCATCATTACCACCATGGATGAAGGTGTTATTTGTGTGATAGATGTAATTTCCTATACAAACTACTACTCCTATGATTCCTTATCAGGGGCACCAGTCAATGGACCGATCACCTACACCTTCATTTGTCCCACCTAATTGCCAGCATTACACCATTTACTTGCACACTCTTCATGAATGATTCATACTGGGAACATATTCCATTTGATCCTACTTGCCATGACACTATATGTTCACATGATGGTTCTTGCTCAACTAGGTTTTGCTTTTTGAGGACCTTTATCCTCCTACTCTTGATCAACATCTATATTATGGTTTTATCACTATTAATGTTCTTATGGTTTACATGTCTTTCATCTTACGTTAGATATTCTATCATACTCCTCACTCTTCATACTTTTTTGTTGGACATTAGGGTGAATCATGGCTTGACTTATATTGGGGCACATTGGATCCTTTGTCATATATGGTTCATTTTAACTATGCCTTTTGGACATATTTCATTTGCAATAGCTCTTTTCTTCAGGTTATACAAAAAATATCACTCATTGGTATGCACACATTTTTCCACTTCCTCCATTTACTGATGAGGAATATGCCATGGGTATGTATGAACTTTAATGCCTTCTCCATGGCTCATTACATGATCATATCAAACACTATTTTCTTATCAAGTACCAATGCATATCCATTTTGACTATGACCCTGAAAGTGACATCTTTTAGATGAAATTACATGGCTTCAAATGCATCTTAGTTCACACACTTGGGGGGGATAGTATTCACACATTCCCCCCCTCATATTAGCATCAGCTGCATCTCTCATCCTACATTATCATACATCAATCCTCCTGGCATATGCATACTCATCACATCTTAGCATTCCATTACCTGATGACACACTCTTGTGCTTCGGTTCACACTTGACTGTTGAGGGCATACTACACATGAACCCCACACACTACACAATAGGTCTTACACACCGCTGCATTCATACATCTCGTTGGTCATACATTACATTGATATACGCTAGTTACAGCATTTCTGGACATTCTTCACTTATACGCTGTACATCATACTATTGATCATTTACAAATGTATCTTATATATCTCGATGGGTATAGTTACATACTATTCATCATACATATCATGCTGCTCCTATTAGTCTATCTACAAACCTTGCATTGTCTACACATCACATCTCTACTTTTCACTCATCTTACATCCTACATTCTACATTTGTCTCCTCACATGCATATTACACTATTTACTATCGCTCATACACATCTAGAATTTCATCCTACATACTAGATAATACATCTACACATTTTGACATATTGCATATTTACACATCATACACATGAAATTGGTCATCTTTTATCATCACATATACTACATCTTCTTCTATGTGTTGCACTCACTACCCTATGACACACTTTAGTTCCTCGATCCATACTCACTTTAACAAGGGTTTACTTCAAATGGACCTTATCATACTCACACAGTTCATCATTTAGACCTTTCTTGTATCATGCATGGCATTACTAGGTTAGTGACATACGTTATAGGCTAAATGGTCACCTATTCCATCATCTTGTAGTGGTATATGCTTTAGGCTACATCACCACTCCCTCTATTCATCTTGTAGTGATATACGCTTTAGGCTACATCATCACTCTTATTGGATCTTACTTCATGATATACGCTTCAACTATAGGTCACACACATGTATCATCTCTAGGTCACATATCTTCAATACATACACACTCATCAAAGTGTTAGACACAACACACACTTTTGACCATTTCCCTAGATGATGCACTCTCGTTTATGGTTCATTCTTGACTGTTGAGGGGGAAAACCAAATGAACCTCATTGCATACAACTCCATTCACTCAAGGGGCACGCAATCCTATCATTCATCTTGCATTCCATTCCATCCATCCACAACATGTTGCATATCTTGGTTGCTTTTACTCTTGCTTACATTTTCTTGTATATGGTCATCTTATTACACATGCTAGTTAGATCTCTTGTATGTCATTATCTATACCATACACACATGCACATTCACATTTTTTCTAGTTGTGATCATAGATACAAGTATCTTACATGCAACATGGATGCTCACCTTCTACCTGTCCTACAATGGTCACTGGGGGCATCCACATTCATCTCTTCCAGGTGCTATTGTTTCATTTTGTACTTAGCACTTTTCATTACTTGGTTATACACACTTTTGACATACTAGTTATCTTTCTAACATGCTAACACATTCATGTGCAACATTTGTTTGCAGGATTACTTAATTCCATGGCTATCTGTTTGTAACTTGTTTGTCTATTGTTTGCTCTTTGTATGTGGGCCTTTCCCTTTGTTTGGTGTGCACACTTGTTTGTTGTATGTGGCCATTATGGCCTTGAGTGTCTTGTGACATTGAGTGTGATGTCCCATGTTTGCAACCCACTTTGGCATCTACTTTACTTCTTGCAAATGTTTAAAAAGAAAACATTTTTATATTGTTTGGTAGCTTACACTTGCCATTTTACATGCATGTTTGTTCGTACTAACACTTGTTTTTGGCTAGCCACTTGTTTGTGCATGCGTCCTTGGTTTCTACCAAGCACATTCCCTTCCCCCTTAGGGTAGAGTTACAATGAATGTGGTTGGTCCTCTTTTGGGGCCGCATTATCCTATCAAAAGACATCGCATGCAACCCCAAAGAGGGGGGCATCATTTGGGGTTTTACATACTACACAACGCTTCTACACCGGTTCAGTTCAGTTCAATTTCTGTCCTTGGCATTATGGGTTATACAACGAGTGGGTTTTAGAACAATCTACGAACCCCGTACACAATGAATTTTACAGGACATGGTTGTCCTTAGCATTCTGGGGAGTAGTTACAGGTTAGAGGATACAACAGATTTCCTCTCTACACTACTTCAGCCAGTGGCGTCGGATCACCCAAAAAACCTAGAGAATATAAATTCTCTTCACACATCTTCAGGGAAGTAGTTATAGGTTGGAGGATACAACAAAATTCCTCCCTACACTTCTTCGATGTATGGCATGAGATCACCCAAAAAACTCCTTAGTACAGGATATCCTCTCTACACCCTTTCTCTCATCATGGATCAGGTGCACATGTTCCTTTTACACTTTTCATTTTTCATTTCATATTTTTTTACTATATACATGTGTTTTTCGACACCTAAAACCAAATCATACTTAGCCATATATACATGCATATTTGACTACTTGATCATATTATCTTGAAGGTCACAACCGTATGAGAAGAAAGTCAACAATAAAAAGGGGCAACAACAACAACAACAAGGTCAACAACAAAAATGATTTTGTGCTTGGCAACACACACCATACTAACATGTTAGGTACATCACACACATCAGAAACTACACACACGTTTCCACCCTAGGTTCACTCTCATCACTTTTTTCTCTTTTGCATCTTTAGTTTCCATGCTCCATCATCTTTTTGTCATTCCACACTTTGTCTAGTCCTTCAACACGCATTTTCTACATCACTCTACATGGACATCAGGTACGCATCTCTATCTACTTTATGTTACCAAGCATTCTTCTCACCAACATAAAGTGGGGGAAAATGTAGACACTAAATCACACACTTTGGGTATTATTTAGTCTCGGTCTCATACTACTATTCATATGGTTTTTGAGTGAAGAAAGTACTAATTAACCCCCATCTTTTGGCCATTTTACTTTACTTTCTGTCATCACTTCCGACCTCCCGCACATACATGCCCAGTCTGTTTTATCATTTTGCATCATTTTATCCCTGACTGGGGTGCCTAGGCTAGTACTAGGGCACCAACAGGCGCCCTGGTCCCATTCGGGGCACCCTGATCCTTTTTCCCACTTTACTTCCATCTTTTGGGCACTTTCTAGTCATTTATCTTTTTAGTGGTCATCCTCTTCGAGGTTAATTACGAAATTAGAACAAGAGAACCATAAAAATATAAAGTTATGAAACCATAATGAGGGACCAAACACTAGGCACTACTATCATCATCTAAGGTTGCATCCATCTAAGAGCTCATTTGCATCCATCTAGCTCCATCACAAGGGACAAGGTTGGTTCATCTGCATCACACATCATAGGAGGGAAGTTTTTTCTATTCCATCCACCATTTTATTACATTTCTACACATAGTTATAGCTCACTACTTCACAAAGTGTGACTGGCACAAGAGCACCTAGGGAATGATCACACACACACACACACAATAACTACATCGGGTCTGAGATGTAGTGCAACACTTAGTTAGTAAGTCCACCATTGTGGTCGCCAAGGACAGTCTGACCCCTTCATTTCCATCTTTCTTTTTTAGGGTTTGATGTTTGTTTTGGGGTTTTGCAGGTGATTCCTTATTGTAGGTATTGCAACAACATATGACACATTTCAGCAAAGTTGGTGCGACAAAGAGATAACACAGGATAATATTCAACAACACCTCAGAGGAGGTTTTTAGGGTATTTCCGCACACCTGGGCGTTTAGATCTCAAACTAGGGGACCCACAGGTGCCTTGATCCTCTCCCAGGTGCCCCATTCCACTCAGATTTCTCATATCTACACTTCTCAGGACTTTGGCATAGTTGTTTCATCCTCCCATTTCTCTAGCCATCTATGCGACACAACTCAACACCTTCGTCGAATCAGCTAAGCTCCTTGTAACCCTACTTATTAATTAGGGTTTCATATTTTTATTTACTTAGTTGCTTGGGTCACTTTCCTTATTTAGTTTAACTTTTATTTACTGTTGTACTTATTTAGATTAACTATCTATAAAATCCACATTTTAGTTAATCACCATACCAACTTTCTCTTGGATTTTTGGGAAAAAATACTTTATCCACATTGCCCAAAACAAAACCAAAAAAAATTCTATATATGTTTGAACTTTTATGTTTCCTTTTGTAGTTACATCGAAAGGGAGATGTTGAACCATTAGGTGGCTTAATTTTTATATGGTAGATGCATGCATGATGAATGCATGAAGTACACATTTTTACCCCGCATTTTCTTGTGTATGTGTTCGTATAATTAATTTTAATTTCCCTTTGCTGCCAAAAACACAAAATAAATCATGGCAAGTTTTAAAGTTCATCAGGAGATGCCAAGCGCATTGTGTGTTATTTTTCAAAAATGGTGGAAACTCTATGTCAACTCTCTCGACTATACATCGTTGTCGACTAACATTATTATTGCTCCACATATGACATTATATTTCAATAATGAAATCAAAGCTATTTGGAATGTACATATTGACCCTGAATATAAACAAGGCAATGCGAATTATATCATTCTAGATTCTGAGCAATGGAATAAATTCTACAAATGCTGCAACAGAGGACCTATTTTGAAGCTCAAATCCTCATGAGGGACCAGTTTTCAATGAACTTGGGTTTAACGATGGGGACTACGAGATGGCATAAATGAATTTAGAGCAACTTTTGAACCCCTTTATTCTAGTTCATGACGGCATAATTTTTATGACTAATCCCCAACTGCTCCATAGATTTACGTTACCAACCTTGCTATTCCATTAAAGGTGTTGATAAAGGGAGATTGGCCCAATTATATTGCAAACACTCTATTGAATGCATGTGATTTTGGAAAACAAAGAAAACTATAATAAGAAGAAGATGATCGATGACACTACTGAAGAGGCAATAGATAAGTAACACAGGTGTAGATTGAAAGCACCCATGTAGCACATGGAAAGCACAGTTACCATGGCATAATGGTAAACTTATGCATCATGTGTTACATGAACGTGTTGGTTTAGTTTCTATTCTTCCCTTTGTCTGATATGCATTATAACTAGGTACAACAATCATCTGATTTGCATCATTGATACAACGTGCCATAATTTGCTCATTATTGTTCTAATATGAAATTTTGAAACATATTGTAAAGGTCACAACAAATTTCATAACTATAAATATTATTAATAAAATATAGGTTGCATACATGGGAATGTAGAGGACATTAACTCTCAACACACAACCTTTACAAAAAATTACTTGTTGTAGAAGAAAAAATACAAAAACACCATAGTAATATTTACAAAAAATACAAAAATACCATAGTAATATTTACAAAAAATGAATCTTCGACATTGTTCAAAGATTAAGAAGTAAACACATGAGTACATATAGCTCTAAGAACTTATAATAGTATTGTTTTAGACAAAGCATTACGTCTGTGTCTACACACACACACAAATATGTTCTTACTCAAGACTAATACAAATGCAATCATAATATGAAACACCTATTGATGTAATTACTTTATAAATTAAAAAAAATCTCGATGCAATAGTAACATAAAAATAAAAAATTGTTTATCATTAAGGGGATGCATCAAATCCTAAATCCCTCACCTAAAATGTAGTAATTCATGAGCTCAAAACATCAAAAGTGATATTTGGATCAAAAAATTTCTTCAATCCACCCGATTTCAAGGATTCATGAAAGATTTTTTTTGTATTTACTTAGGCAGATTACCGAGTAGATGGTCATCCAAAAAGAAAGGGGAAAAAACATAAGAGGCATCACGGAAACCCATTGCGGTTTAATTACTTCGGATTTGTCATGAGAGAAAAGCATAAAAAGAAAAAGAAAAATGCCCATAAGTCATTTTAGCCAAGCTTTGGGTATCACAAAACGCATGAAACAAACTTATGACAACCTGATGTGGTTTTGAAAAGGGAGGGGGAAATATAAGAGGTGTTATGGTAACCTAATGTGGTTTTAATTGTTTTAGCTTTGCCACAAGAACAAAGTGGAAGAAGAAAAAGAAAAATGCCCATGAATTGTTCTGCCCAAACTTCAGGTGTCACACAACACATGAAACAAAAGCATGCAAGTACTCTGACGAGATTTCACTCACCACTATAAACCTAAGGATATTGCTAGGACTACTTCACTTGCCCCAGATAGCACCATATTAAGTGTGACAACCAAAGAATATTTGGAGGTGCCTGTAATGGGTGAAAGGCAAGGATACAATGTTGAGCACGAAGATGTTTAATAATGAGTTAAGTTAATTAACTATGCTTTGTTACTAATCAATTAAGACATTTTGACTTTGTATCCTCCTCTACTATTAGCCTATGAAAAGGTCAAACTTGAAATTGGGTAAGAAATTTTTATTATGTCTCCTCCTCTATTAGGCCCGTGCATTGTGTGAATGATAATACTTTCCGACATGAATGTTGATGTGTGCATTCACAGTCAGACATTGATGAAAGAGGCTCAACAAAACCTCCAAGGGTAAGGACAATGTCAATGGTTAGATTCTTACCCCTTTATGCATGGGTCATCGTGGTCACTCGATAGCCTATGAAGAGCTTAGATTTGGAATTGGGTGAGAAATTTCAACTGCGTAGCCTCCTATACCATTCTTATGCATTGTGTGAACATTTACAAAACATGGTACATTAGGAGCACCAGATCAAGGGCTTGGAAATACACAACTTGAACAATAATGCTAATTACTTTTGTTGATGCTCTATTGACTTGTATAGTCAAGGTCCTAAATATCTACAGGTCAAACGATAACATTATTTACTTTTTTGATGCTCTATTGACTCTTAACATAGAGTAACAACTAGATGAAACAGATGATCTATTGGGCATTGTGGGAAAAGACATAAGCGTTTCAGACTTAGACATATGTGTAGACACTCAAATTTGGTAATCTACACTATGAAAACCCTTGATTTGACTATACACTTTTACTATGATAAATACTTTTCCATTCCTGCATAGCACTTTCTGAGGTCCATTGTTTATCTTTGCACGCTAACATGTCAACACATCCTAAAAATACAATGCACAAAATCAATAGAGAAACATTAGTTTATCAACTCCAAACTTCATTTTGGATATTTCCTGCTCCCAGTCAAGACCATATAGATTAGTCAGGATTATACATCTGGTCCTGACCTACTTGTAGGTCTTGGACCAACATGTCTTCCAACTACATTTTCGAATTGATATTTTTTGTTGGGTATTATACTTCATTTGGGCTGACCTTTCTTAGATAAATCATTTGCAAAACCCTATATAAGCAAGTAAACAATAACTCATTTTCTAACTTGGAACTCCTGAGGTAATGCACTAGAGCACTCACTTCATACACTTGCAAAAGGCATCCAAAAATCACTAAATCTTGCAATAACACATTTGAAGTCATTAGGAAAACACTAGATCAGGTTTGAAGCTACAAACCAGGTCAAGGTAACCATATATTTCTTCTACAAGCACTCAAACATCATCTCTCTAAGTATTTTAACAAGAGAATATTCAAAATCAAGCATGGTCAAATCAAATGCCAAATCTGATTGATCTATATAGATATCACATGCTAGGTGGAGAACGATGTGCGGTTTGAGGCCTCTTCGGAGTAGTGCCAATGTTGGGAGTGCACGGGGTGACCACAACCCTTCTAATGTTTGTTTTGTAGGAATTTTCATCCATGGCTAGGGTTTGAGATGATGACCAGTCCATTCGGAAAGCCTCACTACATGTGCGAAAACTAGGGTTTGACAATGACAAACAAATCTAGGAAGGTGACTAACCATAAAGTTGTAGAAGTTTATTTAGAGTAGGTCCAAGACCATACAAAAAGGACTAGATAATATGATATGATCCTACTGAGTTGTATGGATTTGAACCAAGCAGATTCACATTCACAATTCTAGTTTCGAAGGTTATTCAGGTTCATATCACCCAATTTCACTATTGCATAGTCCCATATCTCTCTAGAAATTATCTAAAATCAACTAAGTGCCTTTATACTTCCATTTTGTGCTTTCAATTACATGTTAGGTTGATCGGTGTATGCATAATTATTTCCATCTAATATGAGTTGTAAATTTGAGTAAGTATTTACATTATAACATATTTGTAAAGATTTGTAATCAACTCCAATCTAATCTACACCTAATTAAATTGACCTAAATTTTAATTAAGGTTTAAACATTATACAAGCTTTGTATTTGTAGGGGATGGTGAAGGAGACTTTGAAGAACCTCCAAGGGTGGGAATAATGTGACGATCAGGGTTAATGGCCCAAGTATTGGCTCTTTAGGCACAAGTCATCATGGTGCCTCAATAGCTTGTGAAGAGGTCAAACTTGGAATCAGGTAAGAAATTTTCATTGTGTTTCCTCCTCTACTAGGCCTATGCATTGTGCGAATGGTAATGCTTTTCGACGGGAATGTTGTCGTGCACATTCACATTCAAGATTTGATGAAAGAGACTCAACAAAACCTCTGAAATCAAGAAGAATGTGGATGTTAGGGCCAATGGTTTGAGTCTTACTCCCTTACACATGGGTAATCGTGGAACCTTGGTAGCTTGCAAAGAGCTCAAATTTCAAATCGGTTAAGAAATTTTGATTGTGTAGCCTCCTCCTACTATGATTGTTCATTGTGCGAAAATTTCTACTATCGAGTGGGAATATTGGCAGGCCCATTCAATTATCCTTGCTCTCGAAGGTTTTGTTGAGTCCTCTTCATCGTGTACGCCACATTTCTATCCTTACCACACTCATTAGTAACCCTATCAACATTTCCATCACACCGCTTGCATACGATTGTTAGTAACTATGATTATTTGTTGGAGATGTAATTATGAGTGCCTTGTCTTTGACAACTGTGATGATGTCTCTTGGGATTGGTGATCTTTCACATGGTCAAACTAGATCAAAACGTGATGGGAAATTATCCACCTAAGTAGAACAACATTTGCACAAGTTATAGTTCTAAGTAACATGTTAAATTGAGATAGATGAGTACCTCCTCATCTCTATGAATGAAATTCATGGCACCATCACAATGGTTGTTATGATGTAGATACTTGGGTGCATTCACTGAGATTTGAAGGTAGTTGGGACCAAGCCTATGTCACTGTGTGTCTGCATATGCAAATTTTCAAGTCTAAAACATTTTATCGTTGGTAAAATATATGCCTAAAATAATGACACCCAGATTGAATGCCAACATTTCATTCTAATTGAAGAAGTTGCCAATGTTTTTATTGAGAACTAGGTACCCAGCGGGTTGTAAAGGAAGAAGATCCTCCGACCATATCTTTGTGTCATCAAGAGGGTCAAATTCAAACTTTTTCTCCTTAACTGGATTCATTGTCAATATGTAAAACCTCAATCCTGGATAGTTACCTACAATTATGACTCGAGTTAAATTTGGTAATGTGACTGTGATTGCTTCCTCCAACGATCACTACTTCCCCGTCAAACAACAATTTAAGTCCACATGTGGGTTTCCAATGAAACTTCACATATGTTCTCTGCCCTCTTTTCTTATCATTTGTGTATCATTTACATGCCATGGGCTACACTATTTATTACGCCGGAGGCATGGCTATAGTGCAATAGACCTCCAACGACGACGCTCTCCTACTTGACCAGCTTTGACCTGCCTGTCATGGTGTAGCCACCCGTCGCGTAGTTGTCATGCTTGGTTTCCACCTGTTTGCCACCTCCTGCTTCAGCTCTCAGTCGGTGGTTGTATCTGTTTGCGCTAACTATCTGCCCAGTTTTTTGTTGTTTTGTTTTTCCTGCTCTGCTCTCGATTTCAAAGGTTTGTCTTCTTCTCTGCATTTTTATCCCTAATTTGTGTAAATGCTTCTTTTATATTTACCATTATACAAACTAAATTTTTGATTTTGCATATGAAATGCAGGCGGCTAGCGCAAGCACGCGAAATGTTTGAGCGCAGCAAGTCCCTGTGAGTAATGAAAGACTGAATTGTCTTTCCTTGTGAAACCATGCTCGTGAAAATACAGGCCTGTAATAATTGAAGATATGTAATATTCAGAGGAGTTGTGTGTAGTAAGCAGAGATAAGGTACGTGAACTTTTTGATAAAATGCCTCAAAGAAATGTGGGCTCATGGAATGCCATGATTGCAGGATATGAACAATATGAATTTGTTGAAAATGCACGTGAACTGTTTGATAGAATGCCTCTAAGAGATGTGATCTCAAGGATGGTGCCTGATTCTTGTGTCATCTGATTCAAGTGAATTTTTAGTTTTCTGCATGTAAGCAATGGAGGGGCTGATGAGAAGGACCATGTTTTTGGTGTTTTGTGGAAAAAAAATAGGTTTGTAAAGCTGGAGGTCTCCTCGTCATTTATGAATATGCCATTTCTGTTGTTTCAGGTCACATCATCATCTATAAGACACTCGTTGCCTCTGCCAAAAGAGGAGCTTGCAAACAGGGTATGGACATCCGCCAAAGCATAATAGAGAATGGACATTTGTCAGATGATGTAGTTGCAAGGGCCCTATAGACATGTATGCAAAATGTGGAAGCATTAACACTGTATGTGAATTGTTTGACAAAATGCCTCATGGAAAAGCTTTCATCACTGCCTTTAGGTCTGGTGCTGTAATGGGATTTTTGCTTGCTGAAAATGGGTTGTTGGTGCTTTATATTTCCATTAATCTATTCAAAATGTATTATGGAGATGACTAAGTGGTCTTGGAGGTTCCTCCATGGCTCTATTTGGCAAAGTTGGTGGTGGTATTTACACCAAAGCAGCAGATGTTGGTGCTGATCTTGTTGGAAAGGTTGAGAGGAACATTCATGAAGATGATCCACGTAACCCTGCGGTGAGATTGAATTTAGCTTTAATCCAACATAAAATAAGATAAACATGAGCGACTACAAATTGCCAACCTCTATGTTTATATATATCATTTATTCCTTCAGATTTACATGGGTTGGTATTTATCATAATATTTTCGTTGTTGAAATGTGTCTATGTTATTGCTGATAATGTTGGTGACAATGTTGGAGATATTGCTGGTATGGGATCAGATCTATTTGGTTCCTATGCCGAATCTTCATGTGCAGCTCTGGTTCTAGCATCAATTTCATCATTTGGAACCTCTAATGATTTTATTGCATTACTCATAAGCTCAATGGGTATCATTGTTTTCTTAATCACAAATTTATTTGCCACTGACATATTTGAGATCAAGGTTGTGAAGGAAATTGAGCCTACATTGAAAAAACATCTTATTATTTCGACAGTGTTGATGACCATTGACATTGCTGTTGTAAGTTTGGTTGCATTGCCACCATCGTTCACCATATTCAATTTTGGTGAACAAAAGGTTGTCAAAAACTGGTATGGGATTCTGTCTGTTTGTTACCAGTAATTTTTCCTTCTTGTGGTTAAAAAGAGTAGATTTTCTTCCTAAGATTTGGTTAACAAACTTGCTTATTACTAATACAGGCAATTCTTCTTCCGTGTTGTTGTTGGTTTATGGGATGGCCTTGTATTGGCATTTTTGAAATAATAAGTTAATGACATTTAGCAGAAATTTGCATTGCAGCCCCATCCAAGATGTTGTTGATTCATGCAGGACATGAGCAACAACAAATGTTATATTTGGGCTGGCTTTGGGTTACAAATCTGTTATTATTCCCAATTTTGCAATTGCAATAAGAATATTTGTCAGTTTTAGTTTGGCTGCCATGTATGGTATTGCAGTAGCTGCATTGGGAATGCTCAGTACTATTGCAACTGGATTGGCTATTGATGCATATGGACCCATCAATAACAATGCTGCAGGTATCGCTGAGATGGCTGGCATGAGTCATAGGAATGCGTGGTATCTGCTGCCTTACCTTGCCAATGGCAGCAGTGGTATTGCCAGTTGCATCAAGAGCAGGTATTGATCCAGCTGGCAATACCACTGCTGCCATTGGCAAGGTAAGGCACGTGTTGTTTTCTTCTTTGTTTGCTTTAGTGAGTGGATGTTTTGTGATGTTAAGTGTCTTTATAGGGATTTGCAATTGGATCAGCTGCATTGGTATCACTTGCATTGTTTGAAGCCTTTGTCAGCCATGTAGAGATTTCAACTGTGGATGTCTTGACTCCTAAAGTGTTCATTGGTTTAATTTTGAGAGCAATGCTTCCCTATCGGTTCTCTACAATGACAATGAAAAGTTTGGGTAGTGCAGCCTTGAAAATGGTTGAAGAGGTTCGCAGACATATCAACACCATCCCTAGTCTCATGGAAGGGACCGCCAAACTAGATTATGCAACTTGTGTTAAGATATCAACGGATGCTTCCCTGAAGGAACTGATTCCTCCTGGTTGCCTTGTGATGCTTACACCTCTTATTGTTGGTACTTTATTTGGTGTCGAGACTCTGTCAGGTGTTCTGGCTGGTGCTCTTGTGTCTGGTGTGCAGGTAGTTATTGGTCTTATTTTTGTCTTTTTGTAACTCTGCTTCATGTTAGTTATTGTTTTTGTTTTAACATTCGTCTTCAATTGGATATCAGGTTGCTATATCAGCTTCAAACATTGGTGGTGCTTGGGACAATGCAAATAAGTACATTGAGGTGAGTGCTTTTTGGAATGACACTCGGATATTTTTGTGATTCTCAATTTGGCAGTGCCAATGGTATTTCTAAAATTGCTTTATCCTCAGCTTCACCTGCTCCTACTTGAACTGTTTCACATTTTCTTTTTTTAATCTGATTAAACTTGCAGTGTATAATAAATTGTAGAAATGTTCATAACATATATGATAGGGGAGGGTAAATTTCCCAAAATTTTGTGAAATAATCTTGAATCTATAAAAAGATTCTTAAATCTATAATGAAGAATAATTAATCACGTCTAGAAAATTACTCTGTTCTTCATACGCGGGTTACATCTATGAAAAATACATATCTTATCATTTACCCTTTGTAGGGCTTATCTACAGTGAGTGTATATTTTGGTTAATGGCCTTATGTCTAGGGTTTCTCTGTTGTGAGTGATAAGAGTTTTTAGTAAATGCAGTCTTCAATTTCAAGATTCATAACTTGCATTTTACTCTTTAAAATTGTTTTAATGTGATGCACAGTTCTAATGTTGCAATTTGGGTTTTATATTTTTATCTTTCTTTTGTTTTACTCAAAAGTGCAATTAACACTTATGGTAGTGATATGATATTACAGTTTGGAATGCACTTGGAATGCTCTAACTGTAAGCTTAGTGCACTTGGCAATATTCCTATTAGTGTCTAATTATCGACTACTGCATCTGTTGCCTGCATAGGCAGCCTCATTATTCTCCTCCATGAAGGGTATTTTCATGCTTATTTTCAGGTTGAGAAGACTGGGCAGTTATTGGCAAAACCAATAGGTGATTGTAATATACTACATTTGCACCCAAACGAAAAAAAAACCACAAAGGAAAGGAAAATTGAAGCTTCATAACAGTCTAAATAGTAAGTAGATATAAACTGATACTTTTAATAGTAAGTAGATGTAAACTGATACTTCAAATGTGCTATTTGTTTGATGATCAATAGCATTTTAGCCATGAACCCTATCACTTAAAATGCGGTCAATTGTTAAACCTTTGCACCATGTTTTCGTGTAGGCCAGATTATTCGTCTATGTTGTCATTAAAAAACATCCATAGGTTGTCATGCATTAATTTCTTGTTTGTTGATTTTTTTATATATGCAAACATGTACACATCATTTGAAATAATAACGAAATGAATGATTCAGAGACAGAATGAATGACTCAGAGATGGAATGAATGTCATATCATAGAGATATAATCTCTTGGATTTTGTAATTAATTCTAGGATTTTCTTTGGGTAACTTGTTTCTATACTTTTTTGGTTCAAGATCTTTGTGGACTCACATTGAGCACTACATTGGTTCTTCTTGTGGAGGCTAATTTTGTCCATATGCCAGCCGCGTATTCTTTGAAAACTGTAACATATAATAAGTGATCAAACTTCTAATTACAGTAAAATAGGCTGGGTTTGCCAGAAGGATTTGATTCATCTTCATTTTAAGCTTTTCCTGCTAGACTGCGTAGCCAAAAACTTCAAATTTCTATTTAATTTATCTTGAAATGATACAACTGATAGAAACAAATACCATAAATTGAATATGCTATAAGTATGCCAAACTCCAAGGTGACTGGTTGGTGCTAATCCCCATCTAGGGAGGAAGAGAAAATTTTCTCAAATGTATTAAGAGTGAATATCAGATGTTTGCAGGCATTGGACTATCCCGTGCAGTTGTGGCCAAAAAAATTGTAAGAAAGAACACTGTGTATCTATAGGTTTAATCAACCTTGGAGAGTGCACAACCTAACACATACTAAATTGGGGAATGGAATTCTGTTGCTCAAAGATCTTCCATTGTGCATTTATGGGTCCTTTGAAACTGGGCACGCTATCGTTATGGAGTCATTGGAATTGTGCAACCCTTAAAATCACCTTGGCATAAAGTTTAGGATTACCAGTTTACATATTGTCATACATGAGTTCCACTACTTTGGTTTATGTTGTTTGTATTCGGTTGTGCATATCCTTGTGTTGATCAATTAACTCTTTTAGTCTTGAACCCTTTTTGCATGTTATCATGTGTTGACAGAAAAGGAAAAGTACATAAAGTATATTACGCTAACAGTTATGAAACTACATCATATTGGATTTTACAGGTTGATGAATTGCCAAATGGTTGACCTCTTGGACTAGAAACTCTCAACATTAGAGTAAGAATAATGGTGAGCACAAGAGAAGCAGAGTTAAACTCATGTGTGTATGTACATATAACAACTGAAAATAACAGACAAAAAACACTCCACTCTGCCCCTCTAATTATTTATGCGACCCAAAGCCTCTTACTGCAGTCTTTTAAGCAACTTCACTTTCCACAATAAAAAATAACACTGAATTGTCTTCTCCTGATTACTAATTATGGATTTAACATGATCTCTATTTATGTCATTTTGTTAAAAATATATCCTTTCGCCTTTTAGTTGATCTGCAATCTGTCTATCTTTCCCCCAGTTGTTTGCTGAAACAATCACAACATGTATCTGTTTTACATACCATTGAACTGAAATGGGCAATTATGTATAGATATTTAAATAGCAAATGATCCCAATTGTATGTACAAATCTGGAAAAAAATTTGATTTAGTCTCCATAAATTGATTACAAAAGTAGATTGTAGTTTTAAGGGCATGTATTGTCAATTCGTAATTCAATCAAATTACATTAGGTTTATGTCCAAACAATATTACTTGCTAATTTCTTGGGAGAAATCCAGGGGTTTAATTGGTTTGGCTCTCATGTATTGGCTATTACATAAAAAACATAAATCTAGATGATTTCAGGGCTCCACTTGTTATTTGCACCTCTCGAGGGACCCACACAACTGTGAAACTGCTAACTTTTTCCCCTCCCTAAATATACCCCCCTGATTCAGACAAATCAATATAAGCCACAACATATTCTATCTGTAAAATTTCAACAGGAACCAGTCCTCTTTTCTACTTCTTTTTAGCATTTTAATCCTCTTGCTATGTTGGGATATCTACGACTCTCTCAATGCTATAGACTTAATCTTTTCCCTCTCCTTGTCTAAGATTGGGTTATACACATAATCTTAATCATACACACATACAACGGACCTTGATGCAGAACATTTACAAAAAATTCCACTGCCACATACTACAATTACAATAAAAAAAACTACGCACACTAACAAACCAAAAAAACAACCACTACACCACACGGCGTAAACTTGCTCCCCTCGGAGCAACCACTAGTTATTAAATTAAAAAGAAATAGAAAATGAAAGAGCTTAACTTCTCAGTGTATTCCTTCTTCTATGATTTTCAGGCAAGTCCAAATATATATAATCGATTTACATATTTATCATTTACACATGTATGAGTGTAGTAACTTAAATGTGTGTACAGTGTAGCCATCCATGTGTCAATATTCGGAAGGAATTTCCCATTCTTCAAAAAAATACATAAATGTAAGACAACTCTATGGAATATGAGAGTGAAAATCTAGACGTGTATTTGGATCCGGCTTAAAAGCACGAATAACATATGGAAACTATACAAAACCAAAATAATTATAGTTGGAAGTTGGAATTGGAGTTCATGTAGAGTAAAGCAAAAACAAATGCAAACACATTCAAGTTGAGTAGCTCGAGTGCATCGCAAGTGAATAATACATTGATATTATTTATCCCATGTTGAAGTTGCCTTACCTTGTATAGAACTTAATGGAAAATCCACCGGGGTCTCTCATGGTCTCGATCCTCCCCTTGCATGGATGACAATAGAGAAATATACGATGATACAGTGGGTGCCCTCAAGAATTCAGCGTAAGTGAAGTGGGAGAATAACCCTTTACCAATGCTCCTCTCACACGCACCACTCTCTGGTATTCTCTCCTTGCCAAATGTCACAAACTTTTCTATCAAATGGTAATGTAATATCCCCTTCCCATTCGAAGACCTTTGGCCTATTTTGTCAACCTGACGGCCAAAGGAAAAATATAAGGGTGGCTTAAGTTATATTTAATTATTATAAAGTGCCATTAATAAAAGAAAAATATATATAGAGCACTTATAATAATTTATATGACTTAATAATTATTAAATCAAGGATGGAAAAGGCCCAAATATAAATTGTTATCCATCCTAGGTGAAAAGGCGACTTTCCTTAGAAGGAGGAATGGGAACATAGAAAGGATAAATGCCCATTTTACTATGTATTTCCCCTAAAAAAATGCGCGACTTGCATTAGGAGGGAAAAAGTTGTTGGAAAAGGCATTTAATATGGGAAAATATTAAATGCTTGCATAGGGAAAATCCTTGGGAATTAATTGGATATTGTAGAGGTTGTTTTGGGTCTCTTCTTCCTTTATAAGGAGAAGTCGACTTGAAGGGAAATATATTCCATATCATTTGATATTTTTTAATTTGTGTCTTAAGCTTGTAGCTTATGCATATTCTTTCATGTGCAACTGTTGTTTGCAAATATCCAGCTTGTGGAGTAAGATCCCACAGGAACCCTAGCTTCGGTGGTGAGAGATCCATCCCTAGCTAGCAGGGCATTCTTCGATAGTGAGAGATCTACCCTAGCTTGTCAAGTTTGGAGCTGAATTGATGTCCTAAATGTGTTGGGCGACCTACTTTTTAGGGAAAAATTAGGGTTTCGTGTTTGCTGTGCAAAAACTATTTTTGGAATATTATTCTTCATATTTTTGTGGACCAAGATCCAAAGTTTCAGCTCATTTGGACTTCTCTAGCAAAAGATATTAATTTTAGAAGTTTTCAGTTGTTTAGGGCACGCTGTAAATTTCTGGCAGCATTCTGTTATTCGAAAAAGTCCAAAAATAGTTCTATAATATCTGTTATTGTATTAGCAAGCTCCATTTAAAATTTCAAGACATTTGAGCAAGTATTTTTGGAGTAATCCATTATTTTTTGTTCGCTGCCCTAGATTTAATTTTCTGCAAAAATCAGATTTCTGTTTGGCTGCAATTTGTCTGTATTTTGCATATTTAAAGTTGGGATTGCCTAAAATCCGTCTAGGGGCTAAATAATGTCCATTGGGGACATTACAGGTAATCTTCCAACAAAACAAAACCTGCACAAACAACATAAATTTTATTAAAAACAAATAATATTAATAATAAATTCAACAATTTCATAATTAAGACTACAATTCCCTTCTCTCTAAAGGTAACGACTATGACTAAATTTATACGTTATCTAAAAATAGAAAACATAAAGGCCAACAAGTGGCCTAAGGCTACAAAAGGTGAAGAGTTACACGAACAAAAGAACACGCGTATAAAATAGAACCACAAATGGATAAACAAATAAGACATCAATATAGATAAAATCCTAAAACTTAACAAAAACATAAAAAACTATGTAAGTGAAAAGTTTAGAGTGGGGATGTGGAGGAAGAAAACAAATGGGAAGCATGCACACTATATTATAGAGTTCAACCTGACATATGAACATTGTGAAAACACATATATAGGAGCTGAAATTAAATAGAGGGAAAATATCTTCATTCCTCAACGAAGGACTAGCTCCCACAGGCTTAGATGTGAGATAAGAAGATGGACAACGTTTAAGGAACCGTGGGAAAAGAGGACTTGTGTTCTATACAATACAAGAGCAGTTGAAATAGAGGAACATTTCGTTTTTGAATGCCCAAGGTACACAGACATCAGAGCCAAGAATGAGGAAATTTTACGAGGTGATTCCATGATACAACTATTCAAGGAAAGCAAAATAAAAGTGTTCGAGGAGATGCTAACTCAATTCAACAAGACGAGGAGCAACCTTCTAAAAGATACCACTATGCCCATAATTTTTTAAGTAATTGGAGTTTTCAGTGGTTCCATAGACCTTCGTTTTCATAGACGTAATTAAAACCATTTCATTTCAGAGAGATACTAACTCAATTCAACAAGAGGAGAAACACTCTTCTAAAAGATACCACTATGCGCACAAATTTCAAGTAATTGGAGTTTTCAGTGGTCCCATAAACCTTCGTTTTCATAGACATATTTAAAACCATTTCATTTCATTCATTTCTCATGTACTTCGAAATCCAAGCCTGAGGGAGGAGGTGTTATCCCACAATGGAGCTCCTTGATTTGTTGTCAAACAGGGTGCATTCTAAACAACGATCGATGCTGCGCCCAATTGAAACCCACTTCAAATTAAATCCACAAAAACCAATTTTCATCTATCTTTCTTATTGACTAAAATGGTTTTAAACTATAACCAGATTAATTTGGCCGGCCAAAACCGTGATAAAAGAGGGAGATATTAAGCAGATATCAATTATCAATTATCATAATTACTGCATCATCCCAGAAGTATGACATCTCTGTAAACATCGCCAAGCATGCCAAAGAAAAAAACAAAAACACAGTTTTCTATCTGTTTTCCAAATACGTAAATGTATGCTATTCTAGAATAGAATAAAAAAACCATTGCCGGCCTGTTTTATCGTTGGATTGCGTAATACTCGAGACTTTTCCATACCGTTAGAAAAGGAAGATGCTTGAGAAAGACAGGTGATTCCTTTCCAATGGCTGTTTTTGGTAGTCTCGTGGACTTTAAAAGTAGTTTTTCTTCTTCTATTACAATTCTTGATTTCATTTGTTGATTCATGTTTTGGTATTTGTTATCATGTCTAATTTTTTCGTTTTTTGTTTGAGTATATTCCAATAAGTAGGTAATAGTAATTATAATTGTATTTTAAAGATGTTAAGGAAAGTATAATTCATTTTTTTTTAATAATATACAAAATTTAAGTTATTAATTTTTTTCCGCAATTCATTATTCTTAAAAGAGAATGTGTTTAAAATTGAGGTTGAAGAAAGGACTCCAAGATCGAATTATGAAGCAAAGAGTTGTGTTGATGACTCTCGAGGAGCCATCTTTGTCCTAGGTCATCTCTTTGATGAATAAAGTCATATATCTTTGATTCTCGTAATGAATAAGATTTCGTAAAGAGCCTTGATATGATCCTCTAAAGTGGCATTAAAAACTACCACAAATCTCATAATACGTTACATGCCTGAATTAAAAATGTTTCTACGATTTTAGTTCATTATTGTAAATGTCACATAAGAGAGTGATATGTCTCTATACAAAGCTAATGAGAACATACCCACAATTCACCAAAACGATATCTCAAAACAAAACAAAGCTTGGCGTGCTTAGGAGTAAAAATTTGTTCTCTTGTGCCTACATTTTTGTTAACAATGGTTTTGAGGGTTCTGTCTAAGTTAATTTTATGTAGGATCTATCAATCTCATCCCTAATGTCTATATGAATATCTCTTTTCAACATATAAGATGTCATGTAATGAGGCCTACATTTCTTATTATTAAATTATTTATCTTCCCCTTATAAACTCACTTTAAAACTAGTGAAAAGGAAAAGAAAACCCTTTTAAGGTCCACAAAGAAACACACACATCGCATAATGAAGAGTAAGTTGTTAAACTTATACCTACACAATACTAGAGAGAAGATGCATTCCCTGAGTCTTCTTCATCATTGCCTACATATATAAAAGCTTGTAAATGTCTAAAATTGAGTCGACTGGTTGTATAACCTGTCTACAAAATGAGGGGATCTTGTTATTAAACATTTTGAAGCCCGCAAAAGATTCTAGATTTTTTTTCATTCAAGAAATTAAAAAATAGCAATCAATCAATGACTATTTTTTTTAATGTTCTTGCATCACCCTCCAGAAATTGTGGTCGTCAGTGTTGCCCATACTGTAGTACACCATAATAAGATTCCCAAAATAATCTATATTAACAATAAAAATTACATAATATTGTAAAAGAGAATTAATGAGAATGATTTACGTTTGCGTTATTTAAACTTATTCTATTGTGTCGTCGCGTGACACCGTCGGGCTTGTGCACTTACGAGTCATTCGTGCTACGCAGTTAGGCGGAACGGTTGTTGGTTAAATTAGTGAAGCCAATAACCCATTTAACGATTATCGTTTAAATGTGCGAGGTGGTTCAAATTTGAACAAAGATTATTGTGTGATCTCCGGTTGAAGGCTATGCAATTTGAACGACAGAAAATTTATTTGGTTCTCCTATTAGTTGTAATGGATGCACTATGTATGCCCCACAACATTCATTTTAAGACACCCCTATAAAATTGAAGGTGGAAAATACCTGGCGAATATCCCCGTAACCAGTTTCAGCGAAAGGTGAATTTGACAGTATTCAAAAACAAAATTTTCACCTGGTTTTTCAAGGCTCCATCAGTGACGTGCGACAACACTAGTCCGTAATGACGCACGTCACTGGCGCGACAATAGCTCGTAATGACGCGCGACACTCTAGCGACATTAGGTCGTAATGACGCGCGACACTGGCGCGACACTAGCTCGTAATGATGCACGACACTGGCTCGTAATAACGCGCGACATTGTCTCCTACTGTCGCACGTCACTGGCCCCTGATGACGCGCGTCATTTGCTCCTACTGACGCGCGTCACTTGCTCCTATTGACGCGCGACACAGTCATCAAATGACGCGCGACATTGTCATCTATTGACGCGCGACACTGTAAACAAATGACGCGCGACACTGTCTTGTATTGACGCGCGACACTGTAAACAAATGACGCGCGACACTGTCTTGTATTGACGCGCGACACTGTAATCAAATGACGCGCGACACTGTAAACACATGACGCGCGACACAGCCTTCTATTGACGCGCGACACTGCCTTCTATTGACGCGCGTCATTAGAAGCAAATGACGCACGTCAATAGGGGACAGTGACGCCCTATTTAGGTTATAAATACCCTTGTGCCGCTCATTTTCTCATTTTTGTTTTCCCGTTCTTGAATTTTTGCAGGTCTAAATCTTTGACAAAGACGCAATTACAGCTATAATGTCGACTTCACATGCTTCCCAATTGCAAGTTCAGCAAGAAAATGAAGAGAATCCAACTCAATCGATTTCCAAGATAACCTACAGGAATCCCTTATGCCCTCACATCCATACGGCTTTAAAGATGTCTTCAGAATATCAAGCTATAATGGAAGAGTGTGAATTTACAGGGCTCGTTAATATGCCCCATTTCGAAACAGATCCGGATCTTTTGAATTACCTTCTGTCATCCTACAATTCCGAGGACGGTATATTTTATGTTACTCTGAACGATGGCCAAATGTTCCAATTCACTATTGAAGCAAATGACATACATCGGTTTACGGGCCTTCCTATCAGAGATGTACCAACTGTGACAACCAAGGCAACACTCGTGGAAGATGACAAGAAATTTCTCGAATCAACGTACGGTTTCCATGTTGATTGTAAGTATAATTCATTTTAATTCATATTTTTTAATCTGTTTTTTATTCTGATACAATTTTCTGTTATAAATTTATAGTAATTTTCACTGTTTCGCATTTGCAGCCCATGTCAATAAATCCAGGCGTGGTGTAGATACACAATCAATTGCACACCACTTTCTTGCTGCACTTATTGCGTTTTTTCAAGCCAGAATTGTTTTGCAGGGTCGCCAAACAGATATACCAAATTGGGCCATTGCATACATTTGTGCCACTATCTCAAAACGAAAATTCGATTGGTGCACATTTCTATCCAAAAAAATAAGAACTGACATATCAAATTCAAAAATCTCAGATAAACCTTTCATTTATTCAACAAACTATCTCCTCGGCTTCTACTATGAGGCACTTTTAAATTTAAAACATAAACAAATTCCTACTTGCTCTGATGAGGCTTTGAAGAAATTCTCAATTCCATTTGCAGAACAACAGGTATAAACTATTTAGTTTGTAATTGTATTACAATTTTCTTCATTACAGTGCACAGTTATTAAAACTTAAATTTTAATGTTTTGCAGAGAAGATATCTTGAAGCCATTCCCAAAAAAAAAAGATGTCGAGAGGAAGAGGCCAACTACACGCGGAGGCTTCGGGGGACTCCCAATCTGAAATGGAAGCTCACTCCTCTCCAAACCCTCAACAGTTTGAACTCGTTAAACGCCAGAGAAGTAATACATTCTCATATATTATTTACAAATTCCAAAGTTGCAGATTTATTTTTCAATTTAAATTTTAACCAAATGAATTGACAACATTTAATATTGATGAATTGCAGGGACTATGGAACCTTCTTCCCCAACTCACTCCATACAGTCGCATGCATTGATATCTTCTGAACAGCCACTGAGTACAACTCCTACAAGGCCACCCGTAGCACCGAAAAAAACAACCCCTCGACAACAAGGTACAACTTTTCTATAGAACGTTTAATTTCGTAGTTTTGACTTTATGAATTGTTTTAATATTTTTCATTTTTTCTTGTACTTTTCAGCACATGTCAGTCATGGTCAAACCACGGCACCGACACCCACTCAACCATTAATTTTTAAAATGCCAACCAGAGGAACAGTGAAAAAGACCATTGGTAAACGCATGAGTTTTGCTCCGGCCCCTAGTGGGACACTAAACCTTGACTCCTCGTTTCGAATTCCAACTCTATCACTTGGTGGCTTGCCCAGCGCAACGGGCATATCTGTTTTGAACAATATAAATTTAGATGAAGATTATTTGGGCATTGATAGCAATGACCCAACTGGTTTTTTCGATACCCGCGAGATGATTCAAGGCCAGCAGGTATACTTCAAATTTCAATTTTAATATGCTTTACAATTTTTAATTACATTCTGATTTAAATTTATTTATCTAAATCTTGATTTATTTTTTCAAAAACAGGATCAGCCCACCCAAAGACAGAAACAAGGAGCAGTTGATCTTGGTGAAAGCCCCCACACTTCTCCAGCAAGATCGTCTGCATCAGATTCAGATAGTGAAGAGTTTCCACCTTTTCCTTTGGAGAACTTAATTGGTAATGATTGTCAATCCCATGTCAGTGAGTTTATTATTCCTCAAATCCAACAGCTTATAGAATGGGAGAGAAGGGCTAAAGTTCTTATCAATGAGATTATTAGTCGTTATGAAAATTATTGGCAACGGGATAGTTTATACGCTGCAGTCCAGAATCAACCTGCGAAGATGGATTCCTTACTTACCCAAGTAAGATGTGGGACTGTCACGTTTAACAACGACTATAAAGATGGCATTTTAGATAAGGCACTAAACAAATTGGAAAATATTAGTGCCGAGGCCCAGGCATATTTTAACAAATGGTCAAAGGACAAGGATTTGGTATCAATCGCAAATGCCGAAAGAGATAGAGCGGTTGTAAGTACTATTACATTCAAACAATCATTTTTGTTAATTTGAAATTTTGAATTTACATTAATATTTTGAATTGACGTTACTCTTTTTGTGCAGTTGAAATATGAAAATTTGAAGAGTCAGGCGAAGGTTTTGCAAGTTCACTTGGAAACAGCAAAGAACAGCTTATCCGCAGCAAAAAATTTGAAGCAAAATATTGTTTTGGTTAACAAACAAAACAATACACTAAAGCGGATAATTAAAGAGCATGGTCTCGACCCTGACATCTTGTTCAAAGCCAAAGCAGCTGCTGATCCAAATTTGCTGTCGCATGGAGATGCAACAAATCAAGAAGAAAGAATTATAAAAAATCTGGACAGTGCTGCAGAAGATCTTATAAGTTCAGGGGTTATTTCTGGTGTTGGGGAAAGAGGTACAGCCAGAGTGGAAGAAGCCGTTGGGGAAGAGAGCAGAGCAGAATTTTCTAAAGAAAAAGAGGGTTTTCAAAATTAGAAACTTTTATTATTGACTAAACTTTAAATATTGAATTTGAAAACTTCTACTATTGAGTATGTACTATGCTATTTGAATTTAATTATATGGTGATTAGATGGTGACTATCATGAATTATATGTATGTTTCTTGTTTACTTGCATTGTCATGAATTGTATGTGGACGTAGATGATCAATGATGACAATTGATAATCAATGATAGATGATGATGAAAGACGATGATCAATTTAATGTGTATAATGTAAAATTTAGTGCCTAAATATCTTGTGGGACTTTAATTATCTTGAAAATTATGTCTTTGGGAAAAAATAGCAACTAAGATTTGAAACAGATCTTTACTATTTAGGATTTCTCCTTAATAGACTTATGGTGTAGGAAAATTCTATTTTAAAGAGATTCACCTCTATATTAGTGCATAATCTTTCACTAGAGAGGTTGTTTGACATCCAAAATAGTCAAGACCATTTGTCAGAAAATAACGTTTTGCTGGAAACAATCATTGATGTAGAGGCTAGATTAGCCAATTATGAAATAGTTAAATTCCAGGCCATAAGAATTAGAGCTTGGGAAATTGGTTTAAAAGATATGGTTTTGTTATCATGGATATTGTTTTGTGTAGAGTAGATTATGGAGGCTATGGAGGCTAGATTAACCAAAGTTGGAATAACCATGTGATTAAAAGATAGGTCAAGCTCGATATAGAACTTTGAAGTTTAATGTAAAACATATAAGGTTTTTATCATGAAGATTAGTCTGTATAGATCAAGTTCCTAGGTTGATGAACTGGATCATTTTTTAATATTTGATAAGGGTGAAGAATAATTGTGGATTAGAACTGGGAGGCTATAAGTTGGAATAATTTTGAGTGTATAAGAAAATATTGAAGGTTGCAAACTAGATCATAGTAAACTGTGTGTGTAAGGCTATAAGTTGGAATAATTTTGAGTGTATAAGAAAATATTGAAGGTTGCAAACTAGATCATAGTAAACAAGTATTTATGTAGAGCCTTGAAGAAGGCACACTACATTTGCAGGATTTTATGTAGAGTCAATTTTATTACTAGAAAGGATTTTAATTAGATAAAGACTCTGTCAAGTTAATTTAAATAGTTGTGATTAGTGTAGATTTGGGTGGGTGACTATAGGATCTGGAAGATAGCATTAGAATTGAGTTTTAATAACTTCATGGAGAAATCCGAAGAAGTGATGGATCTATGACAAAGCAGGGAATTTTAGGAAGAGTGTCAGGACTTATATTTATAATAGTATAATGTATTGTTTAATAGTTAATATATAATAAATTAAATATAATTCTAAGAAATCAAGAAAGAATCATCACTGGTAAGAAATTAAACATAATTGAAAATATGATAGGGTTTAGCTTACCTCTTGCGTATAAGATTGCTGTGAAATCATCAAGGGTAACGTGCTAGATCTTTGTTTTACCTGACATTGTAGACAGAGGGGTGAGTTGCCTGACATTGTCAGTCCTGAGAAGTCCCAGCAACATCTTTAAATATATAGACCAACAATATCTTTAAATAAATGATAACAAGAGCTGAAAAAATGTAAAGTAACAAACAATAAGATGATGTTGAAGAAGATACCTATTTAAAATTGAAATCATCACCGGTAATGTGCTAGATCTTTGTCTTAATAAAATTCAACACAAAAAATGGATTAGTAGATAGATGGGTGAGTTGCCTGACATTGTCAGTCCCGAGAAGTAACAGCTTCCTCGGACGGATGTCAACCCACGTTTTCAAAAAATAAAAATTTTGTATTTAACTAAATGTAAATACATACACCTGTAACATCTTTAATTATAACCAGAGCTGAAAAAATGAATAGTAACAAACAATAAGATTAAGGGGAAAAAGATACCTGCTTAAAGTTGAAATCATAACTGCCACTGGTAATGAGATAGATCTTTGTTTTAAAAAAATCCAACACGAGAAATGGATTAGTAGATAGATGGGTGAATTGCCTGACATTTTTAGTATATAGACCTGTAACATCTTTAATGATAAAGATAAAAGATAGATAAAGAAGATACCTACTTAAAGTTGAAACAATCCATTATCAATAGCTTCATCAAAGTTGATGTTGTCTTCTGTAGAATGTGACGAAGAGCCAATTACACTCTCAAGGTTGGGAATATTTGTACTTGTAGCTGTATTATTTACACCTCTTTTTTCGCAAAGGGAATTCCAGTGAGCAATTGCTCTGTCAAAAAATGAATAGTAACAAACAATAAGATTAAGGGGAAAAAGATACCTGCTTAAAGTTGAAATCATCACTGCCACTGGTAATGAGCTAGATCTGTGTTTTAAAAAAATCCAACACGAGAAATGGATTAGTAGATAGATGGGTGAATTGCCTGACATTTTTAGTATATAGACCTGTAACATCTTTAATGATAAAGATAAAAGATAGATAAAGAAGATACCTACTTAAAGTTGAAACAATCCATTATCAATAGCTTCATCAAAGTCGATGTTGTCTTCTGTAGAATGTGACGAAGAGCCAATTACACTCTCAAGGTTGGGAATATTTGTACTTGTAGCTGTATTATTTACACCTCTTCTTTCGCAAAGGGAATTCCAGTGCGCAATTGCTCTGTCAAACGGAAAGGTTTCGAGGGAGTATCGTGAAACGTAACACCTCATGCAACTTTCCAGATTTTTATCCAACCTGTTTCTCAGTTTTGATTTTATAAATGACAATGCACTGAAAACTCTTTCATCCTCCACAGACCCCAAAATCATTGTCTGGCATAACTCATATAGTCTGAAATACTCACTGATATCTTCTTGTAAGATAGAACTTTGATAGATTCCTCGCCACAGCCTTGTAATAGCACCACTTTCAGAAGGTTGATCTAAATTCTTATATTGGTTCCTCATTGTTGTTGCAAAATTTGTTGACTGAAACTTTAATAAATCGGCATTCAGTATACCTTTGATTTCCGTACCCTTGAGCTCTGACGTCTTTGTAAATTGTTCCATTATTGTACCCATTGATTTATGGAAATGCTTACTGACAAAGTCTGCACGGCCACCTTCTGTATTCCAAAAATTCGGATTCATCACACCCATGGCTTCCAGAATTTTATCTTTACAGAAACGTTCCCTAATTTCTGATGACAAGGTTTCTGAAATTTTTTTAAGCTTTATTCTTGTTTCAACTATCACAGACTCAAACAAATTACGTGTCACAGGAACATCTTCTCGTTCCGATCCTGTAATATCTTGACGTCTTTGCAAAATGTGCATTGGTATTTCCCTCCCATTAACCGAGATGCATAGGTGATCGTGGATATTAAATCTCAAAAAGGTGTTAGGATTTTTAAGATCTAATAAATCTCTCCAATTTTCAAAAACAGGTGCATCAAAACTATCCTGGGAACAGTACAATATATCAAGACTTTGACATACCATTTTCCTCATCCGTATAAAATCCACAATATAGATCAATCTGCCCTGTGCATGCTTCATCAGTGTATTGATCTCCTTTAACATTGGAAGAATACCAACCAATGTAAGCAATGTCTCCAAATCAGTTAAGCGGAACAACAGGTCCCTTGCCCTATCAACTTCATGACGGTATTTGTGCATGAAACCAACCAATGAAGGATACTCCTCACGAACTCTGCATGCTGGTTCATACAAAGAGATCCATCTAGTCTCCACATCCTTCAGAAGTTTTTTGCCGTCTGTAATTCCAATTGCAAATTTTTGGAACTCGAGAAAACGCTTTGGGCTGCTTGACATATAGGCATGAAGTTCTCTTATGAGGTCTTCTAATTTAGCAACATTTTCGTGGTTGCTTACCATTTTATACGCTAAATTCATTCTGTGAGCCATACAGTGAATTGGTAGCATATATGGGGCCACTGTTGTTTGTAATCTAACACACAGCCCTGTTCGGTGACCCTGCATGACAGATGCACCATCTGCTCCAACGCATACCAACTTCGTAGCAATTTCATAATCAGTCATACCAGCAACATCTTTCAAATGAGAAACAACTATTTTATATAGGTTTTCAGCATTGCAGTTGTCAACCATTTTCATAACACCCAACAGATGAGGAGTCCTTATATGATTTTCTAAAGTATATATGTGGATACATACCCATGCGGTGTTGTCGACTGCTGTCACTTCATCAATTGAAAGAGAGATAAAGTTTGCTTTTTTTACATTCTCTTTCAAATCTTCCTTCTCTATCATCGAGAGGCATTTTGCCATTTCCCATCCACTACTCTCAGACCAATGAGACTGAGGTACATTCAGCATTCCGTTAAATTGATACAAAACTTTGAAATCAAGGAAATCTGACATCGCCCTTCCTTTTTTAAGTATTTGAAAAAGAGTAGAGAATTGTATGAATTTTGCATGTAGATTTGTTTCTTTCATCTTACCAATATGCGATGTGATTGTTCCTCCCTTTTCCAACAGATGTCTGTGTTTTTTCTGCTCTGCCTCATATTCCGCTGCGTATCTGACATGCATGCACTCCTTTTCAGTTTTCCACCTATGTGTTTTGATTTTCTGGCCATCCGCCCCTGTTACAGTTAAATATTGTTTTCCACAATGTTTTTCTATTGTGTCCAGCTTCAGTTGCATTTTTTGTTGCTTTCCCAATTTCCACGTACATATTGTACATGTACATTCACATGGGATTTCTTCAGAATTAGATGATTGTACAGGTTCAATAAATGGAAATTTAGCTGCCCAATCAAACTTGTATGTCCTGCCAATGGTCCACATATTCTTGTTCGTTTTCAATGCTTTACTTTTTTGAGTAGAATTTTGAGCAATATCGCAATCACCTGGTTTCCTCTTTCTTGGACCAGAGTTTGATATTGATTTCTGTCTTCCATTTTGCTGAGTGTTTGTATCTGTGATATCTAGCTGCACTTCTGGTTGCACCCCAACAGGAACAATATCTTCAAGATCTGGCATATTATCGTAGGTTTCATTTGTTTGACTGTGATACTGTGCAGAATGCATGTCCACCTCAATAATACCTTCCACACAGTCAGTATTCTGATTCTTTTTGGTGGCATCTATATGATTGGTATTTACATTATCTGTATCCGCAGAGTTTCCAAAATACTTGAAGAGTGATTTCTGAGATTTCTTACTTACTTTTAGGTTATTCGTATTCTTTGAGCTGGCACCTTCCATTATTCTGAAAAGAGTCCTGCGTCAGCAAAAGAACCAAGAAGCGACTCTGTCCAGTCTCTGAGGTCTTGTCGCGCGTGAACTGTCTGAGGTCGCGCGTCAACTCTGCCCAAGTCACGCGTCAACACTTCCTCTGTCGCGCGTCAACCCTTCCTCTGTCGCGCGTCAACCCTTCCTCTGTCACGTCACTTAGCCCAAGTCGCGCGTCAGTATAGCTCTTGTCGCGCGTCAATACAGCTCTTGTCGCGCGTCAGTACAGCTCTTGTCGTGCGTCAGTACAGCTCTTGTCGCGCGTCAGTACAGCTCCTGTCGCGCGTCAATATTGCCCTTGTCGCGCGTCAACACTGCATTTGTCGCGCGTCAACAATCACAGGATAACAGTAATATGAATCTCTGGTGCTCAAGGTTATGCGAGTTCAAATTTCACAGTATTGGTAATTTGGTAAGCTACTTGAGGTATACTACCCGGCGAATCACATAGGTTTTTATAGGAGATGTTTTCAAATGAAGGCGAAGCCGACCCCCCAAAAAAAATATACTTTATATTTTAGGCGAACAGGACACCGACCCACTCCGAATAATTCACCTTTTCAAATTTTCCTAAAATGAAATTTTCGCCATATTACGAATATTCGCCGCTAAAATTATCCCTTATGTATACATGTACATGTACATATACATATACATATCTATGTATGTATATGTTTATTTATTCATTAACAACACCAGATATAAATGTGTGTGTGTGTGTGAGAGAGAGAGAGAGAGAGAGAGAGCATATATATATCCACAGACACATACACACATAAATATGTATATATGTATACCTACCCACATTGGAAGGCCCATAGGGCCGGTGTAAAATTTGGTCGCACAATGACTATGGAGGAGGCGAGTATGACTACAGAGGTGGCCGAGTAGTGAAAAACGATATAGTCACATGGTGGTGAGTGTAGGGTGGAGGCCCTAAGGGTCAAGAACGAACCAAGCCCTTGTGCCATATACTTTGCAAACGAGATATGCCCAAGGCCATAAGGGGAGAAGGGAATGGGTGGGTCACAGCCAGACCGCGACCCTTATGATTAGGTTACTATTTTTTTGGTATGTTATTTATATTATAACGTATATAGTATACGTATATATGTATTATAATATAGAATACAAGTATATATATTATAATTGTGTATAATTTAATATATATAGCTCCCTACACACTATTCTCTCTGTGTGTGTGTGTGTGTAATATTATCATTTTATTTTTATTTTATATGTTTAGTACAATTCAACTATTAACTTAAGATAAATTAATGGATAAATAAACTTATATGGTAATAACAATAACTTTATAAATTTTTGGGAATATAAATATTTATATATATTCTATCGTAAATCAACAAGGATGAATTCAACTTTGAATCATTTCACAAACAACTTGCATAATAATATTCACATGCTTTACTCTTTTAGCCTTTGTCCAACATACATAAGAATGTTATCAATCCCAAATGGACTATCAAGAAGCATTACACAATGAGTATGCATTCCTTTCAAAGAAGTGAAGTAGAATTAAAATAAAGAGAGGGAGAGAGAGAGACTTTTTTTCACAATCATATAATTATTAAATTCCCACTTCATTTCCAATGAAGAAATCAACTTAACAATAATGACATTTCATCCACAACACTGAAAAAACCATGTGATCATTTCCGTTGTACCAAGAAAGGGAGCACACTTGCTCTAAACATTAAATTACACCTTAACAAAAAAATTCACAATATCAAGGTAGATTTCCACAAATAGGAATGCAATAACATGCACTTGCCACAAAAACCAAGTTTGTAATAAGGAGAATATAACACATAATCCTTTTATTCGTAAAATACAAGTTCCAAATTTCCTCCACTTCAAGATCTTCCATTCTTCCACATACCAAACCATACCAAAGAGGAGGTGAAAGCGACATTCACCTCCCAACCATATAATGGGGAAAATCCTATCCCTATTTTCCCATGAATCCATTAACTTCCAAAAGGTCTCCTATGACCAACAACAAGACTTGAAACACAAATATCACCCAAACACATACATGCAACATCCCAAAATTGGGTCAAACATTTCTTGGGAAGGTAGGATTGTAATGTCCCCCTTTTCCTATGCCTAAGGCCTAAGGGCCAATTCGAGTCCATGCCTTGGTCATACCCAAGGGGCTAGGGACGCGATGAGCTTTTGGGTATGAATATCTAGTCCATTTTGTTATATTTATTCATTGACATAAGCATAAAGTGTTTTGGAGGGACTAGATATTATGTTTTTTCCTTAGGAAGGGGCCACATGACACTTAATATTCTAATCTTGCGTTGAGGGTCACTTTTGGACCATGGTGACTTAAAAGGGGAAAAGTAACTTAAGTTACTTTTATTTTGTTGATCCTTCCAAGGGAAAAATATGACTGGGGTTTATTGGGGCTCTTTTGCCTTAGAGAAGTTATATAAGAGTTGGGGGGAAAAAGAAGAGGGGGAAATTTTTCCATACATTTTATTGTCCTTCACGTGTAACTGTTGTTTATAAATCTACAGCTTGTGGAGTGAAATCTTACAAGAACCCTAGCTTCGGTGGTGAGAGATCCATCCCTAGCTAGTAGGGCATTCTTCGGTAGTGAGAGATCTACCTTAGCTTGTCATTTTGGAGCCACTTTCTAGGCTGTGTTACAGAGATATTATTAAAGGTTTTAGAGGAAGGATTTTGAGGTTTTTGGGGGAATTTGGAGAAGATAACCAGAGGGCTTTCAGATCAGATTTACGGCAACCATTTGGGTAGGGCTTAGCATCACTTTGAAGGCATCTTCCTCAATTTCAAACCCTTTTCCAAGCTAGGTGAATTGCAGCCTTTATTTGGAGGGTTTCCAGTTGGCCATTTTCATATCTGAATGTTGAAATATCATTTCATATATTTTCTAATGTTATTTCCAAAGTCTCATAATTTTTGGAGAGTTACAAATTTTAGAAGAGTTCTAGCTGTCTAGGGCACTCTATAATTTTCTGGCAACATTTTTAATTTCTGTAAAATTCCAAAAACACTTTTCTTATGTCCTTTATAATAATAGCAAGCTCTCTTTAAATTTTCAAGTAATTCGGGTGGATATCTTGGGAGATATTAAGTTTCTTTAGTTCGCTGCCCTAACTGTAAAAATTGGCAAAAAACAATATTTTATTTGGCTGCAAATTTTCAATATTTTGTGCATTTTAAGTGGTATCCCACAAGGGATATTTCATATGTTAACTTCCAAAAGGTCTCCATGGCCAACAAGACTTGAAACACAAATATCACCCACACACATACGTGCAACATCCCAAAATTGCACCAAGAAAAACAAGTAAATAATATTTTTGGGACACAAGAGAGAAAGGGAAAGAATTATCCATCCAAAGCACAACACACACTATCAAGTCAAACTAGGCTTGCAAAGCGAAAAAAAATAAGTCAACCCTTATACCCACTTATAATCTCCACTAAGGAACATGCATATTACCCATTGGTTCCTCTACAAGAAAATATAACCTGGATCCAATTCCATATGCCTCCCTAAACCCATAACCACTTATGATCTTTATGAAGGCTAATCTCACATCCTTTAGTTTCTCCATTAGTTTCACTTTCTTCATTTTGTCCAAAATTATCCCTCCAAATGATAAACAAGTTTCCCCAACACACAACCACGTTTACTAGCCCCACATTGGGTGCCTATTAAGTAACAAAACATCAATGAAACTTAACACATGCTCAAGTGAGCAATACAAATCACAATATTTCATCAAGATAGGGATAAGGATTAACAACCATTTTACAAGGGTAAAATCACAAAAGGAAGGTAACTCACATTGTTCTCAACTTGTCCCACAAAATTCTCAATCAATAAGCACTCCACAAGAAAATCCAATGCAATCTAAAAACCAACAATACTTCCCTAAGATTAAATGCCTCCCCCAAATTAAGGAACCAAACTTATTCAAATAGGAAAGTGCCCAAATGGAGCATACCACAAAATTGTGCCAAGTGAAAAAACCCAAAATCCCCAGATAGCCCATCTCCCAATAAGAACATAAATTTCCTTACATGCCAAAACGAGCCAAAATCCAAATCCCCAAAAAACCAACTAGCATCCATAAATTTCACTTACAATGATTTGACAAGGAAAATCCCAAAAATCTAAAAATAAGAAATAATAGAAAAACAAATTAAAACAAAATATCTCACATCAAGATTACTTGACTTGCAAGCAACCTAAAAGGATATAAACTCAAATCAAATTAAATCAAATGCACTTCCAAAGTTTTTCCTTCAAATCAACTTGCAACTAGGTATTAAGATCTTACAAAAATCAATGAAACAAGTGAAAGGAAAATTTCAAGGCAAAAAGAGGGTTTTTTTAGTCCCCAAGTGGCCAAAGAGGCCTAAAAAGGTACACCTACCATATGGGCAGGTGTAAGAAGAGTTTTAGGAGTATGAGGCAAGGTTTACTCTTCTCATGCACTTCCCAAAAGTGAACCTAAATCCAAAATTAGAATTTTATTTAAATGGAAAGTTTTCAGCCAATAAAAATAAGTTAAAACCACCCAAAAATGGCAAAACAATTAACACTTAACTTGAATCTTAAAATTTAAATTAAGAAAATGATCAAATTAGTCAAATTAACCACATAAAAGGTCCAAAGTGAAGGGAAACATAATAAATTAGGATAAAATCAACATTTAAATCACACATGTCACTTCACATAACCACCAAACCCATCTACTTCCAAGCCTGGGTGATTTATGTTGGTCAAGGATCTTTGTGGGAGTTAGTCCCCCTTCATCATCCTTGGTATGTTTTATGTTTATTTTTTGTTATATGGCTCACGAGAACCAGTTCACCACTTTCACACTTCAACACATGCATCATACCTGCTTGAAATGATAATCAACTTAAAATATGACAGCGCACAACACAATCAAACATTCATTTCATGTGAATTCACATACACACGCTTTACAATAATATTTAGAATTCCCAAAACATCAAATCGATTTATCATAATCCTCATTTCCATTAGCAAAATTTTTAATTAATAATGTTTCACATTTAACCATGAAATTTCATACGAAATTAATCAATTGCACCATTTCATACACATGCCAAAAATTCACTTATCATTTCACCATTCATCATTGACGATTAAATTTACACACACATATTTAGAAAACATTCAGATTAGTTCAAACTATACCAATATTCACAAAATCATTACCTTAAACATCGAGATGTCAAAATTCCATAATTTCACTTTACTTTACAACACTAAAAAATTAAAATGTCAACCAAATCCAATCTCTACTCATACTCCCAACACCATTTATTACTAGGGTCTACTTAGTTTGGTAATAATTAATCAAAGTTTATACATTCATCTATAACTCTCCAAATTTGGCTCATTATTTAATCTACGATAATCACGTGTATTCTCATCCCTCTCTAACACATCGAAATGATTATAAGACATCATTATATTCACAACATCAAAGTTTTATCCAAACACACTAACCATATATGTATACATATAGATATAATAAATTTTCAATAAAGTTATACATCTCAAAATGTAGTTTACCCATTATAAAACACTTAGGCACCTTGTGTTGAAGTGAACATGATCACCATAGTATAGTAAAATTCACATTACACATAACAAGAGAAGGCTAATAATAAATTACGCATTCAACATAATTATGCCCTGGATGTGTGATTAGTGGTACCTTGTCTCTAGCATATGTGACAATGTCACTTGGGATAGGTGATCTTTCACATGGTTGAACTAGATCAATACATGATGGGAAAAAATCCACCTAAGTATAAAAACATTTACGGTATCATCAGAAGTAACATGTTGAAATGAGATAAATGAGTACCTCATCATCTTTGTGCAGGAAATTCATGACATCATTATGATGGTTATTATGATTTAAACAATTGTATGAGTGCAAGCACAAAGAATATGTGATCAATTAGAAGTATTGATCCAAGACATACATTATGGCATCACATTCCATTGTAAAGGTACAAATAACATAAAAGAGTATGCTTTGTATGAAGTTAAGTAAACATTGTTGCAATTAAAGATATATTTGAGTCAATGAAGCTCTAATAGACTAAAATATGTACAAGACATACTTTTAATCATTCCCCACACTATGAAGACAATTAAGAATACTCCAAGGTATGTCCTACTGCAAATATTTCTCCACAGAATCAAAGCAACATAGATACTACCACCTCTGCCTTTCACTATAGTTAGTCAACTAACACAAGAAAAGTAGTACGAGAAACCATAATAGGACAAACAAGCAAGACAATTTTGAGGTAGGTAATAAAATTTTGAAATTTAGTTGCACAATTTTTGCTACGTGTCTATAAGCATGCCTGCATAGATTAAAAACCCTCATGAGTAGTCTATGAGGGAGTTTTCACAGATTGAAAACCTTAAAGAGTGGTCTATTGGAAAGTCTACTTAATTAAAATCCTGAAAGGGCAGTTGAATAGTTCGCAAAGGATGAAATATGGTAAATGGCATCCTTTCTGCTAATTACAAGAAGAGTATCATAATGCATAACATAATCAATATTTGAAAACCTCCCAGATCATTGAAGCAGACAAATATTTAAGTCTAAGAAATTGTTGGGAGTGCATAAGGGATTAAAAAGTTGACATTAATATATTTTATAATTTTTCTTATCTATGCTAGGCATATATAAGAAAACATGCCTAGGATAGATAGAGAATGTGAAGAGTCTCTTTTGTGTTCTTATTCAATAATAAACATTCCTATTTCATTAAATACACATATTTTTGATCATTGTCTATATCTTCCTTGAATTATGTCTAATATTTAGCTATTGTGGAATTGTGAATGAAGTCTTGTTGTATCTTTTGTGTATTGTTTAGTTGAAAGAATATGAGTTAATCTAGACTACAACATGCTGAAAATATTGATGTTGTAATCCAGGGACCTATGCTAACACCATGTACAAAGAGACTCATGCCCATCACCAATCTTTATGCTAAATAAATCAGTTGCATTCTCAACTTATTGTGGGATGAGTGGAAAATTTGAATCCAACGACACATGCTTCACAAGCAATAAAATCTACATCAACATTTAGAGAAACACTGTTCAAATATCCTTTTGTGTTATTACGGGATATAAATAAGCAACATGGACGCTTATTCCATTATGGGATCTAGACCTATATCTAGAAAAAACCTATTGCACAATAAATACATCCATTGTGTATTGGATTATGCAATGAATAAATATATATATGGCTACGAAACCATTGAAATAAATTAGTTTACTGTAGAAAAAGGACTCAATGAAAGTGGTAAGAGGGAGATAGTAAATGAGAGTGATCGAAAAATTCTCATCATCAATTTCAAGAAGAGGAAAATCTTAGCCTCATGGGCACTTTCCCTTTAAAAGGAGATAAGAAATAATTAGCTATGAATGTAAGCATAAGACCTATGATCATGAAAATTTGAAGGAAACTACATAGTTTAAATTCCCCAATAAAGAAGAAGTGGGTGCATAGATAACTAAAATTACAATGCTAGGAAAAGAAGGCACCATAATTATGGAAAAGAAGAATGGTATAAGTTGAATGAGTGTTAGAAACGAAATGAAGACACAAACAACGTCTTACAGAAATTTAGATAATCTAGAAGAAGGAAGAGAATAATGGTTCTGAAAAAAAAAGGTGAAGAGGAGTTCTACGCGATTGCTTAATGAATTGGAACACCGATTGTGCATTGGATCACACAATTATTGTGGAATTTTGATACTATCATTTGATAAGATTCAAGACTATCTTGGGGGCCAATTGACCCCAATTTTGCTATTAATAGAACCAATTACTTAATCGGTTCAATCAAGAATACATTTTGGGCCTATTTGATCCTCATTAACCTAATTATGATAATATGTTGTTATTCGGGGTTTAATTTTCTCTAATTTCATCATTAATTGAACCAATTCCTGGGTTTCCTCACTTAAATATGTAACTTAGGTCAATTTTAACCTCATTAACCTAATTGGACTACATACAATGTGATTTTGGGCTTAATTATCCATGTTTACATTACTGAGTATACCAATAAGTCAATCAGTTCAATCAAAAAACCAATTTCGGCCCTACAAACTTAAAATTTATGACTATACAATATGCTTTTGGCCTCAATTGCATCACACATTACAAATTTGGTTGATTGGTTCAATGAGAGAGGTAATTTGGCTAATTTAAGCCCTATGAAATTAATTATGATAATGCAATGTGATTTGGGGATTGATTGACATCAATAACGTCAAACATTAAACTGATTTTGACAATACGATGTAATTTGGGGTTTAATGGGCCCTAAGTACATCAGTAGCTGAAACCATTAGACAAATAGTTTAATACGAGAGGTGATTTGGGCCATTAGAGGCCCATGAACTTAATTTTGACTAGATACAATGTGTGTTGGGTCTCAATGGGCCCCATTGCATAATTTCACACACTAGAATTAGTTTATTTGTTCAACTAGAGAACCAATTTGAGACACCAATCATAATTACGACTATTTGATGTGATTTTTGACTCAATTATGCCCCTACTTATATCATGCATTACATAGTTAGTTGACTGGTTCATGAAGAGAGGAAATATGGGTCAATTTGAGCCATGTAAAACTAAATGAAACATTATGATATGAATTTTTTTGTAATATCCCTAATTACAATTCTATATGAAATAATCATTCAATCAGTTTGGAGTCGAAGGGGTAATTTTTGATGCATGAACATCACGAGAGAATTGGATATCTTCCATACGTTTTGAAATTTTGACTAAGTATGGGTGTTCACTACAATGGTGAGCAAGAAAATGGAGCAAGGAAAGAACAACACAAAAGTTGGGTGATGGCGACTAGTGCACATGGATCGCTTTGATGCTTTGTATAATGGTTTGGTTGCAAAATGCATGTTGATTACACACGGTGAAGTGAAAAATGTGTGCAAAAAATTGTGAGGAAATGGCAGTGTGTTTTATGATGTAGTGTTCTATGCAATGTCATGGTATATTCATGTGGGTTGAGCACATATCCTTGGTTTAGAGCATAACCGACACAAAATAATAGTGCACAGATGATGTGATTTGCCAACAAAACATGTCATAGGAGAAAAAAATATTCATGAAGAGAAACTACCCATAGACATGTGTCATCAAAAGAAATAAGGTTAACATACAAGCATGTATTAAATTTTATCTGATAGATCTCTAAAAATATCTGAAGAATTGATTATCCTCAACCACATGATCTAATAAATGTAGGTGGTCATGCATAAAGACAACATGGTATTTAAATGGAGCTAATGAACTCACTTCCAAAGCAGAAAGATATAGAACTTGAACAATCCTAATCAAAGTTAAGTATGATGTTTGAGGAGACAAAGTGCTGAAGAATAGAGAAGATAGACAAGTCGAGATGAACAAGTGAATCTTGTGAAGGATCCAAGAGAAACATCATTGTAATAGCTCTAAGATTTTAGATCATTTTGGTTATAAGAGTCATAATAATGGGATTAGTATTTTTATATTTTGTTAAGTATTTCAAAATCAATAGAAACATGGATCTATGTGTGTTGATCTTATGTGTATTCTAATGCAATTAATAAGTTAATATTTTTGAATTGTTATTATTATCTGTGGGTGTTGTGAGGTTTGTAAAATATAATTTTGACACATCCAAAACTCCTACAAATGTTAATAACCAAATCAAAAGCCCCTAAAATATACAAAACAACTATATATTTTCCCAAAATAGACATTATTGGAAAATTTACACCCCAAGAGCTTTAGGTTCAATGCAGAAATCTTGAAAAATGACTAAGTACTTAGTAAATTGGATTTTAAAAAACTATCTTCTAGACCGTAACTCATGGAGCTATGAGACCAATTCTATGAGGTGCAGAGTGGCCCTAATATCTTATATTTACTAAAATAAATTCAAAGTATAAGTGTTCATTTTTTATTCTTATACCTTATACTAAAGTATAAAGAATAATAAATGGAAACTTATACTTTAGTAAATATGAACCCCTTAAGCCGATGTGGTGGGAGTGGTGTGGTCAAGTCACACGGTTGTGTGCTGGTCCACCCAGTTTCAAATCCCTGAGGAAAGATCCTCTCTGGAGGTGGTTTCGCCACAAGATATGACATCTCTAAATTTCGCTTGCATTGGTTGCACTCTATTCTTCTTCGCTGCAATTGCAACACATGGTTCTTTGATACAATTGCATCACTCCTAATATTGGATACACTCTGTTGCAGATGTAGCTCATTGGGATTCTTGTTGAAATACGTTACAATTGCAACACTCTAGATTTGGCTTCACTCAGTTAGCTGGACTCATTGTTGAAATACGTTTGCAGTTGTAACACTCCATAATTTACCTTCACTCGGGTTGCTTGTGATGGTTCCTATACACACCCAAAATTGCATGTGTTACTGTTATCCAAAATTCACCCCCCCCAGGGTTAATTTGATAACATGCATCAGAATTCTCAAGTCCCAGGCAGATAAATTGATTCAGGGCAAAAATTCATGTTTCTAGGGTCCCTTCAGAAATTTTTCTAACTTCCCTGTCCAGGTCGAAGAGAGCAAGCTCTGAGAAAATGCGAGAAGGTTGTAGAAAATAAACTTGGGCCAGGAAAAATCGTGAAAATTGGCTAAGTCCTAGTCCTTGCAACAGTAGGGACGTGTGGGACAGAAAGACGCGGATCGGGCCGAAAGGTCTCTAGGCAGTCCGGAAGTGACAGGGACATCTGGGACAGAAGTACGCGGCGGGGCGCGAAAAGCTGATCCGGCCGAAAGAGGAAGAAAAACGACCAACTGCTGAGCGGGACAGTTCAGGACAAGAGTACGTGAAGGACGCGAACCGGCCGGTTCGGCCGAAATGAGAACAGGCGGCCCGCTAAGCAAATGGGACATTTGGGCCTTGAAGAAGCGAACCCGCCCGGATCGGCCGAAAAGGAGAACTTTCGCACTAACTGCATTGGGACATCTGGGACAAAGATACGCGAACCGGCCGGTTCGGCCGAAATGAGAACAAACAGTACGGAGGCAAATGGGACATCTGGGCCGCGAGGGACGTGAACCGGCCGAATCGGGCGAACCAGAAGATTTTGTCCCAAGCAGCACTGGGACATCCGGGACAAACGGATGCGGTGGACGCGAAGGAGCCGAAAGGGCTGAGAACCAACCAAATCATGACACGTGTCACAAAGGAAATGGTCAAAAAGTCAAAGGGTGAGTTTTGAAGGGTCAGCCTGAACCAATGGGATAGTGCCACGTGTCCCAGCTAGGGCCCACAAGGAAATTTCAAAAGAAAGCCCGCCGAGAGGGTGGAGGAGAGAGTGTTGCTCAGCGAATCAGAACCTGCCACGTGTCATCCAGGTGGCAGAGCATGGGAAGAAATTTAAAAATCTGTTTTCGCCTGTTTTGTGCCCTAAATCTTCAGATCGACATATCTTTCGATCCAGAGCTCGGATTTGCACGTTCTTTATATCAACGGAAATCTTGTGAGATTCTCTACATGATTCCGGGGTCAATCTTGCATTTTGGTTCAGTTTGGTGAGAGAAAATCAAGAAATGCCCCTGGCGTGAAATAACAAGCAGAAGTAATGCTTCAACAAACAACTTTAATGCAGCAAACAGTTCGCCGCTTCTATTAGACAGCCCGTCGTTTTGCCAGAATCCGCCACTTCTGTCATAATGAGATGAATTGAATGCAACCTGGAGGTGGGTTGGAGTAGATTTGGCTTTCCCCTCTCTCTTTCCTCTCTCATTCTTTCTATATATTGTAAAGGGGAGCTTCTTTTCAAGGGTCGAACATTTTTCTGTTTTGCCTCTCCCTTCTTCTCCTCAGGTGAATTTGTGGAGTTCGAACCTCTCATTTGAACTGTAATACTATTCTACCTTATGGCATTCTGTAGTGTATTGTATCAATCTTTGGAGCAAGTAATGCATGTCTGTGGATGATTCTCAGCCCTCTCTGTGTTCATTTTTACAGTCTTTCACTACAGGTTTTTGTCATCTGTGCATGATCTTATATCACATTCAAATGGTCTGTGTTTACTGGCAAAATAGGTGTTCTTCATTCCTCGGTGCATCACCTTTATTAGCTTAGATTTATTTTATGCATCTTCTTACCTTGTCTCCTTGGCAGATTAGATTAGGTTTTGAGAAAACCCTTTGCATATTTCGTGTGCATCTAAACAGAGGAATAGGAACCAGCCTTCTCTGGAGAATCCTTTCTCATTTTTTCAAGTCCCACACTTGGAGAAAGGATTCAATGTTATGCAATCACACTGGATGCCAAACTGATCAACCTAGAAACCTGATCTGCATCTAGGGGTGTTGTGATTTTGCACTAACAGTTACATTGTCAGAAAATGGTTACAAAAGTCACTAATGATGATTCACATCCTTTCAGAAGATGTTCTACTCCAAAACCCATATGCAGTGTATATTTGTAGCCTAGACATCCTTATATAGCTTTTCCACACCTTTTCCAGATTCCCGCTTCATTTTGTGCATGTTTTTTCCTTTAGTGCCAAGACCGCTGCCTGGGCGGCAGTTCTAAAACCGCCGGCCCAGGTAGGGTGGTGATCCTGAGCAATTTTTCTAGATTCCATCATGCATGTTTTTAACATGTGACGATTCACTTAACTTCACTTTTAGGACGCGTTTGTGAACTGATTTTTCTAAAAATGGTTTTGATTGCTTGGTTCTCCTTACCTCTTCTATTTTTGCATGTGATTTAGTTAGTTGGAACTGCCTCTTCTTACCTTATGCATGAAGGCACATCCCAACCATAATTATTATATATTCCATGCTTATGTTCAAGTAAAAGGCCTGAGAATTTTTGTGTATCTTGCATATTATTGCTGCCACAATCCTGCTAGGAATTTCATCTCATATCTCTTGTGCTATCTCTCTTGTACTGTGCATTGCAACTAGACTGCCTTCAAGTTGTCATTGCTCAAGCGTCTTCTTCTGTTGTTGTTCTTGCATTCCCAATTCCTTGGACTCATATGAACACACAAAGAAAGAAAGGATCAAACTGAGGGGACAAACATAGATACAACTAGATTTTCCAAAGCTCTTGTTTATCTAGGTTAGAATTACTTGTTTGTTTGCTTCATTTGCCAAATTGTCAATTTTGAACCATTAGTTTCAATTACACATCATATAGAATAGTAAAATTGTTCATTTGAATTAATTAGGCAATTACAAGTAGATCAAATCATTAGAAAGTTTGCTCTTTGACACTACTGGGGGAAGTTGTGGGGAACAATAACTATTTCAAGGTCATGATTCATTCTTCACCTCTGAGGTACGTTTGAAGGGTTTTGATTAGATTAGGTTATTTGTTTTAGATTTAGATTCACATATTCACACAAGTAACCAACTACATCTGACTGATTACTTGTCTTTAGTTTGCTTATTAGATTATAATGTGTTGTTTTAAAATCTAGAAAAGATAAAAAAACATTTACTTTTATTAGATTAGTTTGCTTTCATTGTTTTGCTCTGATATATTGTGAAAATGCCAAAAACATAGATTAGGTTCCCTTTTATAGTTAGTTTTTTTTACCAGAATCATTTCAATTTCATTATGTATGACCATCAAAAACCCACAACAAGAAAAGACATATAGTTGTAATCCTTTGGTCCCCACAACCCAATGGGCCAGAGTTGATAACAAATATTGCTACAAGTTTACATTTGAAAATTTTATGCACACCTGCTACATTCTCTGAGAAAATAGAACAACTAAACATGCTAAACATCACTGCTAATCAAGCCTACGATTATTGGACTGCTCTTGGCAACAGGGTTTGATTACGCGTATGACCATAACAGGACCATAGCCTCCATGAGTTTTTAGTTGTGATCCTCAGGTCCCACAACCCAACGATCCTACTAATTAAATTAGATATCGACATTGGTTTGCATGTATCAGTATTTAGATCATCACCAATTTTACCCGATATCATTGCACAAATTTCATTATTGAACATAGCAGCTAATTAGGCTAAGACCTGTGGACCAGACCGGAGAATCGTCCATAGTCCCAGCAACTGCACTACACCTCTCGTTCTTACTTCCATGACCTTGTCTTGAGATCTATACGAGGCGCTCGTAGATCAATTTCCGTGGGGTTCAACAACCAGTGAATAGAATCTCGACAGAGCTCGATATTGACTGGAGTCTCCGAGTAGCTATCATAACGGATCGATCAATCATGCCACTTCAGGTTAGGAGAGAATTATTTGCCTTAGATTCGTAAATCCCATTATTTCATGTCGAATATATAAGGCTACCTCATTAGATTATCCATCACCACCACATACACATTCATTTCTATTCTACACCGGCTGTCTCGGCACGACCTCGGGAAGTCGGGTGCGAAGAAGGTCATGTGTTGATTTTCTTTTGTATAGTTCCCTTATTATAACAAGGATACATGTCCTTCCAAAAAACCCTCAATTCACCCTTAATCAAAAAATATGAACCCCCTAACCTGTCTTGCATCTTCAAAACATTACAAGAATATTTAACAACAAAAATGTGCACATGCTATAACGTGTACACATTTTAGGCTTGATAAATCGAGGTTGTAAGTGCAAAAAAAATCCATTTATGCCATGATAAACACTAAATATTTCATATAATGATTTCATAAAAACATGACTACTACGATGATAAAATTGTCCTCTTTCTAAATATATGATTTATTTATTTTTTTACTATTATAAGGTCTCCATCTATATTAATTTGTAACCATGTCTTTTTATGACTATATTTATTGTAACTATGCATGTCTTTCTTTCTTTATGTACTTTTTTTTTCTTTCATCCAAAATGGATAAAAATTATACAACCCCAAATTAGGACTAATCCTATACACATTAAAAAATAAAAAAATTGACATTTTTTGAGGGTAGTTAGGAGGGGTGTACATGTTGAACCCTATTGCATTGGGTGTTATCATTGATGTCAAGTGGAATTGATGGAAAATGTGTGAGTGGTGAAGTGAGGCTCAGTAATGGTGGTTGGAGTTCATTAGTAGTGGTCACATGGTGGTTTCTCTGTCATTAAGGATGAATTCAAGGTGTTGTAAACTTGGTCAGTAAGGTAGGAGCTCACTGGAGGTGTGGAGAAGCTTAGGTTTATCTAGGATTACCCACAGGTATGATATGGCACCTCAAGGATGTTCAAGAGCTTATAGGATGGTCATCAGGTCAAGTGGTGGAAGTCACATTTGGAACTAGTCCATTTAGGCCCAGTTTTGGAGCCTAGCAAGGTGAAAGAGCACAAAAAATGTCCTGAAAATCCTAGGTAAGCATGGCAGGAACCTAATAACACTTACCTAGAGCATGTAGAATCATCTACAAGGTTTAATTTAGCTCTTGGAAGCAAAATTCAAGTTCTCACCAAAATTGCCTTTGAGAATCGACAAGTGAATGTTGAGATAAATGAGATTGGTCCAAGTTGTACAGGAAAAAATTTATTTATGAGGAAACCATGTTATGGAGCAATGTATAGGGATGTTTTTTAGTGCTTTATATCAATTTTTATCAAGTTTTGAAGAATATTGTGAAAGTTATTCAAGTTTTTCTAAAATTGGTTTCTTAAGGAATGCAAACTGAGCACTCTTATCTTCTTAGAATCCAAAAAATTATTGAGCTTTCTTCTTTGAATAAATCATAGAAAGAATTTTTGAAGAGAACTCCAAGACTGATCTTTTGTAAAAAGTTTGAGGGAAATTGGATAAGAAACAAAATAAGTTCTCTTCGTTTTTCTAACCCTATTTTTCTCTCCTTCTTGAATCGATAGGCGTGAAATGAGTGTGTTTGTTACCAAAATAGTTATGCAAGTTATTTCAAGTTCTCAAGTATTGAAAATGAGGTGGTCTCAAAGGTCCATTAGTGATGCCTTTCAAGCATAGCTCAGTGTCTGCAACATATTAGTGTCTGTAAATTTGTTTAATAACAGTCATGGTGTTGAAAGGCTCGGGTATGGTCATGGTTTTGTTAAACTCAATTGCTAAGATAGTACTATGGTTATCATTTCCCTCTACAGGAAAATAAAGGATGAGAAACAGATCTTGGTATGCTCTTGTGATGAATTTTTGAAGGTTAAATTTTATTCAAGGTCTCTAAACTACCTTGTTCAGTGCATGACCAAGCAGTCTGACCTCTAAATTATACTTGTACAGTCTCTTCTTCAAGGTTTTGCATCTACATGCTCTGCATTTAAAGTTAGTGAAAGTGATGTCTATACTCTATTTGGAGGGTGTCTTCCATAAGAAGATCATGTAAAGTGAGTGTGTGTTAACAAGGAGAGCACAAGTTTCAGTCTGCCCTGTAAGTGCATCTAGAAATAATGACCACAAAGCTCAAATTGCCTTTTCTCAGGTCAAGCTTGTGTTTTTTGGTGATGAAAATCAAGACAATAAGGTGTTTCAACATTTATTCCTTTCAAAAACAATGCTCTAAGTGCCAAATACATAGAGTGTTATGTAAATTTGTTCATGATTGAGAACTATGCATTAGCTCATTGTAATAGTCAAGGACAACTAAGAATGTATCAACCTTTGTGAGTCTCTCACTCCATCTTATGAACATGAAACCTTGAACTTGAAGAAAAGACATCCATTAAAGTGGTCCTATATATCTTATGATGAAGAAATGAGATCTAAGAAGGTAACAAATTGTTAAACAGAGAATAAGGGTTTGTTTCTTAAAAGCCTAACACTGTAGAATTCTAAAGGATGAGGCAATACGATCTGGTTGGAATGACACCAAGCACTCTATGTAGGTGTGAAGCTATAAAACCACCTTCTACTCTCTCAATAACGTTCTTACTGTCATCTTTGAGTAATATTGCATGTGTTTCAGTCATATCTTCTAGTTTTGCAGGTATGTGTGAACCAAAACTATGTGTACCCAATTGGATTTCATTTTTTCTTGAGAAGAGTTGTGCTAATGTGAGATCTTGAAGGTTTTGGTTGCTTCAAATAGTGTCTCCAAGATGTGTAAACAACTATTTACTTTCCCCTATGCGTAGATTAAATAATCACTGATTGCAAATGAAGAACTTCAAAACTGTGATCCCCCCATCTAAAAATAAGACCTTGAATGATATGGTTTTTGACTCTAACCAATTCTCAAAACACCTGTGATTGATTTGGGAATCATGGATATATCATGAAAATTTCCACTTGACCTGGTATGAGTAGATACTCTAAGACTCGGGACTGTGAAGAGCTTTCTTTGGTAAGTTGTGAGTTATCTATTTATGTAGAAGATTGTTTGGATTAGCTTGTGCTCTAACCATTTTTAAAAGATTTTGAAGTTGTGAGACATACCTTGCATGTATCATGAACACTTGGTACAAGGACAAATATCCTTCTTTTTCTAAGTATCAAGGTTGCAACAATTATTGCTTGCCCTCAATGAACCCTTTTTAGGTCAAATGGAAGAGTGAAGCGAAATTGCGAAGAGTTGAAAGTAAATGGAGGTTACAAAGGCTGTTGGGAACATTTGCAATGTGCTCATCTGGTTGTAACTCCCTCTACAAGGTCAGAAATTTGTGCTCATCTAGTTATAAGCTTGATGCAGATCATGACATCTTTTATATCAGTTACAAAATGTCATTGTACAGAGGTCAGAGATCTTCCTTCAATGGTTAGAGGTATTTAGAGGTTATTATTGGTCATTAGTTGAGGTCAGGGGTATCCTAATAAGCCTGAAAAGTCATTGCTAACGAATGAAATTGAATAAATGACCACAATAACCCCTTGTGGTAGTTTATGAAGAGCTCTTTATCTCCCTTGTACTTGCATTAAGAGTGGGATATGAAAAGCTCTCATGTATGGAGTTGAAAAGCCATGTTAATGTAAGCAGTTGTCTACAAAACTAAGTCTGATGCTTGAGGAAAGGTGAGAAGCGAGGTAGATCTTGGCAATATATATGTTGAAGGAAAAAGTGTATGTAACAGATATATAGGTGTGAAAATTTTGCAGACCCTAGCTAATGCATATAGTTGAAATAAATGAAGAGTGTGCATGATGAATTCAATGTAGAGAGTATGAAAGGATGATTCTTATAAAGATGGTGGGCATATTGAGTGGATAGAGAGTTGTATTTTTGAATGGATATATGAAATGAAATCAGATATACATAGAGTCATTTAAAGATGTTTGAGATGGCCATCTTCATGGAGTAAGAGAGCATAATTGAGTGTGAAAATTACACTTGAAGACCTGATATCGAACTTATGAGATCAATTGTACAAATGTGAGATTGAAAATATAGTTGATTAAGACATGGTGATCTGCTAATAGGTACATATGAATGAAGAAGTGATTCTCATGAAAAGGAATTGAAGTATGATAAATAACCTTGCACTACATGGGTGTATGTAACAGAGTGAGAGAGTGGAATTTGATGATAAATTGTTCTTGAAATCAACCTTGCATGAAAGAGGTTTTTAGTAAAGAAATCAAGTAGAAAGTGAGATTGAGAAGAGAAGAAGAGTGAGCTAATCTAATTGTCACTATCAATTGTATGAGACAAAAGTTTTAGTGTGATAAAAATATTGAAAAATCCTAAGTTGTAGCTTAACAGGAGGGAGTAGTTGCTTCCTTGTGAGTTGAGGCTTGCTAGAACAAACATGTAGAAGCCTAGTTGTTATTTGGGAGTTGAAGCTTCCAGACAAGTTGAATCTTGTCAAAGATTGAGTAGTAGCTTGGCCAAATCTTGGAGTCACAGCTCCATGTTGAGTAAATGCTCAACTTGAAATCAATGTACATTTACATGACTTTCTTGTCCTAAGCGAGTTTTTGATTTCAGTGGGTTTCCCTCCCAGTTTGGGTTTCCCACATTAAATCATGTCTCTGTGTACTTTCTCTCATTTTAGCTACTTGTGGATGTTGTTTTGGTTTTGATGTTACAAATTATGTGAATTGAATTGTGAGTTAAAAATTGAGAAGACACTAATTCACCCCCTCTCAATGTCCTAATTTCTAACATTACAATCAACTATCCTTTATTTATCAATTTTCACAATCTTTTCACATGAAAAATCATTAAAAAAATACTCAATAATTTTTTTTTAAAATGTGTCCTAAACTAGATGTTCTTATATATAACTTTCTACCAAAAGTTTTTTTAAAAATATAAATCAATACTCAAAAAATGTGGGGGGCACGATCAACTATCTATAGTTTTTAAAAAATCAGGAGCACTTCTTTGAATTTTATCCCTTGACCCACTTATACTTGACCATTTAGAAAAAATAGTAGTTTAGAAACTAGACTCGAAATTCTACAATTCATGTTTTCATGACATCTTCAAAGTTTTAGTGCAACCATCTCAAATAATTCGTACAAATTAAGGTTTCTCGTTTTGAAAAAAGGGTCCAATTAAAACCCCCTTTTAACCCCATCTCCATACACTTACTTGCATGTAGTCACATAGGAAGAGATGATAGACATGTGACATATTGTTTACTTTCAAGTTGATCCTATATAAGCCATGTGTGAGTATGAGTTGTTGCATACATTATAACAACTTAAATAAAATTTATTCACGTTGGAGTTTTCCCTCTAGTGTAAGTAAATTTCTATGCTTGAGATATGTCTTCTTCAAAGTTTAAAATTTATCAATTGAGAAGGACAATGGGAATTCTAAGTTGGGGCAAGGTAGAGATAGATCCATCATCACCATTGTTGATTTCATTATTCCATAAAATACAGTAAGGTCATATGCCCAAAAATAATATGAATTGTTAGAGAAAGATACGATTGAAATTAATAAGCATTTTAAATGTATTCAAGTCTTTTTTTTAGGTAAGGGTGATTGGAATTTTCATCACGAATTTGAGGTGCTTCCTATTTGTTAGTTTTCCACTCCATAAGTGCTAACTATATAATCTTAGTCATGATATAAGAGTACATACTAACTACATTTATGTACTGATATCTTTTAAATTTGTATTATTGTAATTTAATGGCTTACTACCTTTCTCCATTTCTCCATAATAGCTTGATAGAATCACCTTTTCACCTTTTTTATTATGGACAAGTATCCTCCCACTCAAAATACTTCAGTGGATTTTTTTATTAGGTTGCTTTCCATATTGGAGAAAATGTAAAGCACCATATTTTGTTCCAAAAAAATGCATAAAGGAAATCTAATTAAACTTATGTGATGACATGGTTTTCTTTTAAAAAGGAGTTGCAACAAGTACAATTGTAATTAATGTAACCAATTTTGATATTGTACCATATCATTTCCATCCAAAGGGGATTGATGATAGATTTTTTATTTTAGATAAATATAAAATATCATTAGCTTAGTTTATTTGGTAGCGTATAATTAATTTAAAGTAGGAGCATTTAGGTTCCTAAACAATCTACATCAAACAAAAATAGTTGGAGTAGTTGTTTGCATGTTTTTATGGTTATTTATGTTTTTTTAGTATCATCAAAAGAATTTAAAAGGTTTGTTAAGTATCTTATAGGGTTTAGAACACATTAGGGAAGTTAGTGCAAGATAGTAGTTAAATGACACGACATAAAGATGTGTTTGTCAATAGTAAACATTGTTTGTAGGAATTGGATGATTGAAATGGATTGTAACATCTTTATGTTTTACATGTCTTAAGAAGGATGGCGCAATGCATTAGATTAGCACAACACTTAAGAATTTGACATAAGACCATGAAATATCATACGGTTGCAAAATTTACGTCACCCTTCGTATTTACACTTTTATAAGATAATTCATTTTAGGGATTCACGATATCACCATAAGTTCATCTTGATGATGCACATCTACATCATGAGAAAACATGCAATGATTTACTTAGAAAACTATTGTGGAGAAAATCCACACACAATATTTATATGGTAAGTTGTTGAGCACTCTTTTTTGAGTGCGACATAATATTAAATTGTAGAAAATTAACCGCAATACACTCTCAACTTACTCTTTCTCAGTAAATAATTACAATTAAATAAACATAAAAGTTAAAGTCTCCATTCTTTAATATTATCCCCCAACAAACAAACCAAAAAAAAAAATCATCCAACAAACTACATATACATTTCCATCCTCCATAGTGCTAAATATGATACATTGACAACAAAAGGCCTTTAATAACATCAACATCTCAATGGATGCACGAGTTGACATGAACAGACGACGCAATTATTCTTGACAGCTTTGCATTCGCTATCCTATCTGCCCCAACGCCAAATCTCCCTTTCTCATTATGGTCATCTTCCTCAAATAATTCAGAAAAACCCAGCTTCGTCTTCAATTTTTCCTCTAAATTTAGGGCATCGGACGGAGTATTCACGGGTGTATCGAAGCAAATATATCTTCCACTGGCTCCTCCTCCACCCATTTCTTCGTATACAGAAACATGTGCCTCTGCTGCCCTTCGTACGTCCACTGTTGCCATGACACCTTTCTCGTACATTTCTCTTCCACCTGCAAAAACAGAATTAAAAGTGAGGGACCATGTCCATTTTTGGCCAAAAAAAACTAGTTTTTTTGTTTTTCATGTAACCTGTACCTTTGAGGTAAGCAATGGAGGAATTGGAATGGGAAGAAGAAAAAGCAGGGCCTGTGAGCAGGGCTGGGCAGATGGTCACCATGTTGAGCTCTCCCCTTTCTTCAGCAGCTCTCCAGGCAGCTTTCTCTGCCATTGTTTTCGACAGTGCAAACCATAACTGCAACCAATTCATCAGTGTGCAATTTCACATTCAGTGTTAGCAGAAACCCAAAAGAATGTGAAGAAATTAATTCAAAAAGTAAATAATTTCTTTTTGAGATTGATTTAAAGTACTGCTACTAAAATCATGGAATTTTTATCATACCTTTTTCTCCCTACATAAATATGTGTCACTCCAGCATTTCTCATCCACCACAAAAGAAGAATCAGTTTCTTGGGTGTTCCAGATACAGGCAGCCAATGAAGATGTGAATACCAGCCTTCTTACAGAGGATGTTACTGAGCAGGCTTCTACAACTTTCTCTGCTCCTCTTACTTCCAAATTGACCATATGCTCCTGCATGAGGATTGTTATCAGCAACATCACCATCATAATCTCACTACCAGTTAAGGGTTCGATTCCAGCAAGCTACCCTTATTCCCCATGAGGAAACAGACAATTCTTGAAACAATCAAAGTACAGAAATAGATCATTCTTGAAAAATGATGACACTTACAGTGAAACCAGAGACGCCATATGGATCAATAAAAGAGGACGTATGGAAGACTCCATAACACCCATCAAAAACCTGAGACAGAGCAGAAGCGTCATCGACAGCAATATTGCCCACAACTCCCATCACTCTGTTCGAAAACGCTGCAAATTCCTCCATCTCCCTCAGCTTGTGAAGCTCCTCTGAAACCAGACACAAACATTGAAATTACAGAAGCTCTCTCTTTCCATGAAAAGTAAACACCCAATACAAACTTATCATCCACAACTGTGGCTAACCTGACTAGAGATTAAAAAAATTGATTTTTTGTTGGGTAGGCTTGAGAGCCCAATACCTGTGTTATCAACTGTAACACGCACAATATATCCTCGCTGCAGCAACTGTACGGTAATCCAGAGCCCTAGATAGGAGGTGCCACTCGTGACACAGACCACCTTTGGCGGCACGAAACCCATTTTTCCCTTCCGAAATGCCTTGGCATCCCACCCTTGTGGAAAATAGCAGTCCGTAGACTCCACCATCGCCATTGCAGCCTGCTGCAAGCCAATAAAAAAGTGCAGGTGGGTGGGGTGGGCTTTGGAATTTATGTTCTGTTAGACGGAGGGTTTTAAACAATGAAAAAGAAGTAGTTGTGGGGGTGTGCCACACCTAATCTTCAATAACCTTCCAAATCGAAAACGAATGAGAAAGACCCGCTGTAGTTAATGTGGTGACGACGATGATAGATACAGACTCAGTATGTAGGTGAAGGGTCGTAGTCGTGCCATGTGGCCGGCACCTTCCCTTCATCGAGCGACACTTCCGTTTCCACGTAAACTACGTTGCAACTTGCATCCATACGATCCAAAATCTTTCACATACTCCACAAATTTCTGCAGTATGGGAAGCGTCCCACAGCTTTTTTTGCGCGAAAAAAATATTCGGCGGGGGAGAATTGACCTGAAAGATAAGGTTTGACTAGGGAGAATAAAATATCAAATTTGATAATGATAAGATCGTAGTCATTCCGATATCTTCTCCCACGTAAACATCACCAAATTAGTGTGTTTTTTTTGGGGCATTTTTTGGGCATTTTTTTTGGTGTTTCGTTGTAAGTTTGTTTGCATATGGAGTCCCATAGAGTGTTTGGTCTGTAGACGTCATTAAAAACTTTCATTCATTCATTGTGTTAATTACTTGCTAAATTGTTTATCCTTTTTTAGAGCATTTATTACTTGTTAACGTATGAATTGTTAAAGTGTTTTTAAAATTTAAAACGTATTTTTAAGGTTCTTTATTTATCTTCTTTATGTGAAAAATGAAAGATATAAGAGGGAGATCAAAATGACAATTTCACTCGAGAACATGGAAATTTGTTATAATCATTTTTAAAATTAATATATAAAAATGAATTTCTGTTTATGTCAAGTGAAAGTTTTCACTGGTAATTGAGTTAGATGATTGATTTTTATGACATTTTTATTTCGTGTGTATTTTAAGTCATTTTAAAATGACTCTCATGAATAGTTATTAAGAAGATTAATTTTAACTTTTAACCCTCTAGCCTCTTTTTCCATTGACTAAAGAATGTAGTACTTAAAAAAAAATTACAATTTAAATTTATCTAATCTAATTGGTAGGCGATTTGAGAATGATAGACTTGAAGTTTGATCTTATCTAATTTGTAGGCGACATCTTTATGTTTTTAATCTAAAAAATAAGTTTTAATATAAAATAATTATTTTGAACAAGGTGTCCCTTATCCATACTCTTTTCTTAATCTAGACAAAAAATTCTAATATAAAACTAGCAATCGCATGTGTACAATGCAATGTGAACGCCGAACGATATAAGTTTTTTTAATTTTGACCATTGAGATTCCTCCATTTATTGGGTTAGAGATTATTACTCCTTGAATTAATTGTATTAGTCCCCTGATCTAGGTGTTCCAAATGTGGATCGTATACCCTATGCCTTGTCAGCGCAAAATTTAGAAAAATCATTCACTAAAATTATTGAACAGTTAATTGTCACGTGGTTGCTTAACCTATTAAACAATTGTCATTTTTTGAGAAATTAATAATCTTTAATATTTCACAAGGTATAAAATGCAAATACATGTCATAACCTCATAAACTCATTTTTCTTGTCTATCAATCCCTAACTAATGCAATTTATGTTTGGCAACACCGCACAAATACTAACATTTTACAAGAATACATGCATACATATGTAATAAGACAAATAGGCCAATACACAACATCAGACATGTCAATTAACCATAAATGACAATTATGTATAAGATATGATGACCATTTGAAATCAACTAAAGGCATATTATTAACCTTTCCCACTATAAGGTAAGAACGAACTTCATGTTTCATGAGTAAGCATCCAAAAAGTATGATAGAGGTGAGAAATGGTAATGAATTTATTGTGTATCAGATTAAATATACAAATAAAAGTTGAGCTTATTCAGGATGCCATTATCCCCTGGAATGAAGTTAATTCAAATGAATATTACTTGACAATTGTGTGAATAAAATGTTAAACTTGGGTATACAAACCTTAAGAGTGAATTTTACTATACAATTTGCATATTCAATAGCAATAGTGAACATTCCCGCTCTTTACAATGCCTCTTTAACTAAAACGAAACTTTGGGCATCTCTATTGATCAGCTTTCTCCACCTAGAGACTACATGAATGCCTCCTTTCGCATTCTCTCCCTAAGGAGCCAATCAACAGAGTTGTCAGATCACCGGACTTCTCCCCTGCAGCCTCTCTGCCTCAAGATGGTTTTTATAATGAGCATTTCATCAAGATAATCGATAGCACAATCATTCAGCTTGTTTCTCTCCAGCATCACTGGTCACATGGTCTTAAGACTCTCCTTGGCCAGCTGAGGGTACAGTCCCGCAAGTTGTGAGTTAATAAAAACCACAATATGCATTTGGCGATAGGATTTGTCACCTATGTTCTCTCTATGAAGTGGAAAATGAGCAACATTTTATTTTGCGTTGTCTAACCTACAATGAGATTTGGTGGAGATATCGTTGCATGTATGAAGACTCAAAGCGGTTCTCTATCCACCTTCCTTTTCTATCCAGATCAGACATATCTGGTCCTTTTGAGAGAGGTTGCCATGTTGATCGGTAGGACTTTAATGGACTCCATCCACCTTCCTTTTCTATTTGGATCAGAAACGCGTGGCCCTTCTTTTAAGAGAGATTGCCACATTGATTGGTAGGACTTTAAAGGACCCCTTGGACCACCAAGCTAATTACCAAATTGGAACCCATTTTAGGCATTGGAGGCATTAAGGACCCATTTCAGGAAAAGATATAGTCGGTAAGACATCATTCTTCCTTGGGAATTATGGTGGCTTCCTACGGAGCAGGGAAATGGCGGCGGGACCATATTCACGAGCTTCAGACAGATTTGTACATTTTTAGGGCGGAGGACGGATCCGGTAGGCGGATGGTTGCAGAGCTGGGCCGATGAGAGCACCGTGTATTTTCACAGAAGAGCGGAGGACAGGTGGTGGAGCATCTACAGATTGAACCTGGACCAAGCGGTGCCACCAGAGCAGATAACTCCACCCTCCGTAGAAGCTTTCACTCCCTGCGCTTCCGCTACGGGGAATTGGATAGCCGTGGCCACGCGCAGACCGGAGTCCAAATTCAAGCACATCGAAATCTTCGACCTACAGTCCAGGTCCTTTATACCCATGACGGCCTCCATTAATCCCCAAATTCATCACTACAACCCTTTCGTCTTGCCCGATTCTCTCAGGGTGGGGTTCCACATATTTAGGGGTGAAGATGGGAAACAATTAGTGTTCAGATCGGTTGTTTGGTTGGTGTTTTATTGGAAAAACATTTATTGTACAGTTGATAATGTGTGTGATTGAAAGTTGTAGTGTAAGAATTTAGTTGAAACATTACATTGAAATGTTGTATGTGTACATTTAATTATGTTACAGATTCATACATTTAAAGTTGCTTTTCATATTTGAAAACATAAAAAAAAAATGAAGATATACGTGCACATAATGAGACATGTATACATTTGCAGTATTTATATCATGAATGGTAGCCTTAAGTGGGAAATTTTAGTTTCAATAAACATGATTACATTTGATACCCCTTGAAAGACAGTGTCGGTTTGGATAGAAGAAGTGTTGAGTATCAGGTGGGGGTTCCAGGCAGACACGAACTTATCAAAGTATTGTTTTATTGCCTCAATAACTGTTGTATCCTCCCAGTCCATTTTGTCAACTTTTGGCACATTCTCGAGCCACAATAAACCATGGACATGTGTTGAGCCTCTATGTTACCATCCATACATGTGAGATGAGGGAACATAAATATTAGATATCTGTGATGCAGGTATGTTGATACTCGATGAGGGTTAGAGACAATGTTAAGTGTTCTCCAATGTTGTGCGGCTCGAGGATCTGTTGGGCATTCACCAGGCATAATATTGTGGAGATCTGGCCATTTAGTGTCTGCAGCACTTAGAGTGAAGAATAAGGTTGGTGTCCATTTATTTACATACAAAAAACTAACCAAAATAATTACAAACCACCCTCTCAAATACATTGCAACACTAACATAATTTCACCATAAATAATTACAAACTACATCAACTACAAAAGTAATTACCTATCCCTCTAAATCAAATAAATTAAACCGTTCGGCGTTCACATTGCAATTTACATATGTGATTGCTAAACAGAAATATGTAGAAATAGAATCGTCCCGCCCACGAAAATTCGGTCCCGGAGCCCTGCATTAGTAACAAGACTCTGTTTATGACAGGAATTTTACTATTTTCTAACGAAAAATCCTGCACTGTGGAAGTTGAAAAATTTATTGAGAGCCGATTGGTTGAACAACTGTGCAGACGAGAGGTGACGGGAAACAGAAACTCCCAAACACGTCAGCTGCAACAAAATCTCCCGTCCGAATCAGAGGACATGGTTTTATACAGGGTTCTGAAAGCCAGGCGATGCAGAAGGGGTGGACGCCGTTTACCCCAAAGGAAATTCGACCGCTTCTTCTGTTCCTGTATTTCTGTCAAGAATCAGACAATTTCCCTTCACTGGATGGAAACTCATTCTCAGCAGTAGCCGATAAAGAGCGGCAGGTATTATACGGGCCAAATTGCTCACGAAATATTTGGAGTGCTACTATTGTTTTCATATGGTAGCGGCAGTGGGGGAAATTTGCGGCGGCAGCTAAAACACTAATCTTTATCCGTCTAAAGAAGGAACGTCAGGTCAAAATAACTGTTAAAAATGTGAAAAATTAGTCCATACGACCGTCAAACCGTCAACTTTAATACAGTCGTAGAAACGTCCGAAGGTCCTTTACCATAGGGGGATACAATGTCTAGGATGTCCCACAGACTTCCATTACTACCATGTAATCATAATACAATAGGTTTCCATGTGGAGAAAGCAAATATCCATGTAGACTCACAAGATTCAAGATGTTTGATGCTTTTAACTCAGTTTCCAGCCAAGTGCTCAAACATCTTGTTACCCTTAATTCTACCATGGTAAATGTTTAATGCTGATTGTGTTTTATTAGGGCTCTAATCATAATTTTGCCTCATTTTGCATTGTGGCTTTCAAAACTTTTTGTAACTGGGAGCTAAACCTAGCCGCCATGATTGAGAATCAGAAGCTCTGTTTTGGCATTTTGAGTTTTCTGCTGCCATGGGAAGCCGTATTTGGTTTGAATATGGTGCATTTTCTTCACTCTGAGTGATTCTCCACCATGGCTGCCATGATAGTTTATTCTGAGCTCTAGTTTCACACTGGATTTTTGGCCATTGAAGGTGAATTTGGAGCTCTTTTTTCAGATTTTATCTGCCATGGCACGTATTAGCTGAGTGTGGGTTCATCATTTTCTTCTGTGATGGAGATTTATGAGCCCTGCAAATCATGATTTGGAGCTGAGAGGTTTTGTGTTACTATGCACTTGGTCGGGAGGGGTTTTGTGATTTTTTTGGATATCTGTTTGTTTTATTTTTCACTCTGCCTCTACGCATGTGGCCTTCCATCGTTGATGCTTTTTTTTTATCTACATGAGATCTACTTCTTTTCTGAGGGTCGAGATTTTCCTCTATTGTGCTTTACAAAACTTGAGTTTATCATTGCCCTATTTTGATGCAATAGAAGGTAATCATTTCCTTTTTCTCAAAACTCGACCTCACATTTACTCTTTTTCTGTCTGGGTCTAATGCACTCCATCAATATTCAATCACTCTGCATTTTTTTGTGTTGGGTCTTCACGACCATCACTAGAGGGAGAAAAATCTGTTTTTCATGTTTGTGAGTATGTTTGTTCACAAATATTCCATCATTCCAGTATTGAAACCTAGATTTCGTGCGATCAACAATCTTAAAAAACTGTTAAAACAGGAAAAACGTCTAAACGGCCGTCAAACCGTCAAACTTAAGACAGTCATAGAAACGTTCGCAAGTGCCTTTCCCATAGGGGGAACGCCTTCAGGCGTAATTAATTTTTTTTTAAAGCCCTGCCATTATTAATGTTTTCTTATAAAACCCTAACTGTGCTCAACACTGACCCAAGAAGCATCATTTACCTACAGCTCTCACTATACTTCGATTCAAGGGCTCCAATTTCCTATGGAGGACTGTCATACCCCTATCTCTCTTTCCATTTTAGCAGTGTTCAAGATAATAATGTGTGGCCTTGTGAGCTAAATCAGACTGTGCATACACACCAAAACTGGGTATTGAAACCCTCACAGTTTGATTTGAGAATCTGAGCCTTACTTCAAGCCAACACTCACCCTTGACTCTTAACATAACTCCATCCAACCTTCTTTCATGTGCCTTCCTCACTGAAATCCTACAAAGAAGATGATTACAACCCACTCCAAGCTATATACAAGATCTATTTACATGGGCTTCAAATTGTGAACTTTGCTGTAGGCATAGGTTGAGAGCTCACTTGTGAACCAGCACCGGCATATCATCATCACCCTGGAAGGAGGCAAAGTGGATTTCATACATATGAGGGCTTATTCTGGGCAATGATTGCGACAACCTGTATCCGTAGAGGATGGTGCAATGGTTGAAAGTCCCACAAGATTAACAAATGCAGTACACTACTTTGGTCAATATTATAAGGCAACTAAATATAGAGATAGCAAATGGAGAAATCATTTACAGTCGTCAATTCACCTAGTTTCTACAAGAGGCTAGCAAGTTGAAAATCTGAATTGGTGATATAATAGACCGAACATTCAAGCATCTGCTTTCTAATTATGGCAAAGGCAGAGTGATGCTTTTGCAGCTATAAAAGGGTTGATAACTTAGATGAAGAAAAGGATTTGCAGATTTGAACAATCAGGGTATTAGATTTTGTAGGTAACTAATGATAAAGAAATCTGAAAAGATTGCACTGTAGATACTCTGGATTACTTAACAAGTTAATGTTTTTCTTAAATAGATGATAAGAATGCATTCATTTTAAATTGTGAAAAAATTTCCTAGAAGATGGTGCAATTTTCTATTCCAAGTATGGCATTCCAGCAGACTGTATCCTTCCCAAAAGCGAGATCAATCTTAATTTTTTGTGGTGCAATGTACACCCTGTTGCATTTCCCATAGACACCCATAAGGGAATTGCCTAATAACACAGTTGAGGCAGATGAAGAGTAGGGAATTTTGTCACAACATACCCATGTAACTGCATGAACTAACCCAGCTCAGAACATTAGCCAGGGTTGCTGACTATCAACCGATTTAGCTACAAAAAATACGGCCACGAAACAACTGCTATGTATGTCCCTAAATTTCCCCAGTGCTTATAGTCCCAGAATGCCATTCAGGTTCAAATCCCAGCAGATTATGGAGCTCCACTGTAGTTATGTGGTGGTTGTACGCATAGTTTGAAACACATCGCGTGTATGTTCAGAGAACTGCAACACATTCTAGGAGTACTTTTCAACAGGTGCACTGCCTATCAAAGCAAAACAAAAATAAATACCCATTCTAATTTTTTTGGACTATGGATATTAAATAAATCCAAAAATCTATACATTGATCATTCAAGGCTCTGAATCCTTTTCTTCATCAATATCTATCTAGCTCAAACCCACTGTCCAATTGCATACGCATTGAAACTGCTTATCCCAGATGTACAATTACTGCTACAGTTGGACAGACATACATCGTGAAAAGTTCTGGCCATGATAAAACTTAATTGCTGGATTTCCTCAGGTCAAATTTTTTTCCGCATTTGGTTAAAAAAATTCATATGTCTCCTCTGGTTCCATAACAGTTATGTGCTATACCTCTGCCTATAATTAGAAGTCGGCAGGAAACCACATTCAGTCCATTGGTGCAGCTGCTTCTCTGAACATTATTTTCAAGAGTTTGCTTTAGATATCACCATGCTTGAGCTTGACCTGCAATGGGTTTATATTCCCCAGCTTGTTATAACATTTCGTTTTGACATTTTATCAAGGCATAGGTTCGATGTGAGTAGCTTCAGCCATATGCCTCTCCTGCCTAGAATTTGACTCAATATATATGTAGAACTGAGTAAATTCCATACGATGCTTAACATCCAATGACAGCTAAACCATTATCTATTATATAATTATGAACCCCTTTTCCCTGTTCTATCAAGCTTCTGCACTACCGCACGTCTTGACAATGAGTTGAGAAAATTCCATACAAGATTGTCAAAATGATTTGGCCATAATACAAACTATGCTTAGATCAGCCTAGCCAGTCCTAAATAAATTTCAAACAATTTGAGAGCTTCTTTATCATTACTATTACGAGTAAAACTAGTAATAAGGCGTCAGTCCATAGACATGACGTGTTCTCGTCATGTGCAGGGTGGATTCTACACAAACACTTTGTGACGGCATTCATTCATGAATCCGACATTTAGCATAGTAATCTAAGCTGGATTATTTCCACAGGTCACAAAATATCATGTTCAAATCCATGTTTGAATTCGCTATGTGGAATCGTACCGATGCTTCCTCCTACCTGGTAGAGTTTTGGATTGGACCATAACCCCTTAACAGAAAACAATAAGTTTCAGAGTTTACCGGAATGCATTGGTGACCGCATTTGGAATAAATGACGAGTGCTTCCTTCAATCTTCCCTCTTTATACGCAGAACCTCTATATTTCCTCTGTAAGTTAAAAGGCTTACAGATGTGTTGAGAAGGCTAGAAGTTTTAGCTTCTGCTTGGGAGGCTGCATAAACAAATATTTATTGTATTCATTTTGTTGGTAACGGTGATTTCTTTGTTTATGACATTACGCCTGAACTCCTTCGAATGAAGCAGAGGCCAAATTTCACAACACTAGCGATCAAAGTGGAGTCGGCATCAAACAATTGGAATGAAAACTTACTCAAAAAAATGAAATTACGTTATGCAAACGTCTGTTAAAACTGTTAATTACATTGAAAAAACTTCTAGATGACCGTCAATTTGTCAAACATAAGACAGTCATAGAAACATCTGGAAGTGCCTTTCCCATAGGGGGGACGCCTTCGGCGTAATAACTAACCCAATAACAATGTGATCACCATTTCTAATATTCATAACATTTATATGCCATGAACAACCCAAATTCTACGTGGCTCACCCACAAAGTAAGTTTGCATTGAAATTCATCTAAGCCAAGACATGAAGGAAACTATTGCCATTTAGATTGGTAATAACCATTTATCTTAGTGTACTATATAATAACCTGAAGAATTCTTTTTTTAATATTTGTATCCATTTTACTTCGTTTCTTTTTCGAAGATGGACCAAAAATAGAATATGAGATTCTAGACTTAAACTCCACTACTCTTTTTATTTTATAATACAAACATAAAAATCTCAAATTCTATAATATATTTATATACTTTTTCCAATATTTAAAAAAAATAAAAATAAAAAAGCGGCTTTAGCATGAGATACTCTTTTAACGGTTCCCAATTTAAAATTAGATTTTGAAGATGTGTGAGGAATGTTTTCACAAATCGGATTGGTAAATTTAAATCCAATTGTAGGCATTGTAAAGGTACGTGAAGTCATGTTAGAACTTGTGTTTTAAGCAAAAGATTAACCCCTTTCGCTGTTTTTGGATATTCGTGTTTGAGTTTGATATTTCAAAACAAATTAACTCATTCTTACAAAAGAGCACGTTAATATTAGTTCACCTAAACTTAAACGAGGAAAACTTATCTTCTTTCATGTTTAAAGATAATATTAGTTCACCTAATATTTAGGATATGTTCGATGTCAAATTAACTTCTCACAAAGGGTTATAAAATTTGTGTTATTTAAGAGTCTAGTTTCAATCTTATTTATTGAGGTATGGGAGAGAACCTAATATTTGGGCAAGTGTGGGTATTTGAGGGAGGAATACTTAAATTTTGAGTAAATTTTCATCAAAAGTAGTTATATAAATTATATATTATTGTACAACTTGTACAGAGCAAAGGTAAAAAATAGCCAATCACAAAGTGACACATCATATGCCTAATTTTTAGACACCTTGTGCACAAGTTTAGGTCTAACCCTTTTTTAGTGTATTTCATATTTGTTATTTTAAATAAATTCAAAAGGCAACTTTCCCTCCAAATAAACACATGAAGCAAAAAATATATATTAAATACATGTTGACTCAACTATGGGACGATTTTCAAGTGTTGCCGTGGCACCATGCAATTGCCACATAGGTGCCAAGTTAGATATCACAACTATTGGTTTGACTCCTCTATATATAATGTAAACAAGCTCTCCAATCCAAGAAGTTAAGCATTTTAGAGCCTCGATTGTATAGTAAATGATTGGAAGGTTGATCAAAATGGGGTAGGGAGGGGTGTAGGATTTATCATAAAACATATGACATCATTTGTGTAAAATCTTGTCACTCATTTCCCCTTTCCTTGTAAATATTTACCCAATCTTCATTGGGGCTATGGTTTCAACCCCTCATGTATCTCCCCCCCTTGTTCTTTTTGTTCCCCTCTTTATCCAATGTTACTTTGTCATATCCTCCTACCTTACCCCTTGCTCTGAGGATTCCTCTCACCTAACTATGTCTCCAAAGCCTTTTTCACCCTATCCACCACCACCTCCCCATCTCCTACTTCTTGCCTTTCTCCTTCCCCTAAGGTCTCTCTACATTCTCACCCTCATGAAGATCCTCATTTACTCAAACAATCTCTCACCATCCAATAAACAATAGATCATCGCCTCTATTTCCATAATAAATTATCCACCCCCAAATCTCTCAAAGAACTAAAGTTAAATCATTTATGATATTGTTTTACATTATTTTAATATGGATTAATTTGTAAAATAATTAGTATTTTCATGTAAATGTTTTCCTACCAATAAAATAAAACAAATCCTTTGGAAAAAAGGAATATTCTATGAGATATGAAAAAAATCGTAGGAGAGCCCTTACTCATAGCTTGTTTATTATGAGTCCTTCACCATCCTTGGCAACTCTATCCCCCCCTTGTCTCCTCCCCATTCTCAATTTGTCGAACCTTTGGACTCTTTTGAGTCCCCCGAATCAAACCTAGTATTGACAACCCCACTTACCTTATTCCTAAATTTGTGCCTTGTTCACCCCCTCTCTCCTACTCACTCAGATATTTATTAAAATCAAAATATTGAGGGAACTTATTATCTCAAGAAAAATCTTAGGGATGAGGGAAGTATATTGAGTTTAGCTAAGCATATGGCTCAATTAGATGATTTTGAATTTAAGGATAAAAAAAATGTCTAAGAATACTTTTTAAAGAGCCCTTAATTAGAGAAATGAAATGCCTCTCTTGGAATGTTAGAGGCTTGAATGTCTCTCACAAACAAAATATGGACAAATGCCAACTCCAACTAAATGTTGGAAATGTGTTGTATATTTTCTGTGATATACAATTTGTTAGACTGTAGAGCTTAAGTGGGGGTATGTGGTTGGGTAGTTTTAGCCCATGTTTTATATAGGCCATGGTTTTGGTGTTCATGGTATTGTAATACCACTTTGATGGTTTCCTATTAACGCTCTTACATATAATTGAACATGCATTAGGGTAATGCATAACTTGGAAGTACATCATTGCATTGTAAACGGTTGAGTTGATACAATAAAGGAGTTACTATGTTGGATTTTTCCCTGTAAGGGTTTTCCCAGGATAAAAATTCCATGTATTGTGTAATCTTGTATATGCAAATTTTCTTATTTTTTTATCTAAAAGATTAAGTTAAGTATTTCTTCTCTCATATTAGTTTATCGGGTCATTTTCTCTTCATCAAACAAACCAAACATCATATTTATTTAAGAAACTAAGGTGTCTATGATACAATAACTCTCCTTTGAGAAGAATCAAAGACCATTTTAATATGTTATTAGTGCAGATGTTGAAGGCACTCTTGGGGGCCTTTTTTTCATTTGGGAACCTTGAACTATTAAGTGCAAGCTAGTAAGTGTTTATAAGAATTGGATCAAGTATGGTATCAATGCTTATGGGGAATACTTCTAAGCTTGTTTCTTCAATGTCTATGCTCCTAACTCTATCATTCAAAAAAGGAAACTTGAGAGGAACTTGTAGACACTAAATTTTGACAATTTTCCCTTTTGACACTACTTATTTCAATTTTACTTTTTGACTAAGAAAAACACCCACATCTTGTCCCATTCAATGCATGTTATTATATCTTTCCTAACTTGTTAAGATTTATACACATATGTGTCGACAAATTATGGATGTATAAGACTAGTTCTCCAACTTTGTTTTCCATGATGCACCTTTCAAATTGCGCATACCTCTTCTCTGTCAAAAACTATAGACTTTGGTTAGCTTGTATAATCCAACCCTAACCGACTTGTATAGTCCTACATAGACACATTTTCCAACTCTGGTTTTGATGCAATATCATTTGTTGGGTCTTTTCATCTTCATATGTCAGACTTATCATGATATTTTACATTCGGATTCCTATATAAGTAAGTTGACATAACATTATTCACTCACCTAGAAATCACATGACATTCTATTGGCACACTCACTTATAACACTCACAAAATAAGTAAAAGATCCCTAAATCTTCCTAAATTTAGTGCACATCCATTAGGGAAACCACTATTAGTGTTTGGAATCACTTGACCAAGATAAGGAGTCTAGCTTCCCTTTTTTGCATGTGCACCAAGTTCCCCACTCCAAAGTCTTAACAAAGAGCACAAAACTATCAAGCATAATCAAATTGATTCAAGCTACAAACTACTTGCATTCATATAAATTATATATGCCAGGTGGAGAACATGTGTGGTTTGAGGCCTCTTTGGGGTAGTGCTGATGTAGGTGGTGCACAAATTCCTTATCAACCCAAACATTAATCTTCTTGCAAGGTATCTTAACCATGGTTAATGTCTTGACATGATTCAGTTGATTACAAAGTGTTTTGGGAATATGTGACAACTAGAGTTTGATAGTGAAGTAAATTTACATGCCATTAAAGGACCCAAAAATTTACATAACTCAATTTCGAAGGTGTGCAAGACTGTACAAAAGGGGCAAGAGTATGTTATACATTTTTATTAAATTGTACAGTTCTGCACCAGGGAATTTTCAGGTTATAGTATCAAGAGTGAAGCTTCTCCAATATCTACACTCCCATATTCTCTAGTCTGTACACCTGGATACCTCATGTACACTCTTGTATAGCTAAGTTTATCATCCTCGTGTGTATTTGAGCTTGTATTCACTAGTTGCAAGTATTAATGTGTTATTATGATGTTTTACAATTGATTTTGAAAGTTAATTAGTCAAAATAACACCATGTAATAAACATTACATTCCTTTTAATTGTTTTGTATTCCATAATGATCTTCTTGCAGGGTCTCTTAACCATGGTTAATGTCTTGACATAATTCAGTTGATTACAAAGTATTTTGGGACTATGCGACAACTAGGGTTTGACAGTGAAGTAAATTTACAAGCCATTGAAGGACCTAAAAAGTTACATAACTCAATTATGAAGGTGTGCAAGACTGTACAAAAGGAGTGGGAGTATGTTATACATTTTGATTGAATTATATGGTTCTGCACTAGGGAATTTTCAGGTTATAGTATAAAGAGTGCAGCTTCTCCAATCTCTACACTCCCATATTCTCTAGTATGTGCACCTGGATACCTCATGTACACTCTTGTATAGCTAAGTTTATCTCCCTCTTGTGTATTTGAGCTTGTATTCACTATTTGTAAGTATTAATGTGTTACTATGATGTTTTACAATTAATTTTGGAAGTTAATTAGTCAAAATAACCCCATGTAATAAACCATACATTCATTTGTATTGTTATGTATTCCATAACAATATATTAAACTTGAAAAGGGTGCAAACAGAGCTCAACCTTTTTTTTGAATTATTCCCACACAAAAAAGTAATATCTAGAGAGGACTTCAATGTGGTGTTGTCTCTAGCAGACAAAAGAGGGATGTATTACATAATTTTAGTCTCACAAAAATATTTCATAGTTTTTGTAACAAATTGTAACCTACAAGGTATTCCTCCTAAGGAAGGTTGTTTTTTTTTGCATTAATAGAAGAGTCATGTTTTATAATACAGCTGAAAGGTTGGAAAAAATTTTAATTTCATGATGTTGGCTCACTAATGCATGGTTATTGGAAACAAAAATCCTCTAAGTATTTATATTTGGCCATTCCCCTATTTTATTGAACACATCTAACGATAAAAAACCCTATGAGGAGCCCATTCAAGTTCGAGAAAATGTGGCTAATGGATCTATATTTCTTTAAGGCACCAAAATATTTACTTGAAACCAACGAGATCTAAAGCCTTTTGCTTCACGATCAACCTCAAATGCATTAAGAGATAAATGAAATACTAGAACCACAACTCTTTTAGGAATATAGTTTCCTAGAAAACATAGCTAGAAAATAACTTAGCAACAATCAATACTGAGATGTGGCAAGTAGGCCTCACCAACCTTCTACTTTAAAAATTCAGTCCCCTCTAAGAAATATATGCAAGAGAATATATTTATTGGAGAGAGAAATAGAAAGAAATTTAGTTAGAAGCAAGATATATGACCACTAAATTCTTTCATAGCTTTACAAATGTAAAACAAGTCAATAGAATTAATAAGATCATTAATTCTAATAACATTTTGTTGGAGACACCAAAACACATTTGAGTAGGAGCTTCATCCTCTTTTGAAAATATTCTAAAACTTGATAATGAATATAAGGAGGGATGATTTTTTACAATATATCCCCCAGGTAGTCACTCAACACTTGATTACACCCAAACTATAGTTTAGAACCGTAATTAGAATTGAAATCTTATAAACCAATGTGCAATCAAATTAATAGATAAATGTTCCAACATTTAAATATGATAGTACATGTACAATGATATTACGAAGTTGTGTTCATTTATGACACATGCTAAATAGATTAAAACTTAAGAATATGAGAGTACTCAGCTTATTTGTCACTTTGTAGGCTGATTTGGATTTGGAATTGGGTATTTTAGGTTGTGACAAGGCTGAATGTGTTTTATCTCCAAAGAAAAGCGCTAAAAGCCTATTGAACACTAGCACCAAATTGGAAACTAGAAAGAAATACTTTTATCCTACTTCACGCTAGTTCTTGACACTATTATACATTTCCTTTTCAATTTGGGCATTTTATCTTCGTCTTTTCCTACTTCTTGTACCTTCACTTCTTCCATAATACTCATGCATGTTCTTGTAATGATCAAAACCATATTTTCATATGCTAACACTCATTCGATAACAAAAAATGGTGTATGGTGGAGTTGGGCTACCCTTTGTGTCCAACCCCTTGTTTATTTTGACCAAGTATTACACTACATTGCCCAAATAAGGGGCTCAAACCCATTTAGTTACAAGAGTGAATGCAAGTATAGAGTGCCCCACCCCCACCCCCCCCCATGTTTTCCTTTTGGCTCAACACCATTAGTGAGATTAGCTAGGTATAATTGATATGTACCCTTCGTGAGTGCTTAATAGAGTATTGAAATAAAGTGTTTGAAGATCGATGTTTGCTAGAGTAAAACCCTCTTGAAGTTTTATTTGGTGTTTAGATATTTAGTAGTGATTGTTTTGTCCTCAAGATGCTCTTGACTTGGCTTGTTCTTTTATCAACCTAGTTTAGAGTGCTTCAAACTTATTCAGAGGTTTTTCCTAATGTATTACTTTGATTTAAGGAAGATTAGGGTAATTTTTCTTAACACTCCATAAGTATTTACTAAAGGATATTTTCATAATTCTAGGTGAGAAAATGAGCGCATTTAGTTTACTTGTATACATTTCCATGGGATGTGATTTCATACTAAGGTTGAATATGAAGTGTAAATAAGATAAACATAATAGAATATGACTATTAGGCCACTGTAGATATAAACATTGAACAAAGGTAAAATTGTATGACAATTTTGCCCAACTTAGAGGATAATGTCTAGTAAGGAAGAATTCTGCAAGTGGATATTTAGAGATTTCTGACATGAGATATAGGATTTCTACGAGAAATTAGTTCAATCTTGTAGGTGTTTGAGGTACAAAGTAGAAGAAAACGAAGTATTAGAAAACCTAAGGATATAGTGGAATAATGCATTTAAGCTTTATTTGTGTGTGCAAGTCATGATTAGGGGATATAAGCCAAATCAATATTGTTAAGTACATAATTACCAAATTTAGGTGTCTACAACACCACAAAGAAACATTACCAATGACCTTTCCACTAGAAGAGATGAATGTTGTAGTATTTACTATAGAAGGAGATAAAACACTAAGACTAGATGGTTTCCTAGCATCGTTTTATCAAAAGTTATGGAATCTAGTGGGATGATAGGTTACAAAAAATGTAAATGGATTCATAAAGTTGAATAGATATCTCAAGGATCTTAATTATGTTTTTATTACCCTCATTCCTAAACAATTACAACTTCATTCTCATATTTCATGTCAATCTTGCTATGTAGCAACCTATATAAGATAATCACAAAGACCATGTCAGGGAGTTGAAAGAAATCTTATCTAATTTGATTTCCAAAGAACAAGGGGTATTTATGAAAGGGAATTAAATCCTTGATGATGTGATCCTAGCCCATGAAGAAATACATTCACTTATAATTGCCAAGGCAAAATTGATGTTAATCATGTTAGTGTATTTAATTAACCATACACTAGTGTATGTGACTAGTATGCACTTGTAATATTAATTGTAATTTGATATGTTGATAATTCATATATTGGTGTGCACTTATCCACATCTAATAATAGAGAAGAGTATCAACTAAGTTATTGATTTGATTGACCTCCACTATTAATATATTAAAGCAAACTTGCATACATGTAACTAGTCTCCAAACCAAATAATAGCCTCTACTTATTTTTATAAAAGTGTAGAGAGCTAGTGTTAGTGGATCATATTGTGAAAGATATGTATTATTACTCTTGCAAATTAAAGCCATATCTTCTTAATAAAATTGTGGTAGTCACACTACCCTTGGTAAATTTGTGTTATGCCTTTGTTCTAAGTTGTCATTGATTTATTATTATTGGCTAGATTTTCTACACAGCTGAAAACATAGGCAATCATGAGATAAATCTCCCTCATTTACCGATGAGGCTCATGTGTAAGATATCTATCAATTATGGATCTGTGTAACTGTTTGTGGGTTTTACTTTAATTACAAAGCTCATGAGCCATAACTAGGCAATTCTGCAGCAAGTACAAGCAGTTGTAAAGAAATATTTTCAACCAAGGGGGAAAAGCTAGGATTTGGGGAAGAAGAAAGGAGGATGTGTAATCTGACCAATAGTTTACAGAGTTCATCTCATACACATAGACAAAACAAATAGATCTCACAATACAGAAGTAAAGGAAAAGGAAAGGAAAATATTATAATATAAATCTTAGATAACACAAAGTTTATCTAAAAATCCACACAAAATCAAGAAGCAATGCACCGTTGACACAAAGTTCTTTGGACACCCACTTCTATTCAATTCCTCAGATTTCACAAAAAATATATCAAAGGTTACATCACAGAGTATGAAACTCAAGAATGTTGATTATAATTTTTTTATCAACCCATAGGTTCTTCCTATATTTATAGTGTATAAAGGGCAATTACAAATAGGAAGATTTTAATGAATTACTGCATGCAAAAGTTATAACAAATGAAGGAAGCTAGCAAAATTCCGCATGGAATTCCTCTTTTCATGACATGCATAATTTTTAACTGAAAATAGAACCTTCTATTTTGCATGTCTCCCACCTATTTCTAAGTAATTGACTTCTTCCAATAACTTGAAGTAACGACTCTTAAACCAATCACTCAAGTTTTACAATTTAATTGATTACTCAATTACTTTGTCGGAGAAAATAAGAGAAAGAAAAATAAAGAGGAAAATAAATTAGAAGAAAGATGCAACACTCCCAGTCTTGTTCTTTTTCCATATTCTGCATGCGGTTGACTCTTTTGCCTTTGATTCTCACCAAAGTGGATCTGGAAGCAGTTGGTTGTGATTTACCTGTGGGTATTGCCTTTGACCTATCTTCCCTCTTATCCTTGAAGGTTTTACAGTTATCCTTCAGTATATGCACCAGTGCAATGTTTGCCATAAATAATTTAGGTAAAACTCGTCATCTTTTATTTTTAATTACATATGAGTAATTTTAAATTCTGGAAAGCACTCTAGGTGAAGGAAAATACAAGTAAATTCAATTAAGGCTTCAACTGGAAGATTAGGAGCACATGCACAAGATCCTGAGAGGAATTTTCCATGCACTGACTTCCACACGGGCTGCGCTAGAAATAAGAGGATGAATTTTTTCCAGAAGCCTTTGCAATTATGAGAGTTGGATATACCAATGGCCTTAGATATGTCAATCAAATCGGTGATAAGTTCAGGGCCTATGTCTGTATCATTGATTTCAGCAAATCTGGAAGCAATGCATGATTCTGCCGACCCTTCTCTACCACGCCCTTGACCTATTGCTTGTATTAGGATATGAGTAGCCAACTTGTGGCTTACCATATCATTTTATTATATAATTTATACTTTATCATGCTTAATAGGTCGACCGTGGTGATTTCCATAGCAGATGAATAGTATATATAGGGGATTGTAGGTAGGTAGTTCATGATCATTTTGAGCATTTGAGTCTTATTATATGGTTTGGAGGTTGCCCCCTCGTAGTGGTGAAGCTATTATAATTGCATATTGAGATAATTATTCTAAAATTTTATGTTATTTGGTGTTATATTTCTTCTCATAATCTGAATTATACTAGTAATTTCATTACAAGTGGTATCAGAGCTGCGATCTGGGACAAAATTAGGGAAAAAACCCTATTTTTTTGTTTCCGCAATATATTTCTAACCAGAGATAATTTATGGGATATATTTTTACCATAGTTGAAAAACATTTCAAGTAAGGTTCCCTGAAAATTTTAGAATTTTTTGATTTATTTTTCACAAGTTATTAGAAATTTAGGGTTTTTCATAAAATCACTCCTTAGGGTGCAAATAGTGTATTTTGTTTCAATTTCTGTACATTTTCGGAAATCTCTCAAAAAACTAGTATTAGTATCTTCTCTTTTTTTTTCCCTTTTCATCCAATTTTTTATCGAAACCCTAAACCCTAAGGTTTGATATCATGATGGGGCCTTCCACAAGAGCAAAAAAGAATCTGGTTACTCTGGGTAAAACCCTAGATAAAGATGGGATAGTGATTTAAGAGATGGAGTCAGAAGGGGTAAATATATATTCCTCAATACTAGGGTTTACCTCAATTGATCATAAGGTGATCTAACATGAGTATGAGCTGTGAAATGTACAATCTGAGATGGCCTCTAAAGGAGGACATAGCCCAAATCAATCATCGGTTGGATGATATCATACAACATGTAAAGGGTAAACAATAAGGCCCAAATCTAGCCCATATCAACCAAGGAGGATCTTCATTTCAAAATCATGGACAAAATAACCATGTTGGATCACTTTTTCAGCCCAATCAGAATCCAACTTAGTTTGCAACCATGGAACATGATGCCGAAAGTGGATATGCACAAATTTGATGGTAAAGATCCCCTGAATTGGATAAATCAAATGGAGAAATTATTTGAGCTACATCAAACACCATCAAGAAAAAAGGTGACATTAGCATCCCTATATCTTGAACCAGACCAATTCGTTTGGTATCGATGGTTGTGTGCTCAGAGGCAGAAGAATGGTCTCGGTGTCACTTGGATAGTTTTTACCGAGTTGCAATTGCACTATAATTCCAGTGTTTCAAAGAACTACTTTAGTTCATTAGCAAAGTTATGACAAATAGGATCATTCAAATATTATGTGCATTAATTCTAGAACATATCCTTAAGGGTGGAGAATATACCAGAAGAGAATCAGAATGACCTATTTCTTGGGGGTCTTAAGGACCACATCGAGCATGAGGTACGTATGTTTAATCCACTCAAGCTTTCTAATTCTATTATCATGGCACGTCGAGCAGAGGAAAAATTTCTTTGTAGTAGGAGGCCACCTTTCATTAACACCAGAGACTGTAGTATCTCTTCCCCTTTATTTTCTAGGCCAATTAGACTGACTCCTCAACAAATGGAAGAAAAGAGAGCAAAAGGATTGTGTTTTAACTGTGATAGCAAATATGGACCGAGACAAAAATTTGCTGAGAAGAAGTTGTTCTATATTGATGGAGGTAATGAGGATGATGAGGAAGCTGAAATTATAGGAGAGGCTAAGGAACCAGTAGAAGATGAAGTAGAGGATCACCAACCTATAATTTCTTGCCATGCATTGTCAAGTATTAGTACTCCTCAAACACTCAAGGTTATTGGCTATCTCAAAAAATATAAGGTAATAGTGTTGATTGACTCGGGGAGTACTCATAACTTCATAAATAGTAAGTTAGATGCCCGCCTCAATTGTTTTATTTACCCAACTCCAAAAATACAAGTTATGATTGCGATTGTGGGACAGTCAAGTGCACAGGAAAGTGCCATAGTATTAAGCTTTATATGGGAGACTACATGTTAGACTCACCTATGTTTGTTATTTCTATGGGAGGGGCAGATATTGTTTTTGGTGTCCAATGGATCACAACCTTAGGTACTATAGAGATGAATTTCCAATAATTGTTCATGTGATTTCATTCAAATGGAAGGACAATACAATTGAATGGGATGGTAGCTAAGTCTCCATAGATTATTAGCTCTCATTAGATGTAGAAGGTTCTCAGAAAAGGAGTAGATAGATTGATAGCAAAGTTATTTTCCATAGAATTAAAACATACAGAGTCTTCAATGCCACCCGATCTTCATAAGATTGTTGATGCTCACTCATCTATTTTTGGTGTAATTCCAAAGGGACTACCACCAGTTAGGGGTATTGATCATGCCATTCAATTGATTCCAGGGAGCCAAACACCTAACATTAGACCATACAGATACCCATATTCCTAGAAAAGTGAGATCGAGAAAATGGTTCAGGAAATGTTGAAGGCAGGTATCATCAGGCCTAGCCAAAGTGCATATTCTTCACCAGTGGTCATGGTACATAAGAAGGATGAAACATGGAGGATGTGTCCATATTACTGAGAACTCAACAAGTACACCATCAAAGATAAGTTTCCTATTCCAGTAATTGATGATTTACTTGATGAATTACATGGTGCTATTTATTTCACAAAATTAGATATTCGTTCAGGGTACCATCAAATTAGAATAAAAGAAGAAGATGTTCATAAAATGGCTTTCAAGACTCATGAGGGCCATTATGAGTTTTTGGTAATGTCTTTTGGTCTTACAAATGCACCTTCAACCTTTCAAAGCTTGATGAACACTATTTTCAGGCCATTTTTAAGGAAATTTGTATTAGTTTTCTTTGATGACATATTGATTTACAGTAAGACATGGGAAGAACACTTACAATATGTAAATAAAGTGTTGGAAGTTTTGGAGAAACATACTCTCTATGCAAATCCATCCAAATTTTATTTTGGTGTACAAGAGGTAGAGTACTTGGGTCACATTATATCCCATAAAGGTGTCAAAGTTGATCCTCAGAAGATCAAAGCTATGGTGGAATGACCAAGGCCCAAAACTCTCAAAAATATTTGTGGTTCCTAGGACTAACTGGGTACTACAAAATATTTGTGTGGGGATATGGTAGAATAGAAACCCCACTCACTGCATTTCTAAATAAGGATTCCTTCCATTAGATAGACTTAGCCACTAAATCCTTTGAGTAGCGGAAGGAATCCTTGTGTAGCACCCCAGTTTTGGCTACTCCCAACTTCTCAAAAACCTTCATTGTTGAATGTGACGCTTCAGGATCAGGATTGGGAGTAGTTCTAATGCAAGAAGGAATACCAATTGCATTTGAGAGTCACCAATTCAAAAGAAAATATCTGCTCAACCCTGTCTATGAGAAAGAAATGATGGCTATTCTTCATGCGGTCAAGCAATGGAGGCCCTATCTCATGGGTAGACACTTCAAGGTAAATACTGATCATGATAGTCTCAAATGCTTTTTGGAGGAAAGGTTATCATCTGAAGAACAAAAAAAGTGGGTAGCAAAAATATTGGGTTATGATTTTTAAATCATAGAAAAAAAGGGTAAATAAAATGTAGTAGCCGATGCGTTGTCCAGAAGGGATACATCCGCAGATGCCTTACTATGTGGAATATTCATGTTAACAGCCGATTGGGTGGATGAAGAAAGATTGGAATGGGATCAAGACAAGGATACATAATCTCTAATATAAAATATCAAGCAAGGATCTATGACATCTAACAAATTCAAGTGGAAAGGTAATGCCCTATGGTACAAGGACATGTTATACTTGAGTAAAGATTCTAAGTTGAAGCATAAGATTCTTACAGAGCTACATACCTCGCCTATTAGAGGACACTCTAGGTTTTTGAATACATATCATAGAATAAAAAGAGAATTATTTTGGGAAGGACTCGAGGGGGATGTACAAAATTTTGTATCAAAGTGTATAGTGTGCCAACAGATCAAAGGGGAAACAATTAAGACACCAGGTCTATTGCAACCCTTACCAATTCCTAGCCAGAGATGGGAGGAGGTCTCCATGGATTTCATCACCAGATTGCATTGTTCAGAGGGTAAGAATTTTATTTTCATGATTGTTGATAGGCTCACAAAATATGCCCATTTTGTGCCCTATCAAATTTATTTGCATCTGGTAAATTCAAAACTATTTTTTTGGAGACAGTTCAAAGGCTACATGGAACCCCAAAGATAATTGTAAGTGATCATGATCCTATTTTCACAAGAAATTTTTGGACGGAATTATTTTCATGTTTGGGTACTCAACTAGCTCATAGTTCATCTTATCATCCTCAAACTAATGGGCAAATGGAAGTGGTCAACAAATGCTTAGAGGGGTATCTACGTTGTTTTGTATCAGATAAGCAAGAAAGGTGGATTAAATGGCTACCACTTACAAAATGATGGTGTAACACATATTTTCATACCTCTTCTCAAATGACCCCCATTTTTAGAATTATATGGTTACCATCCACCTTCTATCACTTCCTCCTTGAGGGTGCAAAATAAGGTTAGAGATGTTGAGGAACACATTGAACATCATCAACAGGTTTTGGCTAGTTTGAAGGAGAATTTAGCATTAGCACAAAACATGATGAAATAACAAGCAGATTAATATCGTAGTGAAAAACATTTTGAAATTGGTGACTAGGTTTTTGTACGTCTCCAGCCTTACAAATAGATGTCCCTAAAGCAACAGAAAAAGGACAAAAAACTTGCTCCTAAATATTATGGCCCTTATCAGGTTCTAAAAAAAATTGACAGTGTTGCTTATAAACTAGAGTTGCCTCCATCTTCACACATACACCTATTATTCCATGTTTCATGCCTGAAGAAGGTTATTGGACAGAAATTTGAAGCCCAAACAGAGTTACCAGAACTTGATGAGGAAGGAAGAATAATTTTGGAGCCAGAGAAGATTCTACAAACACGTACTAAGAGGCTGAGAACCAAAGACATTAAGGAATATTTGATCAAGTGGAAGAATCTAAGCATAGAAGATGCAACTTTGGGAGGATGAAGGTTTTCTACAGCAACATCCAAGATGATTCAACGTTTAGGACAATGTTGATTTGAAGTGTAAGGGCATGTTATGCCCTTAACCTATTGCTTGTATTAGGATATGAGTAGCCTACTTGTGGCTTACCATGTCATTTTATTATATCATTTATACTTTATCATGCTTAATAGGTCGGCCTTGGTGATGGCCATAACATATGAATAGTATATATAGGGGATTGTAGGTAGTAGTTCATGATCATTTTGAGCATTTGAGTCTTATTATATGGTTTGGAGGTTGTCCCCCTCGAATTGGAAAAGCTATTATAATTGCATATTGAGATCATTATTCTGAAATATTGTGTTATTTGGTGTTCTAGTACTTCTCATAATCTAAATTATACTAGTAATTTCATTAAAGTAGTCTCTTCATTGAGTAATGTGGGTCGATCCCTGACATATGGTTGGGTGGGTATTGTATTATGAGCATAAATATGTACACTATCAAGGTCACTTTCACCGAAGCAAGTAGTAACATGGAGATAATGATGATGTGAAGGGAATGGAGGATATGCTCTGATGTACTATAAGAGGGAAAAATCATTGTGAAATTAATCTTATCGTGGTAATCGTGATAGTACCATCAATGAGGTGATTCATGTGAGGCAGTACCATCAATGAGGTGCAAATTGACTGACTAGAGGGTATGTGAGTGGGAGGTAGTACAGACCTTGAATAGATGTTTGGGTGGAAGGAATTAAGTCCCTGAAGGGAGGACCCTAGATGAGTGAGGGTAAAACCATATGTTAACCCTATAAATTTTCTTAGGAAGAGGAATATGCTCAACAATACCTTGGCCGATGCGATCAAGTCTTGATCCAAAAAATCTATGTCGTAAAAAATACTTATAACCAATTTTGTAGCTTACATTATTAGTAATAAGTAGAGGAGAGTGGTCTCGAGGAGTGGGTTCATGGTTAATAGTATCACAAAATGGGAAGGGAGATGGATCATCCAAAATATCATATATGATAACCTCATTCAAAAATTTGATTTGGTTGTGCAGGGTGGAAGGGATGACATACATAGAATGTAACCAGGGATGACCTAGAAGGAGATTATAATTGAGATTATTAGGCATGACATGACATAAAACTCGAATAGTGTGTGGCCCTATAATAATTAATAAATAAATTTTTCCTAGGAATTGTTTTGATGTATTACCAAAGCCACAAACACATAAAGTAGATGGAGTTAAATCAACTACAAAAAATCCTTACTGGTGTAAAAAAGAAATATTATATATATTCAAACCAAACCCATTATTGATCAAATCATTCTTAACTATTATATTATGAGTATGAACTTGTATATACAAAATAGGTGCATTATCAACAATGTTTTGGGACATGATATCAACTAGAGTAAAAATAATGTGCTCATCATTTATTGTTAGGGAAATGGAGGACTTGTTGGTTGGTTTAAACATGGGAAGTATCTAAGAGGATAAGAGTATGATCCATAGTGTGGCATAAGGCATGTATGCATTCAGGATGGGATTTATAAAATTCATTCATAAAGATATCCATTAAAGACAAGTTCATGTAAGGTTTGATTAATAAACAAGTTCACCAAATAATTTACATAAATTTGAATCTTTATCATATGACTATGATCAAATGGATATAAAAATAACAAAAAAGATCTAACATGTAAATTACAAGTATGCAAAATAGGAGATAGGAGTGATTTATCTTGTATTGGGAGATATGGGTTGATTTTGGGTTAGAAATTGACTAGAACAAGCTAGATCTAGATTGTTCAGGATCTATTTGAGAAAGTGAGATATAATACTTCTTTAGACATAAACACCCACAGGAGGACAGGACCACCGTGAACACTAGTGTTTGATTTGGGAATTATTGTCCCTACAATAGCTTTTCTTCTAGTATTTTCAGGGTCTAATATTAGCTTCTTCCTTTTGTTGTTTGTTGCATCCAATTCACTGTATGGTTCATATGTCGCACAAGTACCTATAAAAAAACCCTAGCTACCTGCACAAATCTCAAGTAGACATTAGATGAAATAAATAATGGATATGCTTGAGTCAGAATGACCTCATCAATCACCCCAATGTGATTATCATAGATTGTTACACTACATTTTAGACTTTGTGTAGTTCTTGTGTGTGTGATTAGAATTGTGTCCCTTGAAGCGAGGTTAACCTTATGCCATTTGCACCAAGATAATAGGATACAACTACTTTTACCCTAAGATGAATGTGTGAGATGGATTTAGAAAATTTATCTTCCTATGTAGTGAATGATGTAGCCCAAATGTAGTCTTTGAATGTTTTTATTTTCCCAAGTAGTAGATAGTAAGTTTTATTCCAAAATTATCCTATCCCTTAATAATGGCAAGTCACATGTGTGCGCGCGCGGATTCGTGTGTGTGTGTGTGTGTGTGTGTGTGTGTGTGTGTGTGTGTGAGTGTGTGATTCCCTTGTTTGAATTTTGTCATTAACAACTAAAAAGATGACCCAAAGTGATAAAAGAGACCAAATAATGTGGAAATTCAAAATCAAGAAAAGAAGAGAAAAGGACAAAAATGCCCAAAGGGGATGATCGCACTTGGGGAAATCCTATCCCTAATGTTTGGTAGTGTCTGAGATGCTTGTAATATGTAATGGTCAATACTGAGTTATGTTGGCTATATTTTCTGCACAGCTAAAAACATAGGCACTCATGAGATAAATCTCCCTCATTTAACAGTGAGGCTCCCATGTAAGATGTCATTTATATCCTAGTTTCCATTTAAGTGTTTATAAATGCGTATTAGTGGGATTTATGAATCCTAATAACTATTTATGGGGTTTTACTTTAATTACAAATCTCACGAACCATAGCTTAGCAATTCTGCAGTAAGGAAGCAGCTTTTTGTGAAATATTTTCAGAAGGGGGAAATAATGGAATTTGGGAAAGAAGAAAGGAAGATATGTAATTCAACTAATAGTTTACAAATTTGGTTCCATAGACATGGATTAAATAAACAATTAGATCTCACAATATTTAGAAGTAAAAGAAAGGGAAAGCTCCTAATCTAAATCTCAGATAATGCAAAGTTTATCTAAGATCCACATAGAAGTAAGAATCAAAGCACCGTTGACACAAAGTTCTCTAGAAATTAACCTCTTTTCAATTCCCCATCTTTCACAGAAACAACATCAAGGGTTATAACACAAAGTCTGAAAACTATAGAATTCTCTAGCAAAGTTCTGATCCTTTAAACTGTAGGTTCTTCCTCTATTTAATTTATAGTGTAAAGAGGGCAAATTACAAATTTGAATTTTTTAATGAATTTTCACATGTGGGAGCTATGAAAAAGGGAAGCAGCTATAAATATTCCTCCTGGAATTCCTCCTTGCATGAGATGCATGATTTATAAGTGAAAATAGAACCTTCTATTTTGCATATCTGCCACCTATTTCCAAGTAATTGACTTCTTCCAGTAACTTGAAGTAACGGATTTTAAACCAATCACTTAAGTTTTACAAATTAATTGATTACTCAATTCCTTTGTCAGTGAAAATAAGAGAAAGAAGAATAAAGAGGAGAATAATTTAGCAGAAAGCTGCAACCCTCTCAGTCTTAATCTTCTTCCATACTCGGCATGTTGATCCAACCTGTATTGCACTTTTGCTTCATCTACTTTACTAATGCATGATCTAAATGATATCTTTGCCTTGAATCTGAGATGATTTTTTCTCCCATATGATGTTGAATCCTTTCATTTGATTCTCACCAAACTAGATCTATAAGCAGCTGACTGTGATTTTCTTGTGGTTGTTCCCTCTGACCTATTTTCCCTCTTATCCTTGAAGATTTTTTAGTTCTTCTCTAGTATGTGCACCAATGTAATGTTTTCCATAAAAAATTCATAAAAAAACTCATCACCTTTTATTTTTAATTGCATATGATCAATTTTAAATTCTAGAAAACACTCCAGGTGAAGGAAAATACAAGTAAATTTAATGAATGCTTCAACTAGAATATTGGGAGGACATGCACAAGCTCTTGAAAGGAATTTTCCATGCAATGAATTCCACATGGGCTTCATTAGAAACAAGAGGATGAATTTTTGTGTAAAGCCCTTGCAATTATGAGAGATGGATCTATTTGTGCAAAACCTGTAATTTCCACTTTTGATTCTGAAGATATATTCAATGTATCTGACATTGAATTTTCCTTCTTTTCACCAATATGAGCACTGGTGAAGTATTCTGGAAAATAATTCAGAAAAACATGGAATCCAGGCATGAATTCTTAATTCCTTCACAAAAATCTTATTATAAAGATTGTTTCCCTCTATTTTTATATTTTGCTTGCATACCAAGCAAGCTAAAAATATTATTTAATTCCCTTGTGCACTTATACCAACATGAAAATTCTCTAAATAATAAAAAGGAAGCCTTTCCAACCCTAGGATCCAAAACTGGATGCTTCTTGACAATTAAAAGAAGTCATCTTTTAGGCATTTAGCTATGCCAGAATGGGTCACACTTTTTGGCTAGAAGTCATGTTAAAAATAAGAAGGAAATGAAGTGGGAATTTTTACCCTTCCAGGAAGATCCAAAATTCCCATCTTTCACTTAAGTGATTTAACTTTAATGATGGGAAAAAAACAACCTTCCAAGAAGGCTCCAAATTCCCACCTTCTTTCCATCACCAAAATTCTCATTAACACTTAAGTGATTTAACTTTAATGATGGGAAGAAAACAGCCTTCCAAGAAGGCTCCAAATTCCCACCTTCTTTCCACCACCAAAATTCTCATTGGCACTTAAGTGATTTAACTTTAATGATGGGAAAAAACAACCTTCTAGGAACGATCCAAATTCCCACCCTCCTTCCACCACCAAAATTCCCATTGGCACTTAAGTGATTTAACTTTAATGATGGGAAAAAAAAACCTTCCAAGAAGGCTCCAAATTACCACCTTCCTTCCACCACCAAAATTCCCACTTGCACTTAAGTGATTTAAATTTAATTATGGGAAAAAACAACCTGCTAGGAAGGCTCCAAATTCCCACCTTCCTTTCACCACCAAAATTCCCATTGGAACTTAAAAACCCTCCTTCCAAAAAATGTGAGTTGCATGGAAGAAAGCTTCTTCCCAAAAAGTGTGACTTGCATTAAGAAATTACCCTTCCCAAAAAGTGCAATTTGCATTACTTATGCTTTTAAAGTTGTGTGAAAACTCAACAGCAGCATTTTATTTCCATTTTTGGATTTTTAGTGAAGAAAACATAAGTAGAGAATAAAAATTTTCATTTTTGGAAAGGGTCCGCGAAGATGTAGTAGCAAAAACTTGCAAGTGCCATAACTTTCACTCTGTGGCTCCATTTTAGGTGTCGTTTTCTCTAAAATCACATATTTTATCAAGCTCTATGCATTGATGTAAATATTTTCCTTATTTTCATAGAATCTATTTTTGCACCGTTTTGGACCAAGCAATTTCTTACAATCTCTTGAAAGAATCCTGAGATCTGATCACCTTTAGATAGATTAGTAATTAAAAATACTAGATAGATTTTCAAAACCCTAGGCCCAGGGAAATATTTGGCAGGAAGAATAAATAGGTTACAGGAATTTCCAGAGAAAACAAACCAAAACACAGATAAAAATAAATAAAATAAAAAAGAAGTTGCGGGAAATTGCTCGAAAAATTTCTCTTTGGTATGCAAAAATTTTTCCCCCTGAGTGAATGTTCTATGTTAATAATGATGGGCTGAGGTGTTTTATATAACCTAAATCCTCCAATTTTAGCTCAATCTATTTTTAAAATAATTATATTTATTTAATAAATAAATAAATAAAATTCTCTCAGACAAAACCTGACGAAGGGATAGAGTGAGTTTTAACATATGGGTATTTGTCGAATTTGGCTATTATGACTCCCTAGGGATACCGTAGAGAAATGCAAACAATTGCAGGTAAAACAAACACAAAACGACACGTTACTTTAAAAAGAACGAAATTTTTGAAAGGGGTAGTCCCAGATTCTAGGGTGAAATCTCGGGAACACCAATTATGAATGCATATTTTTGGATGTTTGTTTTATGGGTGTTTACAACGATTTTGAGAGTACAATGTCCTCTAAACTTCACCTTGTGTTACATGGTCTATAGATTTGGTATGTATTTTTTCATTCTTTTTTCTGTAAGTATCCATATAAAATCTATAGTTTTCATAATTCTTTTCTATATATATTCATATTTACTATAGTTTTCCAATATTTTTCTATAATTACTACCCATACAAATAATCGTATGCTCTCACCTTACTCTTTGTGGGGGTTAATCAACAATTAGTGAAAGTGGTGGGTTACTTCGGGTTTATATTTGGTTATTTTCAAAGATCTCCCTCAGGAAAAATTGTGTTCCGGTGGTTTAAAACATCAAGAGCTATCATTATCGACAAAGTGGTTATCAGTTTTAGCTTAGCCATGATATTATGGGTACTACCCCAATACTCAAGCCATTATACAACACTTTGTATGAACTTTAGCTTCCATGTACCTCACGATATATAGGAAGCACCTAGGTTTTTCATTACTGCCAATAATAAGCCTTTCAATGTCTTTTTGTGGTACATCGACAAGTGGTTGTCCCTAGGAAGTTACTCTACATACCTTAGAGATAAGATAACATGAATACGAGAATGGTAGAATTATTTATAGTTGGTGACCTAAACATTGATCTAGTTCCCTATTTACGAAGATGATAAGTATATCAAAAATTCTAGAAAAAATACACCCCAAATAAGTGAATCCCTTGGGTTTAAATGGCATATCACCATAGTGTTCTTTAGATCTAGTATTTTAGGTACAATATTGGCTCAATTTTCTGGCAGTTTCATTGATAACCCTAGTCAGACACAATAAAATTTCTCTGATTCAGTTTCAGTTTAGATCCTCCATTTAGTAACAATATAGATTTAGTCTAGATTTTTTTCCAAGGAGAAGTCATATCTTTGTTTCTGGCATAATTCCAGTTCTAGTTACAGTTGGAAAAATGTTGTTTTTGATAGTCACAAAGTAATGATCAAGTAGTTTATAGCGGCATGTTTGGAATATCAGAAAAGGGGTGTATCTTTTGAATCGAGGGGAATTTTTTATTTCTAACTAGCTTTTGGATCCGTAGGGGACTTATACCATTGTGATTTTATCTTCAAGATGATCATTTTTATTGATGCTTCAATTTAGACCAAAAAAATCTACTTTATTATAACCACTTGATTATTGTGAATTAACTTAACATATTGATGCCATAAAAAATGTATAACTGTGAAGGTGTGAAGCCAAGAAAAACCTAGAATCATGTCTTATTGATGTAAGGGAAGAGGTATCTAAGAATGTAAGATCAAAGGTAATATGGACAAATGTGAGGGGGAGTACAACATGCTTGATGCGATGCGGTCTGAGGATTAACAATGACATCTTTCTTAGTGTACCCAAGAGAGCGTAGTAATGCAAAAGTGCACATATTATGGCAGTAATGCTATCAATTGATGCAGGAGCATCATTTCTTGTAAATACCAACTTTTTGGTTTTCTTTGTAAATTTTGGTGTTAGGTGTAGGAGGCCCTCTTAGGTGTTTTGGTATCATTCCTAGTCTATTTGGGTCCCTTTAGGCTTGTAATAAGGATATTTTGGAGTTTCCCTCCAAAACTACCATTTTAAATATTTGAATTCCCTATATCGTATCTAGTTGTCTAGTGTGATAGGTTAGGTAGAATGAATGATGTAAATGGATGTCAAAGAGCATTAAAATGTGTGAGTTATGTGTTTACATCCTTCATGCTTGGTTTCATCAATTATGGTCACTCTCACCATAGTTAGGTTAAGTAAACTAGTGACATAAATACCTCCATTTGATCATTTAGTGGAGGTATTCGAATGAGAGGTAGTAGGTAGGTTGTAAAGGAAGAAAAAAGGAAGTTATTGAAGATCTAAGAAGCTCAAAATTCATGTAATATATCATGAAGATATCAAATGAAGGATTTTCTTGAGAACAAGCTTATGAAAATGAGAATGGAATGTGTATGATTGGTGAGTGGGAACATTACATGTTGTTTATAGAATAACAATGCTAATGCAGGTTTAAGAGGATTGGAAAGGATTGAAAAAAATGTAAAGGAGATGTTTGAAGGTTTTAAAGCTTCCGTACAACCATATTTATACAAGGAACATGGGTAATATGTTATATATGGTAAGGGGTTGTCTTGTTGATGATTGCTTGATAATACTTCAAGGGTTTTGAGCTGTGGGAGAACATATTTGCATTGTTATAAAGGATATAGAATGTTAAATTATTACACACTCATATTTACATTGGTGGTTAGTTGAATAAGGAAGCTAACACTCGTAATACGGTGGCACACTCTAGGTTAGAATTGGAAAATAAATATTTGGATTTACAGTTATTATGACATGGTGTTATTATGCTAGAAGGATGATTGAAAAAGTTGAACAAGGGTTTGTATATGTGTATTAGGCCATAGAGAAGATTTAAAAGTCTAAACAATTGAAAATAAACCAAAATGAGGACTCTCAGTCTATATAACATTGCTTAGGGTTTGAGAACAAAGAAATTTGACATAACTTGCAAATTATGCATTGAATTGTTCTAGAAATTTGTGAATAGTGAGAGTTAAGGGTGTTAATAGTGTACAAGAAGTTTCAAGGGAAAGTATAATGATTTTGGACCATTATGTGTGAAATACAGTCATAATTATCACATAACCCAGTTTTGAGGGTTTAACCAAAGGAAGTTTGATTGAATGTTATAACCACTCTCTACTACATATTAAAACTTGTACAATAGATGGATGAAGGTATATTGGATGTTTGAAAAGGGCTTGTAAAGAGTAACATAAGTTGGTTTAAGGACAAAAATTAAGAAAAACAATCTAATACCTTGTTTTTGTAATAGTCAAGAGTAGCTCGAGGATCAAAAATGCAAGAGGTGTATTATAACTTTTAGTGGATCTTGACCATTAGGTAAATAGGGAACTAAAGAAAGCATGGGGGGTTCATTAGCCATGCAATATCCTAGCACGTGTATTCATATTGAGGTAATTAAAATTGATAAAAATAAAGTCAATATACCGGTAGACATTAGGGGGTGAAAGGGTTTAATTTACTAATATTTTGAATTAGGTATTAGGGGTAGGTTAGAGAGGTGGGCCTAAGGAGAGGTGGGGTTGATTTTAATATTAAACTAAAATATTTGATCCCTAGTTTTTAAAAATAAATACCTTAATATTGCATAATGAGTGTTTTCAAGAAGTTAAATTATAATCTCTTTTTGAATAAGGAAATATCAATTAGGATTTCTTAACCAAGAAATAATAATATTATAGAAAACTAGGACTGGGTATGTTTTTCAACATAAATGATATTATTTCACCATCTTAATTATTTGAATAACTATTGATAAATGATTGAATTTTAACAATAACATAATTGATAATATATCTTGAATGACTTTGAGATATCTTTCTAGAGCAAAGACATATTAAGAAAATAATAATTGAGTGGAAATCATGATATATTTTTTATTTGATATGTTAGGGTAGAAATAAAAATATGTTGTATTTGATATATTAGGGTAGAAATAAAAAGGGGTAAATAAAATTGTAATGGAAAAATGGGTATGTAAGGTACATGGAAAAAATTCGGGCTATTTTTGTTTAAATAATATAACGGGAGGGGGTATTATCAATTGAATAATTGGAGGTAAAAACTAACATTAAGGGTATTCTTTAATACCCTTCAAACGAACGTGATATACCATACTTTTACTAAGTGAACCCCCCGTGAAAGAAATGTAAGTGCATGATTTTAGAAAGCAAATGTGTAAATCTTGGTCAAGATCTCTATTTGTCACAGTCAAGGAAACATTGATTCTTAAGAAGTAGTTAGGGTCAGAGTGACTAGACAATATATGAAGGCACTTAATCATCTCCAAAGTGTCATACATGTATGGAGAAGGCCTTGAATGGTCAAGAAATTCTTAGAAATTTTAAGAATTTCATGCAATAAAAACACGATAGGTGAAGATTGATCAAAGTGTGAATTGCTCAAGATAGATAAATGGTGTTCTTGAAGTAGTAAGGAGAAATCATAAATCCTAAGGCCTAACAAGGACTTATGTGAAGTTTAATAAGTCATATACGGTGGTTTTGTAAGTTTAATACCTAAAGGAAGACATTAAAACCTTGAAAAATTGGTCTAAGACCTAAAGAAGACCTAACAGAGGGCTAATTCAAATGGTAACCGTCGGGTTAGAGCACTTTTCTTAAGAGTTAGAACTTGAAATTTGGCATGAAGAAAGAACAAGATAAAGGGTATTAGAATATATTACTAGTTTCTCATGAGAGTTTGTGAGGTGTTCATAAAAATAAGACTTACGGGTTTTCTAGGCTACTAGAGAGATCTAATTGGAAACGATAGAAGAGCAATTGAAGGGGTTAATCTTGGTGTTAAGGTATGAAATTTAGTGAGGAGTTTGTAATACCATAAAGGGTACTTAAAAAGGTAAGCATACTTTTCTAAGTCCTTATGAATTGTTCCAAACAATAAGGTTTGCACTAAACTAGGGCTAGTAGCTCTTAGCAAGGCTATAAAGGTGGATGTGTTGAAATTAAGGTTTGACTTCCTTTTTAAGGTTTAAATACTCATTTATTTGATGAATATGAGCTAAGGATAGTGTAAAAGGAGCCTTGAATTGGTAATGGTAAGAAAATTGGCCTTGTATGCTTTGTAAAGTGCTTGAGCTATCACTTACAATTGATGATTTTGTTGTTATTGACTAACATTATGGTGTTGTTTTATAAGTTGGGTTTTCCATATGTATCATCAACCAAAATATTTCATGTAGTACACTAGTCAACCAAAGTAGGGATGTATAATGTATTAGAAACAAATCCATGTGCCATATTAGTACTATCAAAGGCAATATAAATGAGGGGGCCATGGTGAAAATAATTTCAAACATAATGTCAACACATTTTATCATAATATGATGGAGGTTAGAAAACATTGGTAATCATTGTGGTACTCCAAGTTAGATTTAACAACACTGATTTCTTAAAATGGGTCATTGAATATTTTAAGTTTTGCATTATCATTAGTAGGCTTAGGTTGAGGTTTAGTCTCATATTCAATTGTACCAACATCAAGTAGATATTGTATAACATGATGAAGCTTAAATATTTTTTTAGTAGAGTGACAAATACATCGGTTGGTAACCAAAATGAGCATTAGCATCAAATATATTATCATGAGGTGTGTTTGCATCAACCTTAAATGACAGAGGGAGAGATACATGGATACACTTAAGTAACTATTAAAGCAATTTTTCTGGTGCACAAGGTAAATGAGTGAAATGTTCTTGATAAGGTTGTAATTGTAGCTTTCATAGGTTAGAACACAACATAAAATTTGGTTTTAGCTGTAGGTTTATCATTAGTAGCCTTGGTCTTAAAAGTAGTCTTAGATTGAAATTTGTGAGTAGAGGTGCTAGGAGGATGAGAAACATATTTGAGTATATTCATGTCGATGAAATTAGTTTCATTTTCTTTCATAGTATGATAAAGATGATCAAAGGATTGAAACTTGTCAAAAATAACCAATTCTTGCAAAGGAACAAGGAGAACTTGAGTGAAAAGATATTGTAATTCAGTATCAGCCAATATATTGTTCATCTTCTAAGGTGTAGTCTTATATAACAAAACATAGTCATTGATGGGCTCATTGGAAGCTCGTCACATTTTATACATTTGAGTAAAATATACTTTATCACAAATGTTGATAGAAAATTGTGTAAGGAATTAATTAGCTAGAGGAGTTAATGTCCTTACAAAATGCATGGGTAGATCATAAAACCATAGGAATGGAAGACCTTTGAGACTTTAAGGAATAATCTTGGTAAATAATGTATAATTGGAAGAGTAGTATAAGAAACCAATATGAAATTTATAGTGGTGATCTTCAAGATTACCCTTACCATCATAGATAGGAAATTTAGAAGATAAAAAAATGATACCTGTAAAGTGTAGGAAACCACTTCGGGTGTAATTGGGTTATGAAGGACTTCAGTAGAATTTATAGTATGAGAAGAAGTAGATGCAACTTATTGCAGTTGTAATATTTGAGCTTGCGAAGTATGGACAAAGGATTCAAGATCTTGTGTGTTAGAAGAAGAAGCATATGAAACACTATGAGCGTAAATAGGAGATGTAGGAATAGTAATGGTCATACGTATATTCATGGAAATATTTTGAAGTGGGAGGATGCCCCAATGAAGTAGGAATTTTCAATGTAGGGATAGTTTATATGTATGCATATATATTAAATGATAAAGGATTAAGGGGTCCAAAAAGGGACCGTTCATTAGAGTCTAGATCATGAGAAAGTTTAACAACAAGAAGAATGTAGATGAGAGGTTCAATGTGATGATGTTTTTCATGAAGTTATGCACAAAAATTAGAGACCATTTCAACATATGTCTAGTATACATTGTCATCTTCATTAAGATCACCATCAAAGGAGTGTTTGTTTTTTGTTTCTACTTCATTAAGAGGTTTTTTTATGGGTTAGAGTAATCCAGGACAAAAGGAACCCCCAAAAACAGGGGGTGGAGAAGAGTCCATGATGGCATGCCACTTATGGTTTAAGAAAAGAAAGCTCAATATTTTTAATAGGTTGTTGATTAAGTTGATTACTATGGAAAAATTGAAACCAACGATGCACTAGGATTGCCTAGGGTTTGAGCAATAAATTTGATTCAAGATTCAAGTTCGCCAAATGTTTACACCCTAATTAATTTTAGAAATGTTATGCAAAAACTAAAAATGAGGATGTAAGGGTTTGCAATAGGTAGACTATTCTAATATACTTAACTTCCAACATCAACTATACATAATCAGAATAATGCATTCAAACTTTAAATGATTTGAAACAATTGATAAATGTTAAGTACTTACATAAATACACAAGATGAGAGATAATATTAAATTTTTTGGGGAAGGGAAGATATAATTTGTATGTACAGGATAGTGAAACATAAGGATTTGTAACCTTATATTATGTAATATAAGTTCTATAACTGAAAAACCTGACATAGGTGAGACTGTACAGCTGATGTACAGTCCAAACCTAATCTATACAATCCAAACCTAAATTGTACAGTCATGACCTAGAGATGTATAGATTTATACATTTGAATGTCTAGATATGCAACTTTATGTGTGTTTCTCTTGTCTATAAATTATCTTTATTATATGTTTCTTTTCCTCACATAGCTTCAGGATGACCTATAATAGCCCGAAACAAAGTAGAAACCCTAGTAACATGTAAAACCCTTCATTAGGGAATCAACAAACCAAATGGAGAAAATATGTGTGTGTGGTAAGGTTGGACTACCCATGGTGGTCAAAGTTCAAACTACTGAACTAATCCAAGTGTTGCACTACATGCCCTCATTGTGGGATCAAGCCTTGTGTACTTCTTTTAGATGCTTGTATAAATGTGTATAACTAACCAACCCCCTAGGGGTGCCCTCATGTATCTTGACACGAAGATCGTGGGCTAACTGCGTAGTATATAATGTACCCAGTGCAATAGTAGTGAGATGTGGTCTATCTCAATTATGTGACATAACCCTTTGTTAATTGAACCTTGTGTGTAATACTTGGAGTGACTTTTCTGTTGGTACAACATGGCTTTATGACCTTTGCATGCTTGGAAATGGATGAAGCTTTACTCTTTGACCCGATTGAGTACTTTAAACTTGTAGTAGATACTGCCTTAGATGATGTGCAACTAATTTAGGAAGATTTAGTAACATTCAAGTGCTTTTAGAGAGATATTTGTAATAGTTGTTAGTAAGAATTTCAAGGGCATCATAAAGTGATAATGACTTGCTTATATAACCTTCTGTTGGAGAAATATTCCAATAAGATCGACCCTGTGAAGATGAAACTACCTAAAGAGTGATTTAAAATTGAAATAAGATTAGGTGATTATTAAGGGGTGAAGATAGTATAGGTCAGCCAAAATCAAAGCCTACATCCCAATCCTTCCATATATTTTCAAACCAGAGAGAGAAATACCAAAACTGAAAGTTGTGTCATGAATATCAAATGTTTTTGTATTACTTTGATTAATATTCCTATAATTTTTTATATACTATAGTGTAAATATAAGAAAGTTGTAGAATAACTAGAGAGATGAGGATATTTGATTTTAAACCTGATCATTTTTCTTAGCAAGGGAACATGGTCAAAGTTGGCATTGCACAAGGACAAGTTTACAAATTTTAGTGTCTGCAATCATGTTGAGCATATGGTCGATTGCATTTCATGAAAAACTATCAATTATTCAAGAGAATTGATTGTATCCATGATGTCCTAAGAGCTAGATGCCTCCAATATAAAAATATGTCAATTTTGATGGAACTTGGTCAATTTTCAAGTTTAAGTCAAAATTACGAAATTTAGAAAATCAATGATACATAATAGGAATTATGAAAAATAGAGAAAATTACATAAATATGTAAACCATCGAACATTAAGATAAAAAAAATTAAAAATGGATTTTTGTATGTAAAATAATGATATTATTGTTATTTTCCTTATTACTATTTGATTTTGGTTAATACTTACAAAATCATGAAATTATCATTATTATTGCAGATGTGTCAACCTCTAAAAATTCAATTTTCTCTTCACCATGTCCAGAATCGTTTACACACTCATATGTAGACATAATGGAAATTGAAGGAAATTATAAAGATAACATGGAATTGATAGAGGATAATTTGGAAAAATATGTTGAAGAGGAATAGGTTAAAAGAAATTTCATTGGTGCACAGAAAAACAACATGTTATCAATAATTTTGGCTAATTTTCATGCAACAAGGGCAAAGATTCAAATAACACCTTAAGAGGAAGAGTCAAAGATGATTTGTAAATTCCACCTAAGGCATTGATGAAATATAAATCTTATTTTCCCAATTAGAGACATTATGGATCTTGACTTATGGATAAACCACTCAAAACACCTCATTTTTGTAGTTGAGTCTATATAGTGTCGTGGAAGCAATGCTATAGGATACAATCATCTACCATTCCCAATGCAGGTCTTCAGTTATTCACTTTGACATAAATTAATATAAAAATCTACTACTAAATAGTTTGATAGAATCTGTAGAGATTCAAAAATCTGAATGGACCACTGTCCCTCTGTTGTATGAATGTAAAAAATGTGTCAAGACTGTACCATAGTCAATAACTGTTGATGTATACTTGTATGTGCCTTGTTTGAACTATCATATTTTTATGGATATGTGACCTTTTTTGAGGATCCAATCCCTATAAGCATTTTTTCTTATATTTTGTAACTATATAAATAACTTGATCGTATGCCCCCTACTTTTGATGGCATACATTTATAAATTATTAAAGTATGCAATGTCAGAATTCATCAGATGTGTACCCATATACGGGTATATCTACGTAATATATGTAGGATCACAATAGTCAATTTATGAAGTGGTGACCACTTGAGAAATTTTACATGACAATAGTAGTTAGCCACATGGTGGAAACTCTTTATGTCATAGCAAAAGAAATAAAACAATGTGAAATGATGGTAAAAAGATAATTATGACACTATAGTGTTAAAGGGAATTAGCAACACCAACGAGTTTGAGGGAAATTAATGTTGGCATTCCATGGTAGGACACATATATAAACAATCAAAGAAATAAAAAAGCACCATTTCATGAAGCAACAATATAAACAATACGTGATAAAGACAAGTAAACCAAATAATATAGAGACATAGTCTATATATAGGAAAAGATCCAAAAACATGGAGACAGGTGGCTGGCAATGTCTACAAGATTGAATCACCATAGTAGAATAGAACTAATGTTCCATAGCATAGACAAAACAAGTTCATATATGATATATTACAGGCATTTTAGTCACAAACATAGGACAGGATGTGGTGTCACATAGACAAGCAAAGCATTTTCATAATTTAGTATCCTATAGTATTTAAACAAATCTAATGTTATGTGTAATCATGCATAAGTACAATCTTGTTTCTTTTGTAGTATATGATTTTTAAAGAAATCCATATGAACACAATAGTTTATCTAATATTTGTATATGAGATGACAAGTACATAACACAATTATAGTGACAAGAAATATTTATGTTGCTGGAAATATGCTAGTCTTTGCACAAGATGCGTGTGTTGAGGATCCTTATTAACCCAATCACGTTAGCAATTACCCAACAATATGTATGTAATCAAGCATGATGATTGAAGGTGTAAATCAACATATAATGGCAAACAAAATCACCCATATAACATGGAGGGATTTGCCCCCAAAATATGTGAAGTGTAAGGATTGACAAAAGCCATATCCTATCATTCTAGTAATAATTTAAGTTGAATTGAGCCTACATCAAGTGTCTTGCAGATACCATTGTGGAATGCATGTGCATAAATTAGAGGAATAAGTTCCTTTGTTCCTCGAATAATTTTGATAAAAAAAAACATGTAAAAGTCCACGCAAGTCTATCCAATTAGACTAGAATATTGTCCTGATTTTGTATTTTTCTCATATTTGAACTTGTTTTTATATTATGTGATTATTTGATATGTATTCCCTTGAAGTGTTTTGAAAATACTATATGTCCCCTAAGAAAATGGGGATAACACCATATCTACTTGATAAGAGCCCCATGGAAGAGTTCTTATTGGTCATCAAGGATATCATTTTCATTGGGTTCAAAGTCACCATGAGTTATAAGTGAGTAAGACTTTCCTTTGATAGAGTCATGTGTGCGCTAGTATACACAACTTGATTGTAGTATGTTCCATTTGGGCCTTTGTTCCTGTGAATCCCTCAGTTCCCCGCATCTCTCTATGGAAGTATAAAGATATGGTCCTTATGTTGGAGGGAACTATATCATGTGCGATATGATAACTCCAATCTAATGGAACCGATTCTTTCAAAACTCCTTACTCCCTAATGATCCCATCAACCTTCCGCAATCATTTGTACATGTTAGGAATGCAGGACCTTACGGAAATGATTTAGTGAACCAAAGTCCATACTATGTTCCTGATAGTGACATTTTGGTCACCTGATAACTCAATTATAACCACATTAGTAAGCCATGATTTAAATAATTCATGTAAGAAAGGTAAAGTAAGTAACTCAAGCATCCTAACAAGATTTCTCAAACTAACCCCAACTCTTAAGTGGGGTATCAAAATATTCTATAAATAGTGATAGAACTAATAAGTATGGGATTCAAGTGTATAAATAACATGTTGTAAAGGATTGCAATCTGAGATAGAGAAAATTCACTTTGTCACCTTGCTCCTGCCGCCCTAGAAAGATGTATCTGAGGTCAGAATTTGCTCAAATGTCAGCATATTTCAAATAGTTGATAAGTGTCTCAGGACCATTAGTGAGAAATAAAAATTTTTATGAAACAGGTATGCTCATCTTCATGCAATGGGATTTAAATTTAACTTGGTAGTAATTTTTGTTTTTCATCAGTCCCCTCCAAATAGTATCTTGAAATCACTATACAACAAGTAATGAGCCTCGACATTTTCATTGATTTCATGGAATCAAATAACATATCTTGGAGTAGGATAGTTCCAGTATGTTTGGAAGCATGAATAGCTAATGAACCCCTATGGGTTCCCTCATGTCTATGGACACCTAAGATGCACATGATATTTGTGATAGTATAGACATGTAGACCAACATGTTATTAATGATGATTTTATGTGCCCTTAACTATATTGAAGATACTCCCACCATTTTCGCTTTAATGCATCAAAAGTAGTGGAATTTCCTATGTCACTGACTTTGATCTTGTTAGAGTATTTCTCTAATGCACCGACATTGTTTTGTCATGCTTGCATCATGTTTTGACCTAGAAGTTATACTCTTTGAAATGGTTCCGAAAGTGTTTCAAATAATTGCCAAATTAGGGGCTAGCCTTAGATGATGTGCAACTAATTTGAGGATTATAATACCTTAGGACACGGGCTGAGGAGTGATTTGAAACCTGATATTTGATCGAGACAAAGATAAGCTTGTAAGAGTGGCATTGGAGTTATGCATTGATAAGACTTAGCTTTTATAGCCTTTCTAGGAAAGAGAGGAGCTTCCAAGTTGCCCAAGGATGACCCTATGGGTCAGATCTTCCTTATTACACATTGTCAGACAATATCATCCCTAAATCTCTACAAATTCCCTAATGGGCATCTCACTCAAAACCATATTCTAATATTGATTTTTACGATGAGTAACAATACTATAGACACCTAAATTTCTACTTTTGCTAGTCTTATTACCAAAACGCACACAAATCGTTCTCATTCTCACCAATTCCGTTATAATTAGTAATCTTTACTAATTAACTAACGTTTCTTACCACATTGGTTGGTTAACAAGCACTTTGTTGATCACCAAACCTCTTTCACATTCAATATGTCACTTTATGATGAATCGTAAGTCAAAATCCTCTTCAAAACAGACAATTAGCGTTTATTAGCTAATCAAGCCTATTTTGCCCTTGATTTGGTCAATATGCCCCAATGTTGACTCAAACCCCTCTTCATGACCACTCAAAATCACCCCATTCACCTCCACAACGTCTCGACAAGCTTCAAAAGCTTACCCTAACCTCCTAGTTGACCCTAAGTAGTTGATTAAAGCTTTATACCTCTTAATCACTTGGTAATTCACTAATTTTGATTAGCAAGGTCTAATCGTGATTAGTAATTCTAATCTAATTTGGGCCTTTTAGTCCCACATGCACCAAAATACAAGTTTCTCCCAAAAGGAAAACAATAAAAATAGTTCACCTCTTACCTTAATACTTTACACCATGCTTTGATTTGCATCTCATATAATACAATATGATATATACCCAAGTTCAATCATTGCCTAAAGCCTTCAACAAGGTTAGTAGATGAATATCTAAAGTGACTTAACAAGTCATTTGGAGAGGTCATTTCACCATTGTTTGGAGTAGCAACCATACCCATTTGATTGCCCTCTCAAGTCTATTTAGGCCCATGTTAGGTAATTGAGCATATTAGTAGGCATGTTTAGTTATATTTTGATTTTCTTTCATACTAGTTAAACATTCCTTTAAGCTTATATCTTAATTTTACATTCCTAAACTTATAGCCCTAGCTAATTAGGTGGCAATGGTGTTAGCATTCCTTGTTTAGCTTTGTTATTTGCTTTGTAGAGTTTGGGGTGCTTTCATTTGGCACACCCAGTGGGACTAAACCCCATTGCATTCAATTTTTTAAGCTTTTTAACTTAGTTTCAAAGTTTTTCATTTTAAGTTTTTAGATTAGTTTCAAGTTTCCTAGATTAAATTCAAGTTTTCTAGTTTAATTTCAACCTTTCTAGAGTACTTTCAAGCTTTTTAGATTAGTTTCTCGAGCTTTTTAGATTAATTTCAAAGTTTTAGAGTAATTTTCAAAGTTTTTGTAGATTAATTTCTATTTTTATAGTTGTTTCAACTAGATTAGTGGTAGAAGTTTTGTTTTCATGATCTTTGTTGGATATAAGGAGGCGAAGCCTTGTCAAAATTGCCTCAAAATACCAAATATTTGACCTTTTTGAATAAATTCTTCTCAAAACTCATCTTTTGGTCACCTACAGGAAAATTTTGTTTATGTGCATTAAGGGGTGTGCTTGTGCATCAAGGAGTGTGCCTACGCTGCAAAAACCTATGTTTGTGCACTAAAGTCTGTGCACATGTGCCTCTTTAGATGCACTTGTGCAACACTGCAGTTTGTGGCTCTGAGTCTGCCTTTGGCACTTGTGCATTAAAGTCTGCACCTACACCTCTCTGGCCACACACGTGCACTATTGACTGTACAAATTTAACAAAGGTGTGCCTACACTCTCAAGCTTGTGCCTGTGCTCCAAAGGGGTGTGCCCATGCTTCGAAACCCGTGAATTTGCACTCAAGTAAAATTTTGTCCAAGTTCATGATTTTTGTTACTATTTTTAGGATATCTGTCATTTTTTAGAGGATTTTAGTTGTTTTTTGTCAATTTACTGATTTTAGAGTAATTTTCCTAACAAAAATCACTTAGTGTTTGATAAGTAATTCTTATTAAAATCAACCTAGGGCTTGATAAGTGATATTTTCATGCTTTATTTGAGTTTGGAATAGGGTGTGTATGCTCTTCCCTTGCACTTAGCGTGATCTTGGGAATCAAAAGAACTTCTAAGCCACTTTTTTCTATTTTAGAGTAAGTAAGAAAAATCATCATTTCATTGATACGTTTGATCTTTTAGTTTAAGAGATTTTTCACTTGATAAATAATCAAGGCTAAAATTTGTGTATGCTCTTCCCTTGCACCTAGTGTGATCTTGGGAAGTCAAAAAACAATTTTAGTCTTTCATTAAGAAGCACTAGGATTAATTGGGAATAAACCTTATTTTTCGACAAAATTTGATGGTAGATAACTGATTTACAAGCATTTTTTATTGCTATATTTTTATGATATTGTGAATCTTGTTGAACTATTAACCATTTGTGTGAATGACCTAAAATGATTTTCAAAGAAATAAGGGCTCTCTTCAAACCAAATTCTAACATTCACATGTGTTGTAGGTTACCAAAGGTGGTCTAAACCAAATTGCTTAATCCAAAAGATAAAAAACACACCAACACACAAATTCAAAACACTGTATTGTAGGTTTCGGTTAAGAGCTATGGCTCGTCCGCTTAAAACTAGGATGTAACCCCTTTGGCATAATACTTAAGCTGAAATAATAGGGGTGGTCCTATGAACCCTAAAGTAGTGCACACAAGAAGAAACCTTCCGAATGAAACATGAAAGTGCGTCACACTACCAACTGGTATAGTACACCTTTGTGAGATTAGAGTCAAAGTTATTTCCATTGCGACCCCAGTGAAAGTATAACTGATCGCACTTTGGTGCTCATTATACTAAAGGAGGTAAAGTAAAGTTGAGATACTCCTTGGGAAACCTCAGTAAATCGAGCTCACAGAAATAAACTTATGACACATAGAGAGAGAACCTCCTAGGAAGCTTTGTCGGCTTAGAGCCATTGTTTTTATCTTAGTTGATATACTTGAGAGCTCTCACAAAGTGACAACTTTGTTAGGTTCAAAATCTTGTTTTTCAAACAAGGGAAAGAATCTGTTAAAGTTGAAACCGCATTATTTTCAACATGAAATCTACTTAGTGTCATTTTGTCCTAGTTTTTCACTTGTCCTAAGACAAGGCGAAACTCTGCCAAAATAACCCCAAGTTTATTTCAACACCACTTGGTCTACACCCTTATTTTCTTGTTGCCCATTTTTGGACAAAAGGAAATAACATATACCAGATACCACTAGATATCACATGTCCACCACTTTTGTATTCTACTTGCGTGACTAGGTTGCAATGCCAGAGTGCAAGTGTTGAAAGTGTGCATGGTATGTACTCATGATCTAATAGGCCCCCTTGTCTCAAAGACCCATACTTGAGAATTATTATCATTGTAGTTAGGTGATTTCATATTTTTCCTTCTTTTGAGTTAATACACTGATCACATTATAGCCATATGATAGAGACATTTAAGTCTTGTTTCCATTGTGAAACTTGACCTAAATCTCTATATTGTATCATTACGGTGCTCGTACGCATAGTAATTCCTTGTTATATTTAGACATAGTTTTTACACCTTAGCTTTATCTTGTGTTTTGTGAGTGTTGAAGATACATTGTTAGCATCGCGATAACATCATTTTAACACTAAAAATCTTGCTTTTCTGAAAGCGTGGTTCACATGTCCAAATAGTGTTGTTATGCTTTGCACATTGCTATCATCCATTTTACAAGACTTAGATTTTGTTAGTGTTTAGAAACTAGTTTCTAATATACCTTGTTAGAGGATCATGTTAACATTATCTTACCATTTAGGCCTTGTTTGTTACAAACTTGACCTAACTGGTGATATTGTGTTGTCACTATTTGGTTTCAAACCTATCTAGACAAATCATAGGGAGTAAACTTTTTGGTGTGGCTAAATTTAATCATTAGGCATCATTTTATTATTCAAGATAATATTGTGTCGTATATTACCTTGCTAGGTTGGATTATTGTTTATTATTTGGTTCTTCGGTCACATTGACCTAGTGGATTTGTGGCTATTCTATAGTCATCATTCCTTGAGATAACATTAGCGTCGTTATGCTGTCAAAATTTGAATAGGGTCCATTTTTAGTAAACCCTAGTGGAAGTCATTCATGTTATACCTCCTACCTCGAGTATTCCTACTACGAGAATGAGATCCTGAAGATTAGGAGTTGATATATTTGGAGGAGATAACCCTCTTTTAGAGGATAATATCATGGTTGACCATAGTGGTGGAGAGGAAGATTCTCCTCGTATGAATATAGAACGTCCTCCCCGCCAATTTTTATGATTACATTTTCCAAAACAAACATGAAGTACTCATGCTTGTTATGGAATTAGGAGCTAAGTTACCTTCCACAGTAGACCCTTCTCTCATTTTTGGAAAGATTCGTGGAGAAGAGGAAGTAGATCGACCTCATCGTACTGTTAATGAAATTTTAAATCCAGGTCATGCCTATACTTTTGCACCACATAATAATGAGGAGGTACCATTTGAAAATGACGGAGACTATCATATACCCATAGTTAGGGTATGTTATGAAGACAACGAGGAACATGCTCATCATGAACAACCTCCCTCTAACGAAAATTGTCATGAAGTACCTATTCAAGAGGTGATGTTAGAACAACATGTCCAAGCCCTTACTAGCCAATTGGAAAGTTTGACTTCACACATACAAAAGGAACAACCCAAAGTTTGAAACAAGCTATACCAAAAGGCAAACCTAAAGTTGTGTTTCACGAGTTCCCAATAAACACCCCTTGACGGGAGGTACAAAGATATCCTTATGAAAAGATTCTCATAGAAAATAAGGGTGAGAATACACCTAGATTTAATCCTACGTATAAACCTACGCCACCCATGCAAGATCCACTTTTCAACCAAGAGTGGTCAATTATGAAGAACGCCCTTCTAACATTGTAAGAAGGTAAAACTGGTAACCATAAGAAATACTAGTTTGACGAGTTGTGCCCTTGTCTATTTTATAGGGCCATGCTCTAGGTACCTTTCCCACAACACTTTGGTTTTCTGAAATTTGACAAGTATAAGGGAAAAGGTGACCCTCCTGACCATATAAAGAAATTTTATTTGGCATGCCAAGAGGTTGCATATAGCGACAATTATCTTATACGTCTCTTCCCATGGAGCTTAGGAGGAATGGCATTAGAATGGTTCTTAGACATTCCCAAGGGATCTTTATCCACATGGCCAGAATTAGTGGAACATTTTGTGCACCACTCTCATTCAATATTGAGAGCATGATGTCACCATGATAGTTCTCTGCAATGCCAAATAACGAAAACTTTGTTGCATTTTTACAAAGATGGAAGAGGATTAGCTAGCTGCTTTCCTTGCTCCATACCCAAAAAGAAATTGATAAGTATATTTATTCCCAACCTCCACCCAGACATCATGTTCCACTTGTAAATGCATTGTGGCAACACATTCAAAGAGGTAATTGAAAAAGGGTGTCAAATTGAAAAATTGTTATTAGCTAGGGGGACTCTAAAACCTGTCTCCCATGATCATAATGATTCTAAATCTAACAATAAAACAAAGTTATGTTCCTAATAAAAACAAAAATGTCGTTAGTGATGGGATAGTAGATTCTAAGTGGGTACAAGTTGCTCAAAATCATGGACCTTTAAAGCTTGGTAAAAGGAAATCCACCTACGGAGTATAAACGTTGTAATTTCACACCTCTATCTGAATCAATATCATCCATATTAAAACAGGTTAGAGGCCGTTAACATGGTTAAATACCTTGAAACACAACCCTACAGAGATGAAACATGTAAACAATCATGGTTTAGGGAGAATGAATTATGCGGGTTTTACCGCATAAAGGGTCATAGAAATGATGAGTGTTTAAGATTAAAATTATATATTCAAGACCTAGTTTATAGTGGTGACATTGAAGTAGACTCTGCTGCCATTGCAAAGTCTCCAAATGCAAACTGAGGGATCTTTAAGGAGCCTTTTCCCTATCACAAAGAAAGGAAAAAATCCAAATCAGGGGACAATCATCTCAAAATAAAAATGCTATGTGTCAAACAAAGACCATTTCGATACCTTGATAGGTTGTGTTAACCCACTCTTTGAAAAAATCAATACAATTAGAATTAAAATAAGAGAATGCATCATGACAACACGACAAGCCTGTTTTGTTATAAATTTTGAACCTACTTCCCCTACTCCACAAGAGAGTCAATATGAAATATTAGATCAACTAGAGAAGACTAAAACTAAGATTTTGATATTAGACCTTTTAAAATATCTCCAACATCCATAAGGATATACTCTGCAAAACCCTATAGGGATCAAGAGTATCTATCGATGTTGACCCTACACATTTACAGGCCATGGTAGTGCAAATTGCTCCCATAAGACACATCACCTTCATTCCTACATAGGCCGTAGCTGAAAATCCCTCATATAACATGCCCTTACATATTGAGGTAATAATCAAGCATAAGATGATCAAGAAAGTGCTTATGGACGATGAATCGCATCTCAACATTTGTACTCTTAAACTAGTCCGGCAACTAGGTTGCATAGAAGCTGATTTTGGAAACAAAGGTCATCACCATAAAGGCGTATGATAATAAAGAATGGAATTCAGTTGGAAAGATCACTTTCTCATTGGAATTGGGTCCCATAACCCATGATACGAAGTTCCATGTCTTAGACCTGGAGCTCCCTTACAACATCTTGCTCAGTCGCCCATGGATTCACGCCATGCAAGTTGTGAGATCTATGTATCATCAATGTTTAAAGTTGTAATATGAAGGATAGACACTTACTATACAAGGGGATCCCCAACCATTTTCTCATTGAAGAGCATTTTAGGGTTACTTTCCCACTATCTACGAATATCCCTCTATAGAGATTGATATTCCCTATTTAGTCAGAGGCCCTTGCTTCACGAAGTGGATCCAAACACCCTAACTCCTAGTGACAATGGTATGAACTACATTGGAATCTCCTTTTTCTATGTGGGAGATGAAGGTCATAAACAACAACTGTGCAGAGTATAATCTCCAGCAACCCCTTATGATTCAAAACATTCCAGTACCAGCTCAAAACACGTGGTAGACCATGCTACAAATTCCAAAGATCAAGGGAGAACTTCCCTTTCGACAATTTCATTTCAAGTGGCTTGCTAGAAGATGAAAGAATCCTCAACGACATTATATTTCATCCTCAATGATGATGAAATAGTTTTATGTTATAAGTCATCTAGGTATGTTATTCCAAATATAATCATGTTTACTATGAGATATCAAAGACGTGGTTACGATCGCTACCAGAAAGGCTCATTATAAGCTCTTCCAATATCACATCATATACTAGGTAAATTAGGTGTAGGTATCCATTTGTATGAGTTCCACCCTTCAGATAACGAGTATGCTTCTTCTGAGAGTGAGGATAGTTTTTCTGGAAATGAAAGCAAAACAGATTCACAGTGTAGTCTTTACGAATACCTTGTTAGAGTAGGTATTTACCTTAGCTCATGTTCACCTAGGTACTTTATTTACCTTTATTGTATTTATCCTCACCCACTTATGTGTGTGGATATTTCTTTTATCTTATTTAGATATTAGGAGATATTATCTATTCACCCATTAAAATCCTTAGCCTTTGGTCATATGAGGGCTTAAAGCTTGTGATTCCTACTAGTAGGTGCTTAACTTCAGCCCCCTTTAATTTTATTTGTGTGGTGAAGGCAACAACAATTTATTTTGTTTGAGCGGCAACTAAAATAAATAACAGAGCAAAATATTAAAAAGCTTGTAACTTTTGATCGATAACTCGGTTTTGAGTGCCGTTCTTTGTAAAAGTGCTTGTTTTTTCATGCTCTTTCCATTGGAAATATTTATTTAGAGACTTGCATTATAATTATAAAGTGTAAAATATGGAGGATTGTTGTAATCAATTGTGGATGCAATTTCAGCTGAGCCCGACGTCCTAAATTTTTAGGAGTTACAGTTTGTACCTATCATGGATTTTGAGAATGATATGATTTTCTCTGAAGTATGTAGACTTCAAGAGGATATTGTAAAATTTGTGGAAGAAAATAGATCGATCAAGAAGTGAAATTCTCTTCTACAATTACTCATTCATGATAATGATACAATAATACACTCCCTGTAGAAAAAACTTGCTAGCCTACAACATCACCATCATATTATGGACAACCATATCCATGCTCCTAGTCCATTTGCAGATATTGCTCCTGAACCCATTGACATTGATCTGTCAAAATTTGAGACTTTTCTTGCTCTTGATGCCCATACACCTATGAAGTTTGTTACTGTATGCTCTTCCACATCTGTGCCTATTATAATACCACATGTTGTGTATCCTACTTCTACTTAGCTACATGGATTTTTTGAGAAGCATACTAATGCATTCAGTTCTCACATGCTCCGTTCTATGGGTCTCACTAGCAGAGTCATTGGCAGACATTCACAGGGTATTGTTTCCTCTATTCCACATGTTAAGTGGAATTTTTGTCATGACATTGGTTTTCGAGTAGATACTTCATTAGGATCACACATTGACAGAGCTCCTTTTTTTGTTCGCTTGACTCTTTCTGAGGATCATGAGCAACACATGAGTTCTACACCTTCACTCAGGCTTTAGAAACCTGAGATTTCAGTTGTCAGCCATGATCAACCTGACAAACATTCTGATGTTCTTTTGCATGCACCCATTGTGTATTTTACACCAAGTCATATGCAGGCATCTTCTTCATCCATCCATGTTGATTTGGGGTGGATATTTGATCACTTGTTGCGGCGACATAGGCATTCGTTGAGAGGACTCTATAGGCGTGGCTCCTCCACCATTCGACCTCTTGCTCCACTTTCATACAGATTTTTAGCGCCACTCCACCCATTCAGCAGTATGAGACGGTGTGGTGTTGATTCTGCTTCTTCGGGTTTCATGTCCTTGCCTTGTTACCTTGTCTTTTCTTGGATCGTGACACTCTGGATTTTGAGTCCTTGTCTTATTGCTTTGGTTTTTGTTCTTGGATCGTGGCACACATATTTGCAACACTTGATCGAATTATGTTTGGTGTTTTTTTTGCACTTTTGACATCACTCCGTTGATAGTCTCCTTATATGGAGCTATTCTGGTGGAGCCTAGTGTCAATTGTTTTTGAGTTTTTTGATCGAGTAGTGGATTCAAACCACAGTGCACACCAAAATTCTTCAGCATTGTATGAGTTTTTTGAGCCGAGCTTCTTGGGATGCCTTGGAGCGGGTCTTTACTCTCTTTACTTTGTTGTTACTGGTTTTGGGTACCTTACAGTGTCCCTTTTTTCCCAGTTATTGTACATGAGTACCTCATTAGGCCTAGTTGCCGGGACTCATACTGTGGACATGCCACATCTATTTTGGCCCCTAGCTTCACTTGAGGGGGTGTTAGAGTAGGTATTTAACTTAGCTCATGTTCACCTAGGTACTTTATTTACCTTTTATGTATTTATCCTCACCCACTTATGTGTGTGGATATTTCTTTTATCTTATTTAGATATTAGGAGATATTATCTAGTTGTTAGGTATAGTTCTTTCCTTGATCTATGGTATTGACTAGATCCTTGATGTCTAGTTCTCTCCTAAATCTATGGTCTTGACTAGTTCTTTGATGACTAGTTATTTCCTTGATTTATGGCTTGATCTACGACCTTGACTGGTTCTTAGATTGTTATTCCTTGCCTATTTAAGCAATTTCCATTCTCAATGTATTGCATTGAGTTCCATAATAATATATAATATTGTTGCTCATTTGTTTGCAAAGGTTTTGTGTAAAGCTATTATGGTGAATTGCTTTCATCTTATTGATCGCGATGTTTGATTAGCATATGTGGTCTTGGCTTGGTACGATCTAGTTATCGTTCCTTTCATTCCTCACCTCTACAAGCCTATTTTCTAACACGGCTATCCTTAACATAACCTCTGTTACACCCATTGTATCCCCTATAACCTAGACATTAACTCCCATCTACCCATCACTTGTGAATTGGGATCAACAACAACATGTACCTTTTGACGTGTTTTAGAATGATGAGGCTATTGGCAAGTTCTTGGGCATAAAATATAACATTCCAAGAAATGATCACAAAAAGGGGTTCTCTATTCAACTTAATGTGCATGTGTACTTTTGGAGAGGAGGTAGAAATATGTGGACACTTAAGTAAAAAATTGAGCAAGGGAAAGAGTCATACATAAAAGCCTTGCGGAAAGAAAAAGGGGAAGTCCTATAGCGAAAAACTCTTTGAAGCGCTTGTGGAAAAAAATGCAGAACAACCTATAGAAATGATAGTGTGCCCATATAAAGATGAGGAGCTCCCTAAACCACCTTTGATAGAAGAGGATTTCAATCTTCTACCGATCCTACATGCATGGGGGATGAGTCAAAGTTACTAGTTGAAGATATGATAGATGTTAACATTGCCATGGAGGTGCTTCCAGGGATAGTTAAGTTGGGAGCTTCACTCTTAGCGAAAGAACAAAAAACATTTACAAGACTCTTGAGAGAGTATACAGACATCTTCACTTGGTCTTATGCTAACATGCCAGGACTTGATCCTGCACTAGTGTTACGTAACCTGTTGTGCATCCAGACACCAAGCCCATCAAACAAAAGCTCCATAAGATGCATCCTTGTGTCACCTTGTTGGTAAAGGTAGAGCTTGAAAGGTTATTAGAAGTAGGCTTCATTAGGCCTATTGAATACTCAAAGTGGATTTCTAATGTGGTACCAGTTTAGAAAAATCCATTCGATATCAGAGTGTAAACCAATTTCAAAGATATAAATAAAGCTTGTCCATAGGATGATTTTCCTCTTCCTAATATTGACATGATCATCGATTCTATTGTTGGTTATGAGATCTTGTCACTCATGGATGGTTTCTCAGGTTATAATTAGATAAATATTGTAGAAGAGGATCAACACAAGCTGACTTTCACAACCCCTTGGGGAACGTTCTATTACCAAGTCATGCCCTTCAGCCTTTAAAATGTAGGTGCTACATATCAAAGGGAGATGAGTGTAATCTTCCATGATATGATAAGTTAAATCATGGAAGATTACGTAGATGATATACTAGCTAAATCTAGAACTTGGGAGGAGCACCCAAAATTTTGAGACATATCTTTTAGCGTCTAAGGGACTACAAAGTCCTCCTTAACCCAAATAAATGTGTCTTCAGTGTGTTATCTGGGAGATTACTAGGATTCATTGTGTTAAGGAGAGGAATAGAGGTGGACCCTAAAAAATTCACGGCTATCACAAAAATTCTTCCTCCTAAGAAAGTTAGACAACTGCATAGCTTACAGGGGAAAATTCAGGCCATCAAAAGGTTTATTTCACAATTGGCATATAAATGTCATACGTTCACACATATTCTTAAGAAAGATGTCAATTTCAATTGGGGGTCGGAACAATATAAATATTTCACTTTACTAAAAGAATACTTGGCTAAACCCCCCATTCTCATGCCGCCCACAATAGGAGAACCCTTGTTGTTGTACATCTCTACTACATATTTCACAATTGGGGCAATGTTGGCACAATATGATAAAGAACAGAGAGAAAACGTTGTATACTACTTAAGCAGGACATTGGCAGCATATGATCTCAATTATCCGTAGATCGAGAAGGCTTGCCTTGCCGTAGTGTTTGCTTTCTAGAAGCTACACCAATATATTCTCAACAACAAAATTAGAATTATTTCATAGATTGGTCCTTTAAAGTACTTACTATCAAAACTTGCCTTAACTAGAAATATGGCTAATTGTGTCATCTTATTATGTGAGTTTGACATTAAGTTCGTTCATAAAAAATCAGTAAAGGGACAGATGTTAGCAAATTAGCTAACAAAATATCCACTGTTAGATATCAAACCCTTGAGTCTAGAAATACCAGATGCATCTATCATGTACCTTGAATAATCCATCGTTTGACAACTATACTTTTATGGTTCATTTACATTTCATGGTTCAGGTGTTGGAGTTGTGTTAATCACTCCTATGGGAGACTTGATTCCCCAAGCGTTCTGGCTCGGGTTCCCATGCATGAATAATATAACAAATTATGAAGCTCTCATTGTAGGGATGAAGCTATCAATCAAGTGGGATATCAAGCAAGTCATTTTCATTGGTGATTAAATGCTCATTATCAAACAAGTCACAGATGAATACAAGGAAAAAGATGAGAAGCTCCTTCCATACAAGAGGATGGTGGATTATTTGAAATAATACTTTGAGTAGATAACATTTGAGCAAATAACAAGACCACAGAACAAAGCAGTTGATGTTATGACTATAGTGGGGTTCATGTTGATTATTCCACTAAGGAACAATAATATGCCATTCTTCGTGGAACATCTAAGAATACCAACATATGCCATACTACAGTCATGTTTGGTAAGTGAAGTTGTTGGTCCCCTTTCACCATGGTACGCTGAAATATTTAATTACCTCCATGATGAAACCTTTCCCAATAACATTTCCTGTCTTGAAAAATGCACCCTCATCTAGCGTATAACCTGTTATACCCTACTTGGGGGCACCCTCTTCCATCGAGGCTACGACGGGAATCTGTTACATTTTTTAAATTTGGAAGAGTCTATCCAAGCACTCAAGGAGGTGTATGAAGGAATCTGTGGAGCCCATATTAATGGGATCATCCTTGCAAAGAAAATTCTTAAAGTAGGCTATTATTGGTCTGCTATGGAGCATGATTGTTGTCAGGATGTGAAAAAATGTGTGGATTGTCAAAAGTACGACAACTTGATACATGCGCTGACACAATCCTTACAACCAATCATGACACCCTGGTCGTTCTCAAAGTGGGGTCTAGATCTAATAGGGAAACTTAACCATGTCTCCTCAGATGTCCATAAGTTCAGTATAACTACCACGAAGTACTTTACAAAATGGGTAGAGACTATTCTTCTTACCTATACATAAGGTCCCCAAATCTCTAAATTTATAATGAATCATAGCATCTGTCGATATGGTATCCCCTCTGCTATTATCACTGATAATGGTAAATCGTTCAAGAATAAAACTATGAAAGCACTCTGCAAACACTTTCAAATCTCCCTTAATTTCTCAACCCCATATTACCCTAAAGGTAATGGGCAAGTCGAGGCTTCCAATAAAACCCTAATTCACATTATGGAGAAGATGGTGAACAAGATAGGCCATGATTGAAATTTACAAATTCACCTTGCCCTATGGGCATTTAGAACATCTATTCACACCCCCACAGGTACAACTCCATACTCATTATTTTTCCCTGAAGTCGTACTACCTTTAGAGATTGAGATCCCTTCTTTACGCATTGAGCTAAAGGACTACCTGAATGAAGAGGAGGACTACAAAGTAGCTCGATTGACAGAATTGGAGCTATTAGACAAGAACATACTTCACACTCTCAATCACCTTAAAGTATATCATGATCGAGTGTGGTGAAGCTACAATAAAAGATTCATACCTCATCAATTCGAGGTAGGGGACATGGTGTTAAAAGAGAATTAGAAGAACACCAATAAGGACCGTGAAAATAAAGGGAAATTTGAGCCCAATTGGTTAGGACCATATGTTATGGTCACCAAGTTCGGTTCAGGTGCCTATAAGTTAGCCCATGTAGACGGCTAAGACTTTCAATAACCCATGAACGCAATGTATCTTAAGCACTTCTATGCTTAAGTATAGGGGGTCTCTACAAAATATCAAGAAAATTAAAAAAGAATAAAAGCATAAAAATATCAAGATAAATAAACAAGTTCATCTAATAGTGAAAACCAAGTAATGGTGGCACTTTGGACAAGTCCTTTAGTGAAAACCAATTTCTAGTGCCAAGGGAGCGTCCAGTGTTCACAAGTAGTTCAGGTTTAGGAAAACATTCACTTTTCCCTAAGTTGGTCTTTACCTACGTCTGAGTCCCTTGTGAGCCTATCCCTGTTTACCTTGATCTAGCTAATCTAACCTTTTGAATGTGGAGAATTCAGATTTGAATGAACCCATCTCACACTGGGGGAAACTTCACAGTGTCACTTCTAGCACATAACACATTGCATTCTGCCCTTATATATCCCATCTAACATTGGGGACATCCACGTTTCTTCAATTTCCTTGCACGTTCACTTTGGAAAACTGTTGAGAAAACAAAAAAAAACATTCGTATAACTTTTGAAAAACCCCAAAACATGCAGATATGTTCATTGGAAAAACCAAAACATTCAAATACATTTCATATAAAACTCCAACACAATAGAAAATTGTCTTAGAGATAAAACATAAAACAACGAAGAACATTCCAAAACTGTTGCATTGCTTTTTCATGTTGTGTGCTTTAAAATGAATTCACTTGTTTACTTAGATTGAATGTTGATTTAATATGTGGTTCATTACTTTGAGTTCATTTTATCTTGCATGCTTGTAAATAAATGTGTTGCTTTGATTAGATTTGTTTAACTTGTGCTTGTTATTTTTTGCTTATACATTACGTTATCACTTCATCATCATATCGCATAGAACCATCACATCTATACATCATATACAAATAAAACACTAAGTATACATCACGCATGTATGCTAAAGCTGATCATCAAATATTGTATCATAAATGGGGTAAGAGGGGTTGCGCATGATCACAAATCTATCCCCCCCACACCAATATCAAAAATAAAAACTAGTTGCTCAAGGTATCTCATCAAACATACAAGTATGATATCAGCTAAGACTATCTCATAATCTAACATGAGATACAAACATAATGCAATAAGCACAACATGATATCTCATAGGAAAATATATATCCATCTATAATCATACATCATCAAAAATATAAATGTCTATATGCATTTGATATAATGAGTCATCAAGGAGATCTATGCAAAAAAGTGCCTTCATCGCGAAGCATAATTTTTTTTTTTCAAAACAATATAAAAATTTCAATTTTTTTTTTGATAAAATCATTAAAAATCCAAAAAATTGTAAAACTTCAAATTTTTTCAAAAATTGGTAAAAAAACATGTACACAGCTAAAGCATGTGTCAATTGCATTGTCCTCAAACATCAAAATTTGTCTTACAAAAGCATATTTCTACGGTTCTTGCTTGTTCTGGTCTTAAATGATTTACAGATCATTGTGATCTACCTCCATTAACAAAATCTCGGTTGCATGCTATATCGGTACTCCCATGTAATAGTGAGTTGTCAGAGACTGTGTTGTAGTGCACAAAGGTTTTTCCATGGGACTACTTGTTTGGGGCACTATTTTTAATCCTTTTGTTACAACATGAACATTTGGGGAACTGCAACTTGATAACAAAAACATTGGTGCAATTGTCTTAAACATTGTGTGTTTGAGTGCGTGTGATTGTACCAGTTTCTTTATTAGGTTAGTTGGTTTAATTTCTCGTATTGCAATGCATTTTGAATGTTTCATGGAGCTAAATACCATTTTACTTTCTTGTATTGCATTGCATAATGTATGTTGCATGGAGTTACGTATTTTTAGGAGTAAACAATTGTTAGTAATTTATCTTTTCATGTTATCTTACACTTTTGTTTATTTTAAATAAAGGCCAATGATGTATACCTAGAGGAAAAATGATATAAACAGGTTGCTTATTGAAAGGTTGGATGCAAAGATTGGGTTTGTCCTATATTATCCATTAATCATTTCTTCTCCATTATCATTTATTACCATTACTAATTTTTCTTCCAAATCACATGAGGTAATTAACAACCATATTCATCCATGTCCTCATTCCTTCTCAATACCTAAGGGTTTCACTCACGTTCTAGCCTATCTTCTTCTATCCATTTCATTCATATTTTCGATCATCGATTGACTTCTTCTATCACCCAATCGACACTCGAGGGGGCATCCTTCATCCTACTAATTTTTATTTAAAAATTTACCTATTTATGTTTTTCTACTGTATTTGATTCAAAGTCACTAACTTGACCTCAAACAGGGGCAAATGTAGACACCTTAATTTTGATTTTGCAATCTTATTTCCAAAACACACACAAATCACTCTCATTCTCATCAATTTTTTTTATAATTAGTGATATTTACTAATTAACTAATGTTGCTTACCAATTTTTCGGTTAACAAGCACTTTTTTTATCACCAAACCTCTTTCACATTCAGGATGCCACTTTATGATGAATCGTAAGTCAATATCCTCTTCAAAACAACCAATTAACGTTTATTGGTTAATTAAGCCTATTTTCCATTGTTTTGGTCAATATACCCTACTGTTGGCTCAACCCACTCTTCCGACCACTTAAAATCACCCCATTCACCTCCACAACATCTCAGCAAGCTTCAAAATCTTATCCTAGCCTCCTAGTTGACCCTAAGCAGTTGATTAGGGTTCCAATTCTTAATTAAAACCTTCAACAAGGTTAGTAGATGAATATATAAAGTGACTTAACAAGTCATTTGTAGAAGTCATTTCACCATTGCTTGAGTAGTAACCATAACCATTTGATTGCCCCTTAGGTTTATTTAGGCCCATGTTAGTTAAATAATCATATTAGTAGGAATGTTTAGTTAGTTTTGCATTGTTTTCATAGTAGTTAAGCATTCTTTTAAGCTTGTATCTTAATGTTACATTCCTATACTTAGAGCCCTAGATAATTAGGTGGCAATGGTGTTAGCCTTCCTTGTTTATATTTGTAGTTTGCTTTGTAGTGTTTGGTGTGTTTTCATATACATTAACATCATTTATGAGGGAAAACAAAGTTTGAATTGGGGAGAGATCATTTGTGAGAACCTTAGTGAAAAATTGGTGAATGTACAACAAAGAAAAATATTCTATATGACATTCTACCTCGTGTACACCATTGTAGCCTACATGGTATGGGTATGGATGTCATCACAAGATGATACGAAGAATGCACCTGTTTATGATTTTTATCCTCAACTGGCTTATGAAAACAACAAGACTCATCACACAAGAGTAACCGATGTTTATACCATGTTCATAGTTAGCCGATTGGAAGGGAATGCATATGAGAGAGTATCCACATAATTAACGTAATTGATTTCCACCTATGGAAGCCTCTTTATCTAGTTCAGAAAGTTCTCATATATTAGGTTGGTTGGCTTTGAAGGTGCACCCAACAAATTGCCTATGTATTGTAATGAAAAATTGGTTCTTGTGGAGGTTTTCAGATAGTTGAATATGTTGCACATAACATGTATGGATAATAAGAGCACAGGTATCTAATTCCATGTCTCATTAGGAAATTATACATGCAGATCTCCCTTGGATGCACATAATGTGGAGAGAACGGTCACTGAATTCAAATTCCACACATATCAAATAAGATCCTCCTTTAACATTAAAGGTTTCATTTCCAAACATTTGATAATGTCCTACTATCATGTTCCCATAATCAAGGACTACCGGGAAGATTGTGCAGATGAGTATGAAGTGAGAAAAAGTTACTTTGGGAGGCTTTCTCTATAACAAATCAAGGATTTCAAGGTGTATCATGTTCTTGAAGATTTAGAAGATGATGATGATGATGATGATTTGTACTATGTATAATATATCAAAACCATTCATCATATGCCTCTCCCAACCATTGATTGGTCCCAGAAAGAAAGGGATAATTCTTCTTAAATGAATAATCCTATGATAGTGAGAATAATACAATGGTTCAATGGGAAAATGAAGGAATATAAGAAAATAATGAAGCAATCATCTTCTCAAGAATCCTCCACCTCACACAAAGAAGTCTCCACTCCTCTTTAAGAGGTTCCAGTGCAATTGAATCCTTCTTCCTCACCCTTATATTCGTCAACCAATAAAGTAAAGGATGTAGAAAAGATTGATGAAGTACCTGAGAAAGAAGTAGAGTAGGAGAAAATTCAAGAATCGGATGAAATTTTTTTCCCTACTCTTGAAAAAATATCACAACCTTTAGAAGAAGAAGTAAATGAAACTAAGGAAATAAAGGATGAATCAAAACAAGATCTTGAAGAACAAAAAAATGATGAAGAGAGTGAGGAATGTGAAGATGAGGAAGATGAAGTAAATATCATAGAGTCAGGCATAGAAAAAGATAGTGCCTCGAGGCCTAATCTTAAAGTCAGGAGACCGTTTGCCTCTTCAATTGAAACTCATACTCTTGAGATTCCACTACTCAACCTCTTGGTCCTCACACTTTACTTGCATAGGAACCTCCTCCAGTGACTCATTCACATGGGTTCAGCCCATGATTGACAATAAGAAAATGAAGGCTTCTTCATAGATTTTTTTTCCTGGTTTTTATGCAATGGTTGTTTTGTTGTGTACAACTCCTCCAAAAATTTCCAAGAGAACCTCCCGTTTGGTCTTAGATTCTAAGGGAAAACAATTTCTAGAAATTTCAAAACCAAATGAGGATAAAGATGAAAAGGATATATCAATTTTTGACTTAGAATTGATAAGGATTTCTCTTGGAGAGTCCACTCCTAAAGGGGAAGTCAAAAATCTCAAGGAGATTGTCTCAAAGGTAATTGAGAGTGTAGAGAAAGGAAAAAAAACAAGAACAACTGGAGGAACAAGTTCAAGTTCTCTCTAACTTCATAAATTCCTTTCTCTCAACTAAAAAAACTCTAGATCCCACCCCTCTCTCTTTGCTGCCTCCTACAACCATCCTTTCTGAAGATGATATCAAGCCCATAATAGAAATCCACAAGCATGTAGCGTTTGGTAGATATTTTGAGGATTGGGTACAAGGAATGGTGATTTCTGGTTTGGGATTCATTTATGAAGCATACATAATGTATGATAACTTATCTTCGGCATAAGATCAATTCAATACAACAATCATTGTTATTGACAAGGAACTCAAGATTTGGTTGGATAGTATTCAAGATTTCATAATCATGAGCACCAACAATGAGAAGATTTTGTTGTCTCGTAAAATATTTGATGATTCAAAGAATAACTTATTTAAGAAATGGGTCTACAGTGTCAAATGGAGAATCAAAGTTCTTGAGGAAGTTACAAGTGAATTAAAAAACATGGTACAAAAGGGAAAATCATTAAAATCAAAGATCTTTGTTGATCTACAAGATCTTTGTTTCCCATTCTATAAATAGAATCCTGCAGAGAGAAAATCAGTTGATGAAATCAAAACAAAATTCAATTCAATGATAAAGGAAGACTTGTTCAAGGTAGATTCAGTCAACAAGGAAAAAATGGAAGAACTTTCTAAATTACATAATGTAGTTATGGAAGCCACCAAAGGCCTGTTACATAATCGTGGAATAGCAAAGAAAATGGATTTCTCACTTGGAAGTTGGTTGGGTACCATGTCTAATACAATTATCCCCAAAGTTATGGAAAACTATGATATTATAGCTAAATTTAGAGTTCATGTTCTCAAGATGAAGGTTTCAGTTGTGCCACTTTCTAATGTTCCTTCTTCCAATTCATAATATTTTTCTATCTAATTGTTATGTTTTAAAATTGGCTTTATTATTTTAAAAATAGAATTGTAAAATAAAGCCAACTTATGTAATTGACTAATTAAGTGTTTAGCACTTAATTAAAATAGAATTGGTTTAAAAGTTGGTTACATTATCCCCTTAGCCTATATAAGGCTTCCTTCTCATTTGTAAAGGGGTAATCAAATATTAGTGTTATGGAATGTAGATACAAAATTTTGATCAATACAAAAGAATACTTTTCTCTTCCTTACAATTTGTGAATGTGGGGATTAATATATGTGAATTCTAAAACTTTTTGTTTAATTCATAGAATGTGATGTGATTAAATTTTTGTCTATCTATATTTATATTTTATGGGTTTTCGTATGTATTAACTCACATGTTATTGAGATCTTTTGCATGAATTAGTAAGCTATAACTCTGCACTATCTCTATCTGAATGTGTTGCCTTCTTCCTTTCTTATCTTACAGTAGTAAGGTAATATTGCATAACCAAGGAGGGTAGTTATATCCTTGATAAACGAGTCATTCTGAACTTTGCTTCATTGATTCATACTTCTTGCCTATATAATTTGTTGTTTCTTCTTACAAATCCCTATTCCTTGTTTATCTTCTGTATTGAGAATATTAATAATATGTAACCATTCATTTCACCAATATCCTCATTCATGTTTTATTATATTGTACATTTGTATATATTTAGATTCTCATGTTTTGGGGAAATAAGGGAACCTCCCGATAAAGAGGAGGGATTGTTGTCCCCTGAACTGTTGATTGCCTTCCAACAACAAAATTTCCAACCAACACATCCCCTTCACTACCTTCAATTTCACTTCCACCATTACCACATGTTGCACTTCAACAACCTCAATAATGAGTTCCCATAATTGATGCAACTGATTGAGGAGCAGGAAGTTAGTGTGTAGTGAGAAAATTTTGTTTTGTGTTATTCTTTTCATTCTTTATTATTTATATTATTGAAGAGATAAGTCGAGAAACCCCATTGTTGAGGATGGTAGTGTAATTATTGTGGGGTAATGTTGGATTGATAAAATGAGTAAGTCTAAAAGCCATGCGCAGGAGTTTTTAATGCGCGATAGGAAGGTGTGAAGGGACGAATGGGAATGGAGTTAAAACAACATGCGAGAGGTTCATGCCCAAGAGGACAGAAAGCATGATAACTTTCCATCCAAGCAAGGGCTATCTTTTGATAAAACACATGCATAATGAAGATGAAAGGTCATGCATGGTAATGCTGACTGATTACTTCTCTTCCTTGCAATTTGTGAATGTGGGGATTAATGTATGTAATTGACTAATTAAGTGTTTAACACTTAATTAAAATAGAATTAGTTAAAAATTTGGTTACATTATCCCCTTAGCCTATATAAGGATTCCTTCTCATTTGTAAAGGGGTGATCAGATATTAGTGCCCTGGAATGTAAATACAAAATTTTGATCAATACAGAAGAATACTTTTCTCTTCCTTGCAATTTGTGAATGTGGGGATCAATATATGTGAATTCTAAAACTTTATGTTTAATTCATAGAATGTGATGTAATAACTTTTTGTCTATCTATATTTATATTTTATGGGTTTTCGTATGTATTAACTCACATGTTATTGAGATATTTTGCATGAATTAGTAAGCTATAACTCTGCAGTATCTCTATCTGAATGTGTTGCCTTCTTCCTTTCTTATCTTACAGTAGTAAGGTAATATTGCATAACCAAGGAGGGTAGTTATATCCTTGATAAACGAGTCATTCTGAACTTTGCTTCATTGATTCATACTTCTTGCCTATATAATTTGTTGTTTCTTCTTACAAATCCCTATTCCTTGTTTATCTTCTGTATTGAGAATATTAATAATATGTAACCATTCATTTCACCAATATCCTCATTCATGTTTTATTATATTGTACATTTGTATATATTTAGATTCTCATGTTTTGGGGAAATAAGGGAACCTCCCCATAAAGAGGAGGGATTGTTGTCCCCTGAACTGTTGATTGCCTTCCAACAACAAAATTTCCAACCAACACATCCCCTTCACTACCTTCAATGTCACTTCCACAATTACCACATGTTGCACTTCAACAACCTCATAGAATATCCAATAGAACATGATGTAGAAATTATTTTTCTGAGATTTCCATAGTTCAACATTGTGTTGAAATGTATTTGGAATATACAGTGTAGAAGTTTGTTACAAATTCCAACATTTCAGGTCACACTTCTGGACCCATCCTCAAGGATAAATCAAAAGTATAATATGATATGGCTATGTTCAACCATCTGTTGCCACTCCTTCGAGATATTATTTTCTAGGGTGCTTGTCTTTACCTTCTACACCGCCTATACATATTCAACATTCTTTAGAGAAATGTACCCCTAGACCATGACAGTCTTGGTATGATTTTTTTAAAGGAATTAAATAAGGAATATCACAACCTCCACCTTAGGGAAATCAATTTCCTTGTAATATCATTTTATAAAATGAAGGATAGCGGTGTTAAATGTTCACCATGTTATAAGTTACCCAGGGGTTGTAATATGACATTGTTATTATTTTGTGACTATAAATATATGTAGATGCCCTACGTTTTTCCAAATTTGAATATAGTATGTTGTGCTTACTTTAACAAGTTGTGAAGTTTCCACAAGATAGTGATGGTTGCCTTAACTATGATATCCTTCTTAGACTAGTTGTTTCTCTTACAAACTTATGTGAAATTACACTTTGCATGATTATAAGGGTCTTGGAGATGCCTTAGTTTTAGTATTTTTTTTGTTGAGTATTTTGATTATCCTTCACTATTAGTTCATTACATGAATTTTGTATATGCAATGTGTCAAGGATATGGCTTCATACTAGTTTAACCATCTCAAGGAGATCATTTTATTTAATATATCCACACACGCACACACACACATGCACACACACACACACACACACACACACACACACACACACACACACACACACACACACACACACACACACACACACACACACACACACACACACACACACACACACACACACACACACACATCAATAAATTAATGTTACTAATTTGATTTATACTTGGATGATAATTAAACATTTAGGTAGGAGTACCTTGCTTTAGGGATAGCTTTTCTCTCATTATATAGTAATAAGCATGTGATATGTTATTTTAAATATTGTGATCTCCATAAAGATTTGAAATTAAGCTAATTTGATTTGACTTTTTGATTGCAAGGTGAGAAGTAAAAAAATTTCATATGGCAATGTTTGGTTCATTGAACTAAAATGCTTCACAGTCATATGTTGCAAAAGTAACCTTTTCCTATTCAAAATCAGGCACACTTTTTATTAGGGTTTGAAATATCTGTGATCATTATATTTACATCGATAGACATTCTTACTAGTGGATTAGTTGGTTACATTACGAGATGAGTGTGTTTGCTTGTTCAACCTTCCCTTCTCCTTTTTAGATTAACAATACCAAGGGGTTTGGAATCATAATGGAAACATTCAACTATCTAACAAATCGTTGATTGGTTATACTTGATCATGTTAACTTTTTCGACCTCCCCCTCTCCTCTTATGTGGCCTCACAATACCCAAAAACATCCATTATAATGGATATTTAAAACATGGCTTACTACATTGTGTGGGATGTGCCTTTAATAAGTTCATAAAATTTATTCTAGAAATTTGAAATTGTCATTCATCAAAATAATTAATCCCATATTGGATGTTATATTTTGTTTGTGGTATCATTTAAAATCCAACAAGCCATGATTGTTATACAAATTAGGATGAACCGAAATGGAAGTGGTATTTTATTAACATAATCATTCAATTATGTTTGAATACATAATTGTTATAGAAAAAATCCTTACCGAGTAGGATCAACCGTCAAATTTAACCTTGTGTCAGAGGAGTGTCTTACTCATTACCCTTGGTTTTTATTTTTAATATGCATTATTCTAACTCCTTTATACTAGGACCCCTATGTGGTCAATGGGTTCGTCACCATAATTTGAAAGTCATCCTTGTACTAACAAATTATTGGGTGGTTACAAGATAAGTATGTTTATTTACATGAACCCATCCTCTACTCTTTTGCGACCTTGTGATACAAAAAATATGCATTATATTGTTCCTTTAAAAATATGCCTTACTACACCATGTCGGATATTCATTTAACTTCATCTGGGAGTTTCTTCTACAACTTTAAAATGCTCATTCATTTGAATAATTAAACCTAAATTGGTTATCTTTTTCAACTTTATTTGATTACATCACCATCACATAAAAAATTCTTTGAGAGTTAGGTTTGAATATCATAATATAACCCTATGTTACATGAGTGTATCAATTTTTGACCTAGCTTTCCATTTTGAATCTCCATAACTCTAACTCATTTAAATTATGGTCCTTATATTAATGGGGTTGACACCACAATGGAAGTGGTTATCCTATTAACATAACGATTGATTGGTTACATTGCAAAATGATTGTGTTTGTTTATTTTAATTTCCCTTCTCCTCCTTTTTGGGTTCATATTACCAAAAAAAGCATCTTCAGTTATGTTTGACGTTGAATTTTTTCTCAATGACGAAGGGATGAAAGGATGGAAGAACTAAAAATAGAGGTTATGGTAGTATAAACACAAAATTCTGTGAATGGGTTCTGAAACCCTGGTCATCCAAGGTGAGAAATCAAAAGTAAGGAGAAGAAAAATATGATTATTTTCATCTACTATAGTTGCCTTAGGGAATTTAGAAAAAAATGAATGAATTTTTTCAAGTGGATGAGGAAGTCATTTTCAAACATGATAGGGAGTGGCTACGAAGGGTTATAAAAGACACTATATCCAAGCAAGATCTAGATTATACCAATAAGGGGAGATTAATAGAAATAAGTTTCAAGGAATTTGTTTCAAAATATAGTTTTTAAGTTTCAATTATTAGTGGATCAAGAGGTATGGCCATAGTTTTCATCATTGATGGTGTTATTAAAGGAAAATTCTGAGGATCTAAATATGCAGGTTCATGAGAATGGGTTGTCAAAGGTATATAGAGAGTGACTCCTTAAATTTGACGAAGGTTTGACCCAAACTCCCTTATGTGAGGATGAAAATTGTGAATCAAATCTAGAAATCAACATTTCTAATTGTAGTCTCTTATTTGCTCACTCAAATGTTATGCGCGTTGGAACCTCATTCAAAAATATTTGAATGCTCACCCACAGCGCATGAAGCTACCAGGTCCCTCCTTTATGCTTTTTTATCAAGTTTTTAGCATACATATCCATAGTAACCATTATCAAATAAATCATTCAAGTACAGAACATCAGATATATCAAATCATGAGCTTATATTGGAAACACATGTAATAAGGAAAAATAATAAATCAGATAACAACTAAGATCAATTACACCATGTATTCACCATACTCAGATCCATCAATAACCATAATCCATTCTCCATAATCTATAATAAATTCTTACATAACAGAAGCTAAATACATCACCATAGTTAAGCATTGGAATAAGCGTTGGAACATACGCAAGTATCCAACCCTAATCCATAACCTCACATACAAATACTCTCAACACTCAGACATGAAAAATGGTACTTGGTGCTAAAATAATAACATACAACAGATATATATAGGGGTGGGGACTTTCCCTTCACCTCCCATGCACTCTCTAAATAATAGGTGTGCTCAAAATAGACTTCATGCATGCTCTTGTACATCAGCTAATAATAGACTATCCTATAAATATGACTTGCTTTAATCTTATTAATATCTCGATCCATGCATGACCTTTCATCTTCATTATGCATGTGTTTTATCAAAAGATAGACCTTTCTTAGATGCCAAGTTATCATGCTTTTTGTCCTCTTGGGCACTAACCTCCCGCATGTTGCTTTAACTCCATTCACACGCCTCCCTTCGCACCTTCCTATTGCGCATTAAAAACTCATGTGCATGGCTTTCAGACTTAGTCATTTTATCAATCCAACATTACAAAATAAAAATTACACTACCGTCCTCAACAATGGGGTTTGTCGACTTATCTCTTCAATAATATAAAGAATAAAGAATGAAAAGAATAATGCAAAACAAAATTTTCTCACTACGAGCTAGATTCATGTTCCTCAATAGATTGCAACAATTCTAGGAACTCATTATTGAGGGTTTTCTCTAACTCACCCCACTCTACTAAACACTTGGTGGTTGTTTATAGAATTAAACCTATTTGCTCCACCATCTCCTAAGGAGTCATGTTGTCACCCTTATGCTTTAATTCCCTTATTACTCCCATGAGACCTGAGATTAGCCCCTCCAAGTGGTCTATCTTCTGCACAATGAGTGAACCCAACTCCTTGATCTGGATCTCATATGTGTTCCTTTTTGTCTTTAGGGAATCCCTCTTTAGTGTAATCTCAGCCAAGATCTCTTCTCACCCAAGCTTCCCTTCTTTCCTTGCAGCCTATGTGCTCACTAGATCTTCCTTGTCCTAAGTGGTGTATGATTTGAGAATGGGCTCAAGATCTTGACTATGTTCAAAGGCCCATCCCGCCTTTCTCAAAGTATCCTTGATCATTTGTAACAATGCTTTGATCTCCACAATTCTCTGTGCCACAATCTTCTTATTCTTCTCCTTTTTTGTCACAATATCTTCTTGAGTTACCCTTTGTAAATTTTTCCTCTCTTGTAATAGCATATGAACCAAATCTTATAGAAAATGCAAGGTCGAAGGGTACCTTTCCTTTTTTCACTCATCAAATCCTAGGAACGCCTCCAAACTCTCATCCCCAATGTCAGCCAAAAATTCTAGAAGAGCCTTCGTGGGCTTCTCTACTTTTTCGTGCTCCTCAGTCATTTGTTTTATATCTTGTTCCTTATTCTTCTTTTCCTCCAACAATGTCCTAACCACAGCCCCCTTATCTAAATTTATTCAAGCCACATATGTCACCACCTTTTTTAATGCATTACTAACCTGTTCATCAGTGAACTCAGTTGGTTTTATTATCACATGTGTCACCTGAGGTGCCTTCTTCAGTATGTGCCTTATGCTTACTTCCTCACTGAAATCAAACTCAGGTTCATCCATATGCATCTACATAGTCCAGATCGACATCTTTCTAGTGTGCATATTTACACCCTTTGGTTCTATCATCTCCCACCCATATAACTAATCAGAAGAGAGTGTACTTTGGAATCTCATACGTATAATCTATGTAGGGTCATTTACATACCCAAGGTCTGGTGTGCACAAGAATTCTTATCCCCTTTAGCTACAAGTTACATTACATGTAGGTATATGAGTTTCATTGCCCAAAAACATACCTTATCCTTTCTCGCCAGAAGCTTCCTCATGCACCCTAGATGACTCACCTACACTCCTCTCCATTTCTTCATATCCCCCAGTAGTACATTCTTCCTCACGCTCACTAGGAACTTCTTCCTCGTGGTGAGTATCCTCATCCCTGGTCTCCTCGTCACCTTCCACATTATGAACAAATGTGGATTCTTTGTTACACACAGCCCCATCCAACAGTCCTTCTTCATCATTTTCATTCTATGTCATGAGCTTGCACCTTCTCTCGTTCTTCTTTTCTGGGCTCAGATTGATTGGCATTGTCCTCTATGACCTTCTAACTACTTCTGAGGTCCTTGTGCCACCGATCTACTCCTTAGGTTTTATTCTCAATTTTCTTTTGAAGCCCTAATCTAGCGCACCACTCTCTTCCCTTTCAGTATCATTGGCCTCAAGATCAATCCTTACCTCTCCTTCTTCCTACCTTGGAGGAGTATCGTTGCGCTGCCTTTTGGTGCCCACAGTCTACTTACCTTTGGGAGGGCATGAGAGTGTTGTATTTTCTCCACCAACATCCTTGAACCTGGGCCTGAGAAACACATACACACCATAACTTCCTTCTTTCCAACTATGATGGACTCAGGGGTGATGTATATGTTATTAGAATCCATTGTCTCTTCATACGCCAACTTGTTTAGATAGACATAGGTCTTACACAGAATATGATAGTCTATTTCCACCTTATCTACATCAAACTTTAACTTTCATGCATTATACAACCTATTCACAGAGTCCTTAAAGTATCATCCGGTAAACGTGAATGGAAACTTGCACCATGGGCTTTTCTCTTCATCCTTCATAAAGAACATGCCTAGATAGAAGTGTTGGTAGACTAGAAATTTATCTTGGCCATCCAGAACCATAGGCATTTCTCCTGGTATGTATCATTCCCCTTCAAATGCATCACGCATCCTCTTATACCACCTATCCATACACTACTTATAGGTGCCTGCAATATTACCTTCACAAGTAATTTTTTTGAACCTTTAGGCCGACAACTTGTGCTATAAAGGATATACCCACATGTTTTCCTTAGGCTCGTCTGATACACAAATCTCACAAAATACCAATAAAAGTAATATTACACCCCATGTAATTTTCTCACCTTTATCATATTTTACGGGCGCTTCCTCAATAATATCATCAGTTATAAACCATGTAATATTATAGTAATTTTTTTTCCATTTTATGCGTGATATACAACCAACACTTGTTCACTTCCTTCCACCTTTCTGATGCACATAGCTTGCAATTCACCAAACATAAAACCACTCTTGTTGCAAGATCCTCAATACTCGACACATCCATTGTGTGGCATCCTTTATGGTAGTTTAATGTGACTATTGTAACTTTCACACCTACCTCATCATCTAATTTTGGCTCTATCTCTCTTCCAGAGTTGTGCAATCTTGTAACTTTGCCTATCAATTTCCCTATGAGATGCATTCTCCTACCTACAAAGTAAAAGTAGTCCTCATACACTCGCGACATCAACCATTGATATAGGCGTTCTGGTTTTCCACAGAAGGGCAGATTATAAAGTCAGAGCACTCCAACACTTTCCAAGATTCTTTGCACTGCATCATCATAAACCCTTTTTCCTAAATTCGTCCTATTATTTGTCTTGGTAACTATATCCTTATAAATTTCATCCTCATTCTTCTTTGGGCGATGATTGAAGTCACTAATCTTACACTTCATCAATTGTGACTTCCATCGCTTTCCCTCTATGACTTCGCCTAGGTATTACATTTCTACAAACCATTCTTTTGGAACTTCCTCAGTCACAAGCCTCGTACTATTGTTCACGACTTTCTTTGGTGTCATGCTAACTCTAGTCAACTGGTTATGTTCCCTAGATGTAAATATACTCACAATTTCTTACCCTTGCAAACCTTGCCTTATTTCTACATTTTTCTGCTTGAACTTGTATGCCCTGACTATGAATTCTTCCTTCAAACCCTAGATCTGGTAATTGAACCCTCGAACCCTATTTATCTCTCTCCTTACACCTTTTCCTCTTCTCTCACACTTCTCATGAGGGAGCTCTACTTTAGGTCGTACCAAATATTCTATAGGTTTGACGGATTTCCTTCTGTGTTCGCACTTCATTCGCACTTCAACCACTCTTCAAGGCTCAAAAACTCTAATATGAAAGGTAAGAATAAAATTACTTGAACTCCTTTTATAATTTTTTCATAATTTTCTACATTAATTACTTCTCACCTACCACCATAATCTACTTTAATTATGCTTTTTCATTTTTCTACATTTTACGCTACTTTCTCCCATACTTCAGTCGTAACCTTCCGATGTGCTTACTACTTTCCAAGCCACATACCTCCTTATGCGTGCTTCCTTGTACTGTAGTACATAATCCTCTGTGTTATATACGAAGGACTTTATCATGCCCCTGCCTACCTCATGTTACACTATTCGATCCCCTTCCATGCAATGTCTTTAAGTTGAGAAATTTCCTTAAGAGCTCCTTCATCCTTAGCACATGTAGCACCTTTTTCTTTTGTGCCAATCTTTGAGAGAGCAATCTTACTTCACACTCACATATGCACCTATGTCATTTTTCCCAACATGCTTCTTATATATAACTCTTAATGCCCATGGATTTTTCTTCTGCGCACTTGCACCTATTTCACCCCATACTAAAAGTATGTATGGTCCTTTGCATGTGAACTCAAAATATAGTAATCAGCTTCCTACGCACAAGCGCGCTTATTACAACAAAATAAGGAAATAAAATGACAAACCATAGCAACAACTGCAAGGAAACACATGAAAGGGAAACCTAATCTAAGTGGCAATACTACTTTATTACAAACACCAAGAAGCCTTATTTATAATAGGGCTTCAACCTACTCCCATTGAAGTAACCGAGCAACATGGTGCCATCCAACACCTGTAAATGACACATGCCTAATTCAAGTATTTTGGTTACTACAAAAGGTCCCAACCAATGCACTTTTAATTTCCCGAGGTGGTGCACAAACTTGGATTTATGGAGAAGGACCATCTTTCCAACTTCAAATGTTTTGTTCTTAATGTGCCTAACATGTCAAGCCTTTTGTCTCACCTTCTCAGTCTTCTAGCTCCAACGCATAATGGCACATCATTCATCCAATTGTATTAGTTTTCTAATGCATTCTTCCACATATTGTTCATCATCTAGTCCACCTATGCGTGTAATACTCAGGGATGGTAACATGAATTAAACTGGTAGTACAGCTTCCGCACTAAACACCAACTGAAAGGTTGTGGACTTATTCAACCTTTTATAAGTGGTCCTATAAGCCCAAAGTACAGCCGACACTTTATCATCCCAATAGTTTCTTCCAACATCACAAATTTTTTGTAAGTGTTTTCCAAATAGCTTGTTGGAAGCTTCTGTAGTGTCATTGGATTGAGAGTGATAAAGAGTGGTTTTAAGGTGAGCCACCATAAACTTTTTCAATATGATTTTTATTGTCTCATTCAAGAAATGAGTTCCTCTATCACTTGTTAAGCTTAATGGGCATCCACACCTACTAATAATATTTTCCCATAAAAATATTTTTGTTGTGGCTATTGTATAATTCTTAGTAGGTGTTTCCTCTGCCCACTGTGTTAGATAGTATGTGCAAGTAATAATGTAGTGCACTAGTCCTACAAATGGGTGGTGAGATAGGACCCACAAAGTCAATATACCACTTTTCAAAATGCTTCGCACTTGCTATAGGTCACAATGGAATCTCATCTATGTTTCCAAGCTTCTCAAGGAGTTGGAAATGATCACATGCCTTGACATATTCCTTAGCATCCTTGTAAAAGGTTTCCCACCAAAGTCCATCCATTAGAATTTTTTGCATTGTAGTATCATCAACATAATGCCCTGCTACTATTCCACCATGAGCCTCATCCATAATGGTGTCATACTCATGTTCCATAACAAAATGGTGAAAAACTTCAACACGGGCCAACTTATACAAATATCCACCAATCAACTGATAAGGCATTGCATGTATAGCAAGTTGTTTTTTCTGCAATGTCTTCATTCCTTCAGGTGCCTGTCCAGTACACAAAAATACTACAATATTCTTTGAATATGGGGGTGCATGGTTCATCATGAATAGTTGTACATCTGGCATAGTGTCTTCAATACTTAACATGCCCTCTCCATAATTAATCCTTGATAAATGATCAGGCCCTGAGTTGCTCTTTCCTAGTTTCACAACAACCGTAAAATCAAACTCCTAAAACATAAGTATCCATCTACAAATGTGCCCTTGCAAAACAAGCTTATCGACTAAGTACGTTAGTTCCATATGATCTGTATAAAAAATAAACAGGGTTTCCAGCAAGTACTTTATAAACTTATGAAGTAGATAAATCATCGAAAAATCTTTGCACTCAGTGGTGGTATAATTTTGCTTCACGGGTGTCAATTTCCTGCTTGCAAAGAAAATGGGATGATCCAAAATTCCTTCCCTGGGTTGCACCAACATTGCACCAATTTCCTTGCTAGAAGCATCAATATGTACATGAAAGGGTTTGTCCCATGAAGAAAAGTGCTAAAAAGATGCAATGGTGAGCCTCTCCTTCAATGTTTCAAATGCATTCTGTTGGACCTCTCCCCAATAAAATTTCCCTTTAGCCTTCAACAATTCTTCAAAGGGCGCATAAATATTTGCATAGCCTTTAATAAAATTAATGTAGTATCATTTGTGCCCCATAAATCCACACACTTCACTCTAATTGGTAGGCTCTTCCAAACCCAAAATCACAACTATCTTGGTTGGGTCTACCAACAATCCTTCCTTGCAAATGATGTGCCCAAGTAAAGTGCCAAAAGGTGTAGTAAAAATACACTTTTTAATGTTGAGTGAGATGCTCAACTACTTGTACCTCTCAAACATGAGTCTTAGATTATCACATCGATCTTTGACTAAACCATATACTATCCAATCATCCAAATACACCTACAAGAATTTATGAATAAAATCTTGAAAGGCTTGTAAAACAATGCATGAGAAAACTACTGGAACATTTTTCAACCCAAAGAGAAAAATTGTATATGCAAAAATTCCCCACTCAGTGGTTAAATATTTCTTCTCCCGATCCTCTTTCATGATGCACACCTAGTGATAACATGAAAATCCATATATAAAGGAATATATCTCCCACCCAGAAACTCCCTCAACAATTTCTTTTGTAAAAGGGGTGGGAAAAGGATCTATAACACATGAAACATTAAGTTCCATGTAGTCCACAAAAATCCTTATCCTCCTATCCTTCTTGATGCTTATAACCATGGGGCTAACCCACTCAAATTCTTCAATAGGATTAATAATTCTAGACCTGAGCATTTTACCAATTTTCTCCTTCACCTTCACGTGTGAATCAGGATTCATCCTATAAGACCCCTTCCTAACCAGGCGCGCTCCTTCTTTTAGCTTGATCTTCATATCACCTAAATAAGGGTGTACTCCCTTTAACTCATAATAGCCCCACAGGAATAAGTGTTAGAAGTTGTGCAAGAGTTCAATAATCTTCGCTACTTCTTGCTCTGACTAGTAATCACCAATAATGGCACCCTTGGGCTCATGCTCAATACCAATGTTAACCTTATTTGTCTTCATAGGGGCATGGTACATGCGTGCCTTATCATTTACAGTGTTAATTACCTCGCGTGCACCTTTAGTGTGGCTAACATCTAAGTTCTTAGCTTCCTCATCATCAATCTTGTATACCAATTTACCCTTTTCTTTTTCCTTCCAGGCACTTCCCATCTATACTTCTTCTGCATCCCCAAGATCAAGGTGTGCCTCAAGATCAGGTTCTCCAAAAAACTATAGCATCAAATCTTCAGCCTTCATGTTATCACCCAAAGTGATGTGCCTCATGATCTACAAAGCTTCATGGACTGGAGGTTTAGTAGAAAAGTAATCAAAGGTTTGAATCATACCTATAGTCATCTCCTAAAAAATTGTTATCTCTTTCAATTATACATGGACATACCATGCGCACACGCATTTGCACAGTGTGGAATAGAAATTATGTACCCAAAGTGATGGTGGTAAGGCCTCCTTGCCTTGTGCCCATAGTCTCTCACAATTATGGCTGTGAAAAGAGGCATGAGACTTCCCATGAAATTCACATATTTGTGTAGGTACATTGCTCTGAGTAAACCTATTAGAAAAGGTGCTTCTCACTTATCGCCATTCCAAAAGGCTATCTCTATGTGTCTCCCACCAAAGCATTGTTGTCTCGCACAAGGTATAGACTAGCATGTTTCTTCTATCCCCTTCATTCCACCACCGAGTCTCCATGGCACATAATAATGTTTCAAGATTCCATTCACTAGTATACTTTGGTACTGGAGTTGAACTTACATGCCTCACCATATGCGGCCTAATCATTTTGGTGAGTCTCCCTTTGACTTCACACCCAGACACCTCATATGTTCCATGGGCCCAGTTATCACAAGTAACACTAATATTGTCACTTACACACTGCGCGTCTTCCCACTGAAGAACACCTTTCTTTGATGGTTCTAAATTCTCTAAATCACACACTATCTGAGAATATATTCTAGTAAGTTCTTATTCACTAAAGGGCTCAACATAAGGCTCGGCTTTCTTATCATACAGGGGTATGATAACACACTAATCTTTGTTCTCAAAAATTATGTATCTCTTGTTAAAGTGCAAGTCCACATTCTTTCATAGCACCAGGGTCGTCCAAGTAATGTTGAGAAATTGTCTATCTCAGCTAGCTCCAACACCTCAAAGTCTCCAGTAAACTTGGCTCCCTAAATTGTAATGGACGCATCCTTCAATAACATAATATGCATAACCCTACTTTTGTTTTCCATATACAACACAATTGAAGATGGCTACAATGTCGGTCTACCTATTTGATTCCATGTATCCAACGTAAGTACATTGACCTCAACGTTAGTGTCTATCAGAATATTGTGTACCAACCACCCATAAATTACTGCATCAAGTGTGATCTCTTTGTCAAACTCATGACTCCAATACATAATACATTTATGTGAATTATTTGTCTCTTGTGCCCTACTCCAATGCATAGTACATTTTTTCGTAGCCATTCCCCTAGTAAAGGGATGATATTATCTCGACACAACATCCTACATAAATCCTTTAGATCATCCATATCTTTATATGGGAGCTCAACATTCTTTACGTGTTCCCTCTCATGCATCTACTCTTTCAAGCATTATATTTCTCCCTGAAGACCCCTGATGACTCCCATAGTCTCTTAATAGACTTCCTTCTACTACACCACATCTGAATACTTATCATGTATCACTTTCTCCCGTGTAATGAGTGGTTTGACCTTCAAATTCTCTTGTGCTCATGTAGCCTCAGTGCATGTGGTAACTAATACTATCTATAAATCAAGATCAGGTATCTTTTTAGGGATCCACTGATCAATAATGGTCTATTGTACTTTGATCATCCCTGCGCCCTTGTCCTTCTTCTTGTTTTTACTCACATGTTCATATAAATTCAGGAATTCCTCTAACTTATGTTGCTTCCCACACCGTGAGCAAGTTATATTCTGAGGGCAATCACACTGGTAATGATCAAGATATCCACAAGTATAACATGTTCCTCACATCAATCTACCTCTACCACCACCATGAACTTGGCCTCGATATCTTCCATGGAAGCCTCCATTCCTGTTATCCCCATTGTTTTTCCCTTCATTTTTTTCTTCTTGTTCCTTGGATCCACTCACCACACTAGTTTGGCACACTCCTGTCTCAATGGATTTATGAATGTGATTGATCAATCTGCAGTCACTAGTGTCATGAGTTTGGGACTTTCAAATCTTACAATACATGGACACCTGCTTCTTAATCGCGTGGTGCAAAAGAGGATAATCCCATACATCATGGTTGAGGTGAGAGACTTATGTGGGATAATATCCTTAGTATGTCCTTTAACCTCACAATCAGTGTACCATATACCACTACTCGTCTCATGAGTTGAATTGGAAGAAATATTCTCCAATTGTTTGATCATGGTTGTAATCTACACCTCTGAGAACGGGCTCAATCCAGTATCAACATTTCCATTCGCCTCAACACATAGGGCTTCTTCCAAATCCTTACACGAATTAGTATACATCTTATGAGATAAATATTTATGGAACAGAGTCAGTAATCCTCTAATAAAATATTGTGCATGCTGACTTTGATGAATGTCATAAGATAATTTAGAAAATAGAGTCTTAAAATGCACATCATATTCCCTCATGATTTCATGTACGCCCTATTTACTATCCTTGAGCACGTTGATGCTCTATTGCTCAAACTATGGAATGTGAAACTCAACCATGAATGTAGTGCACAAACATTATAATCAACCACATTCTGATGTGGATCATACTTCATGTACCAATTATGTGTACGCCCTTAAAGAGTAGTGGAAAAATGGCTTGCCTTCCTATATGAAATTATAATTCCCTTAGTGCACCATAGTAGCTCACACTTGTGCACATGCTCTATTACATCTTCAATACCTCTATACTCTAGAAAGTGGAGAGACATCTCATAATAGACCTGTTGTGGCTTTTGTGGTTAAATAGGTTGATGAGGTGGATTTTGTGGATGAGGACCCTATCCACCAGATCCATAACTAGAATTCCCACCTATATTTCCTCCTCCTGATCCACTTGATCCTCTCGCGCCCCATACTACAGAATGCGAACTAGTTGACGTACTCCCTTGTGTCTCAGTTGTAGTATTGAACTAGACACCCACTATCTGTGTGGTTGTAGCACCCACAGAAGTGCTTCCAACGGTCTTCGCACCAACATTTTGTCATGATGATGCTCCTGAAAATAACCCTGCAATAGAGAAAAATGAGCACATATTGCATTATCATGGGTACACTACTAATTGGATTCCCTTCTAAATTCAATAGAAAATGATATATACCTATATCATCTTGCCTACCTATACTAAACTTCTTCTCAATAACTACCTCTAGATTTGAAACACCAAGCACAATGACTGGGTGGATAGGTGGATCAGATGTGCACCCACGATCCTTGTTCTATCCTTTGAAATGCTCTCATCCGAAGCCAAAGGTGATTCTCTACTACACTTACCCAAATTTGGGAGTACCTGATGTTGTGCATCCTTGTCTTCCACAAGAGATTCAAAACCTTCGTGATCCAGCATTCCCCTCAACCTAAGTGACTCATTAATGTCATGTGCACTTGTCATTTACCCCTCTCACACTTCATTAAACCTGATCTGTATTTCCTCTCTTTTTCTATCTTCCACCATGCCTGTTATCTTTCACCACACCTAATCCTACCCCTACGTGATGTGTGGGTTTAGCTAGACGCAGGGAGGATCTCTAAATCTAGTTCTATGATCAAGATCTTAATCACCAAGGGCATAGCACACAAATACAATCTTCTCAGCTATTACATGAATCTAGATTCAACACCTCTGGAAACAAATAAGTAGAAATAAGGTACTCCAATGTATATCTACGTAATACTCTATCCCACCAATGATCTACAGCTCTAGTCCACTCTACATCTACATAAAACATATTTTGGTAATCTTCTTGCATCCAAATATTTTTCCTAGGATCCCAACGCTTCCCCAACATGTATATTGTTACCCACTCATATAATTCTATCAAAAAAAATATGAAGAATGTCTCATAGAGCTCATGATAAAGATTATCTTCCAACCACCGTCGTGCATTGAAATCAGGTCCAGTGCTATATCTATATGAAAACTTATCCTTTCTGTCTTCTACCCATCTTTCAATGCTCTCCAGAGTTAATCGATACACCATATGTATGCAACATCCTGGAAAACAAATTGAAAAGAGATCTTGGCAACATAACCAAAATGTAGTCTCTTATTTGCTCACTCAAATGTTATGTGCGCTGACACCTAGCATTCAGACATATCTGAATGCTCATGTGAAGGCATGTAAAGCTACCAGGTCCCTCCTTTATGTTTTCTTGTCAAGATGTTAGCATGCATATCCATAGTACCCAGGAATATCAAAGCATATATTTCAAGTACAGAACATCACATACATCAAATCATGAGCTTATATTGGAAACACATGTAATAAGGAAATATAATAGATTAGATAAAAACTAAGATCAATTGCACCATGTATTCACCATACTCAGATACATAAATAATCATAATCCATCCTCCATAGTCCATGATAAAGAATCTTACATAGTTTGAATACATCACCATAGCTAGGTGTTGGAACATGCACAAGTATCCAACTCTAATTAATAACCTCGCATACAAATACTTTCAACACTTAGAGATGAATAATGGGACGTGGTGCTAAAATAATGACATGCAACAAATATATATAGGGGTGGGAATCTCCCTTCACATCCCATGATCTCTCCTAATAATAGGCATGCTCAAAATAGACTTCATGCATACTCTTGTACATCAGATAATAATAAACTATTTTATAAATATGCCTTGTTTTAATCCTATTAATAGCTCGATCCATGCATGTACTTTATCTAAATATAGCTCTTGCTTGGCCGCCAAGTTACCATGTTTTCATCCTTTGCTTAGTTGGCACTCCATCTTGCTTTTTCTATTTTTAGCTCGTAACTGCAAAAATGACTAAGTCTCAAACTCTATCCTCTTAGGTGTGAACCTCCCACATGATTTTTTAACTCCTTTCCCATTTATCCCTTCACACCTTCCTCTCACACGCAGAAAACTCCCATATGTGGCTTTCAGACTTATTCATTTTATCAGTCCAACACTAATGTAGATGTAGAACAAAGAATAGATGCTTCACTAGAAAAGGGTATAGTTAAACGCCTGGTAGACTAGATGAACTTTTTTATGAAAATTTGGTTTGTGAAAAAGGTTTTGGAATGAATGGGGGCAATTAGCTTCCTGAAGTCAATTGCTTATCAAGTAGGTGAAGTACAGGGTCTTAGTCTGATGATTTAAATCGGACCTCTACATAAATAGACTGTCTAGATCTACTATTTTGAATCCTTGACAATTAGGATTGATAAACAGGTACATGACTAAGGAATACATGGCAGAAACCTATTTTGTCTATAGTGAACCCGTGCTTCAAATCCAGCAAATAAATTACAGGTGGGCTCTAACCATGGATATAGAAGTGGTCAGGGAATGTGTTGAAGATAGTGTCAACTATGAAACCAGGGGCTCAAAGGAAAAGATAACGACAAAGGCTCAAATTCGTCAGGCTCTTAAATGATTCAGGACGAGCCCCAAATAATGAATCTAAGCATGGAGGAGACAACGGAAATGTTGCCAAGAAGTCCAACTCAATGCTCCTCCAAAGATTGAATCCAAAAGGGCCGACTCAAACAACCGCTAGACCCCCACGTAATTTCCTAGTCCTAATAAGGTAATTGGTAAGCATGACCTCACCATAGCTAAAAAGGTCAAAAGGTGAGACTTTGGAGGGGGTTACGATTCAAAACATAGACTAAAGTATAATAGGAGCTAGTGGAAGATTACCACGAAGTCATGCTTGGCAGATATCCAAATGGTAGATCCAAAAGTAGAGACCCAAATGAGCACAAGCTCGCCACGTAGATGTCAAGTTTTAAAAATGAGACAGAGCATGGCCCAAAATCGATAAGTATAGAGAACCAAGGTGGACAAGTGCCACGTGTTGACATCAGCGCAATATATCAAGGCTTGGAACCAAAAGGTGATTCGAGTGCAGATTTATGATCTGCCAGCTTGCCATGTTACAACTTAGGGGTCTTTAAGGTGGATTAAGAGAGGCCATTGGGTAAATTAGTCCATATGTAGAATCAGCGGAGGATTTGCCAAGTGTCAACATTGACGCTAATTCAAAAGGATAAAATACAAAGGAAGCCCTCAGATCCATGCTGCCAGCCCTCCACATAAAATCTAGTCTTTAAAAAAGTGGGCCCCATGGATAGCATACTGTGTTGTATGCCATTTCTGTATGTGACCCGATTCAAATTTCAGATGGGCATATCTTTTACATCTCATTTGACTCGAAATCTTGACATAAAAATGAATTGGTGCCGTGTGGAAATCATCTAAGGCCTCGTCTACGAAATATGGAGATTTGAAACTCTTTCTAATTTTAGAGAATTTCTCCTACAGTGGGTGAAAGGTGGATAAACATCTTTAGGGTGCCATTCAAAGACAGAGATCTATTTTACCCCAATAACCAGATTGGATTTAGAGTTTGATCATAACATCGAATTCCTCCACCTTCGAAGGTGCAGATAACGAGTAATACTGTTATATGACGGTATGAAATATTTGGGGCAGATTTATAGGAGGCATTGATGATAGTGGAGTTGATTATCTGAATCTAGTTTTCCTACTTCTCTCTTTTTTTCCCTCTGATGACCTGAATCTATAAAGGAAGGGTTCAGGACTCATCATGTAAATAGGTTGGATGTTTATGTTTTGTGCCCGTCCCTTGAGGTGATCTTAAAATGGATCATAGAATAGCCCAATTCTATGGAATCTCTATATCTGATACCTTCTCCTCCGGGTTATCAACTGCAAATTTTTGCCTCTTCACCATATGGTTTAGTAAGGCTAGGGGTGATCCAGACTCCTGAGTAATAATATATTATACCATTTGATATATATATATATATGGGATTCAGTGGACGGTTATCTCGACCGCTCTCATACATTACGTAACCTGTTGTCTCTGTGCAAAGAAGAGGTCTCTTATTACATTTCGTGGTGGTCATGCAACTGCCAATATGTGTTCAGCGATGGTACATTTTACTGGTATGTGTTCCAGAACTGCAGGAATTCAACAGTTCTAACATTCCTTTGGTGCATCACCTCGTTAGCTTAGTTTATTTTCTTGCATTCTCCCGAATCCATGTCTCCTGAGAAGCTATAAGTATGAGTAGATTTAGAATAGACCCTCAAGCAATAGTATTTTGGGTAAATGCACCTTGAACAGAGGAATAGAGAACTGGATTCTTTTCATTATTGGAGAGATCTTGTTGTTGTAAGAGTTTGACAGAAAGTAGATCCCACACTTTGAAGGAGATGTTCCATGTCTGTGCAAGGCCACATTTGGCAGTAGATCTGTAACCCATCTGAGTTGTAGGCATAGTGAAGGGGTGATAATGTGATTCTCACACTAACTAGAGTAACTTGCCACCTTGGTTGAACTAACTCACCCGCCTGCATAACAACTCGTCTCTTATGTTTCTCTCAGATTTTAGGAGCTCAACCATTGTTGATCCAATTTGCATGCCCTTCAACTAGTTTAACATATAACTCCTAAGTCTTCATCTAAATGAATCATCCTTGGGATATGTAGAGCTATAGTCTACAGTATATTGAGAAATTTATAGATCATATTGGTTTCTTGCATGGCTCGTTCAAAACACTCGTTTCCTTGTGTAAGCTTGAACTAGGTTGTTGTGATCTACACGTGTACTGATGTGGGCTTGGTTCCTGAAAGTGACCAAAGCAACTCAGTCTTATTCTAGCTTGATGGCCTCCCCATTTTACAACTCAGCTCTTATGTAACTCACCAGATATAGTCGTTTAAACCGGCTCGCCTACACATCGTAAAATAACTTGGTGAGATGATTCCAATGAGGTCAGTCCCTCCAAAAACATTTAGCTACAAGTCTGGAGGAGTAACTTACTTTCTAAATCTATCCAACTATGATGGGAATCTTCTTGCATACGTCCTCGGTCCAACATTGGTATCAACATTCATGCTTCCCCTTAACACAAAGACTAGCTCGGTCATTGAAAGGAGCTCACCCGCATCAATGCAGCTTGAAGCCAAGAGGCTCATGAAGACACAACCATCCCATGCCATTCCCGTACCCCCTCTATTAAAAGTAGAGGAAAAGATAGAGATTCAACCTTATGTTGGAGATGTGAATGCCGAGAAGCTAGACCGTTAGATAGCTCAACTTGAGGTATATTTCATATTACATCAAATTAATGAAAGTTGGCATATTTCCTTTTCTCGGTTAAGATTAACTAATCATGATTTGACTCGTTTCAAAATTTAAGTACATTATTTAGTTATGAAGAAGCTTCCTCTAATTATTAAATGGGATACTTTAAGAAACTAATCAAAAAATAGTTCTATAGTATTAGTTATGAGGAAGAGAGGTCCATGTATTGCCAGTATCTCAAGCAGAAGAAAGGCCAGACTGTGCAATTGGAGTACACTAGTGAGTTCTGGAAGAAATATATTCATATGCAAAAGGATGTAGCGGACTGAGACTTGTTGATGAAGTATATTGGTGGACTTCACAGCCACTTAAAAGGAGACTTGTCCTTTTGGCCAAGCCGACAGATGTGGATGAGGCTTGTACAAAAGATCACTACAAGAAAGTGGAAGAAAGGAATTTGTGAGATGGATCGAAGATATGATGCAAATGATAATGGTGAAGAACATTTCTACAAGCAGGAGGAGAATGTGGTGAATCTATCCAAAGATGTGGGCATCATTTCAGCGTCCTAGGGGAAATTAGATTCCATCATGGGATTGCTCATGGAGAAGCTTGTTGTTTCAAAGGAGACCCTGGAAGACCATGAGGAAGAGGTTCATGAATAAGAACCATCCCAGGCCATTCCTGTACCTCCTCCATTCAAAGCATAGGAAAAGATAGAGATTCGGCCTTATGCTAGAGATGTGAATGCCTGAGAAGCTAGACCATTGGCTAGCTCAACCTGAGGTATATTTCATCTTACATCAAATGAAAGTTGGAAAAAAAAAATTCTCGGTTAATATTAACCAATCATGATTTGACTTGGTTCAAAATTTATGCACATTATTTGGTTATGAAGAAGCTTCCTCTTATTACTAAATGGGATAATTTAAGAAACTAATCAAAAAATAGTTCTATCATATTTTTTATGAGGAAGAGAGGTCCATGTGTTGGTAGTATCTTAGGTTCCAAAAGCTATTTAGATGGGAAAGGATGTAACAGATAGAATTTTTTTGATGAATTATATTGGTGGACTCCACAACCACTTAAGGAGACATGTTCTTTTGGCCAAGCCAGCAGATGTGGATGAGGCTTGTACACAAGCTCACTACCTAGAGATGGACAAGAAGAAGAGTTTGTCTACTTCTTAGCATGCTTTGAACAAATCAAGTGATGCCAAGAAAAAGGAAAAAGGGAAAGGAAAGGGTAACAAAAATTCTACTTCTATTTTTAAGAAGGATACTAAAATTCACTATGGGCATTATGATGTTGACACTCATTTTGAGGAAAAGTATTGAAAACTCCACACAGAATTACATCCCTTTAAGAACAAGATGAATAAGAAGGAGGCTATGGCTGCCCTCCAGGGAGAGGAAGTATTTTGTAGTGAAGAGGTGGATAAGACTGTGCTTTTCCTTCATCCGAATAGAGGTGTGTTTGGGTAGTAACAGTGTTTCTCAAGAGAATGAATTGACAAATATTTTTCATTTAAAAATTCAAGTATAGAAAACTAAGGTGGATGCTCTTTTTGATACATTTTCTCAAGCTAACTTGATTAGTAATGAGCTAGTAGATAGGATGAAGTTGGAAACTTACAATCACCCAAGTCTGTATTCATTTGGTTGGGTGAAGAAAGGTGTAGACATCAAGGTTATGAAGCAGTGTAAGATCACTTTTGGTATTGAGAAAAAAATTTATTGATGAAGTTATTGTGGATGTTGTTCCCCTTGATGTGTGTGGTGTAGTTTTTGGCAGCCCATATTTGTATATCAGGGATGATATCTTCGTGAGGAGAGCCAACCAGTACCGCTTGGTGAAGGATGGTAAGAGACTACGTCATTTCAGCCTATTCAAGATAATTCGAAGATATCTTTGGTAAGTTCCAATGAAGCTTGGGAGCTCATTAATGCTAGTGGTAAATTTACATTGCTTCATGTTAAGGAATATACCAGATGATGAGATTGTTACCTCTAAAACCACTCGTAGCATGTTTTCTAATACAGAGAAGACACATAGATAACATAGTTCATTCAGTAGTTCAGAGAGGTCTTTTAGGAACCTACAGGGCTGCCCCCAGTCAGGGAAATTAAGCACAAGATCCACTTGTCTACCCAATAGTCCACTTCCGAACTTGGGATTGTACATGCAACCTTTGAAAGATGCCAATAAGGTAAAACAACAGTTACAGTCTTTCATAAAACAAGGTATAATCCATGTCCTAGCACTTCTCCATGTGGTTCTCCTATTGTTTTAGTACCTAAGAAAGATTGTTCATGGAGAATGTGTGTTGATTATAGAGTCTTTAAACAAAATAACCATTAAGAATCAGTACCCACTTCCTCACATTAATAATTTATTAGATCAGTTACAACATGCTAGATATTTTACTAAACTTGATTTGATGTTTGGGTATCATCAAGTGCGGATCAAGGAAGAGGACATCTGGAAGACAACATTCAAGACACTAGGCAAAGGATTGTATCAATGGTTGGTATTACTGTTTGGGCTATGTAATGCACCAGCTACCTTCATGAGGTTGAATGAATGAGGTAATGAGGCCATTTATTGATTCCTTTGTTATTGTGTACTTGGATGACATTCTAGTTTTTAGAAGAAATCTATTGAAGAGCATATTGATCATTTGCGTCAAGTTTTGCAAGTGCTTAAGGACAACCAACTTGTGTTGAATGATAAATAAATGTGAGTTTGCACAACAGCCGCTTGTCTTTTTGGGACATGATGATTAGAGATGGGGAGTTAAGGATTGATCTAGCTAAGATATAGTCCATTCCAGAATTGGCCTACACCATCAAGTTTGACGGAGACTAGGAGTTTTATTGGAGCATCGGTTCAGCATTTACAGAAGTTCATTTAAGAACTTATCTTCCATAACAATGCACCACTACATTCAGTGATAACATGGGGTAAGACATTTGATTGGGGTAAGAAACTACACATTGCTTTTGATTCATTTAAATATAAAATTAGTCATGCTCTAGTTTTGGATTTACCTAACCTACAGTTGCCCTTTGAAGTGGAAACTGATGTCTAGTGACTATGTTATGGGGGTTGTCCTACTTCAGGGAGGTAGGCCAGTATGCTTATCACCCTGAAGTTGTTTCACGATGCAATTATGAATTATTGTACTTATGACAAAGGAATTGTATGCTCTTGTTTAAGCAGTCAAAAAATGGAAACATTATCTCATGGGTAAGAAAATTTTCATTCATAAGGATCATCAACCTCTCCAATATCTACAAGCTCAAAGTAAACTTTAGCAAGCTAAACATTATAAATGGATGGGTTTCTTGTAGAAATTTCATTTGATTATTAAATATAAGAAAGGTTTGAATAATAAATTAGTTGACAGGTTATCTAGACCTCCTTTGATTTCAGTTGTGGGCTTGCTAACTCTTCTTGAGCCTTTTTTGTGTTAAGTATATCAAGAAGGCTATGAGTAGGATCCAGATTTTGTAGAGATATTTTAACAGAAACCCCCAAGTGAGGGATTTTCACCTAAAGGGGCATATTGTTTCTAGGATGGTTTTATCTAAAAGAATGGGAAACTTTGTGTACCTAAGGGGGAAAGAGTGTAGTTAATGAGAGAAGCACATAATTCTATGGTAGCTGGTCACTTTGGTGTGACAAAGACTATAGCGCACCTACAAAGGTATGTTTACTAGCCAAACATGCAAGCGGAAGTTGCTAAATTCATTAGGTATTGTGTTTTATGCAATACAAGCAAGCCTAATAACAAGAATTTGGGATTATATATGTCGTTACCAGTTCCTTCCTGGCCATGGGAGAGTATCTCCATGGATTTTGTGGGCAGTTTGCCTACCTCTAAAAAAGGTCATGATTACATTTTTGTGATAGTAGATCGATTTAGTAAGATGCTTATTCTTATTCCTTGCAAAAATAACATTAAATTCAATGATGCAGCTGAGTTATTTTTTGCTAATGTGTGGGTTCACTTTCGTTTGTCTAGCTCTATTGTGTCATACAGGGACTCACAGTTCATAGTAAAGTTTTGGTCTACTTTGTAGGAAAAGATGGAAACAAAGCTAAAAAGATATATCACCTTTCATCCACAGACAAATGAGAAAACAGAGGTGGTAAATCATACTTTTGTTCAACTTTTGAGAGGGTATAATAGGAAACATCCATATACTTGAGATGAGAAATTGGTGTATATCCAACATTCTTATAATAGGGTAGTTCATGCTTCAACTAGTAAAAATCCTTTTGAAACATGTTTTGATTATTTTCCTGAGGGTGATTTTGGTGTTGTTTTGAGATTACCATGCAAAGATGATGGAAAATTAGATTCAGAGGTCCACAAGGATGAAAGGTTAATTAAGAAATTTTAGCAGATACACCTTCAGGTACAACAAAGGTTGATAGAGTCACATGCCAAGTACAAAGCACAACATGATAACCATAGGAATGAGCATTATTTCCTTATTGGAGACAGTGTATGGTTATATTTTATCTAGAATAAACTAAAAGGAAAACCTAAGAAACTCAAACCTCTTTTTTATGGCCCATTTGATATTCTAGAACAAGTGGGTAAGAATGCATTTCACTTGGATTTACCTCCTTATATGAAGATTTATTCATTTTTTAATGTTGAAAACTTATGTCTTGTTGAGCCCTCCATGTTAGATGATGAATAAGGGTGAATATTACTTCCATTTATTGAGTATCTTGCTCTAGAAAGTTAGCTGGAGTTGGAGGAAGATGTGGCTTTACAGTGGAAAGAAAGGACTACACAGAGAGGAGTGCAAGATAAGTGGTTGATTGGCTTGAAAGGTGAACTGTCGTCCAATGCCAAGTGGTATTCCAGAGAAGATGTGGGGAAGAAATTTCCAAAAATCATCAGTTCTTGAAGCTTTTAGGGACTTAAAAGTGTCAAATGGTGGAGGCATGATCCAAAAATGGATCAAGAATAGCCCAATTCTATGTAATCTCTATATTTGACATTTTTTCTTTCAATTCTCAGCTCATTTCTATCTTCGCAAGATGGTCTAGTCAGGTTGGGGGTGATCGGACACCTCCAAATGATGTTTTATATGATTTTATGTTTTTTTCAATGGATTCAGTCAATGGTTACGCAACCGCCCCAACAGTCATGTAACAACTACTCTGTATAGAGTGGTGGTTACGCAACTATTGCGGTGGTTACACAGCCACCAGTCTATGTTCAGTGGTGTTCCTGTCACTTATTGTTATAGAGGTTGGGAATTCAATAGTTGCAAATTTTTTATCTCCCAGGTCGACTCCATTTTCCTTCTCACACATCCTTGAGCTGAGCAGCTATAAATATGAGCAATCGGAAGGGATCCAACAAGTGTTTTGAGTGAATTCAATTTGAACAAGATTAGAGAGTTAGATTATTTTCATTTTGTTCATTATTGGAGATTTGTTGTTGTTGAAAGACTTTGAGAGAAAGTAGATACAGTTAGAAGGAATTTTATTCTTCTAAAAGTCTGATTTGGTAAGGGAGCTAATTTTCTCACCCAGCTGGAGTTTTCCCACTTTGGGTTTCTCCAGGATAACTCTTATCTCTTTGTCTCTTTGTTTCTCTCAATTTTATAGTTTAATGGTGGTTGTTATTGTATACTTAACTAGTTTAACAAAGAACTCCTAAGTTGCATTCATATTCACGAGCACAGTGATTTGTATTTTAGTAGTGTTAAGTAATTTAGGGATCATGAGGAATTGAATGGTGGCAATATGAGTGCTAAATGTAGACACTAGAAAAATCACCTTGTGCATGAGGTATCCTATCCAAAAATACCTAAAACATCATAAAACATAAAAAAATCCCCAAAAATCAAACAATCCCACAAAAACAAATTAATAATATAAAACCCTACAAAATGGGGATAAAAAAACACCTCGTCACTCATTTACTAACCCTCAACCACTCACATTTAATTGTGTCCATCCCACCTACCCATGTGCATGACCAATTCTCTATGGACCCTATCATTGCACCTATATGTGTCTCACTCCCCTATGTACTCAAAAAATATATAACACCACTCACCCCATCATTCCAACCCATGACTCTTTATACACTAAGGCTATATTTGAGTTTTCTTGCTCTCTTGCTCACATGTCTTAGTTTTACAAGTATTGAATAAGTGAAAGTGAATCATAAAGGATATATACAATTTGTTGCATTTTAGTGAAATTCCAACACATGCGGGATTGGTAACTGCGATCGACTTACGATATCTGTGTGATTTTTGGTGAATCGCAACTATGATTGTCTCGTTATCTGAATTAGGTATATTTGTCATTCCATTCTTTGTTTTTTCATTTTTATTTCAATAAAATATTGTTTATCTCCTTAAAAGGGTTAGGGTTCTGATTGAGTCAAGTCCCCTAACCACCAAAAACAACTAACATTTTTCAAGTGTGCTTATGTGTAGGTTTTGATTCAGATATGGAAGATTTTTACCCACTTTATTCAACGAAATAATCCATAATTGTCCCTCTCTTCACAATGTCAACATAAGCCCATTATTTTTTAAGTAGCATTGATTTGTATATTTCGTATCAACTAATACATTTTGCAAGTGATCTAAATCTAGGAATACACTTAATAATGAGAGTAATTAAAGTTTGATTTGCCACTCGTACAACATACTTTATTTGAATGATGAAGGCTATTAAAAGGGTTTTATTAAGCTCATGTAAATTAGTTGGAATGTTATCTTGACACTGGAAAAATATGGTTTACTAGTGTCATATATCCATGTAGATTTTTGGTGTTTCTAAAAATGGTGGGAAAATGTATTATAAACTATCATTGAATTTAGGAATGGGGGTTTTGTGATACAAAAGGAACCATAAGATCACTTGAAGATAGAGAATGACCAGATTTGTAAACAAATTTTTTGAAAATGTAGGATTGCTGGATTTTTTTTTTTAAATTTCAAGGGGCAAGTGAGCATATTTATTTGGATTTTTCCGAAACTTGGAAAAATATAACGAAATTCATAAATAGTTTGCATATTATAGTTTAAGAGGAATTAAGCAGATTTTGAATCTCCCACACATGGGGAAAAGATGTTTTATTGTAAATTGGGGAGGCTAAATAGAAAGGATATGTTTCTTTATACTAGGAGAGAAGGTGCATGAATTACTAAAGAATCCTATGTACTTTGTTTCTTAAACATTGATGATTGGACTATAGTAGTATTATTCATCTTGAGGTACATTAACTATGAAGGTAGATTTTTCACTCTATATTCTTACCATTTCAAATTACTACATGTTAGGCATAATAGGTTAATAAATCTTTCTTATTTTCTCCTCAAATCATTGTTGAATATGGTGGCATGGGAAAAATAATACAATAGGAAGGTCCTTTCCTACTAAGGGATTATTAAATTACTAATATCATGTGCCCTTCAATCCTCCTCTAAAAGTGTGTATCATGGAAAAAAAATTGTATCTCCACCAAATTTGTTGATGCACAAAATCTCAAAAGAAGGAAAGTAGTTATTGCTACTTCCTCTTTTTCTTCTAATGAACTCATGATGTAGTCTAAGAATAAGGATTTAAAGGAAACCAAGTTTTTTAGGATACATAAAATTTCTAGTAGATTAGGGTCCTTGTGAGATGACTTGATAGAGTATAATATAGATAAGAAAGAAGGCAGAAAAAGAGGAGTAAAAGAGGAGAAGTTTGTCTAGAATGTTGATACGGATGAGAAGGGTAAAATGAACCTTTGGATTGATTGTGAGAAGGAGGCAAGACCTGATTTAGATGATATGCATTCTACTCAATAATGTGCTACGAGGAGTGTTGCACCCACGCTTATAAGAAAAGGAACCTTATAATGTTGAAGGATGGAGATAAGAAATATAGACTCTAATTGCTCTTTTAGAGTTGTAAATGGCCTCATTTAATCTTGACCTATGGAGGTAGAATATTGACCATTTTATAGTGTTGAAAAATACTCCTACATAACTAATAGAAGAGGTACATACAAGTAATGTGGATGAGAAAATGGTTATAGAAGATCCCAATTTATATCAGGAAGGTACTGAAGTTGTACCTATAGGTAATGTTATAGATAACATAAGTGAACACACACCTAGTGTATATTAGGTTATAGAAACATAGAATGAGAGGGTAGAAGCTACACAAGAGGCATACACAGATAATATAGTTGAGAAAATGATTACATAGGATCATAAATCCCATTATGATTAGGGAACATAGAATGAGGGGATTGTATCATAAAGGATCCATGTTATCAAGTCTATATTGGTTAAATTGCATACTCAATTGGAAAGGATGAAAGACAAGATGGGTGATTTCAAGCTGATTTTTGAAGATGGTAAAAATGGTATGAAAGGATTGGTAAATATTGCCAAGGAAGCTATCTTAAAGAGAAAAATGGGAGGAACACATAGATGTCTTAAAAACCAATCTACTATATGCATGTAATTTGAGAGAACATTTTTATGAGTGTAGATCCCCACCTAGAGTATATGTGTTATTTCTGTAGGAAGCTTAGATAAAATTTCAACTTGGGAAACTTGTTTCTTCATTTCTAATTGAGATAAATAGAGGAAAGTAATTTTGTTAGGTGTTATGCTCCTCAACTAAAGAAGAGGAAAACCTTGTTTGTGAAACATATATTCATAACTTGATCATAAATTTAAATAATACTCAGAACCACAACCCATATGTTTGTGAAGTGTCCATTAGGGGTTTTATTTCCTATCTCCATAATGAGATTAGAATCTCACAAAAAATAAAAAATTATTTTAGAAAGGAGGAAACTCGAGAATTATGGTTCAGGGATGATGACGGGTCATTGTATTACCAGTCATTTAACCAACTCATAGATAAGTTGGTGTCATTATAACCAAGGCGGTGTCTAAAGCTGTATGTAGAAGGAGAAAGGAAAATCTTATTCAACAATACTTCTTCCTAAGAAAACATACAGAAATTAAACATGCATGAAAAAGAAACACACAACAACTAAACTACTTAAATAAATTTGCAGTAAATAAACTATGCTAAGAAATAACAGAAATATCCTCCTCCTTGGGGAAGAGCAGCTTTTGGCCATTCTCTTCCCTTTGGATTTGGAGAAACTACAATTAACTTTTAAAACTACACTTGTATTGATTCAAAACTTATTTACAAAATATGCCCCCTTTTCCAAATATATGGAAGAGGTATTTATAGACATTACTCCTAGTTTACTTGGTCCACACTCCAAGAACTAACTACCTATTCTTGGGTGGATTTATTCAAAGCAATAAATACTAAACAAACTTGACTACAACAACTCACTTATCATGGAGAATATTTCTACAACTCATCCCTTTAATCTAGGAACACAAAGTGGGAGAGTACTTATTCAACATTCGTAATACTATTCCACCATTTGCTCATCCTTGAAACATGGAGAGGAAAAGGAGGAGTGCTAAGTCCATGACTTTGAATTCTTCTTGGAATGCCACATGCATTCATGACTTTGGATTGCCACATGTTTGGATCTATATTCTTGGTTGATGATGTGGAAGCAAAGAGTAGGCTGAATAGTTCGGTGCTCCTTTACATTATTTTGGAACAAACCAAAATACTTTCACTAGTTGGGCGTTTCCATAGCTGCGTGAAGAATTTCCATAGCTGGGCATTTCCGTAGCTGTGTGAAGAATTTCTATAGTTGGGCATTTCCATAACTGAGTGAAGAATTTCCGTAGCTGCAATTTACGAACTTGAAGTATAGTTGGTTATGACCTGTTTTCTACACACTATTGCATTCCAACTTTAGAAGAAATATCAAGAAATAACAACAATTAGATTGCAAATAGATTTCTAAAGAGATGATAAGATAAATCATATATTCTACCTTAAATATGATATCCGTTATTAAAACTACATCTAAATTCACTTGAAAGCTTTATTTTGAGAGAGAGAATAAGAATGTTATTTGGTGATATAATGAGACATATTTTGGTCTCATCATTTCCCCCACACTTAACTTCTTGCATGCTCTCATGCAAGCTACTGATCTTCCTGTAGAATCTGATTTTTTCAATACTTCTGCATCTTTCAAATTGTCTTCTCCTTTTTTCATGATAGTAGAAAACTGAGATTTTAGAAGTAAAATTTTTACTTCTTTTTTATTCATGCTCTCATTAGGTTTTCCGTAGATAATGTAGAGATATTTTTCCCACACTTAACTCTTTATTTCTTCATGCATTCTTCAAAATATTTGGAAGAGAGTGAGTCTCCCCCACACTTAGCTTTGTGCATACCCTCATGCAAACTATTTTTTTTTAATTCAGCAGCTTATAGATCTCAATTGTTGTAAATTGAAAAGAATTCATCTGCATCATTTTCTTTGTTACTTGACTTGATCAACACATGGAGATCTTAAAAAATTTCTCTTTTTTTCTATGCTTTCGAGAAGTGAATATATTTGTAATTAAAACAACAAATAATAATATTCAAGAATAGAAAAATAGAAGTTACCATACCATACTCAATAGTTATCCTTGTTTTCATCATGTTGTATAACTGTGATTTCCATCTACAGCTGAAAAAATAAATAGGTATGAATTCAAAGCCACTGCAACATAGAACTTTTCAGTAGAAAATTATTTCATCAACCAAGTCGGCATAAAAGAAGCAGTCATATGAATCCAAGAAAGACTTTGAAGTGTAAATTTTTTTTTATTTTTTATTTTTTGGTTTGGGAAAAGCAGCCATTTGCTGGTTTTCAACTTTCCCCATTGTTTTTTTTTTAGAGGATTAACATTGACTACTGCATATCGGAGGAATTTTTGGTGGTTTTAGAAGTTGGGAAAATGAATTTTTAACAAAACTGAGACAAAGAGGGTAGCATGGAATGAATCAGGTACTAAAAATGAGGAGTACTAGCAGAATACTTGCATGCATCATAAGATATTTTTTTTTTTTTTTTTAAATCTTCAGCATGTTATTTTGTTTAGCAACATGTATTCAAAATGTGATATCTTGGTCATTTCTCAACAAAAATGAGAAATTAAAAATGATCTGGAAATCTTAGATTGTGTAGAACAAGACCCAGAAATTGTTTGAGTGATTTCTTTACGAGCTGTGAGCAGTTTGGATCAAAAAACACCGTTATCAAAACAGTCTGCAACATGTTATTTCTTTTTAGCAGCATGCATTCAAACTGCGATATCTTGGTCATGTCTAAATGAAAATAGGCAATTCAAAATGATCTGAAAATTTCATTTCATGTAGAACAAAACCCAAAAATTGTTTGATCGATTTCTTTATGAGCCGTGAGAAGTTTGCATCAGAAAATGCGGCTATTTTCCATGCGCAATTTCCGTATCAGATGATTCTTTTTCCTTTGACTTCCTCTTTAATGTGCCATGTATGTTGATTTTGTAATTTTCTGCAGTAATTATGTCATCTAAAAAATAGATGCTTGCAACAATTAGCTCCTTCAAATTCAAATCTCTAATAATTATTGAAAATAATTTAGAACAAGTCTCTCTCATTAAATAAATAGAGCCAATTTAGGAGCACTCTTTGCATGAGACTTAATTGATTAAAAGATATGCAATCTATAGCATTCATTGCATGTAAATTTATTTCCTCTTTGTATGTAAAATTTATTTCTAAATCAATTAAGTTGACATGCAAGGAATATCTTAACAAAATTTGACTAATTCATTAAATAAAAGAGATAAAATAGGAATGCATGTTATTTAAATTTTTCTAACAACCACATGAGTCATTGCATACAAAAAGGAATGTCTCACTTCATTAAATGTAAGAGTTAAAAATAGAATTCTCTTGTTGCATGCTTGAACTTTTCAACCAAACGAGTTGTTATATGAGAGAATAATGCATACCTTTTTGCATTTGTCTACCATGTTCTAATAACTTTCATTATTGTTGTAGATTCATTTTTTATTGCAGGAATTTGAGTTGCAGAGATGGACATTTTTTTTCCTTCAACATGATGTTTCCTTCTTCCGTGACAGAAGCAACTCAGCTTTTCCTTCAACTCTCAATCTATTTACACAAATATTCCACAAAAATCTTTGTCTCGGCTAACCTGCACAAAGTTAGTTTTTTTTTTTACATTTTTTGCATGCATGAACTAGTATTGAATCTAATACATGCAAATAAGAAATATTTTAGAATAGGAAACCCAAATCAATTTAGACCCTACAGAAATATATTACGTTACAATTTTTATAAAGATTAAGAAAATTTATCATCAAATTCCTATTGTATCTATTCTATCACGCCAAAATACATGGGTAACTAGCCGTTGTAATTGTTGTGTATATAGGAAATAGAACTAGGTATGGGTTTTATTTGATGATAATATATATTTCTATTATGAATTTTTCATCCATATGCTGATTAATGTAGTCATTCTTATCAACAATCTATAATATCATATTGAAATTCTCAATATGAATATAATAGAAATATTTCTTAACAGAATAAATAATTGTATAAGCACATGTCTAATGGACTAATATAAAATGGTGTTTCCATGTTATTGATGAGGGGGTTTCTTTTGGCAATCTCCATCAAGTTTCTAAATCTAATTGCAAAAAAAATTAATTTATTTGCAAAAAAAAGAAATTTTACAGGAAAAAAAATTGCTGGAAATGAAATTACAGGAAAATAAATTAGAGAAAATGAAAAACTTGAAAGCAAATTCTAATCTAGTTGCATGAAAATAAATTCCAAAGAAGTTATTGAATAAGAAGCTCCTGTCACAAATCTTGTTAAGAGTTATTCTACTGTCACTAGATTACTCTTTTAGAAAAATTTAAGTCTCCTAATAACACCATGATCCCCAGAAATGGCACCAAAAATGACGGGTCGTTGTATTACCAGTCATTTAACCAACTCATAGATAAGTTGGTGTCATTATAACCAAGGCAGTGTTTAAAGTTGTATGCAGAAGGAGAAAGGAAAATCTTATTCAACAATACTTCTTCCTAAGAAAACATACAGAAATTAAACATGCATGAAAAAGAAACACACAACAACTAAACTACTTAAATAAATTTGCAGTAAATAAACTATGCTAAAAAATAACAAAAAAATCCTCCTCCTTGGGGAAGAGCAGCTTTTGGCTATTCTCTTCCCTTTGGATTTGGAGAAACTACAATTAACTTTTAAAACTACACTTGTATTGATTCAAAACTTATTTACAAAATATGCCCCCTTTTTCAAATATATGGAAGAGGTATTTATAGACATTACTCCTAGTTTACTTGGTCCACACTCCAAGAACTAACTACCTATTCTTGGGTAGATTTATTCAAAGCAATAAATACTAAACAAACTTGACTACAACAACCCACTTATCGTGGAGAATATTTCTACAACTCATCCCTTTAATCTAGGAACACAAAGTGGGAGAGTACTTATTCAACATTCGTAATACTATTCCACCATTTTCCCATCCTTGAAACATGGAGAGGAAAAGGAGGAGTGTTAAGTCCATGACTTTGAATTCTTCTTGGAATGCCTCATGCATTCATGACTTTGGATTGCCACATGTTTGGATCTATATTCTTAGTTGATGACGTGGAAGGAAAGAGTAGGTTGAATAGTTCGGTGCTCCTTTACATTATTTTTGAACAAACCAAAATATTTTTGCTAGTTGGGCGTTTCCATAGCTGCGTGAAGAATTTCCGTAGTTGGGCATTTCCATAGCTGCGTGAAGAATTTCCATAGCTGCAATTTACGAACTTGGAGTATAGTTTTTTATGACATGTTTTCTACACACTATTGCATTTCAACTTTAGAAGAAATATCAAGAAATAACAACAATTAGATTATAAATAGATTTCTAAAGAGATGATAAGATAAATCATATATTTTACCTTAAATATGATATCCATTAGTAAAAACTACATTTAAATTCACTTGAAAGCTTTATTTTGAGAGAGAGAATAAGAATGTTATTTGGTGATATAATGAGACATATTTTGGTCTCATTAGATGAATTCCCAAAGTTAGATAAAATAATAAGGAATTACAAGAAGCTATGGAGAAAAGAACATATCAAAAGGAAGATAGAAGAAATCAAGAGGAAAGTAGGGAAATCAACTAGGTAAAGTGTGCATGATTTAGGTGCTCAAGCCTACAATGGTTGTTTGGCCATGTGGCATATCTTTTCATCGTTCTAAAGGAAAAGATAATTAATGTCACCCTATTATTTATGGGAGGCTATATTATGAGCAACATTTATATCCGAGAAACGTATAGGTAAGGGGTTAGATGGCTAAGGGTGAAATTCTAATTGATTTTTTTTATGGAATCTCATGCACTATTTGGGAGAAGTTGTGATAAAGAAAGAAGAACAATTTTTGATCTAGTTGGAGTTTGAAGAAACTCTAGGATATTATGCAAAATTAGATGAGCCACCCACACTCCCCTTGGATATTTCTACCTTATGCGCTCAATTTAATTTTAATTAAAGGGTGTTTGTTACCAAAAATATTATGGAAGGATATTGTAGAAGAAAGAACAATAAATGAAAAACTTGAAGTGTGTACATATTAATTTTTACCTATCTATTATTATGTTGGTTATTGCAGAAGACTGTTACAGATTTGATTGCACAACTGTAGAAGGTTAATTGTTGTTCTAGTTGGTAGTGTTCATGTTTGTTTTTTAAGATGTTTGTTATTTAGATTACTTTGTTTTTAACATACACTTATGTAAGAACTTTTTTCATATTTATAAAATGTGTAACAGATCCAACAACCCTTGAATATATAACTATCGTAGAAAAAATTCTTGAGAGATAGGGTGGACTGTCAAATTTAACCTCGTAGTATAGGAGTGCCTCACACATTGACTTAAGTTTCCATATTTAATCTATGTAATCGCTCCATGTATGTAAATAGGTAATTAATTGTGTTATAATTTAAGTTTTCTTTTTAAATGTTGGGGGTGATGCAAATGTGGCACAAATGCGATGCAAATAACATCACTTTTGTGCAAATACCATATCTTACTTAAAAAAACATAAAGTGGGATGGCTAAAGGCCCTCCCACTTTATATCATTTCATTTTTATAGTGATGAGAGGAAAGAAGAAAGTAAAAATGGAGAGAGAAGAACTATAGTAGAAGAAAAAAGAGGACATCAAAAAGGGAGAGGATGAGGAAAAGGACAATAGAAAGGAAGAGGATAAAGGGGAAACTATATCACAGAGGACAAGAGAGGAAAAATGGCAAACCAAAAGAGACAGAGAAAAAATGGCAAACCAAAAGAGACAGAGGAAAATTAATACCTTTTAAGGCAAGGAAACCCTCCACTCGAAGAAGAAGAGTATGTGACAAATCTCAAATTACAAATATGTATATTTTCATATAAATTTTATTAATAATGTATGTGAACCCTAATAAGTAAAATGTAAATCTTAGGAGAAATTGTGTAAACCCTGGGATAGATTTAAAGGTAATTATTTAAACCCTAGCTAAATTCTAAAATACCCTAGGATAAATTATGTAAACAATAGGGAAATTTGTGTAAATCTTGGGGTAAATTATGTAAACCCTAGGATAGATTTTAAGGAATTTTATTTAAACCCTAAATAAATTCTAAAAACCCTAGGATAAATTATGTAAACCATAGGAAAAATTACGTAAATCCTAGGGTAATTTATATAAACCCTACGAACCCTTGATATTAAAGATAATTCTAGAAATGGGGAATGGTAAATATAATTCCAAAACCTAAGGAATGATATCATAATACCTCTAGAAGTTTATATCATTAGAACAACATACATATTATTTATGGGGAGTAGGACCTCCCTAAGACATTATTCAAACTAAATACAATAGAATCACAAGCATGCCATAAGGAATCATCACATGTAATAATATTTAATGTTTTCTATTACCCCAACTCCTTATAAAGACCAGAGATAAAAAAGGAAATACAAAACTAAAATAGGAGAGATATTACCTTTAATCCTTGTTTGCTTAAACCACTTGTTGAAGGTACACTACTTCAAAATTGTAAGATATCCTCCTTAGATCCTCTTTTCTTCTCCTTGAGTTTTCAAAAAATCCAATTTTGGAATCACCAAAAGTGGTAGGTGTATGGTTTCTCCTTTACTTATATAGAAACCTCAAATCCTCCTACCCTATGGGAAAGTGACTCTCGTCCCTTCCCATGGATTTGTCTATATCAAAAAAATCTTACCATGCCACAAATTTCAATAAAATGCACTTAATACATTTACAAAGGTATGACACCCCAAAGACTTCTTTACCCTTATTTAATTTTCTCAACCTATATATCACTATAGAGATATTTAATGGCAAAAAAGACACCAAAATACCTTCCTAAGCTTACCCCAATAGTCAAGACTTTTAGATTTAGCCATAATTGAGTCGTAAGAATTGGTTTGCACCTCTTTTAATGAGGCTCTTTATGTTCATTCGAGTTTGGAAACTTGTGCCACTTATTTTCACTTTATCCCACTCTTACAAGGTTACACATAGGATTCTAAAAGTCCTAGGTGGAAGGGTGAAATGTTAAGGAATAATTTAGAGTGTTAAGCTTTACAATCACACATAATTAATATTGCTAACAACAAATAGAACAAAAATCATTAGAATGTATAATCCTAACCCTGCTCAGCTACATTTGATAATCTCATGATCAACGTATTCCCAAATCCTTTCTTGGCTTACCTATCACCCGTATGCTCAAGGCACACTTTAAAATGTTCAATCTTTGATATAGATGAAACATCAATACATTTGTTTAATCAATAACTGATAGTTAATCATGCTACCTCAAATATAAACATAAATGAAAATAACAACATTCAATAACATGTACCATTTATCAAAAACATCCATGTCCAAATATATATCCAAAATAGAATAATTAGTTTACTAGTTTATTAGAAACTACTACGACAAGAGAAACATACGAGAAGCTCTTCAGTTTCATTGTAAACTTATTGAATTGGGTATTGAGTTGAATCTGATTATATACAACATCATCTCTATGTTATTTTCCTGTTAATCTGATGATTTTTAAAATCAAAAATTTTCTCTATCAAATCCATTTGTATAATTTTTTTGTAGAAAAAATTGTACATATCCTAATATCAATGCATTCTATAATTTTAGTTTTGATATTAGAGAGGACATAGTCTATTCAAAGATATGTTTGATGCCTTCACTTGTAACATCTCTAGAGATCATGCTTTGGCACAATATGACATAGATGAGGATTTAGATGAAGTCCATGTGTTTCCTTGACATTCTTTAATGAGTTGGTGTTCACTTACCTCTACGCACCCACCGCAGAGCTATAATTTTATAGTGTATTTTGTAATTTAATAATATTTTTCACATTTAAAAATTATAACTATACATCTTGATCATGACATATCTACTTCTTATAAAGATATAAAGGGGTTGTCTAATGAAGACCACCACATTCGTATGAGTGGATGTCCCTCAACCTTTAGGGACTCGATATGAAGGTACATATTTATTACAAATTTTTAATTAAAAAAATTTAATTTCATTGAACAACGCTAATGTCACCTATGTATCACATGTCTACTTTCCAAATAGAATGACAAGAGGATGATGATGGTGGAACAAGTACATGACTTTCATTTACTCCCAAGGAGACCCTTATATGGAGGTACAAATTTACAATTTATTTTATGATATAAATTTGTTCTTATATAATTGAATAATTATAATATGACTTGATTGTGAAAGGTCTACATTCCGTATAGAATGACAAGAGGATGAGGGCAGTCATAGAATAAGGGAGTCATCTACGTGCGGAGGTATAAAGTTTTCATTTATTATTTAAAGTTATTTTAATTGATTTTATTAAAATGAATTAATGTTTTTTGTAGATCATCGTCAAATGCAAGTCCCTCGCAGCCTAGTAATAATAAAAAAAATTAAAAAAATAAAACGATGAGAGACTAACCCAAATAGTATGAATGAGCTTCTCCCAATGGATTAAGGGGGGATGACAATGCACTCTTGCCCACTCCAACAACAAACATTGATAGACCCTCTCATCTTGTTCATGGTAATTATAAACATCGAGTGCAATGGGACCTCAAAATGGACCTCAATGTAAATGATGACATGGTGGTATTAATGGATATTCGTGGCAAGTAAATATTTTTAATATATTTTATTTGAGCTAGAATAATTTGTTTTATTTCATTATATCATTGTATTAGTTTTAATTATTTTCACTTTATTTTATATGTTATTTTTAGTGATTTCAATTTGTTTGATCTCAAATATTTTAGAAAAGAATAGTTGACTAAACACGAAAATTGATTCATTCATATTTTCATTTAGAGTGGCTACAAGTCCCACTTGAGAGATGAAGAAGGCTGGTTAATATAAATTTCATGGAATTTGGGAAGACCCACTGCGACCCAAAGCTAATTGGAAAATTTGGATTATAACCTGGTTTATGAGAATAAAGAGAGATTTGAGGGTAATTATATTTTGTAAATATAATTTTTAAGGAAAAATATATTGTTTTTTAAATAAATATTTCTTTTATAATTTGTGGGTTCATACCAAGGAAGTATAACTGATGAGAGGAGACGTCTTCGACCTCTCGAATTAAAAAAAATGTTTGGTTTGATTTGTGTGACAAGTGGCTAACAGATGACACTAATAGGGTTATGTGTTAGTTAATAAAACTAATGATATGTGTTGACCTTTACATTATAGAGAGGACTATTTAGAGCATTGCACTTTGATTGATAAATAAGCTTTCTTTAATTTGATATTTTATGTTATTTAATCACCATTCAAATCTTATAAAAGATAAATGTGGTCGATCGCAATGCAATGGTAAATTATATAACATGGTGATTAATTAAATATTTAATAGTTATTGCAATTGATGTAAATAAAAAAATTAATTCGCTTAAGGAGTTTGAAGCCAAAGTCTAAAAAAGGTTTTTTTTTACTCATTATTTGGGCTGACAAAACCTAGAAGAGGTCGCCAATAAATTTGAAAGTTCTATATAAGCTATTTATAGAGTTATGTTGTTTTTTAAAATATATTTTTAATAAAAATTATTAATATATGTAATTTTATCATGTAATTATGTTTATAAGAAGAGTGTCATAAGAAGTGTGCAACAAAGAAAGTGCATGCAACATTAAAAGACTTGGGATGGGACACAAAATCCTTTCATCGGTGGGCCTGAGATTATCAATTTGTGTTGGTAAGACATGTAGTGTTGAATTTTTTGTACACACAAATAATAAACTTAAATTAAATACTTTTGAAAAATTCAATATGTTTTGTTAGGGTGAAAAATGGGAGGATGATGAGAAGGACGAGGATGGCGATGATGATGAAGAGGACGAGGATCAAGATTAGTACCCGGAAGAGCATGAAGATTGTGAGGATTGGGGGAGGAAGACAAGATAAATCACTAGGATATTTAGGACGTAGTTTTACATCTATTTGTTTTGTAATTAGGAAGGGACCTCTTAGTGCTCTTTCAAAATTACATTGTTATGTATTATTGTAAAACACATTTTGAATTAAAACATTGTTTTTTACAATTTCTTAGCGTACAAAATTCTCAGTGACAATACAATGTAAATAATTTCTTAGTATTTAATGTTTTATTTTTTGTAAATAATTAAATATATAATATAATTATTTGTAATTATAGCATTTGTAATTAAAAAATATATCAAACGTTTTTTACATCACATTTGTGTCATGGCCAAGGTGATGTTGTTGTGGTCTTTGCATTGTTATTATGAGGCACAAATTAGGTGTAAAGATGGCACAAAAGTGGTGCAAACTTAATATAATCAAAATTTTCAAGTCGTATCACTTTTGTGCCATGTTTTTTATGTGATTTCATCAAAGAAACATGACAAAAAAAAACACTGAAAAACATCAATTTTCGATGCAAAATGATCTATAAAATGACTATATTCACACTTTGTGTAGTAGTTTGGTTCTTTAACATCAATATGAACCAACTATAAAGCATGGGATGAGTTATCATCATAGTACTTGTGGAAAAGTTGAATTTTTTTCTTACCACTTAAGCAACCTTCACATGTTTCATGATGAGTTTTAATTTTCGGTAGACCAACTGCAAGATCAAGACATGCCATATTAGCAGGACTCTTAAAAATTTATATTATTGAGTCTTCTATGTCACAACTAGGTTTCATTCTTAATAGAAGAAGAAACATTATGTTTTAGATGTAAACCCATTGAGAATGTACAAGCCATTCTTCTAGATTCCTTCAACAATAAACATAGTTAGATGGATCTTGTATGAACCATTTATCTCTCAGTAAGGTATACTAAAATTATTTTGAGTTAACCTTTTTTATTGGTAAAAGAGGGTTGGTGGGGTCCCTCACCCTTTCAATTAATATTAGAAAAGAATTAAAAATGTTCCTTTGACTATAAATAAGTAGTCTTTATGTGGCCACTAGCTAAAAAATTACAATACCCATCCAAGCTACTACCTAACCCAACACCATGAACAAAATGCTACTAGAAAGCTTCACCTAGTTTCAGATAGAAAAAAAAACACTTGCCAATTCTACAATCTCTACATAAATCTCATCCATACAAAAAGTATCATATTTAGAACAACAAAATTCTAAAAACATGCAAACCATAGAGGCTTACCAACTTCTTAAATTGTCCCATGCACTTTATGCATTACTTATGGGCCATGACCAAAGTCAAACCTATACATAATCCCATGATAAACTTTTACAACAAAACACATATATGTAGCCCTTAAAATTCCCAAAAATATCCCACCAAACAATCTTCATGTAGTGTCCCTTCTCTCTTACCTTTCCACGGGTCTTCCATAGGGGCCATTAGATCATCAACCTACTCAATTATTGTTGTCGAATGTCACCCAAATAATGTGGTCAATTACCCTCCTTCACCTCACTTAAATGTCTTTACCTTCATGTAGTTCTTCATGTTATTCCTTCATCAAATCTTTGTCCTTTTCCCTAAGAATATTGACTTTGTAATTCTTTTCCCATATGTCAATCTTGCCTTCTATATATATTTTAGTTATAAATAATGCACTAGCTCTTCTATATTAAAATACATCTTCAGTATCCAAAAAATTTCATGTCTTGCAAATACCTCGAACCATACACATTCTTTATTTTCTTTCCATAGGTGTTTCGTAGCGGTCGGTCAAATCATCATCCCAATCAACAAGTATTTCCAAATAGCCCCAAATAACTTGGTTCATTATGTACCTTCTCCTTGCTTAAATATATTTTCCTTCATTTAGCTCTTCATGTTATGCCCTCATCAACTCTTTATCCTTTTTACTGAGAATACCAACTCTGTAATTTGTGCCTCATTTTTCATTTGTGCCTCTCATACATATTTTGTGTAGAAGCACCAAATCATCATAGAAACCAGATTTAATCTCTAATCACACACTTAATCTGAAACAAGACTACCAAAATTTCCTTCTTTTAAGTTCACAATTTTTTTCCTAGCCCTTCCCTATATTTTTCTCAAATTTAGTATCTATAACCATCCTTAGTCATTCCCTATATTTTTTTGTTAATCCACCTTCATCTTATTGGTATTCTATAGTAAAATAAATCTTCAGTATCCTAAATTGTTTCTTCATCTTACAAAAATATCAAGTCGAACACCTTCTTACATAATTTCTAGATCCTCAATATTGATCCCTACACATCTTAATTTCAACCCTCCAATATATGTATCAAATTTTATGTAGAAATTCCAAAATCCCTAAAAGTCCCATCAGCCTCTTACAACCATTTATAACCCCCTCATGCTCAATTCAATATTTTGTAGCCACAACCCAGGACTCTCGCAACAACATTTAGCTATACAAAAATTATCCTTTATCTTTTCCATTCTTATATGAACCACCAAAAACTACACCCATATGCCTAAGGATTCAAGCTTGAGCAAGGAGGTAGTACCTCCTTAAATGAAAATTTTCCTTCTTGTGGTAGAGAAAACTTATACCATAGTCTTTTTGACATCCCATTTTTATGGCCTCCAAGGATTCTTCAAGTAGTTTTTTCCACCATAGATTTCCTTCCCCACTTCTTACTCTTTGGAGATGACAAGGCTATGACATTCTTGCCTACCTTGGTTAGGGATACAAAAATTTGAGGAATCATTTTTGGATTGCGACCATGTATAAAGGCTTGAGAATCTATCATATCAACGTTCACCTCCATGTTCTTAATGCTCCTAACCTTCCCTGGTACATCTTGAGAAATTGGTGTTCCTGTAGCCAAATCAACAGCTTCTTCTATAGCCAACCTACAATGATGGGATTCCTCCATTTCCATAGTTTCTTTTGGTTGGGAATAATCTTCTCTTCTGAGATCACAAGTGAGTGTGAAACCTCTTCTATATTCATCCTATAATAATGGGATTCCTCCATTTTCATAATTGCTTCTAGTTGGGAAATAAGCTTCTCTTCCAAGATCACAAGTGAATGTGTAATCTCTTATATATTTATCTTATAACAATGGGATTCCTCCATTTCCATAGTTACTTATGGTTAGGATTCTTCTTTCCTTTCAAATTCTCAAGTGAGCTTGCCCATTCCAGCTATATTAATTCATCCTCGTGTAATATTTCCTATGCAAGTTGTACCTGCTTTGTTACTTTCACTTTCTATTGCTTTTATTTATATAAAATTTTGATCCCTTAACATATCCTTCCACATTGTGCTTGACAGAATAAGCACTAAAGGTATTAACATTTTTTTCTTATTTCTCCACTTTTCATGACATCTGCATTATCCATCAAATGTTGTCTTCTTTTCCATACTTGGTTTGTGCTTGAAGATCCTTGTTGGTGGGGTTTGTGAAAAGGTTGGATAGGAGCGGGACCTATAGACTTATATCCACCAAACTTTGTTGAATCTTTCTAGAGATTATTGTTCTTTCCTAAATATTTGTATTCAATTAGTTGGACCAATACTTTCACATTGATATTCAGAATTATAACTTGAGGGAGAAATTTTCCAACATTCACCTTAACCTGTATACACACAAAAGAGGTACCCCTCCCTAAAGATTTGGGATCTAATTTAAATAATCCACACACATCTTCACTAATTTTCCGAATAATTTATTATCACCAATACTCTATAGGTAGATAATATAGTCTAATCCAGCACAACTTCATACCTTCACTAGATTCTAGTTTCATATAGTTAGTTTGACATGGCTATACCAAGAGATTTTTCCATGTAAAAAACCAATTCTGGGCTAAGACTTGGTCTCTAACTTCTATAGTTTGAAATTTGACCATAAACCAAAATTTGACAGAGTATCTTAGGTTAGCTAGATGTAACCCTGAATATGTCTTTTACAGTTTTGATTTTAAAAACCACCCTTTCCAAGACATAGCAAGGAGTTTCCCTAGGAGTCTCGGGCCTCCCAAACTTCTGCATTCCTCATCCACCATTATTGAGAGATCACCACTTATCTGAGAGGTAGTCTTGAAACCTCCATATCCCCATCCCTGCATGAACACTATGTGAGCTCCCTAACATGTTCCCTTTCACCAGTTATGGTTTCTCCAAGATCGCAGTGTTTTTGATAATCTATCAAATTCATGATCCGTTACAATTGAAACCAAACCATTCTAATCTAGATATCGTAATTGCCTCATCATCTTTCCACCTTTCCTGGGTATCACCATGATCCGTATAAACAACTACATAGGCATTTCATAATGAATTTTTATTCTTTTTAGAAGAAATTAGAGGATTATGATAGGTTTTCCCTTACTACCAAGGATCCTCCAAATTGCAAAATTCTTCAATTGTTAAAGCTTCCCACATATAGCCATGTAAATGCTCCATTTCCTTCTCCACAAATAAATCCCTAATAAAACTAGAATCAAACATACCATTAATATTTTTTCAATTTTTTTAAATATGACCACAAGGTTTTTGACACTTCCTCTACATCCATAAGATATGGGATTTATCAAAACTCCTTGCTTTCCCTATTCTTTGATGATGTCAGGGGAAAACCCTTTGGACCAATCCAAATCCTTTGTTACCGATATTACAAATTCATCCATCCTCCCCCCATAGGGGCAAAACCCTTCCCCAAAATGTATGTTTGGGATTCCCCCAGTTTAAGTTCCAAAAATTGATGCATGTAAATCCTCATCCTCAATTGCTCCTATTAGCCAAAAATTTCCAATGGATTTCATGAATCTACTTCATCAAATTTTTATATCACTCCTCTTTTTTTATTGTTACTATAATGCAAGAAAATATTAGTGAGTGAAAATGCAAGAAAACAACTAAATTTATTCCCTAATCTAATATTCTCTGACAAAACCACAGATAGAGCAATTGAAAGAGAGGAGAGATGCAATACATGCACTTACCCATAAGTTTCATAACTCCTTCTTTGATGTGTTGGATTTGCTCTTGGATTGATTGTTGATTGCACTTGCTTTGCTTCAGATTTGTGGATTCATTTGGATAACATATCCCCTTTGATTGTGTTTGGATTTTCTTGATGAAGATGACTATAGATAGATTGTAGATGAATGGATTTATTGAGTGATTGAAGATAAAATGGATGATTGATAAAATTAACAAAAATTTGTTATGGATTTGAGAGATTATTCCAAGCTAGCTCTTATGGAGGAGGAGAGCTTAATTTATAGCTTGTGGGTGGAGGATTCAATGGCTACGATGAAGCCATGTTGGATTTGAATCAATGGTGGAGAGTGCATGTGAGGATTAAGGGATTCTAGAAATTTCAATTCAAAATTCATGGAGGGAAGAAGCGTCCATTGAATTAAAAATTCAGTGGAAGGAGAAGGTTAGAGAGGCTTCTAGATTTAGAGGTGAGGATGTGATTAGGATCAAAGATAGATTGGGTTAATAAATGGTGATTAAGGGTGAGGTTACATGGAAAGGCTAGGTTTATGGATGTGTAGGGTAAATGGGTAGGTAGATGTAGGAATATTAAATTCCTAGAAAATATTAATGAAGGATTATGATGATAATATGGTATAATAAAAGATTAATGATGAAAATGGGATATTAGATGAATTAAAATGATTAATGCTGAAATGTTGGGATATTTGATAAATGATTAAAAGGGGAAATATGATAAAATGGAATATTAGATAAATTATAAAGGGTAAATGTGATAAAGGGATTAATAATAATTAATCTCACTATTAATTTTTTTTTTTTAATATTGGCAAATAGTTTTTTGAAAGGGACTATACCCTTGAATACAAAAGAAGGCCTGAAAGCTGGAATAAGAGTGAGAAACAGAGCTGATGGAACAAAGTCCAAGTATTACAATGAAGTTCTACGTAGCCCAGAAACAGCTACACAAACGAGACATAACAGCAAAACAACAGCAAAAATAACAACTAAAAGCAGCAGAAGCATCCAGGACTACTTCTTGGCAGCTTTATTGATACTGATCTTGACTCTTTTCCAGGCATGAAACATACCCAATGCAGTCATGTGGGCAGCATCCGTCTTATTGAGCTCCTCGATGGTTCTTTTGCTCTCTTTTTCATTGCCCCAAAGTGCAGCCGGGACACTGCTGAGATTGGAAACACTTTTGGCATGACCCTCGATGAACTCCTCAATGGCCCTAAAGGTGGCAATGTTGTAATCATGTCTAGTCTTAGCCTTCCCTAGGCGGGAGTCTAAGGAGGTCAGCTTCTTGTATATGTCTTAAATCTGACTGTTATCAATGCTCCCTTCCCCCTCCATGCTTTTCTTACCTTTTTGCTTAGCTAGGTTTTTGACCTCATCCTTCAGCAAATTTATCTCAGCCTCTAAGGCCTCCAGCCTCTTAGAAGAGCTATCCATCTGTACTTCCCGGGGACTGGCACTACTAATGTTCAGCAGGTCACGTGCAATGTCAAGTTCAATAGGCTCCTTCCCCATAGCAAGAGTCTCAAGGTTGAGTCTCCTGGAAGCCCTGGTGATTGGTCTTTTAGAGGTAGAGGCGAGGTGGGTGACAGGAGCAGCAACAGGAGGAATTGAAGGAGAAGCTTGTGCAGCCGGCATGGGGGTAGCAGCACCGGTGGCGGGGGCAGCAGCAAGGGCAGCAGGGGAAACAGGACTGGCAGCAGCAGAGCCCATCAAAGGGGGAGCCGGGCTAGGAGAGGAAGGAAGACCAGGGTACTTAAGAAGGCAGCATTTGTGAATTAACAATATAAGCCCTTGATGCAAGGGAACCGCCCGGGTGTGCTTTTGGAACTCCAAAATGGAGCGCTCAAGGGAGTTTAACAGATAATGAGGGAAGCAAACCAATCTATTCCTACGGAAGTGGTTTAAAAAGATGAGATGCTTAACAGGGACAGTGACAAACCTACCTTCCAAGGAGATGAATCGAATCATCATGCGAGTGACTTCATCATAGGGTGATGGAATTGAGCTGACAAGCAGACCCGCTGTGCTAAATATGAGCTTCTCATCTTCCTCCACAAATCTTCTTTCTTCAGCTTCTTTGATAACCCTTTTGTTGAAGAAGAGGTACCCTTCCAAGCTGAGGCCGGTCGCTTCAGCAATGAGATCTTCATTGACAAGTATCTTCTGTCCCCCATAGTCGACAGTCCTCTCTTTCCACTCCTTAGCAAAGCGTACAGAAATGCTTTGATCATGTCCCTGCACCCTATCAACGAAGTTGGTGAAGCCACCTATGCTGAGAATGTTCCAAAGCTCAGTGTTTTCCTTCCAGTCAGGGTCCGCGCACGGCTCAATTTGACAGGGAGGTCCTCCCATCTTCTTTGTGGTATATTGGTTACAACAATTTCTCGAATGCCTCTGACTGTGAAGAACAGTCCGTTTCTTGCTGTTGAAGGTCGCATAAGACTGGGAACTATAGCCGTTGGTCTTCTCACGAACGGCTGCGTAACTGCTGAACTGAGCCTGCGGGAAGTCGCGTGTGATAACCCTTTCCCTGTCAACAATCACATTACATTTATCATCGGTTTTCGTGGAGCTTAGCATCCGGATATCAACAGCTGTTGTACCTCCCGCGTGCGTGATTTTCAAATCTAGATAACTCCACTTGAAGTTCCCTAAATAATTCTTGCTATCATTTGAAATTGATATTATTTGCCTCGCCATATTCATTAAAGCAGCACGTGTGAAAGTATTAATGATTTTGATCTTCCTCCAAAGATTAAGGCTCATCTCTAGGGATTGCTTGCTTATGAAGGTCCGCATGGATGATGTTGTGAAGCTGATTAGGGATACTATCATTATCCCAGACGGTGAAATTTATATTAATGCCATAATTGGCCAGTGCATCCGCCAATTTATTGCCCTCCCTGTAAGTATGTATGATTCTGATGCTATTGAAGGTGTGACTAATGCTTATGGATTCAGAGATAAAATCTTTAATACTCTAACTGGGAGATGAGGACTGATTAAGAAGTTTAATGATATTAAGGGAGTCCCCTTCAACAACAAGGTTCTGAATATTTTGAGCCCGTGCAACTCTCAAGCCCCAGAGAGCAGATAATGCTTCAGCAAAATGATTGGTTTGAATTCCCATTTTTCCAGCATATGCAGCAATCAAATTACCTTTGTGGTCCCGTATTGCTCCTCCTCCTGCTACTGTCCCAGGGTTTCCCTTAGAGGTGCCATCAAAGTTCAGCTTGTACCAATTAGAGTCAGGAGGATGCCATTTAATCAAAGATCTATCTACATTATTCCCAGGGTTGCTCCAATTTCCAATCTGCCAATTAGATAAGATGTGTTCTTCATTCTCAGGATAACACTTGTTCTTGGGAGGTTTAAATCTGGCCATGTCCTCTTTGAGACCTTGAGAAATTTTGCCAATACTGAGTTTATAATTTTGCTTCTTATTTCTGAAAATGATATTATTTCTATCCTTCCAAATCCTCCAGATTAAATGTGGGATGGCTAATTTCCATATTCTTTTGATAACACAATGTCTGAATGGTGGGTTCCATTGATTCCATAGCTGATTAAGATCCTTCGGCAACACCCAAAGAGCTTTGAATTTAGAAAGGACAAAGTTCCAAATTCTATTGGCATAATCACAATGTATGAACAGATGACTAATGTCTTCATAGTCATTCCTACAAAGGTGCACCAATTAGGAATTATAAATCCTCTTCTCATCAAATTGTCAGTGGTGAGAATTCTACCTCTGATGGCCAGCCAAAGAAAGAAATTTATTTTGGGGGTTAACTCAGGCATCAAGATCTTGTTCCAGTTAAAATCAGATTGATTACTGTGAAAAAGATTGATATAACCAGATTTGACTGAGTATTTCCCATCATGTGAATTGTTCCAAACCAGCTCATCCTTGGAATTCAGCTGACTTAAAGGAAAGAGATCAAAAAGATCCTGAAGGGAGGAAGTAATTTGTTTCAGCTCAATTCGCTCCATAGTTAGTTTTTTCCAAATCTTGTTGGTGCCATTTCCTTCAATGTAGTCCTTGATTTTAGTTCCATACTTGCTTATAAGGCTGTCCTTAGCTATCCCAATCTATCCAAGAGATTATCACTGAACCAGTTATCCTCCCAGAAGTTTATCTCACTACCATCCCCCACTTTCCATTTACTGCCCTGCTTGATGAAGTTTCTACTCTTGACCAGATTATTCCAAAAAATGGAGCCATTGGGGAGGTGTTCATCATGCAGATAGGAGTAAACAGCTTGTTGATTCAAGTATTTTGCTTTAATAACATCAATCCAGGGTTGTTTCTCAGATAGCAATCTCCAGCCCATCTTAGCAATGAGTGCCTCATTCATTTTCTCAATATTTTTTATGCCCAGCCCTCCCATAGATTTCGGGGTGCAGACCTTATCCCAGGCCACTAGGTGAAATTTGAACTTCTCTTCCATGCCTTGCCATAAAAAAATTTTCTGAATCCTTTCTATTTTCTCTCTGAAGGAAGAAGGAATTTTGAAAAGTGACATGATATAGATGGGCAGACTTTGGAGTGTACTTTTAATGAGTAGGCACTTACCAGCACTCGAGAGAGTGGCACCTTTCCAACCAGCCATTTTTTTCTGAAATCTCACCAATAATTCATCCCACACCATGTGAGAGACTTTCTTAGTGCCAAGAGGGAGGCCTAAGTACGTTGCTGGAAGAGCACCTATTTGACAGCCCAGAATTTTAGCAATCTTGAGCTGTCTTTCCCCAGGGGTGTTGAAGAAGAAAATGGTGCTTTTGTCATAATTAATCTCTTGCCCAGAAGCAGATTCATAGAGTTGTAATAGAGCCTTAATAGCCTTAGCTTCCACAACTGAAGCCAGAAGAAGAAGGATAGTGTCGTCCGCAAACTGTTGATGAGAGACAGCTTGGCTGAATGAAGTGGGTTTAGATCCATTTAAAAGGCCATCTTCAACCGCTTTGCCAATTGGTCTACTAAGGCTGTCAGCTAAAAGAATGAAGAGTAAGGGGGAGATGGGGTCTCCTTGTCTTAGACCTCTGCTGCTGGTGAAAAAACCCACAGGCTCCCCATTAACAACCACAGAGAACCTGGCTGTAGATAAACAAGATTTAACATTTTTTCTAAATTTTTCCGTGAACCCAAATTTAGTTAAAATCTTGTCAAGGAAGACCCAAGATACCTTGTCAAAAGCTTTATTCATATCAAGCTTGAGGATCATATTTGCCTTTTTATTATTTTCCATGGAATGTATAGTCTCGTGCACCATAATCACTCCGTCTTGTATTATCCTGCCTTTAATAAAGCCACTCTGCTGCCTTGAGATGAGATCATTCATTATGAGCTGTAGTCTAGTAGTAATGATTTTGGTGAAGATTCTAAAGATAGCATTAACAAGACTGATAGGTCTAAAGTCCTTGAAATCTTTTGCATAGTGATAGTGATGATGATGTTGTTTACGGGAAAGATTAATCGTAATTTATCATGTTGACATTTTAGATGTCTACATTTTACACCTATTTGAAGGATTATTTCAGAGCAATGACCATTCAAATAAAAATAATATAGGATGTGTGGATGGTGATATGATGCCCCCTCAAGGGGTTAGGCGGAGAGGAACGAGTTGGGTAACCACTTGAAAAGAGGAGAGGCTCAAGTTAGTAGATGAGGGGGGGTGAGAGGATGCGAATATTTTAGGATTTAGAGGATTAGGATTAGAGGATTAGAAGATTGGATCAAGAGAGATTATAGGATTATGAGATATTGTATTTTGGAGTAGAGGATGTCCTAGTCAATAATGTATGACAAGGGCAAAGATTCAGTATTTTTGGATTAGAGGAAGCCGCAATAAAGGGGTTAGGATTTGGGGGATTTTTTATTATAAGATGCCCCATTCAAGGGGTTAGGATTGAAGATTTTAGATTTGAGGATTATAGGATTGAGGATGTTTGGATGAAAGAATTAGGATTGGTTTGTCAATCAATTTGGATGATAAGACAAGATTGGGATGATGATGGATGAAGTGATGAGGATAGATTGTTTTGAGTTTGATTGATGAGAGGATGTTAGAAGATTCCCTAGCCATTGGGTAAGGGTTTTTTGGTGTTTGATGCGAGATGATAAGCTTTGGATGTGGAGATTGATTGATTGATGAAATAATTTATTGGATAGGAGGGTGAGGGCGTTAGATAGTTACTTAGATGATGATGAGGATTAGGTGTGGTGATGATAAGGTTAAAAGATGATGATAGAAGGGGGGGTGAGCTACCATAAATTTTTTCATTGTTATCATCATAAGTAGTGTGAATAATGTGGCATAGAGCAAGATGCACCATGGTATAAAGACCGTGATGATTGAATTGTCAAATGCCCTTGTCCTCATACAATTGGACAAATTAATATTATGATTGCCCTCATATCATTAGACCAAAAAAAAGTGGCCTTATATCATTGGCCAAAATAGTACATAAAATATGGTCCTCATATCATTGGACCGTCCAAAGAAAAAATAAAGAAAAAAGAGGCCTCATAGCATTGGCCAAAATGTAAATGCAGAAATGTAAACAAACACACACAAGCAAAAACACACACATTGTATTTTTGTATTATTTGATCTTTTTATGGATTTTTTGAATGTTTTGATTTTTTAAATTTTTTAGTGCT